>JACAZG010000001.1:1434166-2868333 GCA_014461125.1 Mycena kentingensis (nom. inval.)
CCCGTAGTTAAATTCGATGTCGTAGAGAGTAGGTGTATATTTTGCGGCGGGCTGTAGGAACAATGAATTGTTAGATGCACGCAGCTGAACAACCACGCACCGTCACACTTGTAACCTTGCCGGTAGAGCCCTTGGGATAGATCGAGTACATTTGTGTCAGCTCGACGGTGTCGTTGACTGAAAACTGGAAATCGCCAATCAGAGCACAGTAACAAAGCAGAAAGGTGACCGTTTACTTGGGGCATGCTTGGTATTTACGGTGGTAGTTTGGACGATGGATAGATACCGAGCGGCCCTTTATAGGAGAAACCCAGCGCGCAGTAGAGGTTTTATTCAACTCCCGAATAGGGTCGACGTCCTGCTCGCATTCCACGGCAAGCTCAATAGCAATCATTAGCCCGTCGGAATGGGTTTAAATGAAAAACCCCCGCAACGAATAGGATGCACAATACCTTGGACGGCGCGTCGGATTACGTATGTACACAACTCGCCCAACTACTCGCCAGCGGTATTCCGGGCCCTGGTACCGCTGTCATGCCGGAAATTAACTCGCTCGCTGAATTTGGCCTTACACAGTTACGGTTCAACGGTTCAACGTGACTCCGCGCAATACATGTCAATTTCTGCCTCGTAAACCTGGCAGGCACGCGCCGTTCTGTCGACGTTGGACCATGGATGATTCTCCGCGCTGGCATAAGTGCCGGCGTGCGCATGGCGCAATGGCGGCGAGGAGCGATGTGACGAATGCTGCACTGGTATCTCGGGCTCCTAGGGTACGCCCTCGTACGGTGTACGATACGGCGCCGACCGTATCGTACTTTGAACAATGGTACGGGTACGGTCCGGCCGTACCGTACCCGCGGCCGGACGGTATCGTACTGTACCGGCGGCCGGACCGTACCGTACCCGTACCGCCATATTTACAATACAGTGCCGATCCCTAGCCTGGCGGTGGACAGCCAGAGCCCTCAACCGTGCAGCTGAATGTTAACTTTTCGGTGGGCTGTCCGGAGGGCCTGAAAGCACGAGTCACAATGTACGTACCTACAAATTTGGGCGCTGTTGTTACACCCAAAACCGGCAACCACAGTAATGTGCTCTATTGCATTTCGAATTAAACGCCATCTACAGTTTTTACTCTAGCTGAAGGTGGTCGAGAAGACTGCCCGTCGTCCAATCAGTGCGCGTCGATTTCCAAGGCCACCACCCCGCCGGCATCGCGTGCGCCGCCAGCGTGTTTCGCGTCTGCCCAACGACAACACGATAAACAGTGCCTGCGTGCCGCTCGACCCCCGGCCAAGGCGGCGTCGCCTCACGTAAACCGAAACCGATGTACTCGAGCGTGGGTGGTGCAGCGCCGATGTCGTCCAGGAACTCTTGCGGCAGGGCGCATCCGTTGGTTGTAAACCCGAGCGCGCGCAGGGAGGGGGAGCGTCTCCGCTGATGCGGTGAGGAGGGTACGCTAGGATAAGGCGCGTTAAAGCCGAACGATCCAGGCGCACAAACAGGTACACTCACGAGGTCGTCCACACTCGGAGCGATTGACAGCTGCAGCTCTTCGAGGAGCGGCGCACAAGAAGCGATGTCGACGAGGTCGCTCATCACCCGCTCCCTCGGGATCCAACAGCCAAGGTGGAGACATCGAAGCGACGCAGCGAGCGAACGTACGAGATGGCGGATGGGCGGCTCATCTAGATCATCCGCGTCCGCCAGGGATAGCTGCACGATATTTGTGCCGTACGGGGCCAGGGTATCCGGCTCCTCCTCCCTCTCGGGCGGGTACACCTCGTGTTGCTGGATCGCGAGGGCCCGGAGACTGCTGTTGGACCCCGGAGGACGGAAGTACGGCCCAGATTCCCCATGGAGCGATAGAATTTCGACCCATTGGTGGCGAATCAGAAAGTCCTCGCCGCCGCTCTGTATGCGGGTCAGGTTCTGCAGCGGGGTCGTCAGGTGGAGCGTTTTGAGGTGAGGGTGGTTGTTGGTGGCGAATGTGATGCCCTGAGTACCGCAGCACTCGGGGAGGTCGATGACCAGTTCTTCGAGGAGCGGGCAGCGCGAGTCGAGCATCGACTGGAGCTCCTCGCACGGCCAGCCATGCGCGGAGCTGAGATCTACCTTGAGAATGCGTAGGCTTGGATAATGAGGGACTAAGAGGGCGGTCTGAATACATACTGTGAGTGCGAATCTGAGACAGTACGGAGTAACTTACCCACTCGGGTTCGGCGAGGCCAATGTCGAGATTGCGTAGCGACGGACTGCTGAGCGCTATTGCAGCCCAAACGGCCGCGGTGACGCTGACCTTCTCGGCACTGCAATGCCTCACCATCCAGTCGTAGGTCACAGCCAAAAGCTGCGCCCGCTCGGCCAGTAGACGAAAAAGCGCGACTAGCTCGTCGGCGATGTGCTCCGCGGTAATCTCCTCCGGAACCTGGTAATGCTTGGCGATTGCACGGTTCCAGAGGCGAGGAGGCCGAAGAGCGACGCTCTTGCACGTTGCTGCCCGCTCCGGGTGGGTCCTGAGCGTGCGCGAAAGTGAGAAGAGCGTGTTAAAGGAAATGGTGATTTGTTCGTAGAGGTAGGGCTGGACGGCCGCGTTGGAGGCGTGGTCGACGAGGCTGAGGTTGAGGAGGGCCGGAGAGCTGGCGAACGCAGCGATTTCGCCTAGGATGTCGGCGGGAATGGTCGATGACATGAAGCAAATCCAGTTTCCCGGTGCCGAAAGCTGGCCCTCTGGTGACTCTGACGACCGATCGTGAGCGCGGTATTGCGTGACTTCGAGCAGGGTTTCTCGATGCTCAGTAACACCACGAACGTTGAAGTGAAGAAGTGTTTGCTTGAACGTCCCGCAAAATGCTACTCCGACAGTTCGAGCGCTTACCGTTAGATGATGGTGGACGTTCAGAACAAAAGCGTCACTGTGTGACCCCAATCGCCATGCGTTCAATTCCCAACATAAATAACGGCGAGGCAGGTAGTACTCAAGCCTTAATAAGTACCAACATCACTTGTACTACACAGTACACTATTTCCCTTTCCACCACTCGTTTAACGTCTAATCTCCCAGCCGCCGCCGCCTTTCCTCAATCCGGACAATCTGAGGAAACCTGCACCAAAGCTCAGAGATATTTTGCGGCGGAATCTCGTCAGAAAACCACAAGACTCCGAGCCGGCGCTTGGACCGGTCGAGGTATTCTCAGAGTACAAAGACGACAGCCGTGGTGCACAGCCGGCGGCTTTGGGAGGGGGAGCACGTCGCCCGAGGGCGTACAGATGTGGCGGCCTCAGGTGGTGGTGCTCGATCACGCGCTTTCGAGTAGGGAGATGGCCATCGGCGCGCGTCTGGGTGGCAGCCCGGCCGTGAGCCGCGTGCGGCAATTTACCAGACGATGGGTGCGGAGGAGAACCGCTAAGGCTACGATCCAACAATCCCAGAACAGCCACGACCTTGTGAGCAGGATGTTCCAGAGATCGAGCGCTTGAGCGAGGACAGACGCCATGCGATCTGTCGCCACAGCGAACACATTTCGAACAAGTTGCGAGGCGAGTGAGGACCATTGAGCGGCGGTATTTAGCTCCGGTGGCTACGGCAGCGTTCTCGAGAAGATTTCGCTTATGAGCTCGTTTGGAAGGGTGAGAGCAGCCGGTATTTGAACGCGTCGGGATGCGATTGAACGGTGTTCTGCTCGGCACGAAGCTCGAGGAGCGTCGCTTCCAGTCCGGCGATGGCTATCTCAGCGTCTGCTAGGCGAGCGCGGTCCGTGTCGAAGAGCAGGGTGTCGGCCACCATTGAGCTCACCAGTCGGACGCGTCGATGGTGAGTGTTGCGGACAAGAGGTTTGTGCTGTCACAGACTCGGTTGCCCCGCGCTTCCATCATCCTCGAAGATTCTGCTCTAGGGTCTGCCAGCGAACGTGTGCCCTACTACGAGCATTTGGCTGCCCCGCGCCTTCTAGACCCGGCATTATAAACTCCCCAGTACCCTCTTGACGTAGTCCGGCGCGCTCAAGGAACTATAAAACTTGCGTCGACCCACCGCCTCTTCGCCGGATCCCTCCCTCGCGCCAGGATGCTCTTCCTCAAAACCTCAGTTCTGTTCCTCGCATCTTTGCTCGCTGTTGCGTCGGCTGCACCAAACACAGCGTCGCCAGTGGACAAGGTATCATCCTCCAGCGCAAAAACGCACGTGCACAACCTCACGCTTTTTATCGTAGGACGCTAACAATGTGGCGGAGCGCGAGGTGCCCACCATTGCGACCCGTCCAACGATGACCATGACCCTCCTCCGCGCAGCATACCCGCGTTATACTCTACAGCGTCGCCTTCAACGGCGGCGCCTACACGAAGGGCGAGCTCCCCATCGGTCCCGGCGCCGGCGCACGCCTCTTCACCGTGCTTATTCAGCCCGGCTTCACGGTTCCTCGCGGTGGCTACAACATCGTGCGTAGTATACACTCTTCCCGGCGCTTCCCCCACTATCGCCCTGCTGACTCGGACCAGTGGAAGATGTACAAGGAAGGCACCGACCAGTACACGTTCATCCAAGAAGCTCGTGGGGCCAAGCTCCTTGTCAGCCCCAAGACCGTACGTGCCGCCGTGCATTACCTTCTTTTCTATGCAGCGCATAACCACCCACGTCCAGGGAAACCTCGTAACAGCGTACAGCCCGCCCCCAGCTGTATTCGCCCTCGAATCCGCTGGCAAGGGGCAATGGGTCGTACGTCAACGTTGAACCTCTTCCAGCTTCTCTCCGTGCACCAACCTTCTTTCCGCAGTTCAAACTCCCCAACTCCGACCGCGTCGCCGAAGTCATCCCCGACGAGCCGACCGAAGACGACATGTACCCTCCCGCGCACATCAACTTCCGCCCTGCCAACGGCAACATCACGCAGCGCTGGAACATCCTCGAGCTCGTCGACGGGTCCGATTGGAAGACCAAGCCGTGGCACCCGCAAAACTGAGGGGAAGAAGGATGGGGAAGGATTCGGCGGCGCTGGACAAAATAAAAAAATCAACCGAGTCTGTACCCAGTAGCAAAATGCAAACAAAGGACATTTTATTGGAACGAAACGTCCTTGAGGTCGGCGCGCCTAAAACAAAGGAACAGCTCAGAGAACGGGATATCAAAGGCTTCCCTCTTGGACCATCTCCTTCGAGTTCCGCGCGTCTAGTACCGTACTACATTACTAGACGCGAAGCCTGCAACTGCTCAAACGCACCCAAAAACCACATAGAAAGTACTCGATTATCCAGCTGTAGATTTAAAATGACCCTGGTAGCTACACAAATTGCCATGATACAGTGCACAAAAGGAACAAAAGTCGAAATAAGAATAATGCCATGCATGGTCTGCTCAAATCAGCGCCAACTCGACATAAAAGTCACGCGACACCTGCAACAGCCTCTCCTGCTCCACCGCCCACTGCGCCTGCACCTCCGCCTTGGCCTTTTGCCGCACCTCATGCCGCAGACTCTTGACCGTAATCTTGAACGCCGCAGAAACCGGTCGATGGTCCGACACGTTCGCTTCGTACCGCTGGTAATGCAGCTGTTGGACCCGATTCGGCATCCGCGTCCGCCACAGAACACGGTCGCACCAAGCAGGCGCGCGTGCCTTTTCCGAGGTATCGTAAATGTCCGTGCCGCGATCGTACTTGTACGTCGGCGCGAACGTGAGTGGGCCCTCGGAGAACCCGCGTAGCCGGCATCCGCGGTTGTGCTTGATCTCCTTGAGCAGCTGGTCGTGCGGCATGACGCTCTCGATCTCGCCCGCCTTGACAGCGGCAACGATGACTTCACGCCGTTGGTCGATGCGGTAGTTCAGGTCACCGTTCAGCTGCGCTACATGGTTGGCCCACAAAACCGACACAGAAAGAAACACGTACGAAAACAATCTCATGGTCAAGCGCCATCTGCCCATCCCCTCCTCCGACATACGCAAGCGGCTCGTTCTCGCTCGCAGGCAAAAGCGAATGGTCCTCCAACATCGCCGCGACGTCCGCGTTCCGCGCCCGTGTCGCATGCTGACCGGCAGCGAGATGGCAGTTGATGAAGCAGATGGACGAGTCCTCGATAACCAGTCGCGTAATGATCCCACCCTACAACGCCATGAGCACTCAAAACCCGCGACCCTAAAGTGCACAAAGCGTACCTTGTTGCCGTACCGTCCACCCATCCCGCGCTTCATCGACGTGATAACATTGTCCTTGACCGACATCCGCTCCGAGTTCTTCACAAACACGCACGTAAACAGCCCCACAAGACTCTCGGTGTGAATAACCGAGTACGGGACTTGGGCAGGCATCGCCAGGCGTACCGCCATAACCAGATGCTCGTACCACTTGCGATACGCCGTCGTGACCTTTTCCGACAGCCCGGACAGCCCAGTAATCGCCGCAATCGACGCATCCTGCTTGTCCTTCCGACCAAGCAACACGTTCTTCGCGACAAGCTTCCGGCTCTCGAGGTCGACGAGCTCTTGGAAGCCAAAGGTGATGATATCGGGGCAGTCGACACTCGTTAGCGCATCGTGGAGGAAGTTGATGTTCGCGGGGTCGCCGGACAACGCGTCTGGTCGGGCCGAGTCGCAGTTCCAGGTGATGATGAGGACTGTTAGGTCACGGAAAGTGCTGAAAGACGCCTCTCGCTTCATGAGCTCTTTGTCTAGCAAAGCCTTAGCAATAAGCCAGCGAAAACGGTACAAGGCACTCACCAACCCAATCCGACGCCAAGAGTCCGTCCCAAAGCTTGACCTGCTCGTCCCGCCCAACACTCGTAACACACAATCGCCCCGTCTTCTCGATCCCGTAATGGTCGACGGAGAGGGAGTTCACAGGCAGCTTCGCATGCGCCATCCAGCCATTCGTCACGACCCAAGGCTTGACCGAAACATCATACGCCGAAATCATCCCGCTCCGCCCGCCCGCCCAGAGTCGATTGTTCACTCCCTCGAGGCAGAGAACGTCCGACGTCGCGACCCGCACAACCTCGACGCAGCGCGGCCACCCATCGTCTCCGTCCACCGACCACAACGACACCGAGCCGCCCTCATGCCCGACATACACAATCCCGGGATTTGACGGAAGCATCGTCGCGTCCGTAACAGCGCCAACCATCTCCAGCGGAACCACAGACCGTGCAGGCGCGCCCGGCGTCAAAAGATCGAAAATCCGAATGGTCTGTAACCTCGACCCGTGCAGCTCCGACCTCGACGCCGTCCATAACTTCCCGCAGAGCATCCGCGCGAAATCCTGTTTCTCCGTAATGCGCGTCACCCGGGGCGGGGTAAACGCGAGCTGGACGTCCTCTTCGTCGTCCGCCGGCGTAAACAGCAACGTCTTCCCCGAGTCGTCGAGCGTGACCATGCTGCGCCCGTGGCGGAAAATACGCGTAATTGGATGGAGGTGCGCCGACAGCTTGACGGCGGTGACACAAGCCGTCCGAACGTCGAGCTCGACAATGTGCCCGTCTTTGGTCCCAATCCAAAGCAAGCATCCCCGATCTGAAGGCTTGCCGCAAGGGCGATACTCCATGCTCGTTGTGCGCAACTCCTTGATTCCGTGGCTATGGGCAATCTCGCGCCGCTCAAGGTTGAAGACGGGGGCATCCGACTGCTCTACGTCGTATATTTTGAGATGGTGGTGCGTGACGACGACAATGCGCGTCCCCGAGACAATAACTTGGCCATAGTGCGCGGGCACGGTGATTTTGGGCTCGCTTGGACCCACGTAGCCGGCGCGGAAGGAGAGGTGAGGCGGTTGCCGCGACGAGCGACTGGTATCGGGAAGATCAGGCGCGTTGGGAGTCTCGTCCACGGACTCTTCGTCGGAGGACAACGCAGGGGATGCAGGACGGCGCGCGGGAGGCAGTTTCTCCCCAAGCGCAATGGTTCTTGTTGGTGGAGGAGGCAGCCTCGTTTTGCGATCGGCAGTACCGGGAGGAGTAGGAGTAGATGGGGAGGATTCTGAATCCGGAGGGGGAATAGTGACAACGGGGCGTGCAGGAAGTTGAGGCGGAGCGGAAGAGGAAGGTGGCGGAACGGGCTCTTCGGTTGGACGCCGTAGAGGTAACGGCGGTGGGAGCATTGTAGCGGGAGACTCAACAAGCTTGGGTGGGGACAACCGACGCGGCGGTGGTCTTGGCGGCGGGACTCGGCGCGTAACTCCATCTCCCTCGCTGGAGGTTTGACTGGAGCTACTCCGTTGGTGGTGTGTTGGTCGAGGAGGTAGTTGGGGGCGCGCGGACGTCTCCATTGAATCGTCGGAATCGCTGGCTGCGTCGGGGCCTTGGTGGGTGAGGATTGGTATTGGGGGAGGCGGGCGGCGGATGCCCGTCAATTCGGGTTGTGAATAGGCGACAGCGTTGCCGTTCAAGCTCGGTCTCGAACCCGGAACTTTGGAAAGAGAGGCTACCGAGGAGTTTCTGCAACGGCGATCGTTAATAATAGGCACGACGCGACGCATATTAATGAGACGCACGCAAACACCGTTCGGAGAGAGGACACGCTGGGAAGCGCCACGGGCACTTGTGCGGGCTCATCCGACATGCTAACCTCCGAAGAAAGGCTCGACCGGTGTCCCAACGACGGTACCGGAGTGGCGATTCGAGCAGGATGAAGGAGAGGCGACGCATTCGGGGAAGGGTCCGGGGAAGGTTTGGGGTTTCTCGGCGCCGGAGGAGGCGGGGGAGGCGGCTTCTTCCGGAGGTCTGAGGCCGAGCTTGAGGGACGTAAACCCGGGCTATCGGGAACGCGCTCGAGGGCAGTATGTGAGCCACCCGACACGACTCGAGGCCGAGGAGCGAATCCGGATGTTAGACCGGGTCCAACAGGACTCGAGGCAACGGCGAGCTGCTCGAACTTTGAGCGGAGGTTCTTCACTGCTGGTGGAGGTGCGGTGTCGATGTCGTCCATGGTGGTGCCACAAATTTAATGAGGCGATGCGCCTCCGCCTCCGCTGATGAATGACGATGACAGAGCGCCCGCGCGTCGGTGCTGAGAGGTATTGTAGGCCGCGCGGGGGGTGGGTGGATGCAGAGAGGGTGGTGGTTCAAGGTAACATGCAATCGACCTCCTTGCCACTGACCGTCACCCCCTCCGCTGGCCGATGCGCTCTACTCCCCATTCGACGCGTTCTGGGCGCGATATTCTGCGATACAATCTCGGCAGCGAGTCGAGTACCCGGCTGGGAACACTGCAGCGTCTACGATTACACTCCTGGGCAACGAGGGCGGATGCGGATGCGGACTACTCGGATGCAGATACCCACACCGGACTACGCATCTAATACTTACACTCTTTCCAGTACCATGAACGACGTTGAGCAGGGAGACTCTGAGCGTGAGCATACCGAGAACGTGGCAACTGCAAATAACCCGGGGCACAGTCGACGCGATGTGGTCGACGTACTTGTCCCGCGCAGATAAGTTCGACAAGGTAGGCATGGACGCAACCGCCTCCGACGTGTTCTGACCGTGCTATAAGGCGCTAGTCGCTGGCTGGAGAGCTGACATGAAGGGCATCCTCATCTTCGTGAGTGGTCCATTACATCTGCTTCCCCCGACTGACTTGCATCGCCTAGTCGGGTCTATTCTCCGCCATCTTAAGCGCGTTCCTTGTCCAGAGCTACCAATCCCTTACGCCAGACCCAACGGTGCTGTTGCTCGTCGCGATTTCCAAACAACTCAACGCCACCGTCAATCTCCCGGAGCCATCCCCGACCAGCGCATTGATTTGCAACGGGTTATGGTTCGCGAGCCTCGGCCTCAGCCTCTCGTCCGCCGCTGTCGCCATCCTCGTCGAGCAATGGGCTCGCGACTTCCTCACCAGGTCCAGTGACATGCGGCCGTCTCCCGTAGAACGCGCGCGGATATCATCGTATCTCTACAGCGGGCTCAAGCAGTTTCGCGTCCACCTTGTCGTCGATTTGGTCTCGTTCCTGCTCCACCTGTCACTCCTCCTCTCCCAGGGCGGTGTTGTCGCCTTCCTCTATATGGCGGTCGGAATGGGGAAAAAATAAGCCGCAGAATAAACTCTGTATTTTGGTGTTGCCGCTACTAATTTCAGTGTTTTTGAGTATGCCGCTACATTCCTGTAGGGTTTAGCGAAAGGTAGCGGGGGAGCCGAGCTCCGCTACTTTTTCCAGCCCCGCTACCTTTCGGTGCCGCTAGTTTTGGGCGCCGCCACTTTTGATGCGCTACTTTTGGGTGCCGCCACTTTTTGATGCGCTACTTTTGGGTGCCGCCACTTTTTGATGCGCTACTTTTTTGGCGCCGCTACTTTTCGACACCACTACTTTCGCGAACTGGGGTTGCCGCTATGTTCGCAGAGTCTTACAAAGATGATACCACAATGCACCCTGAGACCCGAGGAAAATTGATTTCCTGATCCATCAAATTTTGAAAATATCACCAAAGTGTTTGAGTGTTTGCAAACCCGGTTACAAACCCTGTTATCCCCCAAAGAAATCCAAACATCCGTAACGCGTGAAAATAATTAAAAAAAAAAAAAAACCTGCACCCTAGCATCTCTCGCTTGCACGCAAGCGGTTAAGAAGTAGCGGCGCGGAAAGTAACAGTATCTGAAAGTAGCGGCACGAAAAGTAGCGGGACCCAAAAAATAGCGGCGCCCAAAGGTAGCGCATCAAAGCTAGCGGTGCTGGGGAAAGTAGCGGACTTCGGCTCTCCCGCTACATTTCACTAAACCTCACAAATAGGTAGCGCTATGCCCTAAAACATTGAAATTCGTAGCGGCATTACTTACATACAGAGTTTATTCCGCGGGTTATTTTTTCCCCGATCCGACCGCCATACCTCTACCCCATCAACGACATCCTCGCCCTTCTCGCCGCCGTCATACTAGGGATCTTCGTAATCCTCTATGCCGCGCTTACCGCCGTACCTTTCATCGTTCCCAACAGCCCCTTCCGCACGCCGCTCTCCGGAGCTCTCTGGAGCGCTTGGCGCCGTCGCCGTACAATGGACGACGCAATGCTGCAGCACGCAATCGCCGACACGCGCAGCCGCGCCCTGCGCGAAAAGCGCGCTCTCTCCTGGACGCTCAAGTCCCTCTCCACAGACGTGGAGCTCGAATTGTTTGTCGACACTCTCTCGCCAGTCTTATGGTCCTGGCCGACCTTTACGCGTCGCCGCCGGCACGACGCGCTCCTCCAAAACCTCATCGACTACCCCGGCGTCAATCTCGCGAAACGGATTTCCACCCTTCTTCTGTCCTGCGACGCAGGGCTTCTTGAAAAAGCAGCCAAACAAAACCGAGCGATCATCTGTTTGAAGGCATTATCGGCGTTTGCCTTGGCAAGCGCAGAGCTCCGACCGCGGTCGCTCGTGTTTCCGTTCACGCCTTACATCCTTGCATACATCGCAAAGACGACATACGCGCCAGCGCAGCCGTACCTTCCCTCGTTACGCACTTGCAGCGGTTGGAGCATCTATTGCACGTTCCTCACCAATGTCCATCAGTTAATGCTGCTCTGCGACGTGGAGGCGCGTTCCCGACAACCCCGACGGGATCTTGTTCTTCACGGACTGCGAGATGTTGTTGGGCAACATCGACAGTATCTCGACCTCCGAGGGATAACTGCCTCCCGCCAGCAAGCCGAGCTCGAGAACGCCGCAAGCGTACTGGCTCAAGCGTCCCCGTCCCACATTCTCGAGTCTCTCAACCCTCTACACCGACTTCTGCGGCGGTTGTGGGACGGAAAGACAACGATCCAAATAGAGACACTTTGTATGTTTCTTCTTGATTGCTCCTCCTCCGACCACGCGCCGCACTATTTCAAGGAGACGATTTCGGTCCTCCATCCCGAGGAGAATCCATCCGGCAACGTCATACCGGCGAGTTTGGCGCCAACGCTTGCTCGCATTGTCGAAAGAGCCAATGGCGTCAAAAGCGGTACCCATGTCGACCACGCAATCAGTGTTCTCCTCCGTCTTTGTGATACGCCGTTGCCCCCGTCCATGGAACTCCCCACAACGGATGCCCTTATAACCTACCTCAACGACCGCGCCCTCCCCGCCGCCCTCCTTGCCCTTCTACGCGACTTGGATATCGCCGTCGTTTGGTCGCGTATCATCAGCCGCCTTGGGCGTCGCGATCGCCCCGACGACGTCCTTACCGCGCTCTGGCGCCTCTCGCAACTCCTCCTCTCCCCGTCCTTCCCCGCCTCCCGGCTCGCTGCTATCCCGCTGCGCAGTCTCGTTGATACTGCGGCCCACCTCCCCCGTTTCGCCCTACACCCTCTCCGTCGACGCAATGCTGCGCGCCGTCGCCTCGCACGCAGCCGAATCCATCCACATCCACAGCACCTCCGCGCGCGACGCGTCCCCAATCCGCGTCGCGCTCAACTTTGTCGAGCTCAACTACATGACCGCGCGCCTGCTGTCTTCGGCGACGCCTCCAGAATCCGCCTTCGAATCAACCGACATATCTGCGGATATGAGCTTGGACGTGATGTTGCTAGGGTCGCAAGTGTACGAGGCGCGGGTGACGTTGTTCACCGAGTACATCGCTGCGTGTGCCGCTTCGCCGTCATCGGCGGAGGCGCAAGCCCCGTACAAAGCCGCCGAGACGCTCGCGTTTCTCGGATCCGCTGCACTCCCGCCTGGCGTCGGCGTGTCCCCCGATCTACAGCTGCGCTTTGCGCACGCGTTTAGGCTTCTCGCTCAATGGCAAGGCCAAACCCAAAACCAGCGACAAAGCTCAAGCCCATCCGACGACTCGGGAACGGGCACGGACTCGGAGAATCTCATCCAAATCATCCTCGACTCTCCTCTCGTCGCAGGCCTGCAATGGATCGACGCGCCCGATGCGATTGCGACGATGCGGCGGACGCTTGACGGCGCGTTTGTCTCGATGCAGCAGTTGCCGGTGGTTGTGGACGCGTTGGCTAGATTACTTGTTGTAGAAGAGGAATCTCGCGAGCAGGTTGAGACTGGGGCTTATGCGGTGTAGTGTGTACGGTATCGGTCTGTGAATCGTGGACTACTAGTAGTTGTCTCAACACCGCAATTGTCCTGTTTATCATGGCTGCAGTCACGCTGTGACCATCTTGTCTTGAACGTCCAACATCCAAATGTGAGTGTAGGATTCGGTCGCCAGAGCTCTTACTCAAAGTCCACAGCACCTGGTCCGTGCTCGACCACAATGCCACTCGTCCTCGCTCCCGAGCGCGACCGTATCGAAGAGATCGACATTGAAGTCTGGCAACTCGAAGCCAGAATCCGCCAGCTTGAATACGAGCGCGAAAAACTCCAAAGCCGTCTCGACGCATACAAGTATCCAGTCCTCACTATCCCCAACGAGCTCCTCGGGGAAATCTTCGTCCGAACCTGTCCGCTGCATCCACGCAACCGTCCCAACGACCCTCACTTCCGACCCCAAACCTTGCTGAAGATCTGCTCGCTTTGGCGGCAGATAGCACTCTCTACGCCCGAGCTATGGTGCAACATACCGCTGGAATCGTGGGGCCCCGCCCTACTATATCTGAGACTCACGGCGAAGTCGAGGCGACGCCCGCACTCCACACTTGGGTGCAGAGAGCGGGAAATTTCCCGCTGAACTTCTTTAATTGCTCAGCGTACGTACTCGACGATACATCCAAGAACCTCATCCCCGCCATTGCAAACTATCGTCCGCAATGGGGAGTGCTCAGTCTGGATGTTATGCCGGCCCATCTGGGCGACCTATCCGAAGCTATGCCTCAGCTCAGCGCTTTGTACCTAACCGGAGTGGGTGAACCGACGCCGTCTCCTGTCCCACTCCGCATTGGAGCAACTCCCCTCCTTTCATCAGTCGACCTCTGGGACATCCCTTTCGACGCATCTAGTCTTCGCTGGGATCGTTTGACAGAGCTGAGCCTCGTCCAAACTCCCCAGGCCCCAATCGTAGCGGTTCTCCGGCTCGCGCATCGTCTGGTCCACTGTCGTCTTCGACTGACGACTGGACTATCCCCTAACCTTGGCACCGCGTCGATAACGCTCCCTCTCCTCGAAACATTCATTATCGAGCGTCATCATGATCTCACGAATAACTACACGCACCTGCCGACCCCATACCACTACGACATCACCATGTTTGTCCTTCCAAGCTTACGCCGGCTGTGTACCACCAGCCTGAGCCGCATCGTTGGAGACGCAGCACCATGGATGGTGCGCGAGGTCCAGGGTTTGCTAGAACGCTCGAAGTGCCAGCTGGAGGTGTTGCGCTTCTTTAACGACTTAAGCTTGTCGTTGGGCGAAGCGGAAATTTCGCATCTCCGCCAGATGTTTCCGCAAATCAAACAAATCGATAGTCGACGTCGACCGGAACGGCTTGGTTGGAACGCGCGCTACGACGATGCCTGGACGTCGGAATCGTGGTGGGAAAGACAGGGATATAGTTGGAGAAATGGACTTGCGAATTACTAGGACTAATTTAACAGGAACCGTCGTTTCGCTCTGTATACTTAGATGGGGACGGGCAAGGCTCGATCGACGGATGGCAGAGGGTGGCTGTGTTGGCCACCAATGGAGATGTCAAATCGAAGATGCCCGACCGCAAAGCTATCCCCGCCTCAGTAGTTCCTTATAATGCCTTGCTCAATTGAAGAAAAATGTAGATGAGAATGTAAACAAGCCTTCTGTCATTTTGCCTTGTCGATTTTGGGTCTCTGGAAGATGCAGAACTGAGTTTCTGAAAGAAATGCGTTTATCTCTAATTTTTAAACAGTTTTAAGCTTATCGAAAGTGACCATTCGGTAGAGGGGAATTTTGGCTACAATTTTCGTATATGAACCATGAGGAATGGAGCAGAAATGAGGCCGCAGATAGATTTCTACGAGGATGATCAACCGTGATTTGGTGCATTTTTGCACTGGTGCGGTCGGAAAGCGGAATTTTTGGGGGTAAAAAAATATTAAAATTATGGATTCAATCCGACATATTCATCGCTGAGATACCACCCACTGAATATAGGAGCCAGTATACCACTAGAACGCGAGATATGCACGATTCTTTCCTATTAGAGCTTATTAGATGCTGTTATATTTGTTTTTCCATGAAAAAAGTGAATGGCTACTCAATTGCTTTGGAGCATCCTATGTTATTAAAACTCATATTTCACAGCTTCTAATAAGGTCTATTGACCCCAAAATCAAGGAATTTTCGAGCGAGATTAGGAAATAGAGCATATTAGTTGCGGCCCCAAACCCGGTTTTCGATACACAGAATTTTCAAGTTGCAAATACTAGCTCCAATTGAATCGACGGCCGCTGGGGCCGCATACCTACAAAATTTGTACACTGTTGTTACATACAATTTTGGGCCCCAAACCCGCAACTAATATGCTCTAATATCGAGGGATTGGATAGAGCAATCGACTTCATTTTTTTCTGCCCTGGGTAGATGATGTATACTGTAAAAAGATATCTTATACTGTAGCATTTCATTCAATTCGTATGTCACGCGTCACACACGGGTTTTTCTTCGAAACTTTAGGCTATGTCATGTAAATGGAGGAATTTGCCTCCGAAAAAAGGAAAATCGGGAGATTTTGATGCAATCTGATCGTGGGAATTGCCTAATCGGGCCTGATTACGAATTGCGAATTTCGTATGCGTTGTCACACGCCCAAAGTCCATCCGAATTGAATGAAATTCTACAGTATCGTCGAAGCAGTCTGAGCAGAGCAAGGGCGTCAAACTGAGGGAACATTGATTTGACACCTCCATTGGAGGCCAACACAGCCACCCTCTGCCATCAGTCGATCAAGCCTTGCCCGTCCCCATATACTACTTGATTTGATCCGATTTTTGGACCGAATAGAAGGTGCTTTCAAAGCATTGGGCATGCTAGTCGCGACAAACCGCTCTTAGCCTCTGCCCATTGACAGGCAGAACGAACCCGTGTGTTGTTTAGATGGTTCACGTCCAAGATCACTGGCAGACCTTGGACGAAAATGCCTAAACTGGTGCGACAGCTTCAGAGTCGACATGAACGCCTGAAGCTTTCTTGGCGTTGAGCCAATAATATTCATCATATGCGAAGCAAGTCGTGCAGTGACGGAGTTATTTCAGTAGCCCAAGTCCACTGGCAGGGCGCCGGCGGACTATATCATCGAAATCGGACAACGCACATTAGCGTGAGAACATTCGGACACTCTTGACTTTTTACCACCACCATCGTGAGCGCCTATGTCTTCTATGTGTCCTATCCTCCGCTAAGCTCACCTGCAGCACCGATAACCCAATGACAAAACTACTCTTCGACACAGAACGCGCACGTCTAGTCCAGCTCCACGAGTCTATGGCATCGTTCGAAAAAGGGATAAAAGAACTGGAGAACCTCATGGCTCCGCTGCGGTCCGAACAGAAAGCCATCCAGGCGGAGCTTGCCGCGTATACCTACCCCCGTTCTTTCGCTATCTAACGAGATCACCAGCGAAATCTTCCTCAGAACCCTCCCAGACCCACCAGCCGCTCCGCCGCTCCTTGGTCTTGCCGCTCCGCAAAATCTTCTCGGAGTCTGCACCCAGTGGCGCGCGATTGCGCTCGCTACCCATGGGCTGTGGAAAAGGACTCATCTCCCTCGCTTGTACGGCTCGAACAAGCTAACATTGGAACAAATGGTCGCGGCCTTTGGGACTTGGTTACTGCGTTCTAACGGACCTATCGCGTTGTCCTGGACCTCGGACTTACAATCGTACAACATCCGATCCCTCGTCGCTCTCCTTCCTGCGCATCGCCAGCGCTGGCAAGGGTTAAACCTGGAACTCGACGCGGAGGATTTGCATCACCTCTCGGGACCAGCCCCTCGGCTCGTACAGTTTTACTTGGCGGTATCGGGCGACTGTAGCCGGTATCCTGCCCTCAGTCTCCGTCCTAATCCGCTTCTACGCTCCGTCGGATTGTCGAATGTTGATTATGACGCGGCCACTCTACGGTGGGAGACGCTAACGGAGCTGAGCATCCTATGGGCGAGAAGCCTGGAAGGAACATTCGCCGTCCTCTCCCTTGCGACAAGCTTAGTTCACTGCCGACTACACTTCGCCTTGGACAATTCCTCGGAGACTACGCGGACCGCAGCCGTTCTACCCCATCTCGAGACGCTGATTGTCGAGCCCGAGGAGGGCTTTGCTGTGCTCACCGCATTCGCTTTTCCAAACCTGCGCCGTCTGCTTCTCTCTGGGCATCGGCTTCCTTCCGCGATCGTCATCACCCACCTCCGCCAGCTCATGGAATCCTCAAAATGCCCCCTGAAAACCTTGTGGTTGACCACCGCCTCCAGGTATATTAGAGAAATTTCTTGTATCCGAGAAGCTTTCCCGGCGATTGAACGCATTGAGCCTTGCTCGAAACTGGTTAGTTCGGATCCCGGCTGGTACGATTGGACGGAAGATGAGTGGTGGACACAGTCGTTGAAGCGTAACAGTGCCAGTGATTAGATGGTTCATTGAAGACTTGGCATTGGCGCATGCGGAGTCCAGCCTGGCGTCGCCAGTCGAATTTGTTACCTAGGTTCCTAATATCCACATAAAGACTCCAGAAGCGAACTGCGACCGCGCAAAAGGAAAAGAATAAAAGATTTTGCACCCAGGAGCGGGCACGGCGCACGGGAAGCTCGTTCCTCAGTCAGAATCCTTGCGAAGCGGCGCGCCGCATCCTTACGCCCCACCTCTCTGAGACCGATCTCGCACGGCTCTGGTCGTCAGTCCTGCCAACGCCAACGAGGGCTTGGTGGTGTCCTGGTCTGCATCTTCGAGAGGAGTCGTAATTGGTGTAACCGGCTGTGAAACATTCGGGATATCACCAGCGGAGTTTTGTATCGTGTTGGTTTGAAGTGGGCGCCAAGTACGTCCAAATTTAAATTTGGCAAGTCTCTCCTTTGCTAAGTTCTCCTCACTAATTCGAATTCGTCAACAGTCCGAGAGTTTTTTTTTTACGCTCAAATCTTGATTGTTGGAGTGTATTCTCGCAGAGTATATACAGCCAATCCTGCCGCCTACGCATCCCACCATTCATCTGATTGCCACGAACGTTCCCGCAGTCGGAGTACAAACGGCGACAATTGGCATCGTACATCGACAGTGGGTAGTGAAGCTTGCAGTTCCGCCTCACTGGCAAGGTACTCAACACCCGCCCATACCAGAGTTCGCAGCTTGCACCCGGATCGATCCAGGAGTCTCCGCAAGTCCGCAACAACATCGGTGGAAAAAAGATGTGGCGCAATGTACATGCGTTCCAAAGCGGGCAGCGTAAAGGAATCGAGCGCATTGTCGAGGCCTCCGTCGTCGCTCTTGAGAATGAGATGGGTGAGCGCTGCCAGAACGATCCGTGGAGAGTCTAGCGCCAGGGATGCGGCGAGGCTGATATCCAAGTGGCAGTAGATGAGGTTGGGCGCCGCGCACAGGGCGAGGGCACACTCTACTAATGGGCGTCTGAGGATGGCGAGGTACGTGAGGCCATGCCATGGGAGCATGGTCGGAGAAACGGGGATGTCCCATAGGCCGACTGAGTCGAGGAGTGGTGCGTGAAGTAGGTCGACTTGAGGATCGCCTTGGCCGATACCCCAGCGGCTCATATGCAGCTCCCTGAGCCGAGGAGCGTGCTCAGATAGCAGTGAGATGGGGTCGAATGTCGCGCGGATATCGAGATCGAGATGCTCCCATCGCGAACAGAAGTCTCTGAGCAGCGATGCCAAATGTACATCGATGAACACGCGTACGGGGTTCACGCTCATTCTGAAAGCGAGCGGAAGCGAACCGGCGCGTGCGAGCCAGATTCTGAGCGCTTCAAACACCACTTCCACCCGCTGGACTATCCTTTCTTCTCTCACTGCGACAGAACACCACAAAGCAGGTGTGTCCAGAGCGATTGCGCGCCATTGGCTGCATATTCCGAGTAGATTTTGCGGGGAGTCCGAGGTAAATAGGTAGGAGAAGTCGCTCGGCAGCGTCCGGATGAAGATTTCGCTGGTGATTTCGATAGGAATGGAGAGGACCGGAAATTTGTGTGCATCGAGGCGCTCGGCAGGAAGCGTGGAGTCGTCCTTGGAGAGTTGAGCCAAGCGAGCCCGTTCAGCGTCGAGCAACATTGTAGACGATGATGGGGAAAAGCAACCTGTGGGGCGTAGGAACTTTGCATCAAACGCTCGTTGCTGGGTCAACAGTGTCATGCATAACCAAATACGACGCATCCCTCTTCGTCTTTCTGCTTTTCTTATATACATTTAAAGCTCTAATGGGTCCCAAGCGAAATCTAAACCTTACAAACTCAAAGTTCGTCATGGCCGTCTTCCAGCTTCTGCCCGACCCCATCCCCGAACCACTTCGCCAGCCATGCACGAATATGCTCATTCGCCACTTCCGGATGCTCAATGTGACACCAATGCGCGCCTTGCATGTACTATATCGCCCATCAACCTCACCAGCGGACGAAATGGAAGCTCACGGCGCACCTTCGTCTCTGCATTCGGTAGGAAATCGTTGGAGCGGAGTATCTTGCTGGCGTATTCCCAGTTGGAGACGGGATCCTGAAAGGCATTTGAAAATGAGAAACAAAAGGAATACGAAGCGAACCTCGAGAGGGAGCAGAGAGAGAACGGGCTGCTTGATGGTGTGATTTCCCTGCCGGTGGGCAAATGTCCAAGTCAAGTTGCGATTCTTTTCAGAGTTGAGTGCGTTTCAAGGCGCGGTGGTGCTGGGTCCTGACCTCCTCGGTATAGAATTGTAGAGCTGGAGGTTTGATGGCAGACAAAGAATCAAACGCAACGTAACGCACTGTAATCGAATTTCTGCAGCGAATATTGCTCGACAAGATAGTCTTCCTCCTCTGGGGTAAAAAACGGGACCGGCGGGATCTACACACGGTCAATCGGGACCTACAAGTGGGATATATGCACTCACGTCGGGAGTGTCGTCCCAGGCGCCGAGAAACGAGGTGGTGCTCTTCAGGAATTCGTTCGGCGGCGGGCTGGCAGTGGTTCTGAGCGTAGTGCGAACGGTGCGGCGGATATTCTTGGAGAGTTCCGCGACCGCTTGAGCTGTACGCTCGTTGAAGTAGACTTGGTATGCGAGCTTGGGGAGCGCGACAACGAGATGGCGCAGCGGGACGAAGGCGCCGTCCGAAGGAATGTACTAGGCAGGATGAGGATGCGTCTAGTAGCGCGAGAGAGCGTACGGGAATGGCGATACCGACCACACCCGCGAATAAATCGGGACGCATGCGAGCAGCAGAGTAACAGATTTGCGAGCCCCAGTCGTGTCTGGCGGCGATTGAGGAGACCTCTGGCCGTATCTATACTGTAGGACGCACCCAATGCAAATAGCGGACGCGACGTTAACCTTCTCGAGAACACAGACAATATCGCGTACCATGTCGTCCATAGTCCCAGAGCTACGCACGTCGCCGGGATGCGTCGACTCGCCAAATCCACGAAGGTCTGGGATGAGCAGGCGGTATTCGCTCTGCGGACATGAATACGGGTTGGCCTGTATGGAAACGACGCGCCTTGAACTCTTGGATCTGGTTTGACCAGGTACTCCACAACGACGGCCAGCCATGTACCATAAGCAGCGTATCCTTTGCCATCGGGTTCATGTCCATGTAGCCTGAAGGTGGAGAGTCAGAGAGGGGCTGGCTGGCTGCAAGCCAGGCGCACGAATGTCGATTTGCACATCCATATCCGCCGCTCGGTTTCTCGCTCTACAGATCGCCGAGCTCCTGGTGTATTCACGGGGATTAAACGCGGTCGCGAGCTGCGGTAGGAGTAGCGCGCCGAGCAGCGCGAGTTTCGCCATGAGGGTCGCGTTTGGGAGCTGAATCAATCGCACGCCACACGACCCTTGTCCTCGAACGTCCACCACCACCACCGCAAGACGCCGCAGACGCCCGCAAACGACCTCCACGCCATGCCGGACGCGCAGACAAGCAAAAGGTCTGTGTCCGTCGGCTCCGCAGCTCTCCGGACTGATGGCAGTCTCAGCTTCATGCAACTCTACGAGTCTCTGCCGCCCGAAGCGCGACGGCAGCTTGTGGAAAAGAAGCTTGCGCCGCTGCTTGACCAGGTCCCGAAGGAGCGCGGCAAGAAGGGTGTGTTGCTGCAGCAAAGTGTCTGCCAGCTCTGTCTCAATGCCGTTTTCGTAGTCCTCAAAACCGCGACCCTGCTGCGGCAGAAGTACTCTGGCGCCCCGGACCTCGACCTGCGTGGCAAGAAGCAGGAGATATCCGAGCTCGTCGACGAGCTGAAGCGGGATGCGAAGCGTTCGATTGTGCGGGAGCGGTCGAGGCGCGAGGAGATCATGGAGGAGATTGTGGAGAGCATCGTGAGCTGGCTGAAGAAGATCTGGACCGTGGTCTACGAGTACAACGTCCACTTTGAGGAGGCGCACCAGTGTCTAATCGTGTTGGCGGAGACCCTCAAGACCTTGAGCACTGTTCCGTTGGGCGGGTGCGTGTCGTCGTCTCCATCTTCCTTGCCCAACCTAATCCCACCGCAGTCAGTGCCGCTGCGCTATAAACCACCTCAAAATCAGCTTTTCGATAAGCAAGAAGGGCAAGACGGTCAAGAGGTTCCATCTCGGTGGAGCGCGTCATCTTGAGCGCGCTCTGCTCTGGATATGGCGCGATCTCTTCTGCTGCATGCTGGCCAAGGACCGCGGCACGGAAAATATCCCCCGAATGCTGTCCGATATCGACACTGCGCTGTCCTGGAGCGCGCTGGAGCGGATGTTGTATGGCGGGTCTCGGATCCGACATTTTGCTATGGATGATGACGAGGAAGACTCGGACGAGGACGAGTCGGAAGAGTCAGAAGATTCGGACGACGACCACGAGGACAACAACCCTTCGTGCCCGTGTCGATTACACGGAAGACATTGGTCCGAGTCCATAAACGACCAGCATACCGTCCTCCGCGACCTCGTTCTCGCGCATCTCAAGGCGCAATTCCAGCTCACCCCTTCCCACAAACTTTTTGCCACTATCCTCTCCATCAGCACCGACTACGACAAAACCGAAAGCGAGCTGCTCGCAACCGCCCGCGGAATCGCCGGCACATCCGCAGACGCCCTCGTCGCCGCGCTCGACATTCATGGCGCTGAGGGGCACGCAGTAACGCTCGCGGTGCTCCTCGAGCAGCATTCGTATCTCCTTCGCCCGCGCGACGCGCCAATCCTGCAATCCGCCGTCGCGGTCCTTGCCGAGCTCACCACCCTGCACAACCAGGCGCTGAAGATTGCCGAACGCGAGCTTCTTGACACCGTCGCGGCCGTCCGCGTCGCCGTCCGCTCCGCGTTCTGTCAAATCGAAGACAAAGCGTCGGCGGCGACGCTCGGGGAGATTGCGAAGCTGCGCTCGGATAGCGTCGCGCGCCAGACGCGGGTCGATTCGTGGATCGACAGCGTCATCACGCCGGGGACGGGGACGACGCACCCGATGGCGTTCGCGGCGATGATGCTTGGGTTCCCGTTCGCTCCGGGGATGGAGGACGGGGACGAGGCGGGTGGGGATCTACTTGGGTTCCTTGACCTCGACCCGAATGATGAGGATTTGGACGACCTTAGGGATGAGTTCCGGCCGAAACTGCGGGAGCGCTGGGAGAGTTGGGTGAGCACAACGGCGCAGATCAAGGGCGGAAAGACGCTGTTGGGGCGTACATACCTCAAAATCGTGGAGGAGATGCCGTTCTTCAAGATGGGTGACGTGGTCGATGAGATGGTGGCGCGCATTGGAGACCGGCCGAGCAAGGCGCACATTGCCGACGGAATGGATGCGATGCTGGGGTTCTGCAAGAACCAGAGGAAGAAGTTGGCGGCGGCGGCGGAGAAGAGGAGGAAGAAGGAGCCGGCGAAGAAGGCTGCTGCTGCGCGTCCTGCTGATGGGTCCGACTCGGATGGTCCGCCGCCTCTAATCCCAATTGGCGGACACCCTATTGCCCCGACGCCAGCGTCTACTGCCGCGCGGTTGAGCGCCTTGACTTTGGGAGGGCTCAACGACGTGGACTAGCGATAGACCTTGGTTTCTTGAACTCTAGACACTACTTAGCGCGCTCCACTAGTACTAATGTACCTCTAACTTACCTGCTTTCAAGTCTTGTCTCAGATAATCCCTGCCACTACGCTAGTAGCACCATCTTGTGGCCGAAACTTGCACACCGCCTGCGGCAGACGTTGAATTCTAGCTCCTCTGTCGCCAAATTACTGAGTACTACGACGAGCTTCGTCCGGCTCTTCCGCGCAATATTACACCTAGGCGACTAATACTGCCTAATACTGCACTGGTTTGGCTACCAAGAACACTTTTAGCGGCCGCGGTAGGTCAGGTCACATCGTTTTATGGGATCTCGAGCTCCCACTCAAGGCGACGCTTACGGACACCTTGGGCACGGCCCGGAGCATGATTGCACACCGCAACTCCATTACTCTTTAGGCAGAAACCAAAACGGAGAAGAACCAAGGATCAGGGACGGATCTCCCATCCGCAGCTGGTAAGGAACCGCGCTGTCTTCTTACAGTATGGGGACACGATGTGGTCTGTGTACCTATACGCGTATGGCTTCCCGTGTCCGGAATATTGCGAGCAATTCCCATTGTGGAGGGCAACGTAGCATCCTAGCAAAACTACAGCAGTCCAAATTGTGGAGACGCCGCAGAAATACTAAGACGAAGCCGTCTCTTTAAGCTACTAGTATTCGAGAAACAGGAAGTCGACGCTACAGCTTTCTTTGTTCTGGGCTGTCCAGTCGGGTCGCATACGCGGATCAAACCCGTCCAGATACCTTCGTTTCGACCTCGATGTCCGTTCTACCGCTCCCAAACTCGAAGCTCCTCGTCGCCCTCATCGGCGCCGGCGTGCCTGCCGCGTACGCCCTGTACCGTATCCTTAGCGGCAAATCCCGCTCGGCGCTGCGCTTCCTGCCGGGCCCCCCGAGAACAAGCGGGCCATGGTTGCTGGGTGACGTCCCCGCGTTGGTCAAGGAGGTGAAGCCGCCGTCCATAGTCGCGTTCTCAGCCTGAAATGACGTGTCTAATAGGAAGACACCGCGATGTTTGAGCGCTGGGTGGCGACTTACGGGCCGACGCTCAGATGCCATGGGCTCTTCGTGCGTACCTCATCCTCTTTCCTATCTCTGACGTTGACAAACTCGAACGCAGGGCAGCTTCGTGCTGTATACGATGGACGACAAGGCGCTGCAGCACGTCCTCTCGCATCCGGAGGTGTACGAGAAAGGGCCGGGAGTGCGGAAAATGCTGACGCGCGTTGTGGGTCCTGGTGCGTGTAGTCCGCCTGAGGGATACGGAGGGAAAGCTCAGACGAGGCACTCTAGGTCTGCTCGTCGTGGAAGGACAACAACATCGGCAGCAAGTGCGTCGTTCACTGCGACTCGGTATTCTGCTAACGTTCTTTCAGCGGAAGATCATGGTACGCGACGAATGGAGTGTTTATGAGAGAAACTTGCTCAGTGCCACTGCATTCACAGAACCCGGCATTTGGACCAGCTCATATTCGCGTGCTAACGCCGATTTTTCTCGGAAAAGCCGCAGAGGTCGGTGCGCAGTGATCTGCTCTCCGACGATGCTAAACACGTCTCTATACAGCTCCGAGACATTTGGCTCTCCCAGGTCGACGCGTCCGGCTGCGCGCGCGTAGACGCGCTCAATTGGCTGAGCAAATGCACCCTTGATATAATTTCCCTCGCTGGTTGGTCACTCATTTTGCTACCCGCGCAGCTGTGAAGAGTCGACCGACCGCAGGATTCAACTACCCCCTGAACTCTCTCGCCTCCAGTGGGGAGGACGAGAACGAGCTGGCGTCCGCGTTCGAGACGATCTTCACCGCCGAGTCTGACACGAGCGGGTCCAGCCTCGTGCGCGACATACTCCCGATGTTGCGGCTCTATGTATGTCGGGCCTCCTTCTATACGCATACACCAACGCGACTGATATGGCTCTGGCGGATAGAAAACGGCGACGGACCGCAAGGTCGCGCGGGCACAAGCGACGATGTTACGCGTTGGGAAGGAGCTGATGGAGGAGAGCAAGCGCGAATGCGAGTCGGTGGGGGGCAGGAAGGACTTGCTCTCGCTGCTCATCCGCGCGAACACGGCGAAGGAGGTACCGGAGAGCCAGAGGATGGCGGATGAAGATGTTATCGCGCGTATGTTTTCCTGCTGTCTTGGAGCTGGTGCCGTTGCTAACTGTGGTTAAGAGATACCGACGTTCCTCGTCGCGGGCCACGAGGTGCGTTGGAAATTGCTCGCCAGGGGTTATGTTGACAAAGGAAATGTCAATGCAGACGTCCAGTACGGCTGTGAGCTGGGCACTATTCGAGCTCGCGCAACACCCAGAGATGCAGACGCGCTTACGCGCCGAGCTGCTCGCGGTGCCCGTAGACGAGCCTAGCGCCGAGACGCTCAATTCGCTAAAGTATCTCGACTTTGTGGTGCGGGAGACTTTGCGCCTCCATTCACCGGTGAGGTCAACCAGTAAGTTACGGGTATTTCCTCGTTTGCGGCTGCTTAGCATCCTCCCTTAGGTCGGGTCGCCATGAGAGACGACGTCGTTCCCCTCGCGGAGCCGTTTACGGACGCAACGGGCAAACGACACGATTCCCTTATGTGCGTTGAATTCATCCATTGAAATAAAAAAGCTCATCTAGCGCAGAATTACCAAAGGCGAGTATGTATTTATTCCGATCCTGACTATGAACCGCGCCGAGCGCTTGTGGGGAGAGGACGCGAAACGCTTCATGTGCGCTCCATTTATTCTCTTTTTTTTTTTTCCTTCTGACGTGTTTGAGCCAGGCCCGACCGATGGGAACACACACCGGTCGCCACAGCCGGCATTCCCGGCGTCTGGGATCACTCGCTCACGTTCTTGGGCGGACCCAGAGGCTGTATTGGCTATCGCTTCGCCTTGGACGAGTGCGTCGCTTTTCATTCTTTTCACGCCGCTACTCTTCTAATCGTTCATGCTTAGAATCAAAGCAATCCTCTTCACTCTCGTCCGCGCGTTCGTGTTCGAGCTCGGCGTACCCGCGAGCGACATTGGAGAGAAGTCTACCCCGATTGTCAAGCGCCCGATTGTGCTGAGTGAGATGGAGAAGGGGACGCAGCTGCCGTTGGTGGTGCGCCCCGTTTCGGTGTAGGATTGGTGTAGAATCGGTTTCCTTTGTGGTCCAATTTCCTGATTCTGGCACATTTGCTGAATATAACATGGAAACCTTTGTGACAGGAAAGGACGTTCTCTCGCTGCTGACGCGCGCGAATGCGGTTACAGACATGCACGAGAGCCAACAGTTGTCCGATGAGGATGCTGTCGCGGGTGCATGCAACGTACAGCGTTCTTCTCCGTAAAGCTCTATGCAAGACCCCAAAAACTGCTCTTACACCTACAAGTTGCCGCGCTTCCTTATGAAGCCGCCATAGGCTGTAGCCCTGGCGTTTTTGGTTTCAAAGAGATTGTAGAACACCTTTTGGCTCTCTGGGATGCTGCAAGCAGGGGTCATGCATAGGCAAACTCAGGCCGCGTCGGATGCGACGTACTAGTATATCTTGGCGAAGGGCCAGTCACTCTTTTCCGCTTCCGTCACCGCGGCGCCGATAGCTTCGATTGCTGCGTCTTTCTTATCCTCGGGGAAGTTGTTTGCGAAGATAATATCCAGGGACATGCTGGGTTATGAAGGAGGCGAGGATAGAAGCGGATTGCGTGTTTTAAGTCCCAGCCAGCGCAAGCGGGAGTTATAAACGTAGGGTTGTTCGCCGGAGAAGGGGAAATGTCCAAGAAAGCGCCGGCGATTGATATGTCGCTGCACTCACTTGTACTATAGAGTACGATGTGCTGGCTTACCACATCCACACAACTATCTAAAGTGATTTCTCCGAGAAGTTGGAAGCCATGCAACGAAGTGAGCGATGAAATACAAGCCAATATTCAAAGTCGAGTAAGAAGAATGGGAAGGGATACAGTTACCTTTTTTTTTGATGTTGTGGTCTATTTCACTGTGACTTACGCTCTGCAATGTTCATTTAATGGACCTTATGCATAATCCAGATTTGGGGAAGCCGGAAGTGTCCAACCGAATGGAATCAACATCAACACCCACCACCTCGACAAACAACAAAAACAGCAATTACTATGGCGGGCCGTTTCAACAAAAAATACTCCCGCAAAGTAAACTCGGTTGCCGCAATGTAAATGGTGTTTTTTCAAGGCCTGCCGCAGTAAAGGAGGCCCTGGAGGCATTTTTGTAGGTTATTGCGGCGCAACATACTACTTGCCGCAAAGTTCGGTGATGGTGTGCCGCAAATCTCCGTCGTGCCGCAAATCTCAGTCGCGCCGCAAATCAAACCCGCCGCAAAACATATCCTGCCGCAAAATATTGCGCCGCAGATCTAACATTGTGCCCGAAGCTCACGCCGAGAACTTGAAGTGCAAGAATGGGTAGTTTAAACTACAGTAGCATTTTATTCAATTCGGATGGCCTTCCAGTGTGTGACATTGCCTAAGGTACCTCGCATCCATCTTCGACGAACCACTGCCGAAAAAGTTCTCACGGCTTGCCCTGTAGGATTGTGTCGACCATTTCCCCCAAAATTCAGCGGAGGTGTTCTCCATGTCTTCGTGTATGCCTATGCCAAATCTCGTACATAGGTTAGGTCCGGAGAATATTTTATAGGCCAAACAATCAAAATGATGCCTTTTGGCAGCAATATTGCGGACTGTTTCCTGCAACGTTTAGACCTAACCCGGCTTAGATTTTTGGAGGGTAGCTACAGATTCATAAGGACTACCTATTTACCAAGTTAGAAAAAAATCCGTCGACAGAATCTTGCGTTCCCAATTTGGACGGCGTGTGGCGTTCGTTGAAAATGGATGCGAGCTACCTTACAAATATCGCAATTCGTAATCTATCCGCATTAGGCAGTTTTCACGATCAAATGACATCATAATCTCTTGATCTTCCTTTTTGGGAGGCAAAATTTCGCGACCTTGGTGTGACATAGCTTAAATCTTCGAAGAAAAAAATGCCCCATGACGTGTGACATGCGAATTGAATGAAATGCTACAGTACACTACAGCTAAAATAGAGCCAATCTCTTCTGGGTTGATTGCATCTTGAACGCAGGGCGGCTTGCCTCAACGGACTGCGAGTCAGTTAACTGCTTGATGCTCCGAGTGCATGCTGATGATGCTGATGTGCAACTTGTACAGGATACCCTCGCTGCAGTCATCGGAGACCAGCTGCAATAATGACAGTTCAGCAAGGAGCGAAGGCGTAAATTAAAAATTTACGCAGGAAAATAACATTCCCGGCGGCGAAATCGAATGGAGGGTGGTGGGATTGTGAAGAATACAACTAAATGGGTATCTTTCTCTGTTTGCAGCGGGATATGTTTTGCGGCGGCATATGTTTTGCGGCGGGGTTTGATTTGCGGCGTGATAATGATTTGCGGCACAACAGAGATTTGCGGCACAACAAGACTGAACATTGCGGCAAGTGGGTCGCGCCGCAATAAACTACACATTTGTCTCCAGGGCCTCCTTTACTGCGGCAGAACACAGAAAAACAACATTTACATTGCGGCCACCGAGTTTACTTTGCGGCAGAATTTTTGTTGAAACGGCCCGCCATAAATTACATCCGGAAGATCGTGAATACATGAACAGCAGGCCGCTATATAACAGCTAAAAGCAACGAAATTTACCCCTAGACCGTCGCTGGCTCCGCGCTCTCCTTCTCCTTCTCCTCCGACACCTCCTTGCCCTCCCCGTGCACCTTGCCCTGCTCCGCAGCCCAAGTCGTGTGCGGGCGCCATTTCGAAGACGTGCGCGGGCTGGTCTCGGACAACATCTGGTCAACCTGTTCCAGCGAAAGTCCCTTTGTCTCCGAGACGAAAAAGTACGCGAACAGGGTCGACAGCGCCTGGAAGATCGGTGAAAACAGAGCTCGCGCAGAAACTTCCAAATACGCACAGCTGTACTCGCCCAGACAAAGAACACCGAGTTTGGAAATGAGCAGGATTGCGAGCGGGGAGCGAGGAACACACCTTTGGACCGAGGTTGGCCTCGTCCTCGCTGACAAAGTAGGGTGTTATAACACCGATAATGCAGTTCCAGAACCTGTGGGTGGTTAGGCAGAGCGAAACGGGAGGGAGGGACGCGGCGCGCACCAATTGGACGCGGTCGACATCCCGACGCCGCGCGACCGGATGGGAAGCGGGAACATCTCTCCGACGACGACCCACGCGGCGGGGCCCCACGTCGTGGCGAACGCCGCGATGTTGAGGCAGATGAAGGCGATCTCGGCCTTGACCGCCGGCGGGTTGCCGCCCTTTTCCTGCGCGTGCGGGGCAGCGACGCCGATGATCGCGACGAGGTATTGGAAGACGACCATGAGCGAGCCGCCAACGAGGAGAATGCGCCGGCGGCCGTACTTCTCGATGATGTAGAACGAGATGGGGGTGGTGAGGACGTTGACGAGGGTCGTGATGAGCGCGATGAGGAAGGGGTTGCCGATGGTGCCCAGCGTTTGGAAGAAGGACGTGCCAAAGTAGAAGATGAAGTTGATGCCCGTGAACTGCTGCGCGCATTGGAGCCCGGTGCCGACGAGGGTGCGGCGGATGTTGGAGTTGCCGTCAAAGAGCGAGCCTTGGAAGCACGCAAGCCACGAGCCGACGTAGCTGGTGGTGGGGATGTGCGCTTTCTCGTACTCGAGGTTGGCGATGATCTCGGCGAGCTCGTCTTGTACGAAATCCGAGTCGCGCGGCTGGTCGCGGACGCGCGCGAGGCACTCGGTAGCCTTTTCGATGTCGCCCTTACGTGCCCAGTATCGCGGCGACTCGGGGAGGAAGAGTAGGCCCGAGCCAAGGATGATGGCCCAGAGGAACTGGACGCCGATGGGGATGCGGTACGAGCCCGTGTCGAGGCGGTCCTGGGTGGCGTAGACGACGCAATTGGCGAGGAGGATGCCGAGGGTGATGGCGAACTGGTAACCAGAAACAAGGGCGCCGCGGACCTATCGACGCGTGGGTGAGCCTTGGCGCGACGCGAGACGGGGATCAGGGGGACGGACCTTTTTGGGCGCAATCTCCGACATGTACAAGATGATGATTGCAGAGATGAAGCCGACGCCACCACCGGCGATGAGACGACCGATGACGAAGCAGGCGAGGTTGTCCATCGGCGCGATCTCGAGAATGCAGCCGATGGCGAAGACGACACAGCCCATGACAATGGTAAGGCGCCGGCCGATCGTGTCCGCAATATCGCCCTAACGGGAATTAAACAACGGGAAGTGGAGAGAGAGAGAGGCGCGACGTACGGCAACGAGCGCGCCAGTGAAGGTGCCGGCGGACAGGATCGAGGTCATGAGCGATTTCTCCCAGGCGGGAAGAGCAAAGTCCTTCGGAAGATTGGCGGCCGAGAAGGGCTCAGCAGGGTAGGGCTTGTGGGTGTACATCTGCGTGAGAGGGTGAGAAGAGGCCAGCGGCGTAAATGAGGACGCACCTGGATGAAGTAGGGCATGCCGAGGACACCTCCCATCCAGCCCGTATCGTACCCGAAGAAGATACCGCCAAAGGCAGCGAAGACACACATGAGGTAGGTCTTCATCGTCACCGGCGCCTCAATCCGGCTTGTATCGGTCGTTCCTAGCACAACGGCGCCTCCGGGCATGTTGGGCGAGCGCTGAAGAGGTGTGGGAGGTGGGGGACTCGAGGAAAGTCAACTAGCCCCACCAGGCTATTTAACGCGAGATGGGACTGTATACGAATCTTGATCTTCACCCATGGGGAGCTAAGGGGGCGTTCAGCGTGGGTGGACGGCGAACTTGGGGGTTCTAGACATCAGCAGACATGGGAGAGTACGTCCGGCTGCCCATCGATGTTTACAGCAATCCTAAAGCAGCTTGGGGAGAGGAGAGTAGAGGGAGTACGCTGCGCTTTCATGCGCCGGATCTTGCCCACAATCGGTGGTACGCCGGTTGAGACGGGGCGTCTGGATCATAATGCAGCTTGCCACGGTCCCAGGTTATTTTCGCGTCCATACCACGCGCCGCTGTCAGGTAAACGGAGCTTGTACCGGACTAGACGGTGGTATTGTGTGCTCTAGATTTGGCTCGGAGTCGGGTAGTCGTCCCTGGAGCGGATTTGCAACAAGCCCGCGTTCAATGAATTCAAATAGGACGGATGTTGGGTCGACAAAACGGCGAGCAGGGCTTGCGCGGCGGATGGCGTCGGCGTATAGTTGTCGGGGAGTCGATCTGCCGAATTAGAGCGAAGAGACTTTGCGTATGGTGCCGCCGGCCTAGTCACCTCCAACTTTGTACAAGTCAATGACCTCAGCGGCTAATACATATATTTCTTATTCCTCTAACAAAAGTGTCTATTTTGAACCTAAGAACAATCCTGTTAGAGGATTTCGCCTCAAAGACACTGTATAAAAAGTTGCCTCTTGCAGATTGAGCACGCTTATATAATACATCACGTGGGTGTCATGTATCAGCCACGTGATAGACAAGATAAGGCAATTATGCATCAAATTGGCGTGCCCGAGTCTCCGGAACACATCTATGTGACTTGTGTTTACGAGGGCTGAACACCCCTCACCTTTGCTTGGGCATCCTTGCAACTCAAACCTCCACTGTGCACTTGCGGCCGCGCGGGCCCCACTTCAAAATTGTGCCCCTTGCAAATTGAGCGGTGGCTGTGCTGATTTGTCAGCTGTTTCAAGTTGGAGGTGACTAGGCCGGCGGCACCATAGAAATCAGAACGAGGCTAGCTAGTTAAGTTTTGGCCAGTCGTCGTGCACCAAACAATGGACATTTCGCCGCTAATAGGTAACCTTGGCCTTGGCCTGTTGCAATGCGGATCTCCCCGTTGCATGCCAACCTTGCGTTTCTCCTCCGGCCATGGAGACCTCGCTTTCTCCGGCCAAAATACGAAGGAAGCCAAAGAAGAACGAGAAGCCCGCCGAGGTCGAAGTCGACAAACTTCTTAATGCCGATCTTGACCGTCTGTTCATCGTTCAGATAGAGCTCCAACGCGGTTGTAAGATGGTACAGAGCGGTTGTCGTTCGGTATCGGCGGAGCGCAGCAGTTGAACGCAGGTCAGCGAAGAAAGATGGCCGAGGCAGAGTGGAGTGTATTGTTCTGAGTGGCGTGCTTCTTCAAGTATCGGGATGCTCTGCCGAACGGACAGACTCATTGGACGGGTGAAGTGTTGAGCGCGACAGCGAGTGGGAGGACAAGCGGCGGCGTGTGTTTGGTTGGTATGACTGCCCTATTATTGGGGTCTCTGCGTGCAAGACGACCAGAAACGCGTCGACGGGCTGAGGAGCAGATGGAGGGAGAGGAGGAGCAGGTTGTGTTGCAGTCACGGTGTGACCCTGAGAACATCCTCTCTGCACTCGCCGTCGTCAATGTCGCAGGCGGCCGCGGCCGTGCAGACAACGACGCTCGAAGCGCCGTTCCCTCACGCCCAGCATCGTGCCGACGCCCCACCTCCTCCGTGCGCCGGCGAACTCGGCGACATATGGATCGCCACTAAACCAACGACGATGCTCTACGGCAAAGTCGCAGATGGGTGGAAACCGTGGCCAGGACCAAAGGGCGCGAGCACGCCGGTCGAGCACCAAGGATATGTGCTCAATGTATCTCTGGGGAAGCCGATTTGCGCTGGGTGGATGGATAGGAAAAGTCTCGAACAAAGAATGGGTGCGTCGCAGAACTTCTTTGCCTGAACCAATCTAACTCTATTCGTAGTCGGAGGGCCCAGCGAGCTCGTGGTTAAGGTCCTCACGAAGCTCAAGAACCGCTCGGTGTCTCTCGGTAAACGAAAAGCCAGCGATGTCCTTGGGGGCGACGCAAAACGGGCAAAGACTACGACTACAGCGCCCGTCGCGAGTGGGCCCATGTCGGAGAACGCTACGGAGAGCGTGAGTGCCCCGCCGAACCTCGCCAGAGCCTCCGCCACTCCCGCCCCGCCCCGCCCCAATCCGCCATCCTCGCCTACCAAGTCCGGCACCAGACCGGCGAAACATGCCGACACCGCCGCGTCTCCTTCCTCCGCATCGACCCGGATAGCGTCATCGCCCAAACCCGTTCGACCAGATAGGCCGTATATGGCGTCAAAGGATGCCTGCACTGCGCCGAGCACAATCCGCGCTCCTCCTCCCCCTCCTCCACCGCCGGTATCCAAATCCACTCCCAGCCCCGTCCCCGCGGCAGGTGCCACGCAGTTGCCATCTAATGGCGCCTCTTCCTCCCATCCACTACCCTCCGCCACGACGCACCCTCTCCGCGACCTCTCAGCTTCCGTACGCAAAACCGCCTTGCCAAAGGCACGGCCCAAGTCCAAGCCATTGCTGAAGACCACGTTAACCTCCGAGACCGCCGCCTCTACCTCCGCTTCCGCGCCGATCCCGCCAAAGACGCCCAAGTCTACATTCAATCCGGCGGTCGGCGTAAACGACGGGGGCTATGGGACCGAGCACGAGCACGATCCCGGCGAAACGTCTAGCGTCGGAAGCGACTAAGAAAGACAAGGGCAAGGCGAAAGAGGCGGCGCCAGCCGCAAAACGTGCGCGTCTCGATGATGACGACGATATCCAGATTATCGATGCTCCCGCTGCGGACCCGTATGCAAAGTACAAGAAGGAGATGACGGCCGTAGAGGACATCTTGGTGCGTCCAAGTTCGCTTATACCTCGGAATACCTTACTTATATGCTCTAGCGCACGATCCGCAAAGAAAGTCGCCGCCCGGCTGCCTTCCCGCCCAAGGCGACATTCGCCGCAACGGAGCCGGGCGTAGAGTGTTTTGCGTACGCGGACGGGATCAAGGACCAAGTTCTCGAAGTCTGGCGGCATGTTCGCAAGGTGGTGGTGCGCAAGGGGAAGGCGGCGAAACGGGCGTTGGAGCCCGAGGACTCGGATGCGGACGCGGGGCGCGGGGGATAAGCGGAGCAAGGAGGCGCGGGATGAACAGGGCAAGAAGGCGCAGAGGCAGGCGCAGCGAGAGTGGCACCGCGCTCTGTGGGCGATTGCGGAGCGTTCGTGGGTGGAGGTTGGCACGATGGAGGAGTTTGCGCGGAGGCTGTTTAAGGAGGGGAAGACGACGGCTTGGGAGACGTTCAAGGCGATGGAGGGGATAACGCAGCCGCAGCCAGATGGCGCGTCCGACAAACTCGTTGCGGTTGACCCCGAACCCGAGCCGCCGACGGAATATTGCCACGACTACTCTGCCGATGACTCGATGCTCGTCGATGAGCCCGCGCCTGCCCAGCTATCGAACGAGAACGTCGCTGTCGTTCCCCCAGTCAAACGCGAGTCCCCGGCACCGCCTCGGCTTGCTGGCACCAACCACGTACATGAAGTGGTGGATTTGACGTTGGACGATTCGGATGAGGAGGAGGCGCCGCCCCCAGCGAAAGTACCATCCACTCCCTCGGCTGCCGCGACGGAAACCGAAAAAATCGTGAACGTGCCGACGTCGGTGGTGTCCCTCCCCGTAACGCCATTTGCATCTCGACCTGCAACGCCTTTGGCATCCGCAACGGGCGCGTCTCTCCCAATACCGCCGACGAGTCCCGCCACTCAGGCTCAACCGAAGAACTTGAAGAAGTCGTGGATGGCGTTCAAGGGCAAGGGCAAACAGCGTCTTTCGGAACGGATGTATGATTTGGACGAGGAGGATCGGGCGAGGGCGTCTGCGTCTGCGACACCGTCGGCGGCAGGTACACCAGTGGCCCCTTTGCAGCCTGCACTTCCTGTTGAAGAGGTATGTTTTGTTTTTGGTGGCGCGATCGGTTGTTGTAACCTGCAATTACAGCCCGAGGTCATTGCGGAAGCGGAAGCCTATGCTACCGATGCGCCGATGGATTCTATGCTACTTCAGGTATGGCCGTTTCCAAGTTATGAGCAACAGCTGCTGACCGGGACGGTTTCCAGCCCGATATGCCAGTCAAGCGTGAACCACAAGACGCCGCGCCGCTCAAATTGCGCAAGGATTGTACGGAGGTCATTGATTTGACGTTGTCGGACTCGGATGACGACGACGAGATGCCGGAGGCGCTCGAGTCGCCCGTTCAAGAGCCGTTGGAGGCTCCATCCCCGGTACCGCGTGAACGCGTCGAATCCGCGCCTAATGCGCCAGCGCCGTTGCCCACCGCTCCCAAGTCGATTCGGGCGACCACGATTGCGGCACCACGACCTTCGCCGCTACCAGGTCAGCAACATACTTTGCCTCTTTTTTCGTTGATGTTCTAACCTGCGTTTGCAGCATGTACCCTTGTCCGACCCTCCCCCACCACCCCCGACCACTTTGCAATCAGCGGCGTCGACCCGCGCGAGTACCCGAACGACGCGCTCGTACAGGCGCTTGCGCATCTCCGCGAGCGGAAGTGGTTCGGGTGGGGGACGGTGCTGAGCGTCGTGGAGATGCTGGACAAGGACGAGGCGCGGAAAAGGGCGCGTGTGTCTGCGGCGTTCGACCTGGAGGAGTGGCGGAGGATTGCGGATGCATTGGGAGTGTATTACTTCCACTATCTGGCGCCGAGGGAGGAGGAGAATGGGGCGTTGATGGTGGAGGCGGAGGCGACGACGTATATGGAGGCGGGGACGCCGTTGGTGGAGTCGCCGCGGGAGCTCTCGCCGGAGGAGGTTAAGATGGAGGAGGTCAAGACGGAGGCGGTTGAAGAGATGCAGGTGGTTGTGCAAAAGCCGCTACCAGTCGTGCCGATTCCGCCGGCCCCGTCAGTCCCGCCGGTCGTGCCGCCGACTATCATTCGCCAGCCGCCACCAGCGTCGCAACCTTCAGGACCGCCGCCGCCGCCGACCGACGCGCCATCCATCAAAATTCTGCAGCCGACGACCTCGGCACCATCCACATTGCCCACGACAATCAAGCAGGAGCAGTTGCCCACTCTGCCGGTCGTTCCGCCGCCAGTCGCGTCGCAAACACCACCAGAGTCGCAACCGCCGCCAGCGCCGACCGAAGTACCATCAATTACCGTTCGGCAACCAACCGCGCTGGCGCCATCCTCAATGCCGACGACAATCAAGCAGGAGGAGCAGGCTACTTGCATTCCGCTCGAGCCGTGCCTAACTCGGGCACAGAGCCGTTTGTTCTTTGGCGCTCGCGACTTTGCCTGCACGCTTTGTAAATCTCCCCGGTAAGCTCAAATTCAAGCTATTCCCGTCGCGTTACCATTTCTTTCGACATGCTGGTGCTGAAATTTGATTTTAGTTTCGTTATCACGACGACGACCTCATTGCGAGAGCAGACGGCGCATGTGGCGACGATGCATCGGGATAGGTTTGAGTGGGTGATGGAGCATACCAAGGGGATGACGGGAGCGCAAATTGACGAGATGGTTAAGAGGAAGCAAGCCGCGGCCCGTGCTGCTAGGGCTGGCGCTGGATCTCGGGTTTCTTGAGTGGGGATGTAATGTTTGAATCTTAATTTGTTGTTTTGTTTTGTAGCGCCTTTCCTGCCAGCAGGGGGGGGCAGAAATAATTGCAAGTGGTCATAGTTTAACGCAAATATAGGTGAGTCGGTTGGGCGTTGCAGTGGAATCCAAATGCGTGCCATGAAGATAGATACAAAGGAACAAGACGATGCGTTCAAAATCATAGAACGGACAGTTGAACTGCAAATTGCACCAGAAACTTTTGAAATACTCAGAAGAATGAGGTTGACGCCAATCTCGCTATATCGCCGAACGGGAGTGGCGCCCAGGTTACCCACGCCCCATACTTTGCTTTTCGCCACCATATCCGAGAATGCTCCTCGACGCTGAACAGCAACAGCTCTCTGAACTGGCAGATTCCTTCCCCTTGGACGGCTCTGGAAGGTTGCAGGCCGAGCGCCTTCAAATCCAGGTCCAACGCATACAAATACAATCCCAACGAGCTCACCAGCTAAATATTCGTCAGGACGCTCCCGGGCAGCCTTCCCAACCTATTCACGTCGGACTCCCGGTGAAGGCTACTTGGAATCTGCGCTAAATAGCGCGCGATCGCTCTGGAGCCACCGACTTTGTGGTTGGCTTGCGCGCGCCGGTTCGCTCCCTCTTTCGCTCAGAACGTCTATGAACCCTGTGGATCTCGATGCGCGGACTTTTTTTGGATCGCTGCTCCGCGACTTCGATATTCGTGAAACATACGAAGCCATATTGCCATCGGCGGGAGACGCTCTGCAGCTCAAGGAACTGCACCTGAGCCTCCAGGGCGTCGACCAAGTCAATTTCCACACTGGCTTAGCGCGTGCACAGCTCCTGCACTCGGTTATCCTCTGGGACATCCCCGTTCCTATGACCATGCTCCCGCGGCATGACCTCACGTACCTCGCCCGGGCCATCCTCAGCTGCAGATGCCCATTGGCCGAATGTGCGTTGGCTCTGCGCGCGGCGCCGAACCTCGTTTACCGTCGTTTGGACATCCGCGCGTCCCTGGCTCCGGGTTCTCCGCCAACCCTGCTGCTCGCGCTCACCCACCTCATTTTCGAGAACGACTACGGGCGGGCAATCTTATTGACGAGGCGCTCGATTTCTTTACTCTCCCCGCCCTCACTGGCAGTCGCATGTCTCTCGCCATGAACCGCTTGGACCGCCATGGTATGGGGGGGGGACCCCAAAAAGTAGTTATTGTTACACCAACTGGTTTCGATTATGTTAGTAAACCCTCTTTGCAACCTTTGCAGTCTTTATCCTTGCAGACACATCCGTCTTCGACCGTGACGGACGCGCAGTTGTTCGGGTCTGTGGGTTACGGGTTCAACTCAGGGATACTGGCTTGCGAATTTGGGTTGACTCACAAATAACGGTGGTGAGCATTGTTTCTTTCGAGTTTGAAGATCATAAAGCCTGGTCCAGCGTCTCGTTATTTAAGTAACTGCTTTTGAAATAAGGAAGCTTGGCTCAGCGCCGCCATTACCTGTTGGCCATGCCAGCAAAGACGGCGCTAGAGCGTCGCTTTTGGAACAGTTCATTCTCTAAGAGGAAAATAAGGTATTAGGTGCATTGCTCCAGACCAGCTCACAAAGGTCGAGTTGAATGACGACCTGCCGCGCAGCTTAAATTTATTGATGCGAATGCAAATATGATTAGATATGCCTCCGAACTAGAAGAATCTAAGAAAGGTTCTGCGTCCAGTTATTCAGGATGCAAAACTTGAGGCCAGTCCTACTTGCTTGGCCCCTTGTTATGTTCAGCTAGCACGGTCAGGAATGCAACTGCTATCCTTCACCTGACTTTCCTTTTTTCTTTCTCAGTGAACGGTAGTCGGAGCGGGGGTTGGTGCGGGATTCGATGCACAAGCCAGCCGTATCGACGCCCGCATCTAGTTCTTACCGTGATCGCGCCGGTGCGCACTTCGTGATCGGTGCGGGAGTCGATACAGAGTTGTTGTATTTCCCCGGTAATTGCCTCCACTCTCCATCCGACATGGCCCCACAGAAGCGGCGTATCCAGCGCGTCAAACGACCCCATTTCATTGGACAGACCGATGGTCGCTCATACTTATTTTCTGCGGATCTGCGGGGGTCCACTCAATAGGGCCGAAAAACGTGCCCTGACTCGGGTTCGAACGCCGAGCGATGTGCCTGGAGTCACAGTGAACGCAAAGAGACTCGGGCTCTTCCCAAACCCCAACATCGCTTCGTGAGCCACTCTCTTGCGGCGGGCCGCTGTCGTACTGACCTTGGAGGCTCGTTTTACAACTGTCCCCGCGTGATGCCACCCCTTCTTCTAGACGCAGAACGCGCGCGCCTCGTCGAGGTCGACACAATAATCGCCGAGCTCGAAAACACGCTACTCGCTCTACGCTCAGAAAAGCAGTCCCTCCAGTCGTCGCTCGAAGGCTACAAATACCCAATTCTTACGCTTCCTAACGAAATAACGAACGAAATTTTCATCCAAACACTCCCGGATCCCACGAAGCCACCACCGCTCTTGGGCATCGATTCCCCCAGAATTTTGCTGGAAATATGCTCCCACTGGCGTCGAGTGGCGCTGTCGACTCCAATGCTTTGGTGTCGCCTCGGATTGACGATTCGACGCAAATACTGGGCTCGGCGCCCTTCGGCGCTGATCTCCCTCCTGCACGAAAGCGCAAGTCGCTCAGGATGCCTGCCACTGTCACTCGAGTGGAAAGCCGGGCCAATGATTACTTTCGACGACCTCGTCTCGCGCTACCACTCACGCTGGCGAGTCTTGAATCTTGACATTGCCCAAGACGACATCGAGCGTTTTTCTGCGTCCGGTCATCCAATGCTCACCGAGCTCTACTTCATGAATTGGGATAAAGCGCCGGACTCCCTTCTCCGTCTCGGCCATACCCCGATTCTTCACAGCGCTGCGTTCTGGAGTATCCCATTCGACGCGTTGACGCTCAGCTGGGCTTCGCTGACATGGCTCAACGTCTTTGAAGCACCCCTACTCCAAGCTGCGCCCGCTCTAGATGCTGCCTGTGGTCTAATTCACTGCCGTCTGTCCGTAAGGACAGGCTTGCCCATCGACCATCCTCTCCCATCACGCTCCCCCGACTCGAGACGTCGATTCTCGAGGCAGAGCAAATCGACGACGATCCAGACGAATTCGGGCCACTCAACTCAGTCGACGCGTTTGTTCTTCCAGCACTCCGACGAATACGCGTCGACGTGGATTTCTTCCTCCTCCCGGACCCAATTCAGCGACTGAAAACGTTCGTCAAGCGGTCTGAGTGCCCGCTGGAAATCCTCGCCTTCGAGGGCACGGAAGTAGACGCATCGAGCGTAAAAGAATCTGGCTCGTAAAATCGCCTGGATAGACTCTGATAGCCCAGTCGTATGCCTCGACCTAGCCAACTTTGATTGGACATTGGATAGCTGGCGGGGCGTGCAGTAGGTACTTGTATCACTCATTTTGAGATGTGTACAATCCCTTATGCGCAAATGAAGCCACAGCAAGCCAATTTCTAATTGTGGGCGCAGCAATCAATACCTGATTCCTCGGCATCCAACTTTTTGCAGGTCACCTTGCTTTGGCAAGGTCCCCCACGGTCTAAATTAGGTAATAAGTGTATAGCACTGCTTGACACAGCCACATTCCGGGAACCCTGTCGCTCGACTCACATAAATACAGGACAAACAAGTACAATCTTGTGTGTCAGCAAAGCTGTGCTGCTTACATGCCTACCATTAGTAAGTTGATGCCAGTCCGGGTCCTGTTGCTCAACTCCCATAATTAGGGACAAACAAGTACAATCTTATTTGTCAGCTTTGCTGTACAGTTGCAGCACTGCCCCTTCTAAGTCAAACAAGCTCCTTCCGCCGATTTCACAAATAATTTTCCGGAGCATACCCGGTGTGTCCTTAAATATGGCGGGACAATCACACCACCATTTCCAAAGTTTCCGACTGTTGAAAGCTAGATAGAAGATGATAGTTTCTATCACGTTCTTTATTTGGCGGAAATTGAACTGAAAACGGAAAGGCTTTCAGACAAAGAAAACAGATGAGATACATATGCATATGTGATTCCCTTTCCAACTCTCGGGAACTTCGGATCCCCCAGCGGCGGCATTGGGAAACGTGGGTCTTTCCAACACATCTCCAAACAAATGCAAATATATTGTTTACAAAACCACTTCCAATACAGCTCAAAGAAAGGAAATGCTTTTGGAAATAATTTCTCTTCATTGGTTGGAGGTGTGTTGGGACAAACCATGTTCCCCCATGTGTTTCGGCTGATGGGAAGTCCAAAGTTCCCGGCAGTTGGAAATGGAATTGAAAATGCATAGTTATCTCATCCGTTTCCTTTGTCAGGAAACTTTCCATTTTCACTTCAAGTTCTACCAAAAAAATGGAATGTAATAGGAAACGAATCATTTTCTAGCCAACTTTCAACAGTCGGAAACTTTGAGGTGAAAATAACGGTGGATTGATTCCGCGGAACCAAACAACTTGAAAGGGACAAATGCACAAAGACACAGATAAAAAGGCTGACTTTGGTCATTTCACCCATCTTATCTCTCGCTGGCGCCGCTCGTTCCTTGCGAGCACCAACTGCCAATAAATCCTACAAACTGCTGAAGGAACATTCTTGTGAATCCAATTGCCCCAAGGTGCCCTGAAATCTAGGGCAAAATTTTGGTATTCTCAGTGTGCGCGCGCGGTCTGACTGTTAAACTGTAAACCCTCGGAGTGATTTGGCATCAGTCAAACAGATTCGGAATCAGCCTATGATTCATCTACTACGATACGGCTTGATGGAAAAGCTCCGCAGTGGGGGTTGGTTTGTGCGCCTGGCATTTTCCATCCATTCAGGATGGTGTTCGTATTGTCAGAATCAGTCTGTAGTAAGCAGTCCCCGATCTCAGTACCTTGAGTGGAAAACTTGATGCGAGGCGCCATGTTTAGCAATAATCACTGTCCTCTGCAACTTATTGGTAGAACCTGAAGTCAAGTATAGTTTAAATTTGCCAACACCCAATCTGCTTCAAGCCACGAGTATATCTGCATATCTCACTGTCAGCTTCTGAACCCAGGAATGAGATCATTGGAAGCTGTAATTACTCAAGTTACTGAAAATGAAGAAAAAATGGAAGAATAGAAGGGAACAGACACACATACCACAAAAGAGATGGGTTTTTGTTCTGGATCTAACGGCTGGCCCCCGTGGCAGCTGGGAAGGCTTTTAAGATACTGTACTATTTCCCCTGAGAGTACAGTGATGGCTGACACCCAATAGAGAATGATATACTCTCGGTGGAGATAGAACAGTATTTTAAAAGCCATTCAGCAATTAAGAAGGGGTTGACTGTAATCAACATGACATTTTTGGGGCATGGATGCAAGCCTGAGAAATCTGAATTTAGTAATCCATTTGTGCCGCCTCAAAAGCTCTTTGAAAAACAAAAGAAAAAGTTCACAATATTAATCTAACTTATTAGGTGACAATGAATCATTCAAATTTTTAGTCCATTTTTTGGCTGCCGAAAATTGTTGCACCAGAACGGTGGTACATTGAGTCATATATTACTTCTCAGAGTAAGGTACGTAATTTGACAATTTATAACTATAGGTTCACATGATTCAAAGTTTTGGGGTGAGGCAGCTAAATTGGAAGAGAAACACCATCCTTCCACATACAGAGTCGATCCTGTACGAGGAATTCCATTTAGGTGGGATGCCAAGTTCTGACAGGTTCAGGGAAATTCAGGTTTCAAAGTCTCAAAGCAAGGTCTTTGTCAGCGCAGCTGGCCCCTGGTGTATAATGTGGGTCTGAATCTACATTTTTCGTCTTTGGAGTAAGCGCGCCGGTGCGTCCTCGCCGAACGGCCAAATCGGGATGTAGCCTACATTCGGCCGAACAGACGACACCTATTGATGGCTGTGATCCACTAGCCTGTCTACGCAGTAGACAGGCTGGGTCGAGCCTATGTCAGTCCTACCGCCTTATATTCAACCCATGCGGACAGCTGGCAGTAGTTGCCAACCGGCTACGGCGAGCCAGTGGCACCGCGTTTCGCATCCGCCTCCTTAGGAAGCGCGACCATTTAGGCCACACTCCTTAAATCTGACGAATGCCCTGTCCTCCTCCATTAAACCACGTTCCCCATCATTTGTCAGCTATTTCTCTGTCCAAAAAGTGATCTAAATCCTCCACAGACCAAATTCCTGTTAACACTCAAGCTATGCTTGGTGAGTGGTTTTGCTCTAGAGAGTCGCTGCAAGCTGAAGGGAAGACAGGATTCAACAATGATGTTCCTGCCAACTGGTGTGAAGGTGCGGGCTGTGATGTTGATACTGGCGATGACGCATACTGTGATGATTGCTGGGCTCGCGAGCGGGGGTTGGACGTTTGGGAACTTGACAAACTCGTCAGCAAGTCAGCGTAGCTATCTTCATCACCAGAGAATTACATGCTCGTCAGTAGTCTCGTTCAGACGTTTGTAGGACGGCGTCTCGTGCGAAGCACGAGGTTTTGGGGCACCAACTGATGGGTGGCTGACTTGAAACACCATTCTCTTCACGAGACCGTTTTAGCGCCATGATGGCCTGATGGTGTGCCCCAAGGTCACGACTTCATCTCTCTCACACGACCCCTGTTTATCCCAATTGAGGTCAGATTCTCAATTCGGACAAAATCATTTTATGATGAAGAAATCCCACACTTTTGAAATGTGTGAAAATGGTGTTTGCATTGATCCACACCTTTTTCAAGAATTTCTTGTCCAAAATTTTGCAAAATTTGTCTGAATCAAGGCATCTGACCTCAATTGGGATAAACAGGTGTCCTTCTCTCACACTGTGAATTCAGAAATTTCAGAGGGTCTGACAATGAATATTAATCTGAAAATACTATTTTCAGGCCATCTGAAAGCATGCAAAGTTCCCTTATATGGTAATTTTCCCACTGAAAGGTTTGATGAAAATAATATTTTCAGGGCACATTTCAGATTGACACCGATATTACTTCTTTCAGCGTCATTGTCAGCCCAGCTGATATTTTAGGATTTATAGTGTGTCTGAAGATCTGGGTTGAGATTAGCTCATCAGTGCCATTGACGTTCGTCAGTCGGTCGAGATCCCACCGCCGATCTTTCTCAACTGTTGGTATGTCGCTATAGCCCATCCTGAGCCGTGCAGCAACTTGTACGGCGGTGAACGCGGTCACCTGACAAGAACATCTCCGGCCGCACTGTCTTGATTTGCCGTTGCCACTTTGTGCGTGAGAATAGCGTGGCGACAAAGCTGTTGCCCAGGGTGTCCTTTCTCTTTCTCACGGCAAGATAGCCACGCATACTATAGGGATGTATCATGTGGGGCGCCGCGTACCACCGTCCCCAATATATATGCATTGAGAACCTCACGGCGCAAAGGCGAGTGTTCTCAATTCCAAGTTTATGGAAGGGAGACCTCACTTGATTATAATAAAATGTCGGCCGTACTTTTGTCCCACAATGCCGACTTGGGGCGTATTTCGGATTGTCTTGTTGTATGATCAGGTGCAAGCTCCGATGCAATGGCTGCTTCCTCAGCAAGGCTATCGCTGCGACGTTCGGCTTTGTGCCGATTGGCCATCAGATGTCTTGATAGCGCAGGTGTGAATGCAGTTGTCCGATTTTGGTGGACCCTCTGATGCCCTTCCCGTTATTTATCGACTCTCTCGAAATTTCGCAGATGTGTTTGAAAGGATCTACTACCAGCTAAATCAGTTGAATGTTGATGTAAAAGACCGCAGTGGTAGAGGTAAAATTCCAGTTGGTATTCACACCAAATAGTCCGCTATTAATCCGTAGTGCTCTATGCGAGATTCACAGGTCTGCGCTTACATCCTCAAGCTATCGCTCTTCTTTATGAACCCGCCATAGGTTGTAGCCCTGCAGTCGTCGTCTTCGTACAGAGTGTAGCGAAATTCTTGGGACCGCGCGACGCTGCAAGTAGGGGTCATGCGCGCAGCCACGTCGAATGCGACGTACTAGTATATCTCCCGGGCAAAGGGCCAGGCGGTCTTTTCCTCTTCCGTCACGGCGGTGCCGATAGCTTTGATCGCTGCGTCTTTTTTATCCTCGGGGAAGTTGGCTCTGGAGATAATTCCCGCTACCTTTAGGTAATTCCCGCTACCTTTAGGTAACGGGTCTTAGGGGGGTGTGATTTTCCGCAATTTGCAGAGAGACTCCAACTTGTCAATTGTGCTGACATCTCAATTCAGTTTGACAAACCATGCTTCCCTCAGCATGATGCTGCATGGGAGCCATGGGGCTAGTAGTTGCAAAATATACTTAGCTTGCTCTTTGAGATGGCAGGAGAGTTGAGAGATGGGATCACCTTTGTGGCAAGAGAGACGCTGCAACCAATCAGCTCATGTATATACAAACAAAGGATTTAAAAAAGTGAATCTAAAACTGTAAGGTCACTTCTCAAGACACCAAAGGAGCTCTATGTCTGTCGGAGCGTGAGTTTATCTTGTCAACAACGTGACCATCCACATTGTGTTATGCACACAACACCAATTCCGAAATAAATCAGAGCATAACTTCAACAAATATTGAGACCAGATTTCTGCCGTTATTGGATGGAAATATTGACTGAGAATTAGGGACCATCATGGGTCCGCCCGACCAAAATTCCGTCAGTCACCAGACTCAGTGGCAACGGCAACCTGAGTGCCCTCAGCTAACGACAGACATTATTTGCTACCAATGTTCCAGGTAGCGGGCAGTGCCGCTGGTCGGCCCTCCAGCTTTATATCCAGGGATGTGCTCATGTTGGGTTATGAAGGAGGTAAGGCTGGAGGCGGATTGCGTGTTTTAAATCCCAGACAGCGCAAGCCAGCGTTATGTAGGGTTGTTGGAAAAGAGGAGGAAACGTCCAAGAAAGCGCTGGCGATTGGCTGGCGATTGATACGACGTGAGCAATGGGATACCGTATTCAAAGTGACCTGAAGTCCTCGTTTAATGTAGGGAGATTTAGAGCGGTTGTACATAGGGGAAAGGCGGCACCCTTGAGTTGCGGAGGTGATTCTAGTCGTTAAACAAGGCACTGCATCAGTAAAACTACAACGAGGTCTTTTGCGTCTTTGAGAGCTTTGACCAAGCTCCAAAGCTCTAAAAGACGCAAAAAGACCTAAAGATCGACATCTTTGGTCAAGCAGATTCTGTCTTGGCCAAAGCCGCTAAAGACCTGACATGGAATTGCCAAGCTGTGAGTCAATTGCCAAAGATGCACTCAAAGCTGGTAAGCCGCACACAAAAGATGATCGAGGCAAATCAAAGTCACAATAAAGAGATGCAAAAATATCCATTTGTGGTCTAAATACACAGCTAGGACTACACAAGCGGCCGAACAAGCAAGATGGGATGTGGGATAACATGGACCTTGCGGGCAAAAGTCAACAACAAGTCAAAACACAGCGGAGAGGGACTCACAGCAAAATGGAAGATTCAGAAAGTGAGCGGCGCGGCGACCTGCGCCCGAAGTGATCATGGGGGAAGTTGTGTCGCAGGAGCACGTACAAGACATAGCAGGGTGTTGCGGGCAGGCTGGTGACGGCGGCGGCGGCGGCGGCGGCAACTGGGTGGCGGGCTGATGGGAGTGAGCGGCGCGGCGACCTGCTGCCCGAAGTTAGCATGGGGGAAGTTGTGTCGCAGGAGCACGTACAAGACATAGCAGGGTGTTGCGGGCAGGCTGGCGGCGGCAACTGGGTGGCGGGCTGATGGGGGGAGGGACTGCCAGTGGGCAGTGGGCGGTGCACCCAGCTGGGGGAGGTGGTCGAGGGGTGGTGGTGGGCGGAGGGAGAGAAGGCTGCCAGGCTACTTTGCGGCGTGATGCTTTTTGAAGGCTTGATGACGGGCGCTGATGCGCCGGCGCTCCGCCGCAACAACTCAACAATATGTGACAGGGATGGGAATTCGGACTTAGAAGAATTTTCAATTTCATGCAGAAGGGCTGCCCCTGCACTCAGAAAGTCCCAATGAGCGCAAAGGCAAGCTTGACCAGAGCACTCAGCGGTATAACAATGACATCCTATGTATGCTACACTCAATTTCCGAAATTAATTTTGCAAACAGTCTTAAAGCCACCAGGGTGAAGCTCCAAGATAAAGATGCACCTCACAAGACCAAGACGACAACCCAAAGACTCAAGATGCGCGCCAAAGCTCCAAGACATTATTGAAAGATTCAAGATGCTGTACCAAGCCCCAAGCTGTCAAAGACGGCGATGTAGTTTTACTGATGTGAATTGTTACTCGAAAGCGAGTTGCAACCCTTAGACTTGTGCGTGTTGTACAGCGTTCGGCGCTCTAGGATGTAGGAGATCTGAGACAAGACTAGATGGCTCAGGATGCCGCAGGGGAAGTAGACTGGGGGCGACGAGGAGAGGGAGACGAGGGAGTCGACGCATCAGGCCTTCAGGAAGGTGGCGGCCGCGAGCAGGTGATGCCGCCGGCGACCATCCACATCTTGCGCAGACCCACAACCGGCGCTCGCTGTTCGCTATGGGTAAGCCCCCCACTTCCCTCCTAGTTGTCCCTGCGCATGTCCTGCAGGCTTTCCAAAGGTTTGGATTCACTGGCTGGGCACCCCAGCTGACGCACTCGTCCAGTTCTTCCGCTACATCTCGTACGCACGTCCTTGTCGTGTCCCGCAGCGGCCAGGCAGAGGTACCCGTTGACGTCGCAGCTCATCTAAGAGAATAAGACTCCCGAGTTTGGTGCGCGGTTGTCGCTCGTGTCGTCCCCTCTCACCGAGACGCGTAGACAACCTATACTTGGACTTCAATGGGATTATACACAACTGTGCGCAACGGTGGCCTCTCTCTGCGTTGTCTTGCTTACTGGTGCTCTTCCGCGGGAATATTACCGGTATGTCCCGGAAATTGCTACGCTACACAAACAAGGCCCACATCTCCCTACGCACGCGCAAGCCCTTCTTCTCCCAGTCTTCCAATCGCTGCAGCGTGTCCAGCTCCTGCACCCCATCCATCGAGAAATACATCACCAAGGAAAGCTCCTCCAGGGTCCGCGGAAACCTGGCCGAAACGATGCTCTCTAGAAGCGCGGAGGTCTCGTGTAGCCGCAGTCCGCGGACCTCGAGCGTTTGTAACTCAGGGGCGACGTCGTTGTCCAGCAGCGGCGCGAGGATGTGCGCCTCCGGAGCCAAAGCCAAACTAGAACGCCGCACCGTCCGCCGGGCGTCGCTAAGCGAGAGAGACCGGAGGCGCGGCGCGGAGTAGCGCCGTGAGCTCCGGCGTCGCGCCCACCGCGCTGACGCGCAACGCAGTCAGCGTGCGGGCGCACGCCGAATTGCGCACCATCTCCACCAATTCCTGGTAGATGGCAGGGTCGTTACGGCTATGCCCGAGCTCGCAAAGGTTCGGAGCGTTGAACCACTGCACAACGAGGAACACGCGTTCCCCGAAATAGAGCGACCGGAGGTTCGGCAGGGGAGCGAATGTGAAGCTCCCCTGGAGCCGCAAGCGCATACAGCTAAACAGCTCCAGGTTGGAGGCTATGGATATCAGATTGAGGCGCGAGATGGTCGGGAATTGCTGGAGGATGTCGAATAGGGATTTGAGCGGGATGTTCTCCACGGTGAGGGAGACATTTATTGCGCCTGCCCGCTGCAGCCACAAGACGAGGAGCTCATCGACGTCGTTTTCTGTGTCGGAAAACTGGAAAAACCCTGATAAGGCTCAAAAAGGGCCTGATGCGAAGGTTATAAGGCGCTATAACCTTCGCATCAGACCCTTTTGAGACTGATCAGGTCTTATCAGGAAAAAATCCACCCTTTTCTTTTCCCTCCCTGTACTCAACCACACACCCAGATTTCCGTCAGGGTCTGTCAGGTACATATCAGGAATTCTCCAGTTTTCCGACATGCCGACTGGGTCATGTACGTGTTGAGTTTCGGCGAGCGCGGGAGCAGGCGACGCCGAGAACAAATTCTTGTTTGCAATCGCACCGCTGTTAGACGTTGAGTGCGTTAGGGCAAACGAATGCCCTACGCCTCCATTCCATCCAGTTTATATACTACTGTACTTATTCTAGCATATTCCACAGGATACTGCGGCGGAGCTCCAACAGAATGTTCTGGAACCTTCTGCGCTGCCGAGCTTACTCGTTGCCCGGCACCCCAATATCCCAACACTCTCCCTCAACGAGACAAGCGAGGTAATTCCCCGCGACGCTCCCATCAGAAATTCCAGCCCATATCTCCATCGTCCGCGCCCAGCGGAATATCCCAATCCAAGGTCTTATGCCAACCATGGCTCTCCCTTGAACCCAGTCGTAGCAGCCTTGCTAGGCCTCATCGGCATGGATCCCAAGTCAGGTGGTAGTCAAAGCTATGCAGCCATCGTGGCGCCGAGGACCATCTCCTCGCGCCGGCTCGCATGTTCCCCACGGCGCGGCATCACACGCGGTGGTTCAGGAACCCAAGCTGCTTGTATCCAGAGGCGGATCTGTTGGCGGTCACTGCGGACCAGATTACAAATGTGAGTTGCTGAATGTGATGTGAATGCGGGTCGTCGTTATGCGGGTGGTTGTCGGATAGATGCCAATGGGGATCGTGCTGCGGAGCTCTCCCTGGAGTGGAGTAAAGGAGGCGGGGTTGTGTTGGCGCAGAGAGCGCGGCTCGGTACGTCTATCGGCGCGGGAGACGTTGTGGAGCGGCGGTCGGACCGGTGTGGGGAAGTGCGGGGTAATGCCGTCACTTCTGCGGCGGGTGCCAAGGGACAACACGCAGCGGCGACGGTGAAGTCGGCGCGCTACTGGCGCATGCGCCGGCGGCGCTATGCTAGCCGGGTTATCGGAGGCCTGTTCCGAGATTCGTTTGTGTTGAGTTTCGGCAAGCGCGGGAGCAGGCGACGCCGAGAACAAATTCTTGTTTGCAATCGCACCGCTGTTAGACGTTGAGTGCGTTAGGGCAAACGAATGCCCTACGCCTCCATTCCATCCAGTTTATATACTACTGTACTTATTCTAGCATATTCCACAGGATACTGCGGCGGAGCTCCAACAGAATGTTCTGGAACCTTCTGCGCTGCCGAGCTTACTCGTTGCCCGGCACCCCAATATCCCAACAGTACGTCCACTCGATGCTACACTACAGTTTTTGGAGTCCCAAGAGCAACGCTCCTCCAATATCGACAGATCTGCGTCAGGAGGAGCGGTGTAGTATTTGAAGACGGCTTGAATCTACTTTCAGGCTTGATACATCATGATGTGTGACCACCCCTGGGTATTTGACACCTAATGATGAGGGTGTAACTCCTGATGAAAGCCCGAAAAAAAACATCCAAAAGATGTGCATAGATTCTGATGCTTCCTGGATGCATTATATATATATATATATCTCTTTCTAAAGGATATCCGCTGAGCACGACATAGAAAGCGGGGGTTTGGGACCGCGATTTAACGCAACAAAAATCTCTTTGTTACACCAACTCCTTTAAATTATCGAGTGTGCTCCACGCTGCACCCGGTGCAGCCTTCTTTGTTACAGATACATCCGTCTTCGACCGTGACGGACGCGCAGTTGATCGGGTCTGTGGGTTACGGGTTCAATCCAGGGATACTGACTTGCAAATTTGGGTTCAAGACTCACAGATGACGGTGGTGAGCATGTTTCTTTGGAGCTTTGAAGCTTAAGATGATGAAGCCTGGTCCAGTGTTCCGTTGTTTAAGTACCTGCTTTTGAAATAAGGAAACTTGCTACTCAACTGCTCAGCGCCGCCATCACCGCAAAGAAAGGAGCACCCAAAAAAACAAGATATGCCGCAGACTGCAACGGCGACGGCGCTGGTGCGCCGCAGGTGATTCTGGTTGCACCTGCCCGCTTCTGTTCCCTGACGTCCAGAAGATGAATCAAATCCATTTCCATACTAAACACGTCGCCCCGCCACCCGCGCGTCCACGTCCGCTCCCAACTTCATCGCGCTCAAGTCCGCACAGCTCGACGCGCCCAAGTCCATCCGTCCAACTCCCTTCCCTTCGTCTAAGTGTCATCCCTTCCACCACCCGCCGCCGCCGCTGCCGTCGCGTTCCATCCAAGTCCGGCACCGCTGCCGCTTCAAGGAACCAAGATCTCGTTCGCTGCCATCGCGATCGCGCCCGAGTTCGTCCGCGTCGACGGCGCGCCTGCCTCGGCGATGCGTTCGGTCGATGTTGTCCGTACATCGCGCGTAAGTCGAGAACACTGTCGGAGCATTTCAGCTGCAGGCAAGCTGAAGGAGCTCAGATAGGGACCGACCTTTGTTTCATCCCGCCACCGCCTGTGCGCGAATTTTGGTAGGCAGAAATCGACGCCATGGCTAGAGGTAGATATCTCACTGAGACGCGCATAGGCGGCACACACTGTGGACGTACCAATCGCGCAGAATGAGCGTCGGTCGAGTACAAGATGTAGGCGCCAGTGGGCAGCAATCAGCGAGACGACGCAGGATGGTCAATGGGTTCACCTTGCCGCTGTCAACTTGCGCTAAGAGAGCGGTGTCGGTGAGTTCTGGTCTGGGACGGGGAGGTAACGTACCATAACGGGGTGTCTGGTTCGTGCGCGGGCACCGGAACCTGGCATTGCCATTCAGTGACTTGCGATACTCGTTGGAAACATACCTGCACGATCCTGCGAATCCGCAGGATCTGTAGTAGGGTCGGGTAGACGGTGACGACGGGCAGATCCCAACCCTTCAGCGGCGTCAGGTAGGTCTTGGGAGATGGCCAAGGGACAGGAAGAGCGACGGTCGTCGTCAATGCGTTCAGCGGTCGCGTTCGTAACGAGTTTCGCGCTTGCCGCTGTTTGAGTAGTTAGAAGGACAGTGATGGTGTTTAAGATGGCGCACCTGGGCAAGGAGTGGTGCCCCGGTGCATCCGAGGCGGTCCTATGCGACGCTCAGGGTTCTCCGCTGGCCACTTGAGGCGAGTGGCACGAGCGTTGTGACGCGTTCTGTGGGCAGAATGTCCGGTGGTTGAGGCGCGGAGGAGATGCTGAGTGGACGTGTGGGCTCGACTTGGAGGGGTGGGTAGAACGTCGTGGTGGTCAGGAGCAAGGAGGATGGTGGATGTGACGCTCCTCTGCGCGTGTTGAACTTGAAAATTTACTAGTAAAGGCACGTGTTGAACATTCACTGCCGCTTGCGACCATGTCCGCTGGTTGCCGCCGCGACTCTGTGCGCTCTGAGTCTTCGTCCTCCTTTGCATCCGGGCTCCCCTCCTCCGCATCGAATTCGCAGGCCGTTCCATCCACAAATTCTGACACCTCGCGTTTTCCGAGTCCCGCCTCAGCAGCAGCATGCTCTCTGACGGCGCCGCTCGCAGGCCCAAACTATCCATTCGCCCTCTTCCCGCCAGCAACTCCCACCGTCGCTTACGGGCTCGCGGGGTCGTTTGGCGCTCCAGGCGTGTACGCGTACCCCACCCCCGCAACCGCCCCCTCCACGCTTCCTCCTCCCGGCAAAGTGACCCTCCATCCCCCATTCTCGTGGCTCCCCGATGGCGTCGTGCTTCCTCCCGGCGAGGAACTGACCTACACCATCCTGCGCGAGCACCCGACGTGGTACCTCGACGTCAACGACTACATCAAGTTGGACGGTACAGCTGCGCCAGGCGCGATCCGGTACCCGTTCGACCTCGAGCCCCCGAGAACGCACGCAACAGTCAAATGCACTTTCTGTACCAAGACTTATGCGGGGACTAACGCAAAGAACATGTGGAGGCGCCACGTGAAGGATACACATTCTGTTTTCGTTGGTGGGCGCCGGCCGGCGGGTGCGTCATTCCTTTTGGACCTCCAGACGTTCGCGCTTACCCTCTTCCACAGTGGCTCAGACTGGGTCGCAAGGGACGCCACAAGGTGTGTCGGGTTTACGCTTTTGTCCCTATCTTATATCCCGCCCAGGTCAACCGAACGCAACGGCGCCCGTCTCGCGAGGTACGCAAATCGTCAAATGGGGTTTCTCATCCGTCTCTCATGCCCGTCCAGGCGAACGCGAGCGAAAACCCTCACTTAAATTAGGAAAAATCGTTGTCCCTTCATCGACGAAGGCGGTATCTATCCCTCCACCGCAACCTCCGCCCTCGTCATGGGTCAAAACATCGTCTCCGCCGCCGCCACCGGGTGCCATTCCGCCCCGTATGCGCAAGGGACTCCGCATGCCTCTGCCCGTGCTACCGCTGGTATTTAGCCGATCTTCGTCTAATAAGAAACGACGCTGATAGGTTAACGCAGCCCGTTCGCGTGAAGCCAGAATCGATGAATCCTCTCGTTTCGAAATACGCGACTCCCGAAGAGGACTTGGACGACGACATGGGGTCGATCGGCGAGAGAGAGGTCGAAGGAATGCTGCTCATGGATGCGGATGTTGCCTCTCAGGACGCGGAGATGGAGAATGCGTCCTGTTTCCGCGGCGACTTTCCTTTGCGCTCGGACCCGCTGCATCTCGAGTCGCTAGCTCGTGAGGCACGTAGCCAGCTTGAATCGGTTCAACGCGACGAGCAAGACGACGACGACGACAACGACTACAATCCACCCCTGTTTGGTACCCCCATCGGCGCCACCACGCTCGCGTACCTCCTCGATCGCAATCTTGCGTTGTCCCCGCCGCCCAGCCCAGATGTCGCGTCGGATATGGACGAAAGCGCGGACGGCGAAACCGAAACCGAAACCGAACCAGAACCATCCGAGCTCCATTCGATGCGCGATGTGTTTGTTATCAAGACGGGTGGGATGGAGCCGGAGCTCAAGGCGCGGCTGATGGAGCACCTGAAGCAGCAGTTTGGGATCGCGATAGACGGAGGGGACGGCGAAGCGTTGCCTAAAACCCACATGGATGAGGACTCGGAAGATGTCATGGACATCCCTTGGGCGGCGCTCCCCGAGTCGGCGATCCAGCACATGCGTGCTCCGCGCCTCCTGCTGCCGTCCCGTCTCCCTACGCCGCACAATGTCGACACACAGTTCAACGACGCCATCGTATCTTCCTACGTCGCGACCTGCAAGGAACGCTTCCAATGTGAATTTGAGCTGCAGTTGGATGCGGCGAGGGTGCGGGTTGGAGTGGAGGTGGTGCGTCAGCTGCAGGACGCGTTGGCGCGCGAGTTGGGGGATGCGATTGTTGCGGAGGTGAGGGAGCAGATAGAGAATGCGTTAGTTGTGTTGCGGGAGGAGGGGGAGGTTGAGTGGGAGAGGCGGGAGCGGGTTTTGCGCAACTTGGAGGAGGGGGAGGTGGGCCGCTGGAGCAACTGTCGATGGGCATCCGCTGTGCCATTTGAACTTGTTGTTGCTTGCGCGGTGAGGGGAAGGCTGCGAATCGCGATTTTTTTGTGTAATTTACTTGCGTGATTTCCTACATCTTGAATTCGCGGTATGTTCTACTTGCACTCGCGGCGACTTGAAGATTTCTGGTTCTTCTTGTTCGGCTTGAAGAAAGTGCAATGTACTACTGTTACAGGTGCAAGATTCAGCTATTTACATACTTTCTTTGTTTGCTCCGACTCCCTTTCCAATTGGATCATGCTCTATCGAGTTCAAGCTGGGTAGCTGGTGTCCATTGCATCCACAAGAACTCGTCGTTTTGATCCCATTTGGGCCTGCAGCTGCGGCGGTACTCGTCGAAGAGACAGATAAGACCGGCGGCAGCGCGGCATTACCAGTGGGTCTGAATCTCTTTTCCACATCTGAGTCGGTCGTGGAGCTGTCTAATGTCCCGAGCCCGTGGAGGTTGACATTTTGGGGAGACACGGGGGCGAGGTTCCGTGATGAGGTGCGGAAGCTGGGCGGGAGGTGGCGGCCGTTGAGGCTGCAGATTCGGAGCGCGAGTAGGTTAGCGTTGAGCTACATACAGTGCCGGGGGCAGCCGTGACGTGCCTTGCGAGGAGGCTGTTTGCGTTTACTGCGCGGTTCGTGTGAGTGAGAGGTTCAAATGTGAACCCTGTGAACTTGGAGTCGAACCTTTTGCTTCGATAATGTAGACCGCTAATACGATGACTGGTCGGTTTTGGTGAGCGAGTGAATACCACGGCGGAATATGACCGCGACCGTACAGTTGTCTTTCATTGTCAAGAACTACGCGAGCGGCTTCAATGGGGTGAAGAAAGGCTGGAGAAAGATGGGACGTACGCAGACGAATTTCAGGATTGCGAATATGCTGTAGGCATTGTTAGAGACGTTTATATGTACCTCGTATCTCGAGATGAAGGATACCTATTCAACAGGCCGGATTCTGCGAGAGTATGAGAAATAGGCCTGTACTAGGTTACAGTATCCCGAATTGGAACGTACCGAGCGTCCATTTGAGGAGTCTATTCACAGCCGCCTGCCTTCGTCCACTTCCACTGCATTCTCGGTCCCGAGCAAACAGATACATCAGCGTCCCCGTAATGAGCACATCGTTTGCGATCCCAATTGCGAAGCTCGTCGTTATGAGCCACTGCCATTGCGTTGTGAACCCGCGGAAGGTGACGTTGTGTATGCTCAGCGCGAAGGCCGCGATGGTGCTGGTAACGTAGAGCGAGATGAGGACGGTGCAGATGGAGGGGACGAGGAGGTGCCGGGAGTAGATGTAGATGCGGTGGGCGAAGAAGCCTTGCACTTTGTCGAATTAGGTTGAATCATAGCGCAGATTTTTAGATGAATCGCGTACCGCAGGCGGAGATTATGGCTGTGAGCAGGACAGAGAATATGAATGATGTAGGCGCAGAGATCAGCGCTGTGGGCTGTCCATACGCGACGACGGAGAAGCGATAGAGGATGTCTCCGATGCAGAGTGTATGGCCGACTTCGCAGATCCTAGACCGGTACTGTCAACGGAGGTCCCCGGACAAACGAGCGGACCACCCTACGAACGCTACCTAAGGGAATTCCGAGTCGTAAATCGTCGAAACGAATTAGAAGGACGACATACCAGCGCCCTCAACAGCCTCGAATCCCGCGTGAACCGCATAAAGTACACGTAGGTCTGCATTATCGCGATTCCGAACAGAATGTAGGCGATGAGTACCCCGAGCTCGTAGGCGCCTGCCCGTAGCGTCTAGCCTGCATCCTCGACGCGGAATGTACGAGCACGCACCTAGGGACATGTCTAGGTCGAGCGCAAATGGCTGCATGGTGGTGGTAGGATACAAGCTGCTTCGGCTTGGGATCGAAGCTCGCATATTAATAGCAGATATCACGATCGTCGACAACCCGGTCCACCCAAAATACGCATCATATCCCACGCGCGGGAGAAGGCGCACTTAAAGGATCTTTATGTGGATAAAGGCGCGATGATTTGGAAGTTAGCAAGAACAGAGCAGAGTCTTGTGTAGTCGCGCGAGATAGTCTACTACCATACCGACATGAGATTGATTTGAATAAAGGTCTGTGCGATGTTCAAGGAGTTACTGCAGTAATTAAAGGAGTTACTGCAGTAATTAAAGGAGTTACTGCAGTAATTAGACCTCAAGTCCGGTTACACGTTACATGCACCTCCGGACCCGGATTTGTGGGCTTAGCGTTACGCGTTACAAGTCCCTTTTGGCGGTGATTTTGGACGGCAAGTGGCCGAAAAGGCAATTTTGCGCTTCCGGCTGCACTTCCGGCTGCGCCGGAGTCACCTTTTATGGGAATTTTTGATGCCATTGGACATGTAACATTTCGGACAACTAGTGTTACACATTCCACTGGCCGGACTAGAGGTCTAATTACTACAGTATACAAAATTCCTCCCTATGGAGTCATCCGCGTTTCTGTAAACATGAAAGAAAATGCACCTCTTACAAGGAAACGGCCCCTTCAATGACCATCCATTCGTAGCGACTCTCCCTGTCAGCATCCCAGAATCGCAAGACTCCGCTGGTCGGACCAAATTTTCGAAGTTGAGGCTTCGAGAAAATTCCTATGTAGGAAGGATCAAGCGCAGCGGGCCGATAAAATCTTCAAAATTACCTATTTAGGACACGGAATTTGGCTGTGACTTGTGACCACTTTTTAAACCTCGAAAATTTGAAGCCCTGTGATGTGTGACTTTCGAGTTGAATATAACAGTACTGTACTATTAAACTCAATTCAGCAGTCACGCGTCACGCGGGGGCTGCTGCGCCGAAATTTTTTCGGCGTCACGCCGGAACCCCCCAGAATTCGCGTTCTAAAAAGGAAAATTTCCAAATTTTCCCGCGCCTTCGGCGCATAGTTGCCTAATGGGGACAAGACGCCGAAAGGTTCGGTTCGGCGTCGATGTCATGCACCAAACCTTGCGCCGAATTGAGTTTAATAGTACAGTACAGTGTTTCGCGACTTGAACTCCCTTGACAAACATCACATGGCGGCACGGCTCTGCCCTTTAACGCTTTCAATGGGGCTACATATCTTGGTAATAGGATTGTTGAAGTCGGTGCGCGTATTCGCGTATCCGCTGCTTCGGATTTTTCCGCCAAACAATGCAATGCTGGCGTGCCGGTAGTTGTGAGCAAGATCTTGACAGCCCGGCGGTTGCAGAAACACCTTGCCAATTGTTACGCGGCGACTCCGAACGCGGCTCCAGCAAGCATCACAAAAAAGGACAGGATCATATAGCACCTTATGCGACCATATGACCGACCTCCCCGACCATATAAGCAGGGTATAAGGTGGTATATGGACCCATAAGGTACTATATGGTAGGGCATGGACTTATAAGCTGGACCAAGGTCAGTAATATGGTTTCTCCCCACCATATACTACCTTATGAGACCATATGTGACCTTATGGCATACTTATAAGACCTTATGACCCCCATATACACGGCCCATAAGGTCTCATGAGCAAATTCCTCGACCATATAAATGGCCCATAAAGTCTTAAATGGTATGGGAGGTCCCTAACATGGTGCTATAAGGTTCTAAATGGTTGGAGAGATCTCCTGCACCATATGGGACTGCGCTGCACCATGTGAGGTTCTGCACTTTTTTGTGATGTCAATTTTACTCGTTCATGTGGCGATTGCACTGCTATTATTGAATATTGAGAACAAATCCCGCAACGCCACTTGGGTTGGCGGGGGTTTAAAACACACAACCCGCTTCCAGCCTCGCGTCCTTCATAGTCTAACATGAGCACGTCCCTGGATATAATCTTCGCAGACAAGTTCCCCGAGGAGAAAAAGAACGCAGCAATCGCATCTATCGGCGCGGCGGCGACGGAAGGGGAAATGAGCGACTGGCCCTTTGCTAAGATATACTGGTATGTCGCATCCGACGTGGCGTGAGCTTGCATGACGCCTGCTTGCAGCAGCGCAGATACCCGAACGGTTTACTACAATCTCTATCAAACCAAAAACGCTAGGGGTACTGGGTATGGGGGCTTCGTAAAGAAGAACGGCACCTTGAAGGTGTAAGAGCAGATCTTGGGATCTTGTACACAGCTCTACAGAGTAATGGCGGTCTCCTTGGTGTGGACACCAGCTGGAACTATACCTCTCCTTTTAAATTAACATTAGTGGAGCCTCGAGCTTCTGCGAAATTTTGAAAGTCGATAAATAGCTGGAAGAGCATCATAGGGCCCTCTCAAGTCTGACAACTGCACTCACACATGGCTTATCAAGCCATTTGATGGCCAACCGGGACAAAGGCGAACATTGCAGCGACAGGTTTGCTGAGGAACCAGTCCGGAGGAATGGTGGGACGTGTAGAGAATTGACGCGTCTGGGATGCCTTATATATCTCTTAGCAGAGGATATACGCGCTCGCTGGCTACCACCTAGGAAGCAGGGGGTTTACGACCGCCATTTAAGGCAAGAAAGTTCTCTTTGTTACACCAACTGTGCTAGATTATCGTGTGTCCTCCACGCCGCACCCGGTGCAGCCTTCATTGTTGCAGATACATCCGTCTTCGACCGAGGCGGACGAGGAGTTGTTCGGGTCTGAAGTAGGTTACAGGCTCGACTCAGGGATACCGACTTGCAAATTTGGGTGCAAGACTCACAAATAACGGTAGTGAGCATGTTCGTTTCTTTGGAGCTTGAAGATGAGAAAACCTCGTCCAGCGTCTCGGTATTTAAGTAACTGTGTTTGAAATAAGGAAGCTTGTGATCCAACCGCTCAGCGCCGCCATCACCTGTTGGCCAACAAAGAACGGGACCCCCAAAAACAAGATGCGCCGCGGACTGCGACCGCGACGGCGCTGGTGCGCCGCAGGTGATTCCGCAACTCATTCTAGATCTCTCGGACGGAGAAAAGCAGAGTATTGGGACCATTGATCAGTGTCGGAAAAACCCCATTTTGGTTGCAACGGATTAAGTCGCATTGCCGGCTTGGGACCGGTCTCAAGCCGGTTGCAAGCAAGTCCAATTGGATTGCAACATGCACAATTAGGCTTGAGACCACCTGGGAGCCGGCGCAACCATTTACATATTTTTCCGACAATTCCCGACTAGCTCACTGAATAATGACCTACCGCGGAGCTTTAATTAGTGAATTTATTGACGCGAATGCATGTATGATTAGATATGCCTCCGAAGCAGAAGAATTAAAAACAAGGTTCTGCGTCCAGTCACTCAGATTGTGGAATTGGAGGATCTAGAGTCCTACTTGCTTGGCCCCTTGTTCAGCCGGTCGTGGCCAGTATGGACGCGGATTCGCACAAAATAAAATAAAATAAAATTGGTCTGCGCGGGAGTGAACTTGGGAGCTGCCAAAGCCTTGACCGATGAGGGATGTCGGGCGCTTTACCACCTGTCCCACTCTACATCGACGCGCGAAACCGAATTCAACACCGCCATCGCCCTTTGCTTCAGCCCATGATCCACCGGCGTCTCCTTCGGCAACAACCGGATCACAAACTCAACGCGCCGCAGCGCAGGGAACAGCGCGATCCAGGGCAGCATCCCGAGTCCGTCCTGTGCGCGACGGAGCTCGATCCGGAGCTCGTGTACGCAGAAAAGGGGTTCTACGACGGCAGCATCCGCCTCGAGCGGTTCGGAAGAGTGTCTGGACGCGTCGGGCACGCGTAGGACGAGGGTGATATCCGTGCTGAGGTGGCTGAGGCACGCGAGGGCGTTTCTGAACGCGTCGGAGCGGATGTAAGGGATTATTATGGTTCGCAGTTGTGCTGCTTCCTGGAACGCGTCGAGGATGGGGAAGAGGTCTTCGGCGTGGAGACATTCGACGGTGGTGAGCATTGGGAACGGGCATTTTATGGATAGTTGTGGGGATACGGGGCGACCTGTGGGCAGCGATTCGACGACGATGGTCTCGAGCGTCGCGCAATGCCGTTTGATGAGGCCACCGAGAACGCTGCTGTCTATGGTCGCCGCCAGAACCAGTTTCCGGAGGTTGGGTAGGGAGACGAATGGGAGGATTATGGCCAGCCGGGCTCGGGATACGGCAAGATTGGTATTGGCCATTGGGGGATGCAGCTCAAGCTTGCGCGTCGTTTCGGGGTTGACGATTGCCAGCCAGAACGCACTGTTGACCCGCTGAAGGCCGAGCGCGTGCATCGACTCGAGATAGAGGACGCGCTTCCAGCCACGAAAGACCGGAAACCCGATTCGACCCGGAACCCATATGTCCCATGCATGTGGTCGAATCCACGAGAACTCCCCATCCCCCGTTCGCTGCTCGTCACTAGCCGCGTGAGCCTCGATGTCGCCAGGTTGCAGCATAAAGATGCTAGAGTTGGAGACGAAGACGAAGGGGAGGTCGCGGCACACGGCTAGGAGCAACCTGCGGAACGCCGTATCGTAGCGCGTAAACAGCCCGCTGCCCTGTGGGACCACATTATGAAACGCCACAAGGTGCCCCGACTCGTAGGTGAATTGGACGCGGATGGACTCGAGCCTGGGGCAATGTTCCGTTAGAGCTGCGATGGCGTTGAGGGCCTTGTCGCTGCGTACGATGTTGATTCTGCAGTCGAGTGCTCGGAGGGCGGGATCGCGATATGTGTAGACCAGGAGCGCAGAGAGGTCCTTGGACCGGATCTTTAGCTCTCCCCGGATGAGGTCTTCGGAGGTGATACCCTCCGAGAGAAAGTATAGCGCAATACAACGCTCGTTCCACAGCTTACAGACGCGGGCAAGGACGAGGAGGTCAATGGTGCTGAAGCTGAAGATCTCGTCCCACAGTTCGACGGGGAGCAGGTCCGCTGGGTCCCGCGCAGGCCGTGGACGGCGCATTCTGCCGACCAGCTTCGAGAGTCGGCGCATGGGGCTGAGGAGGATGTTTACCAGCCATGACATGCATGACAGTCGGGTCCAACCTGCCTCTGCCCTTCATGTCGGCCACCATCGGAATTCTAGGCAAGCAGCGAGCGCTTCAAGGGAGCTGAAAGTCCGACAAGCGCTATACAGCTCTCCAGGGAGCGTTCGCAGAACACCAGTCACGACTGCAAAATCTGCGCCTCAAGCGAAAAATTTCGACCGTCCTCGTACGAACCCCTGAAGACCTCGCGCGCTGCGACGGTCTCGTTATTCCTGGCGGAGGTACGTGTCCCTACTCATGGCCCATTGCCTCCACCGACGAATTCGCGTAGAATCGACGACAATCGCGCTGCTTGCCCGGCTCTCCGGCCTAATCGAGCCACTAAAACAGTTCATCGAAACTAAGCCCGTCTGGGGCACCTGCGCGGGCGCAATCTTGCTATCTCGTTCCGTCACCGGCGCCAAGAAGGATGGGCAAGAGCTGCTTGGGGGAGTTTCCGTTGACATCGCAAGGAACGGCTGGGGATCGCAGGTGCGCGACCGACCTTGTCTGAATGCTCTTCACTTAAAGCCAGCTCAAAGGTTGAGTCTTTTGAGGCGCCGTTGAGCGTAACGGGACTCGCCGACGCTTCGGTTCCGTTCACTGGCATCTTCATTCGTGCTCCTGTGCGTGCCTTGCTGCCCGAGTCAGTCGCCAGCTTACCTCTTCTCAGGTCGTCATCGGCCTGGCGCCCGAAGCGCAAGCTTCGATCCAGGTCATTGCGCGGCTTCCGCCAAACTTGCTTCCGCCGCCCCTGGAGGGCGTCGCGGAGGACGACCCGAGGACGATCGTCGCGTTGCGGCAAGGCCTGCACCTGCTCACGACATTCCATCCTGAGCTAACAAGGGACGATCGCTTCCACGAGTACTTTGCGCGGAAATGCGTCTTTCCTACGCTCCGTAGTTAGCCAGTTGCTCAAGCGGGAGATGGTCTTCCGATCCACCAGTCGCATCTCGCCCACGCCGCCCACCGCGCTCGTCGACACGGTCTTCCAGCCTCTGCGAATCATCTTTCGCCGCCCATACGACCCCGAGCATTGCCTCCCAGATGCTGTCATCCGACATATGCCCCACCACGCTTCTTTGCAGATAACATAAATACATTCTTCTTCTTCCTCCGAGACTGGCGCCGCATGAGAGTATATAAGCGCAGGAAAGGCTGTCGTGCGACCTCTTCCCTCCCCGACCCTTGTAGCCGCGAACGGAGATGTTTTCGAAGCTGCTGCTGTCCCTCCCGTTGCTGGGCGCACTAGCCGGTGCGCGTCTTATGACAAAGACGGAGCTCCGCGAGCGCCAGGCTGCCGCAGCCGCGCGCTTCAAGCGTCCGCCAACCCGCGCGGCGTCGGCGGGAGTCAAGAACATCACGTTCTCGAACCCCAAGGCATCCCGTGCGCATCCTCTAGACACGCTTCCGATCTCCCGCAGCGCTGACCGGCCGCGTAGAGTTCTACGTCGACGGGACGACCATCCCCGAGGTCGACTTTAACATCGGCCCCAGCTGGTCGGGGCTCATCCCAATTAGCGGCGCCGCCAATGAGACGCGTAAGGTCCGTGCGCCAGTCTGGATTTGGGAGCCGAGCCGATGACTATCTACAGCTCTTTTTCTGGTTCTTCCCTCCAGGACCAGAGGGCAGCCTCGACGACCTGATCTTTTGGTGCGTACGCGTCGCCCTTGCATCTTTATCACGTCTGTGTTTACGCGTGGTAATCATAGGACCGTGTGTTCCTCTCTATCCCCGCAACTCTCCTTGTTTGTTTGACGCACGTCGTAGAATGGTGGACCTGGATGCAGCTCTTTGGAAGGTGCGATTCTAGTTCAGCGCATCTTCCTGGAGCTTACCTCTCAATTCTTCGCAGGTTTCCTCCAGGAAAACGGCGTTCGTCTCGGCTTCCACTTCCCCAATTTGTATTTCTAACCTAGGCTTCTTTTCGTTTCCAGCCCTTCCAATGGGGCGTCGGAACAGCCAAACCCATCGTGAACGAGAACAGCTGGACGAACCTCTCGAGCATGATCTGGATCGAGCAGCCAGTCGGCACGGGCTTCTCGCAAGGCACTCCGAACATCCGCGTGAGTTTCGTTTGCGTTTGGGCTATCTCCTCGTCGGAAGCTAATCTTGGTCGGTTCGGGATTACAATTAGAACGAAGATGATTTGGCCGCACAGCTCGTCGGCTTCCTCGAACAGTTCCTTACGATCTTCTCCGAGCTCAAGGGAAAGAACCTCTATATCAGCGGCGAGAGTGTGAGTGTCCTCGACGTCCTCCCGGCCTCGCTGATTTCCGCGCATAGTATGCGGGGATGTATGTGCCGTGTAAGCTTATGGTTTCGATCCCAGAACTAGATTTTTGACGCAGCTTATGGCTAGACATCGCCAACTTCATCTACAACAACCCGTCCCTGCTGTCGTTGAGCCTTAAGGGTATCTGGATCGCGGACCCCGTCCTGGGCTGGGACGTGGTCATGGAACAGATCCCCGCCGTCAACTTTGTGCACAAGTACGAGAACGTGTTTGCTTTTGAGTGAGTTGTTTGTCCCTTTGTTCTGTAGGTGGTCATTGACGTCACTTACCAGCAAAACATTCATGACCCAACTCGACGCCGTCGCTGCGCGCTGCAACTACGCCAGTTACATGTCCCAGTTCGTGACGTACCCGCCCAAGGGCCCGCTCCCGCTCCCGGGCAGGTCGACCGAGGCTGATGCCGGATGCGATGTGTGGGACATGATCTTTGAAGAGGCGCTCACCAAGAACCCCGCGTTCAATATCTATCGTATCTTCGATACTGTGGGTTATAAGTTCTACGCCGTTCGTTCTAGATTATATTCTAACTCTACCCGAAGTTCCCCGTGCTCTGGGACGTCCTTGGCTTCCCGTAAGCTCCCGCCCCTCGTACTTTACAGCGATAGGTAACACCCCTCGCAGAGGCTCGTTCGAAGACATCCAACTCGCCCCGCTGTACTTTGACCGCGCCGACGTCAAGGCCGCGATCCATGCCCCCGCGAACGTCGAGTGGTCCGAATGCTCCAACGTGCGCGTCTTCCCGCGCGGTGACGCGTCCCTCCCGTCCGCGTTCACCGTCCTTCCGAACGTCATCGAGAAGAGCACGCGCAGCGTCATTACGCATGGCTTGGCGGATTTCATCCTCATTGCCGAGGGGTGCGTAGCCCTGTTGACTCTCTGCATTTGTTCACTGACATTTTCTTCTAGGACGCGCATCGTCATCCAAAAGTACATTTCCCTTCGTTTACTTTCCTTTGTGTGAGCTAACCACGCTGCAGCATGACCTGGGGCGGCATGCAGGGCTTCCAAACCCCAATCGCAAACGACTCGTTCATCGTCGACGGCGTTGGCTCGCTCGGGACCATGCACACGGAGCGTAAGCTCACCTACATCGAAGTTGCGCTCAGCGGGCACATGTGCGTCGCGTTGTTCCCTTTGTTATCACCGAGGCTAACAACTCCGAACTCTTTGTGAACAGGGTGCCGCAGTTCTCGCCTCTGGTATGTGGCTCTTGATTTTCTAGACATTTTTGGCCGTTCAGCGCTGACGCGTGTTTTTAGGCCGCTTTCCAGAGTATGGCATATGTGATGGGCTTCCGCGACTCTCCTTGAGCTGGTATGATTACGACCTAAATACTTTGGAATGATGAACGCCTTTTGGGTTTGGACGCGTCGGATCTGGGAATCGCATGACCGTGTTCGAGTCCTTCACGACTAACAACTTCGAATCTGTACTCGAAAATCCCGCGTCTGCTCGGCGTCGCTTGTCCAAGGCGATGCTTCTATGGCCAAGTGCTTCTTGGATTCAAATTGTGGCGAGTCTCCTCCGCCTCTACAGCCGTCGGGAACCTTATGGACGTTGCTACACCACGAGATCAAACGACCCAGAGAAGCTTCTCTTTGACTTCGAATTCGCGCAGCATGCGGTTGTCCACCCCTCTTTGAACAGCAACGACCGGACGAACAAACTAAAGTCTTGTCTTGTCTTGTCTTGTACACGTCTCGTTGGCTTACTACTTCCCCCTCAACCCCACTCCTTGAGCATTCAAAGCTCCAGGAATACCTTGCTGGATGCCCGAGCATGCCCGAAGCGTCCGCGTCGCCAGACATTTGCTAGGTGCACTCCATCCCCACCGCCGCGTTCAATACAAAGCTCCCCGGCAGGCGATCCTCCGAGTGTGCGCGCATCGCGCTCACGCTTCGCTCTGACGACCAAATAATGCGCCTACCAACCTTGGCTCTCGACAGGCAACGGAGCGCATGACAGGCCCCACCAATGGACTTTCTCCGCTCGATCTATCGGAGATCGTGCTACCTGAGTATCGCCTTGCTGTGCGATTGACGGTCGTCGTTCTGTTATGCCCGCGAAAACGCGAATATCGACGCGTTCTTTCGCGTCTGGAGCCTTCTTCAACGGATTGGGAACCGGCCAGATACTCCAAGGCACGAAAAACGCGTCCAAACACGACGCTCGCGGTCCTTGCCTCCGCAATGAAACGCATGATTCCCCAATCACCTTGACGACCTCCTCGATTGCAAGTTTGCCGACATCAAGATGTGTACCTCCCAGCTTAGGCGCTATAAAAGGCGGCGCACAAGCCCCACATCCTCATTCCCTTCGTCCGCTTCGACCTGGTGTCTTGCCTTCTTTTCGTCTTCCTTCTACCAGCCTTTACGCCCACCCAACCTCTTCGTTCTCCCACTTTTTAAATTTGATACACAATGGTCCGCGTCCTCCTCCCCGTCTTCACTTCCATCCTCGTCGCGTCGGTCTCTGCGGGTGCGCCAGATCTCTCGTCTTCTCTCTCTACGCGTCTCTGACAAGACCGATAGCCCCCGTCCCGCAACCCCTTGACCTCGGCAACATCGGCCAAGCCATCGGCGGTGCCCTCGAAGGTGTCGCAGCCAAGGCCGTCGGCGAATGCAACGTCAACCGTTTCCAAATCGTCACGAACCTCGCCGCCACCGGTGCCCTCGTCAAGAAGGTCGCCGACGGGAGCAGCGACCCCGCCACCGCCGCCGCCGTCAAAGCCACACAAGACGGCCTGCGCAGCTCCGGCGAGGGCATCGCGCAGATTGCGCTCGCGCTCATCACCGGCGGGTCTCCCCCCGCCGCGGCGCGCGACCAGACCCAGCAGGGGTTGCTCGACGCGCAGACGGCGTTGACGGGTATTACCGAGGCGGGCGTGCAGGATGCGGTCAAGAAGGCGGCGGATAAGTTGGCGGAGAGCATCGTCAATGGAAACGACGTGGTCGCCAACTGTGGTGGGGCTGACCCCGCTGCGGGCGACGCTGCTGCGGAGGCACCTGCGGCGGACGATGCCGCTGATGCTGACGCCGAGGACGATGCTGCCGCCGCTGACGATGCTGCTGACGATGCCGCTGACGCTGATGCCGCTGACGCCGAGGACGATGCTGTCGCCGCTGAGGCCGAGGACGACGCTGCCGCCGTCGACGAGGCATGAACAATCAAGGACTTCGGTTTGGACCTTTCTGTATTTTACCTTAATTGTGGGACCCTTGTAATGGTTCGGAGACGATAGTTGCAATGCAAAAGCGGACTTGGGCATCATCCTCTGTGTGCGATAAGATCTACCACTCGGAAAACCCGACAATCTTGCCGTCCCAACTCCACCAAATCATCTCGTCCTCCTCGTCACTGCTCTGCGGCGCCAGCGATGACTCTGCGCGACATCGCACCCAAACACCCTCGACTTTCTGCTTTGATGTCCGTTTCTTTCCATTGGCCTCGTCCCAGAACGTGTCCAATGCCTTCTGCATGGCGCTGCTCGCGTTCTGGCGCGGAATCCACGCGGGGTGCTTGAATCGCCGTGGCGCGTGTAGAAGGATATGTGTTTGGGTTGGTGCTGTTGGTTGTTCAGTTTGTATGAGACGCGGGCGGAGAACAACGCACATAGCTCCTCCGCCAAATCGCAATCCGCCCCCGCCATGGCCTGCGCGAGTTGCCGTGTTACGCGCTGTATGGATTGCAGCGAGTCTATTTCGGTTTCGAGCTGTCTGGGCGCATGAGGACCGCGGCTTGTTGGTGTTGGGGGCTGGGATAAGGGTTGTTCGGTCGATGGCGAAGGGGATCGTGAAGGCTGTTTGTCTTCCTCTTCGTCTTCTGAGTCGCTCTCAGGCGGCTCCGAACCGCCATCGCTGTCTTCCTCTTCGCTACCCTCGCTGTCCTCGTCGCTATCCTCCTCATCCGCGTCGTCCCGCTCGCCCCACACCCTCAGTGCTAGACCATCGACCACAAACACGACTCTCGCCTTCGCGGACGCGATGCTAGGCCCCACCAGTATCGCGAGCTCCGCCCGACACGTCGACGCGTCGGCCTGTGCCTGATTCCGTCGTGAGAGCGCCAAGGCAGTCGAAAGCGCGCTGAAGGTCGTGTCTAGATGCGACGAAAGCGTGTCAAATGACGACAGAAGCTCGTTGCGGAGTTTTAACGCGCGGGGAGCAGATTTTGCGCTTGGGAGGCGGGAGAGTTGGACGACGGGGCTAAAGGACGGGTTAGCAGATCGTTCGGATAAACTTGTAGCGACGCACAAGGGGATTTGGCTCTTGAGAAATAGGGTGTGGGAGACCAGGGCTGCGGCGAGGGCGGATGAGAGCGCGGCGCTGAGCGAGTCGAGGGGCAGAGAGAGGGTGATGACCGGCGATTCCGGGGCGTCTTGACGCTGCTCTTCGGCATCGCGGATCGGTGGCATCGTCGGTGCTGACGTCTTCGATGAGCCAGGTGGCTGCGGGATTGCAGCGGGCGGCGGAGGCGGGGGAAGCGCAGGACCGACAACGGGCATGGTGACGGTTCGTGTCAAGCCTGTTTTGACCCGAACCACGACGTTGGCCGGAGCTGTGGGCCTAGCGCTCGCAGCACATATGGACTACAGGCCGATGGGCTACGCTGCTGCACTCTCGTATCTCTCGCTGGACAAGCGTGGCCCTTCCCTCTCATCGGTCGCTCGTCGCGCCCGAATTCCACGGTTTACAACGAGTCGGCGTTCTCGGCTCCGCCGGCGCGCCAGTAACAGACACCAACGACTACCCTGGAATACAGTCTTTCGTCTTGGCCACGACTACTCTCGTCGTGGACGTGTATCGGCACACTTCCGCGCAACTACTACTGTGGAGATGAACGCCTCTAAATCCTTCCGTGCGCTACATCTACATTCCTCTCCTCAACTAGTGAAGGAAAATCAGCCTCCATCTACTCGAAAGAATTGTCATGTACGGCTCCGACGGCGCCGGCATGACCAGCATCCCAAAACGTCTCCTCCGAACTGAGATCCCCGACGGGCTGCTCGCAGAAACGACGGCGGCGATTGGCTTCAATGTCAAGACGGTCACGCTTGGCTCTGCGAAGCCTGAGACGAAGCTTGGGGATATTGGAAGGCTGGAGAAGATCCGTCCGTGATGAAGGGAAACCATCTAGTAAGTGGGTACTGAGTACTGAGGGAGAGTGTGTATGTCCGGGTTCATCTTGACACCCAACTTGAAGAGGAGAGAACTGTGCGCTTATTTTCGTTGAATAGACCTTTACAAAGGCCATTCCTACGTCTTTGTCGTCGACGCATCTAACCCGGCGCGCTTCGACGAAGTTTGGAGCGAACTCGAACCGTTGTTCATAGCGGACGCCCAGCGCATATGGTCACAGTACCCATTCCTAGTCATCGAGAACAAGATGGTTCAGGATGCTGCTGGTGCTGCGAGTCCCGAACAAATTATCATGCGTAGACTCCTCTCGTGCTGAAGAGAAATAGTTGTCGAACGGTGGGAATTATCGATATCGCCGTCGACGCGTATCGCCAGAGCCCCGTCTCTGGTTAAGCTTGCAAAGTGTTGCACGTGTTCCAAATGTCAAGAGGTTTGGACCACCACCGTCTCTATATAAATACAGAGGACCGCACGGCGCAAAGGCGAGTGTTATCAATTCCAAGTTTGTGGAAGGGAGTACAATAAAATGTCGGCTTTACTTTTGTCCCACAGGGCCGCCTCGAGCGTACTTCGGATTGTCCTCATGTATGATCAGGTGCAAGCTCCGACGTAATGGCTGGTTCCTCAGCAAGGCTGTTGCTGCGACGTTCGCCTTTGTCCCGATTGGCCATCAAATGTCTTGATAGCGCAGGTGTGAATGCAGTTGTCCGACTTTGGAGGACTCTCTGGGCCCTCTGATGCCCTTCCCGTTATTTATCGACTCTCGAAATTTCGCAGATGTGTTTGAAAGGATCTGCCAGCTAAATCAGTTGAATGTTGATGTAAAAGACCGCAGTGGTGGAGGTAAATTTCCAGTTGGTATTCACACCGAATAGACCGCTATGAATCCGTAGTGCTCTATGCGAGATCCAAAGGTCTGCGCTTATATGCTTAAGCTACCGCTCTTCTTTACGAACCCTCCATAGGTTGAACTCCTGGCGCTGTCGCTTTCATAGAGAGCGTAGAAAAATTCTAGGGGCCGCACGCCGCTGCAAGTAGGGGTCATGCACGCGCAGGGCACGTCGAGTGCGACGTACTAGTATATCTCGGCAAAGGGCCAGGCGCTCTTTTCCGCTTCCGTCACGGCGGTGCCGATAGCTTTGATCGCTGCGTCTTTTTTGTCCCCGGGGAAGTTCTTTCTGAAGACAATATCCAGGGATGTGCTCATGTTGGGTTATGAAGGAGGTGATTCTGGAAGCGGATTGCGTGTTTTAAATCCCAGCCAGCGCCCGCGAGCGTTATATAGGGTTGTTCGGCGGAGATAAGGAAATGTCCAAGACGGCAAATGCGAGTGATATATCGCTACACCCACTTGTACTATATCGGTAGAGGCGCTAGCGCCTCTGTCCCCATATACCCCATGTCGCTCGTCGTGAGCGGCTAGCGCCACTCACTCCTCACGACATGCCTGCCGGCGGCTTCCGCTAGCATCAGACCCGCCTCGTACTTTCAATCTATGCTTTCCAACAAGCTGGTAGATCAGTGCATTACAAAGTCTCGCTGAACCGCGTTCTAAGAACGATGCCGCATATTATGCAATGAATAAAAGTAATCTCGTGTACCCGGTGGTGGACTTTGTTCATGTCGCTCGTCGCGAGCGGCTGGTGCCACTCACTCCTCGCGACATGCCTGCCGGCGGCGGCGGCTCGCCGGCATAATGCAGGTGGGTCTTGCTGAACCACATTGCGACTGCAAATTTTGCTACCGGTGAATGGTTCTCAAAAATTCTTGTAGCGTCAAACCGCGACGTCGCTACTGCTACTACAAGAACAAATCTATCTACGTACAATATTAGAGAATGAACAAAGGGAATCATGCTCAGTGGTGGCATGTTCAGGCCGAGCGGCTGGCGCCACTCACTCCTCACGACACGCCTCCCGGGCCCGCTGCTGCCGGCGACCTCACGTCAAGACTAATATGCACTCTTCCTGGCCGCGCTTCGCCGAAAAAAGGGTGAGCGCGAAGCCGCCTGACTTTTCGAGACATCTGTAAGAGGTAAGTAATAAGACAAGGGAGAGACAAGACATCGGGATCAAAATCTATATCGCGTTTTGGGGACGGAACTAACGCAATCACTTGACAGAATCCTCTCTTTCAGAGTCGGGGATGATGTGCTGGCGTGCCACATCCACATAATAGGAAGGCCCCGAGACCCGCCAAATTGCGGGTGGACCTCCGAGTACCCGCGGGTGACCCGTGGTGAACACTAGACAGCGCAAGCGAGCGTTATGTCCGACCGTTTGATGTATGGTTTTGTACTAGATTCAGAGTGGTTGTAGCGGGACCTTGAGTTGCGGAGGTGGTTTTAGTCGTCGAACGCGGCGCTGAATGGTTACTCGAATGTGAGTTCGCAACCCTCGTGGGTGTTGTCTGGAGTTCGGCGCCGCCGGATGTATGGAGTTCAGTTTATTCGTGCTGGTTCGAGGCGGGCCTTCCGCCGCCGTTCAATGCGCAGGTCGCCCATTTATTGGAAAGTATAGGTCATAAATTCGCCAATGACCGTTCTGCGCCGGGACCCAGAGTCAGTAGTAATCCTTCCTTCCTTCCAACCGGAGCTGGACCTACGCCAAAGTTGTGCCTCAGAGATTTAGCATCCTTCATGGCCGGATGCACTCAGTCTTTGAATGAGTCGCAGAGCATAAAGACCGTTCATTCTATCCCGTTGCTGGAAGGAGTGAAGCCGGGTAGGATGCATGCGGATCCAAGGTAGCTCGCGTGCACACGACGTTGAACGCGACTATCGCAGTGTTGACGGTATAAAGCAGGCACTTTAACGCTGAGTTTTGAGTTGACCAGACATTGAGAGCAGAGTGTGCAGGTTCTTGGAGTCGGACGTTGGAGGTGCGGGCGAGCGGCAAGCGTGATCAATCGCATCTTGCGCAGACCCACCAGTACCGACCCCACCGACGCTCGCTGTTCGCTATGGGTAAGCCCCCACTTCCCTCATCGTCGTCCCTGCTCATGTCCTGCAGGCATTCCGAAGGTTCGGATTCACTTGCTGGGCACCCCGCGCTGACACGACCCGTCCAGTTCTTTCGCTACATCTCGTACGTCCTTGTCGTGTCCCGCCGCGGACGACTAGCTCAACGCCCCCCAGCGAGAGATACCCGTTGACGTCGCAGCTCATCCAAGAGAACAAGATTCCCGAGTTTGGTGCGTGGTCGTCGCTTGTGTCGTCTCCCTCTCACCAAGACGCGTAGACAACCTGTACTTGGACTTCAATGGGATTATACACAACTGTGCGCAACAGTGGCCTCTCTCTGCGTTGTCTTGCTCACTTTTAGTCGCCAGGCTCACATCCCAACGACGAGGACGCCCACTTCCGCCTTTCCGAGGAGCAGATATTCACGTCAATATTCTCCTACGTCGACCACCTCTTTGGCAAAATAAAGCCGAAGAAGCTGTTCTTCATGGCCGTCGACGGCGTTGCCCCGCGAGCCAAGATGAACCAGCAGCGAGGGCGTCGTTTCCGCACAGCTCAGGCGATGAAGGAGATCCGCGACAAGGCGGAGGCCAAGGGAGAGGTCCTGCCGGAGGAGAAGGCGTTCGACAGCAACTGTATTACGCCCGGAACGCCATTCATGGCCAAGCTCTCGGAGCAGCTGCGGTACTTTGTCAACAAGAAGATTTCAGAGGACTCGAATTGGCGCGACGTCGAGGTCGTGCTCTCGGGACACGAGGTCCCTGGCGAAGGAGAGCACAAGATCATGGAATACATCCGCCACGCGCGCGCGCAGCCCGACTACAATCCAAACGTCCGGCACTGTCTTTACGGACTCGACGCCGACCTCATCATGCTGTCGCTGCTCAGCCACGACCCCCACTTCTGCCTCCTCCGCGAGGAGGTCAAGTTCGGCCCGTCCCGCGGCGGCAAGCGTAACGCGTCGCTAGAGGCGACCAACTTCTACCTCCTCCACCTCTCCCTCATGCGCGAGTACCTCGACCTCGAGTTCCGCGAGATCGCGCCTGTCCTGGCGTTCCCGTACAACCTCGAGCGCGTCATCGACGACTTTATCCTGCTCGCCGTGTTCGTGGGGAACGACTTCCTCCCGCATCTGCCGGATCTGCATATCCACGAGAACGGCCTGCAGCGGCTATGGGAGGTGTATCGGAAGGTGCTGCCCGGGATGGATGGGTACATCAACGAGAACGGGGTGGTCGACGTGAAGCGGCTGCAGGTGGTGTTGGATGAGATGGGAGAGTGGGAGCAGGAGGTGTTTGAGAAGGAGTACGCCGACCTGAATTGGTACAAGGGCAAGCAGGCAAAGGTCGTGAAGGAGATGGAGGTCGCGCGGAAGCGGAACAAGCTCGTCCTCACGCGGTCGCAGCGGGAGATATTCGACAAAGTGAAGGCGTTTGTCGGGGACAGTCATGGGAAGCGTCGGTCGGCGGTATTGGCCATGCATAACGATTTTCCGGCGCGGGATCGGGTGTTTATCACCAAACTGGCGGAGGACATGCATCTGGGGCTGAGATGGGACGAGTTCGACGAGGAGGACCGGAGTTTGGTTACGTGGAGGTTCCCGGGCGCCGAGGAGGGCGCGCCGACGAATGGGCACTACGAAAACGGCGCAGAGAGCGAGGAGGACCAAGAGGCGATCGCGGCGGTGGAGAGGGTATTGGCCAAGTACGAAAAGGCGCCGGTTGCGGACGACGACGAGGATGGTGGGTTTGACGCGCGGCACGCACGGTCACTGAAGGAAAAGATGGACGAGTGGAAACGGGGCTACTACAAGGTGCGTTCCCTGTCTGTTTCTCGCCGCCTCCATGCTTACTCAACTTGTAGGGCAAACTAGAGATCGATTACGACGACCCAGAGCAGATGGACGCCCTCATTTTCCGTTATGTCGAGGGTCTTCAATGGGTTATGCATTACTACTACAGCGGTGTTGCGTCTTGGGGATGGTTCTACGACTACCACTACGCTCCGCGTATATCTGGTTGGTCAAATGTTTGGAGATACCTCGGGGTCGCTCATCTACTGCAGATTTGCGGGGCGTCGATAAACTATCATTCAATTTCGAACTCGGAAAGCCATTCCGACCTTATGAACAGCTCATGGGCGTGTTGCCCATTGCGAGTAGAGAGCATATTCCGATGGCGTACCAGGTACGCGTTGTCCCTGAAGACCGCTTCCTGGTTAATCTCAGGCGGCAGGACTTGATGTTCACGCCAAATTCGCCCATTCGCGATTTCTATCCGGAGGATTTCGACCTGGATCTCAACGGCAAGAAACAAGACTGGGAGGCGGTGGTAAAAATTCCGTTTATTGACCAGGACCGGCTACTAGCAGCCATGCAACGTTAGTCCTTTTCCGACAAGAGAGTTCTCGTCTAACCACCTTCCAGCGCGCGAGAGTCGACTAACGGATGAGGAAAAGAGACGCAACGCGTTTGGATCGAGCACCAAGTTCAGCTATAATCAAGGCGAGCCGACGATTTATCCGTCGTCCTTGCCCGGCTTCTTCCCCCCGCTTAACCGGTGTACGTGCATCATGGAGCCGTTTGACCTTCCAACGCTTGACGGGCTGCATCCCGTTCTCGGGCTGGTCGACGGTGTCCTCATGGGTGCCGAGGCGCTCGCCGGGTTCCCATCCCTCAACACACTCCCGCATACGGCCGTCTTGGGCGTTCACGGTGTCAATATTCACGGAACGGAGAGCAAGAACAAATCCATCGTCGTGCACATCCAGAACCCGCACGAGGCGCGCAAGACGGAGGACATTGCGAGGGAGATGATTGGCAAGCGGACGTTTATCGGGTGGCCGTTTTTGCAGGAGGCGATGGTCGCGTCGGTGTCGGACTCGCTGTTCAAGTACGAGAAGATGAGCGTCGCGCCCGGGGCGCCGCCGAGAGTGCTATCGAATCCGCACGCGCCGCATGGGTTGGGGCAATGGAAGATGAAGGCGGACCGGATCGAGCAGACGTATTCGAAGCGGACGGGTGTGATTACGGGGTCGGTGGACGTGTTGCTGCATGTGCGGCCGCTCAAAGGTATGGTTTTGTGTTCCCCGCGGTTTAGGCTCAAGCTTACGGCGGCTTAGGTCTTAAGCCCCTCGATTCCGGCGCGTTGGTCAAAGACTACGAGGGCGCCGACAAGGAGCAAGAGCACGCTGTTCAAATGACGCTCTCGCAAGTCACGTCGGAGGACCCGCGGTTCCTGGAACGGGAGGCGCCCCCGCTTTCGGAGGAGTACCCCGAGGGGAGCAAGATATTCTTCCTCGGCGAGCACGCGTACGGGGTCGCCGCTGCCGTCTCTGCTACAACCGACACGACGCTCTCCGTCATCCTCGCGTTCTTCCCTTCGGACAAGGGCGAGAACGACAAGTTCAAGGGCATCGTTCAGGCGCGCAACTCTGTCCGGTATTTCCCCTCATTCCGCGTCGCGGAGATGTTGGGGATCTCGGGGCGCGCGTTGTCCAAGGTTACGTCGAGCTTCCTTGTGTTTACGGCGGACGGGCAGAAGACGAATCTTGGGCTTAACCTCAAGTTTGACGCCAAGGCGCTCAAGGTTATCGATTATACGCGCAAAGAGCAGAAGCATTGGGAATTTAGCGAGAAGGCGATTACACTCATCCAGGACTACAAGGCGAAGTTCCCCGCAATCTTTGCTACGCTGGATATCGGTGGTGACGGTGCGGTTCCTTCTTCTTTTTCTGTATCGTGTTAACGATTCGGTTCAGCCATCGGCAAAGCCTCTGACCTTTTCCGTGTCCCCGAGCCCGATATGTTGGTCAAGGAAGCGAAATCGTGGCTGAAAGCTACCGGCATCCGGGACATGGAGCCGGTGTCGCTGTTTTGTGATCAGCTAGGCAAGAGCACGGTCATGGAGATAGAGAAGCTTGCGGACTCGTCCGTCGCGAACCAGTCGCCCGGCGCCATCAAGAAGGCTATCGTCAAGGGTATTCCCCGGCAGGCGGTGCTCAAACCGGCGCATGCGGTGTATCGTCTTCAAACTCAGCAGTTCTCGCTTGGGGATCGGGTGACGATGGTGCAGGATTCTGGCGCCGTCCCGCTCTCTGTCAAGGGCGTTGTTATTGGGTTGAATGCGAAGACGATGGACGTCGTTTGGGATGTCCCTTTCATGGCCGGGACAACGATGGGCGACCGGTACGTGTGGCTTTCTGTCTTGGGACGTGTTATTGACGCGTTGGCCTGTACTACAGATGCTCGCAGTATCGCGGCTGCTCCGTCGAGTTCAATACGTGCCTTAACTTGACGAATCCGCAATTCGTCACGTCTACGGCGCCGAAAGGAAATCCCGTACCTCCCGCTGCGCCGAAACCGCGATGGGCTCCGCCGGCGTCCCAGCAGCAAGCGCATGTACCTGTCACCATTCGGCCTCCAGGGCAGCAACAACCGTACGTCCGTTCCGTTTGATCATCTGTGCGCGTTAGCCAAATGGACTTGCAGACAACACCAAGCTCCCGTCGCGATAATGAGCAACCCGAATCGCGGGCGAGGACGCGGCGGCTTCGTTCCCCCGCATACCAACGTTCCGCCGGTGCATGTCAATGGCGGCGCTCCCCCGGGGCGGCCCGCCTCCGTTTAACAATCGTGGACGGGGAGGGTTTGTGCCTCCGGCGTTCCGTGGCCGAGGCGGGTTTGTACCTCCCGTGGCTGCTGGCGGTCGAGGTGGTGGCGGGCGGGGCGGGTTCCGTGGGGGACCAGGCAGGGGAGGTGCCGGCCCTAGGGCCAGAGGAGCTGCGCCTGGGCCGACGGTGGCGTCGTAGATGTATTTTCGGTGTAGCACAGGATCTACGGTGTTGTAAATACTGACCATCTGTAGTTGGAGGTAGGCCCTGGGGAACGATGCTGTTGAGGAGGCCCATCAATCGCTGCTTGCTCTCAAATACGACTGTCTTTGGTCCCCAATGTGTTCCTCCAGGCACCTCTGGACTTTGGATTTTCGCACAACCCCGCTATCCGCGTTCCGGCCTGTCCTTTCGACGCGTTTCGTTGTCAATTTTCATCAGGTCTGTACGCGTTGGGCAGTCAATCCCGTCCCCCGCCGCCGCATGACATTGCTCCCGGACGGAAGAGCTAGCTCGCGCTTTTTGGTGGCTGGTCGACGTGCCTGAAACGACGGTCGCTGCTGCCCGATGATGGTGCAAACCGCTCGCTTCATTTGCTATTTTCGTGGACGATCCGGGATCGGCTTTCCGAGAACGAGGGCACGCAAGGACCGGGTTCGAGGGGAGTATATAAAGGAAAGTAATTGAGCACCTTCAACGTCGACGTTTCAAACATCGTTTATGTTTTCCTCCCTCTTCGTTGCTGCGCTTTGCCTCTCCCTGCGCGTGAGCGCGCTCGATCCTCTGTAACACAATCTCTCTTCTTTGCTTGACCGCATTAAAACCACCTCCAGCGCGGGCCAGACGGTTGGCTACCAAACCGACGTCAACAACGGCAAGAGCTGCCTCACTGCGACTGCGAACGCGAACGGCGCCGCAGTGGTCATCGGCGACTGCCCGCTGGGGTTGGCGGGGTCTGCTGGGCTGCCAGCGAACCAGAGCTGGGTTACCACTGGGGGCGCGCAGCAGGTTGGGCAGCTCAAGATATTTGGGAACAAGGTGGGTCTGGTTAATCGAACGGGTTGGGATCTCAGCTTGAGCATAATTTGCAGTGCCTCGACGTGAAAGACGGGTCGACCGCTAACGGCGCTAAGCTTCAAATCTGGACCTGCGCTACTGGGAACGCGAGTACGTTTGCACTAAGAGCTCTTTTCTTTTAGGCTCGAACCAGCCGGTCGACGTCTACAAGACGGACCAGTTCTGGTCTACTTTTCTTTATTGATTGACGCAAATAGACCAGCAATGGATTTCGTCCGGAGCGCCGGGTTCCCCGCAGATAACTTGGGCGAACAAGAACAAGGTTATTCTTCTCCACCGCAAACGAATCGTTCTCACTTTCCCCGGATAGTGCGTCGATTTAACCGACGGCAAGGTAGCGCAAGGAAACCACATTCAAATCTGGGACTGCGACGCCGCGCAGACAAACAAGAACCAGCTTTGGAGCCCCATCCCCATCACGTTCGCCAAAACGCTCCAAGCGAGTCTCAAAGCCAACAGCGGGTTGTGCATCGCGGCGTCCTCCACGACCGCCGGATCTCCTGTCGTCGCCGCCGCCTGCACCGCCAATTCGGCAGCACAGACCTGGGCGCCGGCGTCTGCCGGGAACGTCGGCACTGTGAGCATCTTCAACGCGACGCTCTGTCTTCTTGCTGCGGGCGAAGGGACGCCGGTGGCGGGTACGAAGCTTGTTGTGGACACCTGCCCTCATGAGAAGAACGCCAAGTTCAACTGGCACACGGATATTTCGACAATTTCGAGCGCGGTATCGGGCACAAACCTTTGTGTGGATCTTACGGATGGAAAGCAGACTGCGGGCAACCAGGTATGGGCTATTCAACTAAAAGTGATGTGTTTTTACTGAATTTCGAAGCTCCAACTGTGGACCTGCGTTGCGGGAAGCACGAACCAGTTGTGGAATCTGAAGTATGGGTTCTAGCATGTCTATTATTTTTTTTGCGTCCACGTGGCAGCTCTGTGTCACGTTTGTCTAAAACATACTACATACGTAGCTGTAAGAACTTGGCATCGACTACGACCATCTCCTAACGAATCTCCTCCATGTCGAGCATTCTGTCGCTCCCGTACGAGCTCATTGCTCACATATTCTCCCATTGTCTTCCGCCACAAAACTTTCCGACGCCGACCGTATTCAAGCCGTCTTCAAATACTGCGCCGCTCCTCCTGACGCAAATCTGTCGATATTGGAGAAGCGTTGCCCATGGAACTCCAAAACTGTGGTGTACCGTCGAATGGACGTACAAGACCCAGTCGGCAGAAAACGACGTCGATGAGCTCCTCGTTTTGTGGCTGCAGCGCGCAGGGGCAATAAATGTCTCCCTCACCGTGGAGAACATCCCGCTCAAATCTCTGTTCGACATCCTCCAGCAATTCCCGACCATCTCGCGCCTCAACCTGATATCCATAGCCTCCAACCTAGAGCAGCTGTTTAGTTGTATGCGCTTGCGGCTCCAGGGGAGCTTCACATTCGCCCCTCTACCGAGCCTGCGGTCGCTCTACTTCGGGGAACGCGTATTCCTTGTTGTGCAGTGGTTCAACGCGCCGAACCTATGCGAGCTCGGGCATAGCCGCAACGACCCTGGTATCCACCAGGAGTTGGTGGAGTTGGTGCGCAACTCGGCGTGCGCGCGCACGCTGACTGCGTTGCGAGTCAGCGCGGTGGGGGCGACGCCAGAGCTCACGGCGCTGCTGCGTGCTGCACCTGCGCTGCGGTCGCTCTCGCTTAGCGACGCTCGTACGGTGCGGCGTTCGAGTTCGGCTTCGGCTCCGGAGTCGCACATCCTCGCGCCACTGCTGGACAGCGACGTCGCCCCTGATTTAGAAACGCTCGAGGTCCGCGGACTGCGGCTGCATGAGACCTCCGCGCTTCTGGAGAACATCGTTTCTGCTAGGTTTCCTCGGACGCTGGAGGAACTCTCCTTGGTGATATATTTCCCGATGGAGGGGCCGCAGGAGTCAGACACGCTGCAGCGATTGGAAGATTGGGAGAAGAAGGGATTGCGCGTGCGTAGGGAAATGTGGGCATTGTTCGTGTAGTAGCAATTTTTGGGAAGTACTGATAGTATTTACGCGCAATTGGTAAGGATGCCGAGGAATCAGGTCTTGATTGCTGCGCCCTTCATTTGCGCATAAGGGATTGTACACATCTCAAAATGAGTGATACAAGTACCTACTGTGCGTCCCACCAGCTATCCAGCGTCCAATCAAAGTTGGCTAGGTCGAGGGATACCCCCGGGCTATCAGAGTCTATCCGGGTGACTTTACGAGCCAGATTCTTTACGCTCGACACGTCTACTTCTGTGAGCTCGAGGGCGAGGATTTCCAGCTGACACTCGGACCGCTTGACGAACATTTGCAGTCGCTGAATTGGGTCCGGGAGGAGGAAGGCATCCACTTCGACGCGTATTCGGCGGAGTGTGGGAAGAATAAACGGGTCGAAGGAGTTGAGTGGCCATTCGTCTGGACCGTCGTCGCTTTGCTCTGCCTCGAGAATTAACGTCTCTAGTCGGGGGAGCGTGATGGGAGGATGGTCGATGGGCAAGCCCGTCCTTACGGACAGGCGGCAGTGAACCAGACCACATGCAGCCTCTAGAGCGGGCACAATATGGATTAGGGAAGCATCACGGACGTTGAGCCGCGTCAGCGACATCCAGCTGAGCGTCGACGCGTCGAATGGGATACTCCAGAATGCGGCGCTACGAAGAATCGGGGTATGACCCAGACGGAGAGGTGAGTCCGGCGCTTTATCCCAATTCATGAGGTAGAGCTCGGTAAGCATTGGATGACCGGACTCAGAAAAACGCTCGATATCGTCTTGGGCAATGTCAAGATTCAAGACTCGCCAGCGTGAGTGGTAACGCGAAACGAGGTCGTCGAGAGCAATCGTTGGCCCGGCTCTCCACTCGAGGGACAGTGGTAGGCATCCTGAGCGGCTTGCGCTTTCGTGCAGTAGGGAGATCAGCGCTGAAGGGCGCCGAGCCCAGCATTTGCATCGACTCTCGGGAATCGTCACTCCGAGGCGACACCAAAGCATTGGAGTCGAAAGCGCCACTCGACGCCGGTGGGAGCATATTTCCAGCAAAATTCGCGGGGAATCGATGCCCAAGAGCCGTGGTGGCATCGGGGGATCCGGGAGTGTTTGGATAAAGATTTCGTTCATTATTTCGTTGGGAAGGGTGAGGATTGGGTATTTGTAGGCTTCGAGCGACGATTGGAGGGACTGCTTCTCCGAGCGTAGAACGAGCAGCCTGTTTTCGAGCTCGGCGATTATTCTGTCGACCTCGACGAGGCGCGCGCGTTCAGCGTCCAGAAGAAGGGGTGGCATCACGCGGGGACAGTTGTAGAATGAGCTTCCGGGGTCAGTACGACAGCGGACCGCTGTAAGAGAGCGACTCACGAAGCGATGTTGTGGTTTGGGAAGAGCCTGAGTTGGGTTTCCCCACGAAGCGCCACTTGTTTCCTACAATCATGCCACCCACCAACGAGGGTTAGAAACCCCCCTCCTTGGACGCGTTTTCACTCAAATAATGCCCTGACCAACGCTGCACACCAAATTGCTATCGAAATGTTTCAGGCTAGGATTTGAAAGCATCCCCAATCGACTTCTATTCCGCCGCATCCGTTTTGCCCTTCAGTTCTGGGTTCGTGGACCGGGCCGCGGGACCCTCACTGGTCTGGCTGTATTAACCACAGTGCCCGCGCGCGCCCTTTCCCTCTGCGGCGCATCTTCATAAATTGACTGACATGCGTAGGCAGCTTCCAACTCAAGTCTTACGCGACTCACTCAGCTCGAACCTCCGATGCAAGCTGGAGGAAGGCTACGACATGTCTTGGCACAGTCGGTGCGTGGCAGCTCGGAGTCTGCGCTCTCGATTCGTCTTTTCGACCCCGCGAAGTCGCCATTCGAAATCAAAATTGAAGAAAAAATATCGGAGACAAGATCCTACAGCAAATATCTACAACCGGAAGACCCCGAGGCGATTCAATCCAACGCGCGGCCGTTTGGCCGTGACACCCGTCTCTAAACGCTCCGATCGCCGAATTGGAAGCCTGAGTTCATGCCCCCACTCACTGGCGTAGTGTAGCTCTTCGCACCCGGCAGACCGCCGCCGTGCGCAACCGCCCCCACTGGCACGCGGTCGCCGAATTGGAATTCCGAGTTGATGCCTCCGCTAACCGGTGTGTTGTAGGTCTTCCCATAGGCGCCGACATTGGGAGGGCTGTATTGCTGCGCATGCATTGGCGTGGGCGTTCAGAAGTGAGACAAGCCTGAGGAACACGCACGAATGGCACTGGCCGCCGGGGGGGAGGCGCGTTGGGAGCTTGCTGGGCCCCCGCGACATTGGGAGTGGTGTATTGCTGCGCATGCGTTGGTGTGGGCGTTCGCAAGAATTGAGTTAAGAAAAACGCACGAATGGCACTAGCACTGGCCGCTGGGAGGGAGCCGCATTGGGCGCTTGCGGGGCCTGCGCGGGGTTGTAGGTGGTCTGAGGAGCGGCGCCCCGACTGGCGGGAGCAGTCTGCGCCTGAGTGTTGTAAACAGGCGCGGCTGGAGGGCCAGCGCCCTGCGGACAGTACGCGCGGATGTAGGCCTGTTGTTGCTGCCACTGGTAGTAGTTCGACATGGTAGATTCAGAGTACTAGTGAAGCGAAGAGGCCAGGATCCTAGTGGTGAGCATTCTTTGCCAGCAGCTTGATACTTATACCTCGGAGCAGCCTCGGACTCGGAGCCTGCTGGACTCCGTGTGGACGCGGATAATTCCGAGTCGGCCCCATAATCCTGCAAGATGGGTTTTCTACTCGATCGAAACTGTTGAGGTTTAATTTCCGCATCCGTTCACTATAGACGCCGCTTTCGTCCGCCCAACGTCGAAAGTTCGGGGCATGCAAATTAAGAACCGTGCTCATGTACTGAGGAAGGCGAATGGCAAAGGAGTTTGATCATAATATTCTGGCCGCCAGGCTGCCAGTGAAAATCGACGCAGGGCTATAACTAGCCGTAGATACTGCACGCAAAGACTACCCGCAGAGCCCAAAAACACAAAACGACATAGACAAAGGATATCAAATGAAAGTATCATAATATAAGGCCAATGACAGGAATGACCCAGCTAAAACCGCCCGTTTCGGTCTCCAAACTGGAAGTCCGAGTTGGTTCCCCCAGTGATTGGGGTGTTGTAGTTCCTGCCACGGCCGCTCGCGTTCATATGCGCGCCGTTCCCCGCTCCCCCGGCTCCCGGATTCGCGACCTGTGGAACCACCGTCTGCGGCTATAGTGGGTAATCAATGTTCTTTGTTAGAATCCGTAGCGAGCTAGGGGCTAGAAAGACCGACTGGGCAGGCACTGGCAGCTCCGGCTGGAGCCGCAGGGTACGCCACGTAGTACGGCACCGGTCGCGGTACCTGCACATAGTACGGGTACGGGACGGCGTAGACAGTATGACGACGGATAATGGGAGTCTGGATCAGAGTATTCGGGTAGCGACACATTATTGACGGTGTCTGTGGCGAAGTTGTTTAAGGAATTGGTAGATTGGCGGCCTTACACTGGGTGCTATATAAGTTCCATGTTTTTGGAACGCGCAAGCGGCGTGGTGCGGCAGTTTTACGGTTGGATGGATCTACGACAGAATGAAATCATTCTAGCTGTTGGTTCTGAACGTGATGCATCCATAGACCAGGTATACAAAAGCGTGGTTGGATAGTACTGAGCGCTGAGCGCTGGGCGACGGCGAGGCTGCTGCATGGACGAACGCTCCCGCGATCTTGTCTCATCCAGAAAGATCTGAACTCTCTCTACGTCTTCTTCGGAGACCTTACCAACGCGTTCCCCTACACGGATATGGACCAGCTCTGGAATGATATGTACGCGCGCGGCGTTGGTGGAGATTGGTTCGACACCCTGCGTTCTATTTACGCAAGGATGGAATATGTTACCGCTAACGCGGGCGACGATCGATTCCATTCCGGTGTTGGCCTCTTAACCGGCGATAGCCTCTCCCCCGGCCTGTACAACATCCGATCGGCACGCTACTCCATGCCATCGTCCCCCGCAAACGTACGACTCCACGGTCTCGAGGTGTCGTGGCTTAGGCTCGCCGACGACGAGCTCAACGGAACAACAGCTTTCGCGGAGCTGCAACGCCAAGCCGACACTTTTGAATCGAACTCAGACGAACAGCGCGCTCACATTAACATCCCCAAATCGCATTTCATGATTCATGGTCCCCTCCCGTCGCCCATTCCATCCCTTCGCGTCGCCGGCCAACCCATTGCGCTGTCAAAGGAGTCCAAGTTCGCCGGGGTATGGATATCCTCCGTCTCCGCCAACATCTTTGAACCCAACTACTCCATCTACGCCGGTAAAGCCCGCAACGCCGCGAACACAATCTTTTCTGTTCGCCACAGGACCGGACAGATCCCCGTCGACGTCGGCATCAACCTTTATAACGCGCGGGTCGACTGCTACCTCATTCGCGCTGCCGACATCGCCATCGATGTGGATGGCCTTGTTCACATGCTTGAGGAAGTCCAACGGGATTTTCTTCGCCGCTTGCTGGGAGTCGGATCCCGTTCCCTCTTAGCGCCGCTGTTCACCGAAACCGGGGTTATGCCCATCCGCTACCGGCGCCTCATCCTCGCGCTCAAACGCGTTCGCTACCTCACTAAACTCGACTTTGACCGTATCCCACATCGGGCCTTCCGCGACTCGATAGACCTATGGCAGGAGGGCAAGCCGTGCTGGATCGCCGACATTGCCATCGCGCTCAACAGCCTTCCTACTCCAATCATTACTTCCCCCGCCGACTTCATGCACGAACGCAACGTCGACGACCTCATTCAAGAGGTGACTCGTGTGGTAGACCAAGACCTGCAGCGCCAGATCGACGAGAGCCCCAAATGCAGACTCCTATGGGGACGACTGGAGTCTGTCGGCGACCGAAAGCTTGGACCTGTTGCACGCCGCCGCCGTCACTACCTCACCATGGTGGCCAACGCCGACCACCGCATCGCACTCACACGCCTTATATTCTCCAACCACTGCCTCAGTATAGAACTACTCCGATATCCCACCCGCTACCGCGCCGCGATCCCGCGCGACATGCGCCTCTGCCGCTTCTGCTTGGCCAGCGTCGAGGACGAGCCTCACGCCTTACTAGGCTGCGAAGCGGACCTGACGTTACGGGATCTTCGGGATGCTTTCCTTAGGGAGGTGTTTGCAGCGGATTCGTCGCTGCGCACCAAGTACGCACTCGAGTCAGATCTCGAGTTCCTGCGTTCACTCCTCGCCTCCCGCAAGACGATCGTGCGATTCGCTAAATTTGTTCACGACGTTCTACATCGTTTCCGGTGTTTACCTGCCTTCGTCCCCAATGGCTTTAATTTCCATTAGCCACTCGCATGGTACGCATACACTATACATATCCTTTCTACGTTGGTTGGTTTCTGATTTCCCGAGGGGTCTGGTTTAGCTCGCGCGTTGGTGGTTACTGACTATCTTCACAACGAGGAATTTTGCCCCCGGCTGTAGCACATTTCTTGGGCAGTTATGTGTAGTACAGAAGCTGCATGTATCCTGTAGGGTACGCCGCAGAATAATCACCTCTCTCTCTCTCTCTACATATAGTTTTATTCTAAATAGCTCATAACAATCTAGTAGCCGTCTTCCGAGTCATACCCATCCTCGGTGTGGTAGTGGACATCCCCGTACACGTAGACGTTTCGGTTACCACCCGTGGCCGGAGCGTTATAGTTCCTCCCGCGATCCTGCGCGGACATGTTGGCGTTGTTGGCCGTGCCTCCGGGGACTGCAGCTGGCCGGGTGGGCTTGGCAGCCGCAGGGTTCTTGTTAGCGGGTGCGGCCGGCGGAGCTTTACTCTTTGCTGGTGCGGGAGGTTTGGTCTTGGTCTTGGTCGCGGCCGATTTTGGCGCCGCCACCTTCGGTTTGCTTGCTGCTGGCCGCGGGTGCGCCGGCTAGTGAATCAGCCAAAACCCCAAGCGCACTGGATGAAATGAGAGCCAATTACCGTTGCGGGCGTATTTTGCTGCTGGTAATAAGCCGCTTGGTACCAGGTAGGGGAGTACCATGCATATGCAGGGCTGTAAATACTCCCGACAGGTCTGTATCCCGTCAGCGTGGCGAGCAGGTTCAGCATAGCAAACATACCCCGTCTGCCCATAGAAAGCCATCGGTATAGAAGGAATCAACGCGCCTCTGCGTTGGGATGAAGCGAACTATAAACGCCAGACACGGCGCCGGAACCGTGCGGAGAAGGCAAGGTATTTAATCATGACAGACCGAATGCAGACGGAATGGAGGCGCCACGCCTGATTCGCGTGGTCAGCACGAGCTTTGAGGCAGTCATCAGTAAAGCCGAAATAACCGGTTGAATACTCTAAGTGCGTCCAAGTTGTTCCTTTGTTACTAGTTGGGACACTGATTACATTCCAAGGACGGGCCGGATTAATTTCGCCATTCAAGGCGCCAACGGGACGATAAAGGCGGAATACTCTAAGTTACCTCTCAACTGCTTGGGGGCCATCTGGACGCAGCCGGCATCTCTCGGAGCGCGGTTTGTTTCATTTTTACGGAGAAGGCAGTGAACGAGTGTGCTCCTTGCGATTGGGCATAGATCAATATCTTTGGACGCTGGTGCTACGAAGAGTGAGTTCAAGTTTTGCAAACTATCCAATAGCCAAGCTCATCCGCGCGAATCTCACTGGCTGATGTCGACACATTCAAGAGTGCTTGATCTTTGAACCGTGCGAATTTACTGATCGTGTTTGCAGCTGCAGGCAAAGTCGTCGGATGTGAAATCTGCTCAGCTACGAACGAGCTACAAATGCCGTTCTGTTTTCAACGGTTCCGAAGAACGAAGTGAGCGGGAAGAAGACTTTAACCTCAGGTCCCTGGACCGTAATGCACATTTCCAACGCGAAGATCGCGTTTCCACCTGGCGCGGCGAACCTGGCTGGGAAGGCATTGCGGAGGACTCGCTGACGGGTCTGCTCTGCACCTTATTCCTTCGCTGACTTCGGGCATTAATGCGTCGCTTGATGCGTAGCCAAGGCCATGTTCCACGTTGACCTCGACGCCAGCGCGTCAGCTTAACTCACTCTCGAGGCAGCGCTCCACGGACTTGACACGACTTTGTTGGATGAGAAGCCTGCTACCGAACATCCGATGCCGTTGCGGTCAAGGGCAACTATGACGTTATTTATCACAAAATATTCAATGGTTTTGGAATGAAGGTCCGTGCTCCATGGTTGAGCCATCTTTCTGTGCTTTTTTCTGTATATCTGTGGTTAATATTCAAGGATCACGCGTTTAACTGTGGTTTTGGTCAAGTGAATTGTGGTTTGTGGTTGCTGTGGCGGAGCTTTCCAATCTCTCCAAGCATAATTCTTAACTCTTAGATACTGCTAGAAGAATACCCTTGAATAATTTTTAATGGCATCAATACTTGATAGATAACAACAGAACACATCAAAGGCTGCCAAAACAAACAACAAATATTGTGGCGCACAGAACTGAGGTGAAGATGATTTTTTTCTGAGTCACAGGCTGTAGTGTTCAGTCTGGACAAACAGCAACCTTGCATATTTCTTGGCCTTCACCTTTGCGTTCGAGAGGGCTTTTGGGTGAGTGGGATATAAGATAGTTTGATCCCTAATTGATGTGCCGCTCGGCAGCAGATTTCTGGTGCAGATGAATTATGCAGAGTTCTGCTGGAGACAACATAGGATGTAGAAGAATCTGCAAGCTCAGTGCTCAGTTAGCACTGAAACCACAAACCATAAAACACATTCACATCAGAACCTCAAACCCGGAACCAAAACTGTCAACCTTATATTTTGTTGTGAAAACTGCTTTTATAGGCAACGTTAACGATGTCGCCGCTGCTCCGGAAACTGCTGTGGTGCAAGGCAAGTCAAAGGCGGTTGTTTTGGCCCCGTCCAGCGTACTAGTAAAGTACTACTAGTAGCTCAGCTCAAGGCTACTGACGGGCTCACCACAGGTCGAAGTGGCCGCTGCCAGCGTTGCTGCGTGGAAGACGAGCAACGTTCTCGATGGTGTCAATGCGAACTTCAAGTTTTTCAGACTTTTCCAGGCCGGTGCTGGCAAGAGCTTTCTCAAGGAGGATTTTTGGATAAGGTGACAAGCGACATCTTTCGGGAGGTAACTGGAAGGATTTCCATTCAGAAATGCTTCGGTGATGTGCAGAAGACGCGTCGTTCCGTTTGGTCTTTGTCCCGCCTAGACGCCCATGCACAATCGCTTGAGCCCCTTGCGCTGACTTGCGCTGCTGAGAAAGAGGCCGCCAAAGCCTCTGCGTACACCCTCTTATAAACCACCCCCCAGTGCTCCATCTAATTGTTGGCAGTGTAAAGGCCGTCTAGACGTCTCTAAATTTGCACCGTAGAATACGGCTTTATTGAGAATCCATTGATAGCACGCAATCCAAGACCAACTTTTTTTCTGGCCGAAATGCTTGAGCCCACTGCGGGATTCGAAAATGATCGCTTTCGGGAGCAATAGGTCTTTGTCTGCGACTGCCAGCACGATTTTCGATTTCACGATTTTGACCTTCCTCACGGCCCATGTACCCCTTCCTCCCTTCCAAAGTACTGCATAGGCCTCTCAACATGCTATCTGCGTCGTTCAGGCGGTTTTTGAAGGGTCCAGCAATCTTTTTTGCGCGTTTTGTAGCTTGCGCAAGAGACTAGCAAACGGTACGCAGGATGTCTCCCCGATCGCTACAGGCGTCCCTGATCCCTATAAAAGGCTTCCTCGTGCAAATAACTCTCTTGCCTTCGTACCACAACCATGTCGTCCTCGGCGCACAAGCACGACCACCAGTCCACCGTGTCTCCCGGCCGGAAAGTGGCCGCCTCCAGCCTGTACGTCCTCTTCCTCGCTATCCGCGACGCTCGCGACGTTGCTAATCTCGCTATTCGCACAGCTCCGTGGATCGTCTGCGTCGACCCCGACGCGACGCTCGCTGTTCGGCGGCATCCTGGTGCGTCGACTACCGTCTCGCCGCCTCGCCTACGCTCACACTCTCTAGCGCTCACCGCAAACACCGAAGAACTCGCCGCGCTTCGGCGACACGCTCCGGTCAGTGACCAATGAGATGAACACCCGCTCGCCAAACACGGTCCGTGCTCATTAATGCATTCTCGAGAGCGACGCCGGTCTTGACGCGCACGACAGGTCGGCACTCCACGTTCGCCGGCGCGTGAAAGCAAGGCGCGTACCGACTCGCCGTACGCCCGCCGTCGGGGCCCCGTCGCCTTCGAGCTCGAGCAGGACGAGGACGAGTTCAAGGTCACCGAGGACCCGCAGGTTCGTGTCGCCGTTTCTGCTCAGCTTCCTGCATCTTACTCCGTCTATTACAGAGCCAGGTATCTTCGTCTGTTCATCGACGCCGCCCTGTCTAATCGTCCGCTTTACAAGATTACTGCCCTTCGCAAACAGCTCGAAGATCTTCATACCGACTATGAGAGCTACCGCGCGTTCGCTCAGGAGCAATTCGACGAGTTGCGCGAGACGGTGCGCGGTCTGACCCTACTCCATGCCTCGAACGCTGACCCTCGCGTTCCAGATTAAGGAAAACGAGGCGCTAATCGCTGATAGCAGCGACCACCTCAAGAAGATTACCGAGGCGCGCCAGAAGCAACAGGCGGCAGAGGAGCGCTCAGGTCAGGTTGCGGCTGAATTCAATCATCTGCGTTCGTTGCTTCGCCGCGCTACGACGCGCGCAGAGGGCATCGTAGCCCCGGACGACGTTACGGAGATCGAAAACGAGGTGCGCACCCTCTTCTTCCCTCTTGCAAGCCGCCAACTACGCCTTTAGCGATACCGTTACCTCGACGAGGTATCTCCGTTTCTTGTCCGCTTGACCCGTGTTCTCATCATTCGCCCTCAAGCTCGCGGGTATGCGCCAAACGTATAACAGCTACCGCCAGTCCGCCGAGGAGAAAATCGAGGAGCTGCTCAAGAAGGTGCGTCCCCGGAGATCCTCTACGCGCCGCAACGCTCACATCGCTTCCTAGATTGCGGACAACGAGGACCGCGTCTTCCACGCTAGTGTATGCGCCCACGAACTCGCCACGACTCGGTACAAGCACAAAGACGTCGTGGAGCGCCTGGCGGCGACGGAGACACGGGCGCTCCGCCTCGAAGCGGCAAATCGTCGGGCGTTGCGCAAGCAGGAGGATTTGGAAGTCCATCTGGCGGCTGTCACCGACCACATGCGCGACCTATCGCTCGCGAAGGACGAGGCGGAGAAGCGGGCGGCGGACTCGGAGATGCGGGAGAAGGCGCTCGAGGCCAAGCTAGCGGTTGCTTCGGATGCGTTAGATGAGGTATGGTCCAGTCCGCGCTCGCTTGCACATGGCTCACAGAGTATACTTTCAGTTCAGCGGGAGCGTCGTAGTAACCAAGATCTATCGAAACGATGCGCCGACTTCCGCAGTGGTACGTTTGCTCCTGCCGCAGTCGGGCAATTCTGACTGCCCCTTAGTCAACACGTACCCGCGCCCTCCTCTCATCGCAGGCCATGAAGATTGCCACCGCCAGTCGTCACATCGCGTTCGAGAGTTTGCCGATTGTCGGGCTCGCTTCTGCCGTCGCTGCCGTCAAGAACATCGGGGCACTGTGCGTTCCTTACGTTGAGCTTGGTGAACGGCTACCTCATGATTCGCAGACCGCTACTCGTAGCAGGAGCCGACACGATCGCGTGCAATCCCCAACGTACGGTCTTTTTAGGCCACCAGCCGATGCATGTCTACTCGGTGGCAGCGCGGCGGTTTGTCCGCCACGCGTCCCTTGGCACTGCATCTGGGTTGTACGAGGTTCTGGTTCCGGTACCCGACGTCGCCACCATCCACCAAGACTGCGCCCTTGTGTACGCCGGGCGTTACCGCCTCACAAGTCTCACCGAGGCCACCCCCGACGGGTTCTTGATTCCGGATGACATTGTATGCGAGGTTTTCATCCTTGTGCTGTTTCTAACCAACAAATCAGTCGAGCTCGTTGATCCATGAGCAAATGCTACAGGAAACGCAAGCCACCGCCATTCGGGTTCCGTTTGCAGAGACTATTGCTACCTACATGCTGGGGCGGCCGTTGGTTCAAGCTTTCGCCTTGAATCTTGTCGCGTGTGATGCGGAGATGTGCGAGATGACAACCAAACGAATTGCAGACGCGACGACGTGACTTTTTCGCCTTCTGTAGCCAAGTTTTTGAGTGTACGATTAGCTATATATTAGATATCACCATGCATGGATATATTAGACCGATTGCAGTTTATTCCGCGATCGGCTCAAAAAGGCAATCAACAATGAATGCGAAACTTTGTCTGGCCGAGTCCCGACACGGCACAGAACTCGGTTGGTTATCCCCCGTGGGCTGAACCAAAGATTACACCAACTACAACCCGTCTTGAAGACACGGACCAGGAAACCATCAAGCCCTCGTTGGGTCGGCAGGACGCGACCTAGAGCCGTGCGATATCGGTCTGTCGATGAGGCGGGGCGTAGGAATGTGGCCGCACTGTTTCGTAAGGGAGAAACGGGCTCCACCGTGCAGCGCGCCCGCTTCATGGTGCTTGTGTTCTTTTTAATTATAATAATTGATTGCCTTGTTGGTGCCCAAATTATGTCTGCTGCTCGGCACCGCACCCAGTGCACCCTTCTTTTTTACAAACACACCCGCTCTCCATGCAGTTGTTAGTCGGGGCTGACGGAAATCTGATAAGTCGATTGTTCGCGGGGGTTCAACGAAATGCTTACGGGCGGCAGCAGCAGTAGCGGTAAGCATGTTTCTCTGTGGATAATTGCCTTGGTCAGGGTAACACTTGGCAGGAACTTATAAACTCACAGAAGGAATAAATATTACAACTTAATACAAGCCGTTGTGACGCCAATGCCACATATTTTCACTCTGCGCCGACATATAATTAGAGTCCGCATCAGCGCTCAGCTGCAGGCTCTCCGCTTTTCGTCACGATCTCCGCTTCTCCTTCCCATTGAAATCCACCCGAACCGAGGCTCGCGGAACTCGGTAGGTACAATATCATGATGCAAACTGGAAGTGATTTTGGGGCGTTGGAGTTGCACTCAAAGAAATATGGGGAGGCCCGCGTCGAATCAAATGTAACGGTGTTCAATACCCCAGTCAATACCTCATACGTTTGTGCTTACTGGCCACATATACGTGGGAACAGCGATGGTTCAACGTTTTAAGAAGCTCCCTATTCAGATCCACCATTGACAGAAGCTTGCGCAAGTCCAGCAGTACATGCAAAGCTACCCCGCGTCATTCAACAATAAATCTGCGCGGAGACGGTCCCGCATTACATGCATTATCAAAGGATGACAAGTCCCACCGACAATCAATACCCCGCCAGCACCTCCTCCGTCCACTCCCACAGCTGCTTCGCCAGCTCTCTGTCCCCGAGCATACGACGCTTCGCCCCGAGTTTTCCAACCGGTAAATAAAACGCGCCGTTGAGGATTTCCCCTTTGTCCTGGTCGGCAGACACCCGGGCCGTTGCCGCCCAGAGCAAATTATAGCTCCCCTGCACGGGGGTGAACACCGCGCCCTGCATGAAGTGCGCGGCCATGCGGCTCGTCGCGCGCACGAACAGGCTCGATTTAAGCAGGAGCTCGGTGCGGACGACGCCGGGGTGCACGGAGAGCGCGGTGAGCTGCGGGTAGCGCCGTGCGATTTCGGCTGCGAAGAGTACGTTGGCGAGTTTGCTCTGCCCGTAGCGCTGGTGCTTGATGATGGGTGTGTCCTGCGGGGTGCGGAGGGAGGGGAAGAGGATGCCGCCGGTGGGGTGCATCTCGGCGCCGGTGGACGTGACGGAGACGATGCGCACATCTGCGGAGGGCAGGGCTGCGGCGTGCTCGAGCAGTGGGAGGAGGAGTTTGAAGAAGAGTGCGTGTGCGAGGTGGTTGATGCCCATGTGCAGCTCGTACCCGTCTTTTGTCAGGCCTGGGGGGATGTTCATCACGCCCGCATTGAAGATTGCGATGTCGAGCCGCGTGGTGGAGGACGAGATCTGCAGCGCGGCGGATTTGACAGAGTCGAGAGAGGTCATGTCGCATTCGAGGAATTCCACTGCAGTTGAGCTCGAGGATGTCTCGTCGAGGATAGCAGCAGCTTGAGCCGCGTTGCGGCCGGTGAAATAGATCTTTGCCGGTCCGTGTCGCGCGAGTTCGAGGACTGATTCCCTCCCAATGCCGGCCGTTCCTAGAACAAAGGATAAATATTTGCGGTGGGTGCGTTACGGACGCGACGGACCTCCGGTAATGAGGATGACCTTGCCCTCCAAGCTAGGGATATTTTTCGCGGGGTCAAAGTCGAACTTCATTGCTGTGGTCAACTGGGGCGTCAGCGTATTAAATACCGTATCGGACGAAAGCACCACGCTGGGAATGTTTACGGCGGATACATACGCGTCCACTCGGCAGCAGCCAGGAAGTAGACGCGTCTATCCGGCGACTGCGTTCCGTTGAATTCTTCGATCAAGGTATCAACAGAAATGGAGCCCAGCGCGGAAGCGGCACGGAAGCGGTGGGAGGTATTGCGTGGTGGCCTGGTCAGGGTCTACACGGCGCAGGGCCGGAGTAAAGTCAGGAATATGATGAGATTTCCAGGTCAAGTGCCAGTCAGAAAGCGTAGAAGTCGTCGCGCCTGCAGAAGAATCAACAAAGGATAAGGTTTGAACTTGACCGATCAGCGTCCAGGCTAGTGCTGTTGCCGTCTTCCTCGACCAACGCCACTACTCAGTGTCTCCAAAACGTCTGCGATTCCGGTTTAAGCCTGGCCTCGGTGCGTCAGTTTGCATTTAACCTAGCGGGAGTTGTGTTGCGAGATCCTCAGTGAATCGCCGCTTGAATCGCAACCCCGTCTAAAGCTCTCTCATCGTGCCGGACGTCCTCGGACCCAAGTTGCAAGCCCGCGATGGATGCGCTGCCTTCTATTGTCACTATGGAAAGACTGCGGCGGACAACCCCAGATTTAGGCGGAGAAACTCACACTTCGTTGAATTGCAGGATTCAAATCCCCCACTGAGCATGCGTCTGCCGCCACAGCGTCGGACTAGCTCAGCCCAGAACAGAATCAAATACTAGGAGGACAGCTTGAGGACAGCAGAGACGGGTTGGAGACGACCATCATCCGTTGCGATGCGTTTTGGGTTGCGCGACGGCGTCGCTTTCTGCCACCATCTTCCACTCTCCCTTTCTTTCTGCTGCTGGAATGGCCGGCGTAGCACCCAGGTGCGTTCTTACGCTGCCTTTTGCCTTCGAAAGACTTAGGGTCTTTTGGTGGAGTCCTAGGGAAGATCTCCCGTCGTGGGTCGCCGGAATTGTGGCCAGGTCCAAGGTACGTCGCTCGTCTTCTCCGCCTATGTCTCCGCTCAACACCTGCTTGCTCAGATGCACGTCCTCGTGCGACGCAGCGTTGACCACAACATATTGGTTGCGATAATCGTAGGCAGTATTGGCGGTGTCTGCATGCTTGCGGCGCTCATTCTCGGCATCCTCCTCTTCATACGCCGACGCAGCGACCGCGAAGCGCGTGCCATCTCCGAGTCCGAGGACCTGAACTACACCCAGTCGAATATCCCGCCCAGTCCCGGCAACAGCTACAACTATAACCTCAAAACGCCGAACGAGAAAACCAGCTTTATTCCGCAGTTCACCGAAGAGACGACCGACGGCGACGCGCAGATGTTCCGACAACGGTCGATGAGGCGCATGACGGCGGACCAGTCACTGTGGTTCTCCGAGGCGGGCTTGGCGGAACAACGGCCTGCAACGCAAAACTTTTCGTTGCCCCGACGGTCGACGACCGTCGCCCCGGACGATCTCGACCCGCAATCATTGGATCGCAGCCCGTCGGCACACAGTCTGCGTGCGCACCCCTACTCCCAACCCGAGACACCCCCGCCGCTACCTGCTCCGCAACCAGTTGCTGTCTGGGCTCCGCAGCCCGTTGCCGGTCCATCACGCGCCGGAACACAAACGCCTCCCTTCTCGGGTTCGGGACCCTACCAATTCGTCGGCGGAAGTAGCCCGGGCCAACGCACCCTCTCTCCGTCAACGTCGACGCCAAACATGAGCCCGCGTCCGTCCGTTAACTCCCTGTCGGGCCCGGATGTGGACATGTCCGAGTCGGCGGCGCTCGCAAGCCGTGCCGCGCGTCTGCGCGCCGCGTCCCCGCCGCAGTCGTATTCACATCTGAAATCGCCGTCGACGTCGTCGATTAAGAAGCAGCGCTCGGACACCTCCCTGCGCGCTGCCCGGCAAACGCCATCTCCCGGGTCGACACCCGTACTTTCCCCTGCCCCGCTTCCCCAACCCCCGCCATCCTCGCATTCGCATTCGCGTTCGACTTCACAAACCAAAATGATCTCCGCGCTGACACGGCAGTCGAGCCTCTCCCCCGATGCAGCCAACGCCGGGAGCCAAAACCCGACGAAAAGGCAGACGCGACCCTTTGTCTCGGCCTCGGAGGACGTGACGCTGACGCTCGCCGGGCGGCCGCCCAGCAGGTTTAGCGTGTCGCCCGTGGCCAAGTCGTTTCCTAGCATCTTGGGGCGGATGACGTCGGGAGGGGAGGGCGCCGCGACGGGCATCGGGGCGGGGTCGAGGAAGTCGAGGCATACGAGGATGTTTGGGTCTGATTCGCGGTAGCCGAGGAGCCCGCGACGGCCGGAATTCGCTGCTCGCGTCGCATCCTGCTGCGCAACGACTGGATTTCTTTCCTTCCGGAAACCAACCGAGAACTCGGTAACTGAAAATGTATGCCTACTAACCGTACACATTACTTACTGTATCGCGTTGACACTCACTAGTTCTCCCCCGTCCCCCTTCCTCCCTCCCGGCTGCTAACTTATTGGCCCTTGACTAGAGAGAACTTATGATTATCGCTATCGCTATTGCCCTGAGTGCAAACATCCTTACCCCCACGTTCGTTACGCCCAAAAAATGCACCGGCTTTGTAGTAAGTACTCGGAACGTATAAATATCTTCGGCCGAAAACCGTCGCAGATCAGCGAAATTCCCTCAACGCGCCCCGCTGGGTTCGCTCCCGCCACCACGACCTCTGTAACGCCATATGCCGACAAACAAAGTCGCGGAGAACGTCTTCGGGACACTCGGTGCGGCTCTCCCGATCCGGCTTCGGCTTCTGTGGGGGATTCTGAAGCATACGCGGCGCGCGTTCTTGACAGGCACGGTCTGCTGGACGATCCAGCTCATCCCACAAGTCTTGAAGTCGTACAGGGAAAAGTCGACAAAGGGGCTGTCCCCGTGGCTAGTGTGCGCGCCTTTAATTGCGCTCGATAGCAAAAGACTCTCAGCTAAGTAAAGCGTCCTGGCAGACTGTCCTGGGCCATCTCCGGCGGTTTCTTCGGTGTCTACGCAATCGTGCAGAACCTCAATATCCCGCTTATCGTGCAGCCCCAGCTGTTTGGACTGCTGTGCATGGTTTCCTGGGGACAGGTAGGCTTCGTGTGCCGACTCTCCTCTTCACCTTTTGACTCGGATCCATCGTAGTGCCAATACTACGACGCCCCACCAACGCGGTCGAAGCGCCTCTCCCTGGCGCTCAGCATCGGCGCGACCCTGCTCCTCGGCGCCTTCGAAGCCGCGATGGTGTTCGCCCTCCGCCCCTCGATGAACGCGCGCGCGATCCAGTTCTTCGGGATCTTCGCGTCGGTGATGCTCGCCCTTGGGCTGCTCCCGCAGTATCACGAGATATACAAGCGCAGGGAGGTCATCGGCATCTCGGTGCTGTTCATGCTCGTAGATCTTATGGGAGGTTCGTTTGGTTTCGTTTTGCTGTGTCCCCAGCCTGAGCGCGAATGGCAACACATATAGGCGTCTTTTCCGACTTGTCCCTCACGTTCAAGCCCGAGTTTGACGGTATTGCGGCCGTATCGTATACCCTCGTTGCAGTAAGCTCGTCCTGTTCGTCGCGTGCTGTGTTGACGGCGTAAATGAAGGTTATGGACGCTGTGGTCATCCTCTGCGCGTTGATTTTGAACCCTCGCGCCGCGAGGCGGCGACGGAGGGAGCTAGATGACCACCAGATAGACGCCAGCGCTCAGCACAATTCAGACTTAGACGCAGGAACGGACACATAATAATATAGACCCTACGGTACGGCGGGGTTTACATGCGTTCTCAACTTTGAACTCACTCATCTGCCCATACACCAGCAGCCAAAATCCCTAGATACTCTGGCCGCTTCGGGATCCAATCAATGACCTCGCAAGGCTCCGGGTAGACCGCGCCTGTTGCCAGCTCGGGATGCAAAATCAATGTACCAGCGTCTAACCAAACCTTTTTCAGGGATCGCTTGCGCTGTTCGTGCAGCGCTGTGATGAATCTCCCTTGTACGAAGCGGCACCCACGCAGAGCGAGCCATTCGAGCGCTGGTGCGACGAGCGGGGTTTGTGTGAGGAGGCCCAGGACGGTCGTTTGGCAGGATACCTCCTGCAGATCGAGATCCAGATGCGTGAGGGCGCAGAGTGCGTCGCGTGCGATGTCGAAGAGCTCGGATAGCGTGTCAAAGAAGACACAAGCCCGAAGCCCCGGGTTCTCCAAGCGGAGGTGCGTGAGCGGCGGCGAACTTGCGCTGAGAAATCTGCCCAGTTCAAGCAATATTCTTTGTCTGTCAGCGGAGACGCCGGAAAACCACCGTGAGTGACCTTCGGGAGGGACGACGAGCTGCCTGACTACCGCGAGTCGGCGAAGCTCGGGCGCCTGCAAGGCGGAAAAAATTGCGGTCGGTAAGGACTTGTGCGCCGGCCCCCCGTCCGATTCAATGTGGAGTGCTCCGATTTTGGTGGTTGCGCGGGCTCCTTCCGGAGAAGAGGATAAGGTCGGCATACCATGGCCGACGATGGTGACTTTTGCTCCCCCCGGAAGGAAACGGAGCAGCGTAGGGAGGTAGTTCGATGCGGAAGCGTCGACAAGGAGTGTCCTTATGCGCGAGAAGAACCGTCTCACATCCGAGGGTTGGTGGCAGTGCACCAGGGCATTGGAGAACGATGACCCCATCCGGAAGGATCTGTAGGTTGACGGCGGAACATTGTCCATGAACCACTGGACGATTTGTCTGGTCGTTTCCGCATTGTCCCCCGGCACCAACTCGAGACGCGTCAAGGCGCCGAACGTCGGCGCATTGTCTAGAACGTTTGTCATCGCGAACAAAGGCGAGGTTTTCGAGTTGATGTGCATTTCGACGTCCGCCCACCGCTCTACATGCTCCCAGAACAGAGCGAACAAGGCCAGATCCCCATCGCTAGCGCAATCGAAGCGCAGAGAGAGATGCAGCGGCGCCTTCTGTGACCGCTCGAGAAGCAGGGATGCACGAGCGATCATGGCCTGCATCGTCGGTGGGGACGCTTTGTTTCGCCCAAGAGGGACGCCGGCGCTGATGTTTCTCCACAGGGCTGGCGACAAAACGGCGATGCTGCGCCACCTGCGCGAAACGGCCAGGATGCTATCGAAGGTGTCCTTTGGGCGGAACATGGATACGGATAGGGTTTTCGGTTGTAGTTGTTGGAAGACGTCGAGAAGTAGCTCGTTTGGCATGGTGCGGATAGGCGAGTCGCTGGGGAGTAGGTTGTGGTCATCTTTATTGGCTAATGGATGCCTGGACAGCTTCTGAGTGAGAGGATATGAAAGAAGTTGGACTCACATCGACATGGTTCGCAGGAGAGGGCACTCGGAAGTGACTCAGATGCAAGGAGGTTTCAGTGAGAAAATGCCCCTTTCAGCCCAATCCCCCCCCTCCGACCTTACAACCTTTACTAAGATACATTATCACTTGCAAAATTAAAAGTCCCAGATCCCAGATAACCGACCAAAGCGTTCAGCAAAGCAATGGAATGTCATCACAACGATCATGTTCAATATCTTTTTACTACCGTCGCCAAAGGACTTCAACTCATAGCTTAGCTTGAAGACTTGATTCGGGGTCAGAACACTATTTCCACAGGAGACGCTAATTTCTACATTTCTACCCGCTTCACCTTCATCGGCACCTTTGCACCATTCTGCCCCGCAACCTTGGGGCGCGGAACGATCGCGATGTGAGTATCTATCACCACATCTGGCGACTCAAACTCAAAGGCAAAGTTGCGGATGAGGACGGAAAGCACCGATTTGAACTCCGCTATGGTAAAATCACGATCAGCCCACAGAGGAAACAAAGAAAAAATGTCGACCGAGGACGCACCTAGCGCAAACGATTTGCCTAAACAGGTCCGCGGGCCGTCGTGGAACGTCATGAGATGCCGATGGCCTTGTAACTGACTTGCCGGGACGTCGATATCTTTGAACCAGCGCTCAGGAATGAACTCCTTCGCGGTTGGGCCCCAGAAGGCCTCGGAGCGGTTGATGCACCGGATGGGAGACATCACGACGCTGCCTTTGGCGACGGTAATGTTGTCGATGAGCTCTCCCGAAGGCGTGGTGATTGGTTCGCTGAGAGGGAGAATGTCGTCGCAGCCGGCCTTTGAGCGTATCAGGTAGAGAACGAGGCGTGAACAAGAAAATCGATACCTCGCGCAGTGTTTCCGTAATGGGAGGATGCAGACGAAGAGTCTCCTGCACCACGCCGTCGAGGTACGGGATTTCGGTCGACACGAGCTGGTCCCAGGTTGGGTCGCTGGTGTTAAAGCGCTGCAGCTCTTTGCGGAGCTTATGCTGAATCTCCGGGTGCATTGCGAGTTCGATTAGCGCCCACTACGGAAACTATTTGAGCGCGGACATCGAGAGAGGTAGGGAGAATGATACCGTAAGGCTGACTATATGGAGAGCAATTACAGGACTTATTGAAATCAACGGAAGAGGCGTACCAGAAGTGGTCTCGTAGCCTACAGAACATTATTGAGGGCCTAACGAGAGGGAACGGCGGCTTACCAGCGAGAAGAAGCACGTTCCATAGGATTTTGAGGTACTTGCGCCAAACCGAAGAGTAAACGTACCATCTACAACAAGGATCAGCCTCGGAATCACTTGTTGTGGCAGCGATGCGCACCTGAGCGACGACTTCTTCCTGTGTCATATACAGCTCCGCAGTGGTCATCTGCGATTTCACTGTCCGTGGTCAATATGTCAAGCGAGCCTGGTCAAGACACGACGCACAAAGCAACCCAATCACAGACTTGTCCGTCAACTCTTCCGCCACATTCCCCTCCTTCTCCTTCCGTGTGTTCTCCAACAGCCGTTCAGCGATGACGTTCAAGCTGCGCCGAAGCTCCCAGAACTGGCGCATACGCTCCGTCGGGAGACTGAGCAGGAGTGGGAACGCCGCGCTGAGGATGAACACAAGTTCGGATGCGATTCCAACCTCGAGGACTTGCAGCGCCTCAAACGCGCGCGTGACGGGGGAGGACTGGCCGTCGAGGTAGCCAAAGTCGTGTGAGAAACCGGCAATGCCAACCTGCGTTGTGGTTTAGCCCTCCGAGTTGCCCGCCGGAGAGCCCGGAGGATCACGTACCGAGTCCAATCTGTCGATATGTCAACTTCAGTCTTGCTTAAATGCTAGCCCGGAATGGAGATACGTACGCCACACGATTCATCCTGCAGCGCGTAATAAAGCTTCCTGCGGGCCAAGGATCGGCGAGCTCACCATTCCTGGACCTCAATCGTCGCGCTTCCGTCCGACGATGCTTCGAGCTTTGCGTCCCAAAACGACTTGAGCTAGTGAAAGTTCAATAATGCCGCTCCGGCCAAGAAGCGTGGCACGCGCCTTGTATGCCGAATCAAAGAAGACTGCTGTGAGACGTCGAATAGCTGCATTGCTGAAGGCCGGCGTGAGTGCCTTGCGCTGTCTTCTCGCCGTTAGCATAACCCTGCATGAATAACAGGCCCGAAAACCACTGACCGTTTGTGCGTCTCGCCCTCCGCCCAGAGAACGCCCCGTCCAAACTATCCGATATACGCGTCGACAGGCGATGACAATCGAGGGCTAAACGTACGATATTCCCAATAAACGTCCGGTCATTCTCTGTCTTCGTGTACACTGCGCGTTCGGACTGGTAAAAGTGGAGGATTGCTTTCGGGTCGGTGAGCACGATCTTCTTGCGGCCGAACGCGACGGGGAGCTCGAACACGGAGCCGTATTGAGCGGCCCATTCCTCGTACAACGCACTGACGTCGGGGTCGCGCTGCGAGACGAATGTCGAGAGGCCGAGGAGCCAGCCAGGGCTCGCTGGTCCGCGGAGCTTGGTGGTCTTGAGGGTGTGTCGCCAGCGAGAGGAGACGAGATTGAAGAGCTTGGCGCTGGCCCAAAGAACGAGGAGGAGGAACGCGCCGAAGAGCGCAGAAGCCATTGTTCGAGCAGTGTGCGATCTGTGGGCAGCACAAGCTGTTTATAACAGCTCTATATCAGTCCCAGGGTGTCCTCGAGGATAGAGCTCGGAGAAACAGCTGACGGAATGCATGCTGCATGTGGAGGTGGAAGTCGTGATAGAAAGCTTTAGATTGCATGTGAACTTGAACCCCAAGTCAGGCCAACTCGGCAAGTATTCGCTCTGTCACCTCGTATTTCTCCGTTCTGCAGTAGCTCATCGAGTGCTACTGCTAGCGCGGCCGGCGTTGCGAGCGTCGCGATTGGGAGTGAATACGCGCCTCGGTATTTGATATTTGACTTTGTCCTCCGCGACCTCCGATCCAGCAGCTGCAACAAACGCCACTGTCATGGCGCCGAATCGTGGCGGTTGAAAGTGTAATCGCCCGAGAGTCTGAATCATTTTAAACAGTACGCCGACGAGTTGAATGGTGCCCATGATCATGAACCCGTCGGCGCCGATGGTTCGAACTTGGCCAGAATATTGCGATGTATGTTGTCCCCAGCTGCCGTTCGGTATGGCGCCGCTGGAGCTCCTTGACATACAGAATATTCGCGAGCATCGTGTTCCCTACATAATGGAGTAAGATAGAGGGCCGTTGACATGAAAGGAAACACAGAACCATAGGCGAACATTCACGATCCGAACTGTGACATGGCGTCGTCCGAACTTGGCACATACTCGACAACCATTATGTCCAAAGGCACGGCCGTCAGCGTTGAGCGTGTAGGGTCCAGGAAGCGCTCTGAAGAGAGCTATGAGCATTTATCGTATCTTCCGCGTCAGCTAACCGGGATTGTTCACTACGCGCCTTCAGCTCCATCGCATCCTAGATGCCCTACTCGTCCGCCTCCGATGTTCTGCCGGCGCGGGACAGGCACCTTCAAGAGTTTCCTCACGTCCCTCATCTCCTCCGCCGTCTCTCGCTCCCATTCCTCCGCGTCGTCGATGTCACTCCTGGACACTCCCGCCCCAAGTCAAACACCCTCACCCCACCGTCGGCGGCGAGGAGGGCGTTCTTCCTGAATACCGACTTTTGGAGGTACCCCGCCGAGTGAAGTCTCCCGAACAGCGCGAGGATCGCGTCTTTCTGCGGGCTGGATAGGGGGGAGGGCCCAGGGTCGATGGGGTCGCCACATTCCTCGAGCAGCATTATCGGGTTGCCTGTCGGCGCCGCAGTGTAGTATCCATAGAAGCGGGGAAGCACGAGCGGCGGCGCGTACAGCTCCGAGCTCGAGGAGCGTAGTGCGGCGTATACGCCCGCTTCGTGCGCGAGGAATTCGAGCGCTGCGGGGCGGGGGACGGAGATCTTCGCTACGACGCAGAAGGTGTCCGACTCCGCGCCGATTGAGATGGCTGCGCGGTAGACGTTTGCGTGGTGGCCGCACCCGATGCGCGAGGCGCGGGTTACGTGTAGGGCGGCGGAGATGGAGCTGGACGCGTCGGCGGATTCGGATGGGGGCGGGAGAACGCGTGTGTAGCGCAACGCGTCGGCTGCGGTTTCTGAGACGCGTTGGTCGGGATCGTGCACGATTAGGGTGTGCGGGAGGGCGTCTGGAGCAACGTTCGCGACGAGTTTTGGGAGGGCGGCGATGTCGGGAGGCGTGGAGGACACGAGCGTGGTCTGAGCTTGAGTCATAAAATATCCGCGCTGGGCAAGTTCCAATATGAATCGCACTTTACGCGTCGGGCAGCATGCGGCGAGAGAAATTGCATTAGACGACATAGGGTAGACGCTAGTAGCTACAGAGAATATCGAGGGCGCGAATCAGGCCAGCTCGCTTCTTGCTTCCTACCACGCGTATGCCCGAGCCCGTCGACGAGACTACTCCACTGCTCGTGGACACCGACGGGGCCGTCCAGCAGACACATGCAGACGACGTTACTGCTGTCGACGGGGCCCATAACGACGGTGCCGAGATAAGCACTTGTCCGCCACTGAGTCCCTGACCATTTGTGTGCAGGGACCTTTGGAGAGTCATTTGATAATGTACCCAAGGCCAAGAGGAAGCTGGGTTTGTGAACTCAGACGCCATGAACTCTCATTCAGAAACGCAGGATTGTTTAGTGCGGTGTTCCTCGTCTTCAACCGAGTTATCGGCACTGGGTGAGACTAAGAACTCGGCTTTAGCTGCGTTTATTGAGGCTCCTAGGATATATGCCACACCGAGCGTGATACTGCGGTCGTCAGGCAGCGTCGGGGTCGCGCTGTTAATGTGGCTGCTTGGCGCAATCATTGCGGCAGCGGGCACGGCGGTCTACGTCGAGCTAGGCACCGTGAGTGCACCGCACATCGTTGAGGTGTGTCTTGTTTATGTGTCCAGGGACTTCCGCGCAATGGTGGCGAGAAGAACTACCTCGAATTCATCTACCGCCGACCGCGATTCCTCGTGAGCTGCTCGTTTGTGGCGTACACTCTGCTTATCGTAAGCATTATCGAACGTCGACGTTTTTCTGACACTCGCAGGGCTCGGCAGCAGCTAACAGCATCGTATTTGGCGAATGTACGCCGTCTCTCCCGAGGTTAGACGCGTTGAATCAAAACCACTAGATGTTCTACACGCGCTCGCTCTCGAACCAACGCGCCTCGCATCCCGACTAGTTGCCGTCTTGGTCCTGACCTTCTGCCTGCTCACACACGGAACACTTCCCTCCCTCGGGCTCCGACTGCAAAACACCCTTGGGGCGGGCAAGCTCGTCATCCTGCTCAGCATCGCGCTCCTCGGCATTCTCTCGCTCCTCGGCTTTCCGGCGCTTTCTGTGCGTTCGCCGTACGACCCACCCAAGAACTTTGCCTCCTGGCATGACCTATGGGCCGGCTCCCTCTCCTCCGGCGTAAACGGCTTCGTGACCGCGCTGTACAGCGTCATTTGGTCGTTCATCGGGTACGCCAACGCAAACTACGCGCTCTCCGAGGTCAAGGATCCCGTGCGGACGATTAAACGCGCGGCCCCGCTCGCCATGGCCGCGGTCAGCGTGGTCTATCTGCTGGTGAACGTAGCGTACTTTGCCGTCGTCTCGAAGGAGGATATCCTTGGGAGCAGGAGAATAGTTGCGGCCCTGTTCTTCCGCAACCTGTTTGGCCCCGGGACGGAGAGGGTTAGTTCGTTCGTGCATATGTCGTGCTTTCGGGTTTAACGCGCTTCGCAGGCGTTGAGTGGCTTCATTGCGCTCTCGACGCTCGGGAATCTGCTAGCGGGACAGTTTACTCAGGGTCGCGGTACGAGTTTGTTGAACTTCCGAATTTGCGTTGAAGCTCACTGGTAGATAGTAATTCAAGAACTAGGCCGCGAGGGCATCCTGCCCTACTCTGCGTTCTTCGCATCCAACAAACCGTTCAACGCCCCGCTCGCGGGACTGCTCACGCAATACATCGTTTCCTGCCTCTTCGTGCTCGGACCGCCGCCGGGCGACGCGTACCTCTTTATGATTAGCAGTATGTGGCGACTTGACCGCAGTCGCGTTCCTAATGTGTATCGTAGCATCCTCGTACTCCCTCGCCCTCATCAACACCCTCGTCTCCGCGGGCCTCCTCCTTCTACACTCGCGCATTCCGCTCTTCAAGGGCTACGCCTGGTCCCCACCGTTTGTCGCCCCACGCAGCGTCGCGCTCTTCTTCTTCCTCTCGAACGTGTTCTTGCTCGTCGTGCCGCTCGTGCCGCCGCCGGCGGGCAGGCGGGTGTACGAGGGGCTCCCGTATTTCGTGAGCTGCCCGGTCTTGTCCATCCGTAGATGGTGCTCATGAATGATTGCAGCTGCACGCAGCAGTGTCCCTGCTCATTTCCCTGTTTGGGCTCGTATATTGGTACATCTGGGCCGTCGTCCGCCCGCGGCGTGGCGGGTACAGGCTCGCGCGGGAGTGGGTTGTGCAGGAGGACGGGGTGTCTCGATGGGTATTTACGCGGAAGAGTCTATAGAACAACTCGGTCGTTTACGCGAAATTAATGAAGTGTCTTGCATGTAGAGTCTCAGTCTGCAGCCTTTGTTGCGCCTCTCGCACGTGCGACACCTCTTGATCCTCAACCGCCACCATCCTCGAACTTTTTGCTTTTCTAATGTCCCTCGCAGACGGACTCTCTTCGCAGTGGATTACCGTCACTGAAACGATTCCCCATGTCCTGCATATCGAGCTTGCAAGGTTAGCCAGCTCGCGCTCCGACGGTTGCATACTTCTGACGCGTTGCATTCCAGAAAGCCAGTAAACGCGTTCCCGCAAGAGTACGCATCGAATCCCACTCTGTGAATAGTTTTAACGCGCATCGGAAGTTACTGGCGCGCTTATGGGGCGTTATTTGAGCGGCTGGCGGCGGAGGGACGCGATGTCCGCGCAGCGGTCGTCTCGTCGGCGCTCCCGAAATTGTTTACCGCCGGGATTGACTGTGCGTTTTTCCGCCCTATTCGATGAGTGGTCTAAGCGCTGAGCGCGCCAACAGTCGCCGATGCCGCGAAGATTTCGTCTGGCGGCTTCTCCCCCGCCGCCGGCTCAGGCCCACCAGAACCCGCACGGACGGCCCTTGCGCTGCACCACGACCTCTCCGCCTTCCAGCGTGCCATCGGAGCTCCCCTGCGCTGCGCGTTCCCCGTCATCGCTGCCGTCCACGGGCTGTGCCTCGGGCTCGGGGTCGACATCGTCGCGGCATGTGATATACGGTATGCCGCCGAGGGCGCGGTGTTTAGCGTCAAGGTCAGTCCGCTCCGATCCACCTACTACAACGCAATCCACTCCCCCACGTTCAGGAAGTCGACATCGGGCTCGCAGCAGACGTCGGTTCCCTCGCGTACCTCCCCAAAATAACCGGCAACCACTCGTTGCTGCACGAGCTCGCGTACACCGGCGCCAACTTCTCCGCCGAGGACGCGCAGCGGCTCGGCCTCGTCTCGCGCATCGTCCCGGGTGGCCGGGAGGGCGTGGTCAAGGAGGCGCTGAAGCTGGCTGGGGTCATCGCCGGGAAGAGCCCTATCGCGGTGAGTGGGACGAAGAGGATTTTGCTGCATGCGAGGGATCATAGGTGTGTCTTAAAGCCGCTGGCTTGCTTTTATCTGACCAGCGGGCAGTATTGCGGACAATTTGGAGTATACGGCTGCGTGGAACGTCGCTGCGCTGCAGACCCAGGTATGCAGCCTTGCTACCCATTTTTCTCTGCTTAAACTCGGTAGGACATTCCGGAGAGTCTGCTCGCGACCCGGGAGAAGCGTGCGGCAAAGTTTGCTCCGCTTCGCAAGGTCGCAGCCAAATTGTAGTCGTTAACGGCTGTTTTATTCCATTTCCTCCACACAGCGGTGTAAATAAACTGTGAAATAATGTGCAAATAAGACTTGGTGCGGCCGGCTTCGTAGTGCAACTAGCCTCGAGGAGGACGAACAGACGAGGCTGACCGCGTTCAAATGTGCCACACGCCTGTCAAAACACTTTTCCTCCGCTCCGCCTCCACCAAAAATCTCTGCTATGGCTGCCGTCGCTCGCGCCCTCCGCACCTTCTCCTCCTCCTCCGTTGCCGCCGCCCCCGCAACAGCCAACGCTGCCGGGTACGTCCTGCCTTCCATCTTCTACGTCGCTAACCTCGTCGTAGCAAACTCCCCAACGTCTTCGTACGTCCCGCTCCCCACCCACCACTACTCCCTCCCTCTGACCGCTCCCCAGTTCGACATCCACGTAAACTCTAAGCCTCTCGGCCGCATCGAGTTCCGCCTGTTCGACAGCGACGTCCCGCGCACGGCGCGCAACTTTCGCGAGCTTGCGACGGGGCAGAACGGGTTTGGCTACAAGGGGTCGGGGTTCCACCGGATTATCCCGCAGGTGCGTTATCGTTCTGGTTTATCCCGCCGTAACGACGATTCGCGCAGTTCATGCTCCAAGGCGGCGACTTTACGCGGCACAACGGGACCGGCGGGAAGAGCATATACGGGGAGAAGTTTGCTGGTGCGTCCCTCACCTTCCTCGCTGCACTGAACCTGCAGCTGCACCTACCTGGGACGCAAGCTAACGCCGTCCGTCTGTCGACAGACGAAAACTTCAACTGCCGGCACACCCACGCGGGCCTGCTCAGCATGGCCAACGCCGGGCGCAACACCAACGGCTCCCAGTTCTTCATCACTACCGTCCCGACCCCGTGGCTCGACGGAAAACACGTCGTGTTCGGCGAGGTCACCAAGGGTATGGAGTTTGTGAAGAAGGTCGAGGCGCTTGGTAGTGGAAGTGGCACGCCCAGTGCCAAGGTCGTCATTGCGGATTCTGGTATCGTTGAGGAGGACGAGGAGTAGATAGACTTGAGCAGCGGAAAAAAAAAAGTATACTTGTACGCGCCGCTAATCGTAATTCGCCGCTTTTCTTTCTGTTCGTTGCTCAAGATGCGCTTTGTATTTGGTACAATAACAAATAAGTAACAAGAAGGATGGCACTGGCGGATACAAGAAACGAAGAACATGGCTGTAGTAAGTATAGACTGTAGTGCTTGTAGGTCGACCGAATGATTCCAAGAAAACCTCTTCCCTTTTGCGTTTTGCGTTGCTCAAACCATCTCATCCCCCTCCTCCATCTCCTCCCTCACCTCGTCCACAAACTCGCTCACATACTGCACCAACTCCCTCACCGCTGGCGTTCGGTCCCACTCTTTCCGATGTCCCCATACCTTGCCAACACAAGTCGCCCGAAGCTGCTCCAGCTGCTCGATCGACATGCCCTCTGTCGACGCGCTCAGCGCCATTTCGAGCTCCGATACGAGTATGTCGTCGATGATAAAGTCAGGTAGCGGCGGCGTTGGGCTACGAGGACGCGGCGGCTCGATTATAATTGTCGGTTCAGCCGTAATCGGCTGTGGTTGGTCGCCAGACGAAGTTGGTTCGAGGGATCTTGGTCTCGGAGAGGGTGATGCCGGTGGTTGGATAGCGTTGCTCGGACCCGCGACGGCGTTCTCCGGCTCTGGTTCCATAGGAATCAACAGCGACTGGATCGACATCGCCGATGTCGCCGGGACCACAATCGGTGGCGTCGGCGCCTTCACAACATGGAACGGGTCGTCCTCTGCCGTCGGTTGCGTATCTACAACCATCGCATCCGAGTCCGGAATCCCCATCGCGTCCGGCTCCTCGTCGGCAAAATGCACAAACGTCGGTGGCGGTTTGGGCAACGAATCCAACGGATCGTCCGACTCGTTCCCGTCATCCGTCCTTGACCGTTTCGCCCCACGCGCACTTTCGTCGCCCGACTCGGCACTCCCAGCCCCGCCATCCGACCGCGCGCGTTTGAGCCGGCGCTCGAGCTGCACCGGATCCGTAATCGTCAACTCGGGCTGCAGCCCATTGTTGCGTGCGCTCCGTCGCATCCCGGGCGCCCCCGACTCGTTTCCGCTCCCATTCCCGTTCCCAGCACCATTGATCCCATTCGCCTTCTCCTTGCCCTTGTTTGCCGCCTTTGCCGCACGGATCGCCTCCCTCGCCGCGTCCCTCCTCGACCGCTCCCGCACCGCCATTCGCTCACACTCGAGCTTGAGCTGCGGATCAAACTCGTGCATGCTAACTTCCGTCGCGTTGAACATCGCCTGCGCCTTCAATAGCCGATCGCCGTCCTCCGCCTGGCGCGTCGCCGCATTGTGCACCATCTTGCGCACGTCCTCGAGAAAGTCTTGCGGCGTCAGGTAGCGCCCCTTGTAGAGGTACGTGTGCATGCGCTCGAGATCGATGTCGTAGAGCGTCTGTTCTTGCATCTCTGGCGGTGGTGCTTGCTCCTGCGGCGGTGCCTGCTCCTGCGGCGGTGCCTGCTCCTGCGGCTGTTCCGGCTCGATGAGGATCCCGTTAAGGTGCGGCTCGCCATCGTGGTGGGTGTGACCGTTGACCATAGGCGGAACTGGCATAGGCGGAACCGGCATAGACAGTTCGTCTATGTTCACGAACGCAGGAGGCGCAGTTCTTGCAACAGGCGACATCGTGACGACTTCCAGGGGATCATTTTGCTGAACAACTTCCTCCATCACCACAGGCGCAAAGCGGTACTCTTCCTGCAAACCCGTCAACGTCGGAACCATATAAAACAAAAAGACAAACTGTAGCCCGTTTCGTAAACCTCTTGAACTTCCTCTTCAACTGCGTCAAAATCGGCTCGAGGCGGTAGCGCAACAACGCCAACACCCGCGCGTCGTTCTCCTCTTGCAGCGCCAACTCGGCCGCGCTCGGCTTTCTCGGCTCCAACGGCGGAGCAATCTCCAACACCTCCAGGATGCGCTTCCGCCGCGGCATTCCGTCTGCGTACTCGTTCGGCGGTCTCCGCAGGTCCTTGATCAACGCAGCGAAGAATTCTTCCCTGGAAGCGGCCGACGGCGCAGCCAACTGTACACGCCCGCTCTTGCCAACACCAAACCACGCGCGGACGTCTTTGGGCAGCTCGGTGAACGCGCCTTCCACAACTGCGAGCAGCAAGACGGGGTCCGACGGCGCGAGGGTATCGAGCATCGCGCGGACAGTCGCGCGCGCAGTTTCTGATACGGCGGCGCACCAGCCGAGAAGGGCGGGAATGTAGATGACTGCGGGCGCGTGGCGTTTTGCTTCGACGAATAGTTGGACGATTGCTGCTTCTGGGGTTCGTGCCGAATCGCTGAGGAGTGCCCCGAGCTCGAGGCTTTGGACGTGGTAGCCCTCGAGGTGATGGAGCGCCGCAGAGCCGACGAATGTTTGACCCATGCCTGAAGGACCGTGCAGGATGACGCGGGGACGGTAGAGGCGGAGGGAAGCCATTGCTAGACGGCATTCAGTTCTCGTAAAGGCGGAGGATGGGGAGACGTACATTGCATCGTCATCTCCCGTTCCAAAGCCCCGCTTTCGCCACCAACATCCTCAAACTCGGCTTCCTCCAACGCGCTCAACTTCTTGTCGACAGGCAACACCATAGCGATCGCGCTCTTGACGCGCTCAAGGGCGTCACCCAACAATGGTGTGAGCTGTTGCGGGAGCGGCGACGCGACGGAGGAGGAAGAACGTGCTGCGGACGGGACAAGCTCTAAACGTGCCATGTAAGCCAAACGCGAAGAACACGATCACGGACGCAGCGTACTCTTAATCGAAATCATAAAGTCGCGCAAACCGACTTCAATCGTGTCGGGCTTGAGCAAGAGACGGTCCGTGGTTTTGTAGATTTGCGGGTATCGACGTTGGACGGCGTTGAGTGCGGCTTCGGTGCATAGTGCCTGTCGTAACACAATTCGTTAAATGCCAAGAAAGAAAGCCGCAAAAGACACGCACCCTCAAATCGGCTCCGCCGTATCCTTTGGTCATTGTCGCGAGTCCCTTCAACCTATCAGCGCCTTCGTCCGAGTCCCATCCTTTCCATCCGCGGGTCATGATGCCCAAAATCTTCTCTCTCGCCTCCACCCCCGGCAGTGCAAAATAAAACTCGCGGTCAAACCGCCCCGGGCGCCTCAACGCAGGGTCAATCGCGTCTGGTCGATTCGTCGCGCCAATGACCACGACCTGCCCGCGTCCGTCCATGCCATCCATCAGCGCAAGCAATGTCGCGACAATCGACGCATGGATCTGGTCCTGCTTCGACGAGCGCACAGGCGCCAGGCCGTCGATCTCGTCGAAGAAGATGATGCTCGGCTGGTGGGCGCGAGCTTCCTCGAAGAGAAGCCGGAGCTGGCGCTCGGCCTCGCCGACCCATTTGGAGAGGATGTCGGCGCCTTTGCGCATGAAGAAGGCGATTTGGCGGCCGTTGGAGCGGCAGGATGCGGCGAGGGCGCGTGCGAGGAGGGTTTTGCCGGTGCCGGGAGGGCCGTGGAAGAGGACGCCGCGCGGGGGAGTGACTTTGAACTGTTGGAAGACTTCGGGGTAGAGGAGGGGGAGGAGGGTCATTTCCTTGAGTGCGTGGATGTCTGTGTAGGGTTAGAGAGACGCGGATAAGAGCCAAGGACGACGACGCACGATCGTCGAGACCGCCGACTTCGTCAAAGGTAACGTTCTGGTTGACACCGAGCGGGTCTGCATCCGCGAGGGCGGCGTCGCCCACCTTTCCGAGCCCGAGGTTGCCCAAGTGGCCGGGGGTCGAGGCGAAGCCCATTGCGACTGGTTTGCGTGGCGTACGCGGGACACCAGCTCCTGGGTTGTCCGAGTCAGAGTCGTCGCCTGGCCCACCCATGCCCATCCAACGACCGAGCTCGGCACCAGTGGCACTCCAACCGGGCCCGGTTTTCTTTTTCGGACGATGTGGCGCGGGACGAGGTGGTGGTGGCCGGGTCATCTCCTCGAGCGGTGGCGGAATGGCATAGTTGATGTTTTGGCGCTGTCGGAGCGAATACGTGCGACCTGCCTCCTCCTCTTCCTCCTCTTCGCGCTGCTGGCGTCGCCGGGAGCGCTCCTGATGTAGCTTGGTGTCCTCCACCAACTCCTCGACCTCCTCCGCCTCGCCCTCGGCGTCTACGTCGGAGCTGTGCATGGCAGAGCTGTGGTGGCCTGCGGACTCGGCATAGTCCTGCTCGGAGCTGCGCTGGGTGCGGGCCCTGAAGCGTTTCTCCCGATCGGAGATGCCAGGTCGCTTTGGCGGCGCAGGGAGGCGGATGGTGCCGCTCGATTTTGGCTTCTCGCGGCGTTTGGAGCGGTCGCGGAGGGGATAGCGGCTGGCTTGGACCTCGTCGTCCTCGTCATCCTCGATGAAGCCGGCCAGGTTACGGGTCCGGCGACTGGAACGACGGATGATGGGCTCAGTGCTGTCGTCCGAGTTGTTTGCCACCACCTGGGCGTCGTCAAAGAGGGCTGCGGGGTCGTCGTCGCCGCTCTCTGCATAGCTCTGCTTAACGACGCGACGGCCACGGGCAGTAGTGGTAATTTCGATGGGGGAGTGGGGGTCGTCATAGTCCATATTGGCGTCTTCGTGGTGGGACGACTCTGACTGGCGGTACTCGTCGGACGAGGCGCTCTTCCTGCTCGACCGTCGGGAGGGCAGGTTGTCCATCTGCCAGTACGGACCCGACATCGTCGTGGTCTTGAAGAGAAAGCAAATCGGTTTTGTTCACACGACAACAAACCGTTCAATCTCACTAGAAAATCCTATCCACCACCTTCAGACCCTTGTATCCTCGTATTTTTCGATACCGGCGGTCGATTACAAGCAAAATTATCGAGTAAAGTCCTGAAAATGTCCAGGAAAAATAGGATAGAAACCATTTGAAAGGTTGTTCAAGTGCAAGGATTCGCGCCACGGCGTTTTCGTGCACTGAAAGGACGCGCAGGGCAATTTACGCGACGCGAAGCGGCCCTAATGTGATCGTGACTCTGCGCTGCGCTTGCTCTGCTCCATCATCATGCCCGTCTCGCGCACCGTGTCGTCGACGTTCAAGCTGCCCTGCTACCAGCCTATCCGCGCAAAGCTCGACGAAATATACTTCCCCGAAACGCCGTCCCTGCGAGAACAGTACCGAACAGACGAGGGCAAGGTCAGGAGCGGCCCCCACAAAACGCCGCCGTCTCAGACTTTGCAGCGAGTTACCGCGCACCAGTGGGCCGTCTACGACTATGCAAAGACCATCCCCGCCGGCAAGGTCGTCACCTACAAGGACGTCTGCGAGGCAGTCGGAGGAAGTCCCCGTTCTGGTGCGTGCCCTGTTCCCCGACGCGGTACCAGCGCCTAATGCGCCCTTCCCCATAGTCGGCGGTGCCCTGCGCGTGAATCCCTTTGCGCCCACGGTGCCCTGCCACCGTGTAATCGCATCCAATATGTTCATCGGCGGCTTCATTGGCGAGTGGGGGCGCGACCACAAGACAGGGACCAAGTGCGACGCTAAGCTGACTCTCCTGGCGGCGGAGGGCGTGCAGTTCACCGACGAGGGGTATCTCAAGAGCCGGGAGATGTTGTGGAAGACGGCAGCGTAGACCCTACACGATTTATGCGACCACACCCTTGATATTCTCTCTCTGTAGCAAGTAGCCTCTACCTTATGTCGTCTAATGCGATTTCTCTCGCCGCATGCCGCCCGACGCGCAAAGTGCGACTGGTTCTAACTCGCCGAGCGCGGATGCGAATATTTCGTGACTCGAGCTCAGACCACACTCATGTCCTCCACGCCTCCCGACATCGCCGCCCTCCCAAAACTCGTCGCGAACGTTGCTCCAGACGCCCTCCCGCACACCCTAATCGTGCACGATCCCGACCAACGCGTCTCAGAGACCACAACCGACGCAGAGACCGCAACCGACGCGTTGCGCTACACACGCGTTCTCCCGCCCCCATCCGCCGATGCGTCCACCTCCGCCGCCCTACACGTAACCCGCGCCTCGCGCATCGGGTGCGGCCACCACGCAAACGTCTACCGCGCGACCATCTCAATCGGCGCGGACACATTATCTGTCGTAGCGAAGATCTCTGTCCCCCCGCCCAGCAGCGCTCGAGTTCCTCGCGCACGAAGCGGGCGTTTACACCGCGCTATGCTCCTCGGAGCCGTACGCGCCGCCGCTCGTGCTTCCCCGCTTCTACGGGTACTATACCTCTGCGTCAGGCAACCCGATAATGCTGCTCGAAGAGAGTGGCGTCCCCATCGACCCCTCCTCCCTATCCAGCCCGCAGAAAGACGCGATTCTCGCACTGTTCGGGAGACTGCAAGCCGCGGGGTACCTCCAAAAGTCGGTGTTCAGGAAGAACGTCCTTCTCGATGCCGACGGTGGAGTGAGAGTGATCGACTTGGGGCGGGCGGTATGCAGGAGTGACATCGACGATGCGGAGGAATGGGAGCGGGAGACGGCGGAGGAGATGAGGGATGTGAGGAAACTCTTGAAGATGCCTGTCCCGCGCCGACAAAAGATCCCGGAGGCGGACGAGTAGGGCATCTGTCATACTGAGGTGAGCGCGCTGGCTCCATGGTCTCAGGTCCAGCTGCTGCACTAGCTTGTGACTAACGTCGTGACCTGCACAGATCTTCTCTTGGTCTCGAGATGAGGGTACGCGGCTGAGCCGAATGGCGTTTCCATCCAAACATCGTCCGCTCAACTACTTCAATTCCCTTCGTGGCCGGGATTGTGCCGGACTTGGGATGGGCCCGATTCGGAAGAAACGCGTCCTCGATGTCGGTAATTTCGGAGCGCCACGGTAGGATCCGGCTCATGGCCTATGTCTGTTGGGGCTGCGGGAAAAAAGAAAAAGAGAGGAAGAGAGGAAGGAAGGAGAAAACAAGAGACTATATTAATATTCCCCAAGCTGTTATCGACCTACCCACCTAATTTGAGCTTCATCTGCACGGCGGGAGGCGCGCTAGAGCAGTTCTACGCTCAATGGCTCATGCCCAAATGAAGCGCGATGGATTACGCTCATTACGCCATGGCTCATGCCTTTTCGGAGCAATGGCCGGGTATGGGCTAAAGCCCCAGCCAATGGTTTTCAAACGTTGAACGTGCGGATCGCCGCAGAACCTTTTTTGGTTGTTGGCGCTCACACGCCGCCGATGATTACCTCGGACCTTTGTGCGCAGGCTTCCACCTCCATCGGTGGGCATTGCTTTATTCTCTAACCATTGAGCTGTAGATGACCCCGATAAAACACCATAATGTGCTTCAATGGGCTAAAAGACCAATCATCATTCAACACAGACCGGCAAGTTCACGGAAAAAGAAAGAAAATGAAAATGAGTTGAACAACTCCTATGGGGAGTGAAATTGTACTTTACCGCTGAAGGGCTACATGTTGTTTTGTCAAAATGATTTTTAGTATACCCTCCTCAGTATCCGCTAAGTCTCAGCCAAAACTCAACAAGGACAAAGGAAGCACGACGCTGATACCCTTTAATATAAATTCTCTACGGCCGAGCCTACTTCTACTCTGCTCCCCGTAATTCAACATCTGCGCGCCATTGCTGTAGTATCAGGAATAAAGACCATTCAACTAATGTCCGCAGAGATGCATTGTGAGTTCCGAAAGCCCGAGTACTCCTTGCTATGCACTTGCTCCAGTAGAATTTGCCAGTATCATCTCGGTGAAGTCAAGAACCTGACATGTTGATTTTTCGGGCGCCTGCGGCGCACGCACGAAAGAGGTAGAATTGAGTCGGGCACAAAGAAATAAGTCTGAAGGTTGCAAGAGGGCTGGATCATTGCGGTAATTTTTTATTTTAAAAAATGTCCCGGTTACTTTCAAAGGCAAACTGTGGGCAACCTTCAGCTTTATTAATCCAAATTTTCGGCGCCTGCGACGCGCTTGTTACACTGCCAAGACATTAATCAGTATAATTGTGGATTTATAAGTTTAACAGTTGCTCACTCTGTGCACCTTCCATGCTCCCGGTGCCTTCCGGGACCGGAACTGAGTCCCAGCTACCTCATGGTGTGTAGTTTCAACGGCAGGGAATGCCCCTTTTCCTGCTTTTTTTTTTTTTGGATTTGCTAATTTTCTTCGGCCCTGCGGGCGGCTCCAGCCAATGCAAATTTAACACAAACTGCTCTTCTACAAGGTTTACTATGTGTATAATCCGTTTATTAATCATGCTAGACGCTCCGCAAACACTTTTCGTGTTCTGAGCAACCGAGCGCAAACGTGCCGACATGCTGCCATGGGCTGACATCGGGCATCTTCGGCGAGATGACTACCCATGGCCCATGTCCAAATTCGGACATGAGCCCCAACAGCCACCGTACATGAGCCTAGAATCCGCCTCAGACTGAGCTGATAAGATAACAATCTTTTGCGCAACAGGTACAGCGAGCACCGACAGCACCTTCGCTGTTATCCATGCAATTTTTTTTTCTGGGACACATAACAATCTAGAGAACAAGGCGCTGATTAAGAATTTGAGCAATGTTAGGAACTTTTCGACTCGCCTCGTGGGAGGATGGGTGGGATTCTTCGTGTTCAAACTCACCGCGGTCGGGACTGGCAGATTCTTCTCGCCGCACGCGGAACTAGCATATTCTCTACACAGTTTACGGGGCCCGGGGAGCGTGTCTTGAAGCTTTGACTCAGCCAGCTTCAGAGATATTTCGACTTTCTCGACACAGTCTGTTTACAGCTTGGTATTATACTATAGCCGCTATGCCACGCCATGAGCTCACCGATGGTCAAGATGCGGAGGAAGTCGCGGTTGTTGATTCCAAGTTGATGACAACGCCTCTTGACCATGAACCCTTATTATCTCCTCAGAATTCCAGCCAGGCTCTATCGCAACCCAAGGCGATAAGTATTCCAGCACCGACGCCTATCTTAGCGTCAACGATCGAGCACCGATGCACGCCTTGTCTGTCTGTACCGCCCCTCCGAGACGCTCGCAGTCTAACATGTTCCCGGTTCCCGAGTTTGACAGGCGCGACGCCGGTATCCCTTGCCCGCACGTGGAAAGATATAAACCCGCTACGATGAGGACGGCTTGCCCTCCGCTCTCCCTTTCTCCTTTGTCCCGTTTCTCTGCACCATGTTCGCTAGCCTCGCCCTCTCCCTCGTGCTGGCCATCTTCCCTGTGGCGGACGCTGGCCCAGCTTACAGTGCGACATACCTGCCGTCGAACGTCCCAGACAAGACGGAGCAGGGGCAGCTTGGGACAAATCGATGCGGGACGGGGCTCAACCAGACGTCGATGTGCCAGAACGCGTACAGTGAGTGCCAATCCTCTCCATCCAAAATATTTTCAGACTCACTCAAACCCACCAGTGAACTCCCTGGAGGACTGGTGCTCACTCTTCCGCTGTACCACCCTCCATCTCCGCTGACCGCGCACTCTGCCAACCCCAGGTGTATCTGGTCGCCCCCGGAACCCGGCGCCAAGTCCACTATCGGGGAAACGGAGGTGGCGTAGCCGTTTATTAATAGCCAGGGATGCTTAACCTGCCCTGGTTTTAGAGGATCGAGGTTGCTTGGTGCCTCAAGGTCAGCATGCTGTCCACTGTCAGTGTCCAGATCCCTGAATTCGAGGTGATACCCTAGAACGGAACGGGCGCGCGTCTCATCCCTGACGGAACGATTACGAGCGCACATTGGACGATTACGCCCGACTACGTTCAAGTTACGGGTATGTTGCGTTTGATTCGCCACCTCCAGACAAGAAATTCATGGCGGGTTCGCAGGTACCGGCAACCTTACGCGGTTAAATGTACCCAAGGGCGATGAAGGAGGCGGTAATTAACATCCAGCGTCGGATCTACATTCTCCGAATAATGCTATCCAACAGAACTAGACCCGCACGGAGCCGATGGAAATGTGCGTGCTGTGTCCCGCCTGACGAGAACGTCAAGTTGAACATTAACAGGGAAACCCCATCGGTGGCGTCGTGTTCTCCGATGCATTTGGCGATCTGCACCAGATATTCGAATGGACGGTAAGCCGTGGCGCCGCCCTTTGTATGCGCATGCCTCCAGCTTGAACTGGTCAACTATAGAACTTTGTGGACTACGATACCTTCTGCTTTCGCGCATGCAATCCCAAGGGATCCAATCCACAGGCGTATTGCCAGCATATCTACGATGGTAAGCAACTTTTCAGGCTTCGCTCAAGTTTCTCGATTAACGATTGCTGGCTCCGCTTAGTGATGGGCTGCGAGTGGAACATGCCAGGCAATTATGGCCCAGGGTTCGATAGCTGCCACGCAGATAGCGGCGAGGTGCGGCTCTGCGCGTTGGACCATAAGTAAACTCAAGTTGACGCATAGCCCATGGGCGTGTACGGCGGCTCGACGTTCCACCAAGGCGACGGACGCACCCCCGCACCGCACCCCGCGCCCAAGACCACATCGTGCACCACTGCAACGAGCATCGGGAATGGGTTCGTTATCGAAGGAACAAGCATCATTGGGGTAAGTGCTTCAGAGGCTTCGGTTTGTTTATCTACAGCTGATTTGCGCTCTCCAGCCGTCTGCAAATGCAACACCTACCGTCTCCGGCTCCGGGGCAAGCGCACAGCCCACAGGCGCATCTGGAGGCAGCGCCGCAAGTGCCGGACCCGCTGCGACAAACTCGAGCAACGAAGCGCGCATCCTGGGGCTCGGAGCGGATGGCGTGGCGTTGGGTTTTGCCTCGGCAGCCGTATTTTCCTTGATTGGGGCTTTGTTCGTTCTGTGATGGGTAAAGAGTTGAGACTTTAGAACGGGTTGGATTATGGGTATCGGACGTTTGTTTGGGACATTACGAGTTGGATACGATACTAGTTTACGAGAGGTAAAACTAGAGCATAATTCCCAATTTGCTTACAGCTGTTTGCATATTGATGTGAAATCCCAAAACTGTGCGCGCCTGTTACGTACAGTATCCGGCTTGCCTCCAACACCCACATTCCCTCTCCGCCCCACAAATATGCACTGTCTCTGCTCCTGTTGACCTACGGGGGACTCAACATCACTGTATTACCATGCTACGATGAGCTTTCGGACATGCATTGGGACATGGGAATCAGACAAGGCTGCAAAAAAGACCGTCTGGCCCGAGTCTGGCCACGATATATCACTCCTCATGTCGTGAACAAACTGTAACAAGTAAAGATGGCCGTCGGAGGCAACCCGGATGATGTATGTAACAGACGCGCACAGTTTTGGGATTTCACATCAATATGCAAACGGCTGTAATGCATAAAGAGACCGACAAGGCTGCCTGGAAGAAACGATCCGGATTGCGTTGACGTGGGAGTGGAAGATGATGCATATGATGATGTGGGTCCAGACGTCAAATTACATTTCAAACGCAACTACACCTTTGGTCCAACACCGACATATGCGCATAGATGATTTAAACACCGGGTTGCTGCACCTCCGACGGCTTGATTCGCCAGAGATTGGGATACTAGCCTATCGGTGAGCGCCGATAGAAGCATTAAGAGACCAAACCGCACCCATTGCACCAACCCGCGAATCAGCGTCAGCTCATCCGTTCCATTGCGCAGAGTTGCTCCGAACGAAAAGGCGAAGAAGGAGAAGGATAATATCAATAGCGTCTGTGGTGCTGTAGGGAGGATTTGGAGATGAGCCACGTTCACGCTGGCATCGAAAGCGTCTGTCGCATGTATTTGAGAGTCAACTTCGCGCGAAAGAAAAGGGTACGGACTCCAGTAGCAGGAAGGGAGCGCGAAACCATAGGCGCAGAAGAAGACCACTGCTAGCTCGGGACTGCATATGTGATATTGCTGGAGTACACACATGAACAAGACCCAGTACTTTTAGGTTGGCGAGGCTCATTGTGGACCGGGAGAATTCAGGTCCACAGGCAAGGACGACGAAGATGATGAGGTGTAGGGCCAGACCAAAGAGCCGATGACGGATCGCAGGCACCTCCTCGTCGACTACCTCGTTCGGAGGTGAGAAGAATCTGACTATCGCCACGAGGGCCTTGGGGGCGGCCATTTGGCGGCCATAGATGATGGTGGTCGGGCAACAATCGGGCAACGTGTAACGGTCGGAGTCTCGTAACGACCCAAGTCTATACTATATTATTTATCCTATTCTGCCGTGGACACTTCGCGGGCCAGGTGAATAGGCCGCAGGAGGGCCGCGGGCCGCAACCGCGGCTCTCCAAGCACCGCCACCTTGGGCCGCGTCTGATGGGAGCGGTATGTCGCCGCCGTAGGGCTTTTCTGAGCACACAGAGATATACTGTCGGCTACATAGACCACGAATATAGGCATATTCACCCTAATAACACACTGTAACACATAGAAAAACCACATTGTTTCTCGGCCGCAAAGATAGACTCCGCAGCTCGGCGCGGCCCAGCGCGGCCCTCCCACCAAGGATGGGCATTAACTCGCTCGCCTCCCGGTGGGTAACCGGGGACTACTTACTACGAATCCCAACTAGCAGCGTTCTCGGCATGAGCACTGACTTGAATTCCCGCACTGACCTGTTTGTAGCTCCCACTCATGATAGAATACAGTGCATGTACTCCGGGGATAAAAGCTCTGAGACTTACTACTACTTGGAGAAGTACCAGTGGTGTTTGACGCTGCGCTTGACGCTGCAGCTGCACAGCATTTAACGCTGCATTGACGCATGCAGCGTCAAAGCGGCGTCGAAGCGTCAAATTCAGGTGTCCCGCTTGCTGTGATTGCACCTCACAAACGAAAATCTCGCCAAAGGAATATGCATATCAAAAAAAAACTCGAAACAGTGGCGGCGGAACGAGAACATCAGGAAAATCCTCCCTCAGAAAATTTCCAGGCTTCTCCCGGAATTTTAAGACCAGCTCCAAAATTTCGTGGAATTTGACAAAATTATCCAAATTCCGGAGAATTCAGAGGAATTTAACCAGCTTCCGCAAAGCTTTTCCCAAGATTTAATATGCAGAGTATGGTACATTAAAATGAAGTTGTAAAGATATGGCGGTCAGTTTTGGTGTTTACAAAGAAAGTTGGGCAGCGATCCAAGACATTGCTCGACGACCAATCGGCCGGAGCGATGGGGCCGAATTTTGGAAGGAGATGAATGCTGCGGCGAATATTTTCGACCGGGATCACGCTTGTGGCCCGGACACCATGCTGCAGAGCTCGTTTAACCCGGTAGAAATGGTGCCATGCCTTCGGCGCGGATGAGAATGCCGAAAACCAGTCAACATATGCCAGATGTGCCGGGAGCGGCGGTGCTCCGGATGGGAGGATGGTGTTCGCGATGCGAGTCAAGAAGTAGATTTATTGAAAAGCTGTCTCATTTACTAGTTATAATATGTTCTTATTCTACATTCGGCTCTGAGCGGCTTTGACTGATGAAAATCCGAGCCCGCGCGCGTCGCGCCATATGAAGGCCCTCAATTTCGGAGGCCTCAAAGGTGTCATGAACTATTATCATCCGAAACCAGCCTACGGTTTATGTTGAAAATTTATTGTGCGTCGAATAGCGGTTGTAATGTGAGATTTGCGACGGTTTTGATGGCAGTAGGTTTCGACCAGTCAGAGATATCTGTCAGGCTTGTATTTACGGCAGGGAGCTCATAGTACCCCCACGGAGCTCCTCTAGAAAACGGCCAGAAGAATTTCAACCCCATCTCTACACAGGGAAGTCCCCCAATATCTTACCACTTACTTAGATCGCAAATATCTCGCCATAATATGCTCCATTTGCACTCAAAATTTGGCCTGTGCACCTTAGTACACTTTAGAACCAGGACCATGTGTTATCTCAATACTCAAAATCCAGCGGCCCAAGGCCTTTGCGGCGCGGCCCTTTCACCATCAGGCCGTGTTCACACGCGGCCCTGTCAAACCGCAGCTCCATCAAACGCGGCCCACCCGCGGCCCATGCGCGGCTCAAGTGCGGCTCCTGCGGCTCTTTCACTGAGCCCGACACTTCGCTCTGCCACGTGGACCTTGATAAGTTATCTTGCAGCCACCCAGGACAACCTGTGCATTGCGCTGGGGCATTACACTAGATGCACCCTCCGCGACTTGTTACACAGTGGTACACTAGAGGTTTTGATCTAGACTTCGGCCGTGGGCTGTTCTGTTTTCAAAAATTTGATCCGCCAGACGTTGGGATACTAACGCAGATTCAGTGCATGTCAGCCGCGACAGCGAAGGTAAGGGTAAAACACACACCCATTGAATGAGGCCACGAATCAGCGGCAGGTCTTCTGTTCCATTGCGCAGAGTCGCCCCGAACGAGAAGACGAAGAAAGCCAGCGAAAAGCCCAATAACGTCTGCGGTCCCGTTGGGAGGACTGGAGGATTACTCGCCGTGTTTATGAAAGAGGCTGTCGCATGTATATGAGAGTCAAGTTTGTACGCGCGAAAAGGGGACACACTCCAGTAGCAATCAGAGAGCCCGATAGCATAGCAACAGAAGAAGACCGGTGCTTCACCCGCAGTGCAAATGTGATATTGCTGGACTGCACACAGGAACAGGAACCAGCATTTGGGGTTGGCGAGGCTAATCGTGGATGATGAGAACTCCGGTGCACATGCGAGGAGGATGAAGATGGTGAGGTGTATAACCAGACCGAAGAGCCGACGACGGATCGCAGGCAGCTCCTCGTCAACGACCTCATTCGGGGGCGAGAAGAATTTGACTATCGCCACGAGCGGCTTTGGGGCGTTCATCGGTGGGGGTGGGCAACATGTACGGCACGGTCCGAATCTATACTCTTTATTCTATTCTGTTTCCGGACATCTCACTTTTGCCACCTTTGCATAGATTCATCTCACATATCCTTAGCTAAGTGAGGCCGGTTCAATTCCAACATTTTCGCACTTCACAACCGCTGCAGTGATGGGATGTTCTTTGTTCTTATGTCCCCCACAATGTTCGTGATCGCTGGCAAGTCGCCGAGGTTGCATAAATCGTCCTCACGGCTTCACGCTTGCAACCTACCTTGATGCAAAGCGCCCACGCATACACAACCCAGGGCCGTATTCCTGTCACTAGCCTGCGACGCCGTAACGCACATAGTAACACAACATCATATGATACAGCCGCCGCCGACTCGGATCGCCACGTCTCGTCTCTGTCCATCCCGAAATTTGCGTAAGCACACAAGTGTGTGCTTCCTCGATTACTAGTATTCCGCGGGCATGCGCCAGGCGTTGGGATACTGAAACGGGACCTGAGTCTACAGCAACGCAGCTGGTAGTAGCCGAGCACTCACCCATCGAACTAAGCGACGTAGCCGCGACAGCCCCTCGAGCTCCGGGCCATTCCGCAACGTGATCCCGAACGTGAATGCAAAGAATGCGAACGCGTACCGCACACCCCAGAAGCGCTGCACCGTATCGCAGCTTTGACACTCTTCAATGACAGCTATAACGTATAAGCAAGCGTCCACAGATGCGCGAGGGGTCTGAGCATTACCTCCGTACGCTGCAGGCAGCATAAAGCACAATGCGAAACGATAAAAGTCGCGTAGCGCTGGCTCGTTACGCCAGTCCTCTTGTCTCTCGAAGCCCAAGAGAAGCATTAATGGGTACTTGATGAGCATTCTAGGGGTCCACGGGGAGAAATCCGGCCCCCGGACGAGGAGGATGTAGATGGTGAGGTGTAGAACGAGGCCAACTAGCCGGAGCTGAATTGCGGAACTACGCTTGTCGATTACCTCGTTGGCTGGGGAGAAGAAGGCGACGATGGCCACGAGCGTTTCAGGAGCGAGCATGATGAGAGCTGGAGGAGAGGGACGCTGACGACGCTCCTGAAGCGTCTGTCGCTCGACGATCTAAATTATCAAGATATCAATTCCCGTAGCAAGCCCGTGATGACTAGTAAATATGTGAGCGCGCCGCGTAAAGAGAGCTGCCCGACATTGTCCTCGGGTTGGGAAATGAAGTGAGGCAATTCGAGACAATCTCCAGGGCAGTCAGTAGACCTCGTGTCGTCCTAGGCCTACATATGATTCCATGGTCATGGCTGTTTCGTGGTTGGCCAGAAGGAGGAGCGAGGGTGGGCGAGAGGGATATGGTTTCGTAGACCGCGACATGATCGGCGGGGACCAGTTCGTTCTCAGCTCCGAGAGCGCGTCGAGTTTGATCGCGGGGACGATGTGGCGGTTGCAGGTACTAGTCCCACCTTTGGTATCAGCTATACCAAGTCAGCCCAGGGCCAGGGAAGTATCCAGTCCAGACACATCATATACACGGCCAAATACATCCGTCCGTTCACCTTTTATCTTCTCCCTTATGCAAAAAGTCATAACACGCCTTGCCAGGCTCAGCCCCAAGAATCCCTTGCACGTCCACCAGGCTCAACTCACACAACGCTCGCACGCTGCGCACTTTGCCCGCCACATACCCCACATTCTTCGCGGTGATGCCTGGCAAACAGCGCAGCAGCTCTTCCGCGGCGGCGTTTACACCCGCCCCCGCATCCGGGTCCGCCTCCGCGCCAACCGCGACCGCCACGCGCGGGTCGGGCTCAAACGCGTTCGTCTTGAGGTCTGCGAATATTTCCGCAGACGCATGCGGCGACGACGCCCAGATGATGCGTAGCCGCGGGAAGGAGAGCAGCAGGAGGACGAGTTTGGATTGGAGGAGGGGTTGTGCCTTCTTTTCCGCGTCGTTGTTGGCGCCGGCTTTTGGCGGGTATTTTCCCGTCGGCTTAGCGTACGATCGGATGTCCGACACGACCTGGGTGAGCTCGATGAGCAAGGTAACAAAGCTGAATGTGTTGGCGTACCTGTAACGAAAACGCCTTGTCCTCCTCAAACTCGATTAACAGCACTGGGTGCTTGTAGTGTACCGACATTAGTTCGCATTGAGTATATCTGTAAGTTAGTGAGTGACATGGCTACTTAAGCCAAATAGAAGGACCCACAATCGCCCGCTATTAAAGCTCGAGACCAAATCTGGAATACTCTTCCTTTCCACACAAATATCCGGCGTAAGGATGTAGTCGCCAACTGTAAGCGTTGCCGGAATGACAAGCATGTTCGACGCGTGCAAAAGCGAGGGCAGAGAGGATCGGAACTCCCGCATGTCGACAATAACCTGGCGTCCTTTTGGTCAGGAACGAGTGTGGAAAAGTCGCGGAAGACATACCTGGGCAGGCTCTGACCGTACCTCCTTCCTCCCTCCTGCCATCCGCGTCGATATCGTTTTGATAAGCGCCTCGCTCCTCCCATCGCTGCGGTCCTCGAATATGGGGAGTAGCATCGACTACAACCGGATGAGCAACAGAGCGGTAAACGAAACACAGAACTTACTCCGCGCTCTTTGATCAACCTCTGGAACGCGTCCTTCTCCTTCCGGACGCCCGCCAGGTACTTGTGCTCCTCGCACGAGTTGCCATACACCATATGGTACACGCGAACATTCAGCCCCGGACTCGAACTACGGTAGACCTGCGCAAAATCAGATTCAAACAGGACGTTGAGAGGAGACCAACCTCTATCCGCCTCACAAAATCCATATTTGGTTCGTACATGACAATGAACCGCGGTTGCAAATCCGTTAGCATGCGATCGTCGGCGTCCCCGCCGTAGGCGCGTACGATGACCGTTTGTTGGGGAGCGAGCAACCCGTAATGCGTATCAAACTCGCGCTCGAGGGCGTCGTCAAAGGTGAAAAGATCGAGGCTATCGATGTCGATGACTTCGGTCGGTTTAGAGGACGATGTGGTCGATTTGGCAGGCTGAGTTTTGAAGCTGTTATTGTAAGCAGAAGAGAAGAGGAGCAGAAAGTGAGTAGGCGTACAATGCGGAGATATCTTGAGCCTCGGCATTCATCGTTCCCAGCGCTGCATCGGCACTATCCCCAGGCAAAGCGCGCGCAGAAGTCGACGCAACAGGTGCCCCGCCACGAACCCTCCTCCGTCTCGCATTCCGATCCGCCTTCTCTTTGTCCTTCTTCTTCAACGCCTCGCTAAGAACATTCGTCGCCCCGCTCCCCCCAGCCTCGTCAACAGTATAGCCCCGTCCAAACCCCGGCTCGCCCGGAATGATATCCGGCATCCCGAACCCCGGCTTACCGTCCGCCTTCCGACGCGCCAGCGCGTTCTTCCACCAGAGGTACACACGGAGGCGCTTCATCAACATCGCGTGCCCCTGCGCACCTTTGGGTAGCGAGTCGTCCTTGCTCGCGAGGTACTCCGAGACGATGCGGCACGTCCGCGTCGAGGAGGTCATGACGAGCACGACGTTCGAGCCCGGGAGCGGCGGACCCTTGCGGGTCATATCCGCCGTCTCGATGCGCAGAATCTCCTCCTCGATCTCGTGCAGGATGTCCGCGAGGAGACCCCACTTCGGGAGCTCCTCCAGTACGGGCTCGAGGCCGTGCGGGAGCCACTGCGGGCGCGTGTCTGTCGGCTTAGTGGTGTTGTTGTCCGCCTCGTCGAGGATGGCCCACGCGTCGTCCTCCTCCTGCTGCTCCCGCGGTTTCGGCTTGAAGGTGCCTAAATAACACCTCCGTCTTGCGCCATCGAAAATAAGATGGGCAATATCGCTGATCATCCACGGGCTCTTGTTCTCCTTGACGCCCATGACCGTCACCGTCCCCGTTGCGAGCAGCGTCTCGAGGTACGCATGGAACTGCAGCGGGTCGTACGTGAGCAGGTATCCCAGTAGTCGTCTCAGCACTCCTAGATCCGAGACTAGCTGCTTTGTCTTAGCGCCGGTACTGTGCCATACACTGTCCAGCTGCTTGCGCACAATGACCTCGAACTGCCGGAAGTACGCGTTCTCCACCGTTAACTCGTCAAGGTCAAGCGTCGCGTTCGAGCGTTTGAGCTCCGAGAGCGTCGCGTCCATGCACTGGATAATCGCGCGATGGATGTCCGCCATGGGCTCGGACATGCTCTGCGAGAGCTCGACGACGTCCGCGCGCCGCCGCTCAAGGGATTTCTTGATTTCCTCCTGGAAACGCGGGTAGATGTGGACCGTACGGAGCTGCAGCTCTTTCATGATGTTCTTGAGGGGCGACATGCCGCTGCTAATGTGCTCCGGCTGGTCCGTGAACGCCTTGAGGAAACCCGTCTTGTTCTTTTCACGAAAGAGGCGCACGATGAATGCTTCGAGCGCGAGGGGCGTTACTCTGGGCAGCCGGAACTTAGAGGATAGTACAGTAACTGGAGACGAGCACGCACCGTTCAGCATGCAGAACAAGCATCCCGGTGACTTTCGCAGTCGGTAGATCGCCCTGAAGCATATCGACGACGAGGATACGCGAGGTAACAGAGAAAAGCCCGCCCGAAAGGTACAGTGCTTGCCTGCTTCCCCTCAGTAGCTGCTACTCCAACTGCAAACCGCACACACCGATCCCTGCTCTGGGTTTCGTACCCTATAACTCTGAACCCCGGATTTCGGCACCCCATTATCCCGAGCTCCTCCCCAATCTCGAGCTCCTCCTCCGCCGTCGCGTTGACGAGCAGGACGGTGCTTCCGGGCGTATCGTAGATCTTTAGCAGCGTGCAGATGACGCGGCGCAGGCCCAGGCCGCGCGCGAGGAGGAGCAAGTCATTCGTCGTTGGGTCGTGCACGCGCTCTAGAATCGTTTTGTGGAAGGGCAGCAGCGTCGACATGGAGGGCTCATGAGAAAGGTGGCACGTCAAGTCACCACAGCGTGTTCGAGTCACTCTAACGAATAACGAATATTTCGTTTCTGCAGCTCGACGCTGAATACTACGCTCAATGGTGGGACTTAGCGGGGGTACTAGCATACTCAGGTTACCAGCAAGAGAAGAAGCGAAAGGGAGACAACGATGTTCGTCTCGACTGACCACTAAAGTTCGGCTCCAAGTAACAGCACCACTCAACGCCAGAAAAGTAAGAATGAATGTATTTTATCCTCTGGCGCCCGCACATCGTCTAGACGGTCATCCTCGACATGTCCGCGCGGATTCTGCGAAACCAGTGAGCCCAACAGCCACAATTCACGAAAATGCACGAACCGGTTGTAGTCTAAGAGGCCCTCGATGTTGCCGACGGCTGCAATGGCAATCTAAAGCAAGTCAGAGAAACCCATCTTGTAGAAGAGGCCCGTCACTCACATCCTTGTCCCACAGATACTTTTTCGCGACGCGGGTGATGTCGTCGAGGGTCACCGCGTCCACTGCCTGCTCTGTCTGCTGCGGCGACATCCTGCGCCCCGTCGTCACGATCTGTCGCCCAATGTCCTCCGCAATCGCCGTCGTGCCATCCAACCCGAGCAGCAGTCCCGCCTTGAGCTGGCTCTTTGCGCGCTCGACCTCGACGCTCGTCGGAGAGATGCTCATCCGCGCCCACTCCCGGAGCGTAAAGTGCGAAAGGTCGTCCAAGTTCATCAGGTTTTCGCTGACGAGGTAGATGCCCCATAGACCCGTGTCCGAGTAAGACGTGCTGAAGCTCATGAACGAGTTGGCGAGGTTGTTCTGAAAAACGATGCTCGAGAGCCGGGAGGAGAGATGCGGGGCGGAACCGAGGGAGCGGTCCCAGTTGCCGAAGATGCTCTGCAGCACCATCATGGGGAAGTAGTCGGGCGATGACCAGCCGACACCCTCGACAGCAATAGCAATGTGCGCGAGGCCAAGCTCGTCGTCACGGAGGCGGACCTCAGAGCCGACGAAGTTGGGTTTCGGGCTGGACGAGACACCAAGGCGGATGGGTTTGGGGGAAGTGGGGAGCGCGCCAAAGTTCTTCTCTGCCAGTTTGACGAGCTCGGCGTGGTCAACACCACCGGCACCGACGAGAACCATGCGGTCGGCCATGTAGTTGGTCTTGATATACGATTCCAAGTCGCCGCGCTTAATAGACTGAATGTTGGCTGGAGAGGGCGTCAGGACAGCATGGAGCAGAAGGTCGCAGCGCACCTTTCGGGCCGAGAATGGTGCGACCGAGGGGCTGGTCTGTAGTAGAGAGTTAGCACGACCAACGAAAAAAAGACGGGCGACGGACGTTGGAATGCAACGGAATGCAAGTGGTCGAAAACAACCTCCTCCATCTGCTTGTCGACCTCCTGCTGTTCACGCAGAATCACATCGCGCTCGCGCTCAATTGCGGACGTCTCGAGTTTGGAGTTTTGGAGGATGTCGCTGATGATGTCGACAGCAACGGGCACATCCTTGCGGAAGCTCTTTGCGTAGTACACTGTCTGCTCGCGTGACGTGTATGCATTGAGGTGGGCGCCAATGTTCTCCACCTCGAGCTCGAGGTTGTATTGGCTGCGGCGGGCGGTTCCCTTGAAGGCCATATGCTCGAGAAAGTGGGCCGTCCCGTTGGTAGCGTCCGTCTCTGCCCGCGAGCCAGCGTCTATCCATACTCCTACGGTGGCCGTCTGGGCATGGGGATGTGATTCCGTCGCGACAGTGAGGCCGTTCGACAGGCGGGAAATCTCGGTAATGGGCCCGACGTTGTGGGTGGTCGCAAAAGACCGCTGCTGGACACGGTCAGCGAGGTCGGAATGGGTGTCAGGGTACGCACCGTGGGGCGGGTAGCGCGGAGGCCGCGAGTGAGGATGGCGCGCGGGCCCAGCATCGACGTCAAGAGGAGGAAATTTCCGGGTCACTTGCTGTCAACAAACAGGCTTGATTCGACTCGTCCATGGCGTACGCACAGAGTCGGTCGTCTACGTTGTCTGACGCGTCCTAGAGGCAGAAATGCCTTCACCCCGGACGAGGACACCCTGCTTATGAAGTACCTCGCGAAATACAATCCAGGAGTACAAGGACGCAAGGGCAACACCGTCTACAAGACTCTGGTCGAGAACGTGCGTACCCTACTCTGGGTTTGGCGCCAAATGACTCGTATAGGCCGCAAATAAGTGGTCCTGGTCCAAGGCCCACCCTTGGTCCGGGTGGCGCGACCGCTATGTCAACAACCAAACCGAGTTTGACCGAAGAATCTTGCGGTACCAGCTCAAGAAGAATCTTCCAATAGTGAACGCGTCCCATATCCCGGGAACGAAGAAGACCACAGACGACGACGAGCCTAGAAAACGTAAACTCGCGCCCGCAACTGCGCCGAGAAAGCGCGTCAAAGTGGACGAGGAGTCGCGACGGGACGAGGAGGAGGAATCGGACGGTGTAGTCGCCATCGAGGAGGACGACGCGTCAAGGTGTGTCGCATGTCTAGCGGGTTGTGTTCAGGCTAATCCGGTGTAGCCGCAAACTATACCCCGACCTCACTCAACTTATCAAACCAAGCACAAAGCCGGTGAAGCTCAAACCACTTGTCCTTCGTTCCTCTACCTCGAGCGACGAATTTGGAACGCTTCCACCGACACCCACGGATACGCTGTCCCGTCCACCAACTACAGCAAATCTCAGTGCAGACGAGGACAGTCCACTCCCGAAGGCGCGTCCGGCTCTCCGGGCTAGGGAGGGTCTCTTCACAACCAGAAAGCCACTACCAAGGCCAACGGGACTGCCCAGTGACAGCGACGACGACGTCGAGCCGCCCAAACAGTGGCCGCCGCAGCGCAAGACTACGTCAGTGGCAAAGGCACCATCGCCCATGAAACTCGACCCTCCCCCTCCCAAGCCCTCCCCAAAGAAGCAGAAATCCGCGGATGCGCTTCCTCTCACCAAACGGACCGCAGTGCCATTGAAACGGCCCGTTCAGCATGTCAACGCAGTCGCATCCTCTTCTCGTGTCCAACTGACCCCATCGGCGGCGCGTCGCGAATCCTCGGTGGCGCGCATACTCCAGCCATCCCCGGACAAAGTCTTGTCGACCGCGCAGAGCTCAGACGGTCACTCCCCTCAGAGTTCGCTCGACTGGGGATCGCCTGTCGGTGGCTTTCCATCCAGCCCATCGGCACGCATCCCTTCTCCACCGCCTCCCGCCCGCGAATCCGAGCCATTTGACATCAACGCCTTCCTGCAGCAAGACGAGAGATCGTCCTCGGAGGAGGAAATCACAACGAGACGTGCTCCCGTTCTCAAACGTGTAACAGCCCGTAAAGCTCCGGCTCTCGCGCCGAGACAGCGACCGCTAGGATTCTTCGTCGCAGACGTGACCTCTCGGAACGCGTCTGTCGCGGGAACAAATGTTGGGTCGTCGGCTCGTCGTTCTCGCGCGCCTAGTCCTGGGACGGATACTCCCAGAATGTACCAACTTGCGTCTCCGCCTCGGGCACGCCCGAACCGCAACCAGCTTAGCTCGCCACTCTCTTCCCTCTCCCATCAGATTCCAAGCAAACAACGCGGGCTGTTCGACCACACAACCAAACAACGCGGTATCTTTGAAGCCAAGCAGGGACCCAATCTGTTCACGTCGCGCCGCGAACCGGGTCAGTTGGTGCAAACAAAACGCGTGGACGACACGAGGCGTCACAGCTACCCCGCCTCTGCCTCTCTCCAAATCATTCCGCCCATGGACCAGGTCCAAAGAAGGGATTTGGAGACCGGCGCCATTACCTACCCGCGGCAATCGCTTCCGGCCATACAACGCGTTCGCAAAGAAGAGCGTCGTATGAGCGCGCCGTTGCAAAGGCGTCAACCATCCGTGTTTTCCTCCGCCGCCTCTGTGTTCCCTGGGTCGACTTCTGCGTCCCCAGACGCGGCCGAAGATGCGGCAAACCAGGCCTTTTTGATGATGGCCCAGACGCATGGGTTTAGCGCTGACGTTGTGCGGAACTTGTTTATGCGGACGCGGAGCTTGAAAGGGACTGAGAAGGCGCTTTTGAAGATGCAGAAGGCGGCGGAGCAGGCGCTGGAGGACGAGGACGATGCGGAGGCGATGGAGGTCGAGGAGTTGGAACCGGCGATGTCGCAGTCGCATTCGTCAGGGCATAAACGTCGAGTGTCCGGCGCGTCGACAAGTTTATCTGTTCGTGATCGTACCCCGGCGTCTACGAATACGCGCAAGGCCAAACGGCGGTCGGGCGGTACGGCCAACGAGGACGATGTGTTCCGCGCGGGCATCCGTCCGCTCAACCTCGAGCCGCAGGACATTCTCGCCGAGGCTGAGTACAGCCCGCCCTCGGGATCGCGCGCCGCAGCGCTCATGCGGGCTGCCAAGCGCAGCGGCACGACACCCTTAACCTTACGGATTACAACACCCAATCGCGGCACAACGTCGACTGCGACCTCTCCAGTACCCGAGGTAAGCGTACAAGATATTTCGGCTGGGAAGGTGACTGGTTTGCGGCAGCTGGAGAGGCATGATTTCCGGGGCGCATTGAACAAGGCAGCGGAAACGGCGAGGTACATGATCAATGGGCGTCGGTAGTAGCTTTAGTTCCTTTCGGCTTCTGAGTAGCATTTGGTTTCTTGTCGCATTCTTGAACAGAACTTTTGGGACATTGAAGACGCGCGTCACGACAGCCCGCTTTGACCGCCAAACTCGTTCACGGATAGACCGGATATCTGCTCACGCTGCTCTAGGATCCTTAGCTGCGCGACGGTGGAGCACCTACGTGTGCGCCCGCCCAATCACAACGGTGGAGGAATAGAGGGCCCGTAGTGCACCCAGAAGACGCGGAGGTTGTAGTTACGGAAACCTGTAGTTCCAGGTTGGGACCTAGCAGGGTTAATTTGACTTGACTTGACTTGATTTGTGAATGGCCACCACCACGACCACCAACAACGCGACGAATCCAAACCCTCTCCCCGTCGCGCTCTTCGACAGTCTTCTCCCTAAACTCATAACCGTCCTCGAGGAGATCGAGAAGCCGGACGGAGTGGTAACGCCGCAAGCGCGTCAAGCGGTTCTCGCTGCTGTATGTCCGACGCGTCAACCGCCTGTCGTACTCGTGCTCACCAACCATCGGTGCTCCAGACGAACGAGTTCCGCGACGCACTCACCAAGGCCAAAGAGCTCGCGACGAACCTGCCCGGCGGGGATCTGCGCATCGAGGAGCAGGTGGACGTTATCGAGATGCTGACGGAGTTGAGGGATCGCAAACGGTGCGTAGGCCACTCTTTTCTTCTGGGCAGGTGAACGCGGAGAACTGTAGGCGGCAGCTTGCGGAATTCTCGTCTCGGACGATGGATGCAGCGGGACCGACCTTGAATAGCAGCAGTTCGGATTCAATGATGACTTTGTAGTCTCGACGCGCTCGACTTCTTGAATCTATCTGTCGCTCCGACAGACCCCAGCAAGTTCTGGGCAACTTCCTGTCCTTCAGACTCAGAGGCTCGCGACCATCCCCATCTCAGACCTCGAGCATAACCGAAAGCCCACTACTACTAGATGTATCCTAGGCCGACCAAACCTCACTCTGCGACAGCGCGACTGTGTAGCCACCAACCACGAATGACCCTCAAAGCTCTCGTGGCGCTCGTCAAGCTCTTTTCGCCGCCCAATTCAAGGCCGAATCGCTCGCGGTCTGGTGGTCCCTGCAATTCTTCTGGCTATTTTACGGCAAAAACAAACGCAAGGTGGTGGTGAATCAACACACCAGCACGTTCATCTTGTGGGCGACAGACTACTGTGCAAGGAAAAATGGCTAACGGAGTAGCGTTGCCGCTTCTTCCCTCGAAGATTCTGGGACGGAGTCAGATCTTTCCTCTGGCAAAGCTAAAACGTACGGAACTTTGGCTGCGCACATCTTCACCCTCGTAACGATGAGCGGCCGAACGCAGGTGGCGGCACCGTAACTAAATGCTGAGAGAAGCGGGGCGGTTCGAGAACGACGGAGAATGGGGCGAAATGTTCAATATTTATCTCAGCGGGCAGTGTGCCCGATTTGGTGGATCGAGCACTTGGACTTTGGTTCGGAAATTGGCTGGAGACGCACGGAGAAGGATGTGGTATTAATATGGACGCAAAACCAGCCAGCGAAGCGAGCATTTGCGTCACTAGAGAGCTGGTTCTCCAGTGATAGTTGGAGAAAATGGACAGTCAGTTGCAAACTTCAAGTGACGCCGTTGGTTCCGTTTACTCCGCCATGACACCCGACCTTTCCGCGCGACACGCTGCGCCTACACGCGTATTTCGACGCTAGGCTTCTTTCTGTCAGTGGCGCCGCGACTCCAGTACAACTCCACAGTCTCTACAGCGATAAATTCGCGCTCACAATGGAACTTTGACGATTCACGACCTCATCTTCACATCGACGGCGACTCGCAAAGCCTATCCAAGCTCTGTCTCCAAGTCAGAGATATGCTCGACCGTTTTACGTCAGAACAAGAGCGGCCAATAACGTGAAGCGAGCTAAAAGCTGCCTGTCTTTTTATTCGGACGCGCGGGGCAGGCGCTTCGTCCGAGGGTGGACGAAAAGCATGCGACTGCGACTGCGCAAGTCGCACTTTGATGCACAGTTGCATTTTTGCGTGCACAACAGTGCAACTTGCGCAGTCCCGACGTCGTGTTGGCCGTGAGGCCGCCTTCCGATCCGATCACTGCGCCGAATCTTCGGGCTCTGACAACGGGCGGCGTTTGGCGCAACGAGAGGTTTCCGCGCGGTTCAGGTAATATATCAACGTCGGATACACCAGCAGAATAACGTAGGTATTCATGTAATCGGTTTTGTTGTGCGTCCTCCTCATGTAATCGGAAACCTCAATACACACTACATCTAAATGAGACCTGTTGTGCGCCGTCCCCATGCCGCATACCTTTGTTCATGAGTTAGCGCACAATATCTCGCTTCCAGCGGCCTACCTCATGCTTTACATGCTCTGTGCATTTAAGCAGTTGTGGACACTGGCGCTGCTCCCTCAATATCGACCCCACTTGACCCATAGAGCCCAATTCACGTAGGTTTACCCAATCATTCCGCGACCGACCTGAGCGTATTCGCGTAGATGTTGAGCGTTGAAGAAGCGCGGCGACTGTCCCGGCGGGACATGAAGGCATACCTTGCCTTTGTTCGTTGCATCGGTTCATGCCGCGAGCTCCGCTGACCAAAACGTTGCCAGGCTTTCCCCCGGGAAGTTACTTTTGAGGACCACGACCCCTGGTTCTCGTTATCTGCTCCCGCCAATTGGGTCACATCGTTGGGCTATAAAATATTCACCCATTCAACCACGGACGTGGGCGCTGGGGCCCAGGACATTGACATTGATGATATCTCGGGTGGAGAGTTGGAGGATTTTTGTGCCGCGGTCTGTGCTAGTACATATTTCAGCGGTATTTGTGCTGACAGGCTGTCCAGTTCGTGGCGCCGCAGTATATCGCACATGCCTTCTTTTCTATCGATCGCGCGGACAAATGGGTTCAGCTTCCTGCATTTCTGGCATGGAAACTATACACTGCACCATCCGGCTCCTCGCGGCCTCATCCTATACATATACCTCCGCTTTCGCCATCTCTGCACTCTGCGCCGTCACCGAGTCGACCCGTAAGTCGCGCCTCTCAAGTCTCATACTCGGTGGCTTCTTCTCCGCCGGGTACTCGCGCTGGATCCGTCGCGCCGTCGAGAGCATCTTCTCGTCGATCCGCATCTCTTGATCTCCCGCGAATCCCACTTCCGTCCTCGTCCATAGCGTCTCCCAACCAAGGTGAGTATACCATCGTCAGTTCACACAGTTCATTAATTAGTTCGGAGGTCCAGTGCACAAGCCTGCGTTGCAGCGGAGTAAAGGCAAGGGCAGGGCAAGCGGTGTCGGTCGAGGTGGGTCCATCCTTTTTTTCTGCGTCAAGTCTGTTAATGACTGGCCGGCTAATATTAGTCGCACCACATCCGAGCAAGTTCGAGACTCGCACCACGTCCAGGGCTGCAACATCGCGTATTTACATCACCAGGGAGTGGGACGCTGAGCGCATTATTCAACTCACCAAGGCTCCCTCGACTTGGACCATCGACGACAACGCGGTGTATCGTCTTGACCTCTCCGAGTCCAAACACCTCTTTCAACCGCGTAGTTCGAGGGCCAAGAGTGACTACAGCATACAGCGTGTGATACGCGCAGAGGTACGTACAATGTCGGAGTTGAACTCGAGATATTACTAACATATATCTAGGACCAGGATTCGTGGAGGTCAAGCGGCGGTCATGCAGATGGGGATGGAGAGGTGTTCGGGTTTTTTGATGATGTTTCCATCGGCGTTCAGGCGAAACGCATTCACCACCACTGCAATGGTGTCCGCATCTGCGAGCTTGTTCCGGAGGAGCTGTTTGCAGATTGCGAGCGCTATGCACCCGATCCCGCCGCGGCGCTCGATCTCTGGCATCACCAGCTCGACGCGAACGAGAACGAGGCACGCTCGGTAGGCAGCATACTCCTCAGGTGAGTGTCAATTAGCGCAAAAGAAAATGCGATTCGACGATGTTAGATTCTACACAAGAATCATCAACACGGAATGTCCGTTAAAGGGGTGCGACGGGAAGCCGGTTCTGACTTTGATGCCCAACGTGCGTTGAATCCCGCCGAATCCCGCCGCCTTTGTATGGAAATATGTAATTCTTTGCAGGCGCCGAACCAATTCGGAAAGATGTACTATGTTGGCTGTTCCGAAGCCGATGCTACCACTCATCTCGAGACACTCCAACATATCTACATTCCAATCCCCGTCTCGCTGAATGAGGATCACCTCAAGTTCGTCGTGGAGAACGATGGACTGCTTCCCGAAGGAATATCGATTGAACGGAGCGACACCTGTGTGCTGAGCCTTCATCCTTCAAATACAATGAAGCACTGCCGTGCGTCTAACTTTTATTTTATTTTTCCTCACGCGCTTACCGATGGCGCAGGGTACGGACACTCCTTGAATGGGCAAGTGAAGGCGGCGAAGGTCGTTGAGCGCCCTTGCGAAGCGGAGTTGATAGTCTTTGTCCCAACGGCGCGCTCGGATGGCGCTCCAGCACCTGAATGGTTCAAGTATGTTGCGCTTGTGATTGCTCGCAACTTTCATAATCACCCGGTGCATTTGCAACGGAAACCGAGCTTGGAGGAGGAGCAGCGTGTTAGGGCGTTGATCTCGACGATTGGCCTGGAGGGACTCACGGCGCAGCGTCTATTAGACCGTATGTGCGCTCAGATCTCTAGAATCCTGGCTCATGTTCAACTATAGACCCCATTACTCGTGCTGAGTACAACGGGGCGCGCCTCCCGACGGTCAACCCAGGCTTTGCAAACAAACGCCGTTTGAAGGATTTGATCCACGGGGAGAGTCAAGAAAAATATCCCCATGGTCAGGACTGGGACGGTATGTTTCCCTCCTTTTTTATTTTTATTTTTTTTTTCAAAAATCTTTGTGTGGCATTTTTTATTCAAACTACACCCAGGTGTCGTTCACTACATGTCAAAAATACAACCAACGCTCAAGCCCGCCGAGCATTACATCCATGTTGCCGTCAAGATGAGCAACTTCTCCATTGTTGTCACCATGCATCACGGACTGGCAGAACACCTGCACAGCGCGCGTTACATATGCATCGATTTTACGTTCAAACGCGTTGCTGGAATGTTCAACGAATGGAAGATTGCCATCTTCATTGACCGCTACAACATGCGTATGTGCTCCTTTCCCGGCCAGTTCAAAATTGAACATAGAGTTCCCAGGCATTGCAGTTGGGACTTTGTACTGTGACCGCAACACACGCGAAGCCTTCGAGCAGCTCTTCATTCATTTCTTCGGTACTGTCAAACGCGTCACCGGTAGAGAGCTCGGTCTGCGGCCCTGGCGTCCGGATGCCGCGTGTCGCGTCGTAATTCTTGATGGAGAGGTTGCTCAAGCGCAGGGCTTCGGCGACTTCCTCGTGGGTTATAACGATCCGAGCATCAGTAACATCCACAGTCGCGACCCTCTCGAGCTTGTCACCTACACGCTCAAGTCCTGCCAAGTGCACTACACTCGGTGTGTTTGTGACCTCGTGCTACAAGCACAATTTAATGCACCTTGCAGGAACATTCGCGACAAGCTACCGATATCCCATTCAGATAAGGACGAGCTATGCAGTTGGCCGAGCAAGTCTACGCAGGAGGCAATTGATACCTGGCATGCGTTCTGTGCAAACCACCCACACGAAAGTGTTCGCAGTTCGTGCTCCATTGAGCTACCTGGCCACCGCTAATGATCAAGCAGACTTCTATGCGCAGAAACTCGCAAACCCGTGGTATCTGGTATCCATGAACGCGTACCAGTCGAAGATTGCCCCCGATGACTGGAATATCACGCCCGACTCCACGAATATTGTTGAATCGGAGCACGCAAGTCTCAACGCGAAGACGCAAATTCGTCTTCCGTTGTTATCGGCTATCTTGGGGTTCGTCCCTTTTATCGTGGATGAAGACAGTGTGCTGATTTACCCCCAGCGAGTGCGATGCGCAGAAGCGCAAACACGACGAGCTGCAACAGATTGAGACCGGAGGGGCGATTGCAAACCATCGGAACGGATTGGCAGAACGAGAGCGCTCGGCATCGCAGCGCGCCGTTTCTAAGATGAGACACTCGGCTCTACGTGCGGTGTCCATCGCAGACTATCACAGACTCCAGACCGAGCGGGATGAAGTTGATAGGCGCGTCAAGGCGTCTCTCGCGGAGCAACGCACAATGAACACTCGCATCGAGGAAATAAAGACCTCTCGACGGACGGTGCACAAAGAGGAGGTGACACGTCTCCGTAAGGAGGTGAAAGCGGGCTTGGAAGGTCGTCGTCTCCTGAAGGCCCGTCTGGGTATTCTTGACGTTCAGATTGCGCAACTGCGCCGGGGCGAATTGCAGGGTGTTCGCATTCCTCGCGCACCTTCACGCTCGCGTATGTTATCTTCCTTATCTGACATTTACCCTGCTGAGCTTTTCTATAATTCCAGGCACCCCGGAGCACGCCGGTGCAGGCGAGAACGAGGACCTCACATCTAGACTTGGCGAGGGGGGAGAATGCAATTATGGGGACGCGAACGTTGTGGCTGGTGACGCTGTCGCTGGTGCCGAGCTTGCCGCCGCCGGGCTTGGGCTCGGAAGCGGAGCCTTGAGTGCAACAACGACCCGGATGGACGACGATGGTTCTGAATACTGTGAGTGTTGTCATCGGTGCTTCGGCAAAGCTGAACGCAGACAGGGCAACACTTTCCCGATGGCCTGGATTCCGATGTGCTGGCCGCTCTTGAACGCCGCGAACAAGCGAGTACACGATATCCGACAGCGGACTTAGACCCCATATTTCCAGGCTAGACTACTTCTCAACGAAACGCTGGCCAGCTAACACTATTTTAGACGAGCAGTACGACCAAACAGTGCTCAACGAGATGATGCTTGCTTTTGCGCCGGATCCCGGACACTCAAGTTTAATTCTCGATCCAGAATTACAACGAGGTCATATTTCTCTATAATTCCATTCCAAACTTAGCATTTTTGCAGGCATTGAGTTTGAACCAAACCAAATGCAACTCTGGCTCGATGCCCCACGTCTACCTACGCCCCCGCCGGCTGCACAGCCCGAGCCCGAAGAGGCGCCCGTGGCATCTGCGAGCAGTCGCAGGAAACGCGCCGATACGGCGGAGGCGAATCAAGACAGGACCAAACGCACGCGTCGGGCAACAAATCGGGCGCTGGGGCTCTCATATGAGGATGAGATTATAACAAAGAAATAATTTTCTATGTACACAGTTAGGATTCTGTTATGTATGTGAAGATAACACTCTGCAAAACAGTCAGGTCGGGAACAGGCGTCGGCCGTATTGCATGCACATCTCGAAGACAGCGCAGCGCAGCGCTATCCGAGGAATGTCAGCAGGGCGAAAACTTGTGTGTGAGCACATACCCTCCGTGAATGTTCTCCCACATGAGCCATGCGGCGTCAGCTACTCCGGGTTCAGAAGGAAGCCGATAGCATAGGATAGAGATGCTCACCTGTCAAGTTTCGCCTGCGGCTGCGGCGACAGGCAGCGGCGGTGCAGAGAAAGGCGACGGCGGTAAGAAGGGAGGGAAGCTGGGGCGGTGGCGGGTAGTGGTAAGGCGATGGACGGCGGGTGAAGGTGATAAATGGACGGCGGCGGCGGCGGCGGCGAAGAGGGAGCAACAACGGAGCGGCGGCGGCAGCGAGGATGGTGGTGGTGGTGAGGGAGCAACGACGGAGCGGCGGCGGCGATGACCGGAAAGCGGCGATGGCAATGCGACGGCGAAGGAGGCGGGCTCAGCGAGCAGCAAGGAAGAGGCGGCGGCAGGGAGGGTGCGGCGGTGGCAGGGAGAGGCGGCGACGAAGGGACGGCGGAGGGGCGACGACGAAGGGCGGCGGCGGCAGCAGCGAGGGAGCGGGAGTGACAGGGAGGAGCGGCGGAGGCGGGGAGCGGCGGGGACGGCAGCGGGGAGAGGCCGTGGCAGGGAGGAGCGGCGGTGGCGGAGAGGAGCGGCGGTGGCGGCGAGGAGCGGTGGTGGCGACGGCAGCGATGAGCGTGGGCGGGGATGCTGGTGGTGCGGAAGGAAGCGGGATACGGCATGTCACAATTCGTCACCCCAAACAAGTTGTGATGTACCGGCGGCATGCGCGGCCGGCAGCATCGGCAGCCCAGGCGTCGGGATGAATGCGAGCCGCACAGAGGTGCAGCGGTCGCACTAAAGCGCGCAGGATAGTGCTACTGTGCATCAAAGTGCGACCCACGCAGTCGCAGTCGCACTCTTCTCGTACTAACTCGCTTCGTCCCTTCCTTTCCCCCACCATGACCATTGAAAACAGCCCGTCGTCGACTCTGCGGCAGTCGGGTTCGCGGGAGAGGGCGGAGAAGGAGGAAGAGGCGACGGCCACGACCCCAGCGGCGCGGATGGACGGCGTCGTGGAGCCGCCACGGCTGCAGCTGATCCTCATAACCATTGCGCTGTGTCTTTCGGTCTTCCTGGTCGCCCTGGTGCGTCTAAGGGCTATGTTGTGCTCTCTGCTCACCGTGTGGTAGGACAACACAATAATTGCAACCGCAATCCCGAAAATAACCAACCAATTCGACAGCTTAGCGGACGTTGGGTGGTATGCGAGTAGGTGAGCGGAGGCTGGTCCACCTCCACCATTCACTAACGAGATGTCCAGCTATCTGCTAACCACGGCCTCGTTTCAGCTCTTTATGGGCAAACTATACACCTTCCTCGATATTAAATGGGCACGTCGTTAGCCTTATCCTGCATTCCAACTCATTTCCTCTAGGTCTACATCTCCACTATCACCACCTTCGAGATCGGCTCGCTCATCTGCGGTCTTGCGCCGTCCTCTAGCGTTCTCATCGTCGGACGGGCTATCGCGGGCGTCGGAAGCGCCGGAATCTTCTCCGGAGCTTTGCTCATCGTGTCGGTCACCGTCCCGCTCAGCAACCGTCCGCTCTATACGGGTCTCGTCGGAAGCATGTACGGAATCGCAAGGTACGCAGACTTTTCTTTGGGCCCTTCTCCGCCTGATGCTGATCCTTTGGTCTTCCAGCGTTGCTGGCCCGCTCCTTGGCGGTATGTTCGCGGACAGCAAGCTCAGCTGGCGCTGGTGTTTCTTCATAAACCTCCCCATCGGCTTCGTAACCCTCGTCGTCATGACCTTCTTCTTCAAGCCTCCGTCCGGGATCGCTCGCGGAGAGGCAACAACGGCTGGAGCGCGCTTCCGACGCCTCGATCCGTGGGGCACGATCCTCCTTCTCCCCGCTGTCGTCTCCATCCTCCTCGCGCTTCAATGGGGCGGAACCAAGTACGCTTGGGCGGACCCGCGTATCATCGCGCTGATTGTGCTCTTTACCATCCTCATCGCCGCGTTCATCGCCGTCCAGATCATCGAGAAGGAGGAGAACGCGACGTTACCGCCCCGGATCCTGAAGCAGCGGAGTATCCTGGCCGGCGCGTGGTACGCATTCACCGCTGGCGCGGGGTTCTATATTCTTGTGTACTTCGTGCGTTTCGCCAACCGCCGTCTCCCGTATTTACGTCCTGCAGGTCCCAATCTGGTTCCAAGCAATCAAAGGCGTCTCCGCAACGCAATCCGGCACAGACAACCTCGCGCTCATTCTCTCCCTCGTCATCGCGACGCTCGTCGCGGGCGTCTTTGTCACCCTCGTCGGATACTACGTCCCCTGCATGATCGTCAGCAGCATCATCATGCCCATCGGCGCCGGGCTCATCTCGACGCTCACCGTCGACGCGGGGCACGCGAAATGGATTGGGTATCAGGTCGCGTTTGGTTTCGGCGCGGGCCTGGGGATGCAGCAGCCGTTCATCGCGGCGCAGGCGTCGCTGCCAACCGCAGACGTCCCGGTAGGCACGTCCCTGCTCGTCTTCCTGCAGACGCTCGGCGGCGCGCTCTTCGTCTCCATCGCGGAGAACATCTTTGCCAACACCCTCGTGCGGGGGCTGGCGCGTGACGTACCCGGGGTCGACCCGCGCATTGTTCTGAGCACGGGCGCGACGAATCTCAAGGGCGCGATCAAGCCGGAGGATCTGGGCGCTGTGTTGAGGGTGTATAACCGCGCGCTGGACGCGACGTTCCATTTGGCCATCGCGTTGGTGTCGTTGTCGATTTTCGGCGCGTTGGCGATGGAGTGGCGGAATATCCGGGGTAGGAAGGATGTCGGGGCGGGGCATGCTGGTTAGATGCGAGCATATCGTGAGGAGGAGGAGCTCCGAGTAGACTGAGGATGGACTTTGTCGGGCTCTGTGTACATATGTATGAATTCTTGGACACAAAAACTCAAATTCCTGGCTGCTTCGGAGGCTGAAAATTCACCTGCTTCTCAGAACGCTGCAGCCGGTCCATAAGCAAGACTTACCGCGTCGAATCGAGTCAACGGAACCGATGCACTGGAGGGAGGACGAAAGCGGGACCGGATTTGACTCGGCATCACGGGGATATAACCAGTTCCGTCTCCGCTGCCATGTTCACCGCCGACCCCAGCGACCTCAACCGCGTCCCCCGTCTCAAACCTCGCCTCCTCCCCCCTCCCTAACCTCCAAACTCACCCTTCCTCGCCCTCCAGACCACCCTTCCTCCCATGGCCACCCGCGTCCACTTTGAAGGCCACGCCGACGTCGGCGTCTTCGCAAAACTCACAAACGCGTACTGCCTTGTCGCTACACAAGGCAATACTAATTTCTACTCCTCTCTCGAGAGTGAGCTCGGCGACGACACGCCCATCGTCCAAACGAGCATCGGCGGCACGAGAATCGTCGGACGGCTAACCGCAGGCAACCGCCACGGCCTCCTCGTACCCCTCACGACGACGGACCAGGAGCTTCAGCACCTGCGCAGCTCTCTCCCTGACTCCGTCGCTATCCAGCGCGTCGAAGAACGCCTCTCCGCGCTGGGCAACGTCGTCGCCTGCAACGACCACGTCGCGCTCGTGCATCCCGACCTCGACAGGGCGACGGAGGAGCTCATCGCAGACGTCCTCAAGGTCGAGGTCTTCCGCCAGACCATCGCCAACAACGTCCTCGTTGGCAGCTACTGCGCGCTGACGAACCAAGGCGGGCTCCTCCACCCCAAGACGAGCATGCAGGATCTGGACGAGCTGAGCAGCTTGCTCCAGGTGCCCCTCGTCGCGGGTACGATCAACCGCGGCTCGGATGTCATCGGGGCGGGCATGGTCGTCAACGATTGGTGCGCTTTCGTCGGGCGGGAGTCGACTGCGACGGAGATGGGGGTGATAGAGGCGACGTTCAGTGCGTATCTGGCTCACGGTCGTTCTGCGCGTGGCCTAATCGACTCTGCAGAGCTTCAAGGGCACGATTCCAGCAAGCCGATAAGCCGTGACGCCGTAATCGATGCTTGGGCATAGTTTGAGCCCTCCGTCCCGTTTGTCGCATGCACTGTATCGTTACTGTATCGCTACCTGCCAACAACACCTTTATCTCTTTGTTAAACGTTTCAGGAGATCGCCAGCAGCGAGTGCCGATCAGTATTTGCCCTTTCTGCAGCCCCCGTCATGTCACTCGCTCCCAAAGCGCTTGTAGCCATAGTCGCCTTCTTCTCCCCAGCCGACGAAGTAATCGACGAGCGCAGCTCCGCAATCTGCTGTCGGCTACTCGGGCTGGCTCTACACCTCACGATCTACATCCTCCTCGTCCTGGGGCCGGATTTCTCCCCGTGGAGCCCCCGAGTCCTCTTCTCCTGGGCTTGCTCAGGCAGGAGGAATGGCATGACGAGACCACGCTCCGCAACATTGTTTATTCTTACTTGTGTTTCTTTCTGCCCACAGTCTACATGAGTATGCGGCCTGGGCTCCGAGTCGGACGCTTGCTTATGCACGCGTCACAGTTAATATCGACCCCGACGCGTACGTCCAGAGAAGTCTGACTCTCGGTCTGTGGAGCGTCACGGTCGGCCCAGGGACGGTGTACCTTTGCGCTGTCCCGTTCGCGTTCTTTGCATTCACGTTTGCGATAACTCTGCGGAATGGGCCGGAGCTCGAGGGGCTGCCGCGGCTCCGGCGCCTGGTTCAGTGGGTGAGTGCGCACTGCGAGTGACCGTCAACGACCTGAGCCGTGTTGCAGTATCCCAATGCCTGGCGGATGCCGGCGGAATAATCAGGAAACCGCCGTCCGCTGTAATACTAGGGCATGTCGACTTGCGTTGTTCTATTCTATGTATTTGTCGTTGTTCATGTTGTGGACCACGCGACACTAATATATCCCCCCCCTTTCGGCCCAAATGATAACTTGGACCACCGAATTGTACATTGTCGGCCACTAACCTTGTGCGGAAAATCTGGGGTACCAATTGAGGCTGATTTCTGCGTGGAGGATGCGTGAGGGTAATTTTGGGGCGAGATGGCGTGACGGAAGTGAACAAAGAAAAATCACATCACTGAGGTGCAACAGATGCATAGAAAGGTCCAGGTCAAGTCCAGGTGGCAAAGGTGAGGTGTCCGGAAACAGAATAAAATAAAAGGGCATAAATGCAGACCGTGCCGTACATGTTGCCCACCACCACCGATGAGTCGGCGATGACCGCCCCAAAGCCGCTCGTGGCGATAGTCAGATTCTTCTCGCCCCCAAATGAGGTCGTTGACGAGAAAGTGCCCGCGATTCGTCGTCGGCTCTTCGGTCTGGCCCTACACCTCACCATCTTCATCCTCCTCGCCTGTGCACCGGAATTCTCATCATCCACGATTAGCTTCGCCAACTCCAAATTCTGGCTCCTGCTCATGTGTGCATTCCAGCAATACTACATCTGCGACTCTCCGTTGCAAGCAGCAGTTTTCTTCTTCGCCTATGCTGTTGGGCTCTCTTACTGCTACTGGGGTGCGTCCCCTTTCATGCTCACAGACTTGACTCTCATATGCATGCAACAGCCGCTTTCATAAACATGGCGAGTAATCCTCCAGTCCTCCCAACGGGATCGCAGACGTTATTGGGCTGGTCGCTGGCTTTCTTCGCCTATTCCTTCGGAGCAACTCTGCGCAATGGAACAGAAGACCTGCCGCTGATTCGTGGCCTCATTCAATGGGTGTGTCATCGCCCTCCTTGCCACGGTTAGCATGCACTGAATCGTGCGTTAGTATCCCAACATCTGGCGGATGAATTCTTTTGGACCCGAGCAACCCGCGGCTGAAGTGTAGCTCAAACAACGGCTCCGCAGGCGCTATTGATTCATTTGCCTGCGTTCTTCCGTTTTTCGTTCGGAACAAGTCTGCGCAATGGGACGGATGAAACAAAACTTATATCTTTACCTCTGAGCGGGCTTGTGGTACATTTGCAATCGAGAGAAAATTGATGGCTGGACCCACATAAACCGACGCCGGAGGGTGAAATAGGGTGGAATTCGCTTGTAGTCTTGCGACGCGCCCTGGGGAGTTGCATTGTTCAATGTTGCATTGATTCAGATTCACATCAAGCCACTGTCACGCTCCTCTCTCTTTCATCTGCCCGCCATGGCCTTTACCGCCGCACCTACTCTCCCCGACGAAATCATATCCGAAATCATCTCGCCCGTGCTGCGAATCTCCGACAAGGACTTTGAGAACGCGCTCGACGTGGAGTCTCCCTTTGCGACATTCTCCGAGTCAACGTCGGCTCTCCTCGTCATCTGCAAAGCGTGGCTACGGTACGACCTCCATCTGCTACTCTGTGCAGGCTAAGCTGTCCATAGCGTCGCAACGCCGCTCTTATACAACACCGTCGTCCTCCGCTCAAAGGCACAAGCGGCCGCGCTTCAAGCCGCGCTTCACGCGAACAACGATCTCGGCGCGTTCATCAAGAGGCTCCGTGTTGAGGGCGGGTTCGGGGCACCCATGCGCACCATCCTGCAGCTCTCGCCAAACATCACTGACCTCTTTGTGGTTGTCTCGCTCTGGTCGTCCGAATCTACGACGGGCCTCTGCGCCGGGCTAACTGCTATCAACCCGCGCCGCCTCATTATCCAGGACACATACGATATCGACGGAAACAAGCAGAACCGGGAGCTCGTCAAGGTACTGGGGCGATGCATCAGCAAAACGTGGAGCAAACTTGTGCGGCAGTATATCTTCTTCTCGCTCGACGCTCTAATGCTTAGTTTCAGAAATCCATTCATCTACCGTATTCAATCGCGCTGCGGCGCGCTGGGGGCAGATGTGCGGTGTTGTACGAAGCGGTCACCAAATCCGAGTCTATTGAAGAGATCCTCGCCGTCGCTCCGCATTTCTACGAGCAAACGGACGCGCTCGCGATAATGCGCGATATGGTAAAATGGCCTACCATTAAGCGGATCGTTCTGGCAGGCTACATACCGCTGGTCGTCGACGACGACGACGACGATTTCAGCCAACACCTACAACGCGATGATGCCCTGAAGAATGTTGTTGTACTGCAAAGGTGCGGCTGCGGAGCAAATCTGACAATATTCTTGGCTGATTAACCCCAAGTGCGCCTGGTATCCGACCGCACCTGACGGAAAGTGTTTCCCAGCCGCACGACCCCCACTTTGTGCCTCTTTCGGCTGCGTCGGAGGCAGTCAAAGACCACATCTGGGGACGCGTGCTCTATTTTGCGATGGAAAACGACCGCTCAGATAGCGCGCAGGCGGCCAGCGTCGAGGCGTATCGTAGTCGTCCCATTCCCAGAGATGAGGTTGACGCTGAAGAGCGCTCCGCTTACCTCCGGGTATGCAAACGATTTGCGGTTCGCTCTCTGTTCCTCTCATTTTTGCTCGCAACTGAAGCTTCCTCCTCAGTCTGTCGGCCGCCCGCAGCTCTATCGCCACCTTCAAATTTTCTACTCAGATGACATGGCATCGCTACTCGCCTCACTGAAATCTTCACCTCAACTAGCTGCGCACGTACAATCCCTTGGTCTGGCAGCGGACGCCTTGTATGATGCCATGTCTGACTCGGATTCGGACTCGGCCTGGGAGTCGGGATCTGAAGCTTCGCAGTCGGACGAAACCTCCCCGCCGCCGCCGCCGCGGCGCACCACGCTCAGTGGTCTGCTCTCTCGCCTGCCAAACCTCAAGCTGCTTGACAACAGTGGCATTCAGACTTATCCTCCGAGCTGGGCGTCATACGTTACAGCGTGTATCGGGTGGGAGGAATTCGAAATTGTCGCACGCGTATCTGCCTCCGCGCTAGAGGCATTCCTCGGGTTTCGCATTCTCGCCAAGGAGACCATCCAATCGCCCATAATATTCGAGGCTTTCGGCGCCCTGCGTTCGCTCGATTGGTGCTGCATGACGGAGTTTGCTGGGGATTGGTCTACCGGAGCCGTCGTGCTGCCGAAGCTGGAGTGTCTAGCGCTGGGTAGTTTTCACTCGTCGTTTTTGACGATGATGGCGGCGGCAGAGTGCGTTTATTTCGTCCATTCCTGTTCCATTTTCCCGGCTTATCGTGGTTCAGGCTTCCTGCGCTCCGGCGCGTTTACTTTTACTGTACTGTTCCGGCTGCGGCAGACACCAGCCGTCGACGGTTTCTCCAAGTCCATCATAGTAAGTTGGTCGAGCTCCGCGCTACTATCGAGGAGACGAGCTCGAGCTCGGGCAAGTTGAGTGTTCTGGATCTTTGCCCCGACCTGCCGCTATTCATCTACGGGTGTAAAAGTCCCGTGAGTTCAACATTTCTGTAAACTTGGCGTATCCATCTGACGGCGACAGATTATGTACGAGAATCGCTCGGACATGGAAGAGCGTATTATTATGCAAACTCGCATGGAAGAAGAACTAGTGCAAGCTACGAGCCGCCCGGCGCGCTTGGTGAGGGCGGCTTTTGACTCCACAGCTCTCAAGCCGAAGAGCCCGCATCTTAAACTCGAAAAAATCATCATTCAGTTGGCAGCACGTGTGTACGTCCGCCCTACCTCTCTCAAGTTGTGTTTAAAATATGTCTGACTTTCTCTTCTGCAGGAAGGCTGAGATTGCGCTCTGCGAGATTGATCCAAAGCTATTCCCTGCATTGCGCACGGTGCAGATTGCCGACTTCTATTGGCCGACGACCGAGTGAGGGCCCGCGCCATCCTTGCATCTTTATGTTAAGACGCTGATTTGTGCTGGGCAGGCGCGACATCGCGAGTGAAGGCGCTGTGATTGAGGTAGCAGAGGCGTTGCTCAAATCCAATGTCGCGGTTATGGATGGGAGAGGCGCCGTTTGGAGACCGCGACTCAAGCGTCGGAAGTAGAGTGCTCGAGTATCCGTAGGGTGTTTCATAAGAACATTTTAAAGCTGCAATGAGCTATATACAAGCTGCCTAGGAGTGTACCTGCCGCATTTGCTCCAATCACGTGAACCGGACTTTCAACAATGAATTCCCACGGTTCAGAAATTAGGCGTATCTGTATACTGTCGGCAATTCGCTGGATAAAGAGGTCTTTCATGCGTGTTCGCGTCTCATATAACTTGCATTCACCCAGAAGCCCCCAACAGTTATACAGCTGATACACTAGTAGTGGTGATACCGTCCCAAAGGCAAAAAAAAGATAAAACAGACAAATTACGATGATGATAATGCCACGACCCGTATGTGTGTGTGTGTGTAAGTACGTACATGTACATTCCGAGAACTCCATTCGATTCGATTCCAGCGTCAGTATTATTAGCGCTCGATGCCGTTCTTATATGGTGATTACTAGGAGCTTTCGCGTGCTACTTGCAGCGGCACGTTCCCTCGGCGTTCCAGTCATCGCTCCCCGCGCCGTTACGCGCAAAGAACAATCCATGGGGGTCGTATTTGCTCTTGATGGACTTGAGCCTGGGGTAGTTGGGCCCGAAGAAGGTTTTCTGGGTGTCGACCTCGACGGCGGCCGCCTCGTTGCTGTACGCCGCCCCCGGGCCTTTGTCCCCGATCATGTCCTGGATGATGGCGAGCTGGTGGTCGTTCCAGAGGTTCTTGACGGCGTTCTGCTGGGCCGCGGTAGATGCGTCGGTGTAGGGGTTTTCCATGAGGAGCTACGAATCGAAGGTAAGGTTCGAGCGAGCAGATTCGGAAACATGTTCGAGAGCGTACATGGACGAGGGCGGTTCTCCAGCCGGGATGGACGGCAGAAGAGATACCCGCGTCGGCGGCAACTTGGCCGCCTGCGACGAGGTGCCCGAGCATGCTATCCAGAGGACATCAGTTCGCGTCTGGAACAAAGAAAATTAGAGCGTACTTCAAGCTGCCGACGTCCATGAGCTTCTTGTACGCGGGCCCAATCTTACTAAGACGGTTCTTGTATGTGTCTATCGGGATGAGGCGCGACCCAGTGATAAGGTCGATGCCCGCAATGTCGTCCGCGAAGAAGACGAGGTCGTTGGTGTCGGAAGTTTGCTGGACGTTGGACGTCAGAGTCACGCCACGCATTGCTACCGCGGCCCTCTGGAAGGGCGCCAGGAGGGCGGTCGTCTGGGGTGTTGTTTGGTTGATGGCGATGGTGAAGAGGGTAAGGATCGGCGGCGCGGTCACGTTGGCTTTTTGGAGGAAGAAGTACTGACAGGTACGCGTCGCCTCGTACTCGAAGATGTGGGACGCGTGTAGCTGCATCAGGTCGGCGCCGACTTGGTCTGAAGAGGTCGCGTAGGTTTGAATGAAGATGGTGGACTGGAATGTCCCGTAGGTGCGGAAGGTCGCGGAGATGATGACGCCCCAGGTCCCGGCGCCTCCGCCTCGGAGAGCCCAAAAAACTGAACCAAGGATCAGCACGCAATTGGAGACGCGCTAGGCACTCACGATCCGAGTTCACGACGCTATTGGCGGTAACGAGCGTGCCGTTCGCGACAACCACCTCGAACTCTGAGACGCGTAAGAACGATATGCGCCAGGGCACACGCGACATACGAAGAGCATTATCGGCTGCCAACCCGAACTTGCGTGACAGAATACTGTGGCCGGCGCCTTGCACGTATCCGCCGGCCCCAGAAACGGTGGACGAGCTGCCGACTACCATGACCTTGCCATTGGCCTTGGCCAGCTGGTACAGGTCTCCGGCACCGAGGCCGGACCCAACGGTAACCGCGGATCCCATCGTCGCCGGGGTCTTGCCGCCCGTCAACTTGAAGTTGTTGGTAAACGTTGCGGTTTTGAATTTGGTCATGCGAATCATGAGCGCGTCTCCGGCGGTCGAACGTCCAAGGAAGTCGTGACCGCTGGACTTGACGACCACGCGGATGTTGTGGGCAGCAGCGAACTTGACAGCGGCCTAACCGAGATTTAATTATACATCAATCTAGCCGAGATATGGCGCGTACCTGAACGTCGGCGACGGTTTCAGCTTCGACAGAGTATCGCGGGACGTTGGCCTTTGCGCAGTCTCTGGTAGTATTGCGCTGGCAAACAAACCCGACGCCGTCGAATCCCTGTAAAAACATTCCTCAGCAACAAACAAAGGAAGATTGCACGCGACGCGACGTACCTGCTCGTAGTTATACGAGTCCATGGCACCGGGGATGTTTGAGAGGCGGAATCGGGCGCTACCCCATTCCGCGTCCGTGCAACCCCCGCGCTGTTTGCACCATAGCGCCGACGGAATAACGGACACTAGCCGGCCGTGGACAGTCGCATTGAGTGAGGCCCAGTTAGCTGCGGTCAAGCTCTTGAGCGAGGTGCGGCATTGATTTGAAGCGCCGGATGCCGCGACCGGGGTCCCGAGAAGAGCAAGGGAAGAAATGAGAAGGGGAGGCGAGGAGGACCGCCATAGGAAAGACGGTGAACGGGGCCGGCGGCGGATGTCGCTATCGGGACGATGGGCTCTACTTATATGTTTGGAAGTCGAGCGTGAGGCCGCGACGTGCGCGTAGGCATCGTTTCAAAAGATAGGACCAACGCGACTGGCATGGGATGTCGTGGACGTTGCTTGGGAAAGTTGTACTCAGTTAGTCCATATGCTGTTCCAACCCACACCAGATGGGATCGTTCCAGGCAACCTGTGGCTTGGTGGTGGTGGTGGCTCTGTCACGACCATAGCATGCGAGTTTACCTCCGGGACACCGAGTAGGCGCCGTTTGACGCGCTATGCTGCATTGAGTTAGCTAGTATCCTGTCCGGGTTGTCAAGTTCTCAAAACGCACCGAAGGACGGAACCACTCCCGTTGTAACACTTCTCGGTCATACGGTCTGTTTGATTCCCGAAAAATTACCCACCGTCCAGTAGACCGTGGCCTTCCGGTGAAGCTACATATCGCATAGCGCTCATCGCCGCAACACACCGACGTGACGGCGCATCGAAACTCAACATCGCAGTTTGAAGGCAATCCCAAATGCCACATACACAGTATTCGGCGGGATGGAGAGCAATACTACCAGGCACATTGGCGTCGCAGCCCTATCTGCCCACTGTCCCGTCTACCACCGCAATGTACATGCGTGGTGTAGGAAACATCCCGACCGGTTACCGAGCACGGACTCGGACTTATCAGATTGTTGTTACATTATGACACGCATTTGTAGTACGAATTTGACCTGTAAACCTACAACTTTCATCTATGCCACAATCTTCCTCTTAAGGTAATTAGTGATCCAATTAGACACGTCTGCCCGGAACGGTGTTAGTACACGGAGGCAAAGTCTACCGTTAAACCACCATTTGAACATCTGGTCAAAACGCCGATTAATATGCTCAAATATGCTTAGAAGGAAACGCGCATTATAGAAACGGAGACTAACCCGCCGAATTTAGTCAGTCTGCTGCCAGTGCCTGATCGCCACCGTAATCAACTCTACGACATTGCAAAGCCAGGCCAGCAGCGTATTCCAACAATCGCGCTTTCACGCTAGATCTGAAAAAGCCTAATTTTCAACATCCGATTCTCACGGTCTAGGAAGGGCGTCTCAGCAGCAGCGAATTATTCAGAGGTCAGTCATGCGGGTGCGTCTCGTCGGGCAGAGTCTAAGATCAAGCTGATATCTTTAGCTACGCTCCACTCGTACGTACGGTCGGCACGGTCGTACCGCGGGTTAAGCTTGTTCTTGAACCACATTTTGGAGTTTGAGACAAAAGTCGCCATTCCATTCACAGTGGTGTACCGAAACAACAAAGAGTTATACAGCTGATATACTACTGGTGGAGATACCGTCCCCAAGACAAAGACAAACAAACAAACAACCAAACAGACGAATTACAATGTGGATAATGCCACTACCCGTGTGTACGCACTCACTCGACTCGATCCCAGCGTCAGGATTATTAGCGCTCGGCTCCCTCTATCCGGTAATTACAACTCGTTACTTGCGGCACGTCCCCTGGGCATTCCAATCGTCGCTCCCTGCGCCGTTGCGCGCAAAGAACAATCCCTGGGGGTCGTATTTGTTCTTGATCGCCTTGAGCCTGGGGTAGTTCGGCCCGAAGAACGTCTGCTGCGTGTCGGCCTCGACCGCCGCCGCCTCGTTGCTGTACGCCGCCCCTGGGCCGGTGTCGCCGATCATCTCTTGAATGATGGCGAGCTGGTGGTCGTTCCAGAGGTTCTTGACAGCGTTTTGCTCGGCGGCGGTGGACGCGTCGGTGTAGGGGTTTTCCATGAGGAGCTAGAGTTGTGTTTTGGTAAGCTTCGGAAGTGGGCAGGCGGACGTGCACGTACATGGACGAGAGCGGTCCTCCAGCCGGGATGGACGGCAGAGGACATTCCCGCGTTGGCGGCGACTTGGCCGCCTGCGACGAGGTGTCCGAGCATGCTACCCAGAGCGCATCAGTTGGCGTTTCGAACAAAGAAAGGTAGAGCGTACTTCAAGCTGCCGACATCCATGAGCTTCTTGTACGCGGGACCGATGCTGCTAACGCGGTTCTTGTACGTGTCAATCGGGATGAGACGCGACCCTGTGACGAGGTCGATGCCCGCAATGTCGTCGGCGAAGAGAACGAGGTCGTTAGTGTCCGAGGTGACCTGGACGTTGGACGTCAGGGTGACCCCCGCCATGGCCTCGGCAGCATTTTGGAATGGCGCGAGGAGGGCGGCGGTTTGCGGGGTGGTTTGGTTAATGGCGATAGTGTAGAGGGTAAGGATCGGAAGCGCGGACACATTGGCTTTTTGGAGGAAGAAGTACTGGCAGGTACGCGTCGCCTCGTATTCGAAGATGTGCGACGCATGCAGCTGCATCAGGTCGGCGCCGACTTGGTCGGAGGAAGTCGCGTAGGTTTGGACGAAGATAGTTGACTGGAACGTCCCGTAGGTGCGGAACGTTGCAGAGATGATGACGCCCCAGGTCCCGGCGCCTCCGCCTCGGAGAGCCCAGAACACTAAACAAAGGATTAGAATGAGACGCGTTCGATGAATACAAACGCACAGTCCGAATTAATGATGCTGTTCGCGGTAACGAGCGTGCCGTTCCCGACAACGACCTCAAATTCTGTAACAGGCGCGTCAAGACCAGCTCGCTGAGATTCACAACACGTACGGATAGCATTATCGGCCGCAAGTCCAAACTTGCGGGACAAGATACTGTGGCCCGCGCCTTGCACGTATCCGCCCGCGCCAGACACAGTAGACGAGCTACCGACGACCATGACCTTGCCATTGGCCTTAGCCAGCGTGTAAAGGTCTCCGGCACCGAGCCCAGACCCGACAGTTACCGCCGAGCCCGCAGTCGCCGGCGTCGAGCTGCCCGCCAGCTTGAAGCTGTTTGTGAACGTCGCGGTCTTGAACTTGCTCATGCGGATCATAAGCGAGTCCCCGGCGGTCGAGCGTCCGAGGAAGTCGTGACCGCTGGATTTGACGACAACGCGGATGTTGTTCGCAGCAGCGAACCTGACGGCGGCCTAAGCGCGGATCGCGTTTGAGTCTAGATCTAGTCGAGATAGCGAACAAAGCGTACCTGGACGTCGGCGACTGTTTCAGCTTCGACAGAGAAGACTGGGACGTTCGCCTGTGCGCAGTCGGTGGTGGTGTCGCGCTGGCAAACGAACCCGACACCGTCGAATCCCTGCAAGCCTCACTTTCAGCGAGTGGCAACAAATGTTGCATTTAACGCACCTGTTCGTAGTTGTACGAGTCCATGGCGCCGGGGATGTTCGACAGACGGAATCGGGCGCTACCCCATTCTGCGTCCGTGCACCCTCCGCGCTGCTCGCACCATAGCGCCGAAGGAACAACAGAGACGAGCCGGCCGTTGACAGTCGCGTTGAGGGAAGCCCAGTCCGGTGCGGTCAAGCTCGCGAGGGAGGTGCGGCACGCAGCGGAGACTGCTAGCGGGTTCCCGAGAAGAAGAAGCAGAGAGAAGAGAAGGGAGGGGAGGACCGCCATAGGAAGTCGGACGGGGAACGGGGCCGGACGGTTACGGTTGTCGCTATCTAGCGCTCGCTGCTAGATGCGCTCTTCTTTATATCCTCCGACTGGGCGCGTCGCGAGCGGCCGGACGGGCGTGTCAACATCAAGGCCAGAGCTGGCATGGGCTGCATGGGATATCTGTGTGCAATTTGTTCATATCTCCAGAAGAGATGGGAACCCTCAGGCAACCTGTTGGATTTCTACACGCTCTAGGGTGGTCCGTCACAACTATAGCATGCGGATTTACCTCCGGGACATCGAATAGTCGCCTCTCAAGATGCTATTCTATACCGAGTTAGCTATCCTGCCCTGGTTTCCAAGTCGCCAAACACACCGGGGGAGACGGAATTAGTGTCCTCGCTGAGCGCTGACCTGCCGAACGGCCGCGGGTTTCATCTGCCAGGTCGAACAGCTTCTGTTCCTTCATCTTACACATCGGACCGCGACTTGCGACGTGTCCTCGTGAGGAGGGAGCATCGTCGCCCGAATCTCATCGCCGTGTTGGTACCGGGCGGCGGGATCGCTTAGAAATCAAAACATATCAAGCGCTTGCGCTCTTGACTTTCGGGTGCGGATGGCGGTTGGGTGGTCGGTGAGCCCATGACCCCATCCCCATCTCCGATGCTTCCGCGGCGCCTTTACCACCCACGTCCTGCGCAGGGCTTCTCGCGCCATCCGTTGCAACAAATAAAACAGATGTCGCACCCACGGGGATCCGGCGGAGGACCTCTCCATCAGCTACAGTCCTACCCTGCGGATCCTTTAAAGCGTCCGGATAGATAAACTAAAGCGTATGATAGCAAGAAATAAATGCTGGGAGGTTAACAGACGCGGCTTTGGGCCGCTGTTATGTTCTGTGTTGGGTCACGACACCGCGACTAACAACCTTTATGTGAGACCAGAAGCCATGAGAGTCTTCTGCGTCGAGGGCTAAATCCACTGCTACTTCTTCCCAGATCGTTATGCATCAACGGATTGCAATTCTCAATAATTTACTGCAAACATCCTAGCTATACAATGCCTAATAATCACAAATACCCAATGCTTTGCCAATACCCAACCCATCGGCGCACATCCTCCTCCCCGAGCTCTGCCGCGTCCGCAAATACACCACTCGTGTCGACGCTGCGCACCATATCAACACGAGGGACCAATCCGATGGTCTCCCGACTCGGATCCTTCTCGAGCCCCTGCGCGAAAAAGTCCAGAAGCTTGACCGCGTCTAGCTTCGTGGAAAACTCGGGGGTCGAGGTCGCCCGGAGGCGCGCGTACCACTCCGCGTACGGGACGAGCGTTATCGGGGTCGCCGGGGACCCAAGTACAGACGCAAAGGCCGAGACGACGTCGTGCCATTTCGCCGGGCGAGGATGCACTAGATGCAGCGTCTGGTTTGGAGACGCCAGCATGTCGATGACGGCCCGCGACGCCTTGTCAATCGGGAACCAACTCGTCGTCTACCCACGGTGTTAGAGCGGAGAGCAACAGCGGCGAAATGAGACGAAACGACGCACATCATCGTCCCCACCGTCTGGCAGACATCCAACGACGGCGGCACTCTGCGCTAGCGCAGGAACCCACTGGAACGTATCCCACGCGCCGATCGTCGTGCTCCCGCACAGCTGGCCAACGCGCACAACGTTGGCGTTGAGGTACCGACGGGCATACGCGTGCTGCACGATCCGTTCCGTAACCCATTTAGATTCCGTGTATCCAGACGCGACGGCGGCGCGGGCATCCATAAGGACATCCTCTGCAGCAGATGTAACGCCCGACGGAACTAAAAAAAGCGGCTGGTCAGTTACTGGTTGGACACAGATAACCTGGCAAAAAAAGTACGATTTCGCGGAACACCATGCGTGCTCATGAACGAGACCATGGCCCCGGACGTCGCCGCAAACGCGAGCACATTGAAAGTCCCCTTGATGAGCGGCTCGTAGAACGCCAATGGAGAGAGCACGTTAATGTACCAGGCTATTAATCACCCTTAGCAAGAAAACGCGACAGTCTGGGCAGTGGAGGCGCACCATTGTGGATAAAGTGGGTGACACTACCCTTGAGCGTCGCATACTGCCCGGCCTCCAACCCAAATGCCTCCTGGGCCAGGTCGCCCTCGAGCAGCACTAATTTAGCGTGCCCAAGAACCCCATCAACCGCGATCCCCTGCTTCAGCAACGCATCCCGCTGTCTATCTGCCAAAGTCTTCCCGCTGGTGCCAACGCGATTGAACGCATACACCTGCTTGACCTTGTCGTTCGCGAGCAAGTCGGCGAGGAGGTGGCACCCGAGCGCTCCGGTCGTACCCGTCAACAGAACCACCATGTCGTCCGTAGCTGGAAGAGACGCGTCCGATATCGGGGCGATATCGAGCCCGTCGAGCAGCGCCGTATATTGAGCAACAAGCGCTTCCATCTGAACGTGCACTTCGTTCGCACCCGTGTCGCTCTCTGCGCTGGCCGCCGCCTCGGGAGTGTCCGCTTCGTCGTCAGCTTTGCCGAATTTGCGGATAAGGTCGGCAAGCGAGTTGCCTCCAAGGAGCTGGAGTTGAGTGACTTTGATTAGAGACCGGAGAGCGAATCTATGAAAGTGGTCAGTAACCTGGATATCGCGCAAAACCATTGCGACGCACGACAACCTCCCCGCGCTCAACGAATCCAACCCGTAACTCGTCAACGGGACGTCGGGATCAAAGCCCTCTTTGTCGATGCTCAACGCCGTCCGGATCACCCGCTCAACCTGGTCCTGCAGCGAGACTTCCTCGTCGCCACTGCCTCCAGCAACATCCGCGCTGTCGTCCTCTGGCGACGGAATAAGATGCCCGCCAATCGCAACGGGCATGTTGCCTGGCGCGCGCGAGAATGCGTCCCAAGGCATTGAGGGCATGTATCGCGAGAACTTAACACCGGCCTGTTGTTTGGCGAACGCGTCGTCGACCCAGAGGGTCAGCTCTATAACACATTTAGCCGGAAACGCGCTAATGCGACGAATGGCAACGTACCCTCTTGCGACATGGCCCAACGTCCCAAATGGCCAAGCCTTGTCGGCTTTGTGCTCCCCTCGTGCATAACCGACGAGTCAAACACCGCTGGACAGACAAGCGCAAAGCCGTTGGGCAGGCGCGCCATCATCTCTTCAATGACCAAGTTGGCGCTGCAAGCACGTTTAGCCCTTAGTCGCCGGGCTGGAACGCAAGAACGTACGCGCAATAGCTCGTCTGCCCGCCCGTCCCAAACACACCAACCATGCTCGAGAACGCCATCACAAAGTCGAATGCAGCAACATTGGCAACCTCCAAAAGCGCCTCGACCGCGCCGATCTTGGAGCCATACACCTCTTGGAATTCCTGCTCTGTCACGTCGATCAAGAGTTTGTCCCGTAGAACCGCGGCGAGGGAGATGACGCCGCCAACCGGATGCGCCTCGGGGATCGACGCAAACAACGCCGACATCGACGCCGGGGACGATGCATCGGTCGCCTCGATGCGGATGGTGAGCTCCGGTTGGGAGCGGAGGTACGAGTAGATCCGACGGACGATGACGGCGTCGGGCCGGGCAAGCGTCTTTTCACCCGAGCGGGAGGTAGCGATGATGTGGCGCGCTCCGTGCTTCAAAGAACCAGTTAGTAGACATACGGGGTTCTTAGCGGGCGACACACCTGGAACAGATACAGCGCCATATGCGCTCCAATGTTTCCCAATCCGCCCAACAGCACATAGGTCTTTTCGGGGCTGAACACCGCCCCTCTCTTGGTTCCAGCAAACGTTTCCGGCGGCGTTCCTGGGAGCGAAATCGGCAACAACGACCCAGGGACGCGGATATCGTGGTATCCCTTGGTGAAGGTCGCAGCAAGAACGTCGCTGACACGCGTCGGCTGTTGAGAGAGATAGCGCGGCAGCTCTGCCTCCCAGAAGAACCGGCTCGGAGCGCGGAGAACTTGCGCATGCGCCGAGTCCTCCTCGTATCCGGAAATAACGAGGTCGAATTCGCCTTTGGCCGTAGCAAGATCAAGCAACGTCGCGGTCTCCAAGGTCAGAGTGACCTTGACGCCTTCGCGTTCAAGCAGTTGGCGAACGACAGAACCAATTGGAGTATCCGCGTGGGTGATGAGCACGGAAAGAGTGCGTGACTTGGCAGACAGACGACGCGAAGAAGCGAGCGCAGGAAGCGAAAGCAGCGCCGTAACCAGCCCCGCGAGGGCGTCGATGTCGTTTGGTCCAAACGAGACGTCGTCGGGGACCTCAACCATCGACTCGAGGTCGACATCGACAGCCGCGTTGCCGGCAACAATGTTTTGGAGACCGACGAGCGGGGTTCCGTCGGCATTGGACGTGAAGACGGCCGCAAGTGGCGAGCCCTTAAGGACACGAACGAAACGGTCGCCTGACGGCGAACCCAAGGGGGGTCGACTCGAGGCGTTCGGATGGCACGGGAATCGGGATTAGACGCGGGACGCTGATGGCACCCTGGCCGTCCAGAACCACATCTGGTTCGTCCTTGACCCAGCTGGGCAGCCCCGCCAACGTAGCCTTGATCTCCTCCATCTGCGCAGGGTCAACTTTGCCGGCGGGAAGCTCGACAAAGCGCAAGCGCCAGTAGAGATATTCCCTCCGCAACGCGCGCACCATTCCGGTTCCAGCCGCCGAGTTTACACCGGCTTCAGAAACAATCCAAATGGTGAGCTCCTTCGCCGCATCGAGCACAAGTAGCTGCTCGCGGAGCGCCATCTCCTTGCCCAACGCAAACAGGTAAACGAGGTCGCTCTCGGGATTGAACGGCGACGGAGACACGGGAGTGGCGAGAGTTGTCGGCTTTTGGTAGTCGACGAGGTTGGGGGACATGTAGAGCGGGGTATACGAACGCGCCTTGAGCAGGTCGGCGTTGGTTGATGCGCCATCAGCAGCGATCAGCAGCGACCCGCCCGGAACCAAGCACTTGTCGAGAGACGCGCAGTCCAGATTGTCATTGGTGACGACGACATCGAACAGCTCCGTCGACGATGCGAGGTCCTCGAGACGACGGACAACGACGCCGTATTGGGAAACGGCCGGAAGTCGGCCAGATACGAAGAGCTCAAAGGTCGAGGCCGGGAAGTCGGGGAGGATCTTAACGACGGCGGAAGCATCTAAAAAGAGCCATTAGGGAGTATAAGAAACAGTAGTACGACCGACATACCCGAACCAACAACGGCGATTTTGACCGAACGCGGGCCCATGGCCTCGAGGATATTGCGGAGCTGGCCAGTCAACTCATCCTATAAGATATGAGATGTGGTCTGAGAGAAAGAAAAGTACATACATCGCTCTTGTTCACGCTACCAAGTTGCCTCGCGCCGTGTCCGACGCTTTGCAACACAACCTGAACAGGCGTTGTAACGGGCGGAACCGGGGCAAGATGGTGCCGCGCAAACTCAAAGTTGAGTGTGCAAAGCGGATGGCCGAGGGTGTCAGTGATAAGCGAGTTGAAAGCCACCGAGTCTGGAAAATATTCAGCCTTCGGTTTGTCGGCAACGCAAGGCGACGTACCAGGCGCCCACTTCTCCCAACGAACGTGCGCATACAAATGCGCTGGCCAGTACCCCTCTTTGACCTCTTTGTGCATGACTAGTGCATGGATCTTGGCTGGGAGGTAATACGCGTTGGGGTCAAAGTTGCCCGTGAAGGGGCGGTAGGTTGCCGTTTGGAAGACCGCGTCGATGATGGCTGGGTGCGAGATGTAGCGCGGTTCCCTATGGCGCGTTTTCAGAGTGTCGAAGGATGAAAGAAAGCAACAAACCCAACCAAACTCGCGTCACCGCCCCGAATGGAGACGAGTGCCTCGTCGAGGTTGTAGTACATGTTGGTGACGCGCTGGAATTGCGGTCCATACGACGAAAAATATGATAGGGACGCGTAGAGCTCTGCACATCTACATGTCAGTCGATGCAGGAGGAGAAGTTTCCCAACTCACGTGATCCGTCCACAAAGTTCCCACAACGCGCACGGACCATCGCGATATCGATTCCAGCAACGACAGGCGGGGCCTCAAACGAGAGGTATCCCTCAGCGTGCATCTTCTCTCCCTGAAATCAATAATTAGTTTTGGAGGCAAACAATAAAAAGAACATACAGCGAATGGCTTGCCCGGGCTAACAGGCACCGCCGAGCTAACCGACCAATGCGCACCAGCGCCATCGAGCGCAATCTTGACGGGAAGCGGCTGCTCGGAGGAAAGCGAGAGCATCGAATGCAGCGAAACATTGAACAACGACGTCGGACGGAACTCGAGAGCCTGGAGAAACAATGAATTACCAGAAACAAAAGAACTAAAATAAAACCCACCATCTCCAGAAACGCCGCCGCCGGCCAAATCGGCTCGCCGCGGATAACATGCTGCTTCAAACTCGGATGCGTGTCCTGGTTGACCCTCAACCGCGATCTGTTCAGCGGGCCGTAGTTGTTCTCCGCCTCGTTGCCGTCCTCGCTCACGACGTCCGCATACAGCGGGAAGCTCTTCTTCGTAAACGGATACGCCGGCAGGCGCTTGGAGAGTTTCTGCGGGGCGTACGCCGCCCCGTTGAGCGCCGAAAAGTCGACGCTGTTGTAGCCGGCACAGACGAGCTTGCCGAGGAAGCGGACGATATCGTGCGTCTCCGAGGACGGCGGCACGTTCGGCTTGTTGCTCGGGCGGTAGACAGTGGAGAGGACGGTGCTGCCCTCGCTGGCCATAGTGGAGAGGTACGCCGACAGGACTGGATGCGGCGCGATTTCGATAAAAGTCGAGTTCTCGGAGAGTGCTTGGATGACGGGGGTGAACAGCACCTTTCCGCGTGTGTTTTCCCAAAAGTACTCGGGCGTAAAAACAAATTCGGGCCCGAGCAAAGAGGCAGAAAGTGTCGAGTAGGTGGGGACGCTCGGCTTGAGCTGCTGCCCAGCAGAGGTATAGCGCGCGAAGAGGTCGCGGACCTGGCCGAGGTAGTCGTCCTTGATCATCTCCATCATGCTCGAGTGAATCGGCACAAACGTCCGAATCTTGACCCCAAACACGCCCGCGTCTTTTGCCTTTGCAAGCACGCCCTCGATCGCCTTTTCCTCGCCGCTCAGTGCAACAGCGGCAGGCGCATTGAGGCACGCAAGCTCCACCACCGCGTCGGGGAACTCGGCCTTGTACGCGTCGATGTACTTGACCGCCTCGGGCTCAGCGCACGAAAGCGCCGCCATCGTGCCACCCGCGGTCTCGACATTGGAGAACGTCTGGCCACGGATAATCGCCAACTCGACCGCCATGGCTTTTGGCGCCGCCCCGCTCGTATACAACACCGCCGTCTCCCCGGCAGAGTGCCCCACCACCGCGTCGGGCTTGATGCCCAGCGAGATGAGCAGGTCGAAGAACGCCATTTGGAAGATGGCGATGGAGGGGAGCGTCAACGCGATCGGCCAGATGGCGGGGAACGCGAACGGCGCAGGCGATGTCTGGGCTCCAAACAGGCCATAATCGGTGACGAGCGATTTGCCGGTGACGCGCAGGTACGTCTCGTCCATCTCGAGGATGCTCTTGCGGAACGCGGGGAACGCCGCAAAGAGGTGTCGGCCCACTAAACCGCCATCAGCCACAAACTCCTCAGGGCAAGAAAAAAAGAAATGTACTGGCAACGTGTTGCGGTCCCTGGCCAGAGAACACAAACACAACCTTTAGCGCCTCGCGCGGAGACAGCACCGGTTTCGTCCAGTCCAGTCCCCAATTCTCGCCCCCATCCTCCTTTGCGGCGATCTTCTTGGGGTCGACGAGCGTCCACGAGCGGAACAGCATCTGTCTCGCCCGGCGCCCCAAGATCGTCGCAAGCAGCGGCCATTCCGACTTTGGGAGCTCGCGCAAGAGAATGGTGGCTTGCTCGGAGAGGGCGATGGTCGAGCGCGGAGACATGCCGCCGATCGCGAGCAGCATTGGCTGGTCCGCTAGCGCCGAGGGGGCAATATCTCGTGGGGCGGGAGGCGCCTCGAGTACAACGTGTCCGTTCGCACCGCCGATACCCGAGCTGCACATTGCAATCAATGCGGGTCCGCCGTCTACAAACATGATTATTGGCGTTGCACAATGAACGCAATGTAAAATCCGCATACCCTTGCTAACTGGGAGTGCCATCGTCTCCCTCGGGATCCTCAGCCGGAACTCGTCCCAATGAATCGCGGGGTTGAGTGTGCGGACATTGACGTTGGGCGGGACGACTCCATGCTCAAAGATAGAGAGCACTTTCGAGAGGGACGCCAGGAAGGACGTGATTTCTGCGTGCCTGCAAACAAACCGCGTGAGTTGCTAGGTGCCACTGAATACCAAGGAAAGCGACAAACCCGATATTGCCCTTGACGCTCCCAATCAACAAGTCGCCGTCCCGTCCGCGACTGCAACGTTCGCCGACCCAGTTGGCTTCCGTCGGGTCGCCCTTTGCCGTACCTAACCAGTTTAGCTCCGCCAAAAATAAAGAGAGAGAAAAAATAGTGCCTACCCGTAGCATGCGCCTCGATATAGCAAACCTCACTCGGCTTCCGACCAGCGCGTCTGAACGCAGCGTCCATCGCCTCCGCTTGGTACCGCGCCACGGGCGCAGCAGGCGGCCCGCCGGCACCATTATTGTTCGCCGCCGTCCCTTGCACCTACGGGGATCACCATTAGCTCCAGCGTTCGGGGCTCCAAAATAACATACCGTCGCGTAAATCCGGTCCCCATCGCGGAGCGCATCCGCAAGCGGCTTGAGCACGACCGCCGCACAGCCCTCCGCGCGTCCAAATCTGTCTGGCGTTAGTCGCGGTAAAGAAAACGTGGGGGAGCAGGTGCAAGTCAAGGGAGATGGGTACGGGTGCGGATCGTCGTACGAGATGGATTGAAACCAAAAAGTCTATCGACGGTTGGTGGTGGCGCACATACAGTACACACCCCGCCACTGGGTGCATATGTGCGTTTTCCAGATTTAGATTCGAACCGAACCGCAATGATGATGGGGGTAAGACACAAAACGAAGGAAGGAAGACGAAAGAAGCCGAAAACACAGAGAAGCCGCGAAGACCGAACAGAACGTACCCATCGGCGCCGGCGTCAAAGGGCTTGCACTTGCCGTCCGGGGAAAGAATTCCAAATTGGCCGTATTCGATCCAGTCGAGGATGCTGGGACACGAAATCAGGGTCAGGGCACAACAGGGCAGGGCGCACGAAGAAGAATCATTCACCGTTGGTTGAATTGGCAGCCTCCGACGAGCGCGCTCTCGCAATCGCCCGCGAGGATACTCTGGACCGCAAAGTGAAACGCCGTTTGCGTGGAGGAGCAGGCGGTGTCGAGCGGGAATGAGGGCCCGAGTAGGTCCAAGTGGAACGAGATGCGGTTCGCCAGCATGGTTGGAATGCGTGCAAACGAGCCGCGCAGCTCGTACTCGTCCTTGAAAGCCGAGCGTTAGCGGGCGCGCTTTGAAAAGGCGGAGATGTACCGGCTTGCCCAGCCCAGCATTAGAGATGTCAGCCAAGTTAGCGCTCACGAAGCAGCCGACGCGTTTATTGCGGAACTCTATGCCCGCGTCGAGGAGGGCGAGGAACGACTGCTCTATGAGTAGGCGCGTGGCGGGCGCCATCGCGCGCGCGTCGCGATTGCTGACGCCAAACTCTGCATTGTCAAAAAGGTCGGGATGCTTGAGGAAGGAGCCGTATTTGGTGGAGATGAGGCCGATTCCTGGTCCAAGGTAGCTGCAGGGAGTGGTGCTGAATGGGGTTGTAGGACGAAGCACAGAACAAGAACTGACCTGTCTGGGTTGAAGCGTTCTGTGGGTATGAGTGTATAGGATTCATCGCCGCGAAGGAGAAAGTCAAAGAAGGCGGGATGGTCAAGGTTTGTGTCGGAGGACGAGCCCGACGGGAGGGACGTCGAGATGCCGACCTAGGCCTGTTAGACGGTCCAGACGGGGTTGGTAAGTAAAAAAGCTACGATAGCGATGGGAGAAGGCATGGTCAAGGTAGGGCAGGATGGAGATGCGGCTTTCTAAAGACGCGCTCGAATAGCCTCTTACCGGCCAGATGATCATCGTGGCGCGCAGAACCCTCTGATTCCTATTGCGGCCCACGGTTATGATTCATGCGTAGAAGCCCTTTGTGCAGCTCGATCCACAGAGGGTCAAAGCGGACAACTGTCCATCTCTGCATTTCTGACCTTCTACCGAGCCCCTACCGCGACAGACATCCAGCGCAGCACCTTAACAAGCCTCTACCACTTCCAACAACCATCCTAAATTTACGCCCTTCAGTCAGAACGAGTTTTTGCATCTCTCGTCACCAGAACGGCCAATTCACGGACTTCTGAGGGTGCATCCCGCGGCATGAGACCGGTTCCTGTAGACCCCCGTCCTGGACGTTACCAAAAAGTGATTGACTCCCGGGATAGCTGTTGCTATTGCTATTCAACCGGCGGCTCACCTTCACCAGCCCCGCCGTCTACCCCCGCAATCGATGCGTAATCACTTTCGAGAAGGGCACCGGGCGCAAGCCCAGCATCACGCAGGCGGAGATGGAGGACGCCATGCACGTTTAGCGATATCTTGTGCTTTTAATCTGCACTCGCAGGCAAACCTTGTTCGAATACAACCTCGTGGAATTTTTCAGCCCGTCTTGGTTTTGTTCCGGATGCCTCTGTGCTGCGTCCCGACTCAAGTGCGCCCGGTGCTGTTCCACTGAGGCAGCATCGCCCGAGAAGGGTTCCAAGCATTAATTCGTCGAAGCGGCGTGGCTGATGGTCCATGATTCTCCGCGCGGAGAGCAAAACGCGGCCCCCTGGCAGATCTTCGTTGTGGCGCACGCGGAGACGGCGCGTGGTTGGCGGTTCATCTAGTCCAACAGCACCAAGGACTCGAAACCCCGGCGAGCTCCGCGTACTCGTCCTCATCATTCCTGTCCGCCACCAAGGTATAGCTGCCCCATCATTTTGGTAAGAGTTCGACATCGACATCTCGATGAGTAGAAGCCTAGTAGCTCAAAGCGGAACTTGAATGTACCCGCATCTGCCAGTGTTCCGCGGCTGCGAGAGCTGGATGCGCGCATCTCGCGCGATAGGTCCCCCCTGCATCCAGGCTTAACATCCCAGGCACGTCCTGGCGGCTAAATGATCCTTGTTCTGTTCGCCTAGCTTTCAGAAGCACACTCCACTTACAGCTGTTACCGACGCAGGCAGTACAAGGACAAGGACAAGCTGAAGACTAACGAGACAGATGCGCCCGCACAGCAGTGGTTGTTAGACTGTGGAACGGGACAGGGGCGTCGGCGATCCCTCCGGCGTTTAGCGTTCATCACCGCACAACGGCCATAAGCGGCAACCGCGATGCACCCGCGGGTCAAACTTGACGTCGCTTAGATTAGATCGCAGATCTCCCCTCAAGTCTGCACCTGCTCCCCGAAGCGTCTGAAGCTTGCGCATGGCACACCCAAATATTCCCAACACTCGGCTCGGCGCGGAGCGGGCGGCGTTCCGTCCGCCGTCCCAAGCGATGAATTCCAGCCAAGCGAGATGAACTCCCAATGCATTCCACACATATCGATATCTGCATCAGCTACCGCCGTCCCTGCAATTGACCCGCAAAGAGCTCGTTCGCAATTCCCTGCGCCATCGCGATGCGAAGCAGTATCGGCCCTGCCGGTCAACAACTATCGCCAAGGGTCGTCTTCGGCTTCGACCACTGGCAGCCTGTCTCTCAAAGATGGACTGTTTACCACTGTGGCGAATGTCGCCTAAAAACTGCCTATGTACGCTCCGGAGACATCGCCGCCGGCGCGGTATCATCGCATCGGCCGTCCACCAGAAAGGGTGGGGGCCGGCGCCTGTCCTCGTGCCTTGGAGGATATCGATTGTACGTGGCGTCCTCGCGCCACCACTAATGTTGCAGCTATTTTCAAGCTGACTTCGTGGCCCATCTTCCGAGTCCCATCACCATCGCGATGGGGCGCGTGCAATGGCGTGGCAATGATCGCGTAGATTAGATATCGATATCCATCTGCAGGCCACTGGGACTCCGGTTGAGCGTTGGGCAGTAGCCGTATGGTGCGCTGCAGCCTCACTCTGAGTCCGACTCGGCCATTAACAGGCACCCGCTCGAACGAAGCCCCATCGATATCAGACCTGGTCGATACACAGACACTCTATGCTGGACGCGGAGGCTTTTGCGTCTGAACCCTATCCAAGTATATTCGGAACCTGAGCCCCTGGTTTCCGATACCAATACGGTACCAGTTCCGCGTACGCGTGCGATAAGCCTTAGTCTATCGTACTTATACAAAGCTCGGACACGGCGGGGGATCGGCATAGGCGCACGCACGTCTGTCAAGGGAGGAATGCTCAAAAGCGCTCCGCCGCGGAATCTATTCTGTTACTATATATCTCTCCATCGCAGCTCTGACGGGTGCAGGTGGTTTTCACATGGCCATGGCCCACGGGCCCTACCCTCCCCAAGGCTACTTTCGACATGTCCCGAGTCCGACGTCATGAGACAGAAATTTACAGCGCGACGACCTGCTGCTGCGCGTTGAAGTTGAAGTTCATTGTGATGTGTATGTACTCTACTCTATGTTGTTATTTTAGTTTTGGGGTAACAGTTTGACCTGCAGCTCGGAACAGACGGCGATATCGGGCAGCACAAACCCAAGCCCCAAACACCGCCGATATTGATCTCGTCGACGGGCTCACGCGGGACGGCGCGCCCATCCACCAGCACTGGCAGTGGCATTTGTTCCTAGTGTTGTTGTGGGCATGAAAATCGAATTCAGAAAATGACAATATCGGCGGCGGGCTGGAGTTCTCGAGCTCGGAGCCGAGGGTGGCGTCGTTGAGGCGTGAGTGCACGGGCGCCGAGGTAAAACATCAACGATACGCCAGAATGAAGCACAAAGGACGAATTGCTCCAAACATCGCGAAGTCCTACTCGTGATGAGTAAATCTACTTTTCCATACGGTAGAGTCGGACATCCCTTCGAAACTCAAGCCATCTTTCTTTGTCCGGAACCCCAAGTTCATGCAACCTAGTGTTGTGAATAGCAGATATATTTCACGCGTGGTACACAACGTTAACATACAACAAGCCCCCCTCCGTATAGGTATAAGCAGCAAATAAACACGATAATTTACCAAGGACTCGGACTTAGACAGCCTGGCCGGAAGATCCATGAAGGCGCGCGCGCTTAGGCGGCGATGAACGAGTTGTATCCCTTGTCCTCGCCCTTAAGCATGCCGCCGCTGTGTTGCCCGTCGTGGAAGTCCTACAACAACCCGAGTCGTCAGCAACCGCGGATACCGGAACGGGGACCAAAAAAAAAACGCGACTGACGCTCATGACGATGGTGCCTCCGCTGACCAAAGTTCCTCCGCGATCCGTCTCGGTCGTGCGCCCAATGCGCACGCCTCCACCGCTAAAGTCGACGGCGGTGGACCGCGTGCCGGTGGTCACGCTCTTGTTGGGCTCGGCCCAGAAGGACGTCGTCGGCATCGTCGCGACGGTGTTGTCGTGCTGGAAGAGCGGCGCGCGGACGTTGAGCGTCGCCATGAGCATGTTGGAGTACAGCCGCCCGATGGTGAAGAACCTGTGCAAGCGCTTGTTAGCCGGGCAGGCAGCCCGCATGCACGAGGACAGGCACGGAGCGCTCACAATGTGAAATGCCAGTTAACCTCGCGGGCGGCCAGCCAGAGGATGACCTCGAGGATCGCCGCGGTCGACGTGAGGGCGCCCGTTTCTATCGAGAACCGGATGAGGCGGTCAATGACACCGGTCGTCTTTTGGAACGCGCTGCTCTTCTTCTGGTTCCAGAGCGTGATGACCAGGGTCGTGGTGATGCCCAAGTCGCACAGGGCAGCGCCGACGAGCCAGACGGTGATTTGGCCGGTGAAGGTCGCGAGGTGGACAAAAGTCACGTCGTGAAGCGAGACGCCGATGCCGTACCAGAATGAAACGATGATTTGGGCGAACATGGGCTGTGTGGGTGGTTAGCGCGGCCGGGCGGGACGGGAACGCCAGCGCGATCAATGGAAGGAGGACTTACGAGGGAGATAATGGCCGGGATGTACCAGCGGTGGGTGAGACGGTAGATGCGCCACATGTAGAACGACTGAGCGAGGGCGGCGACTGCGATGCGCCTATTAGACGAAGAAAGGATGATTGAGAGGGCGGACACGTACGGATGCCGTTGATTTCTGGCAAAGGCAGCCAGGCCCAGTCGATGTATACGAGGGTATCGAGGTCACCCCAGCCGATCCCGAAATCCTTCCAGGCGGCAATATTCACAAATACAGTGAAGACCGATTCCAAGAAGAACACGACCCAGACTGCGGAGATTTCAGCGCACCGACGGGAGAAGGGGCGAGGTTAACGGACCTAGGATCTTGATGCCGAGCAGGTCCTTCTTGAACATCTGCGAGTACATGTCTGCGTTGATGAGCAGGGATAGGTTTGCGGGAGAATCGCAACGCACAAACTTGGACGATGAGCATGCCATAGAGGATCGAGCCCCAGACAAAGCCCAGAACGAGCGGACCGAAACTGGTCGGGGCGATAAGTACCTGCACGTCGAGCGAGACAGCGGCCAGCTCACAGCTCTGGAATATCGACGCCGGGAACCTTGACGGGAGCCATGGTGGTCGGAGGGAAGGGGGTGGAGACCGCATTGAAGTGGATAGGTTATAAAGTGCAGCTATTCTCAGGCGGATTGCATCGCATTGGCTGGGGCTTACCCCGATAGTATTGGTGTGAATCTGGCCGGTCGGCGACTCAGAGGGCAGGGTCAATGATGTTAGAAGGCGACAACGGTCTACGCACCAATCTAGTAAGCTTCTAACAGTACAGTTGGACGTCCGCGCGGTCCTGGCTTCTCCCCGTCCCGATGTTGATTTTCAACCAAGTGTTCAACTATCATCGCCAGCTTCTACCAGTCAGTTCATCGCACCCCCAGTTGATGAACAAACCGAGGCCCTATCTCGTCCTCCGCCGTCCTGATTCTCCTCGCAAGAAGTAGTTGCGTTTCCGTTTTGTGCTCTTTGGGTGGACGATCAGAATGAAGCCTTGAGGCCTTATATCAGAGCCAAACGCCGCGATGCTCTTCACCGCCTCGAGCGTCTCTCTCTAGCCCCACCACCATGTCTGCCCCCCACAAGATTGAGCCATCCTACGATATCGTCTTTGCTGGCGGAGGAACCGCAGCGCTCATCATCGCAACCCGTCTCGCCACCGCGTTCCCCGATCTCAAAATCGCGGTCCTCGAAAGCGGCCCCGGCACCAAGGGTAAATTCGAGCACACCACCCCCGGGCTGTACATTAGCCACCTGGCACCAAGTCCGTACCATCCCGTTCCAGTCGATTCCAATCTAAACCCATCACAGCATCCAAGACCGCCCAGTTCTACTTTTCCAAGCCGACGCCGGGCATTGGCGGGCGCGATCTGGCATTCCCGTCGGGGATGTGCGTCGGCGGAGGGAGCTCCATCAACTTTATGCTCTACAACCGTCCGTCGGCGAGCGACTACGACGACTGGGAGACCAAGTTCGGCAACAAAGGATGGGGATCGGACAAAATCATTCCGCTGCTGCAGAAGGTCTTATTTGCTTTTTAACGTTTCATTGTTGTCGTGCTAACAGCGGCACAGGCGGAGACGTACGATATCGACCCCAAGAAAGCCAACCACGGTGACAGTGGCCCGCTGCATGTCACATACGGCAGCGAATGCTTCGAGGTCGGCAAGCAGTACATCGACGTCGGGTCCAAGTACGAAAAAGACCGCCCGGCGACCGACGAGGGCAGCGGTTTCACCGCCGACTCGATTAACAAGTTCTTCGTACGCGTTTCTTTCTTTCTGCTCGCGGACGCGTGTTTATTTTCCGCAGCAAATGCCAAAATGGATCAACAAGGATGGAATCCGGTCGGATATCGCGGTAATCTTTCGTTCTCTTCCCGATTGTGCGAATCCCGCTCATCGTTGGGTAGCACAACTACTACTACAACCTCGAGTTCAAGAACCTCTCTGTCTTTGATGGCGTCCGCGTCAACCGTGTCCTGGTCACGTACGCCTCTCCCTCCGTCCCGAGTCTTGCTTACAACTAACAAGGAACGGAACCGCAACCGGCGTCGAGTACCTCTTCGATAAGCGCGTCTATGAGGGGGCATCGCAGGACCTCAAAACGGTCTCTGCCAGCCGACTCGTCGTCGTCTCCGCCGGCGCCATGGGCTCGCCGCTCATCCTCGAGCGCTCCGGAATCGGCCGCAAGGAGGTGTTGGAAAAGTTCAACATCCCCGTCCTGCAGGACCTGCCCGGTGTCGGCGAGAACTACCAAGACCACCCGGCCGTGTTCACGCCCTACTACGCCGACACCAACACCACGACGATGGACGGCATCTTCCGCGGCGACTCCGAGTTCATCGCCAACACCATCGAGAAGTACAACAAGGACCGCAGCGGCTGGCTTGCAACCAAGTAGGCGCTAATTCAATTATTCTCACGATACTGACGCGCCCCAGCGGCGTTGATGCGATCTGCAAGATGCGCCCCCGCCCCGACGAACTCGCAGAGCTCGGCCCCGAATTCCAGAAGTACTGGGACGAGGTGCTCAAAGACCACCCGGACAAGCCGCTCTTCATCCTCATGGCTACTGGAGGGTGAGTCGCGTCGGGCCAGTGCCTGTTGCCTTCTACTCATCGCCGTCCTAGTTCGCCTGGTGACGCGCCGGCAGAGCCAACAAAGAAATTCATCTGCCACAACGTCTTCCTCGTACGTGCTCTGCTTCACGCCCTTCTGCTCTTAACACACGAGATACTGTAGAGCTACGCGGCCTCGCGCGGATACCTGCACATCAAGTCCACCGACCTGTACGAGAACCCGGACTTTGACTGCGGCTTCTTCACCGAGTACGTTTCCTATCACCATCTAGCCCGCCAACTAACCCTTTCCAGCCCCGCCGACCTCGCCGCCGCCCGCTGGGGCTACAAAAAGGGCCGCGAAATCTTCCGGCGCCTCCCGATCTACCGCGGCGCGCGCCTCGCCGCCCACCCACAGTTCCCCCCAGGCAGCGCCGCCGCATGGGACCCCGCGGAGAAGAGCCCCGTCCCATTCGACGCGCCCGTGTTCAAGTACACCAAGGAGGACGACGAGGCGATCGACAAGTTTAGCCGCGACGTTGTTATCACTAGCTGGCACTCGGTGCGCATGCGTCTTTTATCTTTCGTTTGAGCTGGAGTTGAGAGCGCGTAGCTCGGAACCTGCGCGATGAAGCCGCGCGAGCAAAACGGCGTCGTGGACGGGTCGCTGAACGTCTACGGCATCCAGAACCTCAAGGTCGCCGATCTGTCCATCCCGCCGACCAACGTCCACTCCGTGCGTCCTCTTCATCTCCCTTGCCTTCTTCTGACGAAATCGATCTCCGCACAGAACACCTACGCTACCGCGATCGCCGTCGGAGAAAAGGCAGCGGTCATCATCGCCGAAGAGCTTGGCGGGAAGCTTTAGGAACATTTGTCGTGTAATTATTTTGTCGTCGTCGCAATAAACTCAGAATCTTTCGCTCACTTCCTGCGTGCCTGAATTGACAATGATTGCATGACTTATTTGCCAGTGACTTATTGAGTGAGCGAGTTGGTCGCCCACATGATTCGAGCAAAGAGATTTGCTTGAATATTCTGTCAAACCACTGCGTTCCGTCGCGACATGTCGACAACCTTACTCGTATATCTTCCAGCGCAGACTTTGTTCAAGCACTAGATGCTCAAGTTCAATGCAGACCAATCAGTTCCCAATAACTGTAACCCACTTCTCGAGACCGCGCTCGAACTCTCCCAGGAGCCTTGTGGAATGTTACCCTCCTCCTTCGACGACACGGTATCTGCGGTGCTACAACAAAATCTTTGAAATTCAACAACAACCGGAAGTTTGCGCGCTCGGACAGATCAACTACTCCGAACATCTCAACCTCGCACGCCAAACCACACCGCTACGATCCATCGTCGAGACGTTTAAATCCAACAAAGCCTCCACAATAGGAATAAGTTCGTCCTGCTCAATATCGTGTCTAGAGATTTGGTGAGCTTTCGGGATCCAGCCGGAGGGATCAAGGAACTCACTCGTTTGTTGGCCATACAGGCAGGAACATCTGCACCGCCCTCAATGCGGGGAAAAGACCCCATCGTACGGAAGATAGTATTTGCTGAAGGTCAGCAACCCTGTGGTAAATTTATGAGGACGAAACGAAAAGCCACTCAGGAGAACGAACTGGTATTTTCGCGAATTGAGAAGGATCCTTTCGAGGTTCAAATGCGGAATCGTCGGTTTCAGTGTAGCAGGATAAGACGGCTGCTTTACGCGGGACGCGAGCCCAGAGCCATGGTCGGCTACAGCCTAAACTGCCGTAAGATATGCGCGTAGACGACTCGAAACCAAGAGACGCACGGGTTTGCCGTCCCCGTAGATAATCAGCGGCAGATTGGGGCAAAAATCGAGTACGTTCAACCGGCTGCCCTCTCCTCGAGTGGCTCGGAGCTCGAACAGTTTACTCTGGTGACTTTCCAAGAATCGACGACAAGGGATCTGTGCGGTAGCTGGGATATCAAGCAGGAAATAAAGTCGTCGAAGGGAAGGAAGCCTTAAAGGAGAAATGAGACAATGACAACCAAGGAAACAAAACACACTCTGCGCCCGCCAATACCGTCAAAAACGAAGGGTGAAAATGCCCAAGCGCGAGACATTCCAGATTAGGCAGAGCTGGCAATTCCCCTGGCCACGCTCCAGCGGGCTGAGCACGAAACTCTGTCATACAACTCCACTCGAGTGAACGCAGACTCGCGAAAGCCCCGAAGATCATCGGCGGCTGGACGCTCTGCGCTGCGGCAATGCGAATCGCCAGAAACGCCTCCAGCGATGGCGCACAAACGCGTGCGATCGTCTCGAACGCCTCCCAGCTGATGTAGGGCTTGCTATCTGGCGATGACACACCAGGAGGATAATTTGGCCTGGCACCACCGTTATGAAGGAGAATGAGGTTCGGCAGCTGCGCGAGTAACGTGTTAACTGCGGGGAGAATTATTGCATCCACAGAGATGTCCGAGTTCGAAGGATCGAGTTCGCCTGATGCTGCGGCCGGGCTGAGGCTAAGGGATCGTACGCACGATGCTAGTCGAGGATCCGACTTCAGCGAGCTAAGCAGCGCGTCTACGTCGCCGGACTGGTAAATTTGGATATAGCGATAGAAATGAGGACGGCCCAGGACCTGAGCGGGGGGTGTCAGTTGTTCAGTAGTATCGCGGAAAATCACGAAAAAAGAGAACCTCGAATAGCTTGCATACGCGCAGCAACGGAGCGTACGCGCGGCTCCCAAGGATCAAGCAGTCTTGTTGGCGCCTACTTGAGAACGCGTCGATGTCTTGCGCCCGCTGGATTTCCTTCAAGTCATTGCCCATAGCGAAAAATAGCACACGGCCCCAGATCTTGTCCCTGACGTCTTCGGACACCAGAGATAGCGGTACAAAGAGGGGATCCACCGGCTTGGCTGGCCGTTTAGTCGAAAACTTTATATCTGCAAAGAATTGCCTTGAAGATATCAGATTGCGGCCGTGGATGGAATATGGACGACGCACGGAAGTTTCAACACCACGATATCCCTCAACAATGGATCGTTTCGAACGACCTGGGCGAGGATGCCGTCGTTGAGCGGCATGTAATTCGTGAGGACTATCCGCTTCATCTGGGAGCATTCCGCAAGCGAGCGCGAAATGGCTACGAACGATAAGTGAGGCTGGGCCTCAACGACATTGGCCGCAGGCGCAAAGATCTCTTCGATCGTCTTTGACTTCTTTATAGCCCCGTATAGCGTCTTGCACTTTCCCGGTTCGTCGAAGTTTTGGGTAGTGAAGGCGTATGGGAGGTCGACAACCTTCTGCAGGAGTTAATTTGTGAGCGTTTCGGACCGAAATATGTACGAAGCGTACGAGATTGCTCCAGCCCGAGGCGATACACTCCCCCAATACCCGCACGAGCGCTTTGTGCTGCATGTTCGGCGGTGCCCTTTGAGCGTCCGATATGATTAGGCGACGGGGATTGATCAAGGCGAGGCCGGCGCAGAGCTCCGCCGTGCGGTCTGCCGGCCACACGGAGACGACGACAAAGAGATCGGTGATATTCCGCGCACGTCGCAAGATCTCGTGCATGGGCTCCCCAAACCCGCCCTCGATGCGGAGTTTCCTGATGAATGCGCCCAGTTGCGAGTTCCCTCGAAGCGCCGTTTGTAACGCTGCGGCCTGTCCCTTGGAGCGGATGACGACGGTATGGTACAGTAGGGGCGTGGCAACTCTGGAAGCTAGTCAGATTGCGTGCACGTGTGGATCCGTGTTTGTAAGGGACGGCTCACCGCAGCCAGGCCTTGCAAACCACCAGGATCGCCGACGTGGACTCGGAGAACCTCGCAAACGGAGACGCATAACCAAAAGAGTTCCTGAAATCTTCATCCGGCACCCGGAGTACGGGAGAAATCATCTCGGAAATGATTTCGTCGGGCAACGCTGGTGCGGTGGCGAAGGCCATGTTTGCGGCGACGATGGTGAGTGGCGGAGCCAAGGTTACGAATGATGTGCAGATTTGCAGAAGTGCCAATTCTGGTGATTTCGCCATGGTGAAATCCTGCAGGTCCCAACCTGCAGGTCGAAGCCTGCCAGGTGAAGCCTGCAGGCGTGCGCAATTGGCATCGGTCTCCAGATTTGTACCAGTAGACAAGTTGAAGCGCTCTGGGATGCTCTGGGCTATTACCCGGATTATGCTAGCGGTTTTGGAGTACCTGGAACGCGTTTTAACGTGGCCGGACGCGTAAAAGTGTATCTGCGCTTACATTGATCCTACTAGGAGTAAAAAACGCAAATCTATCGACTCCGTGCTGCGTCCGCCAAAGCCTCGAGCTCAGCCAAATTCTCACTCTTCATGCACATCCCCTTGAATACCGAGCCCTCTCGCCGCATCAGCTCCAACGGTGAATCAAACTCGACAATCTTCCCCTTGTCTAGCACTATAACGCGGTCGTAGTCAATGATGGTCTTGAGGCGGTGGGCAACTAGAGGGCGTATCATTAGCGGCAGTCGCTGAAACACACACGACACACCAGTTATAAGCAACGACCGCGCGAATTCCTCCCGAATCGTGTGCTGAATTTTTGCGTCCGTCGCCATGTCCACGCTGCTCGTCGCCTCGTCCATAATCACAATCGTCGACCGCCGGAGTAGCGCGCGCGCCAGGGCGATGAGCTGGCGCTGGCCAGCAGAGAAGTTGCTGCCGCCCGCGGAGACCTGCGTGTCGAGGGATAAAGTTGTTTTCGTGTCGATGGTGGTCGGCGCGGTCGAGAGACTGTCGTCGACGCTCACGTCACCATAGTCCACAGACGCGGCACGGGAGGTGCCTGGCGTCGGGACGCGCGATTGAACATCGGAAGAGGCGATGAGATGGACCCGTCGGAGGACGTCAAAGCAGACGCTGTCCTCATGCGCGTCTACGGACGTCAGCAGCGTGCCCGTCAAGTTCAAGAGGCACGCAACGCACTGAACGGGTCAAGGTTGTCTCGAAGCGTTCCCGAGAACAGAACCGCGTCTTGTGGAATGAAGGTCTAAAGCGGGTGAGCGGGTCAGCAGATTGCGCCGGAGGTCGCGTACCATACGAGAGCGCAGGTCTAAAACGCTTCAGACACCTTTTTCTGGGAGAATATGTAGGCACATACCATGGAGCCCAATCTTGGATATATCGATTCCGTCGACGACGATCTTACCTGCAGCATCAATTTATAGAGGATCCAACATAAAGAGAGGCAAAGGACCATTCGACGGGTCAACGAATCGCAAGAAACTCATCGCCAACGTCGATTTGCCGCTGCCTTCCAAGTCATCAAGTTACTTCCACCGTCTGCAAAACGCGAGAAACGCACCAGTCCTCCCAACAAGCCCGACCCTCTCCCCCGCCTTGAGCCTGAACGAAACGCCGTGCAGTACCAAGGGCAGGTCCGGCGCGTACTTGATATGCAGATCCTCGACTGCGATCAACGCGTCGTTCGAGGCACTCGAGGGCCAATACGCCGGTGGTCGGTTTGACTCGATGATGGCGGGTGGTTCCTGCGGCAGCTCAAGGTATTCCGTGATGCGTTCGACCGAGCTGCAGATGGGGGCCTTTAGATGGGAGGCTGGCTGGAGCAAAGCAAGATCTGACTTTAGATTGAGCTCGAGGTCTGCCCAGTAGCGACACGTCCAATACACGTTTTCGCTGAATGTGAGGGCGGACTATGAAGGTGTTTATTCGAGAGCAATGCCGCACAGAGAGTTATACAGACCGTTATAACGAGTCCCGCAAGCCCGGCGTCGTTGAGGACGATAATGGCGAAGAGGGCTGTGATGTAGACCGCCTAACGGGATGATAACACGCTCCAACGATTGAGGTAGAAGGACAGACCGTTCCGCCTGCAATGCACGTCAATCGAGTGGCGGAAATGGACGAGGAACCTACCGAGAACATCGTAATTAAGCAAAAGCCACCGATTGCACATCCTACCCAATTCAGCTGTACGGCAAAAAACCGTCACCGCACTCACCAGAACGAGTACCACATCTTCGCCATCGCGTCCACACGCAGATGGAAGCCGTCCATGAACCGTTTCTCGGCAGAGAACGCTGCCACGGTTTAGCGACGGTTTCGCTCGAATTGAGGCAGTAAAAAAAACGAACCTCGAACTGTGACCATTCCCGCAAGCAGCTCCCCAAAGTCAGAAAAGATGGGGGAGCGGCTGTTCGACTCCATGCGGCGCAGGTCGCGTGCCGTTTGGAGGTACCCGTTCGCGAGCCACCAGTAAACTGCCGAGATCAAGACGCCGGGGAGGATAAAGGGTGGGAAGACGACGCTGGTGATAATTACCTTGCTTTGCTAGGTCCCCCAGCGTGACTATTGGATAAGCATTGTACTGGATCTGATGTGTTTCCACCACCGCTCTTTCAGACCCCAAACCTCGTTACTCTGCAGGTCACGCTCTTCCGTCGTCCTCCGTGTTGATCCTGTCTCCATGGCGTACCTTTCATACCCCAAACCTCGTTACTCTGCAAGTCACACCTTTCCGTCGTCGCCCTTATTTGTCCTGATTTTGCCGCCACCAGGTTTCCCTCGTATATGCTAATAAAATCTTGTTCTTTCCGTTCTCCGGCCGTCTACATTCAGAGATCTGCATAAACTGGCGGCGGGAAATGTGTTCACCCTTGCCCGTCGTCCATCGTGCGCTGCTCTTTCAAACTTGACTGCGACGCCCTTCCCCACGTTGGCGTGTGGTGTTACCATGGCGTACTGCCCCACATCTCTTCGGCGACCTCTTGTATCTGCTCCGATTATGAACACCCGTGTTGGGTGGTCCTCTATCGGCGTCCTGTTTGCGTCGTTCATCCGCCTGGCCGGTACGAGCCACCTCGGTGCCATTCGTATTGAGCGCGTGCCGTCGTCCAAGTGTACCTCGATGGGCTTGTCGGTCGTATCTGGCGATACGGGCGCTGTAAGCTCCACATAACCCGTCTTCCCTATCGCGGTCTGACGCGTCGTAGTCGTTCGGCCCTCGGTGATGGGTCGTATTTCGACGTCTACGCGCTTGCCGACCATTCCGTTTATGCACATCCATTGCCCGCTCGCACTGTCTTCCGTCTCCGTATCTCGCGTGCCGGGCTCAATGTATGTGAACTGGTCTATCGTGGCGTATAGCTTCGTGAAGCCGTTTGTTTCTTTCATCCTGATTTGTTGGGGGTTTGCTTACTTTGGACGTATTTAGTACTCTGCGGAGTTGCGGTGGTTGCTGCTGTTTGCGGTGCGTTAGTCTTACTTATTGGACGTCGTATCGCGTTCTTACCTCTTCAATTTCGTATAGACCCCCGCAAGGATGAGAGCAAGGGAGGTTGGAGTTCACGTCTATTATCCGCGTAACCTCGCCCGTCTTTCCCGCATGGATGCCATGTTCCACTCGCGCTTGACTCCCGATAGGCGCGCGACGCGTTGTACGGTTGGTATGCACCTTCACCTCTTCGCGTTTCCTCCTCGGTATTATGCTGAGAATGTGTAGGTCGTTGCCTACAACTCTTCCCGACCAAGAGTGTCCCTGTCCTTCATCGACCGTCACCGTCTCGCCTACCATGGCTCTCCGTATGCCGTATGTCGCGTGCGGTCTTGCCCAGGCTGCCGGCAATACTACGAGGTCGTCTTGGTGGAATCTTGCTAACACTTGAGACGCGATTTCCTCCTCGTATTGAATGGACCGTCCTCCGACGGACGTTCGAACTCTTATTGTATGCGCGTCGGGGCGGTCTAGCAGAATGCCTTCTGTAGCCGACCCACAAGATGGCGGTAGGTTGAACTGCACTCTTGTCCCTGCGGTCATTGCGCAGGCGTCTGCCGCCGAGTCTTGTCGAGTCGTCAGGTTACTCGGGCGTGCTCCGGATGCATACTCTTGGTCGTCGTATGTCGCGTATTGGTATGTAGCGCGTATCGGTCGTTTTGTATCCGTTAGGTGCTCTTCCTTCAGAGGTCTTTCCGTATACGCTTCCCGCGATTGGTTGTTTACGGGTGGCGCGTTTCGTGCTTGGTCTGACATTTTTGTAGGCGGTGCGAGTGGTGGTGGTGGAAGGTTCCGAAAACGCGCGTGATGTTATGTCGATTGAGTAGATACGGGGTACAGGATTTGTGTATTGCTCGTTAGAACTGCCAGTCTTCGGTCCTCTTCCCTCAGCCACTCTGAAGGATGTGTGACGAATAGCGCGGTGTCGAACCCTCTGAGAATTCTGATGTTGTCGCGTCCGTGGCTCCGCGACAAGGCGACGTACGCGCTGAACGGAGTGAGCTTCCCGGTTGGCGGTGATGCCAGGTCGATGAGCATGTAGTGGATGGTCTGTCCTTGTGACTTATAGTCGGTAAACGCGTATCCCGGCGTCATCGCCAGTTGCCGTCGTCTGATCTGGATGCGATCGTGCTCGGGGCCGATGGAGAACCGGACGGAGGACGGTACTATTGGGAGAACACCTTCTGGTAGGCCCTCGAATGCCGGTACGGAGGTCCCGTCTGGTCGGAAGAGTACGAGCGCCGGCGGATACTCCAGAGCTGTTTCTCCGCTCTCTGCATTCTCTTGAAGAGGGAGCGGTTCCCGCTCGTCGAGCACTAGGTCTGTTACTTCTCCCCTCGTGCCGTTCGCAAGATCTGCCTCGGTTGATATGTTCAGCAGTACCATCGCTCTCATTCCGATACTCAGCTGTACGGTGTCTGACAACTTTCCCGCCTGCTTCGTCTTCAACGACGCGGTGAGCAGCTTCTCCATATTGGAGAGCTCCCTTCCATCCTGCGCCACTCGGTCCTCGGCCGGGAACGTGAACATAGCGTTCCCGGTTTGCGCTTTGTGTTTTCGAAGCGCCTCCGTGTTCCAAGCGATCCGTGCTCCGTGTCTGGGGGTAACGAGTGTCGGATTGTCCCATGGGGGCGATAGCCAGTCCGGTTGCTCGCATTCCGGGTTGGTCACGACGAGGCGCTTGAGCATGTCTATGTCCGCCTCGGTGCAATCTCCTACGCGTAGACGGCGCAGCATCTCGTACCAGGCGACGTCCGTGACGCGTCTTTGTTCCGTCAGCGTTACAACGGTCGTGAACTGGTGGTAGAGGAATAACCCTATCGGCGAGGGCATGTCGGGTCCGGTACCTGCATGGAACAGCGCTTTCCGGGGGTCGCCTATGGGAGGGAACTGGTGTAGATCGCCGAACAGCATGACGTTGATGTTTCCGAACGCGTCGCTCGCGCTCGCTCGCCCAATTTCCTGCTTGGCGGCAGTAATTATCAGTGAGAGGAGTTCGAGAATCTCTTTCGTGAGCATGGAGTACTCGTCAATGAGTAGGTATTGGGTTGGACGTATGTTGTTGCGTCGTTTGTCGGTGGGATGAACTCGGTTCCATGTGTTTTTGCATATGATGTGCGGTAGTCCTGCCCAAATGTGCACCGTTACGCCTCCGAACAAACTCGCCGCGACCCCAGTTGTCGCCGTTTTGGCTAACATGTGAGACGCGTCTCGTTCCTGGAACGAGCGTGATATCGCGTTCAGAAGGACAGTCTTGCCTGTTCCTCCTTCTCCGCAGACTATCATTAGCAGTTGCGGAGGCGCGTTGCCTCGCAGCGTCGCGTCGAGATGGTCGATTATGATGTTGTGGGCGCGAGTCTGCTCTGTGTTGAGCCCGGGCGTTGCCGCTGCAGTTGCGGTAGACGGTGGTGTTACGTCGATGACGGCGCCGTTTGCTGATGTTCCCTGCCCGGCTGCGCCGTTAGACACGCTCCCTATGTCGACGAGGGTCTGCGCCATTGCGTTCTGCGGAACGTAGTCGGTAGATCGCGTCCATGCTTTGATTCTGTTGCCCCATTCGATATATTTGGCTGTATCCTCCCTCGTTGCCCTTGAAGGAGGTGGCCGTGGCGGAACGTTTTGGTCGTATGCTTCGGCGAAGATGCTGCGCGACTTGGCGATTTCGATCGCTTCGCTTCCGTGAATGCGTTCCCTCGCCGCGTAGCGGGCCCGAAAGCGCTCGCCGAATGTCCTCGTTTGTGGGTTGCGGTATGTCGTCCGCTTCGTCCATCCCTTCTGCGCTTCTCCTGCTGTCCCCGGTACCCTCGTCGTCGACTACGGTCTCTTCTTCGTCACGCCTCGTGGCTCTGTCCGAGCATTGATAGAAATACTGGATGTTGGCGATTAGGCGGTGAACGCGATCGTCTGCGCCTCTCGAAAAAGTGTCGAACGCATCGTCGAACGTGAGGAATCCTGTTTTGAGATCGCCCAACCGGCGCCATGGTCGCAGGAGAAGCAGCATTTGAGCGCAGTAGTATTCGCGGTTTGGGTCGTTCGATCGGGGGAACCAGCGTCCAATAAAGTGAATGTTGACCTCTTGGCGGGGACCTCGTATAACCCGGCATCTCGCCCTGTTGGACGACGAAAGGTACGCGACGCGGTCGCTTCTAGGTCTCCCTCCTCTCCGCGGTCTTGCATCGTCTAGGGAGTTTTCCTCATCTCGAGGAATATCCTTTCCGTCGTATGTCTGAGAGAAGTAGTCGTACAAGGACATGTCCTCTAGCTCATGTCCTCGATCGATGTACTCCTTGAGCTGGTCTTTCAGCTCGACGCGTCCTTCTTGGTTGGTGAGCGTGACCGTGCTGTTCTATAGTCTCCGTCAGATTCCCTAGAGCCGTGTCGGCCGAACGAAAACCACTCACCGACCCATCCGAATTACTCACGCCCGCTTCCATAGTAGATGTAGGTTGGTAACATACGCTGGGGGTATTTAGTGCGCGTCCAGTTGGGTCGTTAGTATGACTTACTTCCCCGGCAACAGATCCGGAAACTCGTTCCGTAGCGCCAGTGTCATCTGGTCCCAGTATACGCGCACGTAGGAGTGGGAGATGAAGCGATCTCCCCATCCCATGAGATAGCTCACGACCTCTGGCGCGCTGAACTCGTGTTGCCTGCTGAGCGTGTTGGCGCATTGCTGCAAGAGACGTTTGTTGAGTTCAGCGTTCGTTTGCTGGCGGGCGTCGAGCTTGTCTCGCATCGCAGCGTTCTTCGCGAAAAGGGCGGACGCGTTGGCTGCTTGGATTTGGCGTTTGGCGATATATAGCGTGATGTAGAATGTAATGTCCTTGGTGTCCGTCCCGTTGGTGACGATCTTCATGTCCTGGTTGCAGCGCGTTAGCTGCATGAGTGTCGGGTTCCAGGCGTTGATTCGTGAATATAGTCGCTTGGGGCCCCACTCTCCCGTTTCGGTTACCCAGTCCTCCATCGCTGTTCTCCATGGTGCGCGCCTCTTGCACGCGTATACACCCTTTTTGAGCTTCAAACAGGTGAACGCTGTGCATGAATGAACTTGAACGGCTCGCGCAATGCGTCGTTCAGCCGCGTCTGCGCGTTCGTTGTAATTGGGAAGCCGAGGGTCTTCCGGCCGCGAGTAGGCAATGTTCGGCTCGACAGGTATGTTCAACACGTCCTTGCCGGTAGTGCCTTTGACATGCGCCCGAATCGTACTGGATATGTATCGACGCATCTTCTCTTGGAATCGGTCCGACTGCAACGCTGTCCGCATCGTATCCGCCGTCGGTGCTCCCTGCAGCCAGAACAGTATGTGCAAGTGCAGCGTCCCCCCGGGCCTGTGCCTCTACGGTGCCGATGTACCCGTTGACTGTTCCAACAATGCCCGGTCTGCGGTCTATTGCCCCGCGAGGATTGACGACTATCCCGAACGCCTCTTCCAGTATCACGCGCACGGTTTCATGGAAGTATTCCGCAGCAGCAAACGGGTCCGCTGCGATCGTGCGTCGTCTCTCCTCGCTGTTCGGCCCTGCCGTTGCGATGAACTTGTCGAGGTCGATCGATTTACCGGCCAACACTTGCGCGATGGGATCTCCCGTGTCCGACAAGTTCAGTGTCGCCCAAATCGTCGGTGGATTGAACCGGAGAGACATTCCCCATACTTGTGATCGGATGGCGATTCGGCTCTCGTCCGTCCCCATGACTTTGGAACGAACGGTGGTTATCTGTTTCCTCAACGCACGCACGACCGGATTGCTGATTGCTTGTCCGCGCTGCTCCTCCTCGCTTGCTTGCGCGAAGTCTTCGGGCCGTAGTCGCGCAAACGCGGCCTCGTTTGCGATGTATGCGCTGCGTTTGATTTGGAGCGAAGCCGATCCGCTGACTTGTCGGCGTTGCATTGTGCTGAAGGCTTGAAACATGAAATGCATGTGTTTCCGGAAGCGTTTGTCGTCGTATTGCAGACACCACTTTACATGGGCCGCGTATGATACGGCATCGACGCGGTCCACCTCTATGCCTCCGACTCCGTACGGCCATAAGGTCGGATACGCTCCGAGCGTATGGTTGGCATCGTTGGGACCTCCGTCAGTTCGCCGCCCGTCCGCGTCCGTACGAGGGTATTCGTTGACAAACGTGCTTCCCCTCCGTATGAGATAGTCGCGTTTGGCGCTACCCATGATGTTCAGAGCGGCAGATTCGAAGAGTTCTGCGTCGGTAAGGCTATCGGCTGCGACGTCTATCGATCCATGCGCCTGCAACGGCACTACGGCGGGATCTGTGCGCATGTTAGTGCATTGTTACTCCATGCACATACGAGGTACGAACCGAATTCGGCCCAATCGCCTTCTCCGCTTGCGTCGAGATCACCGTCTTCTTCACCTGAGATTGTGTTAGTGCGTGTACCGGATGTTGTGTACTTGGCGCACGCTGGGTATGTTCTGCTTCGGCTCGTTCCTCGGCTTCGTCTGGTAGTCGTGTCATAATGGGGTCCGTTCCTGCGTCCTTCGTCAGATAGCCTGTGGCCGCGTAAGGCACTTGTACCTTCGTCTACCGCGGTTCCTTCTTCGCTAGCAGCGCGCGGTTCTACTGATCATATTGAGCGCCTTTGAGGGTAATTGTTGCATTTGTCTTACCGCTTGGGTTGGTTTCCGCCCCTTGAATCGCATCGTCTCCGAAGAAGTCTCCGTATTCCTCTGCTATGTCGGCAGGTACGTATCCCGCATGCTCCTGGTCGATCACGGACTCGTCTTCGTTGTAATGCGCGTTCCTGGCGATCTCGTCGGGTACTCCGCCCTCGGGTAGCTCCTGCAGACGCGCCTCCGATATGTCTATGTTGGCGAATAGAGGATTGTGCGTCTTGAGCCAATGCAGGGCGTCTCCCACTCTGCCTCGTCTGACGATGAACGTGTCGGGTAGTACCATCAGGGGTACGTTCTTTGCGCCCACGAACGTAACCGAAACTACCGCAGAGAGGATGGAGACGGGTCGGGGCATGGTGTTTCCCTGTATCATCTCCGCGATCTCGGCGGTGTTGAGTCGATAGGTGGAAACGTTCCCGCGCAGGCCCTTGTTCATCGTATCTTTGTCCCATTTGACGTTGTTTTTCGTTTTCGGAAAAAGCTTGACGATGTACGCAGCGGGGAAGTATAGCCCGATAAGCAGGCGTTCCGGGAGCGTCAGCACCGAAAGGGCAAAAGGTACGTCGCCTATCCACATGTTGTTGGCAAGAGATAAGGACGGGCGTTGCGCGCCGTTGAGTTTTGTCTCGCACTGGACGCAGACATACGTCTTTCCTCTCCCGAGGGCGGGCTGATGAAGAAGCATGCCGTCCAGGAGAGATTGCGCGGGATGTGGGTGGGTCGGCGCGAGTAGGTGCTTGTTTGGGAGGTCGGAAGGTCGGCGCTCGTTCATTTCCCTCACAAACAGCAGCCTCGCACACACCATGCAAGCGGCTTTACTCATGACCGCGTTGCTTGTCCTGTCGATTACTCTGCGTCGTTGTGAGATAATCCGGATTTCGGGTTTGCTGGCGCGACGCCTACCTGGTTATGCAGTACTCGAGAACTTCTTGTGTCGGCGCGCGCATGAAGGGTCCTTCTATCAGCTCTTCAAGATCCCCTTCGTGGACGGAAGATGTTGTTGCCGATGCTCTGTTTTCGGTACGAGCGACTTTCTGGCGACGGCGCCGTATGTCAGGATCGGCCGAGACGGATGCCATTATCTCTTCACGCTCTACTGCGGGAAGGGCGTCCAGATAATCAAGCAGAAGCGGACGCTTGCGTTTCGCCGCGCTGCCCGGGTTCCGACCTCCAAGATGTTTGAGTATATTGGCCACCGAAACGGGCTGGAGGAAGGATCGTATATCTGGATCCGTTGTTAATGCTACGTGGGCCCTACAAGCTGTAGATTGTACCGGTTTCCATGTATCGCGCCAGCCTCGTCGCGGCGAAAGAGGTCGATGAGATTTGTTTGTTCTCTTTGGCCGCGTCTTGATGATTTGCCCGGTTGTTCGCGCAATGCCCTCATTCTAGGACAGAGTCTGTCGTTTTTCGGCACGCGCGGGACCGCATTGCGCGTGCCTTCGGCGCCGTGTTGTGATCGTCCTCATTATCTTAGTACCCTTCGGTCAGTGGCAAGTACATGTTTTTTAGCCGTCCCAACTGACATCGCTGCACGCTTTGCTCTCTTATTCGCTTGCTATTCGATGTGTTTGCTGGTGCTGGACCATCTCCCCTTGCGAGGCAGTCGATGTGCGGTCGATGTGCTGTCCAAGACGTTCGCTGCATGTGACTGACACGGTCAGCACAGTTACGATCAAAGCCGCGTGGCTACAGTGAACGCGCGTTCTGTTCCTTGCTGGTGCTTTCTGCAAGTCGGGTCGGTTCGTATTCTGTGCTTACTGCGAGCGGTGTGTATTGCGCGTCCTATACGCGCGTTTTGTGCTCGTAATAATTCTCATGCTAGTGATGTCGATGCGAATCCTGATCTTCGGGAGGCCCCGCATGTCTGGCTGGGCTCCCATGAGATCTGCGATCTGTGGGTCGATCTGCCGTGTTTGGTATGCATCGTGTATCTCTCGGTATTCGACGTCTTTGTTGTGGTCGCTCTTATGGCAAGAAATAAGTTGATACTGTTGTTTAAATATGCTTTCTGCTTTGGTCCCTTTGTTGAACTTTTATATGTGCTCCGACCGTCCTAAGTGCTTCCGCTCGCGGAAGTAGATGGAGCCTTTTCATTACTCGCGCGCCGGTCTGTCTTCTTATTTGTTTTTGCCGTATGTACCACACCGTCTTGTGTTGATGTCCATATCCGGACGACGGCTACTGGGCCATCAGTACCGTCTCGGCCGGCTGGTTGACCCTTCTTACGCGGATTTGTTGACTTCTACCGCTCCTGCGACGGTATATGATGCCGCCTGTCCTTCTCCTTCGTCGCAGTGTACCCCCATCTTCGATGGCAACGAAGCGCTTGCTGCAAGCGCTTGACGAAACCACCATCTCTCTCTTCGCAGTATCTCTGGGCACCGCGCTCTCCTGGGGTCTTGGCCCCTTGAGTCCTCAGAACATCTCGCTCGGTACGCGTCCTGTCGCCGACGCCGGTCATGTCTGCAATGGAGACGCGCCTTTTGAGCTGCCGCATGTACGTCTCTGTTGCTGGCATCCTCGTCGCCTTAGTCGCCCTTCGTCTGTTTTGTTGCTCATCCTCTCTGTCTCTCCGTAGGTCGCCGCATCGCATACCGCTTTGCCTTCTGCGTCGCCTTTCAAAAACGTCCCCGAGGGCCGACCTTCCGGTAATGGTCGTTCTCTAGACAAGGTATTCGCATTTTGGGTTCGTACGCGTATTGGTAGCTGAATTTTGTTTTACCCCAGAGTGGAACTCCCCTCGGCGGCGGCTTCATCCGTGCATACCGGGACGCGTCTGGCGGAATCTACATCTTCGCGCAAGAGAGTGGCGAGGACATCCTTGTGGTACGCAGAATGCTCACTTTGGAACGCGCCTTAATTCGTGTAGCCTCTCGTTCCCGTGCGGCTTGCCACAGGACCGCCATTCTTCGTCCAAGATTCTCTTGCTTCCGATTTAATGTCAAGGCAAGTAATATTCTCGATGTGTTCCGCTGGCGTTCATCGTTGTAGGTCGCAACGTTTGCATGTGGACCCTCTTGCTTCGTCTCAGCTAGCGTATGTTCCAGCAGTTCCGTTTGGAGGTGCCGCCCCCGACGGCGTGGGCGTCGCGTCCTCACCAGTAGCGGAGGCAAGCGCAAGTGCCAGTGCTGATATCACCTTCCGCGTCGGACGTCAGAGCTCGTGTTCTGTTGATAAACGCGCTCGACCGTCAGGCGGGCCCAGTAAACTAAGTACACGCCATACGCTCACCGTTGGATTTGACTTGTTGGGCTGCGGACGTACCAGCGCAGGAGATCGTCGTGGCTGCTACGAAGATGGACGAGGGCGGGGAGACTTTTTATTCGATGCATTCTCGCCTTGATTTTGGCGCGGTGTCTTTATCCCTGGTACCGTACCTATAATACCAGAGTCTGGAATATGGAGTGCGTTGGTTCGATATGTGGCGGTGGACTCGCAGGAACCGGTAGGAGGTTGGGCAAGTCGTGCGTGACTGCTTGTCGCATCTCGCTCCTCCCGTCATGTCGGTCGACGTTCCGCGCTTTGGTGCCCTCGTACGGGAAGCAGTTGAGGATGAGATCTCGGAGCAAGGCCCCGTACGTGTTCTCTGCGCGTCGTACTGTACTAACGACGCGACCACTCTGCAGGCCGACGAGCTGCTGTACACTGCGCTTCTGTACCCCACCGGCGGCAGCGAACCCGTCTTCGTGGAGGTGCCTGCTTTGCTAGGTGTCGGCACCCCCTGCAGTCCTTACGATCTCGACACTTTCTGGTGGATCGGCATGGGCAACGCTCCTTGTGCATCTTCCGTCGACATGGATGCCTGTTCCCTCACTGTTAAGCGATGGCCCTTCGACGACCCCTCTCCTCTGGCGCATTCCTACACCGTCTTCTGCGCGCCGCAGGCCGTTGCTGACCACAAGGCGTCTTATAGCCCCCATCCCGCAAATGCAATCATCAATTCCATGGTCGACCTCCAAGGCCGTGGCTGGCGGGGCAACGTGCTGGTTCTTCGCAGCGCTGCCCATTACGGTGAAAAAAACAAACGGGAGATGGGCGTGAGCGACATGACGGAGCGCGATCGGTATTTGGTGGATGGAATCGTGCGGAGGTGCGTGCTTCGGCCGGCAGCATAGAACGCGCGTCTCATCCTCGATAGTGTCATCCAAGAAAATCTTCTTGGGCGCAACTCGTCATCTTTCTTTGCATCCTAGAATTCCCTTCACGTATCCGTATAAAATCTGCATGTTTCTATTCGCGTCGCGTCCGACCATGCAGCCTTTGCCTCTGTTTCGCCTGCCCCTCAGTTCGGTCAAGGACATATTCCGCGTCGCTGACTGGGGAACTTTCATTCGCCTGTCGCATACGCACCCCGTTCTGCGCCGAGCGGCCGTGCGTGTTTTCCTAGCGCGCGTCGCCCATCGCGTCGGGCGCGTTCTGCTCGGCCATGACGCGTCCTACGCTCGACGTGTGGAGATATCCCATGTTTTCTATGCGCTGCTGCGTACTACCTCTGCAGTGGTCGTCGGGTCTGTTCCCTTGGCGCTACTCTCTCTGCGACAAGTCGACTACCCCAGCGTCACTATTACCAACATCAACATATTGGTTCCAGCGGACCTTTCCGCTGCCTGGTACAAGTTCCTTATTGAAACGCTGCATTTTAGGTATTTTTATTTGTTGTATGCGTTTTGTTGCGCGTCTTACCGTCGATCCAGTGTCCGTACCGCACAGCCTAGGGAAGAGTTCAGAGACCATGTTCGTGCCTTTGCAATTTTCCACCGAGGAGTACGTTACTTTGCCTTGCTGTACTACTCGCCCCTAACCGACCCTACCATTCTTAGGATTGTACCGTTACTCTGAGCGGGACGGCATCCCGATCCGTGCTGCCGGCCGTGTTCGCGTCAAGATATACGAGCCAGATGAACCTCTTGACGAGCAGCAGCCTCACGTCGTTCTATCCAAAGCTCTCTCTCGAACAACGCGCTCTACCTGCTTGGTCCGTCAGTAACGATGTCGCGGCGTACGTGGATAGCTGGCCTGGTCCCCTTCCTGGTATCGTTTCCTTGTTCTCCGACACAAAAGGACTTGGCCGTCCCTGTGGACCCGAGTGCCCTCGTCTTTATCGCCGGGTTCGCGGTTTGAAGGGGGCGGGCGTGTTCACGCATGGTGGCGCGGGTCCTTCCAATTACGGGCAGTTAGGGAATGTTGTTTGGAGGTTGTATGGTTCTTGCGAGAACCCGCGCTGCCTCTATCAAGGGGCACGCCGGACGATCGTCTAGAAACATGTGTACAGTAGGGTTTTTCCTTATTGAAAATCACGTCCTGCCTCTTCTGCATCCTCCATGCTCCAGTCGATTCCCTTCGAGCTCGAGTTCGCCGTTCTCAGCTCCGTGTCTTTTGCTACACTCTTGTCGTATTCGAAAACCTCCCGGCGAGGTCGGCATACTCTCCGTTCCATCCTCATCTACCGCGTCAACTCTCTACTCGACCGCTTCTCTATAACCGCCTCCGAACGTACCCGATTTTGGTCGTTGCTATCAGCTGGGAGGGGTGGCCTGTCAGGCTCGGCCTTGCTGTGGATAACGGAGCCTTCTCCCACTTGGCATCCCGCCAATCTCAATGTCGTCGTCGGTCATGACGGATCGTCAGCGCTGGGCGAGTTCTTCGTCCAGCTGGGTTACGCTGGTGTATCCGTCGGCTCGCGCCTCCCCCGGAATTGTGCCGTACCCCTCGATTCCGGACGCGGTGTCCTATCCGGAAACGTCAAGGTGGAAGACGACCACAACTCGCTTTGTTCGAGACACCCTTGTCGTTACCGTTTCGGAAAGCCGCGAGTATGTTCCGCTTCGTCTTCTTTGCGAGGTGGAGCATTCGTTGCAGGCTGGGCTCATCACCGAGACGACCTTTGTCTTATTTTATCCCCGGGACCTGCTCCGACGCGTTAGCTGGAGAAAGGGAGGCGGCGTCCATCGGCGAGACCAAACAGATCCCCCTCTAGACGCCGCTGTCGTCGCTGCACGCAACGTGGAACTAAGGTCGGCGCATGCGGTATCCTTTACCGGCCGATGCTTCCAGTCAGACTGCCCTGGACTGGTTCGGCGCGTTCGTGGGGGGCGGGGTATTGCAGTTTTATCGCTGCTGGTGTCTGTGGGCGTCGATGTTCTTGCCCAGCTCGCGCGGGGCGGATTCGAGGATCCTCGTTGTGCCGTATACTGGTCGTGGACCTTGTGCGAAAATTTTCGTTGTCCTTTCTTTCGGCAACCGCGCGATCTTCTCTGCATGGATGACGCCGAGGGCCAAGAGGAGTCCGAATTAACAAAGGAGGACGCGATCACGAGCAAGATGGACGCGGTCCTGCGATGCTCTCCGGTAAGTTCTCTCAGCTCTCTCTCTATCAGCGACTGACACTTTGTAGCCTTTTCCTCGCATCTATACCGCGCTCCTTTTGCCTACCTCGACGACCCGCCGCTTTCTAGTGCCTCTCCCTCTTGACTACCATGCTCTCGACTATCGCACCGTAGACGACCTCCGCGTTCATACTTGGATCGTTCCTCGTCTGGCGTGTACTCCTCGATATCCGCTTTTCATGCCCCCGATTACTTCGGCTGGTTTGGCGGGATTTCCGAGTACGACTTCGCGTCGTTTGCATGTTCGAGACGACGAGACCATTGTCGTTTTCTTGCAGTCGCCCGAGGATGGGTATTTTCGGCGAAACATGCATCTGTTCCCCTTGCAAGCAGGGAGGCGCGCGATATACGGGGACGTTCTGGTTGTCTGCTACAAAGGCGATTCCATCGTCCATCCGAATGACATTGGCTCGGATATATGCCTCGAATTGATACGCAGGTAGGGTTTGACTACTTTACATCTGTTTGGTCGCTCAACATCCGCAGTTGGTGGAGAACGGATCCGATCTTCCCTACCGCGACGGAGCTGCCGTCTTCTTTGTCGGCGACGTAGTCCGATAGAAGTAGAGGGCATTCTGTGTATTGCTATAACCACTGTTACAATCGCGCGTCGCGTCTGCACTCACAAGTATCCGTTTGAGCTACCCCATCGGCAACGACGCGTTGTTAGCGCCGTCTCTCCGTTCATTCTTCTGGTCATGCACGGAATGTCTGCTGCGCTAGTCCCGTCATGTTCTTTGTGCGTGAGTGCTGTACGTCGTTTGCCTGGACCCGATTAGGACGTATGCTATCGATAGGTACGAGTAGTACAACCGCCCTTGGATCGCTGTCTGTCCGCATGTGGTACGCGCAGACGCACGATACCCACTGATTGCGCCGGTTTAATTGCGATTTGGATTTTCGGGCGGAGCCGTACCCAAGCCGTACCTCATGCGGTTGCTTCTCGGATTATGTTTGGGCTTCCTGAGCGCGTGCTCGTGGATCGGCAGCTGTTTGCATGTGCTCTGTGTCCCTGTTTGTAAAAAATCAAAACGAACGCGTATACCCTAGACGCGATTACGGACCTGTGTATGACCCGCCGTGCAGCGTCCTCCCTTGCCGACGTGACGCGCACTTCCTCTCTGTCGACGCGACGCGCACTTCCTCTCTGCCGACCGCGACGCGCACTTCCAGTCGACGCCGTAGGTCTCCTGTAGTCCTTCGCTGCGAGAGTCTCGTCAGCAAATTCAGTGCGCTTTAAAAAACCCCACCTAGGCGCAAATTGTGCCGATTGCTTCACCCGCTATTTCGCCCGCTCTTCTTCAACTATCATCTTCAGCTGCTATGGTCAACTTGGTCGAGCTTCGTCGTCGATACCTCCTCACCTCGCAATATCTCGCTGCTACCGGTGCGGTCTCCAACCACGTCTGGAAGCGTAAGGACACCGGCATGGTGCTGGCGATCAAGGAGAGCGGCACCGGGGCAGTCGCGCCCACCGTGTTGACCGCTATTGGCAAGGTCAGCGACGCTAGCCTGTTTGTCGACGGACTTGGTGGATGGCAGGAGACGTTCAAGAACACGCCCGATGGAGAAGGCGAAATTCCAGCTTCAGCTCGAGCGTCCAGGTACGGTTTTTCTGCCAAACAGCAAGCGGGGTTGACGAGCTGTTTCTAGAGGGCACGCCTTTCGCGCTCGACTGGGACCTAGGCGTTGGCAACGTTTTGAAATTGCAAAATCTAATCGCGTCGACGGGCCTGCAGAAAAATTTCATTATTGCCTCCAACCCGTCTGAGTCGTACCTTCGGTTTACCCAGCACGCGTTTGAGCCAAAGGCTTCCGAGGACGACAGTTAGTGTTCGTTTTATGTCTCTTGATTGTTTGCTCACCTATCTGCTAGACGGATTCGACACCGACAACTGGCCGGTCCCTGACAACCTCGAGGAACAGTTTTTCGTCACTGGTCAGAAGTTCAAGTTCACCCCGATCGCTGCGTACGACGTGTCGGGGGGAGCGAATCCCTGGTCGCACCATCGCCGATGCTTTGCGCGGGGCGGTCGTCGAATTGCATTTTGATTTCCGTCACTATAAGTTGAAGGACAACGAGCCAGGAGGAAGCAACAAGCTGTACGATTCTTTTACTGGTATGTGCTCTGTGTCGTTCGTCAGTGTTTATTCTCACTCTAGTAGCCAACGTTCTCGAAATCAATGTACTTCTCCAGTCTCAACCAATGCGGCCCGTTCGCTTTTCGACTTTCCGGACACTGCTAGGGCCTGCGCCGCCTCCTGCTGCGCCCTCTGCGGCCGTTGCACCGCCTCTGCCACCTGCTGTACCACAGCGTCCTCCTCGGGTACCGGCCACTCCCGTTCGTGCCGCCGCGTCTTCTGTTCCATCGACTCCATCGACCGTTCCGTCCACTGCCTCTCTCGGTGTACCTCGCGTGAATCCCGCCAATGAGGCGGCCGTGGGTTCGCCTACTCCGGCCGCGACGGCGGTCCGTGTCTCATCGCTCGATACGGGCTCTTCTGCGGCTACTGCTGTTCCCGTTGCTGGCCGTAGCTCGACTCCTGCTGTTCGCGGAGGGACGGGTAGAGGCGGTTCCGTTCGAGGAGGAGCCAATCGAGGAGGAGCAGCTAGGGGAGGCACGGTACGCGGTCGGGGGCGCGGGGATGGTGCCCGCGGCATGACAGGACGCGTCCGCAGTGTCGCAGGACGTGGCCGTGCAGCGGTTTCTGCTGCGTCCGTTCTTCCCTCTACCCCGTCTCCGGCTGCTCCTCCCACCCTCGCGTCTGGAGCCTCGACTGGTCCATCTATCTCTCCGTCTGCTCCGGCTGCCTGCGAACAGCCTCGTCGTCGTCGCGGTGGTGGCAACCGCGTCACGACTGTGCTGCGGCGTTCTCCGCGCAACGATGCGGACGCGGTTGGTTCAGCGGCCCCATCCATGGCAGCGGCTGTCGACGTGGCCGTACTTCGAGCTGCCAGCGTTCCTGCGCCTGTTGTTGCTGATGCCAATACGGCGGTGTCCAGCCCTCTTCCGTCCGCGCAGCCCGTCGTCGATTCTAACGATTCCTACGTCTCACGCGGACAAGACAACCTAATGGAATTCGACGACGATACGATGTCGGAAGGATCGGACGACCCGACTCTGGGAGGTTTTATAGTCGATGACGAGGCTGAAGAGGGAGACGAGGACGAGGAGGATGACGGCGTTCGCTACTCCGAAGGTGACGGTTTTGCTGCTAACGATGACATGGTCGTTGTCGGCGATGAATGGGGCACGTACGAAGAGATTGAGCCCATGTTCGAAGACGCGGTGGACGATACTCCTGTGGCGGGTCCATCTGTAGCCCGTCCCGTCTCTGCGGGTCCTGCTCCTCGTCGGGCGGGTAAACGCCTCACGCGTCGCACTGTCGTCGAAGACGACGACTCCGAACTGACTGACCTTGGTGAGATTACTCTCTAGTCCGGGCTGGTTGACTCACTATCATGCAAGAAAACCTGGCACGGTCTTCGCGGTCGAAGGGCAAGCAGAGGGCTTGATGTGTAGTGGCCTTATTGTTGCCGTCTTGAAACGCCGTACTCTGTTACACCCGTTACTATATGCTTTCTAATCGACTCCCATCTCTCTATAATGGCCGCTCTTTTCAATTTCGCTCCCTCTAGCGTCCAGTTCGGTGCGGAGACAATGCAGTCAGATGGCGCGGAATGTCGCGCTCTGCTGGATGAAACGGCGGGTGTACCGGCGCGAATAGTGGTCACCGGTACTGTCCGTTCCATACACTGCAGAGATTCTGTGCAGGTGCGGAACATTACGCGCTTTTTTTTTTCTTATGTGCCTACGCTGTGGCTCGTGCAGTATCTGTTGCTTGGTGCACCCGAGTACCATGCTCTCTCTGCTGGTTTTCAGGAGATAGTCGGGACCCTTCAGCACGTTAGTGGCCTGCAAGTAGCCGGCAAGGTAACTACGGCCAGTTCGCAATGGCAGCTGCTTTCTCAATCGAACTTTCAGCGCACTCTGAAGCATCGCCGATGCGTCTCTCTGCAGGGCCAGGATAAGGCGTTCATACAGCTCGAAACCGTCCCGCTCGAAACTTTAGTATGTTCGCCCTTCTTTCTTTTATTTGAAATTGATTGTCGTAGGTGCTGTCTCCGTCGATAGTGCCGTTCTACGTTGCTTCTCTCGCTGCTGAGAGCCCCTTGCTGAGTGTCGGACGGACCGTTCGTTGTGTTTTGGCCGCGTATCGTGTGGACTATCCTCTCGACGTGGATGGTAACGGCGAGGTGCTGTCTTGGACCACGGTATGCGAACCTTGCATGTTGCGCGTGGCTCATCGTTAAATCTAGCACTGGTCGTTGCGCGCGCGACGCGTCGATTATCTCGTGCCTTGCGATATGGTCGATTCTGCTTGTAAATTGGTTATCTCGGGCGGTCGCGAGCGGCTAGATGAGGTTCGACGATGTATGCGTCCGCCCTGTATGTTGTACGCGCATTGTGCCGAGGGCTGCGTTGCGTAAAAATGTAGTGTTTGCCGCCGTTTGTTTTGTTTGGATTCTCGATCTCACCTGATCGTGACCCTCTTGTACCACTGCGTCAACGACTTTCCCGACTTGTACGAGCGGACCAATATGTGTCGTGTTTACGTGCGGGTGTTTAAGCAAAGGTACGCTCTATTCTGCCTGCGTTCGGGTTACTAATGAGATATTCTACTGTCAGCCGTATACGCTGCCCACCAGGTAGCGTTCATCGCCGTTGGACAATAGCGCGGAACAGGGACCCACATCGCGCGGGCAGCGTCTCCCACTACCGCGACGTCTAGTTGCATACGTCCGCCCGACGCCCTCATCTGGCGGCGATACTCCGACACTTCAAGCGGCAGGTTTGCTACCACGTCCAACAAATGCAGCACCCTCACCGTGAGCGGCGCAACGTTGTACGAGAAGACGAGCACACAGTCCTCCGCATTACGGCCGGTCCGGAACGTCTCCAGAACGCGAGGGGCTATCTGGGTCCAATTTTCGATTAGGTCCCCGCTGATCTTCATTCTAAGGAAATTGAGACGGGGACCGCAGATATCGCGAGACCGCATGACTGGAACGGAATGAACGACAGCGGATGAATACGGAATTTGCTCACATATGCGGAACTGGTGCAAAAGTGAGCAATTCAGTCTGTGCTGGTTCCAGTCTCGGCGTTGACAATTGCGGTCGCAGTAGAATGTCTGCGAGCAGGTGGCGCACCGTAGCAGCCCTCTCCTCGCGACCTGTCTGTTGCACTGGCGATAGCGGGCCGTCAGTTGCAGGTCGACATGCTGCATATACACTCACCCAAGCACACATGGCAGTACGGTCTCTGCCGCTGCCCATGTAGATCTCGATAGACTCGGTCATTGTCGCCGCGATGGAGACCACGCGAGCAAATTTGAGCTGGACGGCGCTCGCGACGTTCCCCGTTGTGAGCGTATTTTCCAGCTCCGGATGGGCCGCGATATATGCCTCGTGTACCAGACGGTGCCACATTGCGCCCGGTATGGCGTTTTCGAGGAGTTGCTCTATGGCCGTCCGCGCGGGCGATGAAATGTTGTATCCCATTAAGCGGACCAAAATGGGCATTATCCCGCAGGCGATTACTACTGCCCACACCCGCGGTTCGAATCGGCTGCTCGCAATGTCGTGCAGGCTGCTGATCGCTTCGCAGATTATGTAGTCGTCGTCGTCGGTGTAGTCGGCATGGACGGTGTCGAGAGCCATTACTAGGCACTGCGCGAGATCGGCATACTCCAATGCAGAAAGTAGTCGATGCCGTTTAGGGGAGTTGCGGCACAGCGGCGCGGACGATACTGATTAGCTGGCAGTACGCGGCGCGTGGCGTTGGCCTATTGAGGTCGGCATTAATGATCCAACGAAACCCCGCGTCGAATATCGCGCTACCAAGAAGCGCGCCGCCGTCGTCGCGGAATATGACCTCGGCGCACTCTGCGTCTCGTTCAATCGCGTTTATGAACCATCTCGACATGAACAGCAGTGCCGAGCCCGTCCCGCGGAAAATCAGAATGGTAACTTCTGTAGGCGGAGGCAGTTCATCCCATGCTTGGACGTAGAATGCAGCGAAGGAGGGGTGCACGCATATGTCGGAATCTGGCGGAGACGGTGTTATTATTCTGCCTGCCGCGATTGCGCAGTTGGACAAGAGGCTCTCTCGCCATAACGCCAGCACGGTCTCGGGATTGTTGCTCAAAAACTCGATCCAGCGCAACAACGACTTCCATATCTTGCGGCGCGTCGCGTCATCGTTGGGAACGCATGGTTGGCGAGCGATGAAGTTTATGACTTCGCAACTGAGCCGTATGTTTTCCCTCTCGGCGTCGTCCAGTCCGTCGTCCATTGCTGGTATACGCGATGCATCTAGCACCATCAGGAATGGTTTCCACAGAGGCCCGTACACAAGTGGGTTCGTCTTGCCGCCAACTTGTGCGCGCTAGGTCGTAAAAGGCGTTTACCGGGACTGAGCGCTGTTCGATGCACCGTGTGAGGTATGCCGCGGTTCGTGTAATGGACATGGCGAGCGATAACAAGTTGCACAGTGCGCATTCCTTTCATCTGCTCGGTTTCGTACCATGCGATGGAAGGTGATAAATTGTAAGGACTGGCATCGGAAAATCCAATTCGATAATCTCTTAGCCAGCGATCAGCGCGTGCGCCATGGCTCCTTTTTTCTACTCCCCCAACCCCAGCGCGGTGCACCTGCACCATTCCGCTCTTCCTATCGACCCTATGCTGCCTCTGGGTATCGGACGGCCTTTCGTTCTTACTCCTGATACGGAAGACCCTTCTGCGGAACCTCGTGCAGCTAGCATGCTCTTCGTCGGTCGTTTAGTGGCGATAATGGCATCTGTCGACGAAAAGGTGCGGTTTTGTATCCCTCTCTTCTGTCGCGTCTGACGGACATAGTACATGGTTCTGGAGCCCGTCGAGGGCGAGGTGCCTCGCCGCAGCTTCTTTCGCGCTATGCAGTTCCTCGATGTGCTGCGCATGAATTGCGAGGAGAACGATAAGGTGCTTTCGCTGTTGCTAATATTCCCTCTAATCTGATCCGTGTATGTGCATAGGCGTCTCGGCCTGTCCATACGTGGTCTTCTCAAGCGTCTGGGGACGGACCCCCTCGTTTGTACGTCCATCTGGCTACGCATACATACCGGGTATGTCGCAGTCTGTACAGCGTCATCGTGCTCAACCTGTGGGCAGTCTTACTACTTCTGGGGACAAAAACGCGTCTAACGAATGGATCGGGACGGATCCGTTGGGAGGTCGCGCAGGTCTCCCGGCCGTGTTGGAAGTTGGCGCGACGTTGGTGTGCAAGGTTTACCCGGTTTTCGTTGAGCGTAGGATCGTGCCTGCCCACGGATCCTGCACCCTTTCCGCCACAGTGAGCTGTTAGTCGGGTTTTTGAGGTATAGCTCACCGGTCCTTGTAGTACTGGGTGCTCAAGTCGGTCTATCTTTGCCGCTTGCTGTCCCCTGGAGTAACATCGTCGTCGGGTTGTCCTCACATGACGGACTACATCCGCAGCGAGTTCGTGCGGCTTCCGTATCCTCCGAGCTCGGCGCTGTACGAGAATCCTGACACTAACCCAGATGACGAGTGGCTCAGGTTGTATTCGTAATGTAGCGTCGTAACGCGTTAATGCACAACGCGAAGCTTTCGATGTCGTGTGTGGATTGTCGGCCAAATTGCGATGAGCTCAACCACCCCGTTGCCGGTATGCCGCGCGTGCATGCGCTTGTATTATAAGCAGGGTGCGCGGTCCGTCAAATCCTCTGCCAACTACCCCTGCGGAAACTCTAATGGCCCTCGTTGCGGCCAACAACGCCCTGTCTTTCTTCCATTTCGGTGCTCCAGAGCTGTACATCCTATATGAGGCTGTCGGTTTTCTAGCATCGGGTGGCTTCGTTCCCTTAGGCACCTTGTCTGAAGGAAACCCAATGATATGCTCTACGATAGTAACTGGTACCTGCGTCGACATCGCGCGCCGCGGCGAAGAGGAAGAGGTTGGTGCTTTTTTTACCCTACAGCTTGTTCTGAGACGCGCCAGACTTATTTGACTCTCAACGTTGTGCAAGGCGCTCCGAGGGACGTGAAGGATGCGTTCCACTCCTTCGCACAGGCATTAGATGAATTGCATTCCCGGTTTGACCCTCAGATGGTACGTTCTTTAGTTTATTTCCTTTATTTGCGGCCGACGTTCTCCAGGGTCGCGGCCACATGCGATGGTGCCGCCCCAAGGCTGCCAACCAGCCCGCGTTTATTCGCGTTCGGTGTGTTCCTACGACGCCTCTGGTACGTCGCTGTCGTCCGTTTCGCTCCAGCTAATTATCTTCTGGTCCAGGAAGTGCAGACATTCTCCGGATGCAGCTGGATGCCGACATTCGCGTCGCGTGCGGCCAGCGATCTTATAGAGCCGGGAGCGCTGTTGCGCTGCCGCGTCTCTCTCGCGGCACGGGTCGGGCCAATGAACGAGGAGCTTCCGCGCGACGCGACTGACATTCACGTATGTCCTCTGTCGGCGTGATGCTTGCGATTGAACTCTTGCCAGGAATGCACGCTTGTAGCGACTAGAATTGTGCGGTGCTTCAAGCGGCTTGAACTGGGGAAGCGTCGCCGCGACAACACCGACTCAGGGAGCCGTAAGAAATTGGCCGTGATGGCTTTGCCTGCAGACGAGTGTGTGGCGTCGGTCGGATTAGACGTAGGATGCTCGTTGCACTAGACCCGCTTAAACAAAGAATGTCCATCTGTTGACATCTCGTCGTGTGACAGTCCTGCTTACGCTTCCTCCACGACCAGGACGCGCGTACCGGCTACCGGCGCCGGTTCCTCTCGATGTCGACGCGCGTCTTCCTTGTACTCGCCGACGGAAATGCTCTCGGCATGGTCGTTATCGTCTATATAAGGGGCTCTAAGTCATATCAGGTCTCTGTCGATGAACGGAATACCTCTTCACCCTCTACCCTCTAGCGTCGACTTCTCGCAGCGTGTCGTCTCCTACCCATACACGCACGGCCGCAGCAGTCGCCGGAACTTCAACCACCTCGCGGCGCGGCGCATGTTTTGCCTCTGCGTGCTGGCTACTGTATCCGCCTTCTGTGGCGACCTAGATCGAGGGGTATGTCAATTCGCTCGTGTATCTTGCGCGTTTTGTTAAGAGCGGTTGTAGACAATTATCTTGGGTCCTCCTCCTGAGCAGCTGGGTCTAGACGCTCAGTATCAAGACGCGATTCGTTTGTTGAGGCAGACCGTGGCTGAGACGCGTCATCCGCCAGAGGAGGTGCGTGCTTCGGACGCCGTATTGAGAGCCCGCCAGCTAACGTTTGCAGGCCATAACGGACTACGAGTATTGCGTGTCTCTCGACGGCCCTCTCGGAAGTTCCGTTATGCGAGTCAAGCTCTCGCCCAATACAGTGAAAGTCAGTACCGTCCCTCGCCTCTACCACCTAAGTCTCAAGGTCTCTTCAGTCTCTCTTTGAATGCGTGGACGTACCCGGTCTCGATGTTTTGCGTCGGAGATTTGCCTGCCATTGCTACCCGTGCTACCGTGCGCTGCGTCATGACGATGTACAGAGAGGACCATGTGTACGCCAGATCCTCTGGCAATGCTTTGTCGCGCAAGACGGTGTGCATGTCGCATTCTTTACAGAGCATGAGTTGATTCCTGTTTAGATCTGGGTCCTGCAGGCTGCTCAAGTCTGTCGCCTGTATAACTTTGGGTTACCTGAGCCTCGTCCACTTGCTCGCGTTACGGCTGCGGCGGACGTCTCTCCTCTCGACGCATTGTCCTCTTCGGGGTCTGACACCGAGACGAGCGAGACGACGCGGGTCGGTTCCGGAGCCGCACGGACGGTGCCAGACCAGTCAATTACTCTTGAACCCAGTTTGTTTCCGTCGTCCCCTCCCGAACCGTAGTGTTGGTCGTTCTACCCCGTACATCCTTGGTCAAAATTTAAGTTGTGTGGTCGGTCAGACGCTAGCGCTATCTAAGGTCTTGCACCTGATTATCCTTTCTTCTCGCCGTCATCACGGTTGCCCCATCCACGGCGCTTACGACTCGTTAATGTCGATGCCGACGCGCGTACGCCGCTCGCTCTGTGGATATATAAACCTTGCTACTTTGCCGGTGAGTGTTTGGCCATGAACGGTTTTCATCTTCATCCGCTTCCGTCTAGGGCAGTGCTGTCCTCGCGCGTCTTGTCCGACCCCTTTGGCTTCAATCCCAACCGACGCCGGTTCTTCACCAACCCAGTCGGCCGAGGCTTGGTGCGGATTTGCGTGCTCGCTACCGTCTGTGCATGGACCGGCGACCATCATCACGGCGTAGGGTTTTCCTCAAACCGCGTTTATTCTGTGCTCATATACGCACAGTCTATCCTTCTAGGGCCCCCGAACGTCCTGATGGGGCTGACTGACCAGTACCGCGATGCTGTCCGCGTCGTTAGAGAAGCTATTGGCGAAGTCGCATCCGCCACCGGAAAATGTACGTGGTCTTCTGGCGTCCCCTTCTATCTACTCGTTATCCTGATACTTCCTGTAGGCAATATCCGACACCGAGTATTGCGTGTCTGTTGAAGGAGATGCTGCCCGAGCCATCCTACGTGTCAAACTCGTCCCCGGCACCCAGAAGGCGAGCTTTACTTGCCCCAACTGCTTTGTCTAATCTTTCGTAGTCCCGCTTCGAATGCACAGACGTGCCAGGACTGGACAGTGGCAGAGGTCTTCTCCCGATTATTGCCGTTCATGCTACCGTGCGCTGCATTCTCACAATGTACCGTGAGGAGGTCGTTGTCGCTAGGGCGGCCGGTCATACTGTTTCGCGAAGGACGGTAAGCCCGTTATCTGTTTGGGCTGGGCACGCGCTGACTATGCCTCAGCGTTGGATCCTTCAGGCTGCTCACATCTGTCGCGTGTACAACTACGGCTCACCCGCGCTGCTCGCTTTGCATGATATTTCGGACGTTAGCGAGACCGACAGCGACAGTGGGACCGACGACGACGACGTCTCTACGGTCGGCTCGCATTCCGAGAACGGCGTTTTATCGGACGCCGCGACGGCAGGATCGGAGGTCGGTTTAGGTTCGAATAGTGTATCTTCTACGCCCACATCTCCAGAGATGTAAGCGCTTGAAGCTTTTTTCCAAAAATCGACAAGGACAGCCTCCGGTCCGAATTCCTGTATTTTCGTATCCCATCAAGCCGATCCTCTCGCTGCACACGCGTTATGTTGTCTTCGGCGCACAAGTCCTCTAATTCCACATGTCGTTTCACCCAAGGCGAATCGTGTCAGCGCTATTCGGCGACGGACCTTCGCGCATACGCGTCGCGCCGCGCCACCCGAGTTTCCGCCTACGCGTCCTTCATCTTGCCGACATACGCGCGTCGCCGTGGCGTCAGCGTGTTTCCAACGACGCGCTCCCTGTCATGCCGAAGGTACGCAAGTTAATCGGCAGCGGTTGGGCATATACGCCTATATATTCTTCTGCACGCATACCAGTATTCTCAATGGACGCCGACCTCTCGATCGTGCCCGCCCGCCAGCGCCCTGCCGGGCTTCCTACTCTCTTCTTTTTCAACCTCGGCCTGGTCAACAGCAAAGTCGAAGTTTCGGGTCCCGTTGATGCGGAGTCGCCGTCTATCCGTTTCTTCCGCAATCCTGGTTTCACTCCGCCAGCCCAGTGCAATGTCGTCTTCACTGGTGAATGCGTCTCGTACGCCGAAGATGACGGGAAGGTACTATACTGCACCCCTCTTTGTCGCTGTATCGACTCGTTCACAGGTTAGATTTACCCTTAGGGCCCCGTCGCTGGCAGGAAGAACTCTTCGGAATGAATTCGAAGCCATCGTTGCCGAACTCGAAGGTGTAATGGACGCTCACAAGTCTCTTGAAGTGTGTCTGTCTTGAGGCTGTATTGTTTAGGCTGATCCTTGTAGGGCGTCGTTGCTGCGGTTCGCTGGTCTACCCCTGCTATGGAGCTGGATTCTAGCCTCATTCATGTCGTGAGCGACGAGTCGACTGTGAAGGTACGTCTACTGTCTTCCCCTGAACGGGTTTCCTTTATCTCGTTCTCTGTTTAGCACCGCCGGCGGTATAATTACCTCGATTGGATGCCCCCGGTTAGAAAGCCGAAGGACGTCTTCCAGGAGGGCGCCGTCTTGCGCTGCAATGTTTCCATGGTTGCTGCGTTCGCGAAGGCCAATGCGCAAGCGGACGTTATCTCTGTTACAGCGCAGCAGGCAGCCGCCTACGTTACAGTAAGACTTTTCTATCTGCGGTCTGGTTTCGTACCAATAACCCGGTTGCAGGAATGGCGTCTGCATTCTACGGCCGTTACTCGCTGCTACCGCGAGCCTCTCCGCATATGTACTGGAGGGAAGAAACCGAAACCTACTATTGCGCGTTCGGTGCCCCTCGCTGGCGACTCTTCTCGCTCGGTCATCGACTTGACCCGCGAAACCGACGATGTCGTAGATTTGACGATAGGCAATGACGGCGAGCACAACGTAGTAGACCTTACTGCTGACTAGAGTACGCGCGGCATCTAGGCGCAAATCTTGTATTTGTCTAACCGTGTTGTCAATAACTCGACATCCGCGTGTGGCAACGCGCGTCCTACCTCGTTCGGCTGGGTACCCTATAAAATTAGCGTGCAGGGCGCTTGGTATCTACCATGGCTGTTCTGGCTGCTGTCCCTCCCGGCTCTCTGCATCTGGCAGATGAACCTGACCTCTTGGATCCGTCGGGCATCGAATACCGAGCTTTTATCGACGACGGCGACACGACACCTGCTTCTCTGTACCTTTGCTTGGAAGTGGTATCCATTGATACTGTGCAGGACGAGAATGGCACGGATATAAAGGCAAGCCGTCTTAAATTGGTCCGAACAGTTGTGTGACCTTTGTTGTAGCGCTGTGTTGTCCGAGCTCCTCCTAACCCCGGTTTGCGCCGGACTTTCGACCAGGCTCTGGAGCTCCTGGATGCCACCTGGAAAGAATCTGTTCCTGACAAGGTCCGTTACCTTGCTTCGTTTGCCGCTCGACTGCAGCGCCTAACCGTGTTTACCAGCCATTTCTCGACTACGATGAGTGGATCGTTCGGGCTGGGCCTAACGCCGAACCGTACCTGTGCATCATGGTCCCGCCGTGGGTCGAAATGGTAAGAAGAAGTGGGCAACTCCTAGTACACGAATATTTGATATTTCCCATCCAGAGACTTATGTATTGTGGAGACGTTTATTGGGTCAAAGATCACGCGTACGATGTCCGTCGCGCGGAATTGCTGCCCGGCACGTGCATGAGGTGCCACCTCCGTATGGGTCGCATTGACGTTCCAGTCGTTGCAGACGGCGAAGAGGTCAAGTTGTGGAAAATTGTGAGTATTCTTGGTGCTATTCCTGCTATGATTTCGGTAATGCCTTGATATTGTCTTCTAGATATGGAACGTCAAGGCGACGACGATACATCAATTTTGTCGCGATAAAGACTATGCAGCTCTCGGAAGGAGGCTTTTAGAGGCAGAAGATTAACGCCTATAAGAGTACATTTTAGTTTGGCGCCTGAAAATATGTATGCCTCGCCGTACTTCTGTGGTTGCTTGCAGTCCAAATAGAATCAAAGCCAAAGCAAGGTCTTAGGCATCCGGAGGATGTCATTTCATTCGATCTACGCAGAAAGAAACCGGGATGAAGACATACGCGACAGTGAATATGGACACCAGGAAGCCCGAGAAGGACGACGATAGGGCGTAGATCGAGCCCGAAAGTTCCCCGTCCACTGTCGCAAAATCCTTGCCAAAGCGATTGAGTAGCCGGCCTTGGGGCGTCGTATCATGAAATCTATCAACGTTCAGAATAGAGTTCCGCTACATCGAAAGACAATTTACCTGAAGGTAGCGCCGATAACTGCGAGTGAGAGTTTTCTACGCGAGTCACGCAAATGAAACATTTTACACGAAAATATGTGCAAACCCACTTGAACAAGACCCGAGACGCTCTCAGACCACTCGTATACTGCACCCACCCGCCCAAGAGCTGAAGCGCGACCCCGAGCACACCAATGGCGCCGTAGACACCGATATAAAAGAATGGCTGTTGCGTCGCGTCGGGAAAACCTTTGTTAGCGGAGGATGTATCGATATTGAGGAGTACTATCTGCGTGGACGCATCGCGGAAGGCGCTGGTAGACGAGCGATATGCCTCCGACCAGATCTTGAACCAGAGCTTTTCGCTGATCCTCTGAACATTCTGCAGCGTTGCAAGCAAGGCGAGGAGTACCCAGATCGAGTAGCCAGACGCTATGAGGTACGCGTTATACACGCCCCATTTGACCACGCCGACCTCTTATGACGGAATCAGATTTCGGATCAAACAGGGTGGAGGTGCATACCTCGATGTTCGTCCTCCACCAGCTTTCGTGGCATCTTCATCTCGGCAGGAATCAGCGCCACGGCCTCCTTTTCCTCTTTCTCCGCCACAGCCGCACCTTCGTGCTTCATCTCCTCCAGAAGGCCACCAGCGCGGAGCTCACTGACCGTGCCCTGCGTGTTGATGCGTCCATCGAGCATCCCGACGAGGTAGTGTGCCCCGGGCAGAACGAGGTCGACGTGGTGGGTTACTAGAATCACTGTCCGATTGGCAAGGAGTGGACCGCGAATGCAGTTTTCGTAGAGAAAGCGGGATGTATGGCTATCCTGGAATCAGAATGTCGGCATTCCTGGTTGTATTGCCGGTAACCGGTTGCCGCCGGCGGTAATGGTTGGTGTTAAATCTTGTGGTCCTCCTGGGGACATGTTTCTCAACCAACTGGTGAATATTATTTGTACCATAAGGCAGAAAAATGCACACCACTGGGCATGTAATTGACCTCGTCCTTGGTGTGATTTTATCGGCAAGTAGGTGTTCAAAGAAAATATGCACCCCCAGGTTGTCTTTGTTTTGCGCCACAAGGAGAACGCAAAATATCCTAGTGGTGAACAATTTTGTTCCTCCAGGTCCAAATATATAATCGACCACACAGGGCTTTAATTGCGACCTGGCGGAAAGAAAAGCTTAAAACCACTAGGCTTAAAATTTGTTTCCGCTAGGTGAAAACTCTTCAAAAATCAATCTGCACCAAGAGGGATCGAAGAAGCGACCACAGCAGAAAAAAGGACAAAATAGGACCTACACTATTAGACCACTACACCAAGCAGACGAGAGCAAAAAGTAAACTGGAAAGTGGATAAGGCAGCCTGGAATAGTCTAATTTCAAAATTAATTTGAATGGTCATTATTCAGGGACCCTGGGAAGAGTATATGCTCCTACTGGAGTCAACAGAACTGGTACCTCATGGGGGAAAATATCTTTCACCTAGTGGTTTGAAGAAGTTCTTCCGCATGGTGATTTTTGGATCTACACCTAAGAGAGGTAAATTTTTCACCTCTGGGAATGTTGGTATTTACACCAGCGGTTACCGCGGTTACCGGTAATACTTACAGCAATACGTTCGGTCTCCCTGGAATGGTGTGGGTCAATGGCACCGAGGAAAGGTATAGACGCACCACAGCACTCAGCGGATCGTCGAGAAGAACATATCTCCTTCTAGAGTACACCTGGAAATCGATTGAGTGTATTTTTTTGGTCGAGTGGCACGATTACATACCGCGCGGGCGAGCGCGACTCTGCAATCACAGCTTCAGCTCTCATCCGACAGACAAACATGCAGAGCACAAACCTCGCCTTCTGTCCGCCCGAGAGCGAAATTCCCTTGAACCCAATCTCCGTTTCGTCCCCGTCCTCGAGCAAATCCAAATCAGGCTGCAACGCGCAGCATCGAATAGCCTCTCGATAGCGTTCTTCTTCGAACGGCGAACCGAACAGGATGTTCTCTTTGATCGACTACCGCTGGGAATGAACCAACTCGACTGCAGCGGGGCGGTCAACGTACCCGATGCTGTAACCACGGAGCCTGCGCGGCATACGCCAACCCATGCGTGTGCCCATTCTCGTCCACGGACGCGGACGGGTCTTTGCGCATGATAACCCGCCCGCCAGTCGGGAGGAGCGTCATCTCACCCAGCAACGCCATCTTCGAGCCCCAAATCAGCTTGTGGCGTCGTTCTCGCGAAGCCGCGCACCAATAACGCCGTCTTCCCACTCGCCGTTGGGCCCGTCACGACCGAGAGCTTGCCTTTCGGGAACAGCACCGAGATGTCCTTGAGCTGGAAGTGGTGATCGGGCTGGAACGTCGAGGTGGATTCGGACGACGCGTCGATGGCTTCGGTATGCGCATGATTCCATTCGAGTGTCGCCTTTTCGAGACCCAGTCCCTCATGGTGAACCGAGAATGTGCTTTGTTTGAGTGTCGAGACTGTCAAGTGCGTTGAGGGTACGCTCGGCGATGGGCGCAGGACGTACCTTGTTCGGTAACCTCGTCCTCGCGGAGAAAAGTGGTAATTCGCTTGAGTGCTACTACACCCTCTAGAAGTTGCGCGATATACCACGGAACCACTACATAGACGCCCGTCAGACTCCGATGCTAACCCAAAGAAGAACGTACCATTCAACGGGTTGCTGTCCATGCATTGCAGCATGAGCCTATTGGTGAGACGGTAAGCTGGAAAACACGCACCGGATGGTCGAGAAGATCGCGATTGCCTGCCAGTGCCGCCGTTTCAGCATCTTGACGAACAGGGACGAGAAGATGAACCGTGAACGCCTTTGCGACAGTCAACTCATTCCCGAGCCACACGTAGACAGTGAACGTAAGGAGTGAATGCGCCAACGGGCCAAAGTTCCAAACTCTGCGATTGTTCAGAAGCAGCTCCGATTGCAACAAGAAAGACCGCTACCCGTTGAAGATGGTGGTAAAGAATCGGCCTGAACAAACGGGTTAGCAGTCATTTTCGCGGGAAACTAAAGCCCGAACGCTGCACAATAAATTCAATCTCTTTCTCCCGCGCCGCCATAACACGCTCCGTCCACTTGTCCTCCCACGCAAAGAGCTTCAGCAACCTCACCGCTGATATCAGCTCGTCTACCAGCCCCATGCGTCGGTCAGCCGCCTTGCGCTGGCCGTCGTAGAGCTGCATGCCCTTCACCGTAAGCCATTTCTGTGCCGGAATGACGGCGATCAACGGGATGAAGCCGATAAACGCGCTCCAGCCCTGAATGGTGTCTGTTAGTAGTCCACTGTTGCCGGCAGGGATACGGGCGTACTAGAAGCTGATACAGGAACGTCGTGCCGATGATGATTTCGAAAGGCGCGCCGTAGAGTAGGTAGAGGGTCTGGACATCATTCGGCATTGGGTTGTACTTCGGCAGTGGACGCGTACCGATGCGAGGGTAGAGATGCGTTCCGCGTCCCCGTTGAGCATGTTGACAATCTTCCCGATGGCTGTAGGTGGTGGTCGGATGCGGATCGCGAGGAGAGCTGCTGACTGACCAGCGTTCGATTGTTCCTCTGTCTCCTTCTCCACGTCTACGCCGTCTTTTGCAACGCTCCCGCTAAAGTCCTTCCGTTTAAGCGCCTTGTCGTAGATCGCCGCCATAAGTTGCGACCGGACGCGTGCCGAGGCGCGTCGGTTGAACCCTCCGAACGCGGTTAGTGACTGTACCAACCAGCAAAAAAAAAAAGCGTACAAAGGTGTTGCAAGTTACATTGCGCCTACATAGTTCATTAGACCAGGATGTGAGGCAGGGAGGGGAGGGGCACCAACGTACCCGCAATAAAGCGCACACAAACATCAACCCCGCGTATATATGCGCCAACCCAATCTCTCTTACTCCGGGTTTATCTTCATCCAAAAGCTCCAGTAAGCGCTTGAGTAAGTATGGACTCGCATATTGGAAGACGATGGAGAGAAGGGTTCCGATGAAGTCGGCCCTGTGCGGGTATGAGCCTAAGTAGTCCGAGAGAGAGAAAGCCTGCATCAGGTCGAAAGAATTCGCGACGACGAGCCGCTGAAGGAGGCTAATACCAAGAATGGTTTGGAACTTGGCGAACACGGGGCGCGATTGCATTGTCGGGCTCATTTCCCAGACATGCTGCTCGTAGAGTGTTTGCTGAGAGCCCTGCAACGCGTCAGCGACGGTAACGACTCGGAGGCGTGTAAGGCAGTCTACCTTCCGGATGAGTGGGTGAATGAAGCTGAATGTGATCCACTCAAACAGAGTCGTGTAGTCCTCAGGCGATTTCATCTACTCCTACATTAGTACGCGCGGGGGGAGCGCTGGCCACGAACGACATCTTGATCTTGCTTGTGCGAGCGAAAGGGCACGTTCATGTGCATCCCGAGCACCAGCACGAGCAGTGCCACCACCAACGCCTCGTACGCGGCGAGCCCGAAGAGCGCACGCGTGGACGGGAGGGGGGCGTCTCCGACCATGTAGTCGAATAAATACCCGCCGAAGACCAACAACCCGCCCACAGCTTGGAGGGAGTAGAGCGTGAAAAAGTCGTATGGGACGGTACGCGGCGGAGTCGCGATGCTGCGAATGGCGGAGTAAAGCCACGCTCCCGCGACGAGTGTGAGCTGAAGCTCTTTTCCGCCTTCATCGAAGTGGCGCATCACAGCAAGCGCAGCCCACGCGAGGCACTGCGCGAGGCCGACCACCGCAAAGACGCGCGCCCGCCATAGGGACACTAGGGGTTCCTCTTCCTCGTCCTCAATCTCCCGTAAGGTGAGAAACGGCTTCATTGCGGGGACGGGCAGCGCCAGGAGGCAAAACGCGACCACCGCTGCAAACGGGACAATGGCAGCCCACGCGCCACGGATGCAGGCGTCGCCAAAGTCGAGAATGGACGCGTCGGACGCGCAGAGTAGGGGGTAAACCATGTTTATGCGCTTGTGAGGGCGGGTAAGAACGCAAGTCGTTGACTCGAGGGACCGGTTCCGCGTTCATGGCGGCCATGTGGGAAGAAGTACTAGTGGGAGTGATCCGAAGTGTTTGGACGAAATGCTGGACGCGCCGAAGAGTGGAATGTACACGTCGGGGAGCTGGGCGGGAACGATGATGATGGTACAGAGGAAGCCCGGTCACACACGCCCTCCAACGTGCAAATTCTCCGTGGTTCTCGAATTGTTTTACTGCCATCCGCCATGGCATGGGATACTAGAATGCGACCTGAGCGCAAGGATTCAGAAAATACGCGCAGGATATGCGGTATCCGCGGCAAATAGTCCGGACCATACTAGTATCGAACGGGTTACGGCGCGCTTGAGAGATTTTGCGGCCTTGGCCTACAGCCTCAAAAATGAAAGTCCTCCCACCTCCCGGCGGGTTTGATTTTTTTTTTTTTTTGACGGCTTCACCCGAACAAGGCTAAGTAAGTACCGGCAGCCCTTAGACCCAAATGGAATAATGGGATGTCGACGCCAAAGGGCACGCGCTGGAGTCCTGGAAGCAGCTCGGGCTCGTCGCGAAAATCCGCCCAACAGCGGCATATTACTCACCGGGAGGAGAACTTCGGTTAAATTAGAAGAGGAGCATTAGAGCTTATTAGTTGTGTACCTGAAGGTTTTTTTGACATTGCAAAATGGTATATCTCTTGGTGCGAAAGAACCATTCAGTTGCTCTGCACTGAATGTGGGGAGCATTGAAAAACCTCAGAATTTCTGTGGCAAGAATATGGCTGCAACTAATAAGCTCTATTGCGACGAGGGTTAGATGTAAAACCACGCCGAGGAGACGATGACGAATCAGCTTACTTTTGATAGCTCCCCGCAGCAGAACACTGTTAAGAAACTCTGGAACCGCCACCAGCTCGAGCTCGCCATCATCCAAAACATAATCGCATGGCTGGTGAGACTCAGATAAAAGAGAGACAGAATAATGACTTAAAGTGAATTTAATATTTGAGTTGAGCGTCGCCGCCACGCCTTTAACATGTAGCATCTGAGTCACGAACGAGTCCAAGGCGACCCTTTGTTCAACGCCATGATGCGGTATCACTGACCGTGAGACCACGTTCAATGGGGGAGGCAGGCTGCTAGAACGCCACGCGGTTTATCTGATGTTGGGTAGGCCGACTCTGCGGCATTGCACAAACAGTGCAATGCCCGACCGGCAACCATCGGACGAGCCCACAGGCATGGCTGCAAGTTAAAGTGAATTTTTACCGCTCTCTGGCCCTGATGTAGAGATGTGCAGCTGAGATTGTAAATAGAAAATGTTCAACATGTTGTAAGGGCAGAGAACTGCTCAACTGGAGCCAACCGAGCCAAAGTTGAAATAAGTGGTGCAGACATGTTTGCCCCTGCCGTGGGTTGAACTGAGGAATTTGAGTGCTTACAAATCTTGCCCATATAAGTATGGGGACCCAAATGATTGAGGTACGGCCGGCTTCGCGGCATTGCACAAACAGTGTGATACAGGCGCTCAACCGGTCCACAGGTATTGTTAGAAATTAATAGAATTTTACCATCTTCCGAGTCACACAACATATGGATGTGCAGCTGAGATGGCGGTTAAACAATATCTGCTTTGCAGAAAATGCAAAAGACCTGCTCAACTTCAAACAACTGAGCCAAAATGGAAATTATAGTTGTGCAAAAATGCTTGCCCCTATCGTGGCTCGAACCGGGGGATTTGAGTGCTTACAAATTTTGACCATATATGGGGACCCAAACATGGCTGCCATTAGCACAAACCACACTGTTTGTGAACATGGCTGCCATTAGCACAAACTACACTGTTTGTGAATCTCAACTAATTCGCTTCAACCTCGGTTTCCACTGCACCCTGTTCGCGTCTAATATGGAGACATCCGTCTTCAACAACGCTTCCACGGCTGGGATGATTTTGTTCTTGGATATTTCGTGCCTAGTCTTGTTGAACAAACAAAATCCAATCAAAGGGAAACAAAAACGAACTCGGTTATTGGCCAATACTCGTTGGAGAGCTGAACTGTCTTCAGCGCAGGGAGGTGTTTACGCTGGATGGACCCGAGAATCTTGTTGATTTCCTTGTGGCTGGAGAACTTGAGCCGTGAACACACAGGTACAATGAAACAACGAACGCGGAAACCGGTAAACAAAGAACCAGTTCTTTCAGATTCTCGTGGGCGATTCTGGGCTTAAAAATGGAAAGATTTGGTTGCTTTATGCGTGCTCTCTCGTCATCGTCGTCTACCGTCTGCCATGCCAGGTTAGCTTGTATATGCGGCAGAGACGTCAAGCGCACCGGATCACCATTTCCGTACATCAGCAAGGGCAGCTCAGGGCACAACTCCAACACGTCCAAATCTCCTTTGTCCGCAACGTTGACCCTCAACTCGGTCAACTTGGCGCGGTGCGACTCAAGAAATCGACCCGCGGCGGCGCTCTGCGCTCCGTTCATGTCGACAAGGAAGTATAGACGGCGCAACGATGGCAATCTACAAATTTGAGCCATGCGAGAGCACGCGTGAAGTAACACGCACTCTGAATCCACGAGTACGTCCAAGAACGACGGGTGCCACTTGACGAGGGAAAGAGACTCCAGCCTCGGCAACGCGCCCGTCTTCCACTTCTCGCCCGGCGACATGCGAAACTCGGTTGTGCAAGACCACTCGAGCTGGCGCAGCGCCGCAAAGGACTCGAAAATGAGCGGAGACTGCACGCTCTTTGCGGCAGCAAACCGCACACCGCACACCGTTTGCAGCGTCCGTGCCACCGTTTCGAAGGCATTCCATCCTAGAATGGGAATTTCCTCTTCGATCGGGCCCGAGGGCGGGTAGAGCGCGATGCCGCCGTTGTTCAGTGTCCGGATGTTGGTCGCCCGCTGCAGCACCGTCTCGAGCGCAGCAAGCGAAGCTACGCACCGTTCGGGCGATTGCTGGCCGTAGTAGTTGAAATCCGGACTATAATAAGTATAGTTAACGTCCCATACAGCGCCGGGTCCGATGGATAATGAGCGAATTTCTGCGACCAAGTTGAGGTGTGTGTGGGTAGGGTGTTGAAGCGCCTCCGACAGACAGGTAAGGTCGCCGGGGTCGTAGAGCTTGACGTGACGATAGAGATGCCGTAGACCAACGGCCTGCGGAGAGATGTTTACTGCGATTCAGAGGTGTCAGAGAGCATACCTTCCATTTCTTGCAGACGAGAATGAAATCGAGGTTATCCGAGAGCAGCAATATCTCTTCTGTCCTGACGCGGTAAATGTCCGTGGCGATGCGCTGGTCAAGCTCGGGAATGGCCATGGCAAAGAAGAGTACACGACCCCAAATTCGATCCTGAGCTTCTTCTGTCGCATTAAGAAGCGGAGCGAAATCCGGATGGGGTGGTGCGGCGTAGAAGGTCTGGTCCATTTCGGCGCTGCTGTATAACGAGCTGCTCCTACTAGTGTCAAGTTTCATGACGGACGGGTGAAGATTTTCACCTACGGCCGAAAAACAACAAGGTTTTTGAGCTTTTCGTGCGCTCGTATCGACGCAGCGACTTCAGAGTTCTCGAGGAGTTCCGGCAGATAGTACCAAAGGACAATGCGCTTCATGCTAGGGCAAGACGCCACAGCCTCAAGCACATTCATCGCGGTATTCTCGTAGTTGGATAAGGGCATCGGCGCTCGCAGCTCCTCAAGCAAGTCTGCGGCTTTGATGCCCTGGAACAACGCTGAAGACCGAGGGGAGATGTAGTCGTTGTCGATGGTTTCAAGCGGATACGGAATTTCGAGGATTTTCTGTGGTCGCAAGTTGGTGTTTTTCTCTGGGAGCCAACCAAACGTACCAGATTGCTCCAAGTCCGGAGACATTCCACGACCTTCTTCAGCAGTGCATCGCTCTGCTTGTTCTTTCCCGTCTCGTACGAGTCGTAGATGATGAGGCGCGTCGGGTTTATCGCGTCAAGGCCGGCACAAAGCCCTGCGGTCGTGTCGTTGGACCAAATGCACACGGAGAGAAAGAGGTCGGTGATCTTGGTCGCATGCTGCAGAACTCCGCGCATTGGCGTCCCAAAGGCGCCTTCGACACGTAGTTTCTTGACGAACGGGCGCAGTTCTTCATTGTTATGCAGCGCTTTCTGCAGCGCGACCGCTTGGGCTTTAGAACGCAGCACGACAGTGTGGTATAGCAGCGGGGTCGCGACTCTGGCGCGTTCTTCACCAATGAAAGAAACTAAAGGGAGCGTGACGCACCGAAGCCATGCCTTGCAAACGACGAGGAGCCCCGATGTCGACTCGCCGAAAGTGGCGAATGGCGAGGTGTGCGAGGTTTCTGAAAAGTCGGCCTCGGAGACTTTCAAAGCTGGTGAAAGGAACTCGGCGATGATTTCGTCTGGAATACGAGGCAACATGGTGGTGAGTGTCAAGACCAAGAGCGCGGCGTAACGATCAAAGCGCGGTGGCGTGAGCTGAAGTAATAAGTACGGCCGGCGGATTTGTATTACAGCCAGCTATTCACAGTTTGCAGCAAAATAACACAGGGCAGGAACCACATTTATCCCTTCAAGTCGTTGCAAATAAAACTCAGAAACAGCCGAATGGTCCTAAACTCCCATCTCTTCCAACATTCGTTCCGCCTTCACTTGCACCTTTTCCTGCATCGCAGCGACGGCAGCCTCCGTCTCAACTATGTCACCGCGCTGCATGAACTCCACTAATACCCGTTCTGCGCTGAATTCGTGACTCCGGCCGATTCCTCGTATCACTTGTAGCCCAATCTGCCGCAGATCTTCGCCATCGACCTTGGAGAGCTCGTCGTCATCGTCCTCCAGCCACAATTGGATCCCCGGAGTACGGAAAGCAGCCGGGCTTGTCGCCGCACCCAGCTTCTGCGTCACGACCTCCGTCTTCTTGACATCGTTGCACCTTTTGAAGACCTTAACGACAACACCGATGCGAAGACCCGACTGCCTGGCCAGACCCCGCAACGTCTGCGAGCCGACATCTCGGAGGCTCGCATCTACGTCCGGCATAACCTCTACTTGCCGCTCCAGGCGCTCGGGGTTATCCGACGTGTCCGCGTTGCTAGCAGGAGTCGCCGAGCGAGAAGGCGGGACGCTACTCTCCGACGGAACCTCCAGTACCGACGGAGAAAGGCTTGGAGCAACAGACACGCGCGAACGCGCGGGGGATCGCGAGTCGCGATATTCGGGCGGCGATAGTCCTAACCGGCCCCAGTTCACGGGCGGGGGACGTGTTGGCGGAGGAGACGAGATCCCTAAACGGTCTACGGATGCCTGCCTCATGGCAGCGGACGGCGGAAGCTTCGTTTTTGACGACGACGCGGTCGCGTTGACGCGTTCATTGACGGGGCGAGTGGCGGGTCCCTGCGCGCCACGAGTCGACTTTGTGTACGTCGCCGTCGCGGTGGATACTGGCACGGCGGGTATGAGGAAAGAATATGATGTTGCTGGGGACGCATGCGCATCTTGGGCAAGCTGGGGCGACACGACATGCTCCATCGCGTCCGGGCCGAATAAAGACGCGTCGTCCTCGTCCTCGACGTTGCGTCGCGGAGCTTGGCTCTTCGGGTGCGGGGTCCCTGCACGTTTGGGTTTTGTCGTTGCAACCCGTCGCGGCGCTGATACCGGTCCAGAGTTCGCCGACTGGGACGCAGTTCGTCGTGTTATGCGCCTTTCATCATCATCATGGGCTGAGATATCCGGCTGCTGCGACGCGTCGTTATAGGACGATTCCCGCGATCTCGAGGCGTTCTCGGGGCTCGTACTTGGAGCAGGCCCATCGCTCGGGCTATCGTCTTCTTCGTCGTCGGTACTCACAACCCGCGGCGGCCGAGTGAACCGACTCTGGCGCGTCGGCCGACAGCTCTTTTCGCCGGAAGACTCGTCCTCGGACTCAGCATCGGGCGTGCGCGGACGGTACCTGCAATGAGTGTCAACAACGGTTAACATTAATCGCGCGCGCGACAAACGTTGCGTTGTCGTCCGCGCTCGTGGATATGTATTCGTCGTCGTCAGAGTCTTCGGAATGCGACTGTGGCGCTTTGCGAGTATGCTGACGAGCACTCCGACGCGGAGTAGAATCGTAGTCGTCGCTGGACTGGTACGATTTTCGCCTCCGTCCTCCTTCTGTTCCTGCTTGTGGTATGTACCATGAGTACTGCCCACGAGTTCCGCGAAGACAGGAAGAGCTGCGACTAACCAGACTCGTTTCGTATTTCGTCGACGAGGGCGTCTATTTTTTTCGCGCGGCGCACGTAATGCCGTCTCCAGCTTTCGGCTGAATGCGTGGAGGTCCAGGGCCGGCGTATCTTCCGAGTTTATTATGTTGACAACCGGAGGTTGGAGCAACTGTGCGCTTACATCCGCGACAAGCTGCAGATACAGCTTTTGGCCCATGCGGCGCTTTCCGCTCGGATTCACGTCTGCTAAGTATTGCGCAAGATTCTGATCGTCGGCGTCTGTGAAAGCGATCTGTGTCTTGGACCTGCGCGGAAATGGTCAGTAGCTAGCTATAGGCAGACCAGAGCAACAAAACCTACAAAGGTACGATTACTTCAAGTCGCTTCTCCTGTTGGAACTGGGCGATTCGGTCGTCAATTTGGTCTTTTCTATCCTGGTAGACCCGTAGCCAGGCGTTCGCGGTGCGGCGTCGCGCCCACTCATTGCGCTGAGCGGGCAGTCAGTAATGAGAGAACATGAGTTTGAAACTGAGGTCTAGCGTTCCACTCACTTGGAACATATCTTCATATGCCTTCGGAGACTGTCGTGCCTTGTTTCCCCAGTTCCGGGCTATGTCTTCGACCAACAAGGTCAAATCGTGCTCCGTAACTGGCCTGTTCAAACGCGTCAGCAAAGATTTCAAAAGGAGCCGCTATAATACCGGCACTTTCTCGATCTCTTCCCTCCCGTAGCGGCATCCTTGGGCTTTCGGGGCATGAAGGAGGAAAGAGGCAGAAAACGAGGTTGAAGATGCGGGTGCAGAAGTCACGCTGATTAGTCGCCGAACCAGCCGAGCGCCTAAACGCAGCCTTCAATATTACATCTGTCTCTCATTATACCCCGCGCTCGAGTCGTCTCCCGCTCACTATCTTCCACCAATTTTACAACCACCGTCGTGAGAACGTAGGTTGAAATGTTCAAGTTCACCACGAAGCAAGTACCGCCCTAGCTCACAGACAATATGCATCTTCTCTACGACTCTACGGCTGGTCTGACTGGTACACGCTTCCGGGGCGCAGCGCTCAGCCTACGTCGGCGCTGCCCGTCCCGCACCACCCTCCGTCGGCGTAGAAAGAAAGAAAGTAGAAGACGCACGCTCGAGTTCGGTCGTACAATAGGGTAGAGGAAAGGGTATACGAGGTCGAGGACGAGCCCGTTTGAGCCGGCATGCCAGTCTTTTTCCGCCTCGGGGTCGTCTTCGAGCTTGAGAGCTGCTTTCCGGAGACGAGCGCCAACTTCGTCAGAAACGAGGTTGTCCGAATACTAGATCGCGTCAAATGGGCCGGCCTGAAAAAAATATATGAATAACGCGGAACGAGGCTTGCAATGAATGTACCTCGATTCCGTGTTCGTTGTCGGCCACGGCGTACGCAGGGAGATCAGCGAGGACGTAGTTGATCTATGCCGATTTAGACTCAAGCTAAGAGAACAAAGTAAGCACGCAGGAAGGATCGATTACGGTTCAAGTACGTGGTAGTACTATATAACCTTCTCCTTTTTTGGATGAAAAACAGCCCTCCAAGCAAGGCTCAGCGTGGCCGAGAGCACGCCGTACGGCGGGAACAGCCAGCTGAGGCGCCACGTCCAGCCCACATCACGCTCAAGAACGCTTAGAAGCTCGTCTACACGCCGCTCGAGATCTTCCTGCGGGCCCGAGTTGTCCACGACGTGGTCAGCGTAGAGAACCTTGTCGGTGATGGACAGTTGTGAGTTGAGACGAGCAGACGCGTCTTCGCGTGAGGAGCTGTCGCGCTTCATGAGGCGTTCTAGCTGCACCTCCGGAGAGCTAGATTCCTAAGCATTGCGTGCGTTTTTACACGGAGAAAACCTACCAGAACACGACGACGACTTTGCCGCAGAACTTCCACAAACCACCCTCGACGAGCAGCGGTACGTCCAGCACGCAGTACTTGCTGCCAGCTAGCCAGTTCTTGAAGATGCCCCATAGCATCGCGCGTCGCACGGCTGGATGCACGATGGAGTTGAGCTTCTTGCGCTTCGCCTCGTCGGCAAAGATGATAGAGCCCAGCTTCTTGCGGTCAAGGGAGCCGTCGGGGAGAACGATTTCCGGGCCAAAGTACGCGACGATTTTCGCGAGGGCGGGCGTCCCTGGCTCGACGACCTGGCGCGCAAGAACGTCCGCGTCGATGATTGGGACGTGTTTTGCGCGGAGAAGGTTGGAGACGCTGGATTTTCCCGTAGCAATACCGCCAGTTAAGCCAACGACTTAGGGTAATGAGTGGAAGATTGAGTATAGAGCTCGTGGAATACCGAGCATAATGGGAGTTCAGAACAAGCCGGGTCGTCACGGTCACGTCGCGACTTGAACTGAACAACCATGGACACGCAGACGGAGCAGCTTCTCGAGTTGATGCTGCACTTGAAGGTCAGATTCCCCTACTGTAGTCTATCCCTATTGACATTCAATGCAGCAAGCGACACCAGCAGCTGCAAAACAAATCCTCAACAGCCAGCCCCAAATCGCGTACAAGCTCATTTCGCTCATGGTCTCCATGAATGCCATAGATATCGACGTATTCCAGGTAATAGCGCCCTTCAAGGGCGTACGAAGCTGACCAAGAATCTAGAAAACACTCGCAGCACACAGTGCGAAGGCTGCGGCACCAACGATGCAGGCACCAGCGCCGCTCTCCGCGATTCCGCCACACATGCAGCAATCCTCGTCGTCGCGTACAAGTACGCCACCATATCCGCCGCAGAACTACGGAGGATACCCGAGTGTTCCCTCCCATACACCGACGCCACCGAATGCCGGTGGTTACGCGACGCCGCCCAGCGCTGGTAGTCACGGCTACGCGACTCCTCCCAACTACGGCTACGGCGGGTACGCGCCTCCAGCAGCACCCACGCCCCCTCCTCCACCGCGAGCCGCTCCAGTCATCCCCGAAGCAATGCTTGCAGGGATGAGTAACGAGCAGAAGGTGAGGTTGCCTGCTCAATGCGACGTGCGGCCACCGACCGATCTTGCAGCAAATGCTCATGGGGGTCGTGGCCATGACTCCGGAGCAGATAAACGCGCTCCCGGCCACGGAACGCGCTAATGTCTTGCAACTGGTGCGTTGAACGCTCTAGAGTCTCCATGCGATCTTTTCTCATATCTTCGTAGAGAGCGGCATTCGGGATTCACTAGTGCTCATATGGAGCTGTGTTGGTGGCAGGACGGGTTGTGCCGACTTCATAACGAGGACTATACCGCGAGAGCCGGAACGCGGAATGCGAGAAGAGGACGCACTGACGCGTCATATTCGGACAAGTACGGAGTTGAGAATACCATAGGCAGCGTCGCTAGCTAGGAACGTTTCTCTGCGACCATGGACACATCGAGGCAGACACTTGCGAGCAACATCAACGCGGCTTGCTTCGTGCAGCCACCACCTCCTCCACCACATCTCCGATGTCCGCCTCTGTGCGTTCTCAAGTTAGCGCCAAGTGGAGTGAGAGCTTCCGACGTCTCAATCGCGACGAAGAGGGTATAACCGGGCTTATGAGCTACACCGCAGTATGTGGTCGTCTCCCCTCAATCTGAAGCTCAAACCAGCTAGGCTTGGAATCTCGCGACGAGGTTCCTTGAGCCACGGAATATTACACTGCCGCAACCGACGCCGCGACCAGGCACGTCTTCCCTCCCGACGTGCACTTGGTTGACGCGTAGGCGCAGATGTCCCTTCCGTCAAGATCGCATTCGATGTTGTCAATCGGTCGAGACGGCTCCCAGTACTACTCGAGACATTCCTCGGTGCGTGCTACGCGTTGCTTATGAACAGGGGCCCTGGCTCACCCCGAATCTCTAGACAGCGTCTGCGACAACTTCGTTTGGATCGCAGAGGACATTGAGCGCTATTTGACCCAGTACAAGGCCAGTGGCAACGACCCCAACGTCGTCCTTCAGCTCGTGTTTCGACTGGTGGAATGGTACCGTTTCTGGAGTCCCATCGACGAGTGCGTGTCGCGTCTACCTGCTCTGGCCTGCTCACCAACACCGTTGCAGACTCGGTCCAACCATCATCGGCGCCTACACTGTCACCTTCCAAACACGCCTATTCTGCACCCTCCCGCCTGCCTTCCTTGGCGCGTTCAAAGTGCTATGCGCCGACTCCCTCGCCAACTCCGCTCCACAAACGCTGAAGATGTGGGAGGCGTTCGAGATGCTTGGGATGGCGGACCGCTATGAGGGGACAATTGCCAGTGTGGGGTACGAGCGGATAGAGGAGTACGTGCGGGAGATGTATACGGGGAAATGGGACGTGCCCGTATTAGCGGAGATGCGCGAGTGGATGAGCAGCGAGATTGTGCCTTGGATGGTGCCAATGTACGCAAAGGGTGCAGCAAACAGTGCGTAGCCTTTACCCTCCATTCAAGGGTTTCCGCTCACTGGTTTGCTGTAGCGGACGACGCACGAAATCTGCTGCAGAGTGTCGGGTCGCGGTTCGACTTCCACATGAACAAGACTCTCTGTGAGCTTCGGTGCGTGCCCAGTCTGTACTTTCGGGCTACTCTCAACGTCGGACTACAGGACATCGGAAATCTTCGACATTATCATCGACTTCCCTGACTCGGAGGGCGCGCTGAAGGATCTCAAAGAATGTTTACAACGCGTTGACCAACGTGCCGCATTGGTGCAGGCGCTTCGCAAAGCGTTCGTCCATTCTGTTTTCCTCCGGACAATGGCTAACCTGTTACAGGAACCGCAAACGGCTGCTCCATCCTGGCGCCGACACGAAGCTCATCCTCTCGCAATACGTTGCAACGATAAAGTGCCTCCGAATAGTCGACCCGCCGGGAGTCCTGCTGTACAAGGTCGCGGACCCAATACGACGGTATCTGCGGTACGTCCGAGCCGACTTGTCAATCTATAACTACTTATTTTCGCAAGGGACCGACCAGACACGATCCGCAGCATAGTTGCAAGCCTTGTTGGGGACGATGATGGTGGGGACCCACTGGTTGACGAGAACGACCAACCGGTACCGCTACAGCAGCCCGATCCAGACGGGTACAATGACCCGAATTGGGACCCCGAGCCGGTCGACGCGGGGCCTGCATTCCGCACAAACAAACCGAGCGACGTGATCAGCACGCTCGTCAGCATCTACGACTCGAAGGACCTGTTCGTGAAAGAGCTGCAGGTGCTTCTTGCGCAGCGCCTGTTAGCGATTTCGGATGTGGATACGACGGAGAAGGTTGACAAAGAGGTACGCTATCCCCTTGTGTTTCTGGTAATCGCTCACTTGACGCGCAGCGGCGGACAATCGAGATCCTCAAGATTCGGTTTGGGGAAGCGGCGATGCAGGTCTGCGAGGTCATGCTCAAGGACATGTCCGATTCGAAGCGGATAGACACGCACATTCAGTCTAAAAACGCCGTACGTCCCTTCTTCCTGGCGGCATTTGTTTTCGTTTTAACGCGTTGCTACAGTCGATAATGCACCCAACCGTCATCTCCCGCAACTTTTGGCCAGCACTTGACTCGAGTGATATTGTCATGCCGGGCCAGTTTCAGCAGTGCGTCGTCCCTCTTCAAATGATCCTCGTCTGACGCGACTCGTAGGCTGCAGAAAGACTACTCCGCCGAGTTCACGACGTTCAAACCAGACAAGAAACTCCGATGGTTGCCCCATCTTGGGACGGTGCATCTGGAGCTGGAGCTACAGGACCGCCGGGTCGTCGATGTCCACGTTCCTCCGCTAGAGGCTGCGTTCATCGAGCTTTTCTCGCAGAAGAGTATGTTTCCTTTACTGGCCTTTGATTTTCTTCGTTAACGACAACGGTAGATGTATGGACGATGGACGAGCTAATAGCCGGCGTCGGTTCCGTCGACCGCAACGCTGCCCTCAAAGCGCTCATAACGTGGATCGATCTTGGTGTTCTCAAGGAGGACGAGGAGAACGTGTTCCGGCTGCTGGAGGTCGAGGAGGAGGGCGACGATGTTGGTGCTGGACAGGCGCGCGCCGGTGCGTCTTCTGCTTTCTTTCTTCTCCGACGCTCATGCACGACCAGCCCGTATGGCGGTGGACGAACCCGAGCTCAACCCCGCGCAACAGCAACAGCAAGAGCAAGTTCGGCTATATTGGAACGTTCGTCCCCGTCTTTTTCCCTTTCCCCATCTTGGTGGCGTTAAAACGAGATTGGTGCAGTTCATCGAGGGCATGCTCACGAATCTCGGCACGATGCCGCTCGATCGGATACAGAGCATGCTGCGGCTGGCGCCGGGGTACGACCAGACGGTGGAGCAGCTGGGGGCATTTATGGAGGCGGCGAAGAGGGGAGGGAGGGTGGTGGTGCGGGACGGGCAGTGGTCGCTGGCGCCGACGTAGGTTGGGCGTTGGCGGAAGTGATTGCGTGTGTCGTTTGTCTAGTCTCAGAGAGGATGTGCATTGTCTGTGAGCTAGGTGGGTCTTTACTTGGTGGTGGAATTGAGCAGTTCAACCTATGTTCAAGTTCTCACGACGTTATACAGCGAACTCCTGGAGATTTCATTACTCTCGCCACGCAAATTAGCTACTAAGCAACACGGTCATCCAATGAAGGCACCAAAACAGCCGAATAGAGTTTTACGCGTTTACACCCGAATCCTACGCAAAATAAGAAGTTACGAGGCCCTCGGAGCTTACTCGCTGCGCACATGCCGCTTGACCATCACCGGCAACTCCGACCCATGCTTCTGACCTGCTACAGTGGGCCGCTGGATAAGCAGGAGCGCCCCCGTAGCCTCGATATTGACGCCGGGGACGGGGCTGAACTCGAACGCGCGGATGAGCGCATACAAAATCGCTTTGAATCTGAGCGGACGGTTAGTTCGGGGCTTGACAGGATCACGGACGTGGAGGCGTACTCGGCCAACGAGAACCGCCAGCCGATGCAGTTGTGCGCACCGGCCCAGAACGTCATAAGATTCGAGTAGACTCCTGGGATCTCGCGGGCCGCGTCGGGGAGTTTGGCCCAGCGCTCGGGTCTAGGATCGGTATGAGCTCTCGGATGTTTTGCGAGACAGAGCACGAACTTGAACTCTAGCGCATCCTCGCCCCAGATCTCGGTCGACGTATTGACCGCTAAGAGCGGTATATGGATCATCTGTCCTTTGGGAATGCTAAAAATGCCGGTGAGGAAAGAACGAAAAGACACGATATCGTACGAACGTCAGATTCGAATGAACATTGCCCAGCTTGTCAGTGTACGGCTGGCTCAATGGAAGCACATCTTCCTGCAACGCAACCCGCTGATTAAACACAACAGGCGCGTAAAGACGCAACGTCTCGCGGAGGACCCAGTCGAGGTACTCCAAGCCGTTGAGCTCCTCCATCGTCGGCGTGTCCGTCTCGAGACGGAACAGCTCGTCGCGAAGCTTGGCCTGCACTTGTAGGTTTGTCGAGAGCGCATGTAGAGCCCAGGTAGAAGACGTCGCGGTGGTCTCATGCCCCGCGACGAAGAAGCCGGGGATTTCTGGCGCAGGAATAAGTCTAGTCTCCGGCAAAGGAACGGGCAATCTTACGAGCAATGACTTCGGCATCACTGAGCCGCTGGCGTTCAGGAATATCCGAGTTGATGTTCGCGCTGAGAAGAATCGACAGCAAATCGCGCTTTCCGCTCAAATCATGCGGGTTAATTAGCGCGGCCTTGCTCTTGTACACAATCTCGCCAGATATGTCCATCATCCGTCGGGCAATCTTGCGCAGGCCGCGAACTCCTGGCAGGGGCTGGGGTAGAAACATTCTGAGCGACCAGTAGCGGCGCAGCGAAGGGCTTACCACCAGTCTAAGTACCGGGAACATGCTCTGCACCAAATGGAATCCCGACGCGGTTTGTGATTCGGGCGAGTGGAAGATTCGTGTGAAGAGGTCGGCCAGCTCGTTTGACTTGCCGTTGCGTTGTTCTAGCGCGTCGAAATCGTAGTTGAAGCCTACGAGTAGGAGAATAAATTAGAAGGATCCAAGACGGGCGGACGACGGATGCGCACCAGCGTCGCCAATAACATCCAGCGTCATTAGCCGCAGCCCGAGGTATACGTCGATGACTTGTCCGTCCGGGTTCTTGAGCTGATGGTTCCAGACGTCGCGCAGCTATGCAGTTTCCTCAGAGGCCGAGCGATAGCTATGGCCAAGCGACGATACCTGGTTAGACTTGGCGACAAAGCCTTCGGCGAGGAGCCGGATTTGCGCCGGTCCGAAGGCTTGATTCTGCATCACAACGAGTCAGCGCGAAATTTGGAAACACAAAGGAAACTCGCCAGGATTTTGCGCTAAAAGATGCCGAGAGACGTTAATATGGGGCTGGAAGCGATCCGCTGTCGGCGCACCGACCTGGCGTTTATGCTCTTCCCCTTCCAATGCCAGAATACCTACCCACGGGATACGTGAATGAGCACCCATTTGCGCAGGCCGGAAGGAGCACTCTCACCGTGTCCCACAAGCCGCTTCGCATCTGCGAGAATGAACGCCGGCTTTTGGTAGAGATGTCCGTTGTGCGCGATATGCGAGAGGGCTTTGACGTCCTCAATGTAGAGATTCGTTACCTGAGCGGGTGAGTTGACGCCAGGAGGGAGGATGCGCGAAACCTACGCTGAAGATGCCCTTATACTTGAAGACGCGTCCAAACTGCTCACGCCACTTTCCGATGACTTTTATGTCGTCCTGAGGGAACACGGTCAATGGTCGTCTGAAAAGACGAGATATATGCGAGCGACGTACGGCTATATCCTTGAAGCTCCCCATGAGCAGACTCGGGCTGCGCGGCCCGTCCAAGTGGCGCAGCGGCGAGGTCCTCTCAGCGTACCAGAAGCGCAACGCGGGGAGGAGCGTGTAGTAGAAAACGGACACTCCAACGACGGGGAGGATCATCTCCTTGGAGAGCGCCGCGTCGAGAACGGGCAGCTGGGCAGCCTGGGCTAGGAGAGCGACCATGCTGCTTGGTGATGAGAACTGTGAGCAGGGAAAAGGCGCTCTACTTATACGAGAGCTACACTGAGGTACAGCTCCTGGCGCAGACGCGTAATCTCCGATGGAGAATGTAATCTCGACCTGTTATGCGGGCCGTGAACTGGGTATCAAGGAGGCGAATGTCAGAGTGCTGACCAGCTTCGAGACGGCGGCGGGCGATGGTGCCGCATGTTATGGCTGAGAACGCTCACGGCGGGCGGAGGTCGACACGTCGACTGAACTGGAGAACATTCTCGACTGGGTGTCTACGTTGGCGGTGTGCCGCAGCGGGACGATGGACGACCTAATAGCCGGCATCAGTTCAGTCAACCGCAACGCGACCCTCAAAACACCTATTATGTGGATCGATCTTGTTGTTATCACATCAGGAAACCGGGCCACTGTACTTGTTGCGCTATAGGTGTGTTAGTAGCACTCCGTAGCTTCGTCGCCAAGTCCCCGTTTTCATCGCGCCCCGTATCTGGCCGTTGCATCCCGTAGCGTTTGGTAGCGGCGGATGTAGCTACGGGAGCTATGCTGCTACGGATGCTACGGAACCAATTAGCAGCTGTTTTAAAAAGGTTTTCACCCTTGGAGCGCAGAGTTTCGAATTAAGCAGCCAATGTTGTAGCTGTTGAACAACTTGTAGTTTGCAAACGCGGAGACAGAAGCAAGGGTAAATAATCTGGCCGCTGCTGGACTTGAACCCGGGATCTCGATAGGTTCGATCAAGCTCTCTCCCGACGCTCCCTTTCCTTTTCTCAGCGTCGATCGCTGATATCAACAAAAAGGGAAGACGGCTTGATCCGAACCTAGGATCTCGAGATGCCACAAGGCAGCCAAGGCGAGTTTTACCACTACAGCAAGAAGAATTATAGTCTTCGCACTTTTGCATGATTATATGCTCCCGATGACTTGACAAGCTGTTTGCTGTCCCGCCAAGACCCTATGTAGCTGGCCAGCCAGTAATGGTATCCGGAAGTGGGGCATATGCTTGTGTGCTCTGTGCTGCACCTTGCATGTACAAAGCCAAGACATCAGCATAATATCATCACAATATCCAGTGTACACTCTTTTTAGACATTCAAATAAATAAAAAATGCATACTGCTATAGAATGCTATAATTGAAGTAGATTTTTCTACCAGTGTGCCACGGAGCGCTACGGTAAATCTGGATTTGTCTACAGTACTGTAGTAATCAGACCACAAGTCCGGTTACGCGTTACACGCACCTCCGGACCCGGACTTGTGGGCTTACAGTTACGCGTTACAGGTCCATTTCGGCAGCAATTTTGGATGGCAAGTGGCCCAAAAAGGCAATTTTGCGCTTCTGCCTGCGCCGGAATTGCCTTTTATGGGAATTTTTGATGCCATCGGACATGTAACATTTCGGACAACTAGCGTTACGCGTTACACTGGCCGGACTTAAGGTCTAATTGCTACAGCATGTCTACGGTGTGCTACGGTAGATCTTGATTTGTCTCCGCTGCGCTACAGGGTGCGATGCTCACCTTCAAGTCAGCTACGGGGCTCTAAAGGCTGGTCAAATATTTCTGGTCATGGCTACTGTATATCTATTATAGCTTACGGGACCTCCGGTAGCCAAAACCGGAGCCCGGTAGCCTTTTCCCGGTTTGCTGATGCAAGGAGGAAGAGGAGTGTGCGCCGCTGTTGCAGGGCGAGGAGGAGGGCGACGATGCGGTCACGCCCGTCTCATTTCGCCGTACATCAAGAACCTTCACCCAGAGCAGCACCGAGAGCTCTACACCGTCATCGAACAGACCGTCGGCGCCTTGGTGCCAATGTTTGAACACATTTGCAGCCAAATTGACGGCGAGAAACGGGACCTGTTGCGCGTTGCGCAGGACGACGAAGAACCCGGCGCCAGGCGTATCAAAGTCCAAATGCAATTCTAGACCAGAGCGGGTCCATCTTGAGCTCGTTATGACCACTAGTAATCCCGAATGCCGGCACATCACCGTGAGAATCTAGCGGTCCCTGCTTCCTGCTTCAACCATGTCCGACTCAGAAGACGATTATCAGCCAATCTCGCCCGAGTCCATAAAAGAAATGAAGGCACGCGGATACCTCTCTGAATGGCACCGACCCGTCGAGAAACCTACCTGGACTTTCCCCTCTCCCTTCGTGGCTTATGCGGCATTGGATAACGAAGAGGTGGTTTGGGGTCCGCCGCCACGCACAGTGAGCCATACATAATGCGGAGGGGTCAGAGTCTAATCGATCGATAAAAGCTCGCAGAACTCAGAATGTATGCGTTGTCGTGGGCGATTCGCTCAAAGCCTCAATGGCGCAGCAAGATCGAGGACACCGCGATCCTCGAGAAATGGCGCGCAGAAGCAGTGGACCAGCAGCAGGGGCTTTTGAAGTACAAAAAGCTCAACAAGCATATGGCGCGTCTGCTGGCTGGTCCATTCTGAGTCTTACTGATTATCTACAGATTAACTACGTCCTCACTGAACTCCCTGCGTACGCCGCCTTGGCCGACAACGAACATGGAATTGAGGTTCCTTTTCTTTTATGTCTCGCTACCTGCTGTTAACGTCTTTTAGGCTGGTCCATTCGACGCAATCTGGTATTCGGACAGCCTCATTCCGGACGAATTGACCACAGGTCTCCGGAAAGCAGCTCTCAAGCTCGAAGACGTCCCCGACGCGGAAAAAGACTGGCATCCCGGCTCAAACGGGCTCGTCCTCGACCTCGTACACCCTTCCCTCTACCCACTTTTGTACGACCGAACTCGAGCGCTCGACGGAATCGCCGTCAAAGCGCCTACTCAGCAAAGCATGGGTTTCGGCGAGCCTCCGTCTAACAGCTACGGAGACCAGTACAACAACATCGCCGACAACTGCATCTCGGCGCAGTACTCGTGGCTTCCGTCCGACTTTGCGATCTCGTCCGACGGCCACGCCCGCCTCATTTCGCCGTACATCAACAACCTCCACCCGGAGCTGCACCGGGAGCTCTACCCCCTCATCGAACAAATCGTCGGCGCCTTTGTGCCCATGTTTGAACGCGTTCTCAGCCAGATCAACGGCGAGGACCGCGACTTGTTGCGCTTTGAGCAGGAGAACGGACTTGAAGCGCCGGGGAATGGTCGTATCCAAACGCAACTGGTGACTATCAGCCGGTTTGTCGGTCAGGCTAATCTCTTCTATGGTCTTGCACCTCCGTGTATATGGGCCGAGCAATCTCGGAGTATATGGGCCGGGCAAAGACTACGGTGGCCTGAGGAGTTTTCCACAGACGAGGCGCTCTGCGACGCTATTCAATCCTTCCCTCGGGCGCACAAGAAGTACAATGGCGCACTAGAGCGGAGCATCTCGCCGTATTCCCTTCGCGGCAAAACACTGCAGTGCATCGTCAAACTCGCGAATATTCACCTTACACCGGACAAGCCCTCGTACGACGGTGGGAGTTGGCATGTTGAAGGTAATCTATCTGGTTCGAGCTCACAATCTGAAGTGGTCTTGACGCCACTTCCTAGGAATGCTCAACGAGCGCATCGTCGCCTCTGGAATATATGTTCGTCGTCCTTGCCGTTGTTCCCGCTTGGTTCAACGAAATACTCTAGTACTACGACGAGGACAACATCTCCGAGTCTCGGCTTGCCTTCCGGGCGACGACATCTTCACCCCCGTATCACCACCAGGACGACGTATTGTGCTCTGAGATCCTTTACGGAATGTTCCGGTACGTACTAGTAGCGTCTGGTCGACTCTCATTTCAGCCGCTGATTTCATCTAGGAACTCGCACTGCGTGCAGGATCTTGGCTCGATCGTAAACCCTTGCACGCAGCTCTATAGGCGCATTCTAATCTTCCCCACAGGAAACGAAATCTGGCCGAGCTCTCGCGTGGCCGAACATCTACCAACACCGCGTCGCGCCATTCTCGCTCAAAGACACTTCCCGTCCCGGCCACCGCAAAATCCTCGCCATCTTCCTCGTCGACCCATCCATTCCGCCCATTCCTTCTGCGACCACCATCCCGCCGCAGCAGGCTGATTGGGCTGCTTATGCGATGGAACAGGCGCGCGAGGACGAAAAGTCTTTGTTCTCGAAGCTTCCGGTCGAGTTGATTCACGCGATTCGTCAACATATGGAAGCGGATTGCTTGGGGAGGTATCTTGGCCGCAAAGAGGCGGAGGAGATTCGCTTGCAGCTGATGGCGGAGCGGACGGTGTTTGTGAAGGGTCGAGAGAAGGAGCTGTCCATGAGCTTCAATATGTGCGAGCATTAGGTCGATAAATACATTGCAATCTTGGCGAATTCTAGTTCAACCCGGCCATGCCTTCGAACCACCGCACGACTGCAGCCACTTTGCGCACGGAAGCATCACTCGCTCCGAGGCGCAAATCGGGTCTCAGCCGCCGGTCCTCGTGCGTATAAGGCATCGTCCGGTAGCAGATCTCCATCTTGGGCTTCTGCCAGGGCGACGCCGTGAGTGTCACCGCCGTCGCGGGCTCGTACGCCGCCATTACATCTGCATTCGACGTGAACACGCATGGTCGTATTCGTGGAATGTAGCTCACCGGTCAGTAGGATAACATCTCCCCGCTTCGCAGCAGTCTGCTCTCCACACCCGCCCCAGTCCTGCGCCACCTCCCGCCACGCAGTCAGCTTGCACACATTTCCCTCCTCGTCGCCCAGAATCATCTTGAGGACAAATGATTCCTTGCCCGCGTCCTTCCCCTTCTTGAACGTGATCGTATCGGGCCCGTCGACCTCGAGCACTGCGAGGAGGAACGACGCCTTGGTGCTTCCCTTGCCGGGTGCATTTGCCAGCGCAGCCAGCGGCGTGAGCGCGTTGAGCGACAAGTGGAACTCGGGGAAGCGCGCGATGGAATCGCTTGCGCCGAGATTATCGCCGGAGTCGGACAGGTTCAAAGTCTCGGCAAACATCTGTGTGTTCCATTGCGATTCCGGAAAGGCTCCTGAGCGGGCGGTCGGCGCTGCCGGGTGCACGACGGATTGCGAGACGTTCAGGAAAGAAGGAATGTTGCCGCCGCCGTCTTGACTCTGACTGTCTTGAGAATCTTCGCCCGCGGCACTCCAGTTTATGAACGTTTCTGTGCGTTGGCGTCAGACGCCGCCCTGGACATAGAAATCACTTGACATTACCTCGTCTGCTTTCCTTCTCGTCTATCTCCTCCGCGTCGTTGAAAATAACATTCTCGTACATAAGGGAAATCCTCCTGCTAACAGTTGCAAGCGTCGACGCGTGTTCAGGCTGAGAGAACAATATTTGCGGTGGTTGGTGGCGTGCAGCTGGAAGCGGAGGCGGAGGCATCATCCTTGAACTCGTCGACGCGACGCGCCACTCGTACTCCTTTGGAGAGCGCTGCAACTCGGACGGGGGCGGGGCCCCGAGGAAGACTATCGTCGACATGGTGGTGGTTTGAGTTCAAGGTTGGTGGCGTGCGAATATCCGGTTGATGCAATGTTGTGAGTGCACCTCAGTCGGACCATGGATACCGTACGAGATTCATCTCTGAGGTACAGGAAACATTGAGTTGGAGGAAACATAGAGAATTATGTCCCTAATACAGAGTACTGTAATCGTAACAACGGGTATATACTAGAGTATTGTAGGTATAGATCTAGCTAGAGCCTTCATGCCTCGCTCTTGCTCTCTCCCGAGCCCTCTGGCTTCGGCTTCGGCGGATCGTTTTTCGAAGTAAAGTATGTAACACAGAGCAAGACGCATCTGGAGTCGACGCGTTAGCGCACAAAGAAGTGGAAACGGAACGTTACGACGCACGCGAGCCATTCGGTGGTGACGCCCATGAGGTACTCGACAAGCGTGAAGTGGTCAGAGAAGCCGTGCGGACCATAATTCTCGGCTTTTTTCCGAGTTAGCAAAGGGGTCGCGTTCCAAAGAGACAGACGTACGATTGTAGTAAGACAGCTGTTGGATGTGGTCAACAAGCTTGAGTGTGGAACGGGCACAAAGCAACATACCTCGAAATCAGCCGACTGCAAGACACCGAAGACCCCGCGAATAATCAGTGGCACCCAGGTTATCAACAACACCCAGAGCGTTGGGTGGACCCCACTCTCCCCGGCCGCCTTGCGCATCTTTCGGCTTTGGCGTATCGTCACCAGGATGATGAGCAGCAACAGCGTATTGCACGCTAAAAAGATGGCTTGCCCACTGGTGCGCATAATCTTGCTAATGCGCAACTTGCGGACCGTCTCGGGGTCACCAAAGTCGCTCAAATCGGCGTTGGCGAGGAAGGAGCCGCCCGAGATGATGATCGCGTTCGCGACGATGAGGACGAGGTGGAAGGCGGCCATGACGTTGTCGCGGTAGATGAACAGCGCGAAGGGGCCGAGGAAAAGGAACGTGAGGGTGCGCTTGAGCTTTTGCTCGCGCGTTAGCCCCGAGGGAATGTCGCGCCGCGGCTCGAGCCACGAGATGCCGTTGGGAAAGTTGTGCTGGTGCCAGGAAATGACGAAGCGGAAAGTGCAGAGGACGAGGGTGAAGTAGCCCTCTGCCCCGAGGATCAGGAACGCGAGGAACATGCTGACGTTCCCAAAGCCGAGGATGCTGAAACCGATGCCGCATATCTGCGACGCGATGCGAACGATGATGTGTGTAAAGAGGATGCTCCAACGGGACCGCCACTTGAGGCGGCCGGCTATGTACATCCCCAGCATCCAAATAAAGATACAAATGTACTTGGAAGGAGTCGACATTAGTTGGATCGCAACGCGTCGAAATAAGCACGCACGAGGATGAGGAAGACGTTGTTTCATACGGAGGTTTTTGTCTGTGACACAAATTTTAGAAAAAAAATGAGAGAGAAAAATGTTGCGCACATAAAAAAAATGTACGGGCCCCATGTGGTATGAAAGAGTCGGAATAGTACAGTCTTCGTGTGTAATTAAGACTCCTTATGCTCCTACAGATACAAAAAAAAAAAAAAAACTGTGCACTGACCCCCCAAAAGTCGAACCAAAAGTAAGATCTTCACGTTGTTCCCTGGCCGACCAGTTGGACCTTAACCAGCCCGGCCTTTCGAAGATTATGTTCTGTCGGATGCTTGCTCTGATTTAGTGTAACCTCCAACTCAGGATGGTTCCGATACTGTACTATTTCATTCAATTCGTAGGTCACGTGTCACACTCCATATTTTCTCCGAATTTTTGACAGGTGTCACAATGATTTTGCCGAGTTTACGAATGGTTTCGGACGGCCGAAGAGCGGCTATTCTTGGCAGCGGCCGCCCCTGCGGGGCGCCGTTGTTCGCCTCCAGCTTTAGGTCAATGAATTGGAATGAACCACTCTCTGGAGGACTTTGTGTGTATTACCGTCACTTTCTTTGGTGTTGTGTAGTAATGGAGCACAATAACAGAGTCCCAAAGGTTCAAGGAGGGCGAATGCGGGAGATTAGCGTTCTGCCGTAAACTTTGCGATGGATTCATGTGGCTAGGGAATAAGAGCCAATTTGGGATGTGCTGCTGTGAGATTGGTAAGGGCCAATGTTGCGGCGCTGCTCCGAGGTTGTGGTGTTTCGAAATTCGAAAATTTTGGCCGGTCACGGCGATGTGCTGAGGCTTACGAATTGAGAATTTCGTAGCCGATGTCACGGCCCGAAACCTCATTCGAATTGAATGTAATGCTACAGTAGAGCCATATCATCTGGAGCAAACCAGTCCCGTTTATTTCTTTGTCATTGCTCTTGATCGGGACTGCGGCCGGGTTCCCGACTAGTGCCCAAGAAATGAGCCCTAGTATCACAGTTGCAACTAGGCCGACAGTTGTCTGGGCATAGTCATTGAACACAAAAGAGGTGCAGATTATGTTGACATACCGCAATTGCACTTATCTGCCCCGGAAAATTGATCAGCTGGCACTTACATACGGGTTTCACAAGAGCCTGTACCTCAATCCTGGCCTTGACCTGATATGACATTACTTGAGCTGTTCCAGTCTGGAGAGAAACTGCAGCTGCCGGATCCTCTGTGCTAAGAACAGATGGCCGAGTCCGTGCACTGGGATATATGTGGCCCACTGCAACTTGCAAGTCAGTATTAATAGCATCACAAAAAAAGTATGAATGCAGTTACATGTCCAATACAGGGCAGCCACCAACTCCGCCAATGCAGTCTGAACCACCTCAAGTTTGAGTACACACTCGCAAGAGGTCTTGTCATATATGAAGCCTTGCCGTTGTAGAGCAGCCTGAAGTGCACTGACCAAAACTATTCAGGTACAGAGTCACTAAAGCCATTCATACTCACATTTCTCCAACAGAGTGGCCAACACTCTGTAGTGTAGTGGCCGTTGTAAGCCAAACACCCCACTAAAATTAATTATGAGGATCCCTGTTTCTGAATTCCGAATGACAGATTTGCTTACCAGTGCAAGCCCCATAGGAGCTATTTCAAGTAGGAGAGGATCTATGGCGCCAGATTGCTTGATGAGATAATCCGGAAATGGAGGAGCTGTGAGCTTGCTGAAGGCAGACCACTTTGCTGGCTGAACATCGGGGAGGCTATCCATAGACAGTACTGTGTTGGTCTGTGCATCCACAGTGACAGTATGATTGATCCCATATGGTGTGCACTGGAAGAAAACTCCATGATTGCGGGGGCCAGTATCGCTTCTGAGCCTTGTCCATAAAGTCACATTATGGGAATCGATGATTGGCATGGGGCTCTGGAAAATGGGATGAGTGGGTTTTAGCTGCCGTCCATCGTCATCTCGGTCCATGACTGAAGATATGTCAATCCTGAAATCGAGTAGCCAAACCAGAAATATGCCTTGTAGGATCCCAATCCAGGGTATATCTATGTGACACAGGTCAGGGTGGCAGGCATCAGATAAGATAGACCACAGACCGACAGCAGCTAGCGAGTAGCGGCCATTGACCTTTGAGGTAAAGTTTAACCCATATCGCAAGCTATCCACAATAGTGCCAGGATGAACATTGAGGTATCCGCACACAACGCGGACCGTAAGTGCCGTGACTGTGACATTTCCGACCCCATGATTAGGCTCCAGGACCTCGAAGAGGGTAGATCCCGACAATCCCGGAGTCGGCATCAGGTCAATATATGGGAGGAATGCTGTGGCGGCTTCGCTTTGGCTGATCATTCTGCCTCTGAAGGTTGGTTATTGCCATACCATACCACTCTTCTGGAACAAGTCACTCACATATGAGCTTGCGAAAACACAGGCAACCCGTGAGTTTGGACATCTGTTGTCCGAGTAATGTTGAATGAATTAATGGAGAGAATGGCAGGGGTTGTGATGTGAAGAACGGCGACGGAGGAGAGGTACAGCAGGACTGAGATGACGGTGCCTCCGGAGGTCCACAGAAACAGTTGATTCCAGAGGCCAACAACTGCCGCTCCAATGCCTGACCACGCTCCTACGGTGTCGTGCGTGGCTGAGAGTGTTTGGAATCGGGTCAATGTCTTTGTTGAAAGTTTTTGCATGAGAAAGACCAGCAAAGCAAAATAGATCTGCAACTTGATGAACATTATCTTTGGTCAAGTACTGATAGCGTACGGTGGCCAATGCTGTTGAAATTGTCACAAGGACTAGCGAGATAAACTGTTCATGCTCCAAGTCCCACACCAAGTGGTGTGTCCAACTCTGCTGGTGAGCAACCAGAAGAACAATGTGCACTGCAATAGCAAGGAGATGCAAAAGAGCTGATAGCAGGATGAGATTCCTGGATCCAGCTCAAACTCATTCAGCGAGCACTCGACAACTTGAATAACAAGAAAACCAACCTGGCTCCACGGGCTCCTTTGGGAGGACACTGGTATTGGTCGACCCGGGCGGCGGCGCTAATGTTGCCAGAGGGATTGGAGACTCGGAGTCGGGCGAGACAGTCATGGTTTCAGATACAGCTCTCACTTCAACCTGGGTATTTGAGGACTTGCACAAGCATCTATCTGCTTGACAACCGTCATTAATCCAAGCAGTGCAGATGGAATTATAAATACGGAAGTAAATTGGCATGCAAAGTAGAATGTAATCACATCTGCAGAAGGGTTTAATTGGCGCGAGGTAGAGTTTGCGATACTCAGGGGCTTTCGATGTTCTCACGATCACGTTCCGACGCGTGGCCCACTTGTCTCCGTCTCCCTCGACGCGCGTTTTGCGACCATGCCGCTCGAAGCCACCATGATGATTATCGACAACTCCGAGTTTATGCGGAATGGGGACTACCAGCCTACCCGCTTCGACGCACAGTCCGACGCAGTAACCACCGTAACCCAAACAAAAATCGACGCAAACCCGGAAAACACCGTCGGGATTATGACCATGGCTGGCAAGGCGTCCGTCCCCTCCCTCCCCTCCCGGAATTCACCTCACTAACCACGCGAGCGCAGCCCGGAAGTACTGGTAACCCACACCAAGGACATCGGCCAAATCCTCTCCGCCATCCACGCGACCAAGTCCAAAATCGGGGGCGCAATCGACATCCCGACGGCTATCGCCGTCGCGCAGCTCGCGCTCAAGCACCGCTCCAACAAGAACCTCCGCCAGCGCATCATCGTCTTCGTCGCGTCCCCGCTCGTCGGCGCGGCCGCGGACGAAAAGGGCATGGTCAAGCTCGCGAAGAAGCTCAAGAAGAACAACGTCGCGGTCGACGTCGTGTGCTATGGGGATGGGATCGAGGAGGTGGCGCAGACGCAGGCGCAGGGCGGGGAGGAGGAGAGTAAGCAGCCGGTGCTCAAGACGTTTGTCGAGAACGCGAGCAGCAGCGAGAACTCGTGCGTGTCCCGCGTTCCTCCCTTCCCTCCCTCCCTCAAACCCCAACAGACACATAATAACGGTCCCACCAACGATGAACGTCCTGCTCTCCGAAGCACTCATCGCCTCCCCCATCCTCGCAGGCGACCGCATGGCCGGCATCCCTGACGATCTCGTCCCAGGCGGCGGCGGCGCAGACGGCGGCGGAAGCGGCGCCAACGCAAACGCAAACAACGACTTTGAGTTTGGCGTCGACCCCAGTCTAGATCCCGAGTTGGCTATGGTACGTGCGCGCTTCCTTCTCCGTTCCCCCATTCCATACCCGTGCTTCCTCCCCCATTTCATTCCTTCCCTTTCCATACTCTCTAATTGACGGTCAACCCTTGCTCGTATAGGCCCTCCGCATGTCAATGCAAGAAGCAGCCGCCCGAGAAGCAGCAGAGAACGCCGCCTCCGGGTCCGCAGCCCCCGCGGCACCTGCACCCACAGGCACATCCGCCGCCGTCCCAGCAGACCCAACAGACGACGAGGAAGACGCGCTGCTCAAACGGGCGCTCGCGCTCTCCCAGCAAGAGGCCGACGACGCGGATGTCGAGATGGGCGAGGGCGACGCGGCGCCAAAGCCGCCCATCTCTGCTACTCCGACCCCAGCGCCAGCGGCGGACGCGATGGACGAGGACGACGACGATGAGGACGAGGAAGCGGCTATTGCGCGTGCTATCGCGATGAGCATGGAGCAGCCACAACCGGGCGATGGAAAGTCAAAGTAGGCATTGAGACCCGTAAAGTCTTTCGAATTCATCTCCTTTACTCGTTGAAACGAAGCGAAAAAGGTCCTCTATTATCTCCACAAAGGTACAGATACACATTAGGTCCGCGTCCGCGCATGCGACTTTTCTGCAACCGTATCCATCGCTTAGAAGCATTCTGCGAACGGCGTCAGTACCATATCCTCCGCCTAGCACAAAGCGAAACGACTCACTGCGGTGAACGATACCCGGGCCAGACTCGTCGTACTCCTGCTTCGAGCACCAGAGGTTCTGGAACGTCGAGAGCGACGCGAGAATGGAACCACCGATCCAGACAGAGTACTTGCGCTCCGGGGGCGCGACGATCTTGACCTTCATGCTCGCGGGCGAGAGCGCCGTGAGCTCCTTCTGCATACGGTCCGCAATACCAGGGAACATGGTGGTACCGCCGGAGAGGACGACGTTGCCGTACAAGTCGCGACGAATATCGAGGTCGCACTTGAAGATCGAGTTGTAGCTGGAGGCGCAATTAGACGAAAGAAAGCAAAAGACGATACCACTCACGTCGTCTCGTGGATACCAGCCGCCTCGAGACCAAGGAACGCGGGCTGGAAGAGCGCCTCGGGTGCACGGAACCGCTCGTTACCGATGGTGATGACCTGACCGTCGGGCAGCTCGTAGCTCTTCTCGAGCGCCGACGACTGCGCCGCCGTCTGCAGCTCCTGTTCAAAGTCGAGCGCGACGTAGCAGAGCTTCTCCTTGATGTCGCGGACGATTTCACGCTCGGCCGTGGTCGTGAACGGGTACCCGCGCTCGGTGAGGTTCTTGATCAGGAACTCGGTGAGGTCGCGTCCGGCGAGGTCGAGACGGAGGATGGCGTGCGGGAGCGAGAAACCCTCGTAGATAGGGACCGTGTGCGAGACACCGTCACCGGAGTCGAGCACGATACCAGTGGTCCGGCCGGAGGCGTAGAGCGACAGGACGGCCTGGATGGAGACGTAGAAGGCGGGGACGTTGAACGTCTCAAACATGATCTGGGTCATCTTCTCCCTGTTGGCCTTGGGGTTGAGCGGGGCCTCGGTGAGGAGGACGGGGTGCTCCTCGGGGGCGACACGGAGCTCGTTGTAGAACGTGTGGTGCCAAATCTTCTCCATGTCGTCCCAGTTGGTGACGATACCGTGCTCGATGGGATACTTGAGCGTCAGGATACCACGCTTCGACTGGGCCTCGTCGCTGGCGGGCGGTCAGCACGGATGGCTCGACGATTGGGTACGACGACTCACCCGACATAAGAGTCCTTCTGGCCCATTCCGACCATTACGCCCTGGTGCCGCGGGCGTCCGACAATCGAGGGGAAGACCGCACGCGGGGCGTCGTCGCCCGCGAACCCGGCTTTGCACATACCTGTCGAGGGGTGAGCGAGACATCGAGCGAGCCATCGACGACGACGCACCGGAGCCATTGTCGAGAACGAGGGCAGCGACTTCGTCTTCCATCGTAGATAGTTCGTGAGAGGGGGCTAAAGAGGGAGCTCAGTGAGGGGCACGGCGACGACGAAGGGCGGGCCTACTTGGAGGAGGTGGTGGTTCGTTCTCGAGAGAGGCTGATGAGACCTGTCACTCGGACGCAGGAATCGTCAGCCGCAGCCCGAACCCCATATGCACCGCCTGTGCGAAGGCTGGGGCACAGCAGCCAGCTACGGGGGGTCATTCCATTGACAAAATTTTCGGCGATACAAAACTCGAGGTCTTAATCGCGAGCCACTCCCGAGCTGAATTCAGAACGAGATCTCCAGGTTTTGAATTCGAAGTGGATTGCGGTTTGTACAGATGAAAGTATACACAGCGTCGAAAGCAGAGCGTAGCGTGCAAGTGTGGGGGGACACGATTGGGTATGGTAAATATGTTATGTGCGTGCAGGGGAAGGACGAAAAGGTAGTGGGTACAGGTCATGCAATGCGAGGGAAGCGTCCGTCGAGGACGTAAAGTTGAAACCGAATGCGAAACGGGGACGCGTCTAGCCGTAGTAGACGCCGCGTCCAGTGGTCGACACGGGCAGGAAGTCCGTCCGTCCCTCGTCGACAAAGTGCTGGACGACGCTCGCCCAGTCGTCGCGGATGTCCCAGGTGATTTTGCTCGGCGGGTCGACCTCGACGGGCATGACCTGCGAGACGCCGCCAGCCTGGATGATGATAACAGCGGTACCGATTCCGCCGGCGGCGCGACACCGTTCTTCACGACGTTGGATGTCGGCGATGACGAGCGGGTCGCAGATATACGTGCGGGGGACGATGTGGGTCGCAGAGACGGTGAATCTGAGGGACAAAGACGCGTCAGATGCCGCTGAAAAAAAAAAAAAAAGAAAACGCGCTGCTGACCTCCGGTTGCTCTCCATACGCCCTGTCGGCGCGAGCTCAATCAACAACGCGTTCTGGCGGATGTTCGCCGGGATGCGCTTGAGCTGCAACGCCTGGAAGCCAGCCCAGCCGAACAGTGCTGCGTGGGCAGAGGTGAACTTGCGGAGCGCCTTTGCGAGGTTCTCTCCGTTGTCGTACGCGCCAGAGAGTTGTTGGACGGTGTGTTGGCAGATAGGTTTGTGAGACGGCCAATGTACTTTTTGGCATGCAGGAGAGCAGTATTGGGTGGTCATCTGGAGCGTTCGAGTTAGAGCTTAGTGCAAAAAAAAAGGTAAAAGACGCACGCATCCGCCACAAAGTCTGAATTTAGACACAGAGGGGGTTTCGACTGCTCCGCATTGGTCGCACAGACGGTAGCCGCGTTGACGTGCAGAGGCATGAGTCGGAGGAGTGTGGTAGTTGGCGGCGGCGGGGTGGGAGTAGTAGCTAGTCATGTTTTGGGGAGGGAGGCCGAGGATCGGTAATGACTGGGTGTGGAGGGATCGAGTTATAACCGATCCCTGGACGCTGGCAAACAAAAAAACAAGAGAGCAAAGACATAGACAATAAAGACAATAGAGCAGGAAGACACATGGTGTGTGAAGCTGTGAATCCACAAATGGAAGTCGAGACAAAACAACAAATCAGGACCCCGACTACCCCCATGTGCACCACAAATTTTTATTATTATAATTGTAAATATTAATAATATTTATTACGCTTCTAGGGCACTACCTACTGACTTTTTGAACAAAGAAAAGCCAGTGGCAAACCGAAGAAATACTTTCCTCGGAATCAGTACTTGACAGCACCATCCGGGGTCCCTTCTAACCCTTGAACTTACCACTTTCAGACCCTCAACGTGGCCGCGGCCATTCACCTGCGCCCACAAACCCCTAAGCCCCATTCCACGTAAAATGCCGCTGGCGGCACTCCCCCGACACCATCTGGTACTCTATCGGGACATTCCTCTCCCTCGACGAGCTCTCACCACTCCTCGATGTCAACCGTGGGCTCTATAGATCTACAACGCTACCTTGGACGCGAAATACCGCCAAGTACGGTGGGAGAAACTCGACAATGCAACAACGCGATCCATCGAGCGTCTTTGGTCAGTACTAGTTTCCCTTGCCAAGCCCTCGAAACAACTCATTTGTTGCAGTACGCCTTCCATCGCGGTACGCGTACGAACCCTGCACATCCGCGCGTGGTTCCTGGACTACCTCACGCGCAAAAATACACTGATAAAGCCGTCCTGGTTGGGCGGACTGCTCGGCGCGCCTGCTACTCCCCCGGCGCGGACATTCTCCGCCAGCGGTTCTGGGGACGCGGATGCCCTTCTTGCATCCATGACCGAGGCCGTAGGGCTCATGACCGGCGTCGTCGCCTACAGCTTCGAATGGCGCGACCTTGCTCCAACGCCCGACACCCTGCGCTTTGTCGCAGCGGCCCGCCACTCCCTGCGCAATCTGCGCAAACTCTCCCTGAACGCGCAGATTGTCAACTTTTCCGGCTTGCTGGGATCGTCAGGGGAGTTTTGGGACCTCGACGAGCTCGAATTGACGTTCGACTACGACGCGGAAAACTGGGAGACGGGCGCTATTCTGCGACGGACAATTGCGTCGTTCGTCAACCACATGAAGTCCCTCCGCACGCTCGGGATGTCTTCTGCATCCAAAGCGGACGTCTCACCACTCTTTCATGCGTTTGAGCCGATACCTTCCCTTCGTCGGCTCGCGATAGTATCTAGCGCATTCGAGCATCCAAGGGAGCCCGATGCACTCTTGAGTTTCCTTACCCGACAGCCAGACCTCCGCGACGTAGAGATCGTCCGGCTCGCGGCAATCGCGGAGCGTGCCTACCAAGCAGTCAACGCATGGCTCAAATTCTGCTCCGACCTCGCAAAGTCGTCCGCACCCGCCAATCTTCAGCGCCTCGTCCTCGCGCCGCTCACCACCCCCGACAACAGCATCTCCGTGACCCAACGCTCCGCGGGCACCCTCGCGCGTCTCGTCCTCCTCGACACCTTCCTCTCCCCCACCGAGCTCCAGCAGATTCTCTTCCCGCAACTGCAGAAATTACACGTCGGGATCAGATCCCTCACTCTCTCCATATGCATATTCGACCTCTTTGTCAAGCATACCACGTCGTTGCAGACACTTTACCTCGTCCTTCCGGACGGTGGCGTCGACGACGCCTTCACGCGGTTTCCCGGCGACGCCACCGCTTTAGACGCCCTCGCGCGCGGGTGGCCGTTGCGGGACATTGGGATTTGGGAAAAACGCTTCGTCTTTGGGGAGATGCTCCGAAGTAGCGCGCAGCCGCCCGCGACGGAGGCCGAGCGCAACTTGCAGGAGGCCGTGGCAGGGTGGATACAGAGCGTAAAGTTCGTGCGGGGACGAGCAATGGCAGCGTAGTAGATACAGGAATTCAATTTCTTTCATGGGACCAATCTCCCCCGCTCCGACACAATCTCACAAACCAACTTCCCCTCTTCCACCAGCCGCGGCATCCTCTCCTCCATCGCGCGTGTAAACCTCTCCAAAATCTCCTTCCCTTGCATCCCACTCACATCCATCTGCCGCCAACAAACATACAAACACCGCACGCGCCGCAACTTTGGCCGCTCAAAGATCACGTCCTCCGATAAGGGACAGAGCTGATCGACATCCATAGGCAAGATATCCAGCCTTGGGCCCGCGACAAAGTGCAGCGCGAGCTCCTCCAGTGCGGGGAGCGCCTTGACGACGTTCTCCAATGTATCCTGTGGGTGCGTATTTTGGCTATTACCCCACAACTCCCCGACGGGTACCGCCAGCCGGGCGACGCGCACCCTCGGCAACGTCGGGATCGCTAGCGGTGGCCCATCTGATGGGTTTGTGGACGAGAGTGAGTGGGCATGGAGGTGGTTTTGTTTGAATGCAGGAGCTAAAGGAGATTTGGGATCGGATTTCCAGCCTAGAGCGCGAGAGCGATTCGGGAGCGGGCTGACGGGGCACGCACGGGATCCCGCGCCCAACCATATCTCCTCGAGCGACCCAGCGCAGGACCCCAATAGGTCCATGACGATACGATTGTTTTGGGGACTGATTGTGGAATCCATCTGGAGCTCCAGGCGCCTCAAACCGGCCGTGTATCCGTGCTCGGAGAGGAACTGGTACGTGGGGAGTATACCGGGGGTGAGCTCGAGGCGGAGCTGCCGAAGACGCGGGGTAGGCAGTTCGGGGCGGCCATAACTAGTAGCACTTTCCGCGTCGTGAACCGTCGCGTACGCGAGCCCTACGGCGGGCACGGACAGCATCACCGACATGGCAGAGTGCGGAATGTGCGATAGGGCATGCAGATGGAAGCTGCGTAGGGACGGGCGTTGGAGACAGGCCAGCATCGCTTCTGTTACCCCCACATCGAGGCTTGGCCACTGGATCGATCCTCCCAAGACATTGAGCCGCTCCATGTTTTTGAAGGCGCCAAAGATATCTCGCAGCGCGGCCGAGTCGGAGTGTTGCTGAGATAGCGCAACAGTCAGATCGCGAACGTGTCCGCATAGGTGCGGGGCGGAGAAGAAGAACAGCGCGGCGCCTGGGAGGGACGGACGCCATGACGAGTTCCCGCCGAAGAGACGGAGTTGGCGGAAGATGTTGCGTTGGCATGGGTAGAGCAGCGCAGAGCCTGCCAGGGCGCCTGAACGCAACGTTGAAGCATCTTCAACGTGGTCTATGATTGTTTCGAGGAGCTCTTGCGGGAGGAGGACCATGGTGGGAGGAGAGAACGTTGGATAGGGTCAACGGTCTTTGTATGACGAACAAAGTCTAAGACATCAGTAGAAAGCACATACGCTACATTGTTGTCTGGGCGGACCCGTCGAGGAGGCCCAAAACCTCGCAATATGCGGCAAACCCTCTCGGCTGCCCTTCTGCCCAGCGCTCGTAGCTCGGTTCGCGACCGTACGCGATCTCTGCGACCATAATCTGCTGAAGGCTAAGAGGAATCCGGAGAAAGGAAGCCGCCACTGACGAGAATATCGGCAGTTAAGCCCTTGATTGGCGACGCGACGCTGCGGAAGCGATGCATTCGGTACATGGCGTTGTTGAGCAGGGGAACGGCAGAGACAGTGGTGTTCTTGGAGTCGGTCAAATACAGGGAACGCGGCGAAACCGGCACGTACATGGAGCTCGGTCTCATAAATCCAATCCTCTCCGCCGCGCTCAACCAGTTTCTCCTTCGCCGCGAGCAGAGGGTCGAGAATTGCTTCAAGCGGATGGCTGAATATAGCAGCGACCTCGTTTTCAGACGCTTTCAGAGTTCCGATGAGTGCTGGTTCCGTCAACAGTGCGACCACGGGCGTTACGACGAGCTTGTGCAGCGAAACAAACGGCGGAAGAGTAGCGAGCGTGTGGATATCGGGAGACATGAGCGGGAGCGCGACCTCTTCGTGTGCTTCGCGAAACTGAGCGATGAGAATGAGATGCGCGCTCTGCCGGCGTCGGCGAACACGTACCGCAGTCTGAATGAGGTCCGCGTCCGTGTCGTCTGCTCGGCCTCCCGGGAACGCGGTTTGCCCAGCGTGCGTCCTGAGAGACTTGGAGCGCGTTGTCAGAAGTACGCGGAGCTCGCCAGCTTCCTCGAAGAGTAGAACAAGGACCGCTGCGAGGCGTTTATGTGGAAAATGAGAACTATTTGGAAGGGTTTCATTTCGTCGTTTCGGGCTGAGATACGCAACTAACGAACAGGTCTGGCGGGTCCCAGTTGTGTGCGACGAGTCTTTCTATGGCGGTCTTTGAGGATGGCGAGAGCAGCGAGAGGGCCGCGTCGATGGTGGGAGTTGACATGCAAGCTGGCTGACCGTGACGGCGGCACCACCTTGCTCTTGAACTTCATAAGGACGGGCAAAGTGAGCTTCAACCATTGCATCGTCCATATACGAAGGTCAGTTCGAGCTCAAGGGCAAAAAACTCGCCTGGAACGCGAACCCCGGTGCGCGACCGCATCACCTCAATCGAGAACAGCACGTTATATCGTCAATCCCGGCGCGTCGAACACCGATGCACTGCATCTGCCTGGGACTATTTAGCTAGAATCCCCTTGCTGGCACCCGTGCTTCTGCGCGCTGCAATGGACGCACCCCTCCGCACTCGCCGCATCTTCAAGAACCAGTCGCTAACATCCTTAGCTTCGTCTCTGTCTTCCCTCTCGCTGTACACCTCGTCCTCATCTAGCACGCGCTGGGGACCCGGTGCGCTCTCCGGTAAAGCGGTCCTTGCGCTAGGAAATGCCACGCTTCGTGGCGCAGAGCTTGTAGTAATCTCCCGGCGGATGCGAGTAATCCACGCGCACCTTCCTGTGCGCGACGAGGAGAATTGCGAGCCCTCGCGCGCAGAATTCATTGAAGGACTGGTCGGCGACGTCCTTGAGCTATCTCGGTATGTTATAGATCGCGCATTCCAGTCCTCGGACTGATACAAAGGCTTCAGCCCGGGACTCTACTCGAATAGCATCCGTCACCCAGCAATGGAACTCGTCCTCATTCAAATCGCAAGCTCTCAAACAGCCCATCTCGTTCACTGCCTCCGTGGCTGGCTTCTCGACGACCTGATGCTGCTAATTGCCGAGACTATGTCTATCGCGAGATACTCGCGTGCGGGGTATGTGTCCTTCATTTCGGAGAAGAAGACGGCTAATCTCCGCTCGGGGTAGATTCCTCGAACCGCGCTTAACCGAGGCGTACACTGGCGGGCTCTGCCCCGAGTATCAAAGCGGCTACCACGCGATTCGGGCGCTCCCAGCTATTTCTTTCATCGCGCAGCTGGCAGCGGCGCAGGAAACCGCTTGCGAAGCGGCCCTTCTCGCCGGTGCCCTGGAGTTCATTCTTCTTACCGCGTCGCATCTGTCCGTTGTCGCGCGTAGTGACGAACATCGAGAACAACTAAATGTTTCGTTCAAGATGCTTGCTCACAGCGCCAGCCAGAGCGCCGACCTGAACGATCTCTGGACCTCGAGACTGGATGCCTTCTGGCCGTCCCCGTCTCTTCCTTCGGTGTTCACCATTACCCAGCATTTTTCCAAGGTTCAGCCGGGACTGCTTTTGAACATGGAATCACACTTCCTCCAACGCGAAGCTCCCGCGTTAATTTCAGGGGCGAACCCGCCTAGATGCCCAATGCAGATCGGAAGGAGCATTAACGACCAGGCGCCGTTTCCGAGAGCCTCCAACTTGGCATTGAGCTCACTCGGTACCATCGATCTCAGCTCTCCGTGCGTCTATTTTCCCTGCCTCTAGATGAACTTCCGCTGATTGCGTGCCAGACGCTGCGCAGATGTCTTGCAGATGGGATCCCGGGCCTCTTCTGCCCTGTGGTATCTCATGGCTTGTGTCGCACTTGGCGGCGATGTTCGTCTCCCGGCGTTGGAGCATCTCCGAACGCAGCGCCACCGGGAGAAGGTGTCTTTTTTCAGCAGGATGGTATACCTCCTTATGCCTGACACGTTCGTTCTTCTCCCCGGGCTCCCGCATTTCCGCGACTGATATAGCAATCATAAAATCACAGCCGCGAAGCACAAAGTGCAGCCACACAAGGACTCTGCAACCGCATCGGTGGTCGGGCAATTCTGAACGCCCGCTGGTCCTCGTTCATCGTCGACCTCATCTCTTCCGAAGGCGAAGCGTTCCCTGCAAGCAACTCCGGCGGCTATGCGAATGCCGAAGCGCTCAAAGATGCCATCATCACACTCATCGTCCCGATCCTAGTCCCCTCCGCGTCTATCGACCCGAGTAATATCCTCGGCGACCTCTTCTGCCGGAATAACTTCCGCCCAAACGCGAAGAAGCGCCCAGGCTACGGAAGGCAGACGAAAGCTCTCGCCAAACTCATCCGATGCGGGCAGTTAGAAGATATTATTACCTTTCGGCCCGAGCAGTTTGAGACGGTGGCCCTGGGAAAAACAGAGGTCAAGCTCGATTCGACTCGAGAAGTCGCGGAGATTCTACAGGAATTATTTAACCATTGCTTGTGATGTATCTGCTTATTTATGTTGTTTTCCGTTCAGAGACTCAGACTCTTGTCTCTGCCAGCCGGGGAACTATCCTCCAAACTGATTGCGGACCCACAATGACAATCACGAACAATAGTGAGAGAATTGAAATTGGAATGGCCAGGACTAGAGTCTTAGTACTCTCTAAAGCTCGGTAACGGCGCAATCGGCATACGTAGCACCGAATCCGCAAGATCGAACACATAATCAAAGTCTGCATACGGAAGCGCATCCTCGCTCGCGCCGCAATCGTATGACGCAGCGGCTCCGAGGCCCGTCGCTTCGAGACTTTCGGACCAGGTCGACTGCCATTCGGGATGCGGCTCTTCTTCTTCTCCTTCTCGTGAGCGTTTGCGAGGACGCGACTCGGGGTTGGGCGGATTATCAAGGAGCTGTTGACCCATGCCCAATAGCTGGTCGCTGTTGAGTTCATGAACATGGAGATACAATGATAACATGGAAAAATACGTACCAGAATAGACCTTATTAGCAGCGCGTTCCGGCTCAAACTTTGGCAAACTTTGAAAGTGATTTCAAAATATTTAGGGCTGCACTTACAAAATTCTACAAACTTTGACAAACTTCAATTAGGTATAGCTGACCTTCAAAAGGCTTCTCTGCGGACTGTGTTGACGACAAGCCCTGAAGCTGCACCCACTGTCATTGCTCTGCACAGGCCATGGACCTTCTAAATATTAGCCTCAAAGCTTCCCTCCATCCTGGAGAACTGGTCTACTGGTGCTCTGGTCTCATTTGACACTTCCAAAAATTGGCAAACTTTGGCAAGAAACAATGCTCCAAATTCTAATTTGTACAAGATTTAAATGTGTTTTCAAAACTTTTGAGGCCGTTTTTAGCAGCTGCTAATAAGGTCTAATATGCCTGCTTGTTGCCACCTTCCACTCCCATCAACACAGTAAATTAAAGAACAAAGAAATCACTGACGAGGTTTCGTAGAATCGCAAACACTCAACACATTTCCTGAGATCATCCACGGCACGAGCGGGATCGGAGGTTCCACCAAGTCGGTGAGCGCCCCAAAAATTCACCAGGAGCATCACGGCCGCGTCCATCAGGCGCAGCTGTGGCATAATTTCAGTAGGGCACAGACGTCAACAAGCGACTCGCCATAATTTGAGGCTGAGCGATCATGATTCCGCGCTTCCGTTGAACATCTATGACGTGTGCGAGTCCTCGAGCCGCGTTTAAACATGTCGTAAGCGAGCTCTGCCGTGAACTGGTTAAAAGACGGGTAAACGAGGCGTTAGGGCCGGCATACAGATAATAGCGGGACGTTGTTCGACGGCGATGGAATGAATGCGCGATGGATTTGGATTTGAACTTGATTTGGTTTGAGCTGAAGCAAAAAACACGAGAGCTTGGTACGCACTATGGTAGTAGGTTACGCGGAGGTGCGTCGATTGTCTGGAGAGCAGTACGCTCGGTTGCTGTAGGTCCCATTGTACTGCTTCATGTTAGCTGCATACTGATAGGCATCGCTGAGAAGGTCGCATACAGAACGGCGGAGCCGACGCGAACCACTCTTCGAGCTGCGAGCTAACGCGTCCATCGTTAATCTGCATGTCACATCAACAAAGACAAATGTACTCGAGCTTTGCCGCCACCGCCTGGCTGGCTTCGATTGTCCAATTTGAGTGATTCAAGGAGTACTGAGGTTCCTCAAACAAAGGAAAGTAGAATGTGGACAGGACACACCAAGGATGCCTGAGCTCGTCCTAAAATCCGATAGAGCTTCAAATATGCAATATAATATTGCGTGCAGGGCCCCGTAGAGGAGGATTCAAGCCTAAGTTCGTCCGGGATAGTGCCAGCGTCGTCCCAAAAGTCATCAGTGGGAAGTTCCAGGTCATAGCTACGCAGGATCATGCTTGAACTCAGAGACACACCGCTGTTTCCGCAATTTTCCAATTTGGAAAGTTGCTTAGAAAATGTAGAATTTACCAAATTTGCAAACTCCTTCGAAAATCTGTCCGAAAACGGCATGTCTCCCAACAAAGAAAACACATTGGAAAATGTGACATTTCCAAACGGGTTTCCATTGTTTGGAAATGTCACGTTTCCAAACACCTTTTCCAGAAAGGAAAACTTGCCGCTTTCAGATGGCTTTTCAACAATGGCCAATGTTGAATTTTCAAAGGCATTTTACAACACCGAAAATAGAATATTTTATCAAAGGTTTCCCGTTTGTGGAAACTGTTTGTTTTCAGATGAGTTTTCCAAGGCCGGAAATTAGTTTGAAAATTATTTATTTTCCAAATTGGAAAATTAGTCTGCGGATCATCCGCCGATGATCTGCGGATCATCGGAAGATGATCTTGCCACCGACTCGGCACCAACAACGGACTAGTCTGCCCATCATCCGCAGATCATCGGTGGATGATCCGCAGACTAATTTTCCAATTTGGAAAATCAGTAATTTTCAAAGCAATTTTTAGCTTTGCAAAACTCAGTTGTAAACAAAGCATCTTTCAAAACGGAAAAACTTTGGTAAAATATTCCCTTTTCGGCAATGGCAAACCGCTTTGAAAACCCAGCATTGTCCATTGTTGAAAACCCGTCCGAAAACGACAATTTTTCTTTGTTGGAAAACGTGTTTGGAACTGTGGACGTTTCCAAACAATGGAAACCCGTTTGGAAATGTCACATTTTCCAATGTGTTTTCTTTGTTGGGAGACATGCCGTTTTCGGACAGATTTCCGATCGCCGGTAGACTGAGTGAGGATCTTGTCGATGTGTTCGGCTGGAGTCCGCATGCGCACGTTCTATGCCATGGTCCCCATTTAAAGAGCTGAAAGTCATTGAGCAGAATCGCACCTCTTTTCCAGTGGGCTGTGTCCCGCTTTCCTGTCAACCAGTTATAAGGCGAGAAGGGCCGACAGGCGGCAGTGCCCGCTACCTTAGAGAGCATCTCACAGTATATTACCCATAGCTTGCGGGCACTTGTCCCCTGGTGACTTGCGAATTTAACACAAGCTCCGGCGAGCAGGTGGAAATGAGGGTGCGACAACATTTGAAAATTGATGCTGGTTGAAAATACAGATGTACGGGGGCGTGAAGATTTGGTACCAAAAAATTATCGAATAACACTGAGATGCCCACAGACTCTTCTGTGCTCGGATGAACAACGGAAGAGCCGTGACCGTGGGTAGGGGATGTGGGGGGTGCTTGGTCTATGGTGCCGCCGGCCTAGTCACCTCCAACTTGAAACAGCTGACAAATCAGCACAGCCACCGCTCAATTTGCGAGGGGCACAATCTTGAAGTGGGCTTGAATTTACGCTGCACGGCCGTGAGTCATACAACAGTGTTCATGCCCAAGCAACTGCGAAAACAATATCTTCAGCAAATGTGGAGGTGAATGAACACATGCAATGTAGATTTAAACTGCAAGGATGCCCGGGACAAGGTGAACACATTCAGCTCTCATAAATACAAGTCACATGGATGTGTTCCGGGGACTCTGGCGCGCCAATTTGATGCATAATTCCCTTATCTGATCTACCACGTGCCCATCATGTGATAATCACGTGATGTATTATATAAGCATGCTCAATCTGCAAAGGGCAACTTTTCATATAGTGCAATTGTGTCACATTTCATGGCCCATCTGATGTGACAAGGGCCCATCTGATGCGAGACCCAATGACAGGAGTCTCTGTGACTCTGGGAGAGTCACATCAACTCAATGGAGAGTCAGGGCGACTCAATCAAGGAACGACTTGTCACGACTACGAATGACTATATGTGAGTTCAGATAACTCAGAATGACTTGGAACGGACTATATTAGGATATATTGACTGTGTCTGACTATGATAGCACAGCCACAGCCAATAGTATATAAGGGGGCTGCCCCGCTGCATGTAGTTCCCTAGTTCTTTTATCACATCATCTTTACGCGTCATCTGTCTGATCTTAAGGACACAGACCCAGTGTAACACCAACACTATTGTCACATTCTTACCGTGACCTCTACCTTGGTTTCCAAGTTTACACTGCCTCTGCTGTTGCGACAGACTTAACCGACCTGTTTGTGACATAATAAAAGAACTCACTGCTTACCATCGTACCAGGCGACTACAAACTCTTACCAACAAGAGATCATGACTTCACGAGTGATACTTGCATCTCAACCTCCATTCTTCTCAGGCGATGTTTCAAAGTTCAACAACTTCAAGGAATATCTTACCACCTACCTAGCGGCATACAGCAATGAACTCAACACCGACCAGAAGAAGATTTTCTTTACCATTTCCTATTTGCGGAATCAAGATGGAACCAGTTGTACAGCAACAGACTGGGTTCGAAACTGGAAGAAACGCACTCTGAATGCAGATGGAACTCTGCGTGCTTCATATGCGTTTACAGAACTTCTCGAGGAGCTTGAAGCAGCATTTGAAGATCAAAATCTGGAACAGCTTGCTCATTTGAAGTTGACAACAACACAACAAGGGAGGCTTACCCTTGTTGAGTATCTTCAGCAGTTTGAACTTTATGCGGACCAGGCCGGCTACTCACCGCATGATGCAACATCCGACTACAATGCCTTCTTGATAGAGATTCTTGAAGACAATGTCAATGAGGAGATTATCTCTCAGATATATATTGGTGGCAATGATGTGCCGACCACATATGCTGGTTTCAAAAAGCGACTGATGCTTATTGATGGAAACCGATTGAGAGGAAAGCTGAGACGTCAGCGACAGAATACTCCGACGACAACAAGACCAAAGGTTTTGTCAGTTTCAAAACCTACACCAGCAATCCAAAGTACTGTGCCAAATTTGTCGAGGTCGACCAATGATGGGCCAGTACCTATGGATGTCGATAAGCAGGGACAGAGAACTCGACCATTCCAGTGCTCCAACTGTGGAAAATTTGGTCATATGAGGAGGGACTGCCCCGACCCACCAAAGGATAAAGTCAATTTGCGCAACATGGATAGCAAAGTTGACTCTCTGGATGCACAAGATGAATTGCTCCAGACACTAGCTGCAAAGCTGAGAGAACTGGGTTTTTGAAGAGCCCTGCTCCGAGGTCCAAGGAGGCAGGGCAGATCAGAAAAAACCAGTTTGGACGATACACAGTTCTGGGAGAAACGGAAGTATCTCAGAAGGAACAGGAGGATCAAGACACAGGTCCAGATAAGGGTCCAGCGTTGTCGCCGCACGATGGTCGTGAGCGTGCAAGGGGACTGAGTCGGATAGTGAAGGTCCACACGAAGCACAAGCGCTCAAGGAAGCTTCGACGGTCGAAGCAGGAGCAGTCTTGTGATGGTTGCAGAAAGCCCACTGCAGGAAAAAAGGGGTACCATGGAAGCCCGTCTCCAGAGTCTCAAGTGACAGTGGAGGAGACGGAAACATACGAGACACCCAAGCGGACTAGGGTGCCGGCTCGTATCCGAATTCGGGAAGCTGCAGCAAAGCAGCAGGCCAAGAAGCCAGATCGCTTGACCGCAGAACTCAAGAAGTTCCACGCAGACAGGAAGCGCCATGAGATGGTCGTACCACTTGTTCTCACTGACCCGGAGACTGGAAGAACTCGCGGTGTCAAAGGACTGCTGGATAGTGGGTGCATGTCGACTTGCATAGACCGAGATTATGCCATGGCTCAGGGATATGTCTTGAAGGAACTTGATGTTCACATTGTTGCCAAGAATGCTGATGGGACTGAGAATACCAAGGGTAAGATTACCCATTATGTGGAGTTACACATGAACATTGGTCCTCATCGTGAGAGGCAACGATTTTTGGTCGCTGGCTTAGGGAAGGCCAGGGTTTTCATTGGGTATGATTGGTTACTAAAGCACAATCCTCAGGTTGATTGGAAGGAACAGACAATCCTTTTTAATCACTGTCCAGAGACATGCAACATGACTGGTGACGAGTACCAAACAGGTTGCAAGGACAGAGACTTGGAGGAAGGGGAGTCATTGCTGATGGTTGATTTCAGCAATGCAGTCCAGCTTTGTGCAAAGAACACTCAGTCTCAGCGCCTCGCGGAAGAGGCAGGAAGGCAGAAGGAGAAATCACAGGAAGGTCAGATTCCTATGCAATACCGGAAGTTTGCAAAGGTATTTGCCAAAGATTCCTTTGATTTGCTGCCTGAGAGGAGACCTTGGGATCATGCCATTGAACTCATACCTGGAGCCCAGGCAGTGGATTGCAAGATTTATCCATTGTCAAGAACAGAACAAGACAAATTGGATGAGTTTCTTGAAGAAAACTTGAAGACAGGACGAATCAGACCATCAAAGTCGCCGATGGCATCTGCGTTCTTCTTTGTGAAAAAGAAGGATGGAACTCTTCGACCAGTTCAGGACTACAGAAAACTGAACGAGATGACGGTGAAGAATCGCTATCCCCTCCCATTGATTTCTGAGCTTGTGTATAAGCTGCAGGGAGCAAGATTTTTCACAAAGCTTGATGTCCGCTGGGGGTACAACAATGTCCGGATTAAGGAAGGTGATGAATGGAAAGGAGCTTTCCGCACCAACCGAGGGCTATTTGAGCCTCTAGTAATGTTCTTCGGTCTTACCAACTCACCCGCAACATTTCAGACGATGATGAACGATATACTCCGTGAACTTGTGAATGAAGGAAGAGTTATTGTCTACTTGGATGACATACTGATTTTCACAGAAACCCTGGAGGAGCATCGTCGGGTTGTTCACCGCGTTTTGGACACTCTGGCACAGCATAAGCTATATCTGAAACCAGAGAAATGCGAGTTTGAACAAACCTCTATCGAATATCTTGGTATGATCATTTCACACAACTCGATGAAGATGGACCCAGTGAAGATTAAGGGTGTCATGGATTGGCCAGAACCAAAGACGGTCAAACAAGTTCAGGCATTCCTTGGATTTACCAACTTCTACCGCCGTTTCATACGAGGATACAGTGAGATTGCACGGCCACTTACCAGGCTGACTGGCAAAGGTGGATGGCATTGGGGTGAAGAGCAAAGGAATGCTTTTCAGATGCTGAAGTCAAGAGTTGCAGAGGATGCAGTGTTAGCATTGCCTGCAGACAATGGGAAATTCCGCCTTGAGGCAGATGCCTCAGAAGGTGCAATTGGTGCAGTATTGAGCCAAATACAGGATGGGCAATGGCGCCCAGTCGGGTTTATGTCTCACAGTTTATCTGAGACAGAGCGGAATTATGAGATCTACGACAAAGAGATGCTCGCAATAATGGCTGCTCTGGAGGAGTATCGGCCCATTCTCATGGGAGCAAGAGAGACATTTGAGGTGTTCACAGACCACCAGAACCTTGAATACTTCAAGAAACCCCAGAAGCTCAATAGACGACAGGCCCGATGGGTCACCGAGTTAGCAGAATACGACTTTACACTCCACCACAGACCAGGAGCTCTGAATCGCAAGGCAGATTTGCTGTCAAGAAGGTCAGACCACGATCAAGGTAAAAGTGATAACAAGGATGTTACACTTCTCAAAGCTGAGATGTTCCGACGGTCGGAATTTGAGTTTGAGAGCCTTGATGAGAGTTTGGTTTCGGAGATTAAGGCCACCAAACGGATAGACTCTTCTGTGAAGCAAGCTCTGAAGAAGGAACTGCCAGGCTGGATTCAAGAAGATGGTATGATCTTCTACAAGGACAAGGTATATGTCCCAAACAGTCGACAACTGCGAGAGAAGATCATCAGATTACACCACGATGTGCCATTGGTCGGACATCCAGGTGGGTTCCGAACACAGGAACTGATTGAACGGAATTACTGGTGGCCCCGGATGGGTAACCAAGTCCGTGACTATGTCCAGACATGCGAGGCCTGCCAACGAACAAGGTTCAAGCGCAGAAAGCATGGTCTGATGAACCCGCATTCAGTACCAGAAGGCCCTTGGGAAATCATCTCAATGGATTTGATTGGACCACTCCCAAAGAGCAATGGGTATGATGCAATACAGGTTTGGGTTGACTTGTTCACCAAGACAATTCATGTTGAACCAGTGGATATGGAGCTCAACAGTGAAGGGGTGGCAAGGTTAACCCGCGACAGGATTATTCGGTATCATGGCGTGCCAAAGAAGATTATCTCTGATCGGGACACGAGGTACGTGTCAAAGTTCATGGTTGAACTGAACCGGTTATTGGGAACAGAGATGAATCCGACCACAGCATACCGGCCCTGGAGTGATGGTCAGACAGAGAGGATGAATCAGGAGATTGAACACTACCTCAGGATATATGTCAACTACCATCAGTCAGATTGGGCAGAGTGGTTAGCAATGGCTGAGTTTGCCTATAACGACAAGGCAAACAGCTCAACACAGCTGTCACCATTCTTCTTGGACCATGGATATCACCCTTGGAAGGGGTTCGAAGGTCGCCTTGAGTCAAGGAACGACTCGGCGCAGGAATTTGCTGATACCTTGAAGAAGATACGGGAAGAGGCTGGTGCTGCGATGCGTAAAGCGAAGGACCGCATGAAGAAATATTATGATCGCAAGAGAGTACCAGCACCTGAGTTCAAGATCGGGCAAAAGGTGTGGCTAGAGGCTACAAACGTACAACAGGATCGTCCATCTGAAAAGTTTGCAGATCGACGAATTGGCCCTTTTGAGATCTTGGAGAAAGTTGGGGCGTCGGCATATAGGCTGAAAGTACCAGATACTGACAGACGGCATTCAGTATACAACGAAGAGCTCTTAACACCATACCATGAGCCACCAGCACATCGCCGTGAGGAGCGCCCCGCTCCGAAGATTGTCAACGGCAAGGAAGAATACGAGGTAGAAGAAATCCTCAAGCACAGGAAACAAGGGAGAGGACACCAGTATTTGGTCAAGTGGAAAGGTTATCCACACAGTGACAACAACTGGGAGCCAGAGCGCAATCTTACCAATGCGAAGAAGATCTTGGATAAATTCAAGAGACAGTATACTGCAACAATCAACTCTGCTGCTTTGTCCATGTTTTCTGAAGGAAGTTTGAACATGCGAAGGCACAAGAATGGCCCTCAGTCAACGAGGACGTTGACCTTAGAGGGGGGGTAATGTCACATTTCATGGCCCATCTGATGTGACAAGGGCCCATCTGATGCGAGACCCAATGACAGGAGTCTCTGTGACTCTGGGAGAGTCACATCAACTCAATGGAGAGTCAGGGCGACTCAATCAAGGAACGACTTGTTACGACTACGAATGACTATATGTGAGTTCAGATAACTCAGAACGACTTGGAACAGACTATATTTGGATATATTGACTGTGTCTGACTACGATAGCACAGCCACAGCCAATAGTATATAAGGGGGCTGCCCCGCTGCATGTAGTTCCCTAGTTCTTTTATCACATCATCTTTACGCGTCATCTGTCTGATCTTAAGGACACAGACCCAGTGTAACACCAACACTATTGTCACATTCTTACCGTGACCTCTACCTTGGTTTCCAAGTTTACACTGCCTCTGCTGTTGCGACAGACTTAACCGACCTGTTTGTGACAAATTGAGGCAAAATCCTCTAACAGGATTATTCTTAGGTTGGAAATAGACACTTTTGTTAGAGGGATAAGAAATATATGCATTAGCCGCCGAGATCATTGACTTGTACAAAGTTGGAGGTGACTAGGCCGGCGGCACCATAAATAGAAAGATGCGTGGAGACCAGGTGGATGCCAGCAGACAGCAATTAATATGACAGCGCATTACTGTATTTAGAGCACAGCAATGACCGTGGGAAGGTTTTTTTGGATGTAAATTGCGCGGTTCCTCTATAAACCCACTACCTGAGGTAGCGGGAATCAGATTTTGATTCGTTACGGGAGGCCAGCGCGCACCTTGCGGTCGGTGCAAGGTATATTGTACGCAACACAGTTCGAACATACGTTGTCAGGTCGCGCAGCTCTGTCGCCTTTGCATAGAGTGCTTGAGAATCAGCAAGATGGATTCCAAAGACTGCCATACGTCTAAATTGCTACCAGAAGAAGCAGCGGTAAGACGTACCTTTCCGCTCCCTGCACTCCACACAGGCTCCACGCAGACGACGGCGCTTTGACCCCGGAGCAGGCAGCTCAGGCTCTGCTTTCAGCCCGGCAATTCCCGCTACCGTTAGGTACGGGTTCTATAGGGCGCCCTATCATTCACTTTCTGCAGGCCATCACATTTTGGTCATTTATGCTTACTTGCCTATTCATTTGCCGGGCGCATTCGGAATTTCGGCTTGAGAGTCCGATTCTTTTCGGCCGACATTCACTTGGTGACAAACAACACATGCCCGAAGGCTCTAGGACGACGGATTGTGGGTTTTCTGCTTTCCTGCATGAGCATAGTATTGATGTTGAGAGGTTTCATTTTTTGTCAAAGAATGCGGACATTTTATGATTGATTTCACACTGATTATGTAAACCTGCATTTCAGAGGATTAGATAAGTTCAAACTGTACTCAGGGAGAAACAACTGGAAGAAAACGTGAACACAGTCCAGGAGTGTATCCAGATTTTCTCAAGTCGGAGACCATCTAATATATGATTTCCACAGTCTTTGGATATCAAGGCTCATAAGATATACTCGGCCTTGTGAAAAGTTTCCGTAGGTGTGTTTTCAAGCTCTTGTTCGGGCATATGGTGATCATGTGACTCCATATTTCTCTTAAATGAAGCCTACTCAAATGTGATATGTCACATGCTTACATAATATCTCAACTATGCTAGGTTCTCTTACAGTGGCAATTTCTTTCAGAGGCAGACACTTGCGGATCAGGTTGTCAAAAAGCACCAAACCAGAAGAATGAGTTGCAGCTGAGGGGTCTCTGATCGTACACCCACAGAAGTTTCTGCAGTGGTACATAGGATGTAAGCCTATATGTCACAATCATTTGAAAGATATCTGTTCGATGCACGGTGTGGTACAATCAATTCCTTCTGAACTAAATTGTATCCAGACATGCCCACGATACCTTCGCAATTACTCAGCAATGCGAAGTTGAAATTTACCCATACTTGGAGGACTTACGGATATCAAATCAAATTTGATTTATGCAAAATTATAGTATGATCGGATTACCTCTGGGGCAGCAAAAGGGGCACCTATGGAAACTTTTCACAGGACCGTGTAGAATCACTGAGGCGCGGGATGCTCGCTTTGCAGTACAGTTGGGGACAGTCAAAGTCCAAAAAAAAAAAAGGTGACCATCACATATTTTTCTGAAACTTAGTAGAATGATAGCTACAACTGAGAGGAGTGTCTGGGAATATTTTGAGCAATTTACATCGAGCCGTTCCGTCGCAATCAGGTGATCGTTCCCAGGCACCTCGAAGTTTGGCCAAAATCAATCAAAACTGATTAGATGATGGCATCATGGGTACCATTCAAAAGGGAATCAAAAGGAGAGTCCATTCCTGCAAATTTTAGAGGATTTTAACGAGCCGTTTAGCTGCTAGAAGGAGATCACCAAGTGTTATGATTTGTGACATTTCCAGACTCTGAGGGCAGAACACTCCATTGGACTGTCAAAAATTGAAAAATATGCTATCATCCAGTCACGGACTGCAGAATCTGTCCTCTATTGGCACCATTGGGTGTCAAAAAGGCTCCAGAGGTACTCACAATTCCATTCGGGAGCCGCAAAATTTTGGCCAAACACAACGGCTCGTTAGAATATTACATAAGCAGGTATTCTAGGGGTTTTCATGGGCGGGGAATCCGATTCTGACATCAGCTAAGCTTTCTATAGACTTTTAAGCCCTCAAATTACATTGTATGTGTTTGACTGTCCCCAACTGTACTGAAGGTGGCATTGTTGTACAGTGGCAACATAGAAACTTGCTCACTTTTCCTGTACCAAGTCTGTAATTGGGAAAGGTTGTACTGTAGTTTTAACTCAATTTGGCAGTCACACATCACGCAACCCCTGCGGCGCCAAAATAATTTTGGCGGTCACGGGATTTTTTGGTGACTGCCGAAACCTCTGCGCCATCAAACCATCAAAAAAATTCCGGCCCTGCGGGGCGGTCAATCGAAACAACAAAATTTTCCGTTGGTCACGGCGCTTCACGCCGTCTGCCAAAGCTTTCAGTTTGGCTTCAATGTCGCGCACCCAAGGGAGTGCCAAACTGAGTTTAATACTACCGTAGGTCCACTCGACGCAAGGATACATGCCAAGTTTTAAAACAAATGGTGGTGAATTGAGCGAGAAATTCGGGAGTTGTTGCGCAACCCGTTAATTTTGATCCCCTTCGTAGAGTTGATGGCTTGAGCCTCCCTCCTCAAGTCACGTGTCGGCAAATAATTGCTGGCTGTGTTTGCAATAGGGCAAAAATAGGAATAATAACTGGCACAGGTTCACAACTTATAGTGTCCGAAAATGGGTGCCTAAATAAGGAGTGTTTGTCACACCTCCGGTGTGACCGATGATGTAATTGACCGAGGTGAGTAAAGGTTCATCTCCCGTCTCTGACCTGGCTTCTTTGCCTCTGCAAACCCTTGCAAGTCCGGCGCCCGGTGGTACATACTTAGCCACTGGACACCGTGACGGACACTACCTACTTTGCACAACTGGTCCGAATTGCATTACCCTGCCGTATTTACTTCATGCATCTGGATCAAACATGTGACAGTTTCAATTGCAGAAGGATTTTTTTTCTTTTTTTTTGCCTTGGGCATCAGCTCATGTCTGTGTCTGGAAAATGGGAAAATTTTGAAGATGCTAGACAAATGAGATGCCAGCATTTAATACAGAGAGAACCATGCTGCATGACACAAAAAACAATTTCCTCTTATGTGTGGCCTCTGTAGGATGAATTTGACAGATAAAATAAAATAAACAAAGCCACCAGGAAAATAAAGTTATAGAGCCTACACAGTAAATTGGTTGTGCATCGCCACAGGCCCGCCATCTGTCATGTTCTGATTTGTGCTCCACAGAATGACCAAAGTACATGCACTCCTCCATGTCACATATGGGAAGAGATGTGGATGGATAAATCGCAAGGAAAAAAGATGGCAAATTAAGATATCTCCTCACCTTTTGTTTGTGAGAATGTTCTAGTCCAGACAGATTGCGAATTCTAAATTTTGCATGTGATGTCCCACGTCTAAAGGCCATCTGATATGTATCAATTCTTACAGTATGGGATTGTGTTCTTGATAGCAAAGTTGCTTAATGGAGGTTTATGCCACGATTTCTTTTTGAGTGTTTTTTCGATGATGACAACAGCTTCTCATGCATTACACATTTGCGGGGGGGTTGAGTTCGGAGGGCTGTCTTTACTTGAACTTATGGTCTGGCTACTGCAGTATGTCTTGATCATTTTCTTTGAGCCCCTTTAGCTGGTTGAGCTGATTCCCCGCGGGAGGGGTTTTGTAACCGCCAGAGACATGTGTGGTCAGTTGCCGTAGACATTTATTTAACTTAACTTGAGTAGAGCATATTAGTTCCGGGCTTTTGGCTCAAAATCATGTGTAGCAACAGGGAGGATTTTGTGCAACTTTCCGCCTTGTTTGAATTGAAAACTGCTCCGGTCAATGAGTCTTATGTGTAGTTAGGTCAGAAATTATGTGGATCCAAAGTGGTGATTTCGGCTGCAACTAATATGCTCGCATTAACTTGACTTAACTTTCCACAGTGGCGAATAGAACTACCGTAATTCGTTGTGCATCTAGAAGCTCTTTCAGTATTGTAAAACGGTGTATCTTTTGTTGAGAATGGATATTAGAGAATGTTAGTTGGGTACAAAATTCTGTGTATCAACAGGGCCCAAATTCTGTAAGTATGTGGCCCCCAGCGGTCTTCAATTCAATTGGAATACTAGTACGGTATATGTAACTTGAACATTATGTGTATCAAGGCCGGAGTTTTCAGCCTGATGTGCTCTATTCCATTGCCCAGCAGAAGTGTTTGGTGCCTCAAAAACCCCGGCAATTTTTGTGGCAAGAAAAAGGCTGCAACTAATCAAGCAAAGGATTACATAAAAGGATAGAGTACTTTGTAAAACTCTCAGACACAATAATATCCGGTAGCGGGCCGTGCCGCTCGTCGGCCCTTCCGCCTTATAGGCAGGTAGAGAAGCCCTGTCCCTGGAATTTCGACGCCCGTCTTGGTGGTCATCCTCGTGGTAAGAAGTCAAGCTGTTGCGAGCACAGGATATTTATCATTGCCGGCATCCTATGCCACTCGGTGTTTAAAAAATAACGAAGCGTCCAGCTTCGATTTGCGACGGAAAGTGACGGGTTGGAGGCTGGCAGGACCTTGAATGGACTAAGCAAGGAGTTTGAGTAAAATGTTGGCCGTCTGTATAAACCATTTATCCAAGTCAATCGAGACATTGCTTGCGGTTCTACTCCTTCGCTCGTCTAAAGACCCAGACCAGGGACCCTGAATGTCATCGCCAGCTCCTCTAGCACCCCAGCCAATTTCCTGTCTTCCTCTTTCACTTCCCGACTGCTCGTCGTGACACGGAAGGCGGCTTGCAATCGTTCGCCGTCCGTATTTGGTTTGTACCCGGCCGCGACGGGAAAAACCGGGCGATCAATATCGCACACCGTCCCCGGCTCGGGGAGCTTTCCCTCAAGGAAATATGCGCGGATAATTTTTGCGGTGCAGGTCGACGGCGCGGAGAGGGAGCAATGCTGGGATTCGTAGTTCAGGAATGGGAAAAAAGATGCAGGCACGGGGAGGAAACGCACGCCAGCAGAATCTTGAGTGAGCACGACGGAGCCGGCGAAGCCCTTGGACATTTTATGTGCACTAAACAATGTCGGCGGGGTTGGGGAGATTAATTCGGGAACGTACGACCACAAAGGCGTAACGGGGTCTTTGAGCAGGGTTTAGAGGAAATTTGATCTGTATGAGAAGGACGTACCCGCCGTGTTCCCGATGAACAGCAGCGGGAAGCTGGTGTTAGCGACAAAGGGGCCTGTAGGCTATGAACCATTGTTCCCACGATCAAGCACGAGTCTTCGAACCTTGGAAATTGGTCTTTTTGAACTTGGGCCATGCCCTGTAGCGAGTTAGAAAGCGGCAAAAGTCGAGCGGGTGACTGACAAGCAACCCATGCGCGGCAACTCCCACTGATCCGCAAAACTCGATGTCCTGCTCAACGCCTTGTAATGCGCCTCAAACTCGTCATACCCCGGCGGAATTCGGTCCCCATCATTGCACAGCACCGCCCACGTCGCCTCGTCGACGCTCTCGAACGGATCTGCTGCCCCACAGGCACAATCAAACGGCTTCAACGCCCCAGACACGGACATTGCCCAGATCCCCGTCGCGTTCCCGTCCCGCAGATCGGCGAGTGCTTTCGCGAGGCGGGGGAATGCCGCGTGCGGGGAATATAGCGCCTTGAATATCGTGCTGCGGAGCACGGAGTAGTCTACGAGGCCGTAACTGGTTGCAGTTTTAACCGGGATTGGACGTGAGCGCAGGGATTCCGCGAGGGCGTCGATGTTAGATAGGATTTCGTTGGCGTTGTGAGCGTGGAAGGGGCATCCGGACGGACCGGCAGCTGCACATCCAACGGCAAAGGAACGGTATGCGGCATCCGTGTCTCGGAGGTTATTGGACCATTCAGCTGCAAGATTTAGTATTGTGTCTGTGAAACAGAGATCTGCGCACTGGCGTAGTAGTTCTCCGAGTCCACGACGCCATCGATTATGAGACGTTCGACGTTGTTCTAGGTTTGGGTCGGTCTCTTTGACAGTAAAAGGTATACACCTTTACCGGGAACATTGCGGCGAAGGTCGCACCCAAAACGCTTCCGTAGCTGGAAGACAGATTAGAATAAAGGCAAGAGAAGCAGAAATTCCCTCACGAGAATCCCCAATACTGTAGTTTATCCCTCCCGTGCGCTTTGACGATCTCCAACATGTCTCTCGCAGTATGGTCTGTATGGATGAAGGTCAAACTTCCGTCATCGCGCTCGCCGGCAAGCCCCCCAATGAGCGTCCCACGCGCCCAAGTACGCGCCAGCGCCTCAGCCGACGCGTTATGCGACAAGCCGTCGCGCACGCTGAACAATGCCCGTTCCGCGCGGCTCGCAAAGAAATTTGCTCGAGGTGTAGACCGAGCAATGCCTGGGTGCGGGGAGTACTAATAAAGTGCGACACATACAAGTAACTGATGGCATACACAAAAATTAATGAGTGCGACACAATTTTTATGAATGGGACACATTAGCCGCAACAAATGTGACACACTCGTCTCGTAGGGCTGGAGCGTTGATCGCCACCGTTCAAGGCGGAACCGCCCCCCTCATTCTTCCCCTCCATGACCCTCCACCCACTGGCACGCCCGCCCGCCACGTCGACCCCGACCGCTCTATGCCTCCAATGCGCTCTATCTCGGAACGACGCTCTAGCTCACCTCCGCACTCCTCGCAGTTTGCAGCGGCCCGGTACGTCGACGGCGGAGAAGGCGGCGAGTGTTTTGGCGGCGTTTGCGCGGAAAAGCAAAGGTGAGTGAACTATTCAACTCAGCGGTGAGAGCTCTGACGCTGCGCCAATAGCTACTTCCGCCCACGCCCGTCGCCGTCGCCGCCGCCGTTGCTCCCGACACTCCATTCCATTTCTATGCAATCCTTCGAGCCTTGATGATCGTTTGAGCGCCCCGCCCATCGGCGCTCTTGGATTTGCTCGCCGTTGACGCGCCGTCCACCGAAAACATACCAATATACGAGACCGATCGAAAGAGTACGGCGTCGTGCATGAGGATGGAGGGATGCCGACTCGGAGGCCGCCATCTAGTGGACCGGAATTCGGTTCAAGTGTGTAGTTGTAACAAATTAAATCTGGCTGTTTAGTATGGAGTACTAATAAAGTGCGACACATACAAGTAACTGATGGCATACACAAAAATTAATGAGTGCGACACAATTTTTATGAATGGGACACATTAGCCGCAACAAATGTGACACACTCGTCTCGTAGGGCTGGAGCGTTGATCGCCACCGTTCAAGGCGGAACCGCCCCCCTCATTCTTCCCCTCCATGACCCTCCACCCACTGGCACGCCCGCCCGCCACGTCGACCCCGACCGCTCTATGCCTCCAATGCGCTCTATCTCGGAACGACGCTCTAGCTCACCTCCGCACTCCTCGCAGTTTGCAGCGGCCCGGTACGTCGACGGCGGAGAAGGCGGCGAGTGTTTTGGCGGCGTTTGCGCGGAAAAGCAAAGGTGAGTGAACTATTCAACTCAGCGGTGAGAGCTCTGACGCTGCGCCAATAGCTACTTCCGCCCACGCCCGTCGCCGTCGCCGCCGCCGTTGCTCCCGACACTCCATTCCATTTCTATGCAATCCTTCGAGCCTTGATGATCGTTTGAGCGCCCCGCCCATCGGCGCTCTTGGATTTGCTCGCCGTTGACGCGCCGTCCACCGAAAACATACCAATATACGAGACCGATCGAAAGAGTACGGCGTCGTGCATGAGGATGGAGGGATGCCGACTCGGAGGCCGCCATCTAGTGGACCGGAATTCGGTTCAAGTGTGTAGTTGTAACAAATTAAATCTGGCTGTTTAGTATGGGGATGTGGTGTACTCGCACTTAATGTTACGCAGAAGTCCAGAATTTCTTCGAATGCATTTTGTGTCGCACTCCTTTGTTTTGTGTCACACTTCTTTGCCTTTGTGTCGCGGTCACAAGGTTGTGTCGCACTCATTAATTTTTGTGCGCGCCATCATTCACTTGTATGTGTCGCACTTTGTTGGTCCCGTTTAGTATGGGGATGTGGTGTACTCGCACTTAATGTTACGCAGAAGTCCAGAATTTCTTCGAATGCATTTTGTGTCGCACTCCTTTGTTTTGTGTCACACTTCTTTGCCTTTGTGTCGCGGTCACAAGGTTGTGTCGCACTCATTAATTTTTGTGCGCGCCATCATTCACTTGTATGTGTCGCACTTTGTTGGTCCCGCTGCATCTGTGGTGCAGCAGCCTTTGCGCTGTGTGCTGCGAGTGTTTTCTAGAGTTTTGGTGAGCTTCGAGAGCTGTTTTAAGCGCGCTAGTACCTGGAACACGTCGATATCTATGGCATTCATGGAGACCATGAGCGAAATGAGCTTGTACGCGATTTGGGGTTGGCTGTTGAGGATTTGTTTTGCAGCTGCTGGTGTCGCTTGCTGCGTTGAAGGTCAACAGGGATAAGCTACAGTAGAAAAATCTGACCTTCAAGTGCAGCATTAGTTCGAGAAGCTGCTCCGTCTGCGTGTCCATGGTTGTTCAGTTCAAGTTGCGACACGTGGTGACAACCCAGCTTGTTCTGAACTCTCATTATGCTCGGTACTCCACGAGCTTTATTCTCAATATTCCACTCATTACCCATAGTCGTTGGCTTGACTGGCGGTATCGCGACGGGAAAATCCAGCGTCTCCAACCTTCTCCGCGCGAAACATGTCCCAATCATCGACGCCGACGTTCTTGCACGCCAGGTCGTCGAACCAGGGACACCCGCCCTAGCAAAAATCGTCGCGTACTTTGGCCCAGAAATCCTCCTCCCCGAAGGCTCTCTTGACCGCAAGAAGCTGGGCTCCTTCATCTTTTCTGACGAGACCAAGCGCAAGAAGCTCAACTCCATCGTGCATCCAGCCGTGCGACGCGCGATGCTTTGGGGCATCTTCAAGAACTGGCTATCTGGCAGCAAGTACTGCGTACTGGACGTCCCGCTGCTCATCGAGGGTGATTTTTGGAAGCTCTGCGGCAAAGTCATTGTTGTGTTCTGGTAGGTTTCCTCCGTGTAAAAACGCGCGTGACAATGCTTAGCTATCTAGCTCTCCGGAGGTGCAGCTAGAACGCCTCATGAAGCGCGACAACTCTTCACGCGAAGACGCCTCCGCTCGTCTGAACTCACAGCTCTCCATTACCGACAGTAAAGCCCTACCAGCTTGGATGATCAGCCGGCCATGTTTATGGTAAATCTGGATAATCCGATGAGCGGCGGTGCCCCATCCAGTGCGGAACCAACACGGTGCAGATAATCCGACACCTGGGAATGGGCGGATAATCGGCTGAGAAGATTATCAACTGAAACGATGATCACTCGAGCGGCAAAAATGGCAGACAGAAGGAGACTTGAACCCGCGACCTCAGCAGATCTGGCACATCAAAGCGTGAAAGGCGTTGGGCGTACCAACTGCGCCAAGACAGCAATGGGTCTGCTGCAGATCTTGCCACTATAGCCCATCTACCGCGTCGACTTGGAAAAAGTTAGGGAGGCATTCTACCTTTAGAGAGTCCCAAGGCTTGATGGATTGTAGCACAGAAGGCTCAGGAGCTTCTAAGAACTAACAAGATCTGATGATCTGATGATAAATATGAAGAAGAAAAAAAAGCAATAAACTCCAAAGTGTCACAAGCCTCATGCACATGGTGTACAACCCTTGTCCATTTCTGCCTATTTGGCCTTTTGGACATATGGGTCATGGCCTTCTCATCTTCAAGTTGACTAGCTGGCTCACCAGTACCATTGTAGACCACTTCAACCTAGCCACTTCAGTGAAAGTAAACACTTGGAAAGGCAGAAGTGTGGTGAGGACCGCACTCTGCAGTTCATATTCGTGTCTCCTTGGTGCAGTGGTTACCCGCTATTGATCTGGCTTGTGATCTTCTGAGGTCCCCGGTTCGAACCATGCAATAGCCTTTTTCCCAGTTTCCAAACTCCATATCTCCTCGCTAACTTCATTATCCAGATTTACCATTAACATGCCCGCCTGATTATCAAACCTGGTAGGGTTCTTGGCCGACAAGGTTCTCTACGCTGACCACGTCGTGGACAACTCGGGCCCGCAGGAAGAGCTCGAGCGGCGTGTAGACGAGCTTCTAAGCGTTCTTGAGCGTGATGTGGGCTGGACGTAGCACCTCAGCTGGCTGTTCCCGCCATACGGCGTACTCTCGTCCATGCTGAGCCTTGCTAGGAGGGCTGTTTCTCATCGAAAGAAGGAGAAAGCTGTATAATACCATGGCCACGCACTTGACCCGTAATCGATCCTTTCCTGCAGCTTTACTTCCGCGGTCAGTCACGCCACGCATCCCTGTTTCCTTCCACCATGTCTCACTCGGACTCGGACTAGTACTACGGAGAAGCCGCGGTATTACACCGCGCACTCCCTTGGGTACTTAGAGGCTCTCAAAATGTATCCGAGGCCTGCCGAGAGGCGCAACTGAATATTCCCATCCCCCTTTCTCGCCCATTGCGTAGCTCCTGTGATGCAAAATGACGAGCCTGTGTGGGGGCTACAGGCCAACGCGGGCTCGTCATGGACAATGGACATGACGCAGCCACAACACCCGCCCTAAAGCTTCTTCGGCTCTTTCTTCCCACCTCGATGTCGACCTGGTCGCAGATCTTCGTTCGCAAACCGACGTTCTCAACGGCGGATATACCCACTCTGGAGGGGAAGGTGATGCTCGTGACGGGTGGGTACAGCGGGATTGGGCTGGAGACCGTCAGAGTGCGTACTGTGTTGGCCGGTGTCTTCTAATATTGCTTGATACAGTGTTACTAGGTCCTGCTCGAGCACGGTGCGAAGGTGTATATGACTGGGCGGGATCGCGGGAAAGCGGAGCACGCAATGGCTGCGATGAAGGAGCTGGGGGAGAAGTCGAAAGGAGAGGTGGCGTTTATTGAGATGGATTTGGCCGATTTGGCGTCGGTGAAGCGCGGCGCGGGGGAATTCCTGGCGTATGCCTTTGCTCTTGCCGTCAAATTTCGCTGCTAACCCAGTTGGACAGGCTCCGAGCTCGGCTGGATGTTTTGTTCAACAATGCGTGAGGAAGACTTTCTAGAGGCATACTGGCACTCAACGAGCCGTTTAGTGGCGTCATGCAGCCTCCAATTAGTGAATTCACAGCGCAAGGATACGATTTACAGTTCGGGACGAACGTCCTTGGTGCGTCCGTTTAATCTCTGAATATCACAATGACCGCGACGAAACCTGGACAGCACACTTCTATCTCACCACCCTTCTCCTCCCTGCGCTTCTTGCTGGCGCTACGCACTCTGCAGACAGCAAGGCCCGCGTCGTCAACACCGCATCCCTCGGAAGCACCTTTGTGAAGCAAATCGACTACGGAACGCTCCGCCTGTCTGAGTCAGATTCGGAACTCCAAGCTAGAAAGATCTGTAGGCTTGTATAACCAGAGTAAATTTGTGAGTTCTTCTATTTTTGCGGGACTGGTTGGTTGTCAACTTTTTCTTCAGGCCAACGTCGTCTTGTCCGCAGAGCTGGCGCGGCGGTATGGAGAAAAGGGTATCGTTTCGACGTCGCTTAACCCGGGTTCGTTGTAATATTTTGGCTTGCATGCCCTCCCCTCCCGCACCTGCTCACGCGAAGCTGCAGGCAATATCAAAACGAACATTGCCCGCCATTGGATGAGTTTCGGGTTGAAGATCACGAAACTCCTTGTGAGATTCCTTTTTGCCGGATTCGGTGTGTTTGAAGACGTGTTAGGGCCATCTCATCGTCTACCCGCCAAGAATGGGTGCATTAACACAGTTGTATGCAGGGACGGCGACGGAGGGTGCCGAGCTGAACGGCAAGTATCTCATACCGTGGGCGCGCATCGGGACGCCCCATCCCGCTTCGCAGGACGAGGAAATCGGGAGGGAGCTTTGGATGTGGCTGGACGAGCAGGTTCACGCGATCTAGCGTTTGTTGGACCACATCCAACAGCTCTCTTGCATCCATATCTGGATCAAGGCACTCCCGTTGTACGTTGGTTTGTAAAAATGCATTTTGATACTACTTCAACCCCGCCATGCTTTCGAACCACCGCACGACTGCGGCTACTTTGCGCACAGAAGCATCACTCGCTCCTAGCCGCAAATCGGGTCTCAACCGCCGGTCTTCGTGCGTATAAGGCATTGTTCGGTAGCAAATCTCCATCTTAGGCTTCTGCCAGGGCGACGCTGTAAGTGTCACCGCCGTCGCGGGCTCGTACGCAGCCATTACATCTGCAGTACTAGTTAAGACGCGCACTCATGGAGCTCGTGGAATGCAGCTCACCGGTCAGTAGGATAACATCTCCCCGCTTTGCAGCAGTCTGCTCTCCACACCCGCCCCAGTCCTGCGCGACCTCCCGCCACGCAGTCAGCTTGCACACATTCCCCTCCTCGTCGCCTAAAATCATCTTAAGGACAAACGATTCCTTGCCCGCGTCCTTCCCCTTCTTGAACGTGATCGTATCCGGCCCGTCGACCTCGAGTACAGCGAGGAGGAACGATCCCTTGATACTGCCCTTGGCAGCGGCTTTCGCAAGCGCAGAGAGCGGCGTGAGCGCGTTGAGCGAGAAGTGAAACTCGGGGAAGCACGCGATGGAGTCGCTTGCGCCGAGGTTATCACCCGACTCGGACAAGTTCAAGGTCTCGGCAAACATCTGCGTGTTCCATTGGGATTCTGGGAACGGTCCCGAGCGGGCGGTCGGCGCTGCCGGGTGAACGACGGATTGCGAGACGTTCAGGAAAGAAGGAATGTTGCCACCGCCATCTTGACTCTGACTGTCTTGAGAATTCTCGTCGGCGGCACTCCAGTTTATGAACGTTTCTGTGCGTTGGTGTCGGACAACCAGAAATTTAAATCAATCGAAAAGTAGTACCTCGTCTGCTTTCCTCCTCGTCTATCTCCTCTGCCTCGCTGAAGATGACGTTTTCGTACATGAGAGAGATCCTCCTGCTAACAGCCGCAATCGTCGACGCATGTTCAGGCTGGGAGAACAACAACATTTGCGATGGTGGGTGCCGTGTCAGTGCAGCTGGAAGCGCAGGCGGAGGCATCATCCTTGAACTCGTCGACGGGACGCGCCATTCGTACTCTTTTGGAGAGCGCTTCAATTCGGACGCGGGCGGGGCCCCGAGGAAGACTATCGTCGACATGGTGGTGGTTTGAGCTCAAGTTTGGTGGCGTGCGAATATCTGGTTGATGTGTTGAATGTAGCACAGATTCAATATCTACGGCCTAAAGGCAGCTGAATAGCGGCATCCGGTATTCCTGCATCGTCAACTGAAATATCATTCCTCATGACTACCTGGTCATACCCCACTGGCGCGGGCGCGGATGGGTCCGATGGGAACATCTCCGCATCCACATCATCGCATACCGTTCCCTCGTCGGGGAGTTTTCCGTCTTGGAAATACGCTTGGACGTGTTTCTGCGTGCAAATAGAGGGCACAGAAGGTGTGCATGACGGCTTCCGTATGCGCGCGGTGAGAGAAACGAGCCTTACAGACGATTTTTTACAGGGCTATACGGAAAGAGATTTTTCGAAGATAGGTATATGGCTTTCTAACGGCGCGTGGAGGACTTGGACGTGATTGTACTTCGTCAAGATACGTTCGAACGACAAAAGACGGTTCAGGGCGGAGCAAGGTCGAGTGGCCAGTCTATTTCGTCGTTCCCTTCAGCTTGCAGTGCGCTGTAGACGAGTCAAGCGAGGCGAGACTTCTTCGCCAGAGTCGAGATCCGGGGTGTTCTGATGCTGCACCAGCGGTAGTCACTAGTAGGCTGAGCGGCTAGCGCATTGTCGACCATGCGAGTCATATATGAAGTAATCGTTTGCATGTGCGTCCGGTACACGCTGTAAGCTCCTCCGTAGAACTGGCGCGATTGGCGTTACTTATGAGTCGCTGTTACTTGGGACGCGACTCGAGCAAACGCTTCGGTCGCGTCCTTAAATTTAGGATTACTCGCCCCTCTGTGGTTTCTCGTAGTTTGTGCAGGTGTTTAGGACGCCGCGGTAAGCTATTGGGCTGCATGTTCTGGATGGAGGACGGCGAAGTTGGGTACAGGTGTGCAGAAGCAGGTTACCGGTGGGCAAAGCAATATCCGAGACTCCGAGTGTGCGAAGCGATATCCGAGTGTGCGAAGCGGTATACAGATGTGCCGTTCGAAGGTAAGGTCCGCCGCTGGTGTAACGCAGGCAAGTGGATCGCAAGACGGGGTCGGTGGAGATTGGAATGTGGGGCTCAGCCAATGCTCAGCCGCATGTCTTTGTCTTCCGCGGCCTGTTATAGGCGACGTCTAGGTCCGCCGGCGCAGCCTAGCAGATCTCCACGTAAGTGTTGAGCAGGCCAGTGAGGTTGAGTCGCTTCGGATGGCGCAGAGACGCGCTCCGCCGGGTGCAAGAATAGCACGAGGTCGTCAACGCAGAAGCAGCGCGGGCAGACGCAGAAGCAGCCAGCGGTCTGAAGCAGCGCGGGCTGAAGCGCTGAAGCTGCGCTGGTGTGCTAGAGAGCGGTGTTGACGCACTGGACAACCTCATATTGTGACCTCTCTTCAATCCCAACCACAACTTGCAGCGCATCGTTGGCCGCCCAAGTTCTCCGTCCGGTATTGCGTCGTCTTGCACCATCCTCTCACATCCGCCGAAGCATTCCGATCCCCATACCTTTCGCGTACGCAAATGTGCACCCTTCGGGCGGGCATAACCTTCTTCGAGAACATGAGACCGTCTCCTTGTTCTAGGCCACTCTTCTTTACGTGAAATCAACCCTTCTCTGCTCCGGCTGCTCCGAACGCGCTCTATAAATGCCCCAGAAATCGAGAGAGTCTCGACAAGATGCCTCTCAATCTCTCCCCCTCCAACTCCAGCTCTAACGTGTTCAAAGTTGCTGCCGTCCAGGCAGAGCCGTACGCTCCGCTTCTGCTGCTAACAGAAAGCATCGCTAATGCTTAGTGTCAGTGTCTGGCTCGACCTCCAGGGCAGCGTTCAAAAGGTATCACCCTCCATTCGTCGTCAGAGTCCGCGTTGCTCATCCCCGTCGGTAGACCATCGACATCCTTCAGGAAGCCGCGAAGAATGGGGCGAAAATAGTCGGCTTCCCAGAGGTCTTCATTCCGGGCTATCCGTGGACGCCATGGGTAAGGTTTACGAACTCCGTCTCGCCATCTCACGAATTTCGCAGGCGAACAACTTCGTCGTCACTGCTGCTGTCCTCAAGGAATACCAGGCCAACGCCATGGCCCTCCACTCTCCCGAAATGGATCGCATTCGCGAAGCCGTGAAAGAGGCCGACGTTACCGCCGTAATCGGGTTCGCCGAGAGGGATGGGGCGAGTTTGTACATCGCTCAGGCGACGATTCTTCCGAACGGCAAGATCGCGAACCACCGCCGCAAGATCAAGGTAAGCCAGACCACGGTCTAATCCGCGTCTTACCAACAATTCTATTTTGCTCCAGCCCACTCACTACGAGAAGACGGTCTTCGGCGACGGCAGCGGTAATGCTTTCTCATCGCTGAGCTTACACGAGACTGACCTCGCTTGAGCTCAATCGATCTACAACGTCGTCCAAACCCCCTTCGGCAGGCTCGGAAGTCTCAACTGCTGGGAGCACATGTACGTGGCCCATCTACCCAGACTCTCAATCGCACGCTCAAAGCCGTCCAACAGCCAGCCTTGGTTCAAGACCCACTTCTACTCTCAGCACCCCCAGATATTCGTCGGAGCTTGGGTACGCATGCATTCACCGCGCCGCGATTCGCGTTTGACCTCGGCTCTAGTGGCCGGCGTTTCCGCCTGGCACAGGCGACTCCCCGTACATCGTCAGCGGCGAAGCGTCCAGCCGCATGACCCAAATGGTCGCGATGGAAGGCGGTTGTTTCGGACTCGCCTGCTGCCACGTCGTGTCTGTCCAGGGCGCTGAGAAGATGAAGCTCTCGGGCTTCCCTTGGTTCACTTTCCCTGGTGGTACGTCCGCGCCGTTTTGCCGTTCCCCGACCTTTACTGACTTCAAGTCGTTTGGCAGGCGGATTCACTACGGTCGGTTCCGTCCGCGTTCTACGGCGGCGGTTGCTCACAGGTTTACTAGATTTACGGCCCCGACGGCTCGACGCTCGCAAAGGCCGCCGACCCCGGCGTCGAGGAGATCGTCTACGCCGACATCTCGCTCTCCAAAATCGACGAGGTCAAGATCGTCGCTGACATCATGGGCAACTACAGTCGCTTCGACCTCTTCCATACGGTGGTTCACGGTGTTAACTGGGATCCGATCGCGTACGTGGATGAAGAGGCTGAAGTGGCGCGCGAGAAGGCGAAGCCCGTCGATAACCTGGCGTCGGGCGCGTAAGATTTGGTGTACTACTCGCAGAAAAAAGCAATGTGATCTTAGTTTGTGGTGTTCTTTAGCTTGTCGACTTGTGCGATTTGCGGAAGTTCCAGTACTGAGGGCGTTCTTTGTTGTCAGGTTTCTGAACGGGGTTTGATGCGTGAGCTGTGTTGTGGCAGAGAGCTCGAGAACTAGTTCCGACACACGGCGATAGACAGGCGTAGTGGCCGCGGCAGTATTGACCAAAGCAACGGAAAGTACATCACAGGTATATATACTGGCTATCAGTAATCGATGGTGGGAACGATGGGAGATAAGATGAGATAGAAAAGACTCTGAGAAAGGTAGGTAGGTAAGGTTGGTAAGTTGAAAGGAAGTATGCGCAGAGCGCAGCTGTTACATGTGTGCGTGACTGCAGAACAATTGCAAAGGCACACGACCCTCGCAAATTGCCAGTGCTGCGCAAAAAGAAAAGAAAAAAAGCTCCTTTGCACTCGCAAAAAGTACAGCTTCAAGCGGAAGGGAATGTGTATGGAGAAAGACGGTAAGCACGGGGCAGAGAGGGAGTTGGAGGTTCAGGATGGGGAAAATAAGTAACTTGAGTGTCCGAGAGCACACGTGGTTTATTATAAATCCAAGATCCGCATCACAGCAGCTCGCCGCGGCGACGATCCCCATCCAGTCCAGCTTGCCTTTTGCTGCTGCTACTCCTCCGGAACACCGACAGAATGCCCGGATGAGCTCCCTGAAGGCTCCTCGCGAGATCTTTCGGAGCTCTCTGCCAGAAAACCCCCCAAAAACGACGCCAATCGATGCCGATTCCAGCCGGATGAAATATTTACCAATTTTTCCCCCCTGCCTCGGCGCTTCGCTCCTTGCTCCCGCCCACCACAACCGTTCACGATGGCCGCAGAAGCAAACACCGAGCCAAGCGCCCCACCGCCACCGGTGGCAGAGAAGAAGAAGCACGCCAGAGAAGACGACGAGCATGTCCTCCCGCACAACAACCTCATACTCGTCTTCATCGCGCTCATGATGACAGCTTTTTTGGTGTGTGCGCGTGCCAGGCGATGGAAAAGATACTGAGCGAGATTCGAGGCGGCGCTGGACCAAACAATGTGCGCGATCTTGTTCAGTAGAAGAGGGAGAACACTCACGCGCGCGCAGTGTGGCGACCGCGCTGCCGACGATCGTAAACGACCTGGGCGGTGGGAAGTCCTACTCCTGGGTCGGAAGGTACGACCCGCTCATTCTCCCTGCTGCTTTATGTCTCCGCCGACGCGCCTCTTCTCCAGCGCGTACCTCATCGCTGCTGCCGCCTTCTCCCCCCACATACGGCAAGCTCTCGGATATTTTCGGTCGGAAGAAAATCCTCTACCCTTCCATCGTCATCTTCCTCGTGAGTCGCGTCGAGTCAAGCGCGCAGACGCGTCCGCTTGGAGATAAGATTGCTTACCATCGGCGGCAGTTCGGATCCGGTCTCTGTGGGGGCGCAAAGTCCATGACATGGCTCATTATCGCGCGCGCGATCCAGGGCATCGGAGGTGGAGGTCCGTTGCGTTCCCAACCCTATACGCATATTCCAACTGTACCTCGCAGGAATCCAACAACTCGTTCAAATCATCATCGGAGACATAGTTCCGCTCGAACAGCGTGGGTCCTACGGCTCGTTCATTGGAGCAATGTGGGGTATAGCGGGCGTAGTCGGTGAGTTTCCCATCAACGTTGGCAGATTCTGGGCTCAACCCCCTGTGTGCAGGTCCATTGGTCGGCGGAGTGCGTTAGTTTTGCTCCTCGGGCTTCGCCATTCAGCTAACAAAAATTGTGTAGGCACTGACTGACCACGTTTCCTGGAGGTGGGCCTTTTGGATCAACTTGTTTGTCGTTTATTCCAACCCTCTGAGCTTGCGTTAATTGCCTTAGGCCAACGGGTGGCGTCGCCGGCCTCCTCCTCTTTTGGCATTTGAACCTCAATCCCCATCACGGCCGAACCCTCCGCGAACATGTGCAGGAGTTTGATTTCGCCGGCGAGTGCATTTTTTATTCGATTTTTCCCCTTGTTTATCGGGCGGGTTGACATCTAGGCGTGTTCTTTTTTGTCGGCGGCGTGGTGTGTTTGCTGCTTGGATTCAACCAGAGCCAGGATGGATGTTCGTCCTTTTGATGATTTTTCGTGGTGGCCTTTTAACATCCGATGCGAACAGGGGACCGTCCAGCGACAATCGCCCTCCTCGTAGTCGGAATCGTTCTCATCGTGGTCGGAGTTTGGTGGGAAAGCTACACAGAGCGCTCGCCTCTCATTCCTCCCCGCCTCTTCCAAACACGCACCACGGGGATAATATTCCTGACGGTGTTTTTACACTCGTTCTGCTTCTTCTGCGGTATGTTCCTTTTTTGCAGCTTGCCGGTTCGCTGACGAAATTCGCAGCGGCCTACTACCTGCCGCTATACTTCCAGATCCTTGGCGCCTCAGCGACGCGGTCGGGTATTTTGTACGTCCTCAAACATGGTTCGATCGTGATTCAACTTGAACTTTCTTTGTTCGCAGGATCATCCCGTTCTCGCTGCTTTCCTCGGCTACCTCTGCGATGGGCGGGTTTATCGTTACGCTCATGGGTGATTTTCGGTGCGTTCTACTGCTCTTCCGTCCGCCGATATTTATTCGCGTAGACCGGTTATGTGGTTCTCATACGTGCGTTACTTCTTTGTTATGAATGAACAAAGAAATTGACTGGCCGAGCAGGGTATCATGGCGATTGGTTACGGACTCATGATTCTACTAAACGAACGCACGAGCCTGTACGTCGTCGCCCACCTCGTCCTGCGCATATACTCACCGCCATTCTCAGCGCCCTTCAAATCATCTACCCCGCCATCGCCGGCATAGGCCTCGGCTTCCTCTTCCTCCCCCCTCTCATCGGTATGCAAGCCGCCATGCCCGTGCGCGACATGGCCACCTCCTCCACCACGTTCGGCCTCTTCCGCATCCTGGGCAGCACCATCGGCATCGCCGTCGGGCAAACCATCTGGTCCTCCATCCTCCAACGCAACCTCCGCGCCATCCCGAACCTCGGATCCCTCCTCGCGTCCCAGACCCCGCCCGTCGACCTACTCTCGTCCGCGGCCAACCTCGCGGACAGCATCCACGCGATCCAGGGGCTGCAGCCCGACGCGCTCAAGCACCGCGTGCAGCACGCGTACACGAGCGGGGTGTCGGCGATCTGGGTGCTCTGCACCCCGATTGTGGGGGTGTGCTTTGTGGTGGTGTTTTTCATGAAGAAGTATAGTTTGAAGAGGAAGATTGTGAGGACGGGCAAGGATGGGAAGGCGGAGGTTGTGCCGGAGAGTCAGCAGGTGACGGTGGGGGATGTGGAGAAGCAGGAGCAGGAGCAGGCGACGGTGGAAGGGACGGCAGAGGGCACGAGGACAGCTACGGCGGAGGGCGACGCGGACGAGAAGGCGTCTGTCGTCGGGACGGTGGAGGACAAAAAGTAGACTGGCAGTTTTCTTTTCTGGTTTCATTGTACAGGGGCATGTGTATGTTGCATTACATCTTTCTCTTTGTCTCTTCGTTGCTGCTCCCCAAATCCGAGCAGAAAAAGTACATTGTATTCCGTATATGAGTTGGTGGTATAATACTGACCGACCGAATAGATCCTCCATCTACGAGACATCCACCAACGGCGCGTCCCTCGCCTGCTCCGTATCATGATCACTCCGCGTCTCCGCACTCCCCCCGCGTCGCCGTATCCACCTCGTCCGAATCCGAGTCTCTATCGCCCGTCTCGGAAACGGACACAGAATCCGACAAGCTCGCCAACGACGCGCGGTACATGTTCCCTCCATGCGCGTACATCTCCTCTACCGGTATCCCCAACGCGGTTTCGGCGCTCAGCTTCCCGGGGTCGCCACCCCCGTTAGCGGGCGCCACGATGTTCGTGACGGGCGGGAACCACGCGTTCAAACACCTGGCCTCCTTGAGGCTCTGCACGTCCTGGCGGATGATATCGCGGCAGAACATGTCCAGGTCGAGGTCATTATCGTCGTACCCAAACGGCTGCTCGATCTCCTCGCCGGCGGCGACGAACCCGAGGTACACGAACGCGGCGACGGCGACGGCGGGGACGGTCTGCCAGCCGAACATGGTGACGAGCTGGAGCGGGAGGAGGAATAGGTACAGCCAGACAACGTGCCGGATGTGCACCGAGTAGACGAACGGGAGTGGGGTTGTGAGGATGTGTTCTAGGGCTGGAGACGCGTGAGCATGGGCGGGGAAGGAGGGCGAGTAACGTACTGGTCAAAGTCTGCTCGAACGTCTGGATTCCCGCTAGTATGCTCCCAATGCTCGCACCGGGCACGGTCTGTCGCTCCTCCAACACACTCACCCACTCGGACAGACACCGCAAGATCTCCACAGGCAGGTTTTCGCCCTTTTGGACCTCCTCCAGCTGGGCGATGGCATGCGGATGCACTGGCCCGCTCCACGTACGCATCCTGCTTGACCGGTCGCGCGTGCGGTGACCCTCGATGTCCTGCTCGTTCGCCTTCCAAAAACTCCGGAACCAGTTGGCGATGGATGTGAAGACGCCCGCGAACGGGACGATGGACGGGTTGACGCGGGCCAGGACCGCGTCGGTCTCGGCGATGCGGATGTGGTTCTGAGCAGGCTGGAGGGGTTGGTGGATGGAGTGTTGCGAGGTGTTTGCGGGGCGTTTGGTAAGTTTGTTGGGTTTGAGGTTGGAGGAGGAGGCGATAGCAGCGGGAGTAGCTGGCTCGGACGGTGGCGATTGTGGTGGCGCAGGGGGCGCAGTGGGTGCCGGTGGAGGCGGCACTGCAGACGCGACGGTCGGGCGTTGGCCAGTCGGGTCTTCGAACTACGAACCTTCAGCGAAAGAGTTGGCAGACGACGGATGCGTACATCGTGGAGGGGCCGTATAAGATCGTAAAGATCTTCGAAATATATTCCAACTTCGCCTCTTGAACTCGTGTAAGCTAGCACAGAGACACGTATCGGGCCGGCGCTCACCGTAAGTGATGCTTGAGGGCGACCGCGTACCTAAACCGCGTTAGCACGAAACGCGAAGTCGGCCAGCTCAACGCACGCTTCTACCAGGTCCAGCGCCATCCGCTTCTCGGCCATAACCTTCGCATGCTCCTGGGGACTCCGCTGCAACGCGCCGGGAGACAGGCGCGGCGGGACATGGAACCAAATGAGACGCGAAACGGTGCGCGAGTTGCGGATAACGTCGGACCAGGCTGAGCGGCCCATCCAATAGCGGTCGTAGCCACTCCCAGCGCGGTAGGAGATCACGAAGCCGATGACCACTCCTGCAGGACGGTCGGGGTTAGAAAACGACGAGAAACGTGGAGGACGCGCCCATTACGGTGAGCATGGTGTTGCTCAGCTCGAGCTTGTATCCGGCAAAGTCGTGCAGGTACACTAAGACGCCAGCTATGCACGAGTGCAGGATGACGGCCGGCCAAATTTTCCAGATCTAAGGAGTATGAGGGCACAACGGTGGCAAACTAAGGAGCACGCACCACGCTACCGCGCCCAAAGGTCCACTTGAGGAACGTATATGTCGGGACCTGGTCGCCACTTAGTTCCAGCTTGCGAGTGTGGGTGCCCACACGACCTTGGGCATGAACGGAGACACGGCTGGACCCGTCGCCGGCAGCAACGAGTGGTTACCGGTGAAGGAACGCTTGTTCGCCACTGAGCGTCGGAAGCTCATTCTGGACGGAGCTGGACGAGAGCTGGAGGACGGCGAGCGCGTGGAGCAGAGAGGAGTCGTGAAACAACAAGAGCGGCGCCGTGTGATTAGCGCGCGCGTCCTTCTCTCGAACGTCGATCTCGGAAGACCCAGTGCAAGCTGGCAGCGTCCTCGAGCCCCGCTACTGCCTCGAAATCGCGTTTTTATAGGTCTACGACCCCACCTTGCGCAGTATCGACCACAATCTCGTTAATGAAGCGGATTAGTCTGGCCTCCTCGAACTCTCTCTCGCCTGAATTCACAGTCTGAGGAGGAGACAAGAGCCGTAGACAACCGCATTCCTACACTCGAGTCTTTTGCTCATCGACTCCAACTCCAGACCGTCTCAACTGGAATTTAACCTTTCACTTCACATCCGTAGAATTGTTCAAGTGCGCCCACCGTTCGATGATGCAGTATCCTTCCCTCCTTTGTACTCTCGGCTCGACCGCTTCCTCGTCGTGGACTAACAACGCACCTAGAAGTCTTTATGCCCATGCGGGCAGCGGCCTACTTGCAACCGCCGGCCCCGGGCTCATCACGGGCGTAACAGCGTGTCTGGCGCTCCTGTCTGCCGGATTCCCTGCGGCGTATGTTCATGTACATGCACATCGCGCGGTTATACGGGTCCAGGTTTGTTCGTCTGTCTTGGCATTTCGTTAACGGACGAGGGTTGGCAGTTTACTTGCAACGTTCAACTATCGCTCCGACTCCGCGAGGAGATCTCTCAGGCGCAGGAACAACTGGCATCCCATCTCCGGCGCGTTTCCCCTTCAAAATCGACGCTCCGTCGCCCGCGTCGTCTGCGGGGACAGGAATCTACTACTTTTCTCGTTCTATGAGACAGAGTTAAAAGACGACACGCCATAAATTAATCTCTAGGGATATGCAGGCGCTCAATACAGAATGTCCGGCAACTAGAGCTACAGCTAAACGTTTAATAACAGCGGCAGCCCAAGTCCGAGTCCGAGTCCTATCGCCAAAAGAAGAGCGGCACTCCTCGGCCGTGGAGCGTTCCCAGCACCGTTCAACCCGCCAATCGGCACCCCCGTCGGTGTCGTATCCGCAGCGGACTGTGCTTGCGCACCAGCGTTCGCGCCCGCGTTGTTGCTCGGGCCGTTGGCGCCGCTCCCCGAACCGGTGGCGGTTGGCGGCAAAGCCGCAGCGCCGGAGGAGCTCGACCCGCTGCCACTCGCACCGCCGGGCCCGCTGGCAGTCGCGCTCGCCGCCGCCGCCTTGGACGCCGACACAACTCCCTTCGCCGACGTCGTCGCAGCCGTCCCCGCACTCCCCTTGCCACCCGCCAACGGCTGCTCCCACACAAAGAACGGGTCATCCGCGTACGGGAACCCCGACTCCTTCAAGAACTTGAGGTACTTGCCGTCGGGGTCGCCGTACGTGGACGCGACGGCCGCGACGTTAGGGTAGATCTCGGCGGTCACCTGCGCGAGCGAGTCGTACCCGTCGGGTTGGTCCTTGGACGGGTCGACGCCCATGGTGAAGTCGAGCGCGGCTTGGATCGTCGCGCCCGAGGCCATGCTGGAGGTGTTCCAGACGTTGGAGGACGGGTCGGCGTATTTGAGGAGACGCGCGGCGGTCTATTTGTGATTGGTCTGGTTTTGGGAAGGCATGGGGAGGGATGATACGCACGATCATGCCTGCGATGTTGAAGTTGCGGTAGTGGTACGGGCGGGTTCGCGTCGCTTCTAGAGGCTGAATACATTATTTTCAGTCGTGAAAGGAAGAAATGGGGAGGCAACGCACCTGGTCGCCATTAGCCGCAATCATGCCGTTGTAGGCGCCACCAAAGAACGCGCGTCCGACTTTTGTCGCGCCGTCTGTGTCGCCGACGACGATTTTGAGCGCCATCATCTGTCCTGCCGCGTATGTGCCATGATTGCTGCATGGGCCAGGTCAGCTTGCAGCTCCCACGAATGGAGTCTCTACGGAGCAGGGACGCAAACAAAGAGATGTGACGCACTTGTCAGCACTCGCTGCCTCCTTGGCGCTCGGCGCGGACTCTAGCCAGCTGATATACTTTTTGCACCACGCGACAAACGCGCTGTCGAGGTCGTCCGTCCACGCCGACGCCTTGGTTTTGCGGAGGATGAGCACACCAGACACGACTTTGACCATCATGCGGAGGTCGCTGGAGACGAGTTAGCTGTGGCGGCGGCGGTACGGGAACAAAGAAGCGCCAGAAATGATGCACGTACAGGATGCCGGTGAAGGTGCCTATGAGGATCAGTCAGTTATGTATCTGCTAAACGGATGTTGGACGACGCGGAGATGGAGATGGACAGACGGTAGGATGGACGACAAGCACGCCCCCTCCTGCCCCGTCGGCCCCAAGTGCATTTGCGCATACTCGAGGTTCGGGTTCATAGCCGTGTCCTTGTCGAGGAACCAGGTCTTGATGAATTCCACTATCGCGGATCGGGTCCGTCAGCGCCCGCACAGCGCCACCCGCGCAGATCTTACCGGCGTTCCCAGCGTACTCATCTGCCGTGTCGCTCGAAAAGGTGGACGCGAGGGTGTTATACAGGATGGCGTCGGAGAGGTTGAAGAAGGACTGGAAATCGTTGGGAATGGTTCGCTCTGGGTTTACTTCGCCGTCGCGGTTCACGTATGGGCAGGTTTTGCGGACTACGATCGGGAGGGTGCGTCAGATTTCGGCCGGACGAGCGGGGAGCGCGAATCCGGGAAAGGGATGTGATAGGTACGTACTTTGGGCCGCGGTCAGTTCGGTCCTATTGCGCACTTTCGAGCAGTCGGGCCACTGGCTGCGGAAAGTGAGAAGAGAATATAGTAGAGTACGATAACGCACTATGGTGCCCAACTCATGTAGTCGTGCTTGTCCCCACTTGGCGCGACCACAGGCTTGAAGGTGACACCTAGGATGCACAAAATTAGCTGCAAGACACGCGGAACCGGGCAGGCACACGCACTCCACGGCCCATGTGAGTTCAGCTCGTCTGCCCACGCAAAGACGGTAGCCTGCGCGCCGCCAAGGTTGCTAGGGAATTGTCCGACGCGCGACGCGATGTAGTCTGGGTCCACAAACTCGTTCGCGTATTGGGCGAACGGGTTCGTGGCGGCAGCGCGGGCGATAAAGAGGGTAGTCGTGAGGAAAAGAATGGAATTGGAAAACATTTTGGAGACAAGGAGGGTGGTGGTGTTGGTAGTTGTTAGTCGGTGTGAGGATGAGGAAGAGCCGCGGGTGCGGATGTACTAGAAGAAAAGCGCCAGCGGAAGAGGGTGGTGGTCGTGGAAGAAGGAGGGTGTGAATGAGATGGACGCTGACCGGCAACCGGGCCAACGGCGTATCGCGATTCATCCATATGGTAGAAGATCACCACAATCTGGTACTCCACGGTAGGTGGCAAGAACCCGTCCGAGAAGATGTGCGCCGGACGCCTTGAAGTCCAGTGCTAGGGTTGTTAGGACATTGGAATTTGCGTTGCAAGGTGGTACGAAAATAGTAGCGCCAATCCACCACGTTGCTTTGTCGATTGTTGCCACGGAGGTTTGTCGTGCAGCCAGCTCCAGATGCTATGAAACTGAGATTTCAGGGTGCGAGCCTTCCACTGCCAGTTATGAGGGCGTCGAGTGATGGTCAAGTTCAGGAATGTGACATGCCGCTCCGGTAGGCAACTCCAAGCAGTTGTGTTTTTTGTGCCCGCCCTTCGGAGTCCGGAGGTCAAAACGCTTCAGCTCGCACCCGCGAAAGTAAGCTGCGGTCCGCCTGCGGACCTCCGCGCTAAGCCGAACATACAGTACAGTAGTTTCGATGCGAGTCTCAGTTTTTTTTTGGAATCTTCGCTTTGATAGTTCGGGACGCTGCGGGAAGCCGATTGAGCAACAAAAGACTGTCCGGGCCGAGATCTGATTCAAGCTTCCTTTGTTCTCGGTTTATTCCGCTATAGCCACATTCCAAGGTCCCACAACTCTGCCAACCAAAAGTAAAGCCTCGCGCAACTACGAGCCTGTATTCTCGCTGACTGAAAGCACCTGTTGTTGCTCCTCGTAGGCGTTGCTTTCCGCGTTAGAAAATGGCGATGCCGCACCCACAGCACAGATGGTCCCCGGCTCAAGCCTAGCGTTCAGGTAGCGACCCGTTCGTAAAGTACGCGCGGATGGTATTTTGAGTGCATGTTGAGGGGCCGGAGATCGAGCAGGGCTGAGGAATAGTGAGCTCGACTTGTGAGGCAGACTGATGACCGAATCTTGTGTTAGGACGACGGAGCCGGCGAAGCCTTGAGACTTCTTCTTCGCGCTGGATGCGATGAGAGGGTTGAAGAAGGCGCTGAATTGGCTTACCGGTGCTTGTACGCGAAGTAACAGGATATAAAGGTACCTGTTAATTTCTTTCAGAAAAGCAGTACGCCTGAGGCGTCCCTTGATATTCCCGATAAGCAGTAGCGGGAAGCTCGTATTCCCTACGATTGGGAAGTTGTTATTCTTCAGAAACTCTGGCCATCCTCTGCAGGTCAAATCAGTCCGCATACTTACGACTTGACTTGAAAAACAACTCACATGCAGCCAATCCGGATTTCGCCCTACTCATCCGCAAAACTTGAGAGCTCGAGCCGCTTCTGCCCTGATAGTATAATACAGAAAAATCCTCAGAGACGCGCGCCCCGTCGTTACACGCAACGGCGAACATCGCGTCGTGGACGCGCTTAAATTGGATCTCGTCGTCTTCCGCCGCTTCGTCGCAGGAGCAATCGAACGGTCCCTCCGAGTACAAGCTCCCACAATGCCCGTCCATCCGGCGAGGGAGAGGCGCGGTCCGCAAGGGCTCTTGCGAGCAGAGGAAAGCGCGTGTTTGGGAAGAAGAAGCTACCAAAGGAAGATCGCGTTGCGGAGGAGGGATAAGGCCGCATCCGGATTCAGAAGACACACAGATAATTCGCCTCCCTGCGGCATGTTCATTGCAAAGTGCCGACCTCCTACTGAGCAAACATCTCCGATCCTGATAGCACTTCGAAGCTCGCATTCTCTTTCTCTTTCCGCCAACTCTTGACTACACCGACTTCATGCACAGGACGATGCACTCGTAGCGTCCCTTTGCCTTTCCTGAGCGACTTGGGCTTTGGCACGATGTATTGCGGCGACGCGATTAGTGTCGATGGACTTGGACTCGATAAAATCGCGGGCGACGCGTTGACGTCCTTCGGGCGAAGGGCAGCGGCGCAGGGGGGACTGGGGCGTGCTGGACAGCGACCGGCGGAGCCAGAAAGTACGAGAGTGGCATTGGCACGAGAGACGCGGGCCCTGCGACAGGCGCAAGCTTGGGGTTGTTGAAGACTGCGAGGTTGGCCGAAGGTGAGGCGAAGCGGATGTTGTGCGCGTCGTAGTGGCCTTCGCGGTGGCGCAGGGGGAGTGGGACGGCGAGTGGGACTTGTGTTGGGCTACTCGGATGAACAGCACTCTTTTGCTCGACGAGGCACTGCGTGTCGGATTCACTGTCGGCGGCTCTGAGCTACGGACAAGGTTAGTCCTAGGTTCACAGACAAAGCAGTCGACGGACGCGTAGTCTCCACGGGTACTTCCTCCGCGTAGATGTAGGCTGTTTCGCCGGCGGGGCAGGTGCGATAGCAATGTTGTCGTTGAGCGTGAGCTTGTGGTGGGCATTGTAGGCCATGTACGCAACGACGCCGAGGGCAGCGAGGATAATGAAGATGAGGGCGAGATAGGCTGAGACCCCGAGACCGTGGAAGCTGGCGTGGAGTTGGACGACGTGCGTCGAGGCGGGCGGGAGGGGGTCGTCGACGAAGGGCATAGCTGTATCGGTGTAGGGCGGCGCGGTAGGCTGCGCTAGGCTGTGGTTCGCGGAGGAATTTTGGAGGCGTCGTGATCTCCCGCATCTTGTCTCTGTTCTCTCAAGTAGGCCCGCCCCTCGTCGTCGCCGTGCCCCTCACTGAGCTCCTTCTTCAGCCTCCTCTCACGAACTATCTACGATGGAAGACGAAGTCGCTGCCCTCGTTCTCGACAATGGCTCTGGTGCGTCGTCGTCGATGGCTCGCTCGATGTCTCGCTCACTCCTCGACAGGTATGTGCAAAGCCGGGTTCGCGGGCGACGACGCCCCGCGTGCGGTCTTCCCCTCGATTGTCGGTCGCCCGCGGCACCAGGGCGTAATGGTCGGAATGGGCCAGAAGGACTCTTATGTCGGGTGAGTCGTCCGGCCCAATCGCCGAGCCATCCGCGCTCACCGCCCGCCAGCGACGAGGCCCAGTCGAAGCGTGGTATCTTGACTCTCAAGTACCCCATCGAGCACGGTATCGTCACCAACTGGGACGACATGGAGAAGATTTGGCACCACACGTTCTACAACGAGCTCCGTGTCGCCCCCGAGGAGCACCCCGTCCTCCTCACCGAGGCCCCGCTCAACCCCAAGGCCAACAGGGAGAAGATGACCCAGATCATGTTCGAGACGTTCAACGTCCCCGCCTTTTATGTCTCCATCCAGGCCGTCCTGTCGCTCTACGCCTCCGGCCGGACCACTGGTATCGTGCTCGACTCCGGTGATGGTGTCTCGCACACGGTCCCCATCTACGAGGGTTTCTCGCTCCCGCACGCCATCCTCCGTCTCGACCTCGCCGGGCGCGACCTCACCGAGTTCCTGATCAAGAACCTCACCGAGCGCGGGTACCCGTTCACGACCACGGCCGAGCGTGAAATCGTCCGCGACATCAAGGAGAAGCTCTGCTACGTCGCGCTCGACTTTGAGCAGGAGCTGCAGACGGCTGCGCAGTCGTCGGCCCTCGAGAAGAGCTACGAGCTGCCCGACGGTCAGGTCATCACCATCGGCAACGAGCGGTTCCGTGCACCCGAGGCGCTCTTCCAGCCCGCGTTCCTTGGTCTCGAGGCGGCCGGTATTCACGAGACGACGTGAGTGTTCTCCGTCTTTTGCTTTCTTTCGTCTAATGTTGCTCCTTCAGCTACAACTCGATCTTCAAGTGCGACCTTGATATTCGTCGCGACTTGTACGGCAACGTCGTCCTCTCCGGCGGTACCACCATGTTCCCTGGTATTGCGGATGATCGTATGCAGAAGGAGCTCACGGCGCTCTCGCCCGCGAGCATGAAGGTCAAGATCGTCGCGCCCCCGGAGCGCAAGTACTCTGTCTGGATCGGTGGTTCCATTCTCGCGTCGCTCTCGACGTTCCAGAACCTCTGGTGCTCGAAGCAGGAGTACGACGAGTCCGGCCCGGGTATCGTTCACCGCAGTACGTGCTACTCGCACATCCTCTCCCTGGATGGCTCTGACGATCCGTGTAGAGTGCTTCTAAGAAGTCAACTCAACTTTTTGCGTTCACCCTTACGGTGGGCGCACGTAAAATTCGTAGTGTACTTTCAATCGACGACGGAGAAATTTATGGTTTTTGGCTAGGCAGGCGCACGTGATTTGAGGCTGTGTTTGAGCCTTGTTATTGCTATCCGCGCCGCGTCGAAAATCTCCGGTATGTATGTACTCATCCTTTTACCCTCGTCACAGTACCGATAGAAAGGAGACTAGTAAAGCCGAAAGAGTGCGACCTGGATTTCGTAAGTCTAAACCTCGGCCCCAAATGGAAGGCGTTGACAGACAAGTTGACGATATCAGCCTGGCGCCGGTTCCAAGCGAGCCAGTGTGCGCCTCGGCCGAGGTTTCTTCTGTTCGGATTGTAATGACAGTGTAGATTCGAGTTCACGTCGTGCAGTAGCAGAACAGCGCAGAGCAGATACTGAAGGTACACGGGCGATGGTGTGGGTCAGAAGATATGACAACCCACCCGGAAAAGAACGATGGCACTGTTCCAGGTTACAGTTGCACCAAATGGGAAAATTTAACCAGGGGTAGATCTAGACTAACACTGGCTCAAGTGTGAATACTGAACAAAAATGTAACTGTATGGGACGTCTCAGTCAACGGACGCAGTAGAAAGATTGCATGCCTTTAGAAGCAGCGGTTGAACCCGTCATTGAAGCCCGCGTTGAAGCCCTCGTTGAACGCGTTGCCGAGGTTTCCGGTGCACTGCAGCTGGCGGGCCTCACTACGCAGCCTGTTAGCTCCGTTCGCCGCAGAGTGTAGAACGTAGAGAACAAAGGAAATGCGTATACGTACACTGTCTCACGACGACCATTGCCTGATGCGGCGTTGCAGCCGGCGGCTTCGCCGTCCTGGAAGCCCAGGTTGAAGCAGTCGTCGAAGGTGGAGCGGGCGGCGCTGTACGTGGTTCGGTGGCGGCGGCGGGACTTGGAGAAAAGACTTACACGGCGGCCTCAGATGCTGGAGCGGGAGCGGCGGCGACGCGTCCTGCGGCGAGAGCGAGGAGAACGGTGCTGATGGTGAGCTTGAACTGCATTTCTGGAGGAAGGCCGGTGAAACTGGTGAATGAAGAGAATCCTCGAGGTGCGCCAACTTTTATACGTCCCCTGGGAGCGGAAGCATGGCCCACCGGCGGCGCCCTCGCGGTGATACTGTTTACCTGATGCCAAAACAGCAGGCCAACCAAGGAAGAGTGAAAATACAGACTCGGCGGGATTACGCTGCATCACCCCCTGGCACTTCCGAGATTCCCATAGACTGAATGGGTGGCCGGAGAGTTTGCACAAGCATCGGACTCTCAGCCAGAGCACTATATCCGCCCGAGTCCGAGGTTGCCCGCAACATGCACGTGTTCACCCGCATAACGATTCTTGACCCCCCGAAGAAAGCCCAAAATGGAGCTTATACAAGCTAAATCCAAGTCTATTTGAAGCTAAAGTGCAGCCGAACGAGGACACAAAGAGAGTTAACTCAAATACACGGATACGCCGGCGCCGGAGGCCCAGAGATCAAATACCAGTTGACAACTTGTAAGTGTAAGACACTGACACTGAAATGTTGTGTTGCGGGTTTTTCAGCGATGGTTGGCGCTAGATTGTAATATCTGCGCCTTTGTATGGGACAGACCTCGTAGGTGTTCTTGCGCCAGCCTAGTATGGAAGGTTAATAACTCGCAAATGGAGGATACTAGTAATAGACTGGGTATGTAAGAATGTAACCCGGAGAGGAAGCCTTCACAACTCTCCGTGCTCGGTCGCTCGCCGTATAGGCTATGCCCTATGTCGCCGCCACACATCGGGTGGCATGAACGTTTCAGCTGACTGGAGATATGCCAGTTGACAGATATGCATTCATAGAAGCGCAACCCGACAAAGAAATCCAGGTGATTCAAGCTGATGCAGGGATTATTTTCATTTCTGATCCCCGATCTAGAACAAAGAAATAGTCTCACAGCTGAACGCGGGTAGCGTACCAATGCTCTGAGATATACCACTATGAGATCTAGGAGAGTATTTTATAATTTATGGGACCAAGGGTGGGCCGTTCTAACGAAAACTCAAAAGAAACGCTGCTAGCGGCTTTTATACCCGGTTTTGACCCCGATTCCATTCCAAAAGACGTGCCTTGGGCCTGGTGTCATTTAAAGCCATAGATTGGTACTGTGGGCACGACAACTAAGGATTCCTTGTACAGATTGCCTTCAAGTGACAACCATGCAGTCAATAGCAATCAATCCGCCGTGACTATTATCGTCGCAGATAGCTCTGGTGCTGCCGCTGTGCACGTCGTCAATTCCACCAAGGATAATCTAGCATCCCAGAACACACCAGTCATCCTGGAGACTCGTAATGGAGACGCAGTTGAGGCCAACTTGAGTATTGCCATCGGAAACGACGACCCCGAGCAGGACGAGGATCGCAGCAGCTTGAGGGTCGGAGGCAGAGACAACGGTCTCGCAGCAGAGCAGGGAGTCTCGGGCACGCAGCGATCCAGTGCCGTCTGGCGTTCCAGCGGCGATGGTCTGAAGACTACAGTCGGTGAGTGGTAAGGTTGTTGGAAGAAAACTTACAAGGAGCGCGAGGAAGGCGAAGATTTGGGAGAGCATCTTAGCTCGGAGGTCTCGATTTGTGATGGGCTGTTTCAGTGAAGGGGTCGGAGAGTGCACGGAGCATTTTATACACTCCTGGACCTCCGCTGGAGCCAATTTGTACAATTTCGGTAGACGCCGCAGAATGAATTCCAAGTTAATCCTGGCAAGCCGTACAAAATACAGATGTATTGGGATGCTGGCAGCGCACCTTGCGCTTCCTCTTGTCGCCGGCGCAACATATCCATTCAAGATTTTAAACCCAGCTTTATCTGCCTATATGTCATGGACAATCCTAGGGCATGCATGGGCAAACCGGGCAAACCACCCGCTGTCGATCGCTCGCCGGATGCGCCACTGGCACGCCACAAGCAAGTAGTATTCGCCACCGTAAATTCGATGTCTATGCGGAATACCTTGTTTCGCTCGTGCTATGGTCTATATGCGTTGAGTAAAATGTACGGATATATCCCTAATTTAAAAGGAGCCATAATGTGATGCCTGGAAGCTAGCATGGTAGAAGAAACGCTCACATCGCCAGAGTCGTTGAATACTCGAGTTCAGATGCGTCTGAAACAGAGATAGATGCCATGGCGGTCTCGAAAATGGTCTAACGATGCTGTCTAAGGCGACTCGGAGGGGAAGCGGGCTCTTTGTCCCATTGCAGCTGCAATAGACCTCATGTGGCGCTCTCATCACGGTCGGTTGATGCATCTCCAGACAAAGAAAAATGTTACCATAAATTATCATATCTGAAATTTATCCTGGGGCAGTCCGCCTATCGTTCTTCAGCTCAATATGCGACATTTTCGGAGCTCCGAGAGTTCGACTTCAACTTGAAAAATCAGTCATCGCATTCCAAACAAGTCACAGTCAAGTACAACTTTGCATCCGTATCGCAGAATACAAAGTACAGAGCAAATATCAGAGTCCGTTACGAGGTCATTTCCAATGCCGGTTATCCGTACATATAACTGCTTCCAACGTCGGCGTCCGACTTGACGCGTTTAGACGGTGATGGGGATGCAGTTGATGGCGATGAGGCCGCCCCATGCCTTGTCGGGCGCGTTGCAGGTAACGCTGGTGTCACCGCTGCAGAGCTTTGCATTAAGCGCGGAATCAAACAACGAGAGAAAACGAACCAGTTGCTGCCTCCGACGGTGATGGGGGTGCAGCTGAGACCGACGGGGACGTCGATCCCGGTGAGGTCGAGCCCGACGAGGGCAGCGACAGCGCTGGCAGCGGTGCTGCCGGATGGGACGACGCTCTTGCAGCACTGGGGGGAGTCCGGCGTGGTGGGCGGCGGTGGCGGGGTCCCGGTGGGAATGGCGGCAGCAAGGGTCTGCGAAGGACAGTGAGCGCTGTGCGTTGAGGTGAGTAGTTGAACTTACAGCGATGGCGAAGAGCGCGATGGTCTTGGAGAACATGTTGAAACTTGGTTACTAGAACTTGTGGGTTGTTCAGGTGAAGATGAGGGAAGGAGACGACCGGCTTTTATCCTCCACGGCTGGGCTGGGAGGCTATTTTTGTTGGTTTTGGACGTCTTTTCGATGACGCAGAGTGCGTCGGGACATCGAGAGCGGTGGAGTCTTTGGGAACGCGGAAGGGATATGTTTCCTCTTGTGCTCGCAGAACAGTTGACAAAGAAGACAGCATCGCGGGAGATGTAGCTTGTACGCCGCGGGCGGCGTCTGAGTGGAGCAGGACAGTATTGCGACGACAGTGAAACAAGGCACGAGGCGCTAGACCAGCGTTGACGTTGAAGCGGAGAGCAATCTTGGGTTGATTGCGGGAAGGCGTCTCCGGGCACGTAGTCCCACGGAAGGATGTATTTCATGTCCAGGTGGAGCTATAGCTGTCGAGGATTGGCCAATTTCTTGAATTTCTGTGGAGAGCTTGGTGGAGGTTCGAGTTCAAGTTGTGTTCGAAGCTTTTGATCCGCAATCCTCCTTGCTCTTCAACCACCACCACCGACGACCTGGAGCGTCGCAGCGTCGACGAGTGCGGGACTCGGACTCGGTGACGTCGCTACATTCTCTCTGTCAAGTCCTCACTTAGAATTCAAACAAGGCCGCGCTTTCACCGACGATGGATAGTTGGTGGCGTGCAGCAGCGGCTGCACTCCGGAAGCGCTGTATGACCCTTGTAGCAATCTCTTCGCTCAGGTGGACGTTGGCGCATGGCCCTGCGCCGAGGAAGTAGCCATGGAGCTCGTTGCGACCTTCTTGGACCGCTCTCGACTTCCAGCGCCCACCTTCGCCGTTCATATCCGAAGGAACACCCGGTCCTCGCGTTCTGGTACCCATCGGCGTCAAATATTCTACTCTTCACGTCCCTGCTGCTTTCCTTACACCCGCGCAACGCTCGTCCCGACTAGGGTTGACGACGTCTCCTGCCACCTCCAAAATACCCCGCGCCTAGCCTCAACGGAGTCACTGAATGTTCTGTCACTGATAATCTTGCCACCGGAGACCTTCCTCGCGGCTCCACTTGAACATCCCCAGTCCCGTGCAAGAACGGTTCCGACGACAACCCGGAAGGAAGCCCATCTCCGTGAACATTTCAATGTTCAATTTCGTCTGCACTGTTCACTGCGAGGACATCGACGAACGCGACTGTTCACAAGAGCTCCACTCCGCGCCTCGTTCCTGGCTTGGTCCTCTCTGGGCTTGCACGTACGCAGCGTCATGTTAGATTCCAGTTCTGAATGCATCCGTCTCTCGTTGGAGGATAAAAGCCAACCGCCGACTCCGTCCAATCCTCAACAACAACATGTTCTCCAAGCTCACCAGCCTTTCTCTCCTCGCTCTCATAGTAAGACATACTTTCTAGCAAGGTTTGTTCAGCTAACATGTGCACAGAGCCTTGCTGCCGCCACCGGGACCCCGCCGCCCCCGCCCAGCACGCCGGACTCGCCTCAGTGCTGCGAGAGCGTCGTGCCCTCCACCAGCAATGCGGCATCTCTCGTTGCGGCAGTTGTCGGGCTCGACCTCACCGGTCTCAACGTCCCCGTCGGTCTCAGCTGCAGCCCCATCACCGTCGGAGGCAACAACTGGTACACATTTCGGACTTGCTTGAAGGCCGTCAGCTAACCCTCAGATCCAGCGGCGACGCCACCGTCATCTGCAACGCGCCCGACGAGGGGTGGGGCGGCCTCATCGCCATCAACTGCATCCCCATCACCGTCTAAACGCGTCAAGTCGGACGCCGACGGTGGAGGCAGCTCTACGGATACGCGTACCCGGCACTGGATATTACCTCGAAACGGACTCTGCTCTTATCTCTGTACCTTGTATTCTGCAATACGGATGCAATGTTGTACTTGACTGCTAACTGTTTGGAATATGACGTGAATTTGAAGTTAAAGCTATCGGTGCAAGGAGACTGCAGGATATGCATCGGTGCATTGTACAGTCAATTTTACAGGGCATGCGAGTGGGATTGTGGGCGCAGTTGATGATGGATGATCTGCGACAGCCTGCAAGTTCGTCATAGACATGACGAAACCACAACACCGGCCCTAAAGCTTCTTCGGCCCTTGCTTCCCACCTCGATGTCGACCTGGTCGCAGATCTTCGTACCCAAACCGACGTTCTCGACGGCGGATATACCCAGTCTGGAGGGGAAGGTGATGCTCGTGACGGGTGGGTACAGCGGGATTGGGCTGGAGACCGTCAGAGTATGTGGTGTTTCGGCCGGTATCTTCCAATGTTGCCTGATACAGTGCTACTAGGTCCTGCTCGAGCGCGGTGCGAAGGTGTATATGGCTGGACGGGATCGCGGGAAGGCGGAGCACGCAATGGCTGCGATGGAGCAGTTGAGGGAGAAGTCGAAAGGAGAGGTGGCGTTTATTGAGATGGATTTGGCCGATTTGGCGTCGGTGAAGCACGGCGCGGAGGAGTTTCTGAGGCATGTCTTTGTTCTAGCGGTCGGATTTTGCTGCTAACCCAGTTGGACAGGCTCGAAGTTCAGTTGGACGTTTTGTTCAACAATGCGTGAGGAGAACTTTCTAGCGGCATCCTGGCACTCAACGAGCCGCTTAGTGGCGTCATGCAGCCACCGATTGGGGAATTTACCGCGCAAGGATACGATTTACAGTTCGGGACGAACGTCCTCGGTGCGTCCGTTTAATCTCTAAATATCATATTGACCGCGACGAAACCTCGCCAGCACACTTCTACCTCACCACCCTTCTCCTCCCTGCGCTTCTTGCTGGTGCTACGCATTCTACGGATGGCAAGGCCCGCGTCGTAAACACTGCATCTCTCGGAAGCACCTTTGTGAACCGAATTGACTACGGAACGCTCCGTCTGTCCGAGTCGGACTCTCAAGTCCAAGCTAGAAAGAAGCTCGGCTCTGCGGGTTTGTATAATCAGAGTAAATTTGTGCGTTCCTCTCGTTTTTCGGGGTCGGTGGATTGTCAATTTCTGCAGGCCAACGTCGTCTTGTCTGCAGAGCTGGCGCGGCGGTACGGAGAACAGGGCATCGTTTCGACGTCGCTCAACCCTGGTTCGTTGTAATACTTTGGCTTGCGGCGGATATCGGGATGCCCCTCCTCCCGCACCTGCTCACGCGAAGCTCAAGGCAACATCAAAACGAATATTGCCCGCCATTGGACGAGTTTCGGATTGAAGATCACAAAACTACTTGTGAGCTTACTTTTTGCCGGATTCGCTGTTTTTGAAGAAGTGGCAGGGCCATCTCATTGTCTACTCACCGAGAATGGGGGCATTAACGCAGTTGTATGCGGGGACGACGACGGAGAGTGCCGAGTTGAACGGCAAATATCTCATACCGTGGGCGCGCATCGGGACGCCCAATCCAGCGTCGCAGGACGAGGAAATTGGGAGGGAACTTTGGATGTGGCTGGAGGAGCAGGTACAGGCGATCTAGCATTTGTTGGACCACATCCAACAGCTGCCTTGCATCCGTGCTTGCTGCGTATCTGGATCAAGGCACTCCCGTTGTACGTTGTACCGAGGTGGAGAAGATAAGTATCGATGCTTGTCGATACTTGCTCGAAACTCCTTGTCTCAGCTCGAGGTCGGCCTCTGTGTTGTAAGTTACGGCCAAGGCTCATGGATGAACTCTACAGCTGCATCCTGCGCACTAGCGGGCAGGCACCGTACGCGTACTCGTATGTTCAACGCGTTCATTGTCACCTGGCCGCGCTGCGATCTGCCATTTTATGTCTGATAGATCCAGCGCGTCTCTTGCTACTGTACCACCATAACGATGGGCGCGGTGACTCGTTTCGCCTCTCTCGCAACTCTTGTCGCTCTCTCCGTCTTTGTCTCGGTTGAAGCGCAAGTAGCGGATGAGTTCGCTTGGAGCGAGGTGCGTCTCTCTTCCAAACTGGCCCTGAACCAGAAGGCGTAACAACTCCCGTAGCTCAAGCCTTCCAAGAACCTCGAATGGGTACCTTGCTACGTTGGCAAAGACTGCGCGCGACTCAGTGTACGTACCACAGCTCGCATTGTGGGTTTGGCGAGACGCTTTCCAGGTTCCGCTGGACTATTCCAACCCAGACGGCGAGAAAGCGGCGATTGCCATGGTCCGCCTGCACTCTAGCGTCCCGCACGACTCTCCCGAATATCGGGGACCTGTTCTGTTGAACCCCGGCGGACCCGGTGGCTCTGGTGTCGATTTGGCACTTGGTCGCGGCGGATCCATTCACAGCATCATTGGGCCCGAGTTCGATGTTATTGGCTTCGATCCGCGGGGTGCGTAGCGCCGTTGGAGTACCTTTCCTGATAGTTGACGCTGAATTCCGGCGCACCCAGCGGGACCAACAAAGTGCGACACATACAAGTGAATGATGGCGCGCACAAAAATTAATGAGTGCGACACAACCTTGTGACCGCGACACAAAGGCAAAGAAGTGTGACACAAAACAAAGGAGTGCGACACAAAATGCATTCGAAGAAATTCTGGACTTCTGCGTAACATTAAGTGCGAGTACACCACATCCCCATACTAAACAGCCAGATTTAATTTGTTACAACTACACACTTGAACCGAATTCCGGTCCACTAGATGGCGGCCTCCGAGTCGGCATCCCTCCATCCTCATGCACGACGCCGTACTCTTTCGATCGGTCTCGTATATTGGTATGTTTTCGGTGGACGGCGCGTCAACGGCGAGCAAATCCAAGAGCGCCGATGGGCGGGGCGCTCAAACGATCATCAAGGCTCGAAGGATTGCATAGAAATGGAATGGAGTGTCGGGAGCAACGGCGGCGGCGACGGCGACGGGCGTGGGCGGAAGTAGCTATTGGCGCAGCGTCAGAGCTCTCACCGCTGAGTTGAATAGTTCACTCACCTTTGCTTTTCCGCGCAAACGCCGCCAAAACACTCGCCGCCTTCTCCGCCGTCGACGTACCGGGCCGCTGCAAACTGCGAGGAGTGCGGAGGTGAGCTAGAGCGTCGTTCCGAGATAGAGCGCATTGGAGGCATAGAGCGGTCGGGGTCGACGTGGCGGGCGGGCGTGCCAGTGGGTGGAGGGTCATGGAGGGGAAGAATGAGGGGGGCGGTTCCGCCTTGAACGGTGGCGATCAACGCTCCAGCCCTACGAGACGAGTGTGTCACATTTGTTGCGGCTAATGTGTCCCATTCATAAAAATTGTGTCGCACTCATTAATTTTTGTGTATGCCATCAGTTACTTGTATGTGTCGCACTTTATTAGTACTCCAGATGCAGGCACCAGCGCCGCTCTCCGCGATTTAATTCCGCCACACATGCAACAGTCCTCGTCGTCGCGTACCAAAATGCATTCTTACAGACCAACGCCCTTCAAAGTCTAATGCTCGCACATATTGAAGCTCATGGACAGCTCCTTCTCTCGACCCTTTACGAACACCGTCCGCTCCGCCATCAGCTTCAAGCGAATCTCCTCCGCCTCTTTGCGGCCAAAATACGTCCCCGACCGGTCCGCCTCCAAATGCTCACGAATCGCGTGGATCAACTCAACCGGAAGCTTCGAGAACAAAGACTTTTCGTCCTCGCGCGCCTGTTCCATCCCATACGCGGCCCAATCAGCCTGCTGCGGCGGGATCGTGGTCGCAGAAGGGATGGGCTGGATGGACGGGTCGACGAGGAAGATGGCGAGAATTTTGCGGTGGCCGGGACTGGAAGTGTCTTTGAGTGAGAACGGCGCGACGCGGTGCTGGTAGATGTTCGGCCACGCGAGGGCTCGCCCGGATTTCGTTTCCTGTGGGGAATGTTAGAATGTCCCTAGAACTGTGCGCTAGGGTTTACAATCGAGCCAAGATCCTGCACGCAGTGGGAATCCCTAGATGAATTCAGCGGCTGAAAACCAGAGTTGGACTGGCAATGCGTACCGGAACATTCCGTAAAGGATTTCAGAGCACAATTCGTCGTCCTGCTGGTGATACGGGGGTGAAGATGTCGTTACCCGGAAGGCAAGCCGAGACTCGGTGATGTTATCCTCGTCGTAGTACTGGAAAATCTTGTTAAACCCGAAGTGGACAACGGAAAGGACGACGAGCGTAAATCCCAGAGGCGACGATGCGCTCGTTGAGCATTCCTAAATGGCGTCAAGACTTCAGATTGTAAACTCGAGCCGGATAGATTACCTTCAACATGCCAGCTCCCGCCGTTATACGAGGGATCGTTCGGCGTAAGGTGAATATTCGCGAGTTTGACGATGCACTGCAGTGTTTTGCCGCGAAGAGAATAAGGCGAGATGCTCCGCTCTAGTGCGCCATTGTACTTCTTGTGCGCCCGAGGGAGGGATTGAATAGCGTCGCAGAGCGCCTCGACTGTGGAAAACTCCTCAGGCCACCGTAGTCTTTGCCCGGCCCATATACTCCGAGATTGCTCGGCCCATATACACGGAGGTGCAAGACCATAGAAGAGATTAGCCTGACCGACAAACCGGCTGATAGTCACCAGTTGCGCTTGGATACGACCATTCCCCGGCGCTTCAAGTCCGTTCTCCTGCTCAAAGCGCAACAAGTCGCGGTCCTCGCCGTTGATCTGGCTGAGAACGCGTTCAAACATGGGCACAAAGGCGCTGACGGACTGTTCGATGATGGGGTAGAGCTCTCGGTGCAGCTCCGGGTGGAGGTTGTTGATGTAGGGCGAAATGAGACGGGCGTGGCCGTCGGAAGAGATCGCAAAGTCGGACGGAAGCCACGAGTACTGCGCCGAGATGCAGTTGTCGGCGATGTTGTTGTACTGGTCTCCGTAGCTGTTAGACGGAGGCTCGCCGAAACCCATGCTTTGCTGAGTAGGCGCTTTGACGGCGATTCCGTCGAGCGCTCGAGTTCGGTCGTACAAAAGTGGGTAGAGGGAAGGGTGTACGAGGTCGAGGACGAGCCCGTTTGAGCCGGGATGCCAATCTTTTTCCGCGTCGGGGACGTCTTCGAGCTTGAGAGCTGCTGTCCGGAGACCGGCGGTCAAATCGTCCGAAATGAGGTTGTCCGAATACCAGATTGCGTCGAATGGGCCGGCCTGAAAAGCGTAAATAACGCGGGACGAGGCTTGTAACAAACAAACCTCGATTCCATGTTCGTTGTCGGCCAAGGCGGCGTACGCAGGGAGTTCAGTGAGGACGTAGTTAATCTGTAGATATTCAGTAAGACTCGGAATGGACCACCCAGCAGACGCGCCATATGCTTGTTGAGCTTTTTGTACTTCAAAAGCCCCTGCTGCTGTTCCACTGCTTCTGCGCGCCATTTCTCTAGGATCGCGGTGTCCTCGATCTTGCTGCGCCATTGAGGCTTTGAGCGAATCGCCCACGACAACGCATACATCCTGAGCTCTGCGAGCTTTTATCGAGAGATTAGACTCTGACCACCCCGCATTATGTATGGCTCACTGTGCGTGGCGGCGGACCCCAAACCACCTCTTCGTGTTCCAATGCGGCATAAGCGACGAAGGGGAGAGGGGAAAGTCCAGGTAGGTTTCTCGACGGGGCGGTGCCATTCAGAGAGGTATCCGCGTGCCTTCATTTCCTGTATGGATTCGGGCGAGATTGGCTGATAATCGCTTTCTGAGTCGGACATGGTTGAAGCAACCACTAGACCCTCACGTGATTACGGTGATGTGCTTCTCAAGTACCGTCCAGCGAAGACACAGTCGGCACAAGTCATACTGCTTCTGTACCTCACGAGGACAACTGGGCACCAATCAGGATCCAACCGGCCCAAGCATGGCCGACTGCCGCCAGAAGCGCATAAATACACACTACTGCTCATCTGCCTCTACAGCTGTCCGTCCACCATGAGCATCCCCCCAGGGATTAGGCTCTATCTCGCTCCAAAACTGCTTCGTACTCTCCTACCCGTCGCTGGGACATTCATCATCCTCGCATCCTACCTCTACGCGCATGGCGTTCCGCTCATCGACATGTTCGGCTTCCTGCCGCTCTGGGTCTGGATCGTCGTCCCCGTCATCGCGCAGCCGTTCGGGCTCATTTTCGCCGACTGGTACAAGCAAATGATCGAGGCGGGTGACGCGCGGCGACGCGGAGCGGAGCTCATCCCCATTGTGCGCGATTCGAAGCCGTTCGGGCTGGACACGCTGCGGATCTTGAAGGCGAGCTTCAGGTCGGGGTATCCGGGTGCGCAGTATCCGCGATCTTAGCTCCGCACTTTATGGACACTGCGGTGAACAGCGGACTTTATCGAGGATTGGAGAGCCGAGTATGGAAACACGTTTATAACCAAGGTCATGTTGGAGAGAGTGGTACGCCGTTGTTGCTCCGATAGCTGCTAACGTTGCTAATCCGGGTTAGGTGGTAACGGTGGAACCAGACCATGTCAAGGTTAGGGATCGCACCTGAGTGGAGGTGGTGTTGAACCTGATCCCAAGGCCATACTGGCTACCGAGTTCCACAACTACTGGAAAGGTGCGCGTCTTTGTCTACGTGGCTCATGCCTACTCACTATATCCAAGGTCCGAGCGAGTCCAAGCTGGGACAATCATTGTTGGGTTTCGGTGCGTTCGTTCTCATAAATCGTCGTGAAAGCTCAGGCACCAGCAGGGATATTTAATACGGATGGTGAGTAGACTATGGCAAGGTGGAACCAGCGACTCAGCTTCCTAGATGACATGTGGAGGTGCCCGGTATTCCCCCATCGCATAGTTCGGTTTCCTCATCATGGCGTAGATTCCATCGAACGCTTGCCCGGCCCTTCTTCAGCAAAGGTATCCACACCCTACCATTCCCACTTCTCACCCTGCATCTCCACAGAACGGATAAGCGACTTTGATATCTTCGACCAACACGCCCAGCACGCGCTCGCTCTTCTCAAACAACGCCTCGTAGACGGGCACCCAGTCGACTTCCAAGACCTCGTCTCCCGCTTCACCCTCGACTCCGCCACGTCCTTCCTCTTCGGCAAATCCGTCGACTCCATGTCCGCCGGCCTCCCCTACCCCGCGTCCTCCCCGCTCGCCATGGCCAACTCTGCGGAATTCGACAACCACCCGTCGAACACCTACGTGCGTTCCTTTGTGCAGAGCCAGATTCTGACGACGCAGCGGGCGGCATTTGGGAGCCGCTGGCCGCTTATGGAGTTTTGGAAGGATCGCGTGAAGCCGCACCGCAAGGTCATCGATGATTTTATTGAGCCCATTTTAAACGAGGCGTTGGAGGGCAAGGCGGCGAAGCATGATGGCGGTGGAGAGGATGGCAAGGCTGCGGAGGAAGGAACCTTCCTGAGTCATTTGGTAGCAGCCACGGATGGTCAGTGAATTTTTTATTCTTTTTTTTCAGGTCGGGGTTAATGCGAGCATGATGCACAGACAAAGAAATCATCCGCGACTCGATCTTCAACATCCTCATCGCCGGGCGGGACACCACCGCCGCGACCCTCACATTCAGTGTATACATGCTCGCCGAACATCCCGATATCCTAGAGAAGCTCCGCGCGGAGATCTTCGATACGGTCGGGCCGGCGCGCATGCCGACGTACGATGACTTTCGCAGCATGAAGTATCTGCGCGCGTTCTTGAACGAGGTTCTGCGGCTGTATCCTCCCGTGTAGGCTTTTCTGCGGTCCATTTGGTAACCACTGGCACTAGTACTGAGTCCCTTGTTTTAGGCCTATCGACAGCAGGTACGGTTTGCCCCGGCGGTTGCTCTTCCACTCCACACTAAATATGGTTTAGAGCATCGAAGAAAGCGACGATTTGGCCAGCAACCAAACCAGGCGAGAAAGCGTTGTACGTTCCAGCGCGAACTAGGTGCGCCAGTTTATAAACACGTCAAGTAACTCCTCCGAGTCGAACAAACACTCCTTCAGGTGCCGCTATAGCGTCTTTGTCATGCATCGACGCACGGATTTGTGGGGTCCCGATGGTAATCGATATTGTTCATCGTCTCGAATTTAAGCTCACAAAGGATTTGCTCGATAGCTCTGGAATTCGACCCGGATCGGTTCCTCGACGAGCGCGTACGGAAATATCTGACGCCGAACCCGTTCATCTTCCTGCCTTTTAACGGAGGTTCGTCCCAATCGTATTCAGCATTCACCTCGGGATAAAAAAAGCTCCTGCTACTTAGGCCCTCGGATCTGTCTCGGCCAGCAGGTACGTTGGCGCTCCGAGTCTCTCCCCCGGGCAGGTATTTATTCACCGTGACGCACCACAGTTCGCATACCACGAAGCATCCTTCTTCCTAGTCCGCCTCCTGCAGAACTTCACCGGCTTTGTCCTCGCGCCGGACGCACAGCCCGAAGAGTCGAAGCCGCCCGCGTCGTGGAAGCTCCGCCAGGGGACGCAGGGACGCGAAAAGATTCGGTTGGGGCTGCATTTGACGATGTACGCCAAGGTATGAATTGCTCTTCAAGGTGCTGGTGATCATGAATGATTGCGTGGCGCAGGGAGGGTTGTGGGTTCGGATGAAGGAGATCAAGTAGGCGTTTACGGTGCAAGTGGCGATGTCGATTTCAGGAAAATACTTATTTAGCTGCGATGTTGGATTGCGCAAATGCTCGGTTTCGAGCGTGGGAATAACAGTTGGCTCAACTATGAGGGAACAAAATAAACTATTCTTTGTCTGAAGACAATCTGCGGGCTTGGAGCGAGACGGATTCAGGCCAAAACAGTACAAACACAGTAGCAGAGTGATCCCGTTTGGACCTTTACATATTTACAATACTCTATTCATGTTGCGCCCAACCCGTCCCAGTTTCTCTGGGGTGCGAGGGCCCGTCAGTGGCCGCGATTTTACGGCGCCGGAGGTGGCAGGACAGCCGTGAGGGGAGTATAGAGATGTGAGCGTTCGATTTACGTCGCCGCGTGAGACGCGTTCGGGCAGACGCTTCTAGGACTTTCGTTCCCCTCTGTCGGTGCGTTAGACTTACTAATCTTGCAAATATTTAATAATGAAATAATTTCATTTTTTAAAATCCCCCAGGTAAAACGGCCCCCGTCTTTGTTATGTAGCGCGACTCGCACGATTAGTATTTTCACGTCCCCGCCAGATGTTGTCTTTATATCCGACTCGCGAGACAGTACGGCGCTTGTAAGCTAGGGAGACCAGAGAGCGTATAAGAATACAGGATAAGTCTAAATTATGCAAGGAGGGACTAGACGAAACGGTGCGGGGAGTTCTTCTCATCCTCAAATTTCTTCTCGAGTTCGCGCTGGGTGCGGTCGCGTTCGGCGCGATGCTCAGCAAGTTTCTGTATACGGATAAGAGACAGGCACGGGCTGGCATTGGGGTACACACGCGTTTGAGAGCTTCCATGGCGGACATGACCGAGTCGAGAGCGTCCTCGGAGAGTTTGGTCATCTGCAACTTGTGAGCATGTTACCACTGTCAAGGTCGCTGACCACATACGACGTCCTCTGCTTGCCGGCCTACTGCCTGCAATTTGGCCTTCTCCTCGTCCCACTGGCGCTCGCGATGTGCCTCTGGGTAGCCCCACGGTAGCGGAGATGGCGGGGGCGGCGCCTCCGTCGCAGTCGCGTGTGGGATGTTGTTGAGATCGCGGAGTTTCCATTCGTCTGAGTTAGGTTGTGGAAGGCTCCCGACCGGTGGGCGCCAACATCTGCCAAAGTGGCGGTCTGTGGTGTGTTGGTGGGCTTCGCGGCGCTTGACGAACCAAGCAGCGGAGGCGGCGCCGAGGGTGAACCAGAGGATGCGGGAGGGACCGCGACGGAAGTGGTGGAAGCCATGATAGAAGTGAGGGTGCATTGGGTTTGGGATTTGGCCGAGGATTGGCATTTATTATATACCCGACGCGGCGCCGTGAACGCGTACCTTGGTTGTCATATCTGGTGCATCATCACTTTAGGGCCGCGTAGTGTGACTCAGCATGCCTTTGTGTTCAACTGTGTATTACCGTTCTGCCGACAAGACGCGTCACGCATGCCCTTGACAAACTCGAGAGGCCGCGCATCCAATGGGTCAGTACTCTTGTCACTCGATTTGCGATGGTCTAGGCCCCTGCGTAGCATCACAAAAAGGGAACACATCATTTATCTTCCCGAAAACCATATCGGCGCACTGTCCTGGAGAATATGGCAGTTTCTGGTCATATTGCAGCAAATATGGTGGGTTTATGGTCACACAAACAACATTTATGGCGGGATCAGACGGGAAGCCGACCTTTCTTCTGGGACAGTGCGCCGATATGGTTCTTAAGTTCACAAATGTTCCTTCCGCTTTTTGTGATGTATACCATGTGGCAACAGCTCCGACGTTGTGACATGGCCCATGGGCGTTTTCAGAGAAATTCTGCGTGCGCTGGCATAAGTATCGGGCACATTCAAAATTTCGGGCTTCCGTGTGCGCAATGGATGGGATTTCGGTCAGCGAAAGAGCTCGCTTTGAGCCATTTTGCGGCGTTTTGAGCATCGGCGGCTGCCCAAACTCTTTGACCGCCCCAACCACACGTCGTCAGCCGTTTCCGTGTGCACAAATTGAAATATTGGACTTGAGTTTCGGCGACGCATTTTCAGACCGTTAAATATCGGACGCTGCCTGGTTCGCGCAGGTCGCGTGCCTAATAAACAAAATTCTTGGTACTTTCGTGTGGATAAGACCTTTTCCCACATACGCATACCTGCCTTGGCCACCTCACGATCCACAATTGCGCGGACGAAATCGCCGCTCCCCTGATGGTCCCTCCCATCCTCCTCAATGCCTCCAGCACCATCGTGTCAGTTCCTCGCATTTGCTTCTTATTCCAACAAGACCACCGGGGCTCTTTCCATCTCAGCGCCCAAGCCTCCGAGTTTCCATCGCTCATAAGTTCGGACGCTACGAACCCCGTTAGAGATCCGTTAGAGATCCGGTAAATAGTGTATAATCCACTCACGTCGTCTTGGATGGATTTCTCATGGTTATGGTGACCATATCGCACCTGTCAACGAGCTTCCCGTAGCAGGGGCGCTGCTCGGGGGATGCTGCGACGACGATGCGGAGCGGGTTGCCTTCAACCACCTGTGACTGTGAGAACGGCGGTAGTGTCTCACCCATGTCTAACAGGAAAAGCACGCCTTCAAACGCCTCATGGCGTAACAGAGTGCGCTCCTCGCTAGCTTTTATCTCGTATGTTCCGTCCTTGTCGAGGAAGTAGAGAGTCTCCGTGTCATACCAGAAGAGAGGTTGGCGCCGCGACAGCGCCATTATGAGGAAGAACTTTAGGAATGATGTTTTGCCTATGGGGGGAAAGCTTGAGCGGTGGAACAACATCCACAGACGACGAACCTATTCCGGCATCCCCGATGACGATCACTCCATCATAGCGTCCTTCTCCTTCGGTCCCTGCCCCCAAGCAGTCGATGGTGCGTTTGAACACGTCCTCATATTCGGGCATAAAGAATAGACGCCACCGGAAGCTTTTAGAGCAAATCCCATTGACTGTATTAAAGTTGATGTTTGCTGCGACCTCGATGCCAAACCCGTCGAAACGGATGCCATCAGTTCCTTTGTTCCAGAGGTGATTTCGCAGTGCCTCGAGCCTAGTCAGCCCCAAAAGACATGCTGTCCGTCACAATTTGGCAGGAAAAACGGTCTATGAACCTCTGCCCGACCTGTGGAAGCGGCCGGATCGCCCACTCGGAGAGGAAGTCCAATGACGAACCTAGGGGCGAGTGGGCTTCGGCGGCTGAGTCAGAGGTTTTATTACGATATCAAGGTTTTTCTTGGATGGGGCCGCCGAGTGGCGACGAAACAGAGCCTCCGATGGCGGGCTGCGCTGGCACCTGCCGTTTTGGGTCGGTTGGAGTCATCTCTAGTAGTTTAGAGATGGAGGGGTAGCAAGGCTCATAAGACTCGGGAACGGACTCGTGCACGTCGTCGGAATCTTCGTGAGATTCCGCCATCGTGGGATGAATGTCGGGCCCTGGATCGGCCATGAGCACCAAATCCCGCGGGAAATGTTTCGGGTTTTCGTTGGTCCTGCGAGCCCTCCGAGCAAAGCTCAGCATGGCCGAGACCATGCCGTAGGGCGGGAACAGCCAGCTGAGGCGCCACGTCCAGCCTACATCACGCTCAAGAACGCTTAGAAGCTCGTCTACACGCCGCTCGAGCTCTTCCTGCGGGCCCGAGTTGTCCACGACGTGGTCAGCGTAGAGAACCTTGTCGGTGATGGAGAACTGTGAGTTGAGACGAGCGGACGCGTCTTCGCGTGAAGAGTTGTCGCGCTTCATAAGGCGTTCTAGCTGCACCTCCGGAGAGCTAGATACCTAAGCATTGCGCGCGTTTTTACACAGATGAAACCTACCAGAACACGACAACGACTTTGCCGCAGAGCTTCCACAAACCACCCTCGATGAGCAGCGGGACGTCCAGTACACAGTACTTGCTGCCAGATAGCCAGTTCTTGAAGATGCCCCACAGCATCGTGCGTCGCACGGCTGGATGCACGATGGAGTTGAGCTTCTTGCGCTTGGTCTCGTCGGCAAAGATGATAGAGCCCAGTTTCTGGCGGTCAAGAGAGCCGTCGGGGAGAAGGATTTCTGGGCCAAAGTACGCTACAATTTTTGCGAGGGCGGGTGTCCCCGGCTCGACGACCTGGCGCGCAAGAACGTCCGCGTCGATGATTGGGACGTGTTTCGCGCGGAGAATGTTAGAGACGCTGGATTTTCCCGTCGCGATACCGCCAGTCAAGCCAACGACTATGGAAAATGAGTGGCAGATTGAGTATAGAGCTCGTGGAATACCGAGCATAATGAGAGTTCAGAACAAGCTGGGTTGTCACGTCGTCACTTGAACTGAACAGCCATGGAGACGCAGACAGAGCAGCTCCTCGATTTAATGCTGCACTTGAAGGTCAGATTCTTCTACTGTAGTCTATCCCTATTGACATTCAATGCAGCAAGCGACACCAGCAGCTGCAAAGCAAATCCTCAACAGCCAGCCCCAAATCGCGTACAAGCTCATTTCGCTCATGGTCTCCATGAATGCCATAGATATCGACGTTTTCCAGGTAATAGCGCGCTTTAAGAGCGTCTGAAAATCACTAAGAATTCAGAAAACACTCGCAGCACACAGCGCAAAGGCTGCGGCACCACCGATGCAGGCACCAGCGCCGCTCTCCGCCATTCCGCCACACATGCAGCAATCCTCGTCGTCGCGTACAAGTACGCCACCGTATCCGCCGCAGAACTACGGAGGATACCCGAGTGTTCCTTCGCACACACCGACGCCACCGAACGCAGGTGGTTACGCGACGCCGCCCAACGCTGGTGGTGGATACGCGACTCCTCCAAACTACGGCTATGGCGGGCATGCGCCTCCAGCAGCACCCACGCCTCCTCCTGCACCGCGAGCCGCTCCAGTTATCCCAGGGGCGATGCTTGCAGGGATGAGCAACGAGCAGAAGGTGAGCATCCTTGCTCGAGGCGATATGCTTGTCGCCAACCGGCTATGTAGCAAATGCTCATGGGGGTCGTGGCCATGACTCCGGAACAGATAAACGCGCTCTCAGCAGCGGAACGCGCGAATGTCCTGCAACTGGTGCGTGTTGAAGCACGAAGCTTGAAGGCCTCGATTGACTCACATCGTTCTAGAGAGCAGCATTTGGAATCCATTAATACAACATGTAAGTACGCGTGTCTAGTGCGCCTCCGGTGGAACGTATCGCGCATCCAGCTTCACGACGAGCCGGATTATGGTGTTGATCTGCGCAATAGCTTCGTCGATGTCCAGCCTGCTCCATCCGCCGTCGACCATGCCCGCCCAGAGGTAGTCGGGCTGCGGGATGATTCTGTTCACGTTGATGAGCTTGCACGATAGCAAGCTACCCAGAGCACGTACCCAATCGTCGGCAAGTCTGAACGGCCCATGATTCCGCTGCCCCCAACGCCATACCACATCGATCTCGACCCGTTCAGATGGCCAGGCGCGATGAGGGCCATGCGGATGTCATCCGGCGTCCCGTCAAATGAGTTGAGGTACGACTGGTGCAGCGGCCCGCTAGGCTTGGACTCGTTCCTGCAAAGTACGCAGTGAGTCGCGTCCGCTTGTCAGCCGAGCACGTACGCCATAGTCCACATCGGCTCCAATTTGCCTGTCGGCTTGTACACTGGCGCGTGCGAGGGTGACGAATACTCGTCCTTCCACTCGATCGCGCCAAAATGCTCGCATGCGATCGCGAACTTTGCGTTCTCTAGTAGGTCGGGGCGGTCTTCCATCCACGCCGACTCGTTCAGCTTGTGCCCCGACATGTGCCCCGTAGTGACAACAAAGCTGCGCTGATGGTCAGCACAAATGTAAGAAACTTAGACGATATACTCGAGGCTCATGTTCAGCATATTTGCTTGCGCGAAAAATTCAGCGATGGCGAGTAGGATTATCGGGCCGTTTTCCTCCAGTATGCTCGGACCGTCGCCTACGCAGCGCAATCATCTGTCGCGCCGTCAAAGTCCCAAAGCACTCACTATGCGTATACAGAATAATCGTGTCGTCCGAGTCATCTCTCGCTGCCGCCGCTCCATCTAGATGCCCGATAATCGTTTCCGTGGTCGTCAACACATTCGGCGCGTTCAGCACAACTGTGGCGTTTGCGACCTGCCCGCTTCCGAGCACCTGTCGAATCATCTGTCCAGTAGAGTTGCCAACGTACAACGCGGGGACTTGATAGCTGTTGGGCGTGCTGCCGTTCCCCGGTGAGCCGTCGTTCGGGAGGAATTGCAGGGCCGCGTTGTCGTCGGAGCAGCCGACCCAGGACGAGATTGCGCCGACGACGCCGCGTTCGGCGAGCGCGGTCCAGTTGAGCGTCTTGCTCGATTGCCAGTGTGGATTTGTGAGGTTCCCCAGCTATAGCAGCTTCATTTTCTGACGGCTAGGAAGAAATGGAGCACGGCACGGACCTCAGGAATCGACGACGACGAGATATTCCTCGATGTGCTGTGGCGCAATCAGCAACATGGAGACGACTAACGCTCCAAACAAACTGCTCACCCGAGAAGGTGGTATCCCGGCTCCGAATAATTGCGCGTCGGACTCGGGTTGTCGAAGAAGATTATCCCCGGCGTGTCCGGCGAGACGTCGCCTAAATCTAACGTGCTCGGGTCGGCGTCTTGGTTCGGGAGCATCCCGAAAGTGCCGGCGTCGGTGAGTTGAGCGGTGACGCCCGCAAGCGAGGTGCTGCCCGAGTAAGGCCAGTACCCCGTCGTCGGTATACCCAATACGGTGCCGTTGGTGAGCGTCAGAGAGAGCGACCACCAGCGCGGGTCCCAGCTGCCCAACGCAAGTTGACTCAGATATATTTCGCAAACAAGCTTGGACGCTCACCGATAAAAGTCGTACTCGATTCGGTCGACGTCCAATCTCGCCGCCTCCATCGCGTCCGCCACCAAATCCGTCAGGACGTTGTGGTTCTCGTTCCCCGCTACCGCAGAATCTCAACGTCTGCATATTTCTCGGAGAACAAAGAAATTCAAACAACGCACTCCATCGCGGGCCGCGCAAAGTTGTCTGGTGCAGCCGATCCCGCAGGTCCTGCTCCTGCTTCTGGCCGAGCGCCGGGCCGTCCGGCTTGGTTTTTGTTTGTCGGGTGCTGCTGTAACACGGGCGCGCGAGGACGAGGAAGCAGATAACGAACGCGAGCAGTCGGATGAGCATCGTGGAGCGAACGGCGGTGCATGGGACGACCCAGGTGGCTCTTAAATAAAACGAACAAGGTGGCCGCGGTGTCGATTACGCGTCGTCGTCCGTGTGGCGGCAGGTGGTCCGAGATTAAGTAAATACTCGGTTTGCGCGCGCGACATCGCGAGGTAGAGTTGGAGCTAGCGGAGCAATCTCACAAGCTTCGAGCCTTGACCTAGAACAGAGGGGGAACAAAGACACTGAACAAGGTGCATTTGGATTGGGAGTCCAGACGTAAATGATGAAGGAGCCACAGCGGGAGAATCGCGGGACACATCGACTTTTAGGCCTTAGGTGTAATAGAGTGTCGTAGTAACCGCGTCGTAAGTATCTCCCTTGCATCGCGGGAGCATAACGTGGCCAATTACATTCCATCTTTGCGCAAACTTCGCATCCAGCTGTGAGGACTGCCGTTTTCGCGATTCCAACCTGGACAATCACGCAGTTTTTCCGAGTCTTTTTGGCTTTATTTTCTGTCTATAATTAACTGTAACTAGTACTGCCTTGCCGCCTACTCATCGTGCAGTGACACCCGAGTAGGTCGGCGCAAGGTCTTGCGTGTGGGATATCCTGCACACGATGATGAGTTTGGATTGTGAGTAAGCAAAAAAGAGACATACCACGAAAGAAACCAAGAGGACAGTCAACGGCGCGGTCATCTAGGTAGACAATTCGATCTGGAAATCCGGTCAGCAACGAAAAACGTAGACAGAGTGAAGCACATACCGCATAAGCGAGGAACGTCCACATTGACCAGGCGCGTTGTTTGTTGAAGTCGAGTTCTGCGGAATATGATGAGTAAAAGGAAAGGGTGCAGAGGCGAAGATGACATACCAGACAGGACGCAACGAGCGCGTCGAGCGTCTCCCAAGATTGAGTGCTCTACACAGTGCTGTACTTTGGGTTAGCAGCGAGAAGCAAACACGTATGGCACAGACGCACCAAGGGTATTGCATCGAGGATGATCGATCAAGGACCGGGGGACGTTGAAGTATTCGGAAAGCCTGCAAAATCGTCAGCGTGAACCAGTGAGAACAGGAGGAAACGGACCTTGGTCGGGAACCAGCGCTTGTCATACGAGACGTGGGTATCAAGAGACGGTTATGGTCGAAAACGAGGAGGATAGCGCCGAGAGGATGAAGAGCAGGTCGAAAGCATGAGAGACGAAAGCAATGCGACGGCAAAACATCATCGAACGCGAGGAGAACAATGAGAGATGTTGATGTCGAAAGCGAAAGCGGAAGCGAGAGCAAACGCCAACGCGAGGGCCGTTGGGGGATATGACCGAGGAGCGCACTCGAATAGCGGCATCCAAGGACGAGGAGAGATTCCGGGGGCAACAACGCGAGAGCCGTCGTGCAGCGCATTCGAGGACCGGGGTGTTCAAGAAGCGGGAGGGGGGGAGAAGCGAACGGTCGCGCACTCGGGAAGCGGCTTGACCGAACGCAGAAAGACGCAACAACGCGAGTTGGACGACGTTGTGCGGAGGGTATACCAGGACGCGTGGCGGTAATCCGGGGTATAACTGGAGAAAGAGGCGAGAGAGACTAAGAAACCCAGAAAACTGCGGAGAAATCAGCGATAGGAATGAAAAGACAGCAGAAGTACGCACACCCAAATCAAAAAGAGAACGCCGTTGCCTCGTCGTCACCCTCCCAATTCAGCCTCCAGTCGGTTCTCGACGCGGCTTCGTTTTCTTCTTCATCATCTTCTCCGATGACAAAGACAGCGTCATCTTCGAGTACGACGTCGGGCTTCACGAACGGGAATGCGGGGACGGAGGTGGCGGGTATAGGAACCGAGTCGCGTACTCCATCGTCGGATGAGTCCGGAGAGGCGAGGTCGGCGAGGTCAAGGGACGACGCGAAACTTGCGAGCGTGCCGAAACCGGTTGGTGGTGTGTCGGAAATGAGGAAGGTAGGGAGGTCGGAAATAAGGAAGGGTGGGGAAACGACGTAATCCACGAAAGGCGGGTAGCCCTGGGGATAGACGTCAATGTCTGGCAATTCTCCGTCGCTCGGGGAGGTGAGCAGCAAGATCGGAGGCTTGGCTCTGGTCTTGACCTCGTCGATACCGAGCTTCGGGACTGGATTTGGACGGGGGTCGATGACCGAGCTACGCGCGTCGGCTGAAGAGGGATTAGAACGCGAATACCGGAGAGCAAAAGACGCACCATGTTCCTCCTCGTCCTCGTCCTCTTCGTCATACTCTTTGCTCAACTCGGCAAGCAGAGACGCCTCGCTCATCGTTGTAGCGATAGAGCTGTTGTCTAAACGAGTGGTTAGAAGCATTTTAAAGGGCAGATTTGCAACGGACCTTGCCAATCGAGGTCGAGCTCCGAGAACGACTCATCTTCTTGGGTGCTGAGGGACTGGTCGGCCGTTTCCGTCTCGACGTCCTCTGTGGATGCTGTCAGAAAACAAGCAGTGAGCCAGGGAAGCTGCATACCTTCAAGCACCCCACCGACGGCAACATAGAGCCAGCCCTTCTCAAGGAGGTCAAGAGACGCGTCAGACGCGCTCGCCTGCAAGAGCGGGAGGTTATCGTCGCCGTCCACAACTTCAGCACCGCCGTCAACCACGTACAGCACACCACCCTCCAAAGCATCAAGAAGAAAAGAAGAAAAGAAATTATCTCCGAACTTGCTGGCTGCCTCCGAACTCTCTATAGCAGCGGGGACGGCACGAGGAATGGGTATAAGTCCGCCCGCCAATGCGTCGAGTTGTTCATCGTACAAACTAGCAAGCTCGGTGGGCGGCCGCGAACTCTTCATCGCACCGGGGACAGAATGGGGAAGGGGTATAATTCTGTCCGCCGATACGTCGCTGCCCGCCCGTTCGCCGTCTTCGACTTCATTTGAAGTCTCGGGGAACGCGACGCGTGAACGGTTTTCTAGGAACACGATCAGAGACGAGATAGAGGAGAGGAAGAACGTACTGAACACGGACGTCGCGCCGCGGACGCAACTGCTATGGGGTTCGACGCAGAAACCTACAGGCGGGTTAGCTGGGAGCCATAGAAGTGAGCAAAGTACGCACTTTGTCTGGTCTTTTCGGCGTCGGCCAGCACCCTCGACTCGGGATTATCGTCGTCGAAATCTAGGACATGGCGGGTCAGAACAATTGAAAGTCGGGATTGGCATGTGATGGACGTACTGTGGGCGCCGGCAGCGGCCTCAACGTCGCAATGCAAACGGGACTTTTGTCCGATGCAAAGCGAGCGCCGAAGGAGATGGAAAAAGGAAAAGAGAGTTTGTAAAAGGAGCGACATTTTTAAGCTTGGTGGGCTTGGTGCAAGGAGTGTATCGTTGTTTTCACTGGAGAACGACGCGTCCTGAGCCAGTTTATATACCCTGCAGAGGCCATTTTCAGGCTTTCATCCGCTTGTTCCAGTTTACTTCCGCCATTTATTTGCGGAATACTGTCCAGTGCGCAATTGACAAGTTCACCCATTTCCGAGTCTACGATCGAGAGAGGGGGCAGAGAGTCGCGTTGGTACATGCGAAGGGTATGCCTGCAACTTTTTTACGCGTTTGCGAGCACTCCGACGCTCTCTGGCGCGTTCATGTCGCGTCGGAAGGTATCTGCGCCCACATTGATCGGAGTATATTGAAAAATCACAACTTCATGGACTCCGGGCGGCCTTCGCCATGACTTCGAGTTCAGTAAATGCCCCGCTCTTCATGCACATCCCACGGAAGACCGATCCATCCTGCCGCATCAGCTCCAACGGCGAATGGAACTCGAAGTAGTGCGCAGCCGCCCGCGACGGAGGCAGAGCGCAACTTGCAGGAGACCGTGGCGGGGCTGGTGCAGAGCTTAAAACTGGTGCGGGGACGAGCAATTGCGGCGTAGAAAAAAGTAATAACTTAGATAGATTTTGCATTTATAGCTTCAATCTTCCCCGATCCGACACAATCTCACAAACCAACTTGCCCTCCTCCGCCAGCCGCGGCATCCTCTCCTCCATCGCGCTTGTAAACCTCTCCGACGCCTCCTTCCCTTGCGTCCCACTCATATCCACCTGCCGGCAACACACATACAAACACCGTACGCGCCGCAACTGGGGCCGCTCCCCAGCTCCAAAGATAGCGTCTTCCGATAAGGGACAGAGCTGATCCTCAGGCGGGGTATCTAGCCTCGTCGGGCCCACGACAAAGTGCAGCTCGAGCTCCTCCAGCGCGGGGAGTGCCTTGACGACTCTCTCCAGCGTATCCTGTACCTGCAGCGGGTGCGTATTTTGGCAATGAGCCCACAGCTCCCCGACGGGTACCGTCAGCCGCGCGAAGCGCACCCTTGGCAACGTCGGAATCCCAAAGCGCAGTACTAGTGGTGGCCAATCCGATGGGTTTGTAGATAAAAGTGAGTGGGCGCGGAGGTGATTTTGTTTGAATGCAGGAGCCAAAGGAGATTGGGGATCGGACTTCCACCCTAGAGCGCGAGAGCGAGGGAGCGCGCTGCAGCTGACTGGACACGCACGGGATCCCGCGCCTAACCATATCTCCTCAAGCGACCCAGCGCAGGACCCCAATAATTCCATGACGATACGATCATTTTGGGGACTGAAAGTGTCCATCTGGAGCTCCAGCCGCCGCAGACCGGCCGTGTATCCGTGCTCGGAAAGGAAATGGTACGAGGGGAGTATACCGGGGGTGAGCTCGAGGCGGAGATGCCGAAGACGCGGAGTAGGCAGTTCCGTGCGGCCATCACAGGCGCTTTCCGCGTCGACCGTCGCGTACGCGATCCCTACGGCCGGTACGGACAACATCACCGACATGGCAGAGTGCGGAATGTGCGACAGGGCGTGCAGATGGAAGCTGCGTAGGGACGGGCGTTGGAGACAGGCCAACATCGCGTCAGTTACGCCCACATCCAGACTGGGCCACTGGATCGATCCTCCCAAGACTTTGAGCCGCTCCATATTGTTGAAGGCGCAGAAGATATCTCGCAGCGCGGCCGAGTCGGAGTGTTGCTGAGATAGCGCGACAGTTAGGTCGCGAACGTGTCCGCGTATGTGGGGAGCGGAGGAGAAGAACAGCGCGGCGTCCGGGAGGGTCGGACGCCATGACGAGTTCCCGCCGAAGAGACGGAGTTTGCGGAAGATGTTGCGTTGGCATGGGTAGAGCAGCGCAGAGCCTGTTAGGGCACCTGAACGCAACGTTGAAGCATTATCAACGTGGTCTATGATTGTTTCGAGGAGCTCTTGCGGGAGGAGGACCATGGTGGGAGGAGAGAACGTTGGATAGGGTCAACGGTCTTTGTATGATGAACAAAGTCTAAGACATCAGTAGAACGCACATACGCTGCATTGTTGTCTGGGCGGGCCCGTCGAGGAGGCCCAAAACCTCGCAATATGCGGCAAACCCTCTCGGTTGTCCCTCTGCCCAACGCTCGTAGCTCGGTTCGCGACCGTACGCGATCTCTGCGACCATAATCTGCTGAAGGCTAAGAGGAATCCGGAGAAAGGAAGCCGCCACTGACAAGGATATCGGCGGTTAAGCCCTTGATTGGCGACGCGACGCTGCGGAAGCGATGCATTCGGTACATGGCGTTGTTGAGCAGGGGAACGGCAGAAACGGTTGTGTTCTTGGAGCAGGGTCAAATGCAGGGAACGCGGTGAAGCCGGCACGTACATGGAGCTCGGTCTCATAAATCCAATCCTCTCCGCCGCGCTCAACCAGTTTCTCCTTCGCCGCAAGCACAGGGTCGAGAATTGCTTCAAGTGGATGGCTGAATATGGCAGCGACCTCGTTTTCGGACGCTTTCAGAGTCCCGATGAGTGCTGGTTCCGTCAACAGTGCGACCACGGGCGTTACAACGAGCTTGTGCAGCGAAACAAACGGCGGAAGAGTAGCGAGCGTCTGGATATCGGGAGACGTAAGCGGGAGCGCGACCTCTTCGTGTGCTTCGCGAAACTGAGCGATGAGAATGAGATGCGCGCTCTGCCGGCGTCGACGAACACGTACCGCAGTCTGAATAAGGTCCGCGTCCGTGTCGTCTGCTCGGCCTCCCGGGAACGCGGTTTGCCCAGCGTGCGTCCTGAGAGACTTGGAGCGCGTTGTCAGAAGTACGCGGAGCTCGCCAGCTTCCTCGAAGAGTAGAACAAGGACCGCTGCAAGGCGTTTATGTGGAAAATGAGAGCTATTCGGAAGGGCTTCATTTCTTCGTTTCGGGTTGAGATACGCAACTAACGAACAGGTCTGGCGGGTCCCAGTTGTGTGCGACAAGTCTTTCTATGGCGGTCTTTGACGATGGCGAAAGCAGCGAGAGGGCCGCGTCGATGGTGGGAGTTGACATGCAAGCTGGCTGACCGTGACCACCTTGCCCTTGAACTTCGGCCTCGACGTCGCAATGCAAACGGGACTTTTACACGATGCAAAGCGAGCGCCGGATGATATTGAGAAAAGAAAAGATGTTCATGTCGCGTCAGAAGGTATCTGCGCCCACATTAATCGCGAGTATATTTAAGGATCACAACTTCATGGACTCCGGGCTGCCTCCGCCATGGCCTCGAGTTCAGTAAATGCCCCGCTCTTCATGCACATCCCACGGAAGACCGATCCATCCTGCCGCATCAGCTCCAACGGCGAATGGAACTCGACGACCTTGCCCTTGTCCAGCACCATGACGCGGTCGTAGTCGATAATCGTCTTCAGGCGGTGGGCAACTAGACGGCGCGTCATTAGCATTATTCACTCAAGCACGCACACAACGCACCAGTTATCAGCAACGACCCCGCGAATTCCTCCCGAATTGTGTGTTGAATTTTGGCGTCCGTTTCCATATCCACGCTACTCGTCGCCTCGTCCATAATCACAATGGAAGACCGCCGGAGGAGCGCGCGTGCCATGGCGATGAGCTGACGCTGGCCGGCTGAAAAGTTGCTACCGCCCGCGGAGACCTGCGTGTCGAGCGACAGCGTCGTCTTGGTGTCAACGTTGGTCGGCGCGGTCGAGAGTGCGTCGTCCGCGTCCACACTTGCGTCTGAATCGCCTTGATGCACGGACGCGGCACGAGATGTCCCAGGGGTCGGGACGCGCGATTGGACTTGGGAGAACGCGATGAGATGGACGCGTTGGAGGACGTCCAAGCAGACGCTGTCTTCATGTTCATCTGCGGGTACCGCTAGAATCACAACTCTCAAAAAAAGTACGCAACGCACTGAATGGGTCAAGGTTGTCTCGAAGAGTTCCCGAGAACAGGGTCGCATCTTGGGGAATAAAGGTCTAAAACAAATCAGAGAGTCACCAATTGCAAGAGCGTGCCAGGCCGCATACCATGCGAGAACGCAGGTCTACACCACTTCAGCCGCTTTCGAAATCTTGGAGAGTTAGACCAACCATGTAACCCAATCTTGCATATATCAATTCCGTCGACAACAATTTTGCCTGCGGAGACAGTAAGGAGAAGATGCGCAGAAAGCGCAAACCACGGACCACTCGAAGGGTCCACGAATCGCAACAAACTCATCGCCAACGTCGACTTGCCGCTGCCTTCCAAACCATCAGCCTCCAGCATTTGCAAAACGCCAGAAACGCACCCGTCCTTCCAACAAGCCCGACCCTCTCCCCGGCCTTGAGCTTGAACGACACGCCCTGTAGCACTGAGGGCAGATCCGGCGCGTACTTGATATCCAGATCCTCGACAACGACCAACGAGTCGTTCGCGGTACTCGAGGGCCAATATGCCGGTGGTCGGTTCGACTCGATGATAGCGGGCGGCTCCTGTGGGAGCTCGAGGTACTCCGTGATGCGTTCCACCGAGCTACAGCAGTTAAATGAGTTCAAGCTCAAGGCAGGCAGGAGCGGACTTGAGATTAAGCTCCAACTCTGCATGGAATCTGCAAGTCCAGTATACCGCATCGCTGAAAGAAAGGGCGGACTAAGAATAGGTTAGGTGATTGCGCGTATCCGGCAGGGCGAGCCCCAACCGTAATAGCCAGACCGGCGATGCCGGCGTTGTTCTTGAGGGCGATGATTGCGAATAGGGCGGTAACGTAGACCGACTGAAAGGTTTTCAGATCCACTCAAAGATGTAGAAAGTCCGCACAGCGCCACCTGAAAGCCAGTGAGATAATTGCAAGACGAATGAGTGAACACTGAACCGAGAACATCAAAATTGACGAGCAACCAACGATTGCCCATCCTACAACGGGCTCAGCCGATACACGCGGGAATACAGTTTTTAACGTACCAAAACGCGTACCATTGCTTGGCCATACTATCCGTCCGAGTGTGCAGCCCTTCCATGAACCGCTTCTCCGCAGAGAACGCGCGGACGGTCACAATTCCATTCAACAGCTCCCCGAAGTCGGAAAAGATCGGAGAGCGGTTATTGGATTCCATCCGCTTGAAGTCGCGTCCGGCCGCGAGATAGCTATGAGCGAGCGACCAGTACAGCCCGGAGATGATGATGCCGGGAAAGATGAATGGCGGGAAGACGACGCTTGAAGGACGCGTTAAACGTCGAGACTTGGAAAGGGCTGCCAACTCACGCGACAGTGATAATGGAGACAAAGAATCCGGACAGAGAAGTCGTAACTGCATCGAGCGAGAACGAAAGATCGCCGTCAACCGTAGCAAAGTCTTTACTGAACCTGTTGAGCATCCGACCTAGAGATCGTGAGCGGTTGGGCGCTTGTTGAGCGGAGAGCTCTGATACCTTGTGGTGTCGTATCGTGGAAGCGGAACGTGGCGCGGACAACAGAGAACAAGAGTTTTCTGGGAGGGATCAGCTGCTTGTGAGGCGGCGCAACGATAAACAACGCACTGGAAGAGGACGCGCGAAGCTCGAAGAGCGCCAGTGAGCTGAACATAAGTCCCGGTGATCGAAAGAAGAAGCCCAGACACTGCAATGACCGTGTATACCCCGATGTAGAAGAGTGGATGCTGCGTCGCATCTGGTAGCTCATTGGCATCAAACACGTCACCAGGCGCGGAGCTGAATGGGACGAGGAAGACCTGACTGGCGCCGTCGTACGCGCTTGCAGAGGCCACAATATGCATGTTAGACGGCGAGCCGTAGCTCTCGGCCCAAGTTTTGAACCACAGCTTCTCGCCGATTCGTCGGAGGTTTTGGGAGATGGCAAACAGGACAAGTATGGCCCAGATCCAATAGCCGGACGCGACGAGGTACGCATTGTACACGCTCCATTTGACGCTGCCGACCTCTGCAAATTGTTAGACTGGTTGCGTTCAAATTGGTAGGGAAGGAAGACCTCGATGCTCATCTTCGACAAGTTTCCTCGGCTTCTTGGTCTCCGCAGCTACAGCTTCCTCTACTGGAGCGTCTGGGGCAACAGCAGCTTGCTCTTCCTTCTCGACCTCAACAGCCGCATCGTGTTTGATCTCCTCCAAAACACCTTGAGCGCGAAGTTCGCCGATAGTACCCTGCGTATCGATGCGTCCATCCAACATCCGTACGAGGTAGTGCGCGGCAGGGATCACGAGCTCGACATGGTGGGTGACAAGGATAACGGTCCGGTTGGCGACAAGCGGGCCCTGAAGACAATTTTCGTAGAGGAAGCGAGAAGTGTGGCTATCCTAAGGAGGATCTTAGTGTTGGGAGGGTTCGCAGGCAGAGAACGTACGACTGCACTCAGGGGATCGTCGAGCAACAGGTACTTCTTCCTCGAGTACACCTAGAGTACAGGGTTAAAATTGTCCATGGACGTAGCTGGGAACATACTGCACGAGCGAGAGCAACTCTGAGCCCGCGTTAGCCCGTGCCACGAAAATATACAGCACATACCGAGCCTTCTGTCCGCCGGAGAGCGAAACACCCTTGACGCCAATCTCCGTCTGATCTCCATCCTCCAGCATGTCAAAGTCGGGCTTGAGAGCACAGCATTTGACGACCTCTTTGTAGCGTTCTTCCTCCAGCGAGGAGCCGAACAGGATATTGTCCTTGATCGACTAGAACAAACGCGTTGGTTGAACGCCGTCGCAAGAGGGCACGAGGAAACATACCCGATGCTGCAGCCAAGGCGATTGCGCGGCGTACGCGATACCATGCGTGTAGCCATTCTCATCCACCGATGTGTCTTTGCCCATGATAATACGCCCGCCAGTAGGAAGGAGCGTCATTTCGCCCATCAACGCCATCTGGCAACTCAAGGTCAACGCGCCGCGCTGTTCTGAAGACCACCCACCAGTAACGCAGTCTTGCCGCTCGCAGTTGGACCTGTCACGAGTGACAGCTTGCCCTCCGGAAACAGAACGGAGATGTTCTTCAGCTCAAAGTGGTGATCCCGGTCGGCAGTGGTTACGGTCTCCGAATCGGCGATGGTCGAGACGGAGTCAGTCCCAGCGGCGACTTCAGATTCCGATGGTGACGGTGATGTCGCTTGTACATCGGTTTCCTGTGTCTTCTCCTCTGCCTGTGCATGATTCCATTCTAAGGTGGCGTTCTCGAGCCCGAGTCCCTCATGCGGCACAGTGAGTGCGTCTTGCTTGATACTCGAGACTAGGACGCGTCAGGTCGCGACTATTAACTAAAGCAAGAAACTATACCTTGCTCCGAAACCTCTTCCTCCTGGAGGAAACTAGCGATACGGTCCAGGGCAACTTTGCTCCGCAGAAGATGCACGATATAGGTGGGGACGACTATGTCTAGTCAGCGCCGCGAGCCTCCAGAGTTCCCGACCTCATACTGTTTAGCGGCATACTGTCAGATTCCGTTAGCCAAGATAGAGCTACGACGTAAATAGCACGCACCGAATGCTCGAGAAGATCGCCAGAGCCTGCAGAAGAATGAGTGAACATGCAGCGAGAGCAGCCAAACAACGCGCCGTGAACGCCTTTGAGACCGTCAACTGGTTGCCTAGCATCACATACACCGCAAACGAGACAAGCGAATGCGCCAAAGGACCGATTCCCCAGACCCTAGCATGCGGTTAGTACTACCAGCGGCAGGAAAATGCTCAACACGCACAGATTGAACAGGATATTATAAAACCGATCTTTGCAGCGGATGAGCACTCAGAGCGCGACCTCGGTCAGACACACACTTCTCTCCATGAGCTTTATTTCTGCGCCGCGAGCCTCCATGACGCGGTCGGCCCACTTCTGCTCGCCGCCAAAGAACTTGATGAACTTGACGGCGGCGATGAGCTCGTCGACGAGTGCCATGCGCTTGTCCGCCGCCTTCTTGGTCGCTTCGTACAGCTTGACGCTGATTTGCGTGAGGTATCTGTTGAAGGGCATCACCGCGAAGAGGGCGATGAAGCCAGTGAACGCGCTCCAGCCCTGCCAGGTGTGAAACTCGACAAATTGGCGGGAAAACAACGCAACCCACCAAAAGCTGATAGAGGAACACGGACCCGATGGCAATCTCGAACGGCGCGCCGTAAAGAAAGTAGATCGACTACACGGGCATAAATTTGATGGTTGGGTCAAGGCTGGGGTAGAACGTACCGAGGCGATGAAGGAGATATCCTCTGCGTCGGAACTGAGCATGTTGACGATCTTCCCGACATCTGCGTGGCTGAGATCAACCATCTTTCTTGCGGACGTACCGTTTGCGTACCTGCACTCGATTTCTCCTTGTTCTCCTCCTGCGGTTTGTCTTGGTCTCCCTCCGCGGTAGATTTTTCTTTCTCCTTCACAGCACCGCTAAAGTCTTTCCGCTTCAAAGCCTTATCGTAGACGGCCGCCATAAGCTCGGAGCGTACGCGTGCCGTAGAGCGGCGGGAGAACCCTAAAACGCGAAATGAGCGTACTTGGATCTGATGAGAAGGAGGACAAACAAAGGTGTTGCAGGTTACACTGCCCGCGCATGATTGCACAGAAGAACATCATCGCAGCATACATGTGCGCGAGGCCTTTGTCGCGAGGGGTCGGATTAGGCAGGTCCAACAGCTCGAGAAGGTTTTTCAGCAGATACGGCCCTGCGTACTGGAAGAAGATGGAACCGATGGTGCCAATGAAATCAATTCTGAAGCGGTATTAGCTGCTGAGGTTTACAGACGAAGGCTCCTACAGCATATCGAAGGAGTTGGCGACGACAATGCGGCGGAGGAGGGTTTTGCGGACAATGGACTGGAACTTGAGGAATACGGGACGCGACTGCATCGTCGGGCTCATCGCCCACACGTCGTCTTCGTCGAGAGTTTGGCGCGTACCCTACAAGATAAGATGCTCAGCGGCCGTGTGGTCGAAGCACCGGTAACGCCAACCTTCTTTACCAGCGGATACATCCAGCTAAATGTAATCCATTGGTAGAGGGTCGTGTAGTCCTCGGGCGATACGGAGTTGCCCTACAGCATTTGGTTAGCGCTGGGAAGTAACCAGAAGCCACCGAGGTACATACAATATCTTCCTTCTTGATGCGCGCCGATGGAAGTGCCATCGGGATCCCCGTCGCTAAAGACAGCAGTACTAGTACAATAGCGAAGTAGATGCTTGAGGCGACGAGCAAGTACCGCGGTGGCAGCGGCACGTCCTGGTCCCCAACCGCGTATTCGAACAGATATCCGCCGATGACCAACACCGCGCCGCAGACATGCGCGACGTAGAGCGCGAAGAGGTCGAATGGTGCTGTGGTCGGCGGGGAAACGACGCTACGAACGGCGGTATAGAGCCATGTCGACGCGACTAAGCCCAATCGCGTCAGGCCCCACGAATCCGCAGTTTGGTGAAGGGCGCCCGCGACTGCGAGGGCAGTCCACGCGAGGAACTGTATGATGCCCACGAACGCGAATACGCGCGCGCGCCAAAGTGGCGTCGGTGCAGTGGGGGCTGCCAGATCGTTGTCGCTAGCGCTCTGGGCGTCCGCTTGAATCGCTTCAGCTTCATGCAGAGTGAGGAACTTGGTGAACGGGACGCGCAGCGCGCGGGGAACGGGGATTGGGATGGCTAGAATGCAGAGGAGAGCAGTGATTGAGAAGGGCACGAACGCGCCCCACCAACTGCGAATGCACGCGTCGCCCAAGTCGAAGGCAGAGGTTTGCTGGCCGCAGGGGCTCATCGGCGAGATGGGAGTTTGTGCCAAGGTGTGCGAGTGTAACTGGCAGGTTACCGCTAGTCTGTGCTCGGTTCTGCTGAAGGGTGTTCTATATATGAGTAGAAGATGGCGCAGATGGAGGGCGGAACGCGTCTGCGCGAGACTGATGGGCGAGGGTTACGGATAAATACGCGTTTTACGCTGTCTGCAGAAACGAAACAAGATATACAGTAGCTGAAGGATTGGTGAATGCAAGGTGGAAGGCAGAACAGGTCTAGAAGCCAATAATCTTGCTTTACAAGGTTTAGAGCATGCAAGACGCGTGCTACACGGAAAAAAACACAAAGAATGAGAAATTTAGGCCCAAGGATAGCTGCTACTGAACTCAGCCTTACCGAATGCAGCTGTCGTCGCGTCAGCTGCAGGCACCGCTGGTGCACCATCGCGGTAACCACAAGCTACGCTGGACATAATCAATACCTGCCGGTAAGCTACCACGATGAGGACTCTTGCGTCGCAGTTTAAGCGAAGGAACAAGCCCGCCATGTACGTCCAAAAACTAGGACGGCGTTCATGCTCAGGGCCGGCTCTGTTGGATAGGTGGGTGCTGTACGATACAAAGTATCTGCGCTTTATAAGCTTGGACTTTGACGCGACTGCACCAAGAGACATACGAAATACACTATGCCCAGTTGTCGATAAGCGCGTCGCGCATCTCCCCGATGATTTTGGTTGAGTCTTGTCCTTGTAACTCTGTAGGTCGAGATGTAAGCAAATGAAGCGTCGGAAGGACGCCATGCACGCACTGAAGGTCGCCTCGATGACGCTGATCTCCGTCGCGGTCGTCTCCAGACCAGTGAACGCGCACCAATCGTTCACCACCAGTCCTGCGCCAATAACGTCCGAACCGCGGTTGACTGTGCCCGCCTGCATTCGTTTAGCATCCCTCGCCGCGAGAAAAAAAGAGAGGAAAACGCACCACAAGGGGAATCTGCAGCAAACTGCTCAATTCGTCCTGGTCCTGCACACTCGTTTTGGGATGCACCAGCCCGCCCTGGTTCGTAATCGCGCAATAGCTCCCTACGAGCACGTTGTCTGCGATGGTCTGGCGAAACACCTCAACCTTGAGGACGTCTGCGATGATCTCCTCCGTCTCGCGGTCGACATCCGGATGTACGAGCGCGACGTAGTCGTTGCATGCGATGACGTTCCCCAATGCTGAGAGGCGCTCTTCGACGCGCTGGATGGCGACTGCGTCGGGGAGGGAGTTGCGCAGGTGCTGCAGTTCTTGGTCGGTTGTTGTTGACGGGACGAGCAGACCGTGCCGATTCCCTTCCAGACGATTAGCAAGCAAATCAGCGACGTGAAGAGGGGCGCGCGCACCGGCTGTTAGGCGGCCGACTATCCTCGTGCCTCCGATGCTGGTGTGGACGAGGGGAACGATGTCGCCGAGATCGGCCTCAAACGCCGAGTAAAAGTTTGTGCTACCGTTTATCGCGACGAGCGCGTAGGCGTTGGTGAGTTTTGAGAAGACGCCGATGTCGGAGTGGTTCTCGAACTGGATGCCTGGCGCTGGGTGAGCGGGGATCGGGCAGACAGGGAGGCTTTACGGGTCGCCATCGAGGTAAACGGCAAGCGGGACTGATTCGGCTGGATTCGGCCTTGGCTTCTGGCAATGACCTCCGACGCAGATCGGCTACGTATCGCCATTGTACGCTGTCTACTCCGCTGGAGACGTGTTCTGAAGCTCCAGGCGCTAACTGCACTCAAATTCAAGCCCTCCGACGTGTCCTGTGCATGTAAGGACGCGAGCTGGTCACTTCCCCGCTCACCGCGATCCTAGCCTACGTCCTACAGCTACAAGCCGCATTCCCGCCTTCTAAACCAGCAGCACCGACAGCAGACGGGTCGTGGAAAGCACACGCGCTGTCCTTGGAAAAGGAGCTGGCGGGGTTGAGGAAAAAGCTTGATGCGGCGAAAATTAGTGCGTTGTCTGCCCCGCTTGTGTGCGGTTTCTCAACGAAACGAAGAATCTATAGCTGCTCCATCGCCTCTGCCTCCTCCGGAAACGTCAGCAGAGCCTGTGCAGAAGCGCAAGCCGAAGAAGAAGGGCTCGAATAAACAGACCGAACCAGAGGTTCTAACATCTAGTGCGTCGTTCAGTATCGCAGACTTTTGCCCCCTTTAACGCGTTTCTAGAATCCCAATTCACCTCACATCCCTCCCTGTTTGCCAGCCTTGAGTCGTTTGACCAGCTCGTGTCCGTTCTGGATGTTGAAGCAACCACCGCCGCGCAGCGATCTCTCCTCATGCGGACATCAATCCTAGTCGTAAGCGGCATCGCAGACGTCTTCCAGCCAATCCTCCAGAGCAAAGATCCGTGTGTCGAGGCGCAGCGCACGACCCTACAAGGTCTCGCGTCCGTGATGTCCCAAGTCTTGTCCTCCGCGCTCCCAATTCTCCTGCGCAAAACAACCTCGGTCACTTCTCTTGTGAACAAACTTCTTGACGCGCTCATTTCCTCGGTCCTTACACCGACTTTGGAGGCGCTCGTGCCGCTGAACAACCGCTACCTTCACAGTCTCTTCCCTCTAGACGGTAATGCTCCAGACGTGTTCCCAGTGGACATCCGCCCCGACGCGCTGCATCTCTTCCAAAGCGCGTACAACCCGCTCGTCTCCGTTTCATCGTCGTTCCAGCACAACCTCCGGAACACACTCGCACTCGTGGCCATCGCGCAGCTCGACGCCCTCTTCCCGCCAGCAGACGCTGAGCCCAACTTGAATGGCCATAAACCCAAACCCAAAACACACGTCATGCGCGTGGACGCGTTGGCGCAGAAAGACGCGGTGGCGTATCTGTGCAGCGTGCTCGATCTTCTCTTCGCTGCAATACCGAGTGCGAGCGCCAGCGCCCCGACGTTCGAGCAGCGCATCGTCGATTCACTCACAAAGATCCTCAGGCGGTGTCGCAGGAGTGGCGGAGAGCTGGATTGGGACGTTATTGACGAGGTGGGGTATGAGATGATTTTGGGCGTGGTTGAGGGGTATTGGAGGTACACAGGTGTTGTGCAGCCGTCGGTTTCGGACGAGTCGTGATTTTGGAGCCCGCTCATTCATTCATTTCTGAGAGATGACCGTGTTCGATTCACAGTACACTTAAACTCAGGTATTGGGGCGACTCGGACGTCGAAAATGCTGACAAGCCGGACTATGTAAACAAGAGCGCGCTGACGCGGAGAGCAAGGAGAGGGAATCTGAGTGTGTAGCTTGGGATGGGGGAGAGCTGGATGGTAAGGTGGAAGATGTTACGGTTGCTGTGGTACCGCTCAAGAACCACTTAAAAAGTTGAACACTCTTTCACACGATGGTGCACAAATTTACCTTGCGTCCAGTAACTGACTCCAGTTTGCCTATGTTGCCAAAATAAGAGGTGGCGTATTCGTGGTATTAGTGGCATCGCCTAAAGAACTATTCTAGCTAATCGCGCGCAGGCAATTCGGGCTAATATTGAGCGGAGAATCAACTTCGAAACTGAGCTTCACGATGAAACAGCGAGCACGTCGGCTCTCGGTAACTTCATGAGCCCCACCTCAGAGCTTCTGTTTACTTTCGTGGTCCAATTGGCCCCTCTATTTCTCCCCTCCTTGCTCGTCGGTGGGGTGCCTCCACCTTCGCAACTTCTTGCTTTCCGTTCTCCTACCGAACGCATTTAAAATGACCGCAGACGCTTCAGTCTGAGGACGACATACGACCCACCACTCACTATGCGATTTCTCTCTCTCTCCATTTTCATAATCTCCCTATCGAGCGTCGGCGCGATGACCATGGCCGCCGGCGGGTGTTCCGTGCACCAGGACGTTTGCGGCGTCTACTACGACAGCGTCATGTACCAGTATCGGCCCTGCTGCAGCGGCCTGCGTTGCGTCTCGTACGATCGACTGGATGGAGATTCTGCGGAGGGCTCTGATGTGGTAGGTTCCGCCGTTAGTCCGTTCCGAGCGCGGGCTGACGGGGTTTGGTTAGCGATGTGCTTGAGCTGCGTGTGAGAGGAGCGTTTGAACACCTCGGGCCTGATTCTATGCGCGTAGTCAGATAATGAAAGTAAAATCAACTATCCTAAGTTATCAATGTTCACTGCACGCGTCCTGTACTACCCCGCGATGACCGAGCTCGCCACTAGCCTCAGCAAAGCCTTCCCACTGCGACACCACTAAAGCGAAACTCGCGTGAACTGTGGTAAAAATCGCCCCTGCGTGTTTGAAATTCCATGAGACAACACCAGGCCTCGCCCTAGTGGTCTTGACACCCACCACCATGTCGCCCAACCTCCCAGACGAGATAGTCGCAGAGTTCCTCGCCCCGGCTTTAAAAATCTCGGAAACCGATTTTGCAGACACGTCACTCACCTCTCCTTTCGCGACCTTTGGCGAGTCCACGTCGGCGCTGCTCGTGGTTTGCAAGTCGTGGCTTCGGTGAGCGCATTCCCTCTCAGCCGCTGCCAGATAGGCGAACGGACTTTTCTAGTGTCGCAACGCCGCTCTTATACAACACTGTCGTGATACGTTCCAGAGCGCAGGCAGTCGCGCTGCAGAAGGCCCTGCAGGGTAACGCGGAACTGGGCCCGTTCGTCAAGAAACTCCGCGTGGAGGGTGGGTTCGGCGCGCCGATGCGCGGAATCCTGCAACACGCGACCAAGATCACGGACCTCCTCCTGTTCGTGTGCGTTTGGTCCAACGACGCGACAGCGGGCCTTTGCGCGGGGCTTGGATGCATAAACCCGACGCGCCTGATTATACATGACCCCGACGAGCCGCCGATAAACAAGCAGAGTCGGGAGCTCGTTCAGAAGATCGCGGACTGCGTTCAAACCTGGACCAACTTGGTATGGTTTCGCATTGCCAGCGACGTTCAGCTAAACCGCGTTGTAGAAAATTGTGGAGACTCCATACCCTATTGAAACACTCCAGAACCCGGGTCGGAGCCGTCTACTATACACCGGCATCCTGGCGTCGCCGTCGCTGGAAGAATTCCGGGGGCAGACGCCTTATTCCAACGACGATAACATTGCAATGGACGTGCTCCAAGCGCTGGCCAGGTGCCCGAATATGAAGCGCATCGTCCTTTCGGACTATCTACCGGACGATTCGGAGAGCGCTGAACTCGCCAAGCTGATTCAAGCGGACGAGAAGCTCAAAGGTATGGTCGACCTTCGCATGTAAGTCTCCTGCGTAACCGAGATCGTGTGGCGCTGAGCTTGCCGCAGACCAGGGGACTGGGATACCTCCTCCAAGCAGCTACTCTACACAAAGCCACCGCACGAGGATTTTATTCCGTTCTCCGGGGTTCCCGATGCGATCCAAGACCAGATCTGGGGTCGCGTGCTGTTCTTCGCCATGAGTATTCCTGAGATAGACGACTTCCACGCAGGGGATATTTATCACAGGACGGCTGACGACGAGATGAACGCGGATTATTTACTGCCCTCGGACAACTTCTATTTCATTCTCGTTTGTAAACGCTGGAAGGTGGGTCCCGCCGCGTTTTGAGTTCGAAATTGGCTTACGCTCTTGGACAGACCGTCGGTATACGACATCTCTACCGCCACATAAAGCTCTCCGAACCTGGCAACATACCGCTCCTCGCCGCGTCGCTTCAGCACCCCACCAACGCGCATCTCAACCTTGCCGCCGAGATCCACTCGATCTCCATTGGCCAGGACGGTGTATTCGACGATTATCCGAGTTATGACCTGCATTTCGGGGACGAAGACCAACAGCCTTTCGAAGGCTGCGAGAACGCACTCGTCGCACTCGAGGTGGTGCTGCGTCTAGCGGTGAACTTACAGGCGCTGGATAACGGTGGGGTTCTCCTCTATCCGCCTGCGGGTCCCATCGAAGAAGAGATCCCTGTTGTTGGCTGGAATGTCTTCGAGTCGATTCCGAAGACGTTGCAGACGCTGTGCAGCGTTCGGTTCGGCGCAGCTGCTTCTCCTCGGTCGCCTTTGGTGCTCGAGTCGTTCTCGAACCTTCGCGCGCTGGAGTGGTTTTGCATGACCGAATTTTGCATGCCGCCTGGAAAGCAGTGGGCAAAAGACGCGTTGCCAAGGTTGGAGTGCCTTTCCGTCGTTAAATGGCACCCGTTGTTTCTAGCCACGCTCGCGGACGCCGAGTACGTCCCGCTCATCCTCATCCCGGTGCGCTAACCTCAGTCGAAGGCTGCCTTCCCTCCGCCGCGTTTACTTCCTCGTCGACATGAGCGCGCCGCAAAACAGCACTGCACGCGCTTTCCTCGCGAAGCACCACACCAAGTTGACGCAGCTGCGGGTGAACGTGGCCGACAGGGGCGATCCGTGCGTGCTGGAACTGTGTACGGAGCTGCCTTTGTTGATTTATGGGAACGGAGACCCGGTAGGTTTTATCTTAATTTGCATCCGCCGTATAACCAACGCATTGCGGTCAGACTGTGGATGATGACGACGAGATGGCGCGGCTCGAACAGCCGACCCTCTCGGTATTCCGACCGAAGCCCGCGCACAGCAAGTTAGAAAAGCTGATCCTATGTCTCCCCATCTCCGCGTACGTCCAAACCGGCATTTGTTGTAAATTTTCGTTCAATCGTTCCCAGGGATAAGGAAGTCAAGAATATTCTCCGGTGCATATCGTTGCATTACCTCCCCGCATTGAAGACGATACAAATCTCTAATGAGTGCTGGCCAACGAACGAGTAGGTCACTTTCTATCCGCGGGATAAAAATTGAACGCCGCCAGACGCGAGATATCTAAAAGCAAGATTATTCCAAGCGTGGAAGCGCTGTTGAGGGATGGTGTTACGACGCTGGATGGACATGGGGTGCCGTGGAGAGCGCGGTTGAAGAGGAGGAGCTAGGATTATCTAGAGGTTCTCAGTCATTTACAAGGATTATTATATCATTATTTAGAGGTTTTAAGCCAGTTACAAGGATTTGCTCTTTGGACGCCTTTGTCATCAAATGTCCATGACCGCGAAATGCCATCAACGCGTCGTTCCCCGCTTGATTCCACTCCACCACCATCCTACTAGTTCCATGGCGTTTGCTGCCGCACCACCACTACCCGACGAAATAATTTCCGAAATAATATCGCCCGTACTCCGCATTTCCGACCAGGACTTTGACAACGCCGCGTGCTACACCTCTCCTTTCGCGTCATTCTCCGAGTCAACATCCGCACTCCTCGTGGTTTGCAAGGCGTGGCTGCGGTACGCACACTCGCACTCTACTTCTTTACGCGCTCTGACTGCCTTCTAGCGTTGCTACGCCGCTCCTATACAACACCGTCGTCATCCGCTCAAAAGCGCAAGCGGCGGCGCTGCAAACGGCGCTGCGCGGGAACACACAACTCGGCGCGTTCATCAAGAAGCTCCGCGTTGAGGGCGGGTTCGGCGCGCCTATGCGGGGCATCCTGCAGCTCGCGCAGAACATCACCGACCTCTTTCTCGTCGTCTCCGTCTGGTCATCCGACCCCACGACGGGCCTGTGCACCGGGCTCGCTTCGATTAACCCGCGTCGTCTTATCATCCGAGACACGAACGAAACGGGACCGAACAAGCAGAACAAGGAGCTAGTCAAGAAAGTGTCCGAGTGTATCAAAACTCGATGGAGCAATCTTGTGCGTGATTTTGAGGTTACAACGCCCGAATGCTGACCGGACCACAGAAATCTGTTCATATTCCGCATCCCATGGGGTCTCTTGACCTCCATGAGCATGAGCGGGGCATGGCGCTATACGAAGCAATCAAAAAGTCCAAGACGATTGAAGAGATTGTCGCTCCGGCGCCGTATGCGTTCGAGGAAACGACAGCGGTCGCCATTCTGCGAGAGCTGGTGAAATGTCCGAGCATCAAGCGCATACTTTTGACGGATTATGTGCCCATGCAATTTGCCGAGAGCCCGCTTTCTGAGATGGTCCAGGAGGAATCGTTGAAGGATTTGGTGGTTTTGGAGCAGTACGTTCTCGAGAATTTTGTTCTACGCCGAATGGAGTTCATTATCGTCAGGTCGGCGTATTGGCAGCCACCGCCGCCAGCCGCCGTGTCTCAGCCAACCAATCCGCTCTTCGTACCGCTCGCTTCCGCGTCGCCGGTCGTTCAAGACCAGATCTGGAGCCGAGTGTTGTTTTTCGCCATGGACAACGACCTCATAGACGACATCCGAGCTCAGGACGTCAAGGCTTGTGCTGTTCGCGACCGTTGGATACCCGACAACATCCTTTATGCGCCGTTGCTCCGCGTGTGCAAGCGATTTGAGGTGCTCGGCAATTTCTTTGTTTCCATCGACTACAATCTAAATCCCTTCAGGCGGTCGGCCGGGTGCATCTGCACCGGCACATCAGACTTTTTGAATCTGAGAGCACGATGCTACTGGTCGACGCACTCCGATCGAACGCCAAGCTACCATCGGCGGTGCGGTCTCTCTCCTTGGATGCGGAGGCCATGTTTCTTCGGCGTCACTACGACGAGGATTACGACCCGTACGATGTACCTTCCGTTCCTGACGCACCTGCCATCGCGGCTGTCAACGACCTCCTGGCGCTGCTACCCAACGTCAAGCTTATTGACGGCGGAATCTCGAGGGAATTTCCACCTTACCCGCTCTCCAAAGACGATACCCCTTGTGTTGGGTGGGAGGCGCTCGAGACGATGGGACGAGTTTGTGCGACGTCGCTGGAAGGGCTTTTTGGAATCGAGATTGCTTCAGCGGGGAGCGTTAGATCTCCATTGATCTTTGAAGCATTCGGCGCTCTACGCTCCCTCGAATGGAGCTGCGAGACGCAATTTGGCTTTCCAGCCGGTGTGGCGTGGTCGCCGGGGTCGCTGGCGCTGCCGAATCTTGAATGCCTTTTAATTGGTAAATTTCATGTTTCGTTTTTGGCCGCGCTGGCGACTACATCGTACGTACAGTCTTCTTGTTAACCAAATTGCTTGCTAAATATTTCCAGAATGCCTTCCCTCCGACGTGTTTACTTCCTGCTCGATATGACCGCCGCACAGAGCACTGCTTGCCACGACTTTCTCGCGGTGCATCAGAGCAAGCTCACCGAGCTCCGTGTCAGTCTCGGGGACAAATGCCAGTCAAGCATCCTCGACGTCTGCCCGGATTTGCCGGTATTAATTTACGGAGATGGCGATCCAGTGGGTTTTTCGCTCCGAATCCGAGCTCGCTCTCACTTGCGTACAGGATGCACATGACGATGGCTCGGGACTCGACGACGATCGGCCTCGCCCAACGCTTCCCAAGGTCGCCATTTTCAAACCTTCCCATCCACATTCTAAACTCGAGAAAATCGTTCTTCGGTTTTTCGGATATGCGTGCGGGCCATTCCACCGCTCGCTGAACGTGTCAACTGAACAGCGTCCCGCAGAGCCGTTGAACTGCAGCCCCTCCTCGCATCGATCAAACCACAACATCTGCCGGCTTTGCGGACGGTTCAAATCTATGGTATGACCTGGCCAACGACCGAGTGTGTATACTCTTTGTGCACTGGCTTCTTTGTCTCACTTTAGTTCAGACGTAATATTGCGAAACACAAACTCATACCGACTGTGGAGACCTTGCTAAAATCGAATATTTCGACGATGGATGGGAAAGGCGTTGTTTGGAGGGCACGGCTGAAGCGTCGGAACTGATTAGACAATAGTTTGTAATATCTAAAGCGACTCGGAGCAGTTACTAGTACTGTAAGTAGTGATCAAACTTGAACTATGCACGTGCTCTTCCGGACTTTGTCCCGAACCACCATGTCCGACGCAACGCGGTCCAACTCTCGAGGTACTGAGAAGCTTAAGCGCATTAGGATCCAGGTTTGTTTGGTGGCTCTTATTAAGCCGTGCGCACTGTCGCTAACTCTATGTACCTTCCTTCAGTTGCCTGAATCCCCGCCCGTGCGGCGCCATTCCTGGTATTATCAGGAGCTGATAAAGCCGGCAGTGCTCCGATGAAGAGTCCGAGGATCCTCAGTCCCAGCCTGAGCAGCACCAGCTTCGTCCACCTCCGAACCCCGATGGACTTTCCCCGCCACGCGTCATGTGCGTTTCTTTACCCCGCCGCTACCGAGGAGCTCACCGAAATCTTTCAGCCGTGTGCGACGACCTTATCCTCTTCCGAGCTTGAAGTCGAAATCGGGCCCAATGCCGCCTTCATCCCCTGCTAAGAGTCAAAAGCGTCGTCGATTGGAGTCCCAGGAGGAACAAGCTCTTGCCCCGCAGAGCTCTAGTTTTCATTGTGAGGATTCGGAGCGTGGATCCAGTGAAGAGAGTGCTTCCGAGTATGAGTTGCTCACGAGCGCTGAAACTCCTTCATCGAGGAAGCGGCGTATTCTCCGCACCAGGGTCCGTCGCAAGACTCCCATTATCAGAATCAAAGACGAAGACCAGGCCCCTTTCTTGCGCATTCCTGCACTTTCAAACTCGGATCTCGTCAACGCGGCAGAGAATCCGTTTCAAGAGGCGCAGTCGGAGCGGAATTTCTCGCCTTCTATCTCCACCCCTCATAGCTCTTCCCATTTCCGCCACACAACCCCAGATACCGATTCGGATGTCCTCGACTACTCGCTCGGCTACCATGAGCCCACCGGAGAAAGCAGTTCTCTGCCGGCTCCCTTCTCTAGAATCGTTCATTTTGTCGACATGCAGCCATACGCGGAGTATTGTCGAAAAATGGCAACGCCGCGAACGCAGGCGTTGCCCACCAACTTTGTTCTTTCTCGCAGTAGCCCTAAGAAGAATCAGCCTTCTGGCGACGCGGGCATTTTGGAGGAAGATAGCAGCGGTGACTCAAAATCCCTGTGCCTCGAATCTGCGCCCGCGAAAGAGTCACCTCCCAGTCGCACCCCCTCCGAGTTGCCAGTGAAAAAGGAAGATTTGCCCGCAATTCTGAAGACCGACGATGAGCGTGGCTTCACTCCGGGATCCCACAACGCTTCTTGCGCTCCAGCAGAGTTGTCTGGTAGCCAGTTCGAGGCCCACGAGGCCAAACTTGGAGGAATATCGCCGCAAAGCGGCCTCATTCCAGAATCGCCCACCGCTTCCCAAACTCCATCCCGAATTCAACCCGAGCTTCGCAAATCAAGTCCTTTCTTCGCTGACCAGCGCGCGCTCTCGATGAACGTCGATTGGGAGGCCGATCCAATCGAGGAACTTCCGACAGCTGAACCGCCGGCTCCCCCTACGCCCGCCACAACCAGTCGAGACAAGTACGTTAATATGGGACTGGCGATGGTGCAGCGAATGGTGAAGGAGTATGGTGTAAGTGCGCAGATGGTGGAGGACGTTTTTGCGGAGGTCAACGAGTGGGGGCAGACCGAAGCAGTGTTGAAGGAGATGAAGGAGGCTAGCGATGCGGCAAGAGTTTCGGCTCGTGTCCGCAGACTGCACATGTACAGTGCAGCGGGTGAATGAGATTGTCTTGAAACGTTAACGTTTCCGCGTCGAAGCGCAGTATGAACTTGGTATGAGAGAATGTAACGCTCAACCACGGAGGCGAAGACGCTTGAAATTTCGTAGAATGGAGAGCGGTTGCAAGCCTGCGTCCCAGACGCGTTTAAGATAATATACTTACACAGAACAAGACCAAGACAAGATGGCAAGAAACGCGACGACGTACGACGCACTATTCCTCCTTGCCCTAATCCGCTCAAGACGCGACTGCTTGTACTCTCGCCCGTCCCTTCTGCAACTGTAATCGTGCGCCCATCGAGGCGGCGGTAATGTCGCCACTGGTACGCGTACGCTCGCGCGCCGTGTCCACATTCCCGAACGCCAGATACACTCCCGTAAAGTTCGCCAACACCTCCAATGCTCGAATGCTCGTCCGGACACTCGAGTCCCTTCTTCTCGATCCCAGCGAGTTGCTTGCGGCACTTTTCGAGTAGCCAGTCGTCTGAAAGGGACGTGTCGGTGGCCCATTTTGCGAGAAGGCACTGGGGCTGCGCGCATAGGCTAAAGTCGAGCTCGAGCTCTAGGAACGCGGCGTGGTGCGCGTTGGACGCGTCCGTTGTCGCAGGTCCAGGCGAAGTGGTACGCGTCGAAGTCGTCTTGGCAGGCTGGAATGCTCAAAAGATACCTACCGTACCAGCGGCCATGGTGACAAGTCGAACGTTGGTTTCGCTTTCAGAACGCACAAGACAACAGAGATCCATTCTTGGTATAACTACGACTAGACGCGGTCAGCTTCGGCTCAGCTGCAACACATGGAACCACTAACCTAGCAAATAATGCAATGGCACCCGCTCACGTCGTCGGCCCATGATCGACCTTTAGCCATGGTAATCGCAAGGTGCACGATCGTAGGTGGAGGTACGTCGGGTGGGGAGTGGGCGGCGAAACCGGCTTCTACAGAGTGGCGCATTTGCGTTAATGCGGATACGAGTAAGCAGAAACGCACTGGAAAGCGTTTCATCGTCAGGAAGTACGCGTCCCAGGTACACGATGCGGAGGTATGAGGCGTTTGCGGGCCGCGTGTCTGGCCAGTCTACAAGCAAGTGTCAGGAACAGCTGTTTGAGACGCTAGCGCGTACCTGACGGCCAGGAAGCCCACAGGGAGTTTTTCACGCTCTGTATTTTGGTACGAGGCTCGAAGGACCGCATACAGCGGCTCCCCGAGGGTAGCAGGAACATGAGCGCCGTTTGTGGCGGATCGACGTGGGGTTCTAACAAAACCCCGGAAGGGTCGTCGTCGGACGCAATGTCGACGCGTGTAGCGGACGTGCAGGCGCTGACATCGCGGTATGGGCTGAGAGGGGACCTGAGGTGGGAGGAGGAAGCAACCAGTGATGGGTCGCGCTGCTGCATCTTGACCCGCGACTTGTACGTCGCTTGCCTTTATATACCACACTCGCGTCTAGACTAGGCCGTTCCATTTTCGCCGTTCTCTCATCCTTCCGACTCACACCGCTCCTCCAATTCGGATCACTCTGGCGCATTCAGCCGCTAATGACCGACTCTCTGTAAGTCTGCAGCTTATGAGCCTCCCTCGGGCCCGGTCGGAGCGCCATGCGACAAAACGCCAAGCGTCCGTGGCGCACGTACGAGCCCGTTGCCGGACGGACGATTTGACATCCTGTCCACCGTCATCCAACTCGGCGGACTCCGGCGCACCGACCCTCTGGCAAACGGCGTTGAAGAAGCTGGTATGCGTCGTGTCCCCGGCGTAATCTACGGCCGCAACTACCAGAAGATGCTCATATCCCGCTCTACAAGAATACGACGCCCTCAAGAGGCTCCGCGGCGGCGCGGGTTCACATGCTTCCCGACGTTCGGTCCTTGTCACTTAATTCAACTGCTCACGCGGGCCTCAGGCGACGTATCCTCTCGTTCTCGGCCTGCGTGAGGGCTCCATGGCGAATACTTCTTGCGCGATGCGGTCTGTCGGTGTAGATGCTCATGGTAGCTCGGTTAGTTTTGTATGGAGTGCTCAGAGACCGGAAAAGCCAGAAAGACTTTGAGGTATTTTCTAGGGTGCCTCCGGATAACATGGCTGGATGTTGGGGAGACAGATACTTTTCTTGTAGGCAGACCTGGCTTCTCTCGATGAGACCAGCGATGGTGGTCCTGCGGCCTCGATTATTTTCTGCTATTATACCTTATTAGAATCTGCGAGATCCAGATTTTTCTAAAATCCATGAATGGCTGCTCCATTTTGGCTCCATTGTTTCCATGCTTTTTGTGTTATTAGCTCGCGCTCTGAAAGTAAAATTCACAAAAATCTAGCTATCCTATTGGCTGAGGGAGCTCTACTCCCATTCAGTTTTGTGTCTTTATGCAAGTTCAGAGCGCGAGCTAATATGCTTTAATAAGCCCTGTGCAAAACCACATTTTAGAGCATATAACAAGGTCTATTGCAATGCGATTTTGTGCACACCAACGAACACCTGCCATCGCATCTTTGCAGAGTTCAAAAGCAACGAGATTGGCGAGCCAGGTTCAACAGCCTTCAGGAAGTTACTCAAGCTACTAAACTGCTGAGATTCTTGAATAGGGGCAGCATTGATGGGAATAATTCATCATAATATGCAGATCTCCAGGTATCCTCTTTGTTTTCAAGATTTTAGAAAATCTACACTTGTCAGTAGAACGGGCTTATCGGAACATACATGAAGATTAGCTCAATCACTCCTCAGTGGTGTATCGGTAACATATCAGTCTCTCACGAGATATACTCATGTGACACTGGTGCGCGGGGTTCGATTCCCCGCTGGGGAAATGTTTTTACTTTATTACTTGGCAGTATAAGCTGATTTTTTGCCATCTTTTAGCACATACTTGAGCAGGGGTGTTAGAAAGCTTACTTTTCCCCCAAGAAGCAAGTTAAGGCCTATATCCACGAGCAAACATACCCGACCGGTTAGCACAAGTTTTGAAATTTGAATTTGTGCACCTGCAAATACCTTCTGTTCTTCTGCAAACCCTGTATGGTGTGAGCCTCCAGATTTTGTAATTCTCTGGGTGCTTGAGGTGTGAGACTGTGGGGTACAGAACATGCGCCAAAAAGCACCTCGGGGCTTCATCTCCATGAACTTGTCCAGCAATATCAGTGTCAGGACAGCGGGCCTGGACATGGTGGACGTGGAAGACAAGGAGAGAATGCTAGGAGACGGGTGGTATAGCCTCATAGATATCAGGGGTGTTGGGTGTTGTATGAACAGATGGTAGGGTTGACATTTTATGCATGTCTCTTCCCATCCCCTGAGATAGTATGTGACAATGTCTTCCTCAGTAAGGCTACTAGTATTGACCAAGACTGCAGTGCAAGCCAAATTAAACCAATCAGGAGGAATGTGACTGGTTACCGGTCACCCGGTAACCGGAGTTCCAGATTCCCAGATGCTTTCTTTTGGTCATTCCACGGAGACTTTGATCTGGGTTCATTTTGATTTACAACTCCATTATGGCAAGCATTTAACTATATAGTACTGCCTATTCGAGCACCCTACCAAAGATATTGGATGAGAGCCTATATATGGCTTTGCTTGTAACTTTGGGAGTTTTGAGTTCTAGACTATGTGTCTGAATGGAAATTGATAAGATGCATGAAACGGAGCAAATTTAATCTGGGAAAAACGGGACAAAATACTGATGGGAACTCTTATAAGGCCTGATATTGGGGATTTGCTAGGTTAGGGTTAGGGTTAGGGTTAGGTTTTAGTTAGGTTAGGCTAGGTCAGGACTCAGGATTAGGTTTAGTTAGGGTTAGGATGAAGTTAGAGGTTTGTTAGAGTTTAGGTAAAGTTCATGGGGACGTAGACAAAAAAGTGTGATAGAGACTGATGCAGTCATGAACAAGCTTAACTGAGGGCACCATTGAAAAGCCAGACCTGAAAAACCCCTGTAGACACCCTTTTATATGTCTAATATAGTTTCTATTAAATTGCAAGTAATCAAAAGAGACTGCTGCAAAGTACAGGGGCAGACTTCTCAAAAGGGCAGGGCAACTGTCCTGGATATTTGCAAAAGCCGCCTGGTAAGGCACCAAATTACTTGCAAAGTTATTGACTGCAGCTGCTCCCCTCTTCTACATGCTCACAACCTTGGGTGTCCATGCAATTTTGCGGGTTGCACTGTTACATGGGTGTGTACTGCTACCTGACCTGCTACATGAGCCCAGGTTAGCATGCTAATGCAAGGTGTCATATTCTCACTTCCACTCTCTACTTTTCCTCTGGGGGTGTGTGCTACACTTGCGGGGGTGTGTTGAATTACAAGCTGGCACACGGCTGGCGCCGCTGCTGGCGCCCTGCTGGCTCTGCTAGATCATAGATTTTGTACATATTTATAGAGAGAAATGTGAGTTGGCCCGTTGCGATGCGCGTTTGCAACCGGTTCCCTGCATCTTTGGATGCTCTCAAAATCCAACACCCATCACAGTGTCACAGCAGCCCACTGAACCCATTGGGTCAACGAATCAAGGTTGGGTGTACATCAAGTTGGCGGTCAGGATGTACACCGTTAGATTGCCCAGACCAGGAAACCTCTGATATTTGGGAAAGAGTCTGTTGTAGTCATCCAGTTGGCCAGAGACTGAGCCGCATATCCAGTCATAACACTTCCGGAACCGCATACTAGACCAACCAGCAAGTTGTTGTCTTGTATTTGAGCAAAATAGAACCACATATTGTGCTCGAGACAGTAGGCGGCGAGTTGTCTTGGCGACAGACATAGTTTAGCAGAGCTGCGTCATGTGCTCTCCAAAGAACACCCCACGTATGTTCTGCATTTTTTTTTGCAGAAAATGTGGATAGTCTCGGAAGCACAGGATGTTTGTACGTCCATATTCCGTGTTATATAGAATGCCATGGAATCCTAGGCAAGAGGCAACCCCCCTCAAGAGTGGCGAGAGAGGCAGCTGTGAATGACTATTGACGCTAGAGGCCTGCGTTTGGTACAGTGCAAGCTCCCAGCATGGATGAAAGGTGTCGGGATTGTTGAGAAGTTGTTCTTGGAATGTGGATGGCATAGTAACCGAGGCTGGTTGAGCGTAATTGCAAGCGCCTCATTGATGAACAAGTTGAAATCTGTCAACCTGGCTAGGATTGTTGCATCCAAGCCTTGCAAATTGGTGTTACCCTGGACAAGAGGGTGCGGATTCACAAGTCCAGGAAGGTTGGGTAGATTGGGTTGTCGCTGAACCTGATGCAGCGGAGGAAATTGATGCCATGGGAGGAGATGGTTGCATTGGGCCTGATTCCGTGGAGGACGACGTTGATGCAACGGACACCATTCACTGAGAGGGGGGGAGGTGGTTGTGTTGAGAGAGGAAGGTGCAAATTTGAAGGCGATGCAAAGTATAGATTAAGCGGCTGGATCTCGGAACGGCAGAGGCCAAGGCTTGCGTGTCTTGCTGGTCAAATAATGCCGATCAACATAATGTATCTGGATGTTGGATGGGATTTATAAGTGGGGAGATAGCCGCCATGTCTGTGTAAGACGTTGAGGTGGCGCCGGCAAATGGATGGTCGTGGAGTGAGTCCTGCAGATTAGTGAATCGATCCATCCAATTGGTCTGTGCCAGAGAACTGTTGCCTCCAACAATAACTGTGTGGACGTGTGTGGGTAATAGCCGTACTAAACAGCATCGAGCAAAAGTGCCTGCTGTCTGATGGTATGCAGGATGGCAAAGACAAGCCATGCTTGGTACCGGGAATGGTCCTGAGGAAAACCCAGTCACATTGCGAGTATCTGTGTACACACTTGTACGACGTGGTCGACCAAATCCTGAGGTTCAAGGAAGGTGTGACAGCGTGCATTGGAATACTTGTAATTACTCTACGAGGTTGAGGTCAAAGCCATATGAGGAGGACTTGAAGGTGTGGGATTGAGCGCCTTCTTTCTTCATGTCACGCGCCAAACATGCCATCCAGTTGCAGAAGGGAATTGGCCCAATGCCAATGGCCGCAACTGTAGCCTTGATGCAATGGGGAGCCGTAGCTGTAATATTTGAACATGCTACTGTGGATATGTCCACCCAGGAGGATTTCATTCTGCATGGAGATGTCCACCCGTGGACATGTCCATAGCTTGGTGGACCTTGTCAAGTGATTGGCTGACTAATACAGGTATTTATGAATAATTATTAGAAGACCATATTAGGCAATTTAATGGTGCCTCTAGGGGTTTTTTTACTACTGCCTTTCCATTGGTTACATCAATTTGATGGGTGATGGCTTCATCAGAAGATATTAAAGAGTCCTCACTTTGATCCGGGATCTTTGCTAGCTAGAAAAGTTCTATAATAAGAGCCTAGCCATCAGATTTTGATTGTTGAAATCATTTTTGATCTTGACAATCAATTTCTGACCTCATCAGGTCATGCCTAAGCTGTGCAGTATTCTTATTCTGGCATGGATATCTCCAGCCGTGGACATCTCCATGTAAAATGACATCCTCCTGGGTGGACATCTCCAGCAAACCCTATGGCCATGGGTGGAACAAATCCTACTATCTCGCAAGATGTACCCCAAGATTGTGCCCAAGATGCATGACCTGGAGTGTGTTGTTCACTTGGCCATCGTCTGTTCGGCGCACATATTCCATACAACTCGCGGGAATGGTCGGTTTTAACACCGCCAATCTCGTGGCCGCACACACTGCTCACCGCCCAGGTGCATCATCGAGTCTGTTTGCTACGCCGGCTCCAATGAAGGATTAAACTATGGCAACATGCCGAGTCGTCCCCAACCCGCAATTGCCCAATCAACCAGATTTTGTCATCCTCCTTCGCTTTCGCAACCCAAAAGAGCATTGTGGAGATAGCAGGCACTTCATATATCTGCCTCTCACCCTTGCACCTCCGGGAATGCGGGCTATATGCCCAGTCACGTTCCTCCTCCATCTTGCTCTTGAAGACGACATCTTTGCCAACGTTCATACCATTGAAGAAATCCTCACTCCCGCCCACGCCCCCACCATGCCCCATACTCTCGTCATCTGTCCTGAGGCCCTTGATGTCACGGTTTAAGCCTAGACCAACACCGGCCAACTCCCCATCATGATCGCCGACCCGCAATGCCCAATACAACCTACAAGGGGCGCTCCTAATGACCTGAAAGCCCGATCGGACGTACAGGGTTATCCCTATAGTACATATTGTATATAACCCTAGTACCACTTCGGGAGAGGCGTAACCTCTCCCTTGTCTATACACTACTTCGCCCTTGCCGGGGTCAGCAACTGTTCTCGAAACCCGGTCTTATTTCCAGTTCCTCGATGGCATCCAGTCCCCCGCCGGCAAGCCTGACCTGGTCCTGACACTTGACCTCCCTATCTTCAGCAAATTGTGTGTTGGTGCGGATGGTGTGTACAAGTTTCATTTGACTAAAATCCTCTGCGCCTCCACCCACAACAAGCATCTTGCAGCGTCTTGTTCAATGAGGGCTTCTCCATTAAGATAAAAATGTATGGCTAGTGCCATATGGCAGGAAACAACTATTGCTTCTTTCCCTAACAAGCTAATCCCATGGTTGTCCACTCCTAGTTGTAGCAGGCATGCGGTTCCAGGTTCAACTTAGCTGTACTTACATGTTGTCTGCCGCAAACTGACGACTATGTTGCGCTCTACTACAATGAATCCTTTCGTCTCTACAAATTTTGATCTAGTTACCTGTATGGCTCTCTTCTGCCTATCAACCCCTTCCTCTCATCAAAAAGCGCCAGCATCCACTCCGACTAGCGACAAGGGGACAGCGGCGGCGGCAAAGCTTCCATATGCTAAACCAACCCTAATTCAAGGAGCTTGGAAGCTCACCTGTAAAAGCAGCAGCCGCCAATTTGACTCAATAGCTAACTAACAACTACCAGGGCAATGATGTCCCGCAACTATCACCCAGCCTTTCCACTTGTCTCACCATGTCCAGCACCTCCATACTCCTTTGTCTATGCACGGAAGACACGATCTGCACCAAGATTTTCAACCACTGCAACCTTAAATATCTTTGTACTTTTTGCGGAAATGCACCCTGCCGATAGACGCACTGTCAAAAGGTTCCTCAGGGCAAACAGAAACCATTGTATGATTCTCTCTTTGACGACGAGGAGGTGCAGCAGCTGCGATTGCATTTGAGGGCCAGCGCCAGCACCATTGTCGGGTCCTGGGCACTCTAATCGTACTCATCATCTGCATAAGTGAGCACCAATGGTGCTCTTGTGAGATCAAATTTGATGCAATCAGTTCTCGAATGGGAGAATGGCAAGTCTAGCATATTGCACATTGAATTTTTCAGATATCGAAAAGATCGGATCAATTATACTCACAAAATAAGAGCTTTGCTGCAACATGTTGTAAAGACAGCATATTGTGCTGTATCAGTTGACCTACCATGTTTGGAAATTTGATATTATGTCAAAATATAGCTGTTATATGTCTCAATCACCTCCTTTAACTTCAGATAATTACACCTTCATCTTGCAGAGATATCCACAAAAAAGACCTTTGTGGGGGTTGGTAGGACTAGCCATTTTGCTGTAAAAAATCCAGCATTTGACCAGGTCCTCAACATAGACTATGCCCTCTCTCGGCATGTGACGGGTCCAATGATTTAAATTTGGGGGATCATTGCAGAAGAAGGACAGCATAATTTGTGTCAAGTATCGTAATGATGGGATCCAAATGGTGTCGACTTGAATTTTTAAATCCCGCCTGGCGCCAACTCAAATTTTAAATCTCGGCTGGCGTGGACTCGAATTTTAAATCCCGCCTGGCGTGGACTTGAATGTCAAATCTCGGCTGGCGTGGACCCGAATGCTGCTTGAAACAAAGATTTCCTTTTATAGAAGTCCTTATATTCCATCATTCCATCAATTTTTAGCAACCACTCTATGCTCCCGACCACCACCATGGCCATGAACAAGCTCCCTGCTGAGGTCTACGGTATTATTGTCGACTCTGGTTCTGCTACCGGAGCGATTCCCAGCGTCTGCCGTACATTCAAAGACACTGTTGAGCGCTGGCTGTTCCGCTCTATCCATCTCTTCACGGACCAGCAATGGCTCATGACCACGCTCGTCGAACTGCCTGTGGAACTCAAAACAAAGATCCTTGTGGAGTGTTGCTCTCAGGTTGGCACCCTCGCGGCCAATGGCCTCTGGCACCTCACCAGACAGTTCCACGCCATTGCCCTCCTCCCTCGTTTCTGGACGATGCTCCGCATCGAGGATAAGAAGCATTGTGTATGCAATAGCAAGACCGAGCCCTTGCGCGCCTTCTCCAACTCCACCTTGACCTCTCCCAAAATCTCCCCATTACCATCTCTATCGCCAGAATTGCCAACAAGGTCTTTTGAAGAATCATTCGGGAGGCTAGCGTGTATGGTTGTCTCCTTGACCTTGAGCTCACGATGAACCTTGAGCGTCTCAATACCCTCTTTCCGGCCCATATCCGCTCCCTTTCCAAGATAACACGACTGAGTATCACGACGAACTGCTATATGCATGAATATACCAAGTATATATAGGCCCAGACAGCCATGACCACTACCTGGTCATAGCAGCCTTTTGGCTCAGTTGGCTATCATGTTGGTTCTTGGGGCACAGTTGTCACACGAACCTCACCCGCACCTCCAACGAGTCCGAGGTCTTTTGCAGCACACCTCCATTCCCCCCAAGTGGACTACCAACGCTCCAAAACCTCAGCCTCATTGGATCTGAATACAAACTTGCCGACATCATCCCCAAAGCCATCGCTGTCCATAGCATGCTCACCAACCTTCTCATGGACGTAGTTTGCAACGACAACTACAACGAAGCACTTACCCCCCAGCCCATCTCCCTCCCTCTCCTCCAAACCTTGGAGATCCACAAGGTTGTTCCTGGCGCCGAGTACCTCCTCCGCGTCATTGAGGCGCCTCAGCTTACTAGCCTCATCATTGTTCCCTACAAAATTCATCACGACTACGAACTCGATGCATTGCTTGCAACGCCTCTTGTGGCACAGTTGGCTTCTCTTGTCTTCTCGCGCGTCCAGATGGGTGTTATGTACACAATTCCTGCCAAAGAAAAGGGCAAGTACGTGTCCTCGGTCAAGGTTCAGCCGCCCGCGCTCTTGCGCGTTTGGTGTCGGGCTTACATGCTCTGAGCGCCGGTCTACAGTCCATCTTGTCGAGCGCACTTTGGAGAGTTTTAGGCAGAATCTCAACCGTTTGGTCTTGCATACCCGCGTTGCTCCGCCGCAGACTAGCCGCTACACACTTCCCCCAGGCAAGCAGGAAATTTCTACAGTCGAACTGGACAAGTGGGCTCATTGCCTGGGCGGCGTCAGCGCTGCAGAAGTTCCTGCCAATGACTAGGGCCTCGCATTCATCAAGGAGCTTGCCCTCCATCCGCTGGGCATCTGCAAGGTCCATTTCGTTGTGAATACCGAGTCGGAGGCAAAGCTTGTGGCAACGGTGTTTGCAAAAATGACCAAAAAGGCTTTGTTTGAAACTGCATTCATTTGCAAGGACAGTGTCCCGTACAAGTATGTAGCGTGTCTAGACCAGCTGTGGCATCAAGAAGAATACATTGAGTTGCAGTTCATAACTTGGATACAATCTCCAACACCAAATCCCATGTACCCTCGTCCATGATACATCCCCATTCCTTGTAATCACCACACTTGATGGTCCCCATGCACCCCACATTCCCTTCATGCTCTAGTAGAGCAACCTAGTGCGCGGGTTGCAGAGTCGGCCCCATCGTCTTCTTTATTTTGGCAAATGCTCGGTACAGCCCATCCCGCCCCGCAATCCACTCATTCACCTTCCTCGAAAACCGCCCAAAGACAGGCGCAGTGAACTTGATCTCTAATCCCTGCTCATTCACCTGCTCCAGGTTCCAGCCAGCAACAACATCTGCATTGACCCTTGCCTCGACAAGCGGCTCTATCTTGATGCCTTTTGCGATTGGAAGATGTCCGCCAACAAACTCCAGGAGAAGTCGTAGTTCCGTTGAGTCGTAGGTGTCATCGGGTCTATCTCCGCTCTCCTCCATGGCTTCTGGAGCCTGCTGCCTATCACCGTCTGGCACCACAGACGCCGACCGGGATCTGGACCCTGAACGCGATCTGGATCCCGATGTCAAGTTGGAGTGATCCCTCCAACGATTTGGGTTTTCCATTGCCTTAGAGCTGACCTTCCGGCGCCCATAGCTGGGAAACTTGTTTGCCGCCTTTGGACACCAAATTGTCACCTTTGCCTCGCCAGCCTCAGTCCGCACATTATTGATGCGCCATTGGATTGCAGTGTTTGAGCTTTAGATCTCCTTGAGTCGCCTCGGATCCATCAGCGTACATGCTGGGAGCGCGGCTAGACGGTGCGATTCAGGAATAGTCTCATGCATTAGCATGAAAGCGTCATTGTGGTAGACTTGATCGACTGGTCGCGCTGGAGAATGTGCGTGCAGGAATCATCATGCATTTCTGCATGTTCCGGGCAGTGGAAGGTGTTGCATTTGTTGTTACAGTGGGTGTTGCACTGAAGGAGTGGGAAATCATGTTCCGCATGAAGATGATTGATCAACTCCCCTGGTGTTGCACGCGTCGCTTGTATAAACATTAGATTCGTAGAAAGAGCAGATGAGCATCAGATACCTTGGCTCGTGAGCATCACACCATGGTAATGGACACCTCTTGCATTTGCGGGCGCTATCGGAGAACAGACTCCCTTCCCAATGAGAGCAGAAGTGGTCTCGTAGCTCGCGAGCATTGCGGAAGTAGCTAAACAACACGGTTAGATGTAGCATACCGGTCCAGGTCATCTCTTACCGGACACGCATAATCCAGCCCAATGTCTCGTCAAATAGGCAGATTGGACAGTAGTATATGACACACGCTCTCCATGGAATCCCGTGTAATTGCTCAAGGTAATAAACCTCAACGCTGAACGTGTGTAGTCCTCTGAAGACCAAGTTAGCCAACAACTCTAAAAATCACCACAAATCTAACCTCGTTCCATCCTCTTCACCACGATAGGTAGCCACTTTTGCCTTCTTCGTCTTCTGTGCCACTGAACCTTGAGGCTCAAAGAACTTATCAAAGTCCTCATCCGCCTCATCCCACGTCTTGCCCAAAATGTGTCCGTTGGGCACACGGTCTCACCCTCCATCTGCACTACCAAGTCCGTGTAACATACGCTCATGTGGTCCACAAACACCTCGTAGATCAGCAACCTCTCCTCGTCGTCCATCTCATTGTCTGCAGCGCTGCGATTGTCCTTTGCACCAAAATGCTCGATTGTATCTCCCTCCTTTTCCAACTCTGCTTCTTCGCCCGCAATTGGTGCCAGTTCCTCTGGTAAAGGAGGGCGAAAGTCCATATCATCCAAATCTGTGAGGACACTCAGCTCCATGAGGACGCTCGGTTCACTCTTGCCATCTGCACCGTCTTCCGACATCTTGTCCTCGCTCCCGACTGGCATCATGTCCTTGTCCCCTGCAGGCATCATGTTGTTGGTCTTGTCCTCCACTGGCATCATGTCCTTGTCCCCCCGCCGCTATCTTGTCGTTGGTCTTGCCCTCCGCCGGTATCATGTCCTCGCCCCCCACCACCAAGTGGGGCCCGGCATTACGGATTGGTCTGATGGCCCGTTCCCACAGCATTGCCGCCTTGAATCATGTCCAGTCTAATTGTGCGGCACACACCACAAATCGCTGCTCACTCACAACTAAAATCGGCTTGAATTTCAATGAACTACGCATATGTCTGTAAAGAGGGATAATTATTTTGCTTTATTCACCTAAATGTGCTTCATTCAGTTGTGGTGGACAAATTTGGCTCATGAAATTAGACTTATAGTGCCCAGGAATAATGACTTTGGGACAGAAATGAGATACCAGAGGTCCCTGCTGCATGGGGAGGCCGCAAACCAGTGTTAGTGTGCTCTGATCACCGGGCGAGTGAAAATTCTTGGCCGGAATTGCGGCTTCCACAATGATCGGCACACCAAACTTCATATGTCAAACTGGCTTTAAATTACCATATCTAGGTCCTCTTAGTAGGAAATTTCCTTCTGTGGGAAATTAACTGCCAAAAATTGCAGATCTCGGCAACCACTGACATTGGCAAAAATATATTCCAAGAGGGCAGTCTATCTATAACTTTTGGTTTTGGAGCCGGGCAAGTGATTTTGCTCAGGAAGAGGAATCCTGACCGGCAACGTTTCTCCTTTACAGGTGGGAACAATTGTGATGGGCCGTCAACAACCCCTCTAGTGCCGGGCCCCACACCAAGTCGCCCAGGTTGGCCAGTTCTCCATTGTGGTCATCATCTGGCCCATCAATATCCATCTCGTCCCCTTTGCCTTCCACATCCTGCGTATCCAGAAATAGTGTCGTCTGCTGCTGAGTTGAACGGACTGCAGCGGACTTTGCCAATGCAGTTTTGGGCCCTCTCGTAGCTGCTCCATTTATCAGGAGCGCCTCTTGCAAAGTATACCCCTCCTGCCGCTCCTTGAGCTGCTCAACTGCCTTGGCTTGGCCTGCTTTGAATGCCACCTTGGTTGTTGGGAGATAGTACTTGTCCGCAGCTTTGTACGTTTCCCGCCAAAGAGCTCGGTAGACTCCGAATAGTTGAGCGTCTGTTGCAGGGTTGATTGCTTGTCCCTCAAATGTTGGCATTCCGATATCCCGGATAATCCACCCTCCAACACCCTCATCCTCAACCAACTCCTTGCGCACAAAGATTGCTGGCCTGTGCTCAGAGAACAATGAGTCAGAGAACAACGAGTTGTTCCAGTAGCGCATAGATGCCTCCCAGTGCAGGCGTCTCTCCCAGTCAGCACGATTCCCGAGAGCTGGTATACCGTCTTCGGGATTATTGTACAAGTGGTGAAGACTTGGGTGGGTAATGTTGAAAGCGTGGAGCTGTGAGGTTGCGGCTGGGATTAACCGGTGTGTAACATCCTTGGTAGGGTAGAGGACGTAGCCAATGCGACAGACGGCGCATCAAATGAGAACCTCCAGTGCTTGGAAAAAAACAGCCTTCTCGCTTTCATGGATGGTTGGAGCCGAGCCACTGTGGAGGTCGTTGCCCTAAGAGGAAGTGCTGGACGTTGCTGTCCTTGTCCACTTTGGCGTGGCAATAGAGACCAAATTGGATGAGGAAAAATGGTCCTGGTTCGCTTCCTAGTTTATGGTAAGCTCAGACTGAATAGTTGTTCAGCACAAATACTTACCGAGTGGAAGTTGCATGTAACAGTTTTAGCAGAGAAAACTGGCAAATTATGTCACCCCGGCCCGGAAAAAACCCCAAATCATGTTGTTCAAAACCTTTCGGCATTGGTTCCAAGGTAGCGTGACTACCGAGAATATTTTTGCGCCAAAGAGGTGTGTGACATGCGATTGGCAAATTTATTAAAATAGCACAGTACCAGACCGCATATTCGGTCGGATCCCAGTGAGCATAAACATCAGCGGCTTGCTATTGAGACCCTAAGTAAGCTTGTTGATTATGTTGGTGAGCTTGACTATCTTTGGGCTTCCTCATAAACCGACAAGGACCCCATGTCAAAGGCCATTATGATAGTGACAGACTCTACCGTATCAAGATTGGCAATAATAGGGATTCACATTGGCATAGATGTCATTCCTTTGAAGCTACATTGCCAGGAGGGCTTTGCAAATAGCTTGGCAAGCCTACATTTGGATGGAAAATGATGTGTGGCTTGTACCTCTGCGGTTTTTGATAAGATAAATGAAATGAAGATATAATTTAGTGTCCGAAGATTGGGCTAAAATAGTGATGGGAACTTTATAAAGCCTGATATTGGGGGATAGACTAGGTTAGGTTCAATTTGGTCAGGTTAGGTCAGGATTAGGTTTAGTCAGGGTTGGGATTCTGATGAGGTTAGGGTTTGGGTAAGGTTTGTAGAGACATAGAGAAAAAAGTTTGATAGAGACTGATGCAGTCATGGACAGGCTTAACTGAGGGCACCATTGAAAAGCCAGACCTGAAAAACTCCTGTAAGCACCGTTTTATATGTCTGATACAGTTTCAATTAATCATGGGTACTAGTAGTTGAAAGAGGCTGTCGCAAAGTACAGGTGCAGATTTCTCAAAAAGGCAGAGCAGTTGCCCATATAAGTTGCAAAAGTCCCCCAGAAAGGTGCCATATTTTTTGCAAAGTTGTTGACTGCAGCTGCTCTTGCACTGGGCCGTATTCCTATGAAATTGTTGCGGGAGGCAACCAAACAGAGTCCCCGGCCTTGCAGATTTTCTCCTCATCTGCCGCAGATGGTGGCTTTGTGTAGTTGAAGGTGTAGGTGCAGCTAGCACAAAAGCACACATCTTTGCGCAAAGTGAGAGGGACTCCATTGGGATAGGTCATGGGCAGTTGAGGTAGTGAGTGAATGGGGTTGGGGAGCATTTCCACCACAAGGGTGTCAAAGGAGGGGAATTGCGTGGGATAGGTGCCTCTTTTTTGTGCTCTTCCAGTAGGCCCCACTGAAGTAGGTCTGCAATTGTTGTAAGCTGCCGCCGGTACACAGAATTTGCAACTCAAAGCCACTGACTATCACTTGTTGTTACTATATGGCTGGAAGCAACCTCTGCACCAGATGCAACTCTACTCTATCCAATATATTCTGAACGCTCCTGACAAAACACTAGTATGCTGCACTCAGAGGTGACAGCCCCTGCAGACACATTATGCGAATTGATGTCAAAAGTCTCTTTGACCATGTATCTGAGTGACCTCCCGACTCGGGCGAGAACATCTCTTCAAAGCTACTGCTGCCAAGGAAATGTATATCTGCTGCGGGCTGCATGCTACTGAATTTGTTGGCCTGATGCATAAGAAATCCAATAGGCTCTTGAAGGAAGAACCACATCCTAAAGCACTCCACATGGTGCACTGGTGCTTTTGCAAAAAATAAAAATAAATAAATAAATAGAGGAAAACACTTATGTAGATGAATGGGCAACCTAGATTTTGAAAGCTTTGGGATGGCATTACAAGGATTGCTAAGAATATATAGCTGTTCATAGAGTGTATAAGCCATCATAATTGTCTTATGGGCTATATGAGGTCTAGTTGGGCCTAATTTGTTAGGTTAGACATGTTAGGGTTAGAGTGAGGGTTAGGGTTTGGATTACGTTAGAGGTTCAGAGAAGGTTCTGGGGATGTTGAAAGAGGAAATGTTGCATTACAGGGTGATGGGATTGTGGGAGAGATCAATAGATAAGACCATGGGAAAGCCAGTCCCAAAACAAACCTAGGGGAAGCCATTGTATGGCTGTCAACACCAAGGTGAACCCGATATTCTCAGGCGGGTTTTGGGTTTCCAGATTGGGATTCCCACGGTTCGGTTCAGGCGTCTCTAGACGACCCTCAGGGTAAGCAGTACGTCCAGGTTTGCTCCTGGGAAGTAGACATTACTCTGCAGTACAGGCGTAGACGTCTGGTATAAGTACTATTTGGGGACGGATAGGGAAATGTTGGTTGTCGGGTTACGGGCAAGTGTATAGGGATATGTGGACAGATGGTGACTGTCAGGATCGAGCGGAAAGGGATGTTGGGGATTGGGCGGAGAGGAGGGTAGTGGTAGGAGTCGTGTCATGACAATGGCCAGGTAGAGCATCAGTTATCGCAAGTCACAACATGGCCTGGGAACAATCCAGGATTATAGGGGCTCATTGCTACATTGGAAGGGAAACATGTCCAAATATTTGCATAAGCTTCCCAAGCGTGAGCCCTGCTTTTTTTGTGGCTACAAATGCATGTAGAATATGCCTTCTCTATAAAAAATCTACTTAGCAAAGACACATGTCTTGTATAGCTGGCTAACAGCTGTGCACTGGAGGTTACAGACTACTTCACCCTCGTTTGGGTTAACAACTGTTCTTGATCTGGACTACACCCAGTTTACTCAATGTTCCCAGCAAGAATACTGGCCTGATCCCGACAACAGCTTGTGTCTTCTGCCCTTGCGGAGCCCTGCCGGTAGCCATTGGCAGAGATGTGTGCTCTCCTCTAGAACTAGAGACATTCCCTCTGGTATTCATTTGGGTGAGGGTGTGCTTGTTGCATGTCAGGATTGACATGAGGACCAGCCGGCCTTCAATACCTTTCAGCCAAAAGGCTCCAATGTTGTGGATGGACGCAACACCCGGCTGGTCTATATATAGCTGATGATGTTGTTCCATGACATTGCAACAGTGTACTGTGGTATTTTAATCAATTTGGTGCAAGGTTTGCCGCGTGACACCCACACCGAGCTGTACCTTTTGGCATTTTGGCCACGGCAGCGTGACTGCCAAAAATTTTCGGCATGGGTTCTTTGAAACGTGAATTTACATGGTATTTTGATTGCATTTTGAGCACCTTTAGCTCTTCATTCAAACATTTGTTAAACATTAGGTGTGAAAGAGGCTGGAGAATATGTCCCGCTGCTGCCCACAGTGCCGGAGAAAAAATCTCCTATTTGGTTGACCGAGACCTTTCGGCACTGGCTCTAAACCTGCGTGACGGCCGAAATTATTTCGGCGCCGGGGAGCCGCGTGACGAGTGACCGCCGAATTGATCAAAATACCACAGTATTTGCCATTAGGTATTTTCAAAAAAGACTCACAGAAACTGTCTGATGGGGTTTCACACTGCGCAGAAAAGAAAAGGTCACGCAGATTTACTCATTTGCTCTCGGATGGAAAGAGGCCACTATTCTCCTCCCGGGATAATCAACCCCTCAACACGTTCCATTATGCTGCTCGGGATATGGCAAGATGGCCGAGTGGTCTAAGGCGCTAGTTTCAGGTAACTCTACTTCGGGTCCCTACTAGTCATTCGTGGCGTGGGTTCGAATCCCACTCTTGTCATATTTTGCAGTTCTTTTGATTCTTTTTGTTGGATGACGGAGGGACTTCTCGGAGGCACTGCCGGCCCAAACTTCTTGTATATCCATCCATGACTCTGTTCTCTGGTATCTTGGATGTCTTGAGTCCCGACGCAGCGAGAAGAACCACAATGGTTAAGTACATAGCTTATTTCTACTTGGTGTGATGATTGGGTTTTGACGCAGAAAAATTAGGTCGCATTGGCATGAACGAACAACTAGTAACATAACACTACCGCCACACAAATTGCTAGCAAGAATGAGCGCAAAAAAACTAGAACCCACACGCGCCCTGGACCGCCAAATTATTTAACTGCTTATACTCCTTCCCTCCAACAGTAGCAACAACATCAAACGTCGTGCGCCCTAAGGGTATTTGCGGTCCGCGAGGGAACGTGCCGATGTAGGTATCATACAACGGTGAAAAGGAAGCAGGGGACGAAGTAGGCGAGAGTGCGACAAATGTGGTATTTGGGCGTGTCGCGATGGTGCCTTGGATAGCGACGTTGAGGGTGTATTCGACGGTCGGGGATGTGACGGCGCCGAGGTCGTTGCGGATCTAGACGGACGCGTTGGAAAGTAAATGGTAAGTTCAAGAAATTTTGGACAGGACCTACGTTGACGATAACAGTGGTCGTGGTGAGGGTGTTGCAGGACCCGATTGGCTGGAACAAGACTACGTCTTGTAGCGGAAAGCCGCCGCCGCCGTTGTCTGCACGCGTTAACCCCTCCTGCGCATCGAATGCCCAATCAACGACGAAGGAAGAGTGCCCGAACTCGGGCTGGATTTCTGCGTCGACTTGCCAAAAGTGTACGAAGGAGCCGAAGATGGAGGTGCTTGTCTGGGATGCAGCCGTTGGGGTGGTGCTGTACGAGGCGTTGGAAGCGCCGTTGCGGTCTTTCCAGATCAGCCTGAGTTGTTAACGAGGTCGATACGAAGGAGTGAGAAGACGTACGTGACCGGCATGTTGTCGGCGTTAGCGTTTGCAGCTTCTGGCGCGTTGCTAAATATCTGTTGTTGTTTTTTTGTGAACCACAAAATTTTTAAGGCTTCGCACGAACCCGAATCCAGCCCGAGAGCGCCAAAGCCCCGCTTTCCACCAAAGCCAATGTCAACCCGAACGGCTTCACGGGCAATGGCTCGATTACATCCGTTAGTTGCACTGACCGCGGGACGGTGTTGAGCATGCGCTCGAAGAGATTGCCGCAGACTTTCTGGAACGAAGCGGGGTCAGACGCGAAGCCCTGCATGGTTTTATTGCCGTCGGACGCAAATATGCGCGCATCGGAGTTGGTTGTCGCGTTAAAGCCTGCTGCAAGGGGGTTGGAAGTGGTCCCATCGATCCATTCCGTGGCGCTGGAACATGAGCAACGCGAAGAATAGAGCATCGAACTACTCACATGTGGTTATCGAATGCGTCAAATGTTTTGTCAAAGTGCATGACTCCCTCTGGGTTATCTCCAGTAACGGCGCCATTTACCGTTTGCGGAAAGTCGATTTCATGTGTTCCACCAAGAGTATGGCCACAGGCAACAAGCCCAATCATCTCCTCGGCGTTGAAGCCCTGCTTTGCAAAGGACTCGATATGGCTTTCCAAGCTTTGGTGCGGCTCTGGAACGGTTTCCGGACCTCCAGAAGTTGCGTCGACTCGGCCCGCGCGGAAGGGAACGCTGGGGCCGCCGCACTGTTTGGTCGCGAGAATAACGCTGAGTGCCATGACGTCCGAAACTAGACTCCGAGTTGATTTCTGGTCTGTGCGCAAGGTGTACGAAAGTACCGGAGGAGGTTCTGCCCTGGAAGCCCGCAAAGAAGACCATGGACGTGTTCATAGCGCTACCGATGTTTTGCGGGCGATTGGTCTCGAAGCCGATAGAACCGTCGAGTCCACCGAGACCGGTGTTGACGTCGTGAGTCGCCATATCATGGTACGCGCTATTCCTCGTTTGTGCTGACCCGCATAGAAAAGACAGACGTACGTTCGAATCCATTCGGCAGCTGCTTGTCGTCCGGAGAGGCGACCACCAAACGGCGCTGCACCACAAGTCGATATTTCTGCCATCATGCCCCCGGCATTGAGACCGGTTGCGACGCTGTAGCCATCCTCAAGAAAGTCGTAAGGGGACGGCCAGACGTATGCACGTGCAACGGCCAAGGATGCGGCAAGAAGCGCAATTTTGAGCATCCGGGGAAGGGGAAAAAGCGGATGAGAGTGGATGTTGAAGAAGAGAAAGGCGGCGAGCTCCGACCGCGCGGTGGTATTTATGACATTCGACTAGCGAGGGCTTTGGTTACATTGGAACATTGTGGACGGCGTTGATCACCGTGTCCAGGACGAATCACAGCGGCGGTGTTTGAAGTGGGGGCAGCCTCACAAGTTGTGGTGACTGTAGGAAGCAACGGTCGCGGTAGCGTGATGAGAGCTTTTTTTTTGTTGACTGCAACCACGATGGCTCCCCAGTCAGCCTCTCTTTCCCTTCTTCGCAGACGCTCACCCTCTGTAGATGGAAACCATACACATTAGAAGACGACCTTCTCCTCGTCCGATATCTTGCCACTGAAATCCCAACCGTTCATGGTCGCAAAACGGAGAGCCGATACGACAAGCTCGCGAGTCAGGTACCACACCAGCAACTCCTCCTGCTCCATTCACATACATGTTCCAGGAGGGCAGTAAGTGGCCGGGCGGAGACCGTCATACGGCTAGTAGCTGGAGAAGTCACTATCGCGCCAAACAAACAGAAATCGACGAGCGTGTCCGCGAGTACCAACAGAACATACTGGGGCAAACCTCTTCAACAAGCTCATCGTCGCGAGTTCCTATCCTTTTCACAGCAACTTTTTTCTAAATACCTTTGTTTAGTTCCATGCCACCACGCGTTTACATTCGTTTCACGGCAGAAGAGGACGATAACTTGGTCAACCATCTAGCGAAAAACAACCCAACCGGTATTGGACGAACAGCCTCCAAGCTATACCAAACACTGGGTACCGATGTACGCAGACGTCCGCTAGTACGATGCAATCCAACTAAACATTCGGCTAACAAGGAAATGCCATGGTCGAAACGGCACAGCTCTCAAAGCTGGAAAAGCCATTATCGCAATAACCGTGCAAAATTCGATGCGCAAATCGAGAAACGGATACAAGAGTTGGCCGGTACGCGTTCTGGCTCCAATTGCGTAGTCTTTGCGAGCATTACCAGACACTCCCAAGCGCGTGAGGTTCGCCGACACGATCGAAGAAAAAGAAAACGTCCAGCCCCGTCCCGAACCGACAGTCAAAGAAAAACAAGCGCAAACCATCTCGAACTCGATTGGCCCGCAAGTTATTAATTTTCGCGCACCGATTATGGGCTCAAATCCCTCTATAGGTCGACTTATACCAAGCCATTAATATCGCCTCTTTCTTCCTACTCACCGCGAGTAGTCGCCGTGTTTCAGAGTCTAATGAAGACTATGGCGGCCATCGAACAACCCGATTCCTTGCCCGATGGATCTGGTATTCGCGCACCCGCACCAGCCAAAGCGAATGTCCATGTGGCTGGACGACGACTCCGCAACCTTGACCAAGAGGCAGAAACATCCTTGTCGAGCGAATCGGAGCTGGACGCGCCACCCCCGAGGCGGAAACCTATCAAGACGGCGCGCCTCCTCTTGAGCAGCGACTCGGAAACCGAGTCGCTCGTTGAGGGGGCCAAAATCGACGAGCGCGGATATGAGCAGGTCGCCCAGCGTCCGCTCGCCATAGCTCCGAATAGCAGCCCAAGCCTGCAACAGGCTGTCGCCGACGATGAGGTCAAGGGTGCGAACCCCGGCTCGGACGCTAAGAGCATAACGGTCGCGACTACGCCAGCGGCGCCTGGGGACGAGACGACTCCTCCGCAGTCAGTTGCCCCAAATCTGCCACGCAAAAGATTCGGCATGCCATCTCTCGAAGTTCGGATGGCCAGACGCTTCGGGGAAGCGACGCCTGACGCAGGCGAGAAATCCCAATCCCAAACACAGACAAAGACAAAGACGCTTTCTCCTTCTCCCGTAGAGCCGGAACTCGACAACCGGCTGCGAGTAATCGCGTTACCTGTCGACACCGCTGCATCCAACGCCCCCGCGCTTCTGGCGATAGCAGCACCGCAGGCTAACGCCAAACCATCACAATCTCAAATACAAAGTACAAAGCCGGTGTCGGAATTCGACTACCGCGCGTTCCTCTTCGCTACTAGTACAACCGACTGCGAGGACGACGATGCGGCTGTGGATGTCCCTCCGGATGCGGAAGTGGACAATTCCAATACACATAAACTTCGCAACTTGCAGCTGCAACCCATGGCGGCGGCGTATCACCCCCAGCCGTTATTCCTCGCCAATTTGGCGCGTCGCGTAAATTAACCGCGTTGTTCGTTAATTTAGGCCATAACTTGAACGGTCCCAATGGAAGGTTGTTCCTTTGTTAGTGATTGAAGCAAGTAGAGATGCGCCGAAAATCCTACGATAGAAAAAATCAAAACAATTGCAAGATGGAGCAAAAGATTTAGAAGCCAGGCTTCCTCGTTGACCGCCTCGGCCGCTTCTTCGATGTCCCCTCCCTCGTCACCGCCCCATGCCCAGTCTCGCTCTCCAACGACATCCCCACCAACTCGGCCAACCGCTGCTTCTCCTGGCGCTGCTCCGGATCCTCATAGACAACCCGCATACTCTGCTCTTCAGCACCAAGGCTAACACTCATGCCCTCGTACAGATCGTCCCCCGTCCCAGGACTTTGCGACCGCGGTCCCCCGAAGAGCGGAAACTTGACTGGTGCGGGTGGTGGGGCTTGAGGAACGGCGTCGGATGGGTGTCGCGATTGCGCCTGTCAAGCATGATTATGTGTTCGTCTGTGTTAATCGGAACAGCCATACCTTGCGTTGAGCACGATTCCGCTTCCCTGGTCGTCCCTGGACGGTCTCCCCGCCATCTTCAGGAGTTTCCGGCCGCGAATGTTTTCCGAGCAGCGAAACAATACTTTCCTGCAACGCTCTCGTCCGTGCTTCGGGAATCTTGGGAGGCGTAATGCTAACGCCTCTCTTGATCGGCGAGGGCGATGCGGATGAAGGTACGACGCCCCGAGCAGGGGTCTTGGAGGCTGCAGCTCGTCGCGGTCCGAGCGACGCGCCTGTCTCAACTGCAGCAACTGTTCCAGAACGTCTGAGAGCAGGCCCGGCGCCAGGGCTACTTTGAATTGGCGTAGGCACAGCAGGTCTCAGTGGTCGTAATGGAGTCGCTGCCGTACTTCTTCGTTTGGGCGGGCTGGGCGACGCAGGCGGTTCCACGTCTCCTCCAAGAATCAAACTAGGTCGACCGAATCTGAGATCTGGATTTGAATCGGCAGAAGGCCTCTGTGGAGGCAACGACGGGAGAAAGAATCCCTTGTTTGTCGTTGCATCCTCTTCTTGGCTGTCTACGTGAAGTCGGCAAGTGTTCCAAGTCGTTCGAAAAGTACGCACTGTTCGTGATATCCTGCATCCTATCGTCCGCCTTCTGTTTTCCTTTGTTATTCCGTGGTATGATTTCCTCCAAGGGTGCAGGAGCGTCGGCAGCCTTGACGAGGTACGGCGTAACACTGGGAATCGTGCTGTCTCGCGCCATCTCCTCAAGCCAGCCGATTGTGATGACGGGGATGTTCCACCGTTGTGCATGCTCGAACTTGGGTCCGCTTCCACTGGGACACAACAGATGCGTTGAATGGCGAGAGAACGCTGTCGCCAGCTGGATCTCGAGCGCCTTCAGCAACCGACGCATCCAACATGCTTCCGCTGCCTCTAGTCCCGAAAAGCTGAATACGATTTTGTTGATGCCTAGGTAGCGTGTAAACGGAGAGTTCCCAAGTTCGACAAAAGAACGAACCTGGTATGGGAAGCCGGGCGTTGATGGGTATGAACGTTACGTGCTGGTAGGCCGAAACGATCTGTTCCATCGCCAAACATTGCTCTAACCAGCACTCGGTACGATATTTGGGACGCAGGTGCGCGGCCTTATCTTTGACGTAAATGGAGCTCCCACTAGAGGTATTTAGAAGATGACCGTAATATAAGTGAGAACGCACCCAGCCAATCGAACGAGGATATAATCCACGTTATCTCCGTCCACAATCTCGCCGCCAGCCCCGAGAATCGCATTGCGAACGGCAGGAGTGTCGATTTCGCCACGAAGTGAGAACTTGACGCCAGAGAATATCTGGGGGGTAGAGGATGTGACTTTCAACGCAGCAATCGTATCTTGCGCGAGCGGTCGTCCAATCGCTGCGTCAGAACCCGCAATGGCTTCGTCGTTGTTCGGCACAGTTGTTGAACGCGCAAACGGCAATCGACTCGGTCCAGCCACAGCACCGGGATTGGGAATAAGAACGGTGTTGCAGCGCCGAAAGCTCGAGATGACGCTTCGTGTTCGATCCTCCTCCGTCTCCACGTCTCCCCGCTGCGTTCGTCTGTGCTCCGCCTCAAGTTCCTTCGCCTTCTTGGGACTCAACATAACGTTGCCGTGGCTGGGGTTGATTTCGTAACCGCGCTTCTTCAAGAGGCTTTCCCAGAGTTCTAGGGTGACCGCCGGCAGTCGTTGAGCGTGAATGATCTCGTCCGCCTCTGGTTCGACGTCAAAGACACTGGGGACGTCGGTGCTCGGAGTAGCGTTGGTCGCTTTTGTGGGCGGAGGAGGGATCGCTGTCAAGAAAACGTGATTAGTGACCGTACGCCCAACGAGAGGAAACATACGCAAACGCTCCTTCCGAGGTTGTTGGATGCTATATCGCTCCTCCTCAAGCCGCCCTACGCGCAAATACGCGTTAAAAGTCGATTACGCGTGAAAGGCGTTGTCGCGCACCCTTGTACTCGATGCAGTCCCATAACCACTCCTCCCAAACGAGCTTGATGTCGGCCTCCTTTCGACGGTTGAACCTTTCTGCGTACTTCATCTTGTCCGTCTCGTCTTTGCCACCACATAGAAGATGCGTGACGCGTACAGGACGCTCGATGACCGGGTACCACTTGCCCCCATGCTCGAGCACCTTTTTCGCGATTTGAGCGCGTCGGTCTTGAGGAATGCCACTCATACAGACGACGATGTCGGAGAATATTGGGAGACGGTGTTTAGCCATGCTCTATAGAACCATTGTTTAGAGAGTTGGTCCAGTGCGAACGCGCCTCGCACCTCTTCAGCGTCAACATCGTCCCCGTGCTGCCAGATTGCGTGGCTGTCGAGTATCCAGGACGGCTTGAGGATGGGCACTCTGCGTTCCAATGCGCACTGACGCGTGTCTTGAGTCGGGATTTTCCGAACAGCCTTGTTCACATACCTGGTACTATGGAAGCGTCAGAGCGCGGCGTATGCAGCAAGTTTATAACGCACCTTCGGGCCGCCATGCTTGTCCGCGATGAGGTGGGTGACGCGATCCGTGAAGGCGGAGACGTGAGTCGCGCCGAGCTCGATTGCGGCCTTGAATATGGAGGTCTCGGGGCACAACATGAGTGCGAAACACGACGCGCCGGGGACAAACACACACCTTGTCCTGTATTCCCGTGGCACAGATGATGAAGTTCTTGAAGGGGCGCGGGCAGGACGCGCCGTAGGAGATGGTGTCGTCGGAGCCAATGATTTGGGTGTCCTCAATGTACAGACTCGCGTCTGGCGAGACGCGTCGAGGGCGCGCGGCGGGGTCGGCGGGTCGAAGGCGGACATTCGGGACCTGATATGGTGGTTAGGGCAGGCGAGGACGGCGCAGAAGCGCGACTCACCTTGGAACTCTTGTGCCCGCGACCTCGGCGGTTCATGACAAGTCGGAGGGTGTTGATCAACTTTAGGGCCGGCCGGTTTCCAGATGCCGCCACAACCTCTTCCTCGCGATGTCTCAAACCTGCTCGACCACCACGGAATCAGGCTGTGGAATCCGATACTAGAAGCAGAGGAAAACGCTCTCAAGTCTTCTACAGGCAAATTCATTGGCGCCCGAATCGTCGGGTTTCTTCTGCTCGATTTCTGGAGTCACTCGCTTCATGCCTTTGGGCACAAACCCTACTTTTCTCTGGTACAAGAGATATCTTCATGTCTTGCGCAACATGTCCCCTCCGATGCGATCCAACAACTGGGAAACCGTTATCTTATCTTTCTCTTTCGTTTCGGTGGGGTTTCTGCGTTCTCGAATCTATTCTTCTTTAACTAGTTCATAGTCCGTTCCAACACCGGCCCAACGCCTAAAAGCTCTGACCATTCGTCCCGGGATGACGCCGTCGAGGCGGGTATCTCGCCTTCGTCCGCGTATAAACTGGTATGGACCCGTTCTCCTTTCCATGCTGCTTTCTCAATTCGACCTCAGCTACTGGCGCGCGACTCGTATCGCTGCGTTGTGTCCGGCAAGATCGACTTCGACGCCGCTCGAGATCAACAGACGCTGCGAGAGGCCGTATTAGCTGGTGCCGGTGCCGGCTTTCTTCAAGTGGCACATTTGTTTTCGTTTTCGGAAACCACCCAAGACGACGCCGAGAAGGTTTCTCGTTTCTGAGGCAGCCGCAGGTACCAGGGGCTGATGCATATTCTAGTCCACATATGCGAGCATGCTCCAAACCTTCGGCCTAGATTCTGAAGAGTCTCAAGTCGTTCTTCACCACCCTTCCAATACGATGATGATGCACGCGGACCTCCACCGACATTTCGATCTTTTCAAATTCTGGTTCGAGGCGGTCGATAATGAGGTACACGCTATCCGCTGGCCCGGGGCCCAGTTATGCGTTAAGCTGACACGACAACGTCTAGGAAAACACATACACTCTGGCAACAAAGGATTCGGACACTTTCGTCTTGACTGCTTTCGGTATCCGCCCCGATCACCGCGTTACCTTCCGCGTCGACGCCGACGTCGCAGCTCGTCGTGTCCAACAGGGGCTCCCGGTTGTTCCGCTTCCCTCGCCATCCCTGCTCGCAATCCGAGCCGCTTTCTCCCGCGTCGCCCACCTCTCTGGCGCCGCAGAGGAAATCGTCAAGATAGTGGAGGATGGGGAGGAAGCGACAAGCGTATTGGCGGAGGATGGAGGGAGCGCGACGGTGTTGGCGATGAGGCTGCAGGCGCTGGCGCGTGAGTTTTAAGAGTGGCCGGTGGTCTTGTATGTATGTAAGTTATGTATATAGCGTCCCGGTTGAACAAAGACCACTTTCCACTTTCGAAAAACACTATTAGCGTCAGAGCCAAACGACCAGATACTTACTTGAATGCCACTCTTTTCTTTTGCTCGGGGACAAGATACTACCAGCGCAAATGGCAACATATTAACCAAGGAATCTGGCCTACAAGAAGTCTAACGCAGGCAACCCCGCAAGTACGATAATTTTGTACGTCTACTCGGTCTCCGAGTCCAAGCACCTAGACAATCAACGACGGCTCCTTGTCGAGCTTCACGTGGATCCCAGCGTGGTTTGCAGCGCCGAGTATGCGGTGGTACGCGTTCAGGTTTTTGTGCAGCGTAATCTGGAACACCGAGGCCGATCCTTGTCTGCAACCCCATGTTAGCGAATGTAGCTACGCCGACCAAGCAGGGGAGGCGGCGCACCGGCTGGTAATCGTCGACCAAGCGAGGAAGAACGCCCAGGTCCTGAACCATTTCTCGCCGTACGTTTCTACGACCTTGTCCTTGTTCGACAGCCAGTTTAGGTACCAGCGCCAGAGCGTCGCCGAGTAGTGGACACCGAGAACGTCGATCGACTTGACCTCAAAGTTCGCGGCTTCGAGCTAAGCGACGTATGTAAGATTCCCAGTAACACGTAGAGAGTAGAGATGCCCTTACCTTGTTGATGACCCAGCCGAGCGAGGCGGACGCGTCCGCACCGGGGAAGACGTATTTATTCATGAACAAACCCCAGATGAGGTCCTCGAATTGCCATCCTTGACGGAAACCGGCGACCTGCAACACGAAGATACCATCGTCCGCGAGCAGCTCGTACATTTGTGCCAGGAATGCGGAGTAGCGACGGATACCAACGTGCTGGCGAACGCGTTGAGTATGAAGAAAAAACACAATTGAGCGTGCGTACCTCAGCCATCTCCAAGCTCACAATCTTGTCGTAAATTCCATTACCGTGCGGAATCTCGCGGTAGTCGCAGCACATAATGCGCGCCTTGTTCGCGGGGATGCCGTTGTCCGCAATACGTTGCGTACCAAACTTGGTTTGGTTCTTGCCGAGCGTGACACCGGTCGCGTCGCAGCCAAAGTTCTTCGCGGCGTACGCGACGAGCGTGCCCCACCCACAGCCGACGTCCAACAATCTGTAGGTAGGTAGGTGGACACGTCAACACCTTACGCGAAGCAAAGACGGAGAAGCGGCGAAAAGTACGTACTTGTCTGTGGGCTGCAGGTTCAGCTTGTTGCAGACGATAGCGAGCTTGTTGTCCTGGAGTGTCTCGAGGGACTCGAATGAGTTGGGGGACAGGACGACGCCGGAGGTATAGATCATGCGCGGTCCCAAGAACCTGCAAGGCCGGTCAGCGCTCCGAGATGCCCAGTAACGCGCGACGCACCATCCGTAAAAGTCGTCGCCTCGGTCATAATGGCCACGGACTTGCTCCTCGTCCTGGCTTTGCGAGTGCATGATGACCTCGGGGAAAAAGACCGTCAAGACGTATCGGAAGAGCTCGGGCGTAAAGTTGAATTTTGCCCAGTCGTGTCGTTGCTCGAGAATCTCAAGCACGTCGCCTGTGAGTTGGACGCGTGAGGGGGTGCAAAACGACGAGTAAACACGCACCGTTGAAGTCAATTTTGCCGTCAAAGTACGCGTCGTGGAAGACCTGCATAGGGATCTTGTTCTTGCCGTTGTAGAGCGCCTTGAGCTCGGGGTCTCGAATGGTAATGTACGACTCAATGTCCTTGCCGGGGAGGATGACCTTTTCGTTCTTGCGTGCGCCATAGTTGGACATGAACATCCAGTAGGCGATGGTAATGGGGACGCCAGTGAGGATGAGGAAGAAGAGGTATGTCTTGAAGCCGCTGTACGGGATGAAGCTCTTGATGATGTAGGGCCCAATGAGGACGAGTGCGGCCAGCTGGTAGTTGGAGAACTGGCCGTTGCCCTCAGCCAGACCGACGAGCGGGGCGTTGGCAATGGACGGAAGGGTCGTCGGTTTTACTGTGTTCGACGACATGCTAAAGGAGGGTGAGTGGTATTCCAGGGTGGAGGACGCGTCCGTACTTGAGTCCGCAGTGGTGGACGCGGAAGTCAAGGTGTAGTCGCACCACGTCGGAATTTCGAAATTTATGGGTGATGGTTCGGTTGCTCGGTTCGCTTTCATTTCCTGCTGTCTACGACATATTTTCTATGGTTTCTGGGTAAATGAGCCGCGGCTGGACGCGTTAAAAGGGCCCGACGCGTTCGTGACGCCTAAACAACTCTCAATCCAACCCCCATCCGTCGACATGAAGAACAAGAACAAACAGACAAAGTTCCCCGTCGTGCGCAGCCCTGCAGCCCACAGAGAGTCCGCCACTCATCCCAGCGACAGGCACGCATAAAGCGAATCATGCAGAAGGACGAGGAGGTCGGCAAGGTAGCACAGGCGACGCCGGTCGTGATATGTGCGTCGCCAGCCCACAGCCAAACTGTCGATTGGCTCATGCTTCCGGTCCAGCGAAGGCGCTCGAGCTCTTTCTCGGTCTCATCATCGACGAAGCTAGCAAAGTCACTCTCGACCGTGGCTCCAAAAAGGTCGAGGCTTACCACCTGTGCGTCGATTGCTGTTGTTCTCGGGGTATTCATCCTCGGATAGGAAACATGCAGTGGATACTACGGAGATGCTCGACTTCCTCAAAGAGCTCGTTGAGAGTGTACCCGATCCTTCCAACGGCGGGACGATCGACTTGGAGGAGGTGGCGGCGGAGAAGAAGAGGCGCGGCAAGGGCAAGAAGGCCGCAGCCAGCAACGGTGACGGGGAGCCTGCCGCGCCTCGAAAGCGGAGAAAACGCAAAGCAGACGATGAGGAGGAAGCTGAGGCGCCGCAACCTGAACCTGCAGAAGAAGAACCAGAGGAGGATACCAACATGGACGACGGCGACGACAGCGACTGGGACGAGAACAACAAGCGGTAGCAGCGCGAATGTAACTTGTAACTTGTATTTTTTCACGGACGACGCGTACTTGGAGATACACGATCATGCGACAAAGGACGCGTCCTTTTCGCGGTAAATTTTTCTTTTATTTTTCTAATGCTATGTCTTTGTTCGACATGGTTGTTGCGGCCGTTGAGGACGGGAGTCTGGTCGGGAGTAGCTGCCTCCCGGACACAGCAAGATGTATGTTCTGTGGTATGTTCCCTGCACGCAGAATGTCCTGCACCTCGAGGCAGTCGGTACCGTACCTCGTTGTCGGCTATCTGTAAATGAGGCCACCGAATCGTCTCGTACCAGAATTTTTGAATTTTTTGTAGAAACCCCAAGATCACAATCCGCCCCATAACAAGCCTCGCGTCCAAGTCGGATATCAACGCCTCTTGTCCTCTTACCCCCACCATCTCAAAAACCAATGTCGGCCAAGGCCTGCGCTGAGTGAGTGTGCTCCAGTCCATCCACTATCTCGCTCATCCACCCAGGTACGACGCGAAGCTCCTCCTTGCCCACTGGCTGCCTGCCGCCCCTCCGCCATGCGCGTCCTACCCCGATGTCAGCAAGGACTTCAAGTTTCCAAAGCCGCGCGTCGCCCAGTTCAAATGGACCGAGGGTGCTTTCGATGGCACGTCCTCCTCCTCCTCGCCTCTTTTTCCCCGTTTCTTATTGTCCTTGCAGACCAGTATCTCATCGCGCCGAAATGGATAGACCCTTCGTCCACAAAACTCGTCGCAAAACCCGACATGCTCATCAAGCGTCGCGGTAAGGCTGGCCTTCTCGGCCTCAACAAGACTTGGGATGGTCCCGATGGCGCGAAGGCCTGGATTAAGGAACGCGCTGGCAAGCCCGTCAAGGTGCGCGTCTCACTTTTTTCTTGTCTCGAATGTATTACGACGCGTCTTGTTCTATCAGGTGGAGCACACGACCGGCACTCTCACCACCTTCATTGTCGAGCCTTTCCTTCCCCACCCTTCCAACACCGAATACTACATCTGCGTCAACTCTGGCCGTGAAGGCGACACTATCCTCTTCACGCATGAGGGTGGCGTAGATGTCGGCGATGTCGACGCCAAAGCTCTCCGCCTCGAGCTCCCCGTCTCTGTCCTCGCGCCCTCGGGCACCTTTCCCTCCCGCGACACTATCAAGTCGACTCTCCTCGGCGGCGTCCCTGCCCAGAACAAGGACGCCCTCACCGACTTTATCCTCCGTCTCTACGCCGTCTACGTTCACCTCCATTTCACCTACCTCGAAATCAACCCCCTCGTCTGCCTCGACGGTGGCGAAATCCACTTCCTCGACATGGCAGCGAAGCTCGACCAGACTGCGGAGAGCATCTGCGGCCCGATGTGGGCTGTCGCGCGCGATTTGACCCTCTATGAGGAGTCGTTCGGCGGGCCCAAGGTCTCGGAGACCAAGAAGGCTGGTGGCGTTCAGACCGACCGCGGTCCGCCCATGGTCTTCCCGGCGCCGTTCGGTCGTGACCTCACCGCGGAGGAAGCGTTCATCCAGAAGCTCGACGCGTCTACCGGCGCCTCGCTCAAGCTCACTGTTCTCAACCCCAAGGGCCGCATTTGGACCATGGTTGCCGGTGGTGGCGCTAGCGTGGTCTACTCCGATGCGATCGCTGCTCACGGCTTCGCGGGCGAGTTGGCCAACTACGGCGAGTACAGTGGTGCTCCGACGGAGGGCCAAACGTACGAGTACGCGCGCACTATTAGTATGTTAAATCTTGACCTCGAGTCCTTCCATTCACTAACTTCTTCTCTCCTCCAGTCGATCTTATCACCCGCGGCACGCCTCATCCTCAGGGCAAGATCCTCATCATCGGCGGAGGTATTGCCAACTTTACCAATGTCGCCGCTACCTTCAAGGGTAAATTATTCTCGGCTTTGAACACCTTCGATGCTAACAACTAAACAAGGTATCATTCGCGCTTTGAAGGAGTTCAAGACTGGTCTCGTCAACCACAATGTCAAGATCTACGTCCGCCGTGGCGGCCCCAACTACCAGGAAGGTCTCCGGGCCATGCGCCTCCTCGGAGAGAGCCTCGGCGTTCCAATCAAGGTCTACGGGCCCGACACCCACATTACCGACATCGTCCCCATTGCCCTCGGCATCGACCTCACCAAGAAGCCTGTCACGCAGCCCAACACCGGCGCGACAACCCCCGTCGTGCCTACGTCGGTGCAGGTTCCTCCTTCAGCTGACTCGTCGGCCGTTGGCACCATCCATCCCGATGGCGAGCGTACCCAGCCCAACGACCAGATCGTACACTTTGACACCGAGACGACTTCCGGCTCGCGCCCGGCATACCGTCCGTTTGACGACACTACTCGCAGCTTTGTGTTTGGTCTCCAACCGCGCGCTATCCAGGGCATGCTCGACTTTGACTACTCGTGCGGTCGCAAGTCCCCGAGCGTCGCAGCAATGATCTATCCCTTCGGCGGACACCACATCCAAAAGTTCTATTGGGGAACTAAGGAGACGTTGCTGCCGGTATACACCAGCATCGACGAGGCTGTCGCCAAACACCCCGACGTCGACGTTGTTGTCAACTTTGCCTCGTCCCGCTCCGTCTACTCCTCCACCAACGACATCCTCAAATTCTCCCAGATCCGGAGCATCGCTCTCATTGCCGAGGGTGTACCTGAGCGCCATGCTCGCGAGCTCCTTTGGCGCGCAAAGGAGAAGGGCGTGCTCATCATCGGGCCCGCTACCGTTGGCGGTATCAAGCCTGGCTGCTTCCGCATTGGCAACTCCGGCGGCATGATGGACAACATCATCGCGTCCAAACTCTACCGCGCCGGCTCCGTTGGTTACGTCTCAAAGTCGGGTGGCATGTCCAACGAGCTCAACAACATTCTCTCCCTCGTCACCAACGGCACCTACGAGGGTATCGCTATTGGCGGTGACCGCTACCCCGGTTCGACCTTCATCGACCACCTTCTTCGCTACGAGGCCGACCCCAACTGCAAGATGCTCGTCCTCCTCGGAGAGGTCGGCGGTGTCGAGGAGTACCGCGTCATCGAGGCCGTCAAGACCGGGCGCATCACCAAGCCCATCGTCGCCTGGGCTATCGGGACGTGCGCGAAGATGTTCGACACGGAGGTGCAGTTCGGACACGCGGGTAGCATGGCCGACTCGGAGATGGAGACGGCGGACGCGAAGAACGCGGCGATGCGTGCGGCTGGGTTCGTAGTGCCCGAGACGTTCGAGGAGCTGCCGACGGCGCTCAAGGCGACGTACGACGCGCTCGTGTCCAAGGGCGTTATCTCTCCCAAGGCCGAGATGGAACCGCCGGTCATCCCGATGGACTACAAGTGGGCGCAGGAGCTTGGGCTTATCCGCAAACCTGCGGCGTTCATTTCGACCATCTCGGACGAACGCGGACAGGAGCTGTTGTACGCCGGCATGCGGATTTCGGATGTCTTCAAGGAGGATATTGGTGTTGGCGGTGTTGTGAGCTTGCTGTGGTTCAAGCGCCGCTTGCCGCCATGGGCGACCAAGTTTATTGAGATGGTGTTGATGCTCACGGCCGACCACGGTCCGGCTGTTTCTGGGTACGTTATCTATCGTGCTTGTCCGTTATGGCTCCGGCTAACGGGTTTCTTTAGCGCGATGAACACCATCGTCGCGTCTCGTGCGGGCAAAGATCTGATCTCGTCTCTCGCCTCTGGTCTCCTCACCATTGGTAGCCGCTTTGGTGGTGCCCTCGACGAGGCCGCGTCCATGTTCTCGCAAGCGCGCGACACCGGCCTGACGCCCCGCGAGTTTGTCGACAACTCTCGCAAGGCGAACAAACTCAGTATGTTCCTTGCCAGAAATTATTTTCTCCTTCTAACGCGCTTTCAGTTTCCGGTATTGGCCACAAGATCAAGTCGGTGAACAACCCCGACCTGCGTGTCGAGCTCGTCAAGGAGTACGTCCGAAAACACTTCCCCTCCCACTCGCTGCTCGACTACGCCCTCGCCGTCGAGAAGGTTACCACCGCCAAGAAGGACACGCTCATCCTCAACGTCGACGGGTGCATCGCTGTCTGTTTCGTCGACCTCCTCCGCGACTCTGGCGCGTTCACGCCGGAGGAGGCGGACGAGTACATCCGCATCGGGACGCTCAACGGCCTGTTCGTCCTTGGGCGGAGCATCGGCTTCATTGGCCACCACCTCGACCAGAAGCGGCTGCGCGCGCCGCTGTACCGTCACCCTGCGGACGACATCTTCATCAACATGGCGGACGTGTCGCAGCCGCGCGTGTTGGGGCGCATGCAGTAGGCGCTTTGTTGTTGTTGTTGCGATTGCTTCTGCTGTTTGACTGTTTGTTTGTTTGTTTGTTCTTGCTGCTCGATTACATTTGCTCGCTCTAAAACGAAACACATGGCGAAATTAGACGTTGTAGACAACATTACTAGATATTAATGAACTGCTTGCGAGCGACTCGTGCCTGTGCAATCCAAAGAACGCGTCGCCTGTGTGATCCAAAGAACGCGTCTTAAAACGCGTTAATTGGCTTCCCCGCAAAGCGCATGACCGCGATCCATAAGCTCGCGGAGCTAGCATTTGTGCGAACGGTAGCTCTCAGCTGACATCATGCCTTCTCTAATGCTCCCCGAGTTCCCAACAGACGTCCCGACCCACCCGCTGCTCGTCATTAACTACGAGCGCCTCAAAGCGGGCGACGAAGCCGAGATCGAGAAGCTTTGGGGCGCCGCGACGAGCCTCGGGTTCTGGTAGTACGTACATGTATCCAGGCTGAATACGAGCGGTATGCTCACAGAGAACTCGAAGTTTGAACAACCACGGGGCGGACGAGCTCGCGGAGGGTATGTTCGAGATGGCGCGCGAGACGATGCAGCTCCCGATGGAGGAGAAGCTGAAGTTCGAGCAGGGCGATGAAGGGAATTCGTTCGGGTGTGTTGTCCCGCTCTCTCAGAATTCGAATCTAGATAGAGAATCCGCAGGTACAAAGCCGCGGGAGCCAACGCCGTAGACGCAACCGGCACGCTCGACACCGTCGAATTCATCAACGTCGCCAAAGACGACGCGCTCGCGTGGCCCGCGTCCGCGCGGCGCACGTATCCCTCCACCGTCAACGCAAACATGGAGAGGGTCATCACCCCCTTTGTTAAGAAGTCCCTCGAGGTGAATACGACCATCCTCGGGATATTCAGCCGGAAGCTCGGGCTGCCCGAGGACGCGTTTGAGAAGCGGCATAGGCTGGACGAGTTTAGCGGGTCGGAGACCCGAGTTATTAAGAACCCGCCTACGCCGAACTCACCGCTCAAGGTGGCGATTGGAGCGCATACCGATTTTGGGTCGCTTTCGTTCCTGCATAATCGGCTTGGAGGATTGCAGGTGCTCCCGCCGGGGTATGAGGAGTGGCAGTTTATCAAAGTGCGTCCATTTTGCCAGATGAATGTTTCGCAGAGTCTGACAAAGAGATGAGCCGCTCTCTGGACATGCGATTTGTAATATTGGCGATGCGCTTTCTTTGTTCAGTGGCGGGATTCTTCGCTCTAACCTCCATCGCGTCGTGTCCGTACCTTCTCTTTGTCCCTTCGCCGGTTGTGGTTCCGCGCTGAGGTTCAGTACATAGCCCGCCGCCCGGCCTCCAGTCCGCTCACGAACGCTGGTCCCTCGTGTTCTTCACCCGCCCGGGAAACTCCATCGAACTCCGCGCTTTGGTGGAAGATAGTCCACTCATTGCAGACGCCGTCGCTCGGTCTCCCGACCCAACAAAGTTCGAAACGAAATGCACTGCGTTGGAGTGGTTTACGCGCCGAATCAAGAACCAGAGGATGAAGAATCGCAAAGGTCCAGAGACGTGGATGCAGAGTCGCGGGACGGAACATCGAGTTGAGGCACGTTGAGCGTTTTAGAAGTCGGGATGGTTGGGACTTGTAAGTTACGAGTAGCAGTCAGAAATTATCATTTTCAAGTTTGCGAGTCGTCGTCAGCTTTTTCTCTTTGGCGCCGAGATGGTGGAAATTGAAGTGAAAAGCGAGCATTTTCCAAAGCTAGTGGAATGTTTCGCGGGGTCGCACGACGAAATTCACTGTGGCAAGCCATCAACCACGGCTAGCAACTGAGCCCGGACACTCACCATGAATGATAAGGTGCTACCAGCGACGCGCCCGAAGAGTCGCCTTCGCCTCACTGGTCTGGTCGCTCTGCTGGTCGCGTCCAACCTTTTTGCATACACGTTCTTCGGCCAACCGCAGCTCAGCCACGTCCCGCGTGACGCTGAAGATGTATTGGCGAGATGCCGCGCGCTGAACGTCGCGCCGGGTCCGCCTCCGGACTTTTATTCGCGGGCGGAGAGCGACCGCTTCGAACCTGGGACGAGTTCCGTTCTCATAAAGAACGCGACCATCTGGACAGGTTGAAGACTTTACTTCATGCAAAACTTTATATTGTGCTGATTACACTCATAGGACGCGTTAATGGACTCGAAGTTGTCAGGGGCAGCATAGCTATCCAAGGTGGAATTATCACTGCCGTCGGTATCGACACAATGTTGTCCGGCGAATACGATATCGTCGACGCCAAGGTATGTTTCAGCCCAGTGTCGAACGAACGCTAATTGAACCCAGGGCGCGTGGGTGACCCCAGGGTATAATAGGCGTCTTCTCAAATCCGTGCTGCGCTTACCTCGTACAGTATCGTTGATATGCACTCGCATCTCGGAGGTACTGCTCCTCAATTAGATGGCGCAAGTGACACCAACTCGTGTGTCCTTTTTTGTCGCCATCTGAAGTTCTTATACGGTGTAGCTTCAACGGACTAGTTCTCCCATTCCTTCGCGTTTTGGATGGACTAAACACCCACGACGAGGGCTATGCACTCGCTGTCTCTGGCGGCGTTACAACCAGCCTTGTTCTTCCCGGCAGCGCAGACGCTATGGGCGGTCAAGGATTCCCCATCAAGTTGCGTCCTACAAAAGAGCGCTCCTCGTCTTCCCTGCTTGTTGAGCCGCCGTACGGCCTCAATGGAAGCCAGGTCAATTATAATGTTCCTCCCAGATGGCGGCACATGAAACACGCTTGCGGTGAGACCTAGATATCATACGCTCCTACTTGCTAATGGTGCGGCTAGGCGAAAATCCCGGTAGGCAATGGGCGTAACTTCCCATGTGTTCTCATTGTCCCAGCCAGAGTATATTCCGGAACTCGGATGGACAGTGTTTGGGCTGTCAGAAAGGCATATGACGCTGCTCGTCAGCTAAAACTCTCGCAAGACCGTTACTGCGCCAAAGCTCTTGCGGGCAAATGGGAAGGGCTCGGCGACTTCTCTTCAGACCTTTCCATGGAGGCCCTGGTCGATGTCCTGCGCGGAAAGACCAAGGTATGCGGCATCTCGTATTGGTGCTTACCCTCACTGTTCTCGTCCAGGTTCAAACCCACTGCTACGAAGCCGTTGACCTCGACGCATTCATCCGCATGTCCAATGAATTCCAATTCCCGGTGGCGGCGTTTCACCACGCGCACGGTGAATATGTACAGGTTTTCCTTGCCTGTATATTGAAAGTCGCGCCGCAGAGACCTACCTAGTCCCTGAAGTGCTCAAACGAAACTACGGTGGACGTCCCCCTGCCTCCGCAGTCTTTTCTACATTCAGCCGCTACAAGAGGGAAGCGTATCGGCATTCGGAATTCGCACCAAAAATTCTCGCCGACAACGAGCTCCCTGTGGTGATGAAGGTGCTTTCATTTCTTTTTTCATTCGGCCAGCTGAAACTAGCCTCAGACCGACCATCCTGCAATTGTTAGTCGCTACCTCATGAACGAGGCTGCAACTGCGCATTATTACGGTCTTTCGGCCCGTTTGGCGCTTGCCTCGGTGACTTCCACGCCAGCGCAAGCTATTGGGCTCGACCACCGTATCGGTTTCATCAAGCCAGGTATATTGTCGGTCACTTTATTTCATGTTCTGGCTCACCTATACAGGCTACGACGCGGACCTCGTCATCTGGGACTCCAACCCGCTCCAGCTGGGCGCAACCCCAATCCAGACATTTATTGACGGCATCCCGCAGCTGAACGCGCCGTTTGTCTCGCCGAAACCCGCGCATCTGCAAACAGTGCCCAAGACCCCGAACTTTGACGCCGAAGCAGAGCTAACGCTCAAACACGACGGCCTCCCGCCGCTGGACCCCACAATGCGTACAGCGGGAGCAGTCCTCTTCACGAATGTGTCGACGTTCTGGACCCGCGCCGAGGGCACGATCACGCGTAAATCTCTAGAGCCTGGTGGAAGTGTTTTGTTCCAAAACGGCGTCTTGACCGACTCGACTTTCGCCCCTCCCGACGCGATTGTCGTTGATCTTGAAAACGGGAGCCTCGCGCCAGCCCTGGTCTCTGCGGGGTCGGCGCTTGGCCTTCAAGAAATCGCAGGGGAGTTGACCACGCTTGACGGTCTAGTATCCGATCCATTGTCCGCCAAAGTTCCCAGCATCCTCGGGAACGATCTCGTAATCCAGGCCATTGACGGCCTTCAATTCGGCACACGAGACGCCCTGTATGTTTGTTCTCCGTTATTGGAATGGCACTGACGCAGAAAATCCAGCCTGGCGTACCGCTCCGGCGTCTCGAGCGCGATCACTGCGCCGTCGAGTAATGGCGTCTTCCAGGGCCTGAGCGTCGCTTTCTCATTGGGCTCGAAACACAAGCTTGAAAAGGGCGCAATTATTCAGGACGTGGCTGCGGTCCACGTCCGTGTCAGCCCCTCCTTTCCGTCTTCGGTCAGCACGCAAATAGCAGCACTTAGGAAACTGCTCGTCGGAGAATCCTCTGTCAACGCAGCGGCGGACCACCAACACGCGTTTACCCAAGTCAAACGAGTATGCATTCGGGGAACCTGACCAACAGTTAACATGTCGGCTTATAGGGCGCCATCCCGCTCGTTGTAACCGTCAACAGCGCAGATATTATCGCCAGTTTGCTTTCACTCAAGGCAGAGGCCGAGAAGAAGCACGGAATCTCCCTCAAGATGACTTTGATGGGAGCGACAGAGGCGCACCTGCTCGCCGACGAAATCGCCGCCTCGGGAACTGGCATCATTTTAACACCTCCGAGGTCGTTCCCTTACTCTTGGGAGCACTTGCGAATGTGGGTGTCCTTCCGTTAGCTTGTAATAATCTGCTAGACCAAGCTGGGTAGTTTGCCTGGCCCGCCGTTGACAAGACAGAGCTCCGCTGCTTATTTGGCGTCTCGCGGTGTTGTCGTTGGGTTGGGGCCGCAAGGGGTAGGAGCGACGCCCGAGATGGCAACCTGGGCCGTTCGCAACCTCCGCTTCGACATGGCCTGGGTAGCGCTGGAGTCCGGCGGCTCGATATCGCGAGAGGAAGTACTCGCGATGGGATCTTCCAACACCCAGCAGTTGCTGGGCGTCGATGCGAGCCGTTCGGCGGACGAGTTTGTGGTGACGAAAGGCGGAGATCTGTTTTCTTTGGAAGCCAAGGTTGTCGGGATGGTGTCGGCGCAGCGTGGGGTTTTAGATTTATTTTGAATAGTCTTGTTTGTATTCTGAGCAAGTACGAACGCATCAGCGAAAGCAAGATCTGTGCGTTGTGAGCATGGTTCGCCTTTGAACAGACAAAACCGTTGGTTACGCGTCGGTTTGCAGCTGCTGTCAAGCCACGAGGACCGCATGGACGCCCCCTCTAGCCCTCTCCAGCTCGTCCTGTTCGACAAGCAGCAACAGACCCGCGAGCTTGTCAGATCCTACCTCAACAACCTCGCGCGCAGACGCTCTTTCTTGGTCACCGTGCATCCGTGCATCCGCGAACAGAGGTTCCATGAGGAACGCGTGGATGCGCTCGACGACCGCCAACGCGTTCGGCGACACTAGCGGCGCGTTGATCGGCCACGGAATGTCGCTGAATCCAACCCTCGATCTCGATGTAGCAGCCGCAGTCAACGTAGCCCATTCACGCTCATACCGTGCCCACCGCCGCTCGCCCAACTTCTTCTCCTTCTCCAGCAACTTGATCTCCGGTCACATCTCCTCCGTTCGTGCATTATCGCGCCATCAAGTTCCGCATTCTCTTCATCGGCGGCGCAAGGATATGTCCAGAGATTCACCAGATAACACTGACTCAAAAAACGGAGTTGAATTATTTGCAGCTGAGTCGTGGAGCGACTTCAACACGAAACATCCTCCATTACGTGGACCAAACGGGTACGCCAAGCATCGGCCAGCGCAGATTGAGCTCGAGGATGGTGTCTGTAGTCAGGTTTCTGGAGATCAACACTCGCCGACGCCCGCGGGGCCTCTGAAAGAATCTCTTGATCAGCGGCGTCATTGTCCCGCAAGCCCTCGTCGTCGGTTAAGTGTGCCGTCGTAAGCACCCAATCCTGCACACCAACCAACCACGAGTCGCCCGAGACCTCGGACCCTGAATCGCAGTCAGAATCGTCCAAGTACGACAGAGTATGGTCGAGATTTGGCTGCGGTACGCTGCCGGACTTGGGCTCCTCCTGGTCGATGAAGGTCGGTGGTATGTGGTTCAGTCGTATCCAGCAATAGGTGACGTAGCGTATCTCGGAAATGTGGCGTGCGCCCAAGTCGAAGGAACGGTCAGGGCGCAGAACTCGTCCGCGACTAATGATGTCTTTGCATATAGGATCCTGGTCGTCAGACATGTCGGCTCCAGCTTTGCCCAGCTTTGCGGCGATATTCATGAATGCAACATGAGGAGGGACCGACGACTGAACAACGCGGGAGTCTTGGGGGCGGGCAACGGTGCCGGGTTTGAGCGGCACAACAAGATAGCTAAACGAGCGGCGATTAGGGTATATCTACGAGGCTTGAGACGCGTTCTTGGTGTTGTTTATTAGAAATGTGCACCCCCTGATGTTTGGCTGGCGGCCGACTTCCTCCATGTGCGTATAGCGCGAAGTCAACAGCGCCTAATCCTCATAACAGGGGCAGTACAAGTTTTCTTTGTCGGAAAGCATTGTTGCAGCGACGTCGGCTGGAATGTGGTAAGTAACGTAACTCTCGGATTCTGTCGAAGACGCACGGAATGAGGAGAGGTGATCTTCGAGGCCACCATATTCCAACCCCCACGTCCACTCAAGCCGCGTTCGCTCATTCGACCTCAGCATCGGAGAGATATAGCTCATAACAACCTACCACTTCTGCTGGATCAGTTTTTCTGGTCCAAGTTTGCCCTGCGTCGGTGAGGAAAGTTTTCAGAAAGGTGGTCATGGCATGGTGTGGCAGTCACCGTATAGTCACGCTAAGCTTTCTCCCCGATCTTGAAACGGGTCATCCCAACGCTCTCTTCCAACCAAGCCCGGCTAGAAGCGTGCAATCGCAAAGCTCTCACCAAGCTGTTCTTTGTTCGACCGGCCTGCAGGCTGCTTGATTTGTAGTAGTTCGATCTGTGCAGGTTAGCGGTTAGCGGACGATGAATCGGTTAAAATGTTGAGATGGAAGGCAGCTCGCCGCACAGCGTCGGGCGAATAACCAACAACCGTAGGTAGCATCTTGGGCAGCGTGCTGTCGGTACCGACGATATATATTCAGAAATCGCGCGCAATTCGCGTCGAATTTACAATGTTACACCAGCTCGATATCGCCCTGGGCTATCTGGTCCGAAACATTGGAGAATGCAAGCAGCGTTATGCTGCCCTTGGGCATATCAATAGTCATTCCTCTGTCGCGCCGTTAGGAGCGCACTCAGCCACAACGGTGAACGCACTCAGAAGTTCGTACAACAGTGTTCCTTAATGCATGCGCAAAGACTGCACGCGTTGTTTCCGGTTCGGTCACTGGTGTAAAGGTCAAAATACGACCGGCAGCTGGAGGACGACGCGCTCATTGGAGGCATAATGTGCTGCGGGATATCGTCGAGACCTGCCTGCGACTCGGGGAGACTCTGCAGCACAGAGGAGTGGAAGTGGCGGTCAAGCAGGTGAGCGTGTCGACTGGCATAGTCGCGTTCGGCCACGGTTATGCGGCTCTGGATCTCTTCGTCCTGGATGATGAAGCGCGCGTACTTTTCAATCTGGCTAGCGGGCAGATGGTCATTTAACGTGCAGCAGCGGGAATATGTGTACGCACCTTGTATAACCGGGTCCGCACATACGACCGGATGATGAACTTGACGCGCTCGACCTCGGTTTGGGCGAGCATGACACGCATGTGCTCTTCCTCCGAGGTAGACGGGTCTCCGCGTAGCAGTTGCAGTGTGTTGGACTTGATCCTTGTTTGAGGACGCGTCGAGGGAACGAGGGACGAAGCTGACCTGTCGGTTGAGCTCATTGAGGATTGGACTGAGATCGAGGACGGGGAGGATGTCGGGTGCATTGCGCTCGTTCATCCAGTATCGTGTTAAGCGCCTGAGAGGAGTCTCGTTTTCGAGGGGGTCGAAGAGGTCGATGTCCATTCGGTTGTTGTCGTCGTCGTCCATCGGCAAGGCTGCTCGTCACGCATCATTCATAAACTGGCTTGCTTTCGCACCACCAGCACACATTTTTTGCGAGCGATTCCCCTGCCTCCCGTGTGCTGTGAGACTCCAACCAGGTGATTATGGCCGACGAGAGCATTCCTGAACCTATCGACGTCGATCCTCCCGTCGACGACATCGAGAGTGCCTTGACTCGTCTCCAGCAGGATGCCCCAAACGACACCGAGGGCTGGAAGCGTCTCGTCGACCTCGCCGAGTCCAGTGGCGACATGTCCCGTATTCGCCGCGTGTACGATGCCCTTCTCAAACAGTATCCCAACAACCCGTCCGCACAAACCGCCTACATCAGTCACTTTCTCGCGAGCAGATCCGACGACGACCGCAAAGAGGCAGAAACTCTCCTCCGCGACTACCTCCGCACGTCCCCGTCCGTCGACATCTGGCGGTGTTATCTCGACTATGTCCGACGTACAATCCAGCAGGGCACACAGTCCCGCGAGACCATTCGGAAAGCGTATGATTTCGCCCTCAGCCACATCGGCCAGGATCGCGACAGTGGCTTCATCCATTCGGCGTATATTAAGTTCCTCTCGGAGGCTGATACGACTACGACGCGTGACGCGCAGGAGAGGATGGACGCGCTTCGCAAGGCGTACCATCGCGCCGTCCAGATTCCGCTCGACAACGTCGAGGAGCTGTGGTCGGACCTCGAGGCGTTCGAGAATGGTCTGAACAAGATCACCGCCAAAAAGTTCATGGGCGATTTGCGAGAAGGCCACATGCAGGCGCGAACGGTTCTGCGTCAACTGTCGAACTACCTGAAGGATCTCAATCTTGCCAATCCCCAAGGCGGTCTTGTTCTCCCCGTTGTGCCTACGTTCTCTCCGCAAGAAAAACAGCTTGTCGTTCGTTGGAAAACATACCTTAAATGGGAGGAGAACAACCCGCTCGAGCTGGAGGAGAAAGATCGTCCGACGCTCGTCAGCCGCGTACAGCTGGCGTATCGCAAAGCGCTGGCAAGGATGCGGTACTATCCGGAAATATGGTGCGTCGCAACCGTTTTCGCTCGTTTCTGGCTAAATGGTTCTCCAGGTTCATGGCATACCACTGGAACCTCTCGAATGGAAACACGTCCGAAGCCATATCGATCCTCAAGCAGGGTCTCGAGGCCAACCCCGGAAGCTTCGTGCTCATCTTCGCGTATGCTGAGCAGCTCGAACTAGCGCAGCTCAAGAAAGAGGCGGAGGTGAAGGATTTTTCTGATGTTCACGCGTTATACGACCGTTTCTTCACGGCGGTGCGCACAAAGCTCGATGAACTTGCTCCGGAGGAGCTTCCTGCCGACAGCACGATCGTCACGACCTCGTCGGACGAGTCCATGAAGGACGGGGACGATCCCGAGGAAGGAGCTGCGGCTCAAAGGCGCGAGGAGTTCAACACGATGGCGAAACACTATTCCAACGCCTGGATCAACTATATTGTGTTCGCGCGACGAGCGCAGGGGCACAAGGCGTCGCGGGATGCGTTCGGCAAAGCGCGAAAATGCAAGCGCGTGGGATGGGAGGTGTTCAAGGCGGCGGCGATGATGGAATACCGTTGCAACCAGGAGGACGGAAAACTCGTCGCGACACGGATCTTCGAGACGGGGATGAAGAACGAGAGGTTCTTGTCCGACCCCGACTTTATCCTCAGTTACTTGAACTATTTGCTTTCTATCAACGACGAGAACAGTGCGTCGCTTTCTCGTTGGTAACTTTGACACTAACTATTTCTATCTAGACGCGCGTGCACTTTTCGAACGCGTCGTCCGCGAGAAGCGGTTCAAGCCAGAGGAAGCGAAACCGATATGGGAGCGATGGGCGAAATCCCAGTATACCTACGACGATCTTCCTGCCGTCTTGGAGCTTGAGAAGAGGATGGCCGAGGTATACCCAAATGGTGCGTCGTCTTCTTGTCCATTTCTTTCCATCCAAGTGACGATCCATACAGATGTACCTATAAAGCGCTTCGCTCAACGACACACGTACGAAAACATCGACCCCATCGCCGAGCACGATCTCGGATTCACCAAACAAAAACGCACGCAAAACGACAAGCCGGCAACGAACTCGTTCTATTACAATAACAACGGCGCCGTCCCGGGACTCGGTTCCAGCGGCGACTCAAACCCCAACATCAGCAACAACAAGCGCCCATTGCCGCAGCAGGACCGCAAACACAACGAGTTCAAGCGGCAGCGGCAGGACAATGCGGATCGGGACCGGGACCGGGACAGGTCGCGCGACCGCGACCGTCGACCAGCGCGGTACTCGCCTCCTCCGCCGGCGCAGGGCTGGGACCGGGACCGGGAGCGGAATTCGGGGCCGTCGAAACGCGACGAGCCCAAGAAGGAGGAGAAGGCTGTTCTGCCCGCGAAGCTGGCTTGGTTCGTTACTCAGCTGCCACCCGCAGAGTCGTATGACGGTAAGAAAGAATTTGTATCTGTTTTTGCTTTTGTCTAACGCGTTGTTTTTAGGTCCGATATTCACTGCTGAAAGCCTCGTGGAGCGGTTGAGGAGCGCGGTCATCCCCAGCGCCAACAGATCTCGGTCTCCTACTGCAAATGCACCACAGCCTGCATCGCCGCCGCAACAACCAAGAAATGGTAGATATTTCGTTTTCCTTTTCTTGGTTGTTTCGTAGCTGACGAAAGATATAGCCGGTCCTGGTCGGCCGCCTCCGGACTATGGACCATACCAAGGACCAAATAGCGGGCCGCCGCGAGGGAATCGGCGATACTGAATGCGAGCACTATCTTGGGTTTATATTGTAGCAATATGGCATTGGCTTTGTTCTTTGTATCTACAGTGCAAGCATCAAGTTTGTTTTCTTGGGTAGAAACAAGTGATTTTGAAGAGAACGGACTACAAAAGCAAAGCGACGAATACCCTTCCAATCTGAATTTACGCCCTGCTCACTGTACCGCCGGCTGGGGTTGCCGAGGAATACGCCTTCTTCCACCACCGCCGCCGCGCCGACCACCGTGACCTCCCCATCCACCAACGTATGCACCCGGCCCAAGGAGCCCGACGCCTCCCGGCTCGCCGAACGTTGCAACGTTACGCTCCCGCTCTTCCTCGCGGCGATTGAACCCGCCTCGTCCACGGCCGCGTCCGCCACGACCACCTGGTCCACCTCCGCGCTGCTGCTGCGCCGGCTGCGACGTGAGCGAGTCGAAGAAAGATTTCTGCGGGTTGTACGCGTTGCTGCTCTTGTTCCCGCCGCCAGCACTCCCACTGTCTTTTGCGCCCTCGTCGTCGCTCGGGTTCGTCCCGTCACTCGTGCCGTCGTTGCGCGGGGAAAGCGCGGCTTTGTCGAACTTGGCGTTCATTTTGGCAAAGTCAAAGTCGCCGGCGGGGAGCGAGACCGTGCGGGTGCCGTTGTTAGTATCCTGTCCCTGGCGCCGGTTGCGCTGTCTGCGTCCGCCGCCGCCACCTCCACCATTCCCGTTGGAGACACGCAGGTCGCCGAGGGCGCGTTCGACGGACTCGAGGGACGCGGCGGCGTTGTTGATTGCAGCTTGATTGTTTTGGGGCGCGGTGTTAGTGCGCGGGCGCGGCGCAGCGGCTTGCTGGGACGGAGGGGGGAGCCTGTTGCTGCTGCTGACGCGGAGGAAGCTGCTGCTGCTGTTGTGGTGGTTCTGCATAGGTCGGTGGGGGTGGCGGAGCAGCTGAAGCCTACAGAGTGTTTGTGGGGTTGTTAAAAAACGCGGGGAGGGGCGTACGATTACAGCCGGGTCGTCGTGGATGTTTCGTTGGGCAGGAGTGGTGGGTTCGTCGACGGAAAGGTCTTTGACCTCGGAGGCACGGAAGATGATGTACTGGTAGGGCTCCTGGACTGGGGGAATATACTCGTTCATTGGGCGACGGGATTCTGTGCCCATAGAGTAGACTGAGGGGGGTGTTAGAGTGCGTGCTGGATTGTGGGGTGTTGGGTACCGTTTGAGAGCTGGATTGTGGATGCCTGGGGGTCGATGCCTGCGAGGATGCCTCTGTAGCGGACATCGGAGTGAGAAATGAGCGAAATAGGCTTCCTGGTGTTGTGGGTAAGAGCAGAACGTGGATGGACGCGTCGACGACGACTTGCCCAATGAAAGAGAGCGCCATGGTTAGAAGCAGGAGACAGTTTGATGTCAACACCACTTGGTTATTACGACGAGGATGGTCGGCGTCGTCGCTCTCGTCGAGCTGGCCGTCGTTGAGCTGGCCGTCGTCGTCGTCGTCGTCGAGGTGGCTGCTGTTGGGCGGTGACAATCGAACGTGGCTCGATCGATTTGAAAACTCCTTCTTTCCGTCTTCCACCCACATGGACCTCTAGAAATGCTTACCGGTACAGGTATAAAGCTCTTTTCCGGTTCGTACTCTCTTTTAAACTTCTCTCCTCCTCATGGATTCCAGGTACTAGCCATCCCGACCTTGCCGAAATCATTGCTCGTCGGTCCGCCGTTTTTTCCATCTGGTTTGCTGCCAGTCTGCTCAATCCCCGCCCAGGATCGGTCTGTCCCTCTCCCGCGCGGATATAACAAAGACCAGCATCGGCGAGACCAATGTCCGCATCGAGGGTACGTAGCTATGTTCGGCAAGCGCTCCACTACAGCTTGCTGCAGAGTCCGTCCGCGAGGACGACGTGTACATTGTCAACACTGGATGCGGCTCTATCAACACCTCTCTCATGGAGCTCTGCATTATGATACACGCCTGCAAGATTGCGAGCGCAAAACGCATTACCGCCGTCATCCCGCTCTTCCCGTATGCCCGCCAAGACAAAAAGGACAAAAGCCGCGCGCCCATTACCGCAAAGCTCGTCGCAAACATGCTCCAGCGCTCCGGATGCGACCATGTCATTGTGCGTCTCCGCCGACGGCTCGCGAACTGCCGCTGATTTGCTTTAGACAATGGACTTGCACGCATCTCAGATTCAAGGCTTCTTCGACGTCCCCGTCGACAAGTAAGTCATCCGGGCTCCTCCTCTGCACGTTCTGAACGCGGTTTAGTGTAAGGCTATTGCTCGTCCTTCGAGTCATCTAACACCGGATAGCTCTACGCCGAGCCTTCTGCGATCTTGTACATCCGTACCCATTTCGACCTGAACGAAGTGGTCATTGTGTCTCCCGACGCTGGCGGTGCCAAACGGTGCGTGGCTTACGCTGCTCTGTCCATCGGACACTAAACTGCATTAGCGCGACATCCATGGCCGACCGGTTAGGTGTCGAGTTTGCGCTGTTCCACAAGGAGCGCAAAAAGGCCAACGAAGTGTCGCGGATGGTGCTCGTTGGACACGTCACGGGCAAGATTGCGATCCTCGTCGACGACATGGCGGATACTTGCGGCACTCTCGTGCTGGCCGCGTCGCAGCTTGCAGATGCTGGTGCCAAATCGGTATTTGCCATCGTTACGCACGGAATTCTTAGCGGGAACGCACTGAACGCGGTCATGGAGAGCAGCTTGGAGAAGCTCATCGTAACGAACACCCTGCCGCAGACAGCCAACCAGGCAGCGTGTTCCAAGATCGAGGTTATTGATATCGGCGCGGTGTTGGGGGAGGTTTGCTGCTTTTTCCAGCTTCATTTTTGCGTTTTTGACTGTCTGTAGGTTATTCGGAGGAGCCACTACGGGGAGAGCGTGTCGCAGCTCTTCCATGAAGTCCCGTATTAGGCGCAATGTAATAGACTGGTGTACAAACAAACTATCACACACACAAAACCTGGTCCCGACGTTCATGTCCGCCTAATGGCTTTTTCAAAAGGCTTCGCGCTACTGTCCCTCATTTCCCTCGTGCATGTCGTTGGAATATATCTCTTCACGTCCGGCTTCCTCCTCCGGCGCCTAGCGCTCCCCGACTTTACCCAATGTGACGACAACGCCTGTGTGCTTCCCGCAACGCACAAACGCGCTGTGTTCCTCATTATCGACTCTCTCCGCTTCGACTTTATTTCTCCCCACCCACCTTCGCCCCCGTCCTCAGCGCACCACGATGTCTTGACCCTCCCCGCGCAGCTGACGGCGCAGCACCCGCGCAACTCGTTTATCTACAACGCGTACAGCGACCCACCCACGGCGACGCTACAGCGCATAAAGGCGCTGACGACGGGGTCGTTGCCGACGTTCATCGACATTGGGAGTAACTTTGGCGGGTCCGCCATCCAAGAGGACTCGGTCATGAAGCAGTTGCGGTTAGCCGGGCAGCGGGTGCGTCCGTTGCAGATGTGCTCCATGGGTGTTTCTTACTTACGTGTGTGTATACGCGCAGGTCGCGTTCATGGGCGACGATACGTGGATGTCCGTGTACCCCGACACGTTCGCGCTCAATATGACGTTCCCGGAAGACTCCTTCAATGTCGAGGACCTGCATTCCGTGGACGACTGCGTTATTCGGCATATGTTCCCTCTGCTGGAAGACGCGTCCCGCCCGTTCGACTTTCTCATTGGACACTTTTTGGGTGTGGACCATGTCGGGCACCGTGTTGGGCCGGACCACCCGAAGATGAGGGAGAAGCTCACTCAGATGGACGGGGTATTGAGGCGGGTGGTCGATCTGCTGGACGAGGAGACGTTGTTGGTTGTATTGGGCGACCATGGGATGGATCGGTCGGGCGACCACGGCGGGGACGGGGAGCACGAGACGTCGTCTGCGATGTGGGTGTATAGCAAGGGTGTTCCGCTGACGACTTTGGGCTCGGAGATACCTTCGGGGATCCTCCAATACCGGACATTTCCTGGGGAAGTGCAGCCACATCGGTGGATTCAACAAATCGACATCGTCCCCTCGCTTTCGCTGCTTCTCGGTCTGCCGATTCCGTTCAACAATCTCGGGAGCATCATCCCTGAGCTTTTCTGGCGCCCCGACACGCTTTCGCGCGCGTTGGAATTGAATGTCGCGCAAATAAAAAGCTATTTGGACGCGTACCGCGCAAGCGCGTCGGGCTCGGAGCTCAACGAAGCCTGGGCGGGGCTGCTTGACGCATGGACCGCGACGCAGGCGACGACATTGACGGACGAGCTGCATCTCATTTCGATGTCGGGGTATACGCGGGTTGCCGTCGGCGCGTGTCGCGCGATTTGGGCCCAGTTCAATCCTGTCCTCATGGGCCTTGGGCTGGCGCTTTTGGGAATGGGACTGGTCGCTGCGTGGGCCGCGTTCTCTGGCCTTTCGCGTGTCGGGGACAAGTGGAACGAGTGGTTGGACGGTCAATTGATGAACCACATGCGCGGCGCAGCAGTGGGTTCTATCCTCGGGTTCTTCGTATCGTCTGCACTCGACTTTGAGGGCGTGGACACGCTCGATTGCTGCCTATTTGGTGCAATGTTCGTTGCTTGCATCGTCATGACCGCGACTTCGACCCCAGCCCTCGATATCGCGTCCGTTCCAGTTGTACTGCTCGTCCTCCACTCGCTCGCGTTTACATCCAACTCATTCACGTTCTGGGAAGACAGGATGGTCCCCTTCTTGCTCATCTCATCCCTCACACCGTTCGTGTTGAAAGGCGTCTCTACGGAATCTTCGCGTCTGCGATATCGCATCCTCGGCTTTTCGGCCGTTTTCGCAATCTGCGTCCGGCTCATCTCTTTCAGCACCGTCTGCAGGGAGGAACAGCAGCCATATTGCAATGTAACGTTCTATGCCTCGTCTACTTTGCCATCCCCGCCGTCCCTCGTCCTCTACCTCTGCATTCCGACCGCCATCGCTATCCCCTGGAGCTTCCATAGCTTCCTCAAAATTTCTCGCTCGCATCTTGGCCTTGCAAAAATCTTTCTCCCGGGCATTCTACTCCCGACCCTGCTCGCAGGCACGAGCTATTGGTTGATGGAATGGGCCGACTCGGCGGGCGTCGTGGACACAGAAATCGCGGCGCTGCTTCGAGAGGTGCGCACGTGGGTGGCACGGTCGGTGTTTGTCGTCGCGCTTCTTGGCGGCGGTGCACTTTGGTGGGCCGTTACGCTCTGTTTGGACATTTCCGAGTCCGAAACCTCCGCAGAGAAGCGGCAGGTGACTGTGGTTGGGTACGCGAACGCTTTTGGCTCGTCATACCTGCTGTTTTGGAGCGCGTTCCTTGCGGTTGTGTATGTTACGACACAACTGACGGGCCAGGTGGTGCTGGGACTTATGGCTGTTGCTATCGTCGCACATCTGGAGGTCGTGGATAGTACGCGCGACGTTCGGCTGCTACAAAACCTCGTTTCGACGAATCCTGCCGCAATCATGGGCCGCGCGCCGATGAGGTCCCCAGCGATTGAGTTTGCGGACATTGTGCCTATAGCGCTGCTTGGAATTCACGCGTTCTACGGGACGGGCCACCAGGCGACGATTTCTTCTATTCAGTGGAAATCGGCGTTCTTGCTTACGCCCACGATGTCGTTTTGGCTATCTGCAATGACGGCGATGCTCAACTCCATTGGCGGTATTATCCTCGCTGCACTCGCGGTGCCACTCGTCGCGTTATGGAACCGATCGCCATTACCAGCAACCTCGGATAGCAATAGCAAAAGCGCGAAACAAAAGTCAAAGACACGTCCAGACACGCAAATTCAGGGCGAAGGGATTCTTGCAGGACTGGGGATGATGATCTACTTTTCGGGGCTCCTGCTAGGCACGGCTGTGAGCGCGGCAATTCTGAGGAGGCACTTGATGGTGTGGAAAGTGTTTGCGCCGCGATTTATGTTGGCACTGGTCCAGATGTTGGTCGTTGATGTGGGCGTTTTGATTGGGTTTGGTGTTGGGGTGCAGCGTATTGGTGGGAGGGTTGCTGGGATGTTTCGGGGAGTCGAGGCGCAGCTTGCGTAGTCAATAAATGCTGGACTTCTTGCAATTGCTTTCGCCGCACACGCAAGTTTGGACCGCGATTAAGTATCCGGTGGATTGCGAAATAAGAAATGGTACGTATAGCAAAGTGAACTTTTATTAGGCTCGCAGGAGTCGAAGTTATGCATTCCCAACCTCCCAAACGCGCGGAATTGCATCTGTTGGCGCATTAGCTAACCAGACACAAGTCTAGTGAACTCACAAGAATCTTCTTTCGCTGCGATGCGCACAAGTCCGCGCGTGAAGTCCGCAGGCATCTCCGGCATGGTGAATGTCGTGTTCTCGGGTACTACGTATATCAGATAGCGCGGTCCCGTAAAACAATCTCGGAGTATCTCAATCCCTTTGTCGGAGACGGAGTGGTTCTTGCTGGCTGTCAACTGGAACGCCAAGAGGCCATGCCAGTGGGTGATAATGAAGGCGTCGAATGTTGGTGTGGTCGAGGTCTTCGGGATGTAGTAAACCCCCCTCATGAGATTCGCAGCAGCAATGTCGCTCGTCCAGACCCCCGTCGGAGGCCCGGTCGATCCTTGGGCGGCGATTGTGAATTTCTTGCTCGTGTGGTTGTCGAGTTCAACGGAGATCTCCGACGCCGAAGTGAGTACCAGGTGAGCTTCCGCCTCGAACCCGTACCCCGCGAGCGACGCAAGCTGTCGGAATCCGCTGAACTTCGACCGGAAGTGGGCCAACTGAGCCTGCGAGGCCTCCGCGTACATGGCATGCAATAGGCGGAAGACGACTCGGGATCGGGGACCATGGAGCATGAGTTCGCCGTCAGGAACGCGTGGGCCGCGGACAGAGGAAACGAGACATGCAGGCGTCGACTGAACCCCGTCAATGAGCATGTCCCCCGATTTCGCCTTGCTGATGCGTTCCATAAAGCGATTTTCGACATATAGAGCTGGAAGACATCAAAATGCCGGCCGAAGAATGCAAAAATACCCACCGTCTTCCCAGGACGACGGATTCATAAACATTTCATGCTCTCGCAGGTTGAACCCGACGAAATTGATACCGAGATAGAGTTGCTGCCGGAAGTCGAAATCGCCCAGATTGAAGCCCGGCTTGTAGTAACGCGAAGCGCCCGAAAGATAAAACTTCTCGATTCTGCAAGCAGCATCAGCGCTGTGAACCGGCTCGACATCCAGGAGCCTTACTCTTCCATCCTTGGTGGATCCATAATGAAGGTAAAGACTCTCTTGTGCCTAGACCATTTTTTGTACTGTGCAGGATTGGGGGAAGAAGCGGCGACGATCTTCAAGCGCGTGGTCACTTGCAAGCAATGAACAGAACCGGGCCCATCTAGATCGACCAGGAAGATAATCCGCGCTAGAGCAGGGTGGCCGAGCACACCCAAGTCCTGGACTACGTGCACGCCCGCATAAGAATGGACGTAGATCTTTCCCGCTTTGTAAAAGAGGACGGGTTCGCCTTGCAGAATCGAAAGAAGAAGCCAGAGCCAGAGCAGCGTCGATTTGCCTAAGGATTGAAAGGCTTGGAGCAGGGATTCCGGAGGCTGCACTTACCGATGCCTGGTGTTCCGAGTATGAGTAAACTCGTCCATCCGGATAGCAAGCGACTAGCGCCGTCGTTTACAAGACGAAAGTATTCCTCGAAGATATAGATTGCAGATGGAGCTGAGGGGTCGAACTCGAGGTTGTCCTGTATACCAGTGCGGAGCATGTTATTCGTTATTGGAATGGTAGATTTGCCCCAATGCGCGTGGAGCTTGAGCTGAACTTCATCATCGAGATCGCCGGACTCGAGTGGGACGAGATTGTAGAGCTTTTGTAATGTCTGAAGCGCCGCGTCGTCAAGTTGGCCACCCAGCGGCGGAAGCTGCGGAAGGGCGCGAGTCGCAGCCTCGGCGTTGGTCTTGTTCCGTTTCACGAGAGGTATTCCTTCCAGGTTGGAAGGCGGCTCAGAGTCTTTGTGCTTCATGGTTAAGATGAAAGGGGACAGTCTGTGATTCGTGAAGTGTCACGGTCGCAAACTTTTCTCGCATAACTCAGCGGCGAAGGAAGCGGAAATTCAGAACGAAGGAATGTTCACAGAGCTGCGGCTCATGAGTTACTCTTACATAGCTGTAAAATTTTCAAATGAGCCGGCTTCGCTCGACTCTCAGAACGGCTCTCTGACAATTGAAGCTCCTGTCCACTACAATCCACCCACCGCGATCGGAGATGACGATTATAGCGCTCGTCGTACGGAGACCTTGGAGAAGCCCATCGTAACCAACGCATATCGTGTCCTCCCCGAGCGCAAGACGTGTGCCTGGGGTAGGCGGTTGAGTAGATGCTATAAGTTTATCCGTCGAGCCGTTCGACGGTCCCTTCGTACCACTCCACAACCACACCCGTGACGTTGGCGTTGCTGAGGATCTGAAGAACGTCGGCGCTGACATCGCGAACGGCTTCGGCTTTGGTGTTGGGTTGGACAGAGATCCATACAACGACAGGTCCAAAAGTCTCCTCGCCGTTTTCCTCGACGACGGTCGAGAAACGAGCTGTCTTCAGTGAGGAATACTTTATGCCGCGAGACTTCAACAGAGTCTGGATCCGAGGAACAACGGTAGAGTCCCACACCTCCTTGAGACGCGTACCGAAGACGCCGTAAGCAGTCTTGGTGGGGATTCTGAAGAAGCGGTCTCCGAGATTCGGGATTGGGAAGGGGTTGGTCTCGAGGTCAGAACGATATAAGAGTTTCGGTGGGTTGCTGGAAATGCCATTGTACCAAAAGTTCATCTCGAACTGGGAGATCAGGTTGGGAGCGACAACGGTGCAGGCGGCCGAGTTGGTGCTGAGCTGAGAGACGAGGGTCTCCGTCTCGCTTACGACGGGAGAGGTTAGAAAGGACCGAGAGGTGGGAGACCTTGGAGGAGAGCCCAAATCGTCTTGTGCGGGAGGACGGGCTGGGGTGTACTTTTCCACGAGAGAATCGATTTGGAAGCAGTCGATAACTGAAGTAGAAAGCAAAACAGGTGGTGAGTTACAGTGAGTACGTAGAAACCAAAACGCCGCAATGAAGATGGAGAGAGAGAGCGAGACTTACAACCAAGATACTCGGGGTCAGCCCTAATCGTTCCAACCATGTCCCTGATGACTGGAAGAGCGTCTACGAGGTGGACGGACAAACATGAGCGAGAGAGATGGAGCTGTATACAACGACGGAAGCAGCTCACTGTCGCCCGTATATCCGAAGGTAATGAGCTCTTCTTCGCTCAGGTCGACGATTTCTAAGAGGGGGAACGGGTCAGCAATGGTAGCGAAGAGGAATGAAGGGAGCAGCGACTCACTCTTGTCCCAATGTTCACGATTCTTGTTCCAGTATTCACGATTCATGGCGGCAAAAGGCTGTAGTAAGAAAAGCGCAGGGGGGATGAGATATAAAGACAAAATAAAGACGTCAATCACCACGGTCATCACATGCATTACAGTGGACGCGTCGTAGCGTATTAGACGCGTCCCACACCCTCCCTCGCGCCACCACACACCCTCCCAAGTGGGCCGATAAGAAGACACAATATATGCATTCTACGGACAATTTAATACAGGAAGTGTTAGCTGCAGCCATGTAATACAACATTTGCACAAGACATACGAATAGAGGGAGACGGAGGGCAGTATCCACACATAGAGACAGACAAGCAAGAAGCGAGAGGGAAGAGACTATTGCAGGTATTCGTACACAACAAACTGATTGGATCGTCAGCAAACGAAGAACAGAAACAAAGATGGCTGGAAAGTATACCTTCTCGTACGGTTGCAGCGGCGCCTGCCCGTGGCGCGGAAGCGACTCAGGCAACTCTGGACGTTCTACCCAAGGAAGGTCCCTTCCAGTCTGATCGCGGTACCCGGCTGTGCCGTCGGGGTAGTCGCGCAGTTCTTCCGGGTACGCTGCGCTCGCGGGCGCGTAGACGATGTACCCGTCCATCGTTAGATGGTCTCCGCGACGGTTCCACCAGCCCTTGCGGACGCGACGGCGGTAATTAAGCGGCATTGGGCGTTGCTGGGGTATGCGGAGTGACGGGTCGCGCGACAGAGGCTCCTTGGGCGGGGCAGGAAGTGGGTTGTGGTGAAGCGGGCTAGTGATTGGGTACGAAGTTGTGGATGCCGAGGCCGAGTTTGGAGGGGTCGAGAACGCGGTGTGTTGTTGATGATGTATCCTCGGTGGTGTGATGTTGGACAAAGGAGCGGAATGTGGGGGTGTTAGCCCGTTGGGGTTGTGAGGCGGGGTCAGATTGTGCTGCGTTGCGGGGTATGGAGGGGTGACGCTTTGTTGCTGCTGCTCGGGAGGCGAGACACGAGCAGCTTGAAAGCCGTTGGGCATACCAAAGACGTTGGTCATGGGCGGGGACGATTCGGGAGGATTCGGCGATGCATGCCTCGACCGTCGTTTAGACTTGTGCTTCGGGGATAACGAGCGGCGGGACGCGTCGCTATCAAAACCCTCGGGAATTGTATTGAGAGAGGAAGAGGGCCCTAGCGGTCGCAATGCATTTGTTTGGGCTTGCTGCTGTTTGTGTTGAATCCCCATGAGCGGGCTAAGGAGAGTCGACGGTTCTTCAACAAAGCTGGCCACACCTGTCATCGATGTCGATACCGCCTGGGTATTAAACGACGCCGGCAAAGAGGAATGCCTCGAGAGGGCGTTGGTCCTTGTCGGGGTTGTCGTGCTCAAGCGCTCCATCCGGCTCGACAGATCGGCGTCAACGGATGACCGACGCTGGTTCGCGGGAGGACCATATATCGGCTGCGGAGGGGGAGAAGCGGCCATGGTGCTGCTGCGCCCGGCTTTGTTGTAGTGGTCAGGCGTCCGGACGATGTTTGTGGAAAACGTCGGTTGCAAGTCACGCGACGCCGCGAAGCCTTTCTCTCCGTTCGCATGCCGCTGAGGGTGAGCGAACGCACGAGGCCGCTCAGGTGTGTTATCCGTGGAAGATCGTCTGTCTGCAGGTGGTTCGGATGAATGCCGGACCGGCGTCGTCGATACATGAGGCCGATGGTGTTGGGGAGTAGGGTCCGTGTTCTCGCGTAGCTGGTGGGGACGACTATAGATGGATGATGCCGCTGGTGCAGTAGCAGAGACCGATTCGGACTGCGGCTGCTCTAGCGGGCTATCGCCCTCGTCGGGGCTGTCGTCCAAGTTCCGCGGATTCCAGACCCATGGCGTCGGCGCCGCTAGGCCATCTTGCTTCGGTCCAAAGAGATCTTCTCTGTGAAGAATCAGCAAACGTGAATGGGTGCCAAAAGCTTGCAGACGCGCCTGGGGATCATGTTGGTTAGACCAAGCGGGTTATCTACTAGCTTTGTCGCGAGATATTCTGCGCTCGGCGGACGGGGGACGCGTTTGTAGGGATTGTAGTTTGCGGCTGCGGCCATCTGCTGTTGCTGCGCCTGCCAGTCGGCTGCTTGACGTCTGCCCATTCCCCAAGCCTGACCAGGCATCCACACCGACGTTGCACCAGGTGCAGGGGCCCATCCACTGCTCGATTTGAACGCGGGGTTTATTGCCCATGCACCGTTTTTCCAGTCCTGTGGGTTGGCGCGGATGTGGGATGGTTGGGGAGGAGGACCGGCGAAGGGAGGCTGTGGGTAACCAGCGGGAGCGAAGGCATACGAGGCGAACATGGCTTATAGTCTTTGAGCATTGTGAGGTGGTAGGTTTTATTGCGTGGACGTACTGGGGAGTACCGCAGCGGTGTCAACACACTCGGGCTCAAAGGATTGTCGAAATAAGATCGGGCGGAGGCAATTTGAAGGGGGCGCAGAGAAGACCGCGGGTTTTGAGTGTAGAAACGAATGGGTATTGGGGGCAACACGGGCTTTTATTGCTGAGCCATCGTCGTCGCGGACAAGAATGCAGTTTGATCCCAACCTTGTTGTGTGCCCACAGAACCTGGGGCTCTTGTTCTGCACCACAACCGCTACTAGGAAACCTTCAATTTTTACAAGGACGCGCGGCCTCTGACTCTCGAACGCGATTGAATAAGAAAAAAAAAACCGGACATAGCGGGCATACACCGATGACTGCGGACGTACATCGCCTCAACCCGCCGTTTCACGCTCTCCGAACTCCCCGCACAGTATTTCAGCTTGGGCTCTCCATCTGTTCGACTTTCTTTGTGTATCCGTCGCATTAGCTGCATTTCGTTGATACAAGAATGCAGAACTACTCTGTAATCTAATCATCCGCCTCGGTATGTCGTTCAAGTCCATGTCCTGAGTTCCCAGTCCATAACTCCTCCAGACGCCTGCCCTACTCGTCGAGGTAATCAAAACCAAGCTGCGAACGGGCCGTCAAGATACTATTCGGCGCTCGCCAAGTAACGCAATCGAGCACGAGCGCGTCCTCCCCACTCTACACACCCTCGCTGCTCTCCACCTGCGTCGAGGAGACGGCTAGCTGACTATTTCTGGGTCCGGGCTGACCGTTCAAGGCATCAGACAGAGAGCAACGACGTTACTTGGCAGTACGCACCGTCGGAACGCGGCTTCTTGCTCGCGGGTTCGCCTTGGGCAGTCCCCGGACTATGCGGCCGCTTGGGGGAAACATCCGCTGGCGGAAGACTGGTATCACGAATGACGGGCGGGCTTTCCAGCTCCCATTCGGCCAGTTCGTCCAGTTCGTCCTCTTGCGTCTTAGTCAAAGACATCTCGCCGCATCGTTTTTGAAACGCTTCCTAAGGAGGATTGGAATATAGAAGCTCGACAACGAGATGACCTACGATTGTCAAGGAATCCGCCAGCTGAGACGGGAGCGGCAGTATCGTGTACCCCACGGGAATAAACTGTGGTTCGCCTTTCCTCGCGATCCTAGCTCCATGTTGCCAAAAGGGACGGGAAACTGCTTCGCCAATGCCCTCCGAGGGTGACACAAACACCAACCGAAACTTGAACGTCTCGGATGGATTGCACTTTTCGAGCCAGCCCTTGAGCAGTTGAATGCCCTTCGGCGACACATCGTGCCGACGCGCAATGGTGGCTTGTAGGACAGTGACTTCTAGCTGCGTCTCCGACTGACGCGTGATGTAGAATGCATCGAATGACGGGAAGCCTGGGGCTGGGAAGTGGAGGGTGTCCAGTTCGGGAGATGTTGTTGAGGCGAGATCGAACGGTAAAGGAGCGAGCGGGAGACGTCGAGGGATGCTCGTACTGTTGGCGGGGTCACTGAAGAAACACTCCCCCAGAAAGGTCGAGTCCAGCGACATGATTCGTGGCATCATGGCCTCGAAGAGCGCGCCAACGACCTGTGGGGCAGGTGAAAACTGCATGGCCGCGATTCGCTGTTCTTCAAGTGTCGCCTGCGACAATGAGTCGAGTAAAAGCTGTCGCAGGAACGGTGTCGCCATGATATAGATATGGTCTTGAGAGTAGAGCTCGGTCGGCTTGAACATCTCGGGAAAGGGCTTAACATAAGCCGTAAATACCGAATGGAAACCCGCCCGTTGGTCATTGTTTTTAATGCCCTGGCCAAGCAAACCACTGAGGATGGAGGAAACAGTATTGCCCGCGGGGAACAGCGATTTCAGGTCCGCGATGTCGAGGTCCTTGCAGATGTTGCCGGTCTTGGGGATGCTGTTGGGAAGGGCCATCCTGGGAGCTGGACCCCGCAGCTCGAAGATCTCCATGTCGGTGTAAAACTCAGGTGGAGGCTGGCCCATGATTGGCGCTTGGTACCCCCGAGGAGAGTAACGCTCTGGGCCGAGTTTCGTCCGCAGTATCCTGGAATCGATAAGTCTTTCTCTTTGTCGGCAGCGCGTCCGATGACGAACCTCAGCAATCGAAACTCCCGTCGTAGCCACGTCGGGAACGACCATTTCATTCCGTATCGTGCCTTCACCCACCCTTTGTATCTGCCGATTTCAGGCGACGTCGCATGGAGGACGAACCCGGGGGAATCGACGCGCCCAAAGTGCTCTGGCGGCGAAGGTTGATTCGAAGTCGAATCACATAGGACAAGCGCATCCGTCGGTACGCGCCACCTTGTCTCGTCCTTGGGGAGTACCTTGTATGGTCGAGACGTCGTAGGGTCGAAGACGATGGACCACCTCGAGTCCGCACACCGAACGGTATATACACCGTCGTAAATGGCATGAGCCAGAGCGTAGTATAGAAATAACGATTTGCCTGCGTTTCTGAGCGCCTTGGCGAGAGAAAGTGCGCACTGCGGTCCACATACCTATTCCTGGCTGTCCCAAGAGTGCGAGACCGCCCACCTTCCCTGCGCCAATGCGTCCTGCTCGACGTTTCTCTAGAGCCCTTTTGGTGTATTGCCAGAGGGGAGGGTACTCCTCGCGCTCGAGTACGTACTCGTTCGTCGGCAGTTTGTAGTCTACATAGCGGAGCTTGCGGGGGAAACCTTCGTCGATTCCAGAGATTACTGGGGCACGCCATTGGTGCTGTGGCGAGAATCTGTCGAAGATTTCGGCAGCCCAAGTCTCGTCTCCGAGTTCGGATGCATAGGCGGGATGCATAGTGTGAGGCGAATCGTGTAGGAAGGAAGAGCGACAACGATAGGAGGTGATACAGCGTCAGACCCGCCCAGCTGCGGCCACAGAGTCAAAAATGCCTTGCTCTTCAGTATTTCCAAGAGCTCGATGCGATAGACTGCATGCATCGCGGGACGCCTCGATATCAGTATGGACTATTCCAGGTGCATGTACGTACTTCCGCGAATCATGACCCTCGCTTTGCCCCAACTTGCCCTCGCTTTTCGAACATATGCCTCTGTAATCTAATCGTCCACCTCTTCATCACCAGCTCCCAACGTGAGCTCGTCAAAGCCTTCCAGAAGCTCGTCGAGACGAACTTCAGGGAAATCGGCCTCATTATCCTCTCCGTCAGTGCTTTCTGCGACTGGTTCTGGTGTTGCATCCACATCCATCGCGAATTGCGCCTTGCGGCGTCCCTTGCCACCTGCACGACGTTCCGGCGCCGTTGCAGAAGCCATCCGCACATCCGTCGTCGGCGCCTTGTACATGTTAATCGCGCCACGCATCTCGGGATCTTCCTCGAGCTCGCGAAGGAACATCTCATAGTCCTCCTCGACCTTCTTCTGGTCGCGCCCGCCCATCCTGCCAACAACACCGCGTCCGCCACCCGTTTCACCCTCCTCGCCCTCCTCCTTGCCGATACTCCGCAGCCGCCACGCGCGCGGCTTGCTCTTCTTCCTCCGGTTCGGGTACGCCTTCTTGACGAGGATGACGTCGGGGAGGTGCTCGGCCTTGAGCCCCGCGTAGTCGGCCGAGTTGAAGTTGGCGTTGGTTAGGTGGAAGCCGAGGGCGGTGTCGCCCGGCTGGAGGATCGCGCCGAGATGGGTGCGAGTGTGGAATATTTGGGCGGCGCGGCCGCTGGAAGCGTACTCGTCGTACGCATCCAGCATCATCGCGTCGGCATCGTGTGCGCGGAAAGCGCCTGCGAGGGCGACCTGGGCGTCGGCCATGAGGAATTTGCCGCGCGCGCGACCGTCGGGTTCGATGTCGAGGACGGTGAACTCGACGAGGTCGCTGACGGTTGCGAGGCTTTCAAAGGGCGTGCGCCAGTAAGAGGTGGTGGAGAGGTCGGCGGTTTGCAGCGTCATCGGGTCGAGCAGCTGTAGCGAGTTGCCGACGCGAACGCAGAGCGTGAGGGGGTGGATGTTGCTCATCGCGCGGGCGAGCTTCGGAGGGATGCAGACCAGGTCGTCTTTGCAGACGGGCGCGATCTCGACGGAGTAGGTGAACTTGTAGTTGGCGGTATTGGAATGTGTGTCGGATGAGAGGAGTTGTTCGGAGGATTTTGAACTACATTTTTGTGAGCTCCAGGGAGGAGAGCCGACTCGAAAGCGCACCGAACTGGCACGACGCTCGACAAAAACTCGACCATCTTGATTGCATGGCTCCGTTGGCTGTAGAAGAAATCCAAGCCATCCTTGACCTCCTTGACTGAGATGGTGTCTTTTTGTGCGCCGTGTTTCAAGATGAGCTGCTCAAGAAACAGGAAAGTGCGCTTGTGCGGGACCTTCTGGCGGACCTGGACAAGGGCCTTCCAGGTGTTTTTGGCGGCTAGGCGGGCGCAGTCGGGACACTGGCCATACTGGACGAGGTACTCGAGCTCGAATGTTTGTTCGAGGATGGTGTTTGTGAGTACCTTGGCTGTAATGAGAACGATTCGAGGGAGGCAGGGACCGCGCACCTCTTTTTGTATCGTTATCGACACCCGTAGCCGCTTCGAATGCGGTTCCGTCCAGATAAAGTGGGCCTCGGTGAGCCGCACCTTGTTCAGGCCTTTGAGTTTGCGGAGACAAATCGACAGCAGTTCGGGCGATTCGGGCTGCGCGATCGTCCATGTCTGCGGCGGGGAGAGAAATCGTTCGCAGTTTCTGCAGAAGGCGACCGATGCTGCGCGCTTGGATTCAGCACAAAAGCTAGAGATGTAGCAGGAGAAACGGACCTTGCTTAGGGATACCCTCAGTAATGTCTACGCTAGCTCCAGGATGTTACTATGAGTTCGCGAAACCAAGCGATCTGCTCACGAATTGCGTAGACATGCAACGCAGAGATTGGCGCTATTTGGAGCGATTGGGGTGCCGCAGTCTGCGCAGAGTATCTGGTGGATTGCTGGGCCGGGGATGTATTCCATCGTCGTGGTAAGAGGCAAGCCAAGTTTACTCAGCCCGGAACCGAGCCAAATTTTACATCTCACGCTTGATAATCTGCGAATACATTGCGAATACATCTTAGTCCTCTACGTCCGCGTCCCGTTCCTCCATAGGTGGCCAGAAACCAGTAACGTTGTCCTCCTGCCCTAGCCTGCGTACTGCTGTCCAGAATACGCCCTCTGCATAAACGGCTGCAGCGTCACCAGCATCTGGTAGTGGTAGAATTGGAGGTAGCGGCGTCGGTGCCAGCAAAGGAGCGCCCGGAACATCGCCGGAAGGGGCTACTGTCGGGTGTTGGAAGTAGTAAGTGGAAAAGAGCGGTTCCGGAGAACCCGCCAACGCCAAGGTTGCGTCCAAGTACGGCTTCAGCAGCGTTTGGGGGTCGCTTTCCGACGACGGAAGAGAAATATACACGATCCCTAATCTGCGTCAAAGAGGTAACGGAACGCAATCGAGGCTTACATTTTCCCTTGGGACATGACATGGTTCCTTCGCCGGAAATAAGCACCGTTGCAGATGCGGTGGTAGAACCGCCCTCGGGCAAGGAAGAAGGAGGGAAGACGATGACGCCTGTGTCTGTTGCGACCGGTTCGGTAGGGTAGGCGTCTTCTTCGGATGGTTCTGGGGCCGCATTGAACAAAATTGGCTTGTCCACAATCGCGATACATCTTGCTACGGTGTACGCGGGCGACGAGGACGAAAACGGTGCGGATAGTTCAGTGGGAGGGGGGATCAGAGTTGCACCAGGTCTCGAGCTGGAGATGAATAATGAAGCGGTTATGGGTTCGGGAAACTCTTCAAGTCGTATTGTGTGGGTCGCTGGTTGGGTCGAGTCAATCGACTCGATCTTGCGCCCGAGAATGTACACTCCGCCGCTAACAGCAGCCGTACGGCAAAATCCCTGCGCGATTTCGCCAGAGCTGCCGTAGTGGCCAACTAGAAATGGGGAGGCGCCGTACCGGCCAGAAGAGCGCAGATATCGTCGTAGTCGATGTAGCGCAGGCAGAGTAGCGTCTGCGGGTGCTCAGAAATAGGAAGTTATGCAGAGAGCACATACCGTTGGGAGACAAGCAGTATGCCAGCGCGTATGCAATGGCGTTGGTCATCTCTTCGTTCAGCGAGAACACAGAACGCAGGTACTCCGGGAAGGGATTCTCTGCGTGACCCTCGAGCTCCTTCTTGCCCTCGAATTCTCCTGCTGCGAATTGGAGAAAGCGCATGAGGCGACGCTTCTCGACGAGAGATATGTCCTTGTTCTTGAATACGTCCTCCTTGCTGCCTGGCACTGGTTTCGCGATTCCAGAGGGGTGGTAGATGCATACGCGTTCCACAAGACGGAAACCGCCGTATCTGGACACACCGGACGCGACGAGTGCGTCGATGAGAGGACCAGTGGACGGGATTAGAGATGGGGAAAGAGAGAGCGAGTATGAGCGTGGTTGGGCGATTGTGTCGGCTGAGCGGGAGAATTGAGAGAAGCCATTGCGGGGGAGAGGATTGCCAGGCAATGAGCTCTTCGAAAGAGAGGCTAGCTTCGGCAGCGCCGTAGTGTGGGTTGGGATCGAGATGTGCTACCTTGAAACCAGCCTTGGAGAGGGCACTAGGACGGCGGTGAGAGACGAGGAGGACGGGATAGACTACGTACGCGGCTGCGATGGATTCGACGAGGCCTGTGCTCTCGAGGACGATATCGAACGCGCCTTCATCGCGGTCCATTCAAGATCAAGTCGTGCCTGTCAGTCGCTTAGCTTTTTCTCTCCCAACCTTCACGATGGCGAAAGACTCCAAGCCCTCTGCCTCCAAAGACAAGAAGGCAAAGTCCTCCTCCAAGCCAGACAAGGCGGACAAGAAGGCCGCAAAGGCCGCAAAGCCTGCTGCGAGCCCACCCAAACCCGTCGTCGCCAAGGCTGTATGTTTTTTCGTCCTTCTCAAATCGTTCAACCTCCAATCCCTCCTCTCATAGAAGGAGAAATCCAAGAAGCCCGAGCCGAAGAAGAAGGTACGTCGTCCAATCGAACACTTTTCACGCTTTCCAACGAGAAAAAAAAAGGCCGAAACGTCCGACGACGATTCCGAGTCCGATTCAGAGGAAGAAAAGCCCAAGGCCGCCCAGGTCAAGCCAACGCCGACCAAGGCCAAGGCTGCTTCCCCTTCCGACTCTTCCGACAGCGAGAGCGACGATGAACCCGCTCCTCCACCCAAAAAAGCCGCCGCACCCGCAAAACCTGCACCTAAAAAGTCTGCCCCCGCGCCCAAGAAAGACGACTCCTCCGACTCCGATTCCGAATCTGACGACGACGCTGCAAAAAAGTCTGCATCCGCAAAGGCAGCGCCTGCAAAGAAGGCAGAGTCCGACTCGGACTCCGACGATAGCGAGAGCGACGCACCTCCTCCCAAAAAGGCCGCCGCCGCACCTGCTGCCGCTGCAAAAAAGGCGCCAGTCGCCAAGTCTGTGCCGAAGAAGCCGGACACTTCGTCTGACGACGACTCGTCCGACGAAGACGTCAAAATGCCCGACGCCAAACCCGCTGCTGCCGCCGCGGACTCTTCCGACTCTGACGATTCTGATTCGGAGGACGATGCGCCGGCGAAGAAACCTGCGGTGGCCAACGGCAAGGCTGCGGCCAAGGAAGATTCCGACGACTCGAGCGATGCGGATGACTCTGACTCTGACGAGGAGATGCCCGACGCTCCGGTCACCAATGGTACCTTTTCAATCCGTCTTACTTTTTCTGGTTCTCAACGACGTCGCAGGCAAACGGAAAGCTCCAGAGGGCGATTCCGCTCCGACCAAAAAAGTCAAGCTCGCAAACGGGAGCGCTGCTCCCGTCGCGAACGGCGACGGCTCCGAAGAGATCAAATCGATCTTTGTCGGCAAGCTCTCATGGAACGTCGACAACGACTGGCTCGCGCAAGAGTTTGCCGAATGCGGAGAGGTCACCTCGGCCGTTGTCGCGATGGACCGCAACACGGGCAAGTCGCGTGGCTTTGGGCACGTACACTTTACGACGACGGACGCGGTGGCCAAGGCCATCGAGATGAACGGCAAGGAGATTGACGGACGCGCGGTCAACATCGACTATGGTCGTCCGGCGCCGGACAAGAACCAGCAGCGTGAAAACCGCGCCAAGGCGTTCAACGACACCCCGAGCGAGCCGAGCACGACGCTGTTCGTCGGCAGCCTCAGCTTCAACGCGGATGAGGACATGGTCTGGGCGTTCTTCAATGAACATGGCGGCAACGTCAAGAGTGTGCGGCTACCCACCGACCGCGACACCGGCAAGCCCAAGGGCTTCGGGTATGTCGAGTTTGAGGACTTGGAGAGCGCCAAGAAGGCCTACGAGTCCGCGAGCGGGCAGGAAATTGACGGCCGGCCCGTTCGTCTTGATTTCTCGCAGCCGCGCGACAACAGCGGCGGCAATTCGCGCGGTGGATTTGGCGGCGACCGCGGATTCGGCCGAGGCGGACGCGGCGGCGGTGGACGCGGTGGAGGACGCGGCGGATTCGACCGGGGACGCGGACGCGGTGGGTTTGGCGGTAGAGGTGGGGATAGAGGTCGGGGACGGGGTCGCGGTGCGCCGCGAGGTGGCGCCCGGAACGGCGCGATTGCGGCCTCAGAGGGGAAGAAGATCACGTTCGACTAAACGATCGCCTTGCAAGTAATATGTTCCATGCATGCACCTGTTTTCTGTTTCCAGTTCAGTGGGCGAAACAGCCGAGACAATGTTTGCGAGCGGAGCGAGCAATCCTAGACTACTTGGATGCAGCACAGCCTTCCGCCCGTAATCCCCTCTTCGCTAAAGAATGCCACCAAACTCGCTCATTTCTGGCTCATTTTTGCTGAAAACAGGACGCTTGCAATCCTCTGAGATGCCGCTCTTGGAATATACTAAATTTAAGGCGAGAAATCGCACCAGTTCTGTGTTTGGATTTGGCGGACATGTCTGACTTGAACCGGCTTCAGCCGATCGCTCCGCGAGCACCCGACCGCTGAGGCGGATACATATTATAAGCCTCGTCTGGCAAAAACTGAAAGAACGTGTTTCGGCGAGCTCGTTGTCCAGGTTGGGCCAGAACGTTTCCAGACGACAGCAGGACACAAAGGATTGATCCTCAATATGCTGCAATACGGACCCGCTGCATGCACAGGCATGAGCTTCGTGTCGTGTCCGACGTTAACTGACCCATTATGTAGAGTTGTAGGAAGCAACTGATGCCTTTGTTCAGATTGAGCGAACAGCCTGTTTTCAATTTGCAGGCCGCGACGACCTCATGCCCATCGAAGCACGGACTACCGGCAATGGCCGAATGATACCCTCCTTTTTCACGGTAGAAACCGATCTCGAGCTGGAGCTTGCGTGATCGCATTCTCCTTTTGCACTCCGATGACGACCCAAGCAACCTCGACTCCGGTCTACATGTTTCCTTGCATAGAGCAGCTTGTAAATATGCGTATCGACAAGTATAGAAGCGTTCCGGCCTCGATGCTCACGGACCGACTCGCCAAAAACGCGCTGGATTCCCTAATAACTCGGCGCTACCCTGTGCTCGTCCGGGACCTTGAAGTACGTCGTAGAGCCTCTTCCGTGTTCGAGAAGGATATCCGAGCTTACACTTAGTCGACAGTTCGGGTTCGTGCATGCCTTCGACTCGGTGAGACGTCTCAAGTTCGAAGTCTTACCAATTCTTCGACGCCCCGATGACGACCCGTACTACGGGTTTTTTGGATGGATGTCCGTACCAATCTACCCCCTGGCACCCAATGACAACTTGAAGCCCGTCTCTCCCTTTGAACCTCTCTCTATATCCAACAACCCATGGGTCGGAACGTACGTCTCACCCTTCGCTCGTCTGGATGTCGAGGCGGATAGTGGCCTCCAAACCTTTGCCCAGCAACAGCACTTCCTCCTCTCCTCGCAAGACAATGGTCGGCTTGCCGTTGCTTGCGCCGATGTCCACCGATTCTTGGGCTGGGCAGAGCCTCCTCCAAGGCATGAACTTTTGTATTCCAACATCACAAGAGATCACTCGAACTCGACCCCTGCGCCTGTCAATGGGATGGACGACGAAGGTGCTCTTGAACAACTCAATGGCTCGAGTGGGGGAGAGACTAGAGGAAGCGGCAACGTCAACCCGGAGTCTATTTCAAGTTTGAGCTCGGGGAGTGCTCTTCCGCCCATGTTGGATGTTTCTCTAGGAGAGCTTGCGGCTTCGAGCGGTGGAGAGATCCAAGAAAGCGACAATGTCGAATCGGAGATGTCGTGGGCAGATTTGGAATCCGGTGTGTCGCCCGCGAAGATACAAACTTTCACTCATACATATGAGCAGGAGAGGATGTTCACGATATTCTTAAAGAGTTTCTTCAAACGCGAGCCGAGGATGACTCGGAAGACTGCGATAAAGGTATAATCAGGGTGAGCTTCGGACACGACATTGTTGACCTTGGCGACTTGCCCGACGCCGCCGAGCTATATAGTGAGTTGAGAGAAATCGGAAAGTATGTTGTTTCATCCCACTCCGGCTGTGTGGCTGACCGTTCTGGAATAGGATCTGCGATGAGTGGCTAGAGCGGAGGAACACGCAGCAGCGTCGCAGCAAATGAACGTGCACTGTGCCACCTACTTTTGCCATATGTATCCTTTGTTAACCACTCGGACATGTCCTCCATTTTCCTCGTAACACGATCCACCTGCTCTGAACGAATGAATTTTACTTGGAAACTTTCCTTCTGATGCCTTTGTTCAACTTGAACAGTCAAATCAGTCGAGCTTGGTGAAGGCCACGACGTCTTCATGCGCCCGCCCTCAGCGTATCTCGAGACTGATTTTGCGAGTATAACTTCCAGCATCGACACCTACATCCCGTTCTGGAGCTCACTAAGAATCTCCTGACATACCTCCTTCAACACGCCACCCAAAACCTCAAAGTCGCTCAACTGCAGAACTTGAGCTCAGAAACGGTGTTTGATAGCCAACACACCTCCGTCCATATTTGTGTACTACACCGCACCCACCACGCGCCATTGTGGTAGAACACCACTGCGCTGACTTTAGTTTTCCGGTTTGCCGGGGAGAGCATCTTTTGGTTGAAGGCGTCGGTGATGGCGCTGGAAGGACCGACGCTGGGAGGGAGAGGGACTTGCACGTTTACCTATAGAGGATTGGCCGACACGGCCAAAAATTGTTGGAAAATGCATACCATGCTAAGGGTAAACTCCCAGGTTGTGTCGAGCAGACGCGTTCCCAGAAGGTCTGCGAGGTGTAGACCACCGCGCCTTGCCATGTCGTGGCAGTAGGTGTTTATCTTCTCTTCCCCACCCAGCCATTCTCGGAATTGTAGTGCTAGAGGGCCGAATTAAGTCGAGAAAGAACTACAGACGTTTTATACCAGGGACAATGCTGAGCGGGTTGACAAAGTCGATTGTGCCATTCCCTGCACGTGAATCTCAGAATGAACAGCTTGAACTTGTACGGCGGTGGGCGCTTACAGTTGTACTGCTCGACGAAGCTCTCTCCAGGAGTCTTGCGGTCTTGTGGAGATACATAGACTTTGGATGTTGGGAAAGACGAGCGAACGATGCCTTGGTTTCTGCACCAGCTGTAAATCAAACGAAACAGCGACAAAGAGAAATTTACCGCTCCGCGACGAACATAACCGCACACCCGCGCTTCGCAAATAACCACTTGTGGCAGTTCTTTGCGCTTTAAGTGCAGTTCGCAAAAAAGATGAAATCACCTACCGACACCCAAAAGTCCGGGCCCGCCTTGCCCAAATCGATGTTCATCTCCTGCCCAATGGAATGTGCGCCGTCGATGACGCTGTAAACGCCCTCCTCCTTGCAGAGTTGAACGAGAGCCTGCCATGGCATGAGGGCGCCAGGGACGGACGTCACCGAGTCAATGAGCGCAACGATCTTTTGTCCTGCGTGGCGCGGAATCGCGCGGAGGTGGGCACGATAGCCAGAGATAATTTCCGCGTGCGATGTGGGCCACTGGATGGTGAACTGGGCAATTTGGGGGTGGGCGGGGCCGTCCCGGAGGTAACGCGCGAGCGCGGACATGGCATCGTACGTGCTGCTGCCTGCACCTCAAGTTGGGATACGACAACGAGAGAACGCGGCGACGCACAGGTAACGATGAAATCTCCCGGGTTGAAGTCAAATGAGCGCATTATGGTGTTGAGCCCGTGGCTGGTGTTGCGGACAAGGACGATCTCGTTCGTCTTTGCGTGCAGGAAGCGCGCGATCTTTTCGCGACATTCGGTAATGAGCTTCGTTTGGTCGATGCGGACGAAGAGGTCGGGGTTGGATTCGACACGCATAGTAAGCGCGTTGCATGCGGCGAGCACAGGAAGAGGGAGGGAGCCGTACGAGCCTGAGGAGACGCGTTAGTGCCGACGCGTGTCTGAGGACGTAAAGACGAGTGACCGTGGTTGAGATTGATATAGTCTGGGTCGAATGCGAAATACTTTAGCATTGCATGGCCGAACGGTGGTGGAGCATCGCAATATTCGAGTTGGGTCATGAAGCGATAACGAGGGGAGGATGATATTGATCCCACAATAAATATATTACAACGAGCCTCTAAAAAGTACGCAATAGTTCTTCAACGAGCATAGGGATGGTAGTTGTGCTGCCCACGAGTACCAGCCCGCTGCGGTCCTACGCCTGCGCCACCCATAGGTCCAGTAGGCGGTCCGTTCACGCCTGCACGCGGTCCTCGCGGAACGTTCGGTCCCGGTCCACCTTGTTGTGCTGGTCCCCCCATTCCGCGGCCCATTCCCGCTCCTGCGGCTCCCATTCCCGCGCCCATACCCATGCCCCGACCCATACCCATCATACCACCCATACCCATGCCCATCTGGTTCCCCATCATGCCCATTCCTCCGCCCATCATGCCACCCCCGCCTCCAGCCATCTGGAACATGCGAGTGTATAGCGCCGCGAGAGCCTGTGGGTCGAACGGCGTTCCTCCGCCACCACCCATATTGCCACCCTGCCCATTGTTAAAGTTGCTGTTAAAATTGGTGTTTCCGCCGCCGCCCTGGTTGTTGTCCTCGTTGACGTTGTCCCGCTGGTACCGCGGTTGTGCGAGTTTAACATCGATCTGTGGCCAGTTAGCAAAGCAAGAGACGCGGGGCAAGGAAATGGACGAACAAGCTTGCCGTCAATTTCCAAATTACCGAAGCCGAGGAAAGGCTGGACGTCCGTGTCCTCGAAAGAGACAAAACCAAAGCCCTTGCTGCGTCCGGTCTCGCGGTCCAGCATGACGGTCGAGTCGATCACCTTGCCAAATTGCGAAAAGAATGCGCGCATAGATTCCGAGGTCACAGTGCCCGCAAGGCCGCCAATGAAGAGTTTGGTGGCGCGTTGGTGCTCCTGTCGGGGAATGGCGCGTTTGGGGTCGATCTACAAAAAGAATGAGCGGGGAAAAGACAAAGCATGGCATGCAACGCACGACTTTGCCATCGAGAGTGTGTTCGCGCGACATGACGGCGTTGACGCTGGCGGAATCCTCAAAGGTTAAAAAGGCGAAGCAGCGTGAACGGCCGGCTGCGTCGCGCATAATGGTGCAGGCGTCGACCTTGCCGAATTGAGCAAAATAGTCGCGGAGACCGTCTGCAAAACAATGAGCCCGTTAGGATCACAAATGGAGAAGGATTGTTTCACCGTCGGTGGTGTCCCAGTTGAGCCCGCCGATGAACATTTTGCTGTGTACGGCCAGGTCGATTCAGGGAGGAGGACACGGGGAGAGAAGATGAAAGGTTGATATTAGCATCCGTAGGCTAGAACAGAGAGTCATGATAAAAGAAAAAGAGGGCACTCTACTGGTCGACCGAGTATGTGCTAGCTAGAGCTAGGCTAGAGAGACCGACTACCTGCCCGTCCAGCCGACGACCCAAGCAAAAGGCTGGATAGAAAGGATGAGAATGGAATAAGCTCACCCTTCGTCTTTCATCTCTGAAGGACGAACACTACGGTCGCCACCGCCGTGGTAGGCGCCATCGGAGGCGCCGCCTCGGTACTCGTTTGCTTGTGGCTGCTCGTAGGTCGGTATTGACTGAGTCACATATGAAGCTATAGGCTGGCCAGCGGGTGGCGGTCGAGTATTTTGCTGCACTGGGGGTACAGGTGGCTTTGCAGTAGGCGCGACCGGTGCGGACTTGACTTCTGGCGTGGTGTCTTCCGGTTCTTCGACGGGCTGTTCTTGAAAATCGGAGTCGTCGTTACCGTAGAGGTCTGGAGAGAAGGATGAGGCTAGAGAGCCGGGGACTGTGTGTGCGCACCGCCGTAGAGGTCAGCGTCGAGGTCTTGTTCGTGGGCCATGTGAGGGGAGGGAGCAAGTCGTGAATGGACGGGTCACAATCCCTTTCTACCCTCAGACTCTTGCGATTCCCGACGCCAGCTCAGCGCATCCTCCCGACGCCAGCTTAGCGCTGCTATGGACCAGCGCTCAGTCATTATTCAAAGCGTGTTCAGTCGCAAGAATGCCGCAGGCCAGCTCGAGGAAACATATGTCGCGCATGTCAAGATCTGGGAGGATGCTGGTCCCGATGGCGGCGGGCGAAAACCGCGTTACATTCTCCTCTCCCGTACGTTTACAAAGCGAGCGCGCCGAATCTGTCTAAATTATCCCCCAGAATCCCTCAACGGCAATGGATTTATACACAAATCTAAGCTTAACACCAATGGCACGTTCTCCGTCGGCAAGACCTGGAGGCTACCTGAGTTGCGCGGCCTGGCCGTAGTTAGCGTAAGTTTGCGCAGATTCGAGAGCCCGATGCTCATGACGGCTAGCCGACGAGCTTCAATATAACGCTCTCAAGAACGTATAGATGGCAGACGGAGAATGCCACCGACCAGACACAATTCCTCGACAATGTCGTCCGTCTATTTCGCGCAATATTACCGGGAGCTCCCTTGCAGCTCGATGGCATCCAAGATGTGCTCGGTGCGGCCATCTATTTCAACCGGTTGGATGCTCATGTTCAATAGCGAAACCGAATGCAACTCCGCGACGAATGCAGCGTTCGGCTACTCCATCGCAGGCCGAAACTGAATATGAGCAGCGCTCTACGTCTCCTTTGCCTCCGCGCGCTCAGTCGCGAAATGGGTACTCGTCCCGACCAGCATCGCCCACCAACTCAAATCGAGGATATCCATCCGGTCGGTCTGTCTCACGGACCCGAGGTCCTCCTCCTCCTCCTGCCGCATCTCCACCTCCACAACCGCGTTCTCGGCCGTCTGCTCGTCGGCCCTCCAATGCAGGCTCAACCTCGAGCCAAAATCCACCCAACGGCAGCCTTCCTGCAGCGTCTGCATCTTCGCGCTCCCTCCCAGATCGAACAGCATCCCCGGAGATGAATCGACCTCCACCGAAGGACCCAGGCCATGCGCCTCCATCCCGATCCGAGTCGCCGCTGCCGAGAACCACCAAACGCAGTGGGAATGTAGGCACGCCGTCGGATGGTGTCAATCGCCGCGACCAGACAGCACAAAACGCGCGCGTCTCGTTCTTCGATCCCGCGAACCAGGCGGCGCTGGATCGCCTAATAACGAGCGCGTCGGGCGCCGACGCGGACGGGGAAGAGGACACGGCGCAGGCCATGATGTCGAATGTGGAAGAGATGATTGAGGGCTACGAGTGGGCTATTGATGATGTTATTGGGCGGAAATCATCCAAGAACGCGGCGGACTTGATTGAGGCGAGGCTTGTTGACGAGCTGTTGGCCTTGGATAGGGTTCGCTGCTTTCTCCTTCTGGTTTTTGCCTGCTGATCTAGCGTCAGGCAAACATCCATTCGTTTCTCGAATCCGACGACCTCATCGACGTCGTTCTCAAGTTCATGGACGATGCTGTCGCAGAACTCGATAACATGGACAGCCTGGTTCAGACGTACAAGATCCATTTGAATGTGCGCCATCATCGCATCCACATATTCCTTTCGCCTCATCTCGCGTTTTAGGCCGTTGGAGACGATATCTCGTTCATCCAGTCCCAAAATCGGGGTCTCCAAGTACAGACGCAGAACCAGCGCGCTCTTCTCGGCGAGTTGCAAAACCTGCTCGTGTGTCTTTTTTGTCATCTTCCAATGTTCATATTCTAATTGGAACCACAGCAAACCGTTCAGGTCGATAAGGAATCCCTTTCGATCCTCACGCAAGAATCGCTGGAAAAGTCAGCGGGTATCCAACGGTTGGAGGAGGCGGCAACGATGCTGTACAAGGCATTACAGGCGGGACAAGACACAGGTCAGTCAACACTCTGTCGGCTGGTCAGGTATCAACCTTCCGACAGACATGGCTGCGACGATGGAGCGTCTACAAGAATATCGAACACACAATGCGCAATTTTGCAAGCGCATATTCGACTTCCTCTCCATCATGTTCACTGCGCAGGTGCGCGTTCTCTTCAGTGGCTTTTAGTTCCTCACAATTTGCCAGTCGCAAATGTTGCTTGGTTCTACGGATGGCGTGACAAAAGTGGACGCTCGTGGCGGGCTCAAGATCATCGGCCACCAAGACCTGGAGCAGTACCTTGGTCGCTATGCGGGCTTGATGTTGTATTTGAAGGAGATGGATGAGAAGGTGTATGCGAAGCTGTGTGCTGTGAGCGTTGCAGTCCATCCTTTACGTCTATCCTAACTCCCTTAGGCGTATTTCTCGGCGTCGAGCTCGTTGCACAACACACAGATCAAGGCGCTCACCAGCGCTTACTTGAAGCTCGTCAAGAAAGCGTCTGAGGAGGACCAAGAACAGGGTGCGTATATCCACAAAGGACCACAATGTCGTTTGATCTAAGTACAGGATTCGGACCGACGCCTACGGTCAGCACAATGGCCAAGGGAGCAACAGGAATGCGGCGAGCGGGGACGTTGATGCGATCCCCAATGGAGGCGCGAAATAACAAGGACAAGGAAAAGGACGGTAATCGGAAGGCGTCTGACGTACGTCTCTGGTCCAGACTTGGTTCTGTTCAATTGACCCTTCTCGTTCGTAGGTTTTTGTCCTCATTCTTGAAGAAATCGCACCACTATTATCCCGAGAAGACGAGTTCATCGCCGACTTTTTGCAGATCAACGACGCCGCACTCACATTCGCTGACTACATGGACCTCGACAACTACTTCCGAAGACAAGCTTCGCGTGGGGCAGGCCTCAGTCAGGCAACGACGAAACTCGTCCGCGGCGCGATGGACCTCATTTTCGGATTCTTGCCGGAGGAGCTCAAGATGTGGTTAGACGGTGCATTAGCCAAGGACAATATGTACGCTCTTCTCGTCAAAGACTGACCAAGCTTGACGACAGCGCAGGCAAATCGTTGGCCTGCTTGTGAGCATCGAGCGGTTCGTTGCCGAGACGGACGAAAAACACAACATGTTTCTTCTCAACGCATTGGGAAAGCAGCACACACGTCTAAAGGGCTTGTTCGATCGCCACATTGTAGTTCTTCATTCACACTTGTTCGCTGTCGCTGATACAGATTTGTCTAGAACGAACAAATCAAAGGCGTCGAGCAAACTAAGCTCACGAGCAAGAAGCGCAAAGGCGTCGTGCACTTTGTCAAGCACTTCCCCCGTCTACATCGGGCTCATCGAGAGCCAGCTTATAAACGCCGACTCGCTTGAGGTCCGAGGCACGGTCGATGCGGCGTACGACAGGATCGTGCAATCCATGTTCGAGTCTTTGAAGCAGATGGCGAAGATGGATGGTGAGGGCGAGGACAAAGGGCAACTCAACTTCCACGTCATTCTCATCGGTGCGTTGAATCGCTCGTTGCGGCCTTCACTCACCCATAACAGAGAACATGCACCACTTTGTTGCCGAAACATCTCAAATCGAAATCGGCTCCGTCAGCAGCTTCTTGCGACAGGCTGAGGCGATTTATGATGAAAATCTCGCTGCCTATGTCAAGATTGTGCTTCGACGGCCATTTGGCAAGCTCATCGTGCGCCGCCGCCCTGGTCGGCTCCTTCTTTGCTGAACTCAGATATAGGACTACTTCGAAGGTGTAGAACGTCTGTTGAAGACAACTGCACCATCGGAGGTCGGCTCCAACGCCAACTACAACAAGTCAGCGTTGAAGAAGGTGGTCAAAGAGTTCAACGGCAAGGATGTGCGAAAGCACGTCGATTCGCTGTACAAACGCGTCGAGAAGCACTTCACGGAGGCATCCGAGAAGACGACGATTGAGGAAAGCGGCGGTATTGCGCCGGGGACGGTGATGGTGGGGGTTTGGAAAGCCTGCGAGGAGGAGTTGCTGAGGGTAACGGACCTCGTGCGTAAGCGAATTGCGCAGTGCTATACGGATAGTGGAGTTGGATTGGAGTATACGGCGGCGGATGTGGAGGCAGCGTTCCGTAGACATCGACGAGGAGCATGATTTCTTGTAGCATTTTTGTTGTATTATTCGTCGTTGATGTGTGTGCTACATCAACTCGGCTTGGTCCCAACATCCACTACGCCACCGCAGGCCTGTCTGATTCGCGTTCGACACTGGCGCATTTCATGCTGCTCTTCGCGAATTTCAACCAGGACTATTCATGTGTTTCGATTGGGACGCGGGGAGGATACAGTATCATAAATTGCGATCCTTTTGGTAGAGTATACACTCAAAGTGCGTGTCCTACGCTCGCTAAAGCTGCATTTGACCGCTTTCACAGACGATGGGGCCCGGGGAATTGTCGAGATGCTCTTCTGCACAAGCTTAATCGCGTTAGTGGGAGCTCCGGACACACCATCTTCTTCTCCCCGCAAGCTCCAGATCGTCAACACGAAGCGGCAGTCGATGATATGCGAGTTGCTGTTCCCAAGTAGCATCCTCACCGTCAAGCTCAACCGCAAGACACTCGTCGTCGTTTTGGAGACTGAGATATACCTCTACGACATCAGCAACATGCGGTTGCTGCACGTTATCGAGACCCTACCTAACCCGGAAGGTGCGTCGTCGCATGATAGCGCCAACTGAGCCAACGCCATTCACCAGGAATATGCGCACTTTCCCCATCCGCGGACGCGCCATACCTCGCCTACCCCGCGCCGCTTCCTTCTCCTTCTCTCTCTGCCGCCTCCTCCGCCGACGCTACAACATCCGCAGCAGGTTCCACATCCGGTGGCGGCGACCTAATGCTCTTCAGCACTCGTGCACTTGCGCCCGTCAACGCCGTCCGAGCTCACCGCAGCCCGCTCGCAATGACCAGCCTCAGCGGAGATGGAAGCCTTTTGGCGACCGTCAGCACCAAGGGCACCGTGATACGCGTCTTTGCGACCCCGACACTGGACAAATTATACCAGTTCCGGCGCGGGGCACGCGAAACACAGATCTACTCGCTGGCATTTAATCCAATGGGGACACTGCTGGCCGCAGCGAGTGAACGCGGGACAGTGCATCTATGGAGAATCGGTGCAGGCAATGGCAAGGCGAAGAGCAACGGCGCCGGTGTGAGGGATGATGCGTCTGTCTCGGGAAGCGTTGAAGGGGATGTCCAGCCGCAGCCGGACTTGTATGAAGGTGGCGCTGAGGGTGGCAGGAAGGGCGTCAGGTACGTACACCATTGCCACCCTCTTCGACGATGCCTCACTCTTTATAGCAACGTTATCCGCCGCCGTTCACTCAACATAACTTCCTCTTTGACCCGCGCCGCTGCGTCTTATCTCCCGCAAGGTATCGCAGAAATATGGGAGCCGACGAGGGATTTCGCATTCTTTAGGCTACCGCCTCCGGTGCCTGCTGCTGGCGGTGGGGCCCCAAGTCGGAGGTGTGTGGTTGGGTTCAGCAGGTGCGTTCTCTCTGAGAGTTTGGCTCCTAGTTCCAGTACATGGCACTAACGGAAGCAGCACGACACCACACGCTATGGTCATCTCCTCAGACGGATATTTTTATGTCTACAGTGTCGATCTGGAAAAGGGTGGGGAATGCGTGTTGGTCAAGCAATTTTCGTATGTCTTTCCTACCTTGATGGATTTATCTTGCTCATCTGGGCGCGCCCTTATCCAGATTGTTGGAATCAACAGACGGTGGTGGGACATTGTCGTAGCCATCATTGGGAGCGATGTACCATACAGATTCTACAGTCTACGGTTTAGTGACAATGGGTGCTGTTGCATAAGGTCAGCAAATCAGCAAGTACCGAACAAAGGTGGAGGCTCAGGCGCGAGCTTGCGAGCACCGGAGCGGTAGACAATGTACAAGTCGCAGTTGTAGCGAATACATCAGGTGATGCTATTCGCGCTTATCCGCATCCTCCTCATACCATCGCTCATATTCACTCTGCCTACCTGCAACATGACCTCCATCTCCGGTTCCCCCTCCCATTGGACAACACTTTCGATTTCGACACATATATGCGGGTTAAGGAGCTCGACACGCCTTCGGCTCTTGCTCTCCACTCGCATAAAGGTGACAATGTCGATGCGGAAAAACACAACAACAACACATCGATTAAGCTTACCCTCACCTACCAGAAGGCTTTGGCGGAGAACAAGCCCCTCAACAACATGGATGTCGGATACGCACTCAAAAATCTCTTGAAATACTTGGACGACAATATGGCGAACCTTATCGATTCCCCCGACCTTGTCACCTCATCGGGCCCTCTTCCAGTATACCTCCAGGAGCGCATCGCGGCGGCTAAGCACAAAGAAGCATGTCGTGACGCGGCGGGGGAAGGAGAATACAAAGGGTACAGTGCTCCCAGCCACTTCTCTTACACCAGTTTTTGGAGAGATCTGTAGATTTAGGAGCTCTGAAAATGCAACCACTGGATTCCTGAAGTCCTAAAACCCCCCATCTTATGTAATAATTGATCACTTTCCCATGATGTTTCACTTTTTCGAGTTGAAAGTCCAAATTTTGATAATTCTTGCCCCCTGTATGGCTTCAAGGGGGGGAGTGATAGACCCCCTGTGGTTTAGAAAATATATTTCTCTGTCAAGTCCACCACCAGGACTTGTAGCATGAAATAACCAGTGACACTGGTGACAATAGGACACCGGAGAACCGGGGATGAGGTTAGATCAAGAGTCTGGACAGATTTTTGACCAAACTTTGACCAAAATTTCTTGAAAAAGGTTTATAGAAAGCGTGAGAATTTTCCATCACAAAATGATTTTGTCCAGACTCTTGCACAAACCTCATATCCGGTTCTCAGGGGTCCTGTGACAATGCCACACACTTGACCAACTTGTGACAGCTTCAATAGCAAGGTTTTGAAGTGAGTTTAGGCCTTGTGAGGCATAGAATTGATGGAAGACATCCGCCGAGAGCTATTCCGACCATCCGCGATGCCATGCCCCACTCCTTCCAAAAAAGGCAAATTTCCCACAATATTTTACTTTTATGGGCCAAGTAATGTCAAAAGCTTGTCTGATTGCTTAGATATTCCATCACTGGGTAGATATGACCCCTGGGGCTCCAAAAACACACTTTCTGAAGTTCTCAAAATGTTTGGCCAAACAGGAATGAGAAATTTTTTTGGGCGGGTAATTTACATCAGGGCTGTCAAACAATAGGTGACTCTGGGCATTGTATGCAGGCTCTTCGCGGTTCCATAGCTCATGAAAAATCCCTGCCCTATCTCCTCCGCCCTCGACGTTCCTCCCCCCATTCCAGAGGTCTATCTCCTCCCTCCGCCACAGCATCAAGTTCCTGATGTATTGGTGGACTAATGAGACAATTTGCGCGGCCAGCTGCGAACCCCACTCTATTCTGAAGGAGACATTACATGTTTCTATTGTGGAGGACACGGCGGCAGAGAAGGTCCAGATTGTCGATGTCGCCAAACTCACAAAGACGTTGGGCGGGGAAGACATCTGCTTGTTGAAACTCCCTCTGAGTATGTACCGTCAAGCCACGTTTAACATGCTCCGGGCTCTCCTCGAGCTTTGCCCTCCCGACGATCCTGACCTCACGGTCCAACCTCCGTCCTTTGCATCAGAATTTGATCTTCACATCTGTTTTTTTCTGCAATATTCCACCCAGCTTTTGACACTTGAGCAGCTGCACTCAGGATTAATCCATTAATCGGGTACTATTAGCGTGAGACCATATGCATAATGCAGGGTAATTTACCCTGTGTCACAAAAGGTGGTTGTGGGAAGTGGCCCCTATGTAGGCAGTTGGAACAAATATTTATTAGCATTTAATGTGGGACCAGCAGCTGGGAGGCTTTTCTGGTCTATCTTTCCAATGGTACACTCAGCTAAGGCTATTCATGATCCCATCACTATCTATCCCACTTTTTTCTCTACGTCCCTAGAACCATAATCCAGACCTCTAACCCTAACCTAACCCGGACCAAACCTAACCCTAACCCTAACCAAACCTAATACTAACCTAACCTAACCCTAACCAAGTGTATAACCCAATATCAGGCCTTATAAGAGCTCCCATCACTACTTTGTGCCATTTTTCCCATGCTAACCTTTATCTTCATTTTGTATTCAAATTTCCTTATTAGACCATACCTTAAATCTCAAAAACCACAAAGTTAGGGCTGTTTTCCATCCAGAGCTTCCCAAATTGGGCTTGCCCTAATTAATGCATAAGACCTTGCGCTAATAGCCCTTGATTAATGCATTACCCTGAGTGCATGAGGTGCATGAGGTGGACACTTGGATGTCGGTCTGGTATCCTGTTGAGCTCAAGCTCCGGGACAAAATTTTTTCCAATGCCTTGTTCAACCTTGACACGTACTTGAGTTGCGTCGAGATCACATTGTTGACACACAAGCAGGTTCAAACGTTTATGAGCACCGTCAACATTTCGGCAATGTCCAAACGTCCCGCCGGCAGAGGCAATGCAAACCCCGTGCCATTCAAGGCTCCCTGTAGTCACAAGAACGAGAGACTGTTTTGCTTTCGGAGCAACAAACACATTTCCGTCTGCTTTACCTGTGCCGGTGACCACAAGGTTGCCCCTCCCCCCCAAACGTTACCACCTTCTTCGATAGCTCACTTCTCTTCATCCATCATAACAAGGAAAGTATTTGGACCGCTTCCGGCCAGCGTAAGAGATTTTTATTGCACAAAATATGTTGGGAATCTGTAAGGGGAACTCCCGGTGCGCACCATACTCCTACTTTACTTTTTCCTTTTTCGGTCTCTTTGCCTTCTCTGTTCCTCTCCTCTCTCTGTACATATACTGGGTACATTGCAACCACTTCTCCCACCAAATCCCATCTCTCTACCTACTGTACTTATAGCGCTACGATACAAGGTTCTATCTCGCTGTTTCCTGCATTTTGCAGTTACATCGTTGATTTGCTCATTTTCCAGTTACATCGTTGATTTGCTCATTTTCCTCTAATCCGTTTCCCCTCTAACTTTGTACACATATGGGGTGCACACATACGCATTCGCACCCCAAGTCTCGTCTCTCTATCTATCGTACTTATGGTGTGGTTTACGTTTCTTTCTTTGGCTCACCTGACCTGGTCTGTGCACAGTCATGTGATCAGGCCCTTAGACAAGGCATCACTGGCAGCAGAGGCTCCTTAGACTTGTTATCTTTGGATCCCTCTGCCAGGTATGCCCTCAGTAGCCTTCTGTACATGTATTAGTGCTAATATACTTTGGATCCCTCTGCCAGTCTTGTCTGTGTAGCTCTGAGCATACAGCAGCTGGGGAGTTGCCCTTACAAAATGTCGTTCCGACAGAAGGGCCACTCGGAGGAGACGCCGATGCAGTTCCTGCAAAGACGGATCCTTTACGTGTGGTTCCTGTTCCCTGAGATTCCAGACGAGCGAACGGCAGTGTCGTATATCTTGCGCACCCAGCCGGCTTCCTGGAGATCCTTGCTGAATGACACGACCTCCCTGGACGTTCGCGCTCTGTTGCGCAACGCGGAGCATCACACAGAGGCTTTTGTTACAGCCTGGAGTTCCTCCAGGCTGGTATCAACCCTTCTGGCGCAAAATAGTGGCGCCCCCACGGAACGTAAGCGCTACTTCCCCCCGGAAATCCGCAGCGGCAGTCGATAAGATGGAAATCATCGAGGAATCGGACTCTGAGGGGGAAAGTTTGGAGGACAACCCTCAGCAATCTTCCCGTCGCGACGCATTCGCAGTTGACTCCCGTCGCAATCGAGCCAATACCCGCACCAAGATACAATGGCCAAGAGGCGGAGAAGTCAAGGGACATAAATTCTCCCGAGACAATAGCGTCAAGACGAAAGGGAAAGGGCCGGGTGACTGCTTCTTATGCACCAGCCCATACCATCACGTCGGAGATTGCCCCCACAAAAGCGCGTTCGAGAGCATACGTTCGGTGAACCTGGCAGAGACGATTTTGGGCGCGTTGGATAGCTACCGTGCCGAGCACGACCTGTTTGTAGGGTCCGAGAATGGCAATAATGTTTCCGCTTATCGTCGTGATCGTGCAACTTCCGCTGAACCTTTGGTTGCCAAGGGTGAGGCGCAGAACGTTGACATTGAACAAGTGGTACAGCGAGTAGTGCTCACGGTAGCAGCGCGTGGAAGCCGTAATACCCGACGGAGAGACAAGCTCGATAAACGCATCCCTTCCCGCTTTAAAGGCAAGGGGCGTGAATCCCCAGAAGGCGAACCCATCGGTGAAGCCGGTCTCGCTAAGCTAGCGCAATCTCTCGTCTCCTCCCCTGAAGGACAGCACTACCTATTACCGGACGGCCAAAAGGTTTGGGAAATGCGTAAAGCAAGACAGTTACTGGACGGGATGACCGCCGTAGGCGTCCGATCCATGCAGATTATTGCCAAACTGTTGACGCCCTGCGCGCGGTCTATAATTGCGGCGCATCGATACGGGAGCGGACATTACCCTTATGTCGGAAGCTTTGTTCAATACCATCAAGGAGGTGGTTAAGCTTAAAACTGGTTTGCGCATGGAGCTGTACCATTTGACCGGGCGAGCGACGTGCCTGGGTTACGTTCAAGTGCCGATGTTCTGCACTACACGGGAAGGAGAAACCATTAGCTTTGAGTTGGAAGCGTATGTGGTCCGCGATATGCAGGTTCCCTTGCTCCTCGGGGAAGATTTCCAGATGTCATACGAGCTGGCCCTCAAACACCGGTCCGATGGCGACTGCAATGTACGAGTTGGCGAATCGCGGCACGTCCTCCAGGCTTCCTCAGCCCCAGATGTCGAATTGGGGTTTGAGATCCAACACGCCAACTTTGCGCGTTCCTTTGGCCACTCGTCCTCCGCGTCTACGCAACGTATGCCTCGCCAATCGCGCCGACTGGTACAAGGGCGTGCTCGTTCCTCACCGGAAGGCCCTTTGGTAGTCGCAGCCAGCGACACTATCATCTCAGCGGGGTCGGTCCATAACGTCCGAGTGGTCTCTAAATTCGGAGAGCGCAAGGACTGGCTGGTGGAAAAGATATTACTCACCATGGACACTGGCAGCGTCATGTCAGCGCCAAATACGTTCATTGACAAGAACCATCCCTACGTACTGTTAGCCAACCCCGGTACCAGACCGCTGTTCCTTAAAAAGGGGGACGTGGTAGGCATTCTGAGGGATCCGCAGGAGTATGCCGACACTGGAAATAACCCAGAGGAGCGAAAGCGTCTGGTTGCCAGCGCCGAAGCTCTAGCCCGAGTTATCCACGCTCAAGCTTCGATTCAAGACCCCCGGGTTGTACCAAAGGTGGCAACGTCGAGTTCCTCTGTCGCGGAGGAGGGGGAGGCAGACGACTCGGAGTCCTGGGGCCCCAAAACGTCGTCCGTGCCCGATCCGGAACCGGTCGATGACGACGAGGACATTTCGGAGCTGGTGTGTTTGGGTCCCGACATCCCGGAAAACGTGCTCCCGAGATTGAAGGAGTTGCTCCATCGAAATCGGGACGCGTTCGCTTCAAAGGGACGCCTAGGGCATGTACGCGAGAAAGCCACCATCCCCACTAAAGAGGGGATACATCCGGTTTCTTTACCTGTCTACGCGGCTTCTCCAGCTAAGAGGGATGTCATCGACAAGCAAATGGACTTGTGGATCGAACGGGAGGTTATAGAGGAGTCGATTAGCCCTTGGGGCGCTCCCTGCGTTGTCGTGTTCCGAAACGACAAACCTCGGCTCGCCGTCAACTACCGTAAGCTTAACGCGATGACCGTCCCTGACGAGTTCCCCATACCTCGGCAGTCTGAGATAGTTCAAGCATTATCGGGGTCCCAAGTACTATCGTCTTTTGACGCCTTGGCTGGCTTCAACCAAGTCGAAGTTGCCGAGGAGGATAGACCCAAAACGGCCTTCCGTTCCCATCGAGGTCTATGGCAATTCCGACGGATGCCTTTTGGGCTAAGGAATGGGCCTTCCATCTTCCAACGCATCATGCAGAGAGTCCTCGCTCCTTATTTGTGGCTGTTTGCTCTTGTCTACGTCGACGATATTGTTGTTTTCTCCAAGAACTGGGAAGACCATCTAGTTCATTTGGACCGCGTCCTAACTTCCATACGTGAAGCTGGCCTCACGCTCGAACCTAAAAAATGCTTCATTGGGTTCACTTCTATCCTCCTGCTCGGTCAGAAGGTATCGCGCCTGGGTCTCTCGACTCACCAAGCGAAAGTAGAAGCCATTCAGCAACTAGCACGCCCCGCGAAAGTGCCAGACTTGCAGAAATTTCTGGGAATGGTGAATTATTTCGCCTCCTATATCCCGGCCTACTCCTTCCTGGTGAAACCTTTGTTCGAGTTGCTTGCAAAGGGAGTAAAGTGGGAATGGAGGGCGGAACACGAAATTGCATTTCGTGCTGCCAAGGACGCGTTGACCCGCGCCCCCGTCCTTGGGCACCCGATTCAAGGGAGCCCCTACCGGTTGTACACTGACGCTTCCGATGTTGCATTGGGCGCTAGTCTGCAACAGGTACAACCCATCAGAGTCGGTGACCTAGCCGGCTCCCCCTCCTACGATAAGATTCAGCGTTCGTGGGAGGAGCAGGACGTGCGCCCTCCAAACATGTTCATACCCTTAGGAGGAGGAGTCAGTGACTCCTACCCCGCCGACGAATGGGGACCGTCTCTAGACGAGACGCAAGTGCACGTTGAACGCGTCATCTGCTACTGGAGCAGGACTCTCAAGCCTGCGGAACGGCGCTACAGCGCCACGGAGCAAGAAGCGCTGGGCGCCAAAGAAGCGCTAGTCCGCTTCCAACCTTTTATAGAAGGAGAGATGATCACGCTGGTGACCGACCACGCTGCGTTGCAGTGGGCGCGTGTTTATGAGAACATGAACCGTCGTTTAGCAGCCTGGGGAGCTGTATTTGCCTCCTATCCAGGCCTGCGCATAGTTCATCGCCCGGGCAAAGTCCACTCGAACGTGGACCCACTGTCGCGGCTACCACGCGTGCCGGAACACAGTTCTCCCGTGGTCGATAAGGAAGACGCCATCGTTCCAGATGAGGAGAAGCAACAGACGGCGCAGGAGTTCGAAAACAAAGCCGCCTTTGCGCCCGCCAAGAAAGCCGCCTTTGTCGCCTCCAGCGAGCTAGTATGGTGGGAAGATGTTGTCGAGAAAGAGGGATTGCAGCGTGAAGTATTGGCTACCACTCGAAGCCGAACTCGGGCATTGGACCAGGAGAAGCTCCCGGTCCTGACCGAGGAACCTGAGGGGCCGAATATCGTCAAGCCATCAATCGAGGATTCAATATTAGAGGACGTCGAAGAACCGGGAGTTGCTTCTGGTTCTGAGTCGAATCTGCCGTTCCCCGAGCAGGATCACTGGACGTACCCGGCTGGTACCCGCCCTAAAAAGGATCATGATGAGGAATGGGCGGACCGGTCGCATCTTCTGGTATCGCTGGACCCTCAGTTGGCGAAGGAATTCGCGGAAGGGTACCTAACCAACACTTTCTTCAAGCAGCGCTATGCTGAAAGTGTTGGTAACCCGGAAATCCTGCTTACCCCGTCGCGTTTCCAGAAAGGGCGAGAGGGCTTGCTCTACTTTATTGATGCCGACTGGAATCCACGTGTCTGCGTCCCCAAGATGAAAGTCCGCTTTGTTCTCGAATGGTTACACGAATCGGCGATGGAGACGGCTCACGCGGGCCCGGCTAAACTAGTGGCGCGCCTAAGGGAGCTGTTTTTCTTTTTTTTTTTTTTTTTTTTTTTTTTTTTTTGGAGGCGTTTGGTAACAAATATAAGTCTGCAGAATCATTCTATATATTTGTCCGCTGGGAGCCTGGAAAAAAATAAACCAGTTTTGCCGGGAAATAACCGCTTCGGGAGGAAATGCCTTTACGCACGTTTTACCATTGTGTGGGACTCTTGCAGGTGTAATTATCCAACACCTTCTCTCAAAGGCAAAATACCCACTAAAACCCCCGTTTCATTTAACCAATTATCCGGCAGTGCATCTTCATCCAGCAGTAGTCCGCTCCAGGTACGGAGCACAGTTTTTTGTTCAAAAGCTCTACCTTCGAATCTTACTTTGTCAGTAAGTATGCAGTCTCTCTTTAGAGCTGTGTTTATCATTGATACCCAGGTGTTGTGCACTTCCTTTTCAGAGAAAATCTTATCCGGCTTATTTATTCGTCTTTCATGTCTCATGTTCCATAGTATGTACCAGTTTACATACATAAGTATACAGAATAGTCGATCTTTCTGCGGGAGACTGTGTCCTTTTGGGGATTTAAACTTTGTTAGGTTGCATCCTAGCACCATTCCCCAGTATATTTTTGGCAGTTTTCCATACTTGAGGCCCCAGAGTTTCTCCGTTAAGGACCATACAATTTGTCTTTCAGGGCTTTTACATTCCAGCATGATATGTTCCATATTTTCCCATTGTTTGCAGAGCGGACATTCTCCTAGATTTTCTTTATTAGGGACAAATTTCCAGAATTCTCCGACCCAGAATGTATTATGGATTGATTTCCAGAATAGGTCTCGAACTGGTAGTGGGAAAATTTTTGTTCTTATCGATTTCCAAATTGCTTCATCCGAGGGGCTGTACTCAAAGAACTCTGAGATAGTTTCTCGGATTCGCTCTACTGTCATTTTTGCATTTTGACGATTTGTTTCATCATACCTCATTTTCAAGATTTTGGAGAAAATTCTTTGAGAGCCGTCCTCAATTAACATACCATCATTTTCGAACATAACATCTGATTGGCAGATTACCAGCCATTTTTGTATCTCCTTTTGGTTCGATGTGTATGCCTCATTATCGTCTGTAATCAGGAAGGTTGTTTTTGTGGGTCTCTCATTGAGAGACGCTAATGTGGCTTTATATAATGTATGGATAGGATCTAATATCTTATTTTCGTATTTATCTCTGTGAGTTACAAACATATGGGATAGGGTCTCATTTCGCGAGCAGATAACTAAAGAATCATCTGAGGGTACTTGTTCGAGTGGATTGATTGCACAGCCACCCATGCAGATTTGGCCGTTTTTGGTACATTTTCATCTTCAAAACTTACTTGATACTGCTCATTTTGCTGTAGGGCCCCATTTCGTTCCATTCTTACACCTACCATAATTAACGGATTATGGTCATGACTTTGTGTAATTTTTGCATATAGGTGTATCTTTGTTGGGAATTTCATCGGCCCGTAGGGTAATCTTCTTTTACATATATTGCTTGAGGTGTCATTTGTCCCAAAAACGTATATCAAGTTTTTTAGCTGATATGTTCTGATATCCGAATCAAAGGTCAGGCATGATCTGACTTCCACTTCTGCTTTATTTTGACCTTTTTCAATATCTGTTAGTCTGAGATCAAGTAGCATGTCTTGGCTTTCATCCAGAGGGTTCCATTTTGGTTTTAGACTATTTATGAGCATCTGAGCTGTTTTTATACATTGTCCTGAGTGGGAGCAGAGAAGAGTGTTTCTATCATATTTGCACATGCTACAGCCACAGTTTTTCCTACCAAAACCCTCCTGATTTTGAGTGTGTCTTGGGCATAATTGTTTTCGCATTGCAATTTTGAGTGCATCTGATACTGTTCTGACTTCATGATTTAGTCTAAGGCATGGCGCCGAGTGTCTTGCGAGCACCGATTTGTGTAGGTTTTCATCTGCTCCGATGTGGTGCCATATGGGAAGCTTCAATTTCACATTTTCATCCGGAACTAGCGCTTTAACATTCACATCGTATTTGCGACCTACTTTTATCATCTTTTTAATTTCCTCTGGTAGCTTGGTTCTCTGTGATATGGGTAAGTTAATATTCTGTAGGAATATGTTCACTATTATTCCTTCTGGGAGGTGTATGTATGAGTTTTCCAGCACCTCCTTTATGAGAGTGTCCACAAGGAAGCACCATGTTGGGCGCCGTTCATCCTGTTCCATGTACAGTTTTAGATTCCAGAGAGCAATTTCTTCGTTTCTAGTTTGGAAGTCGAGAATGTCTCTTCCACCTCGTTCAATTGGTAGTTTCATCGTGTGGTGTGCTACTCGAGCCTTTTTGTCACCCCATATAAATGCATTGAGCATTTTTGTCAGCATTTTTTCAATATGGTCGGGCATTCCTTGTGTGCGTGTTAAGTATTGAGTTCTGCCTCCAAAACACATATTTGCTATGTGTCTTTTACCTTCAAATCCAGGCTTCGTTAAGTTCCATCTTGTCACATCGCCATTTATGCGCTCCAGGATTGTAGGCCATGGTTCTTCATAGTCAATTTTATTTCCAAGAAAAGCTCCTAATAATCTAAAGCTTTGTTTATCCTTAAGAATGTTAATTCCTTGTGGGATTGTGTTCTTTCTTTGAGTAATTTCATTTGATCTTCTGTCTTGGAGTACCATTTGTCGATATATTGGTGTACCAAAGGGAGCAACAATTGTCTTGTCTGTGTTAAATTTTGCTCTTGATGCTGTAGTCCAAGTATTCAGGATTTCCCATAAGGTATCCCATGAATCCATTTCCGAAAGGTAAATAGTTGTATCATCAGCAAATAGTGATATCAGTAGCTGGCGAGTTGATCCTTGAATGTCAACTCCTTTCAGGCTACTTTGTCGGATCATGCATGCCAGTGGCTCAATAGCTAGATTAAATAGTAGGCACGACAATGGATCACCTTGTCGTACCCCACGTGTAACCAGAAATTTTGAACTAAGTTCACCGTTTATCATTACTCGGGTGTGTGCATTTGTATATAGCTTTTCGACACCACTGACAAATCTTTCAGGGAGTCTCATGTGTATCATGACCTGTTTAAGGTACTTGTGGTCTATCCGGTCGTAAGCTTTCTCTTGGTCGAGCGCTATAAGGATTCCATTTTCTTCCACTGCCTCCGCATAGTCGAAGAGATATTTTGCCTGTTTCACTTGGTCTTCAATCCTTCTTCCTTTCATAAAGCCCGCCTGGTCAGGATGTATGATTGATGCTGATATTTTTGCTAAGCGGATGGAATATGTCTTTGTCATGAGTTTATAGTCACAATTTAGACAGGTTATTGGACGGTAGTTTGAGATTTTTGCCCTGTCCCCCTTTTTATAAATGGGGCACATCCATCCCGTGTTAAACTGGGAATTTTTGTTCAATCCGTGGTCTTCTATATCTTGGAAAACCAGTGTGATGATATTTAGAATATCAACGATTTCTTCACCATCTGCTTTTTGTGTAAATTTTGTATCCCATATTTTGTAGAACTTCGTATGGTAAACCCTCGATGCCTGCTGCCCAACCATTTTTTGAAGTCTTCAGCAACTCTCGGACATCTTCAATATTAAAGGTTATATCCATCCTGTCGTGGTCCTCCTTGCTTAATTTTGTTTCACAGCTATCCAGTACTATATTTGTTGCTATATTTTGTCCATATTCCTCATCAGGTGTTTCGGGCATGTCAATAGCCTGTATGTTACTGTGGTATTCGCTTGCTAGTTCAGCCATTCTCTTTGGGTTATTCTCGAATGTTCGGGGTGTTGTATCGGGAACTTCAAACTCGTATATAAAGTCCCTTGGTTTGTAACCCTTTGATGACCGTGTCCATGTTTTTGTAGACAGACTTTCCCCCTCAGTTTGCCATCGGGCTTCTTTGATTTCTTTTGATTTCTGTGCTTTGGCTTCCAAGGCACTTTTGATCTTCTGTTCCAAGAGATAGGCGGACATGCCCCCGCTCCTGCCATGGGACGTTGACATCGTTCATAATCAGGTCTATTTTCAATTTCAGTGCCTTGATCTCCCGTGATGTTTCATCTCCCGGGGAATGAGTACATTCTTTTGCTATTTCTGTTACCTCAGTTTTAAAGGTCTCCCAGAGCCATTGTATATTTTTATCAGGGTCTCGTGTGTTAGGGTTCAGAAGTCTGATTTTCCTTTCCAACTCAAGGCCCAATTTATTAACTTTCATCATGAATCTTTTTGATTTGAGTAGGTAAATGGGAAGGCTCCATCTTCCTTTTCCCATTTTCGCTTTAGATCTCTCACATAGTTGAGTGCTCACAACATCGTGGTCAGATTTGATGGCGTGTTTTTGTATTTTCCAGTCGCGGAATTCGAAGAATGTTGCAGCATCTACATATATTCTATCCAATCTTGCGTGGGATATGTGTATATCGCCGGTTATTTTGTCCGTTCGCTTTTGTGTGCATGTGTATTCTCTGGTTGTAGGGAAGGTAGCTCTCCATCCGTCTTCCAATCTGAGCAAGTCTTTCAGCCGCTTCCAAGCATTTGGAACTGTCTCTGTTTGTGTAGAGTTACGGTCTTGGTTTTCTTCGGTAAAGTTCCAGTCCCCGAGTGCTATGTTTGGTAACGGTATGTTTAGGTCCGTTGCCCAAATTGTCCAGAGTCTTATCCACAAAGCTGTTCTTTCACTTTGTGTATTTGGAGCATATATGTTCAAGATTACGAGCGGTACATCTTCCTTTCTTGGTAATATTAAAAGCAAAGCTCTTCCTGGCACAAGTACAATTTTCCTAATATTTTCCGTGTCCACAAACTTTTTGTTCAAGATAAAGGAAACACCGGCTGTTGCATTTGGATTGTCCGGGTGAGCCGAGGATATAATTTTAAACCACCTCTGGTAGATACTTTCAAATTCAATTTCGGCATCTTGACTCATGTGGCTCTCCTGGATTGCTAGTATGGCAATTTTATTTTCGTCAATCATGGACTTGGCATGGCGAAATTTATGATTGGTGTGAGCTATTCTCCTACCCGATTCCCTTCCTGCTATGTTCAGGGAAGCAATATTGAAGGTTGACCTAATGAATTTTTCTGATTTAATCTTTTGGGGAGGTCTGTGTTTAGATCTAATTTCGGAGTTTTCTGTAAACCAGTCATACACTTCGATATCACCTTGAGTTATATTTGATTGCGTTTTTGCGTTTTTGTGCGGCCGGGTGATCCGTTTCTGGACTCATGTTACGTGCACGCTTCTTTCCTTCTGTACGGTTGTGGAATGCACCTCCTTCATCCACAGCCGACTGATCTTGCATACCACTCACATCTGCCTAAGGGAGCTGTTCTTTTGGCCCACCTTGAAGCAGGACGCGGAAACATTTGTCCAGACTTGTGATGTCTGCCAGAAGATCAAGACCGACCACCACCGAAAGATGGGCGGCCTACGTCCTGCACATGTCCCTGCTCGTCCCGTCTCGACAGTCTTGATGGACATGATAACGGGTCTCCCAAAATCGGGAACGGAAAAATATGACGCTACTCATCCCCACGTAAAGTAACCGGAAACATGCCCATTTTAGGAGCAATTCTCACACTGTAAATATAAGATTTTGGCCATTTTATGTTGATGCAATTTGGAGGTGATTACTCTACCTGGAAAATGATTGGATCATTTTCTGCCATGATATGGAGTAATTAAATGTGCCTCCTCGGAAATGTGGCTTGTTTCTAAGCTAAATCAACTATTCTGTGGGGTAAATATACGCTGCATGTTTGATGGCATCACAATTTCAATCTTCAGGCTCCCATGTCGCTGGACACAAAGAATCAGTCAGATCAAATCAAAGCTTGCCTAGTAAAGGCGGGTTCAACTTTGTACTGCCCAAACTGGGCGGGTAGAAGAAAGTGAATGTTAGTCTCTCACATCACTGAGGGTGTAGGGATATTCAAAATTTATTTGGATTAATAGATGGCCCAAGTTTGATGACTGATCCTCAAAATCTCAGAGCAAACCACTAAACTTCAGGAGTTGCCTCATTTTCTGATTTTGGTGCGATTTCAAGCCATTTTCATGATTGTTCCGGTAATTCCTCAATGTTAGGTTCAGCTGTGACATTAAAACTTGGTATTCCTAAAGATTATATTGATGTCAATATATTAGGTAATTTATATTGCTGTAGCGTGAGAATTGCCCCTAAAGTGAGCATGTTTCCGGTTACTTTACGTGGGGATGAGTATTCTCGTCTTTGTGGACAAACTTACCAAGTTCGCAATTTTCGTCCCCACGTTCACCAAGCTTTCTCAAGAAGGCTTCTCAAAGCTTTTCTTTGAACATGTGGTTATGAGGTTCGGCATGCCTGAGCGTATTATTGCGGACCGGGACAAGCGTTGGTCCACGGCGTTTTGGAAGTCCCTGTTGGACTTGCGAGCCGATCGACGAGGAACACGCCATTTACCGCCCGCTCACAGAAGTTTGGACGTGTAAGGGGAACTCCTGGTGCGCCATATACCCTCACTCTACTTTTTTCCTTTTTCGGTCTCTTCCCCTTCTCCGTTCCCCTCCTCTCTCTGTACATATATTGGGTGCATTGCAACCACCTCTCTCATCAAATACCATCTCTCTACCTACTGTACTTATAGTGCTACGATACAAGGTTCTATCTCGATGTTTCCTGCACTTTGCAGTTACATCGTCGATTTGCTCCTTTTCCTCTTATCCGTTTCCTCTCTATCTTTGTACACATATGGGGTGCACATATACGCATTCGCACCCCAAGTCTCGTCTCTCTGTCTATCGTACCTATGGTTTGGTTTACGTTTCTTTCTTTGGGTCACTTGACCTGGTCTGTGCACAGTCATGTGATCAGGCCCTTAGACGAGGCATCACTGGCAGCAGAGGCTCCTTAGACTTGTTATCTTTGGATCCCTCTGCCAGGTATGCCCTCAGTAGCCTTCTGTACATGTATTAGTGCTAATATACTTTGGATCCCTCTGCCAGTCTTGTCTGTGTAGCTCTGAGCATACAGCAGCTGGGGAGTTGCCCTTACAGCATAACAAGTCTCTCTCTGGGTCCCATACTGCGTGCCTGAGCCTGGCTGGGGAGTAGGAGAAGCTTCCTGGACAGCTGGAGACTGTCCCAGAACCCCAGTACGCTTCCCACACCCAGTCTGCCACAACACCAGTGTGCCACCCCTTCCCCCGCCTGTTCCTCTCTTCCCCCAACCTCTCTGGCCTCCCTGGGCCCTTCCCCCGTCTCTTCCAACCCCACACTACCCCAACCTCTCGTTCCTGGGCCTTATCTGGCCTTATCTCCGGAGTTGAGCTATCTCCTCCTCCTCCCCCCACTCCATTCTCGCTCCTCGGGTTTCTGTGCTTGGTGTGGAGCTTCAGAAGCTTGCACTGGATACACTCCCGCTTGGCCCACCCCTCCTTCACCGCCCAAGTCTTCCTGAAGTCCAACCCCTGGCCTTAGTTCGCCGGTTGACTAGGACCTCTCTGTGATTGCTATTGTCTGTGAACAGTAGTTTGGCGGTTCGAGTGAAGTGACGTGGACTTGCGTGTTTGGACCTCCAGTTGCCTGATTTCTGCCCCTCCCCCTTGTTACTTGACTCGATGGACCCCTCTGACCTCCCGATCGGAAACTCGCCCTGTCCGGCCCCATGGCTGCCGTCCTCCTTCTATGCCGTCACGTACAACAACAAAACCTACCGTCTCCGACCCGTGCTCTCCTTCTTCCTTGCCCATGACTCTGCGTATCGGCGCAACTATGCTCCCGATTTCGCTGTCTGGGTTCAAGGGTGCGCATCCCAGCATCTTGTGTGTCGCACTTGCGGGGGCAAGCACTTCACGCAGGATTGTGGGGAGGACTTTGGTCCCTGGGACAGCGCACTCTTCATGGAGGAGCTGACGGAGTTTTGGTTCTGTTGCGAGCAGTACAGCCGTAACTACGAACTTTCGACGGTTGTGCCCTTGGTGCTGGACACTCCACCCCTCTCTGCGCCCGCTGTGCCTGCAGCGGCCCCGCCCCCTGCTGCCCCTCTCCCGGTTCCTGAGCGTGTTCTACCACGCACAACACACCTCGCTTCAACCAACCGGTTTGCTCCTCTCCTGTCTTTGGACACGGACCCGGTTGTGGACACCTCTGTCCCTGAGCAGGCTGTTGTTGCTCCTGTGGTGCTTGCACCGCAGCCGGCTCGTCAACCCCGTCTCTCCAGGATGGAACGCCGGCTGCCTCGCAGCATCACACTTGCAGCAGTGAACCCGGCTACCTCTCTCCGCATTCGCGTTGAGTTGCAGTCCACAGTCACCCAACGCATTGTCTCTGACTTTGCCTTGATTGACTGCGGTGCTACTGGTCTTGGCTATGTGGATAAAGCCTTCGTGACCGAACGCGTCATCCCGACTTCTACCCTCCAACGACCGATTCCAGTCTTCAACGTTGACGGTTCTCCCAACGAAGCTGGTTCGATCAAGGAAGTCGTGGAGGTTGTGCTCGGTCATAAGGGTCACTCGGAGCGTGTTATCCTCGCAGTAACCAGCCTTGGAAAGCAGAACATCATCCTTGGCTACGGTTGGCTGAGGGAGCACAATCCTGAGATTGACTGGGAGGCTGGCGACCTGAAGCTCACCCGGTGTCCTTCCAAGTGTGGCAAGTGCAAGAACGAGGCTAGGACTGATCTCCGCAACCTCCGTCTCAAGCACGAAGCCGACGCAAAGGCACGTCAGGCCGAAGCGCGCAAACGCAAGGACTGCTGCCGAGGCCCGGAGCCACGTGTGGTTGAGCTGGAGCAGGAAGATGACGATGCTGGTGTTTCTGACGCTGGTGTCTTTGGCTGCGACTCCGATGATGACTTCCCTGACAACTCTCAAGTCGAAGATGGGGATCGTGTTTTCATGACCTCTCTTTGGCCTGAGAAGGAGTTCATCCGCGCCACGTCTACTGTCTCACTGCGTAGAATTAATTATAAACACCTAGTGCAAATATTAAGCATATACGAAATATGCTTAATATTTGCAAAAGCATATGCTTAGTATTTGCTTAATATTTGCACCCCAAGTAAATACAAAGCATATTTGGTATATGCTTAATATTTGCTTTGTATATGCTCAGTATTTGCACAAGGTGCATATTTTGAATATGCTTCGCATATGCTTAATATTTGCACAAGGTGTATATGTTGAATATGCACAAGGTGCATATTGTCAAGTATGCACCTTGTGCATATTTTAATTGATGTAAGAATCCATCACTGTCAATCAATGGGATTCTGATTTGGATTCCATGGTACATGTAGCTCGGCCGTCCTTGCGTCCCCTGGGGTCTTCTAGGGGTCGATTCTGTAGCGCTAAACGAGGAGAATAAGACGCAAGTTACCGCATATTTGTAAGCGCAGCCGTTCTAGAGATATTCGCAAATTACTGTGTGCCTTGCCTCATGCCTGCCACATGCCCTAAATCAGGAGCCCCTGCACCCCTCAGCTTCATCCAGGGGTCGATCCTGCAGCGCAGAATACGAAGAATAGGATGCAACTTACCGCGGAATTTAATAGGCAGGCGTTGCAGAGATATCCACAGATTACTCTGTGCCTCATGGCTGCCACATGCCCCAGAGCAGTGAATACTGCGTCCCCCAGCTTCATCCAGGGGTCGTTTCTGTAGCCCAAAACGGGCCAAATACGATGGAAGTTACCGCGTCCTTGTACAACAAGCGGTTGAATAAATATGAATAAATTACTCCCTGCCCAATGGTGCAGACAGTGGTAACTAGCCCGGGTTGACCCTATTTTGAAGTCATTTGGTGTAGTGGCTAAATTCCCATGCCCGTGGTCTCTTCCATGAGGTCCCTGGTTCAATACTGTTCTTTATCTCATTTGTTTCCCCGTTCTTTCATTTGAAGAATCTCTCTTTTTCCCACTTGGCCCACACTGCCGCGGGGGAAACCAACTTACTAACAGATCCTTTTTATTTTCATTGACTCCAACATTTTCTGTTGGCTTTCAGATTCTTAGATAGTGTTCAAAGCCAACTTCTGGGGCTGGTACATGTCACGTCTCCTTCAGAGTTTAGGATTATGGAGAAATTCTGCGATATGAGTAGAAATAAGCTCAAGAAAAATGAACTGCACCTCTCATTGCAGACAAGTGGATGCAGATCCGGCTCTTGAACAACCAAAGATCCTTCATCATGCCACTCAAAGAAAATCCTTCTCCACGCACAAGAAAGAAATTCACTGTTCCTTTGACTAGATTTTTTCTCTAGTGCCTGATTGGCTCTGGAGCAAGGTACCTGATGGAAGCTTTTCAAATAACGCTGAATGCAGATGCGGAGAACAAAAAAAAAAGAAACTGGGCTTTTGAACACTGTGTCTGTCTATTATTGCTGATTTCAAGTTTGCTGTTGGATTGGAGTTTTTGACAAAACATTGTCTATGCCGCAGCCTAAACGGATCTCAATTAATTGATAGAGCAACAGCTCAAACAAAATAAGGTAGCCAAAATATGTGTATATACAATATAGCAGTCCGCAGGCCAATGTTATATGTGTGCATATACCAAGTATATATAGGCCCAGACAGCCATAACTACCTGGTCATAGCAGCCTATTGGCTCAGTTGGTTATCATGTTGGTTCTTGGGGCACGGTCGTCACAGCCAACCAAAAAATTGCGCAAAAATACGCCTTTGGTAGCCCAATCAAATCCTGACAGGATGATACCAATATCATCCCATCTTGAGGAGAATTGAGCCCGCAAGAGGCCCACTCGTATTCTCATCTAGGGCAAAGCAAATGTTTTTCTCAAAAACTACAATCCAACAAGAAATTTGAAATCAGCAATAATCTTGTATTAGACCTTATTGGCAGCCCCTCCCCAACAATATATTTCAGAAAGTTTACTTAAAGAGATTTCAAAATTTACATGGCTCCCACTGCAAAATTTCACAAAATTGGGCTAAAATGATGACACAACATTGTTGAGGTCTTGACATTTGCCCATATGCATCTGCTGTCTGGTCCCGTCCTATCACGGATTACGGATGCTGTCGTGTTGTCCGATCGAGCAGCCGAGCTTTCCAAGAAGTCAGCGGCGTTTGTGGAGCTTACAGCAGAGAAAGAGGGCTTACTGCGGATGGCAACGGTTCTGACAACAGTGCAGCGCAAGGGACGGGCAAATACTAGTGTTCTCCAGACGTTCCGCCCAGTCCACTCCGAGGTTCCATTCCACCTAAAATCCTTCCGACCTCGCTCCCAATCCTCTTGCCGTTCCAAATACTATCCTGCCCTCTCTGACTTCCACTCCGACATCGGAATACAATGGCGGAGGTCGGATCAAAAGTCGGATCAAACGTCGGAGATTGTCGGAGCTTGGAATCCAAACAACCAACACTTGGAAACGACTTCTAAACGTCTACAATAAATCCCTATGCATTCCGCCTCGAGTACAACGGACTCCGCCCATACTCCGCCTCCGGCATCCATCTCCGACGCTCCGCTTCAACTTGGAATCAAGTCTAGAACCTCTTAGATGCATCTATGAACCTATGCCTCCAAATATCCTCCACTTATGCATATTCTCCACTTCACCTTCTTGTCTTTGTTCTGCCTCATGTCTTCTCACCATTTACATGTGGTGATTCCACCTGTCACACTTATTGTTTACCATCAATTCCTGATTAGGCATTTACCTTATTGTTTGCCTACACTCTTATTGTCTTATTGTCTTGCCTTGCCTTATCTGTATCTAGTCCTTTTTGTATAAGTAGGCTGGAGGCCCTTCAGGACTCCAGTTTGATTATTTTAGTTGCTTCTTGTCATCCCTCTCTCCTTGCACTGGCTTCCTCTGAACTTGTCTGGACTTCAATCTCAGCCAACAACTCCGATGTTCTGCTTTGTTGTTACAGGCCTCTGGCCTCGTGCTCGTCCACAAGTTCCCTTCGGTACCTCCGCTCCGACTTCTGCTCTGCTCAGCTCCGACCTCCGCCTTGATATCCGATTTGATTTCCGCTCTGCATTCCCACGGTCCCTGCTGAGCTGACAATACTTTGGTCGCTTCACTTCCTCCGATATCGTCGGAAGTCCGGAATTTGTTGGTACAAGTTGTTTGTCTGTTCCCTGAATATGTTGGTCCAATCCAGGACACTTCCGCTCCGTTCCAACGGGCGGAGGTGACTTGTGATTTTCCCACGTCCTCCGACGTTGCGCATATATGCGTTGGGACCTCATATCCTTGGGCGAACAATACTCTACTTCGCTTCCGCCATGTCGCTCCACTCCGAGTGATCTCCGATCCCATCATGGGCGGAGATCATCTCCGACTTTCTCACGCCTTCTGGCGTTGCACACTTGGTGTGTTTTGGATAGTACATGTGGTACATGTGGTTCAAACTTCGAAGGAGAACGAACTCCGGATTCCTCCGCTTCCACTTCTCTGCCCTAGCTCCATTCCTGATGGTCACGAGCCAAGACTGGTCGCATTGCAAAAATCCGACCATCCTCCCACCACGTGCACAACACGTAACAAGTCATCATTACGTCCCTATAAGTTAGAGAATTTCTGCAAGAAACAAGGCTCCAAAATCTAAATTTCACAAAATATGAAAGTGTTTTCAAAACTTCTGAGGCCATTTTTAGCGGCTGCCAATAAGGTCTATTGCTGTCATATTCTCGACCATAGCCAGGCACTAGGCCAGTTCAGAGATAAAAGGAGCTAAGTGTTGTAAATAAGGGTACATCTAGGGGCTGCCTTTTTTGTGCGCATATTTCAAACAAATAGTAGCACTTTTATTTTTGCCCAGATTGTATGAAGAACAAGTTTGATAACTGGGCCCTTTGAAGAAATCAATTATGGGCTGCTAAAATGAGCACTTTTCTGGGCCAATAAACATGACAAGAAAATGGGCCCAGATTTGAGGCCATAAAGCACAATAATAAGGTGCCAATATTTGCACCTATTTCTATCCAAAAAAAGGGGGCAAATATCAGGCCCATATGATTGGTCAATAAGGCCATTCAGTCTTTGAGAGAAATAGTGCCCTCATTTATCTCTGCTGCCCAAAATATGGGGGGCACTATTTCCTTTTAAGTAGTGGCTCCAATTTCTCCGCTCTTATTCACGAACCATATGGGCCCCATATTTCTCCCTTTTATGTGACATAAATAGGCCCAAATCTCGGCACATTATTCTTGTGCTTTATGGATTCAAATGTGGGCCCTCTTTTGGTCTCATTTCTTGCCCCAAAAAGGTCCTCATTTTCCCAAGCCATAATTCATTACTTCAACGAGCAGTTTTCTGACTTTATTGAGCTCTCTAACTTTATTTCCAATCAATGTGGGCAACAATACAGTGTGATTATTTGTTTGAATTATGGTCCTACAAAAGAGCTGCCAATAATTGTGCCATTATTTATATACAGCCTTTATATCTAATAGAGGGCTCCAATTTATTTTTTGAATCGGCCTGGTGCTAGTCAACCTGCGAGGGAATTTCCAGGTGACCCAAGCCCGCAGGCCGGGTACAGGTTCCATACGTGACAATGAGTCAGGATGCATCTTTTAGTATTGTTCAGCGCACGGGTCTTTGGTCCATGTACAAATCTGCTGTAGTTTAATATTGTAGGAATCATCATGTATTCAGCTATTACCTCAGCTGTGGAGTTGAAGCAGTTCCTCACAATTTTTTTTTTCCTTCTAGATCTCCATCTTGTGCCTCATGCACCGCCCATCGCCCAATGAGGGGCCACTGCAAAGTGTTCTTTTGCGTCAGTGACAGGGTTGTTGATGGGATTGATGGCATTGATCAGGCAGTGATGGATGGGCTTGGATACTAGGCGCAGGGCAGCGACAAGGTAGGCAAGTATAATGTCCTTGAATTAAGACAATCTCAACCTAAGGGGAGTGGTGGTGGAAGCTGAATTGACGGGGTGCTTGGGACAATTTGGGAAGGGATTTGGCATCCCCGTTGCGGCCATACATGTTGTAGCTGCCATGAGGTACACTGAAATCCATCTCCCCCAAGTTGCTGGGGAGACCCAAGTCGCGGGGAGACCCGGAGTAGTCTGCCAAAGGAGCCCAGCAATTGGCGCGCTGGGTTTGAGACCAGTCGGTGAGAGGCTGCAATGGCTCGGTGTCCTGGGACTCTCCGCAGCCATTCTCCGAGTCATCGTTGTTCTGCTGAGAGCAGAGGGAGAGGAGGAGGTTGATGTCATGAATGTCGGTGGTGTCTTTTGCGACGGGGACGAGCTGCTTGGGTGCGAATGGATAGCAGAGCTCAGGGAACTTGGGCTGCACTCCGGGGGCTGGGGAGAGAGTCGGGGGAGGCCGCGCCGTGGGGTTGAAAACGTACTTGCCGCGGGCATGCTTGGGATCATCTGCCAATGCTCCCATGTCTGGGCCTATATATACTTGGTATATGCACACATATAACATTGGCCTGCGGACTGCTATATTGTATATACACATATTTTGGCTACCTTATTTTGTTTGAGCTGTTGCTCTATCAATTAATTGAGATCCGTTTAGGCTGCGGCATAGACAATGTTTTTTCAAAAACTCCAATCCAACAGCAAACTTGAAATCAGCAATAATAGACAGACACAGTGTTCAAAAGCCCAGTTTCTTTTTTTTTTTTTGTTCTCCGCATCTGCATTCAGCGTTATTTGAAAAGCTTCCATCAGGTACCCTGCTCCAGAGCCAATCAGGCACTAGAGAAAAAATCTAGTCAAAGGAACAGTGAATTTCTTTCTTGTGCGTGGAGAAGGATTTTCTTTGAGTGGCATGATGAAGGATCTTTGGTTGTTCAAGAGCCGGATCTGCATCCACTTGTCTGCAATGAGAGGTGCAGTTCATTTTTCTTGAGCTTATTTCTACTCATATCGCAGAATTTCTCCATAATCCTAAACTCTGAAGGAGACGTGACATGTACCAGCCCCAGAAGTTGGCTTTGAACACTATCTAAGAATCTGAAAGCCAACAGAAAATGTTGGAGTCAATGAAAATAAAAAGGATCTGTTAGTAAGTTGGTTTCCCCCGCGGCAGTGTGGGCCAAGTGGGAAAAAGAGAGATTCTTCAAATGAAAGAACGGGGAAACAAATGAGATAAAGAACAGTATTGAACCAGGGACCTCATGGAAGAGACCACGGGCATGGGAATTTAGCCACTACACCAAATGACTTCAAAATAGGGTCAACCCGGGCTAGTTACCACTGTCTGCACCATTGGGCAGGGAGTAATTTATTCATATTTATTCAACCGCTTGTTGTACAAGGACGCGGTAACTTCCATCGTATTTGGCCCGTTTTGGGCTACAGAAACGACCCCTGGATGAAGCTGGGGGACGCAGTATTCACTGCTCTGGGGCATGTGGCAGCCATGAGGCACAGAGTAATCTGTGGATATCTCTGCAACGCCTGCCTATTAAATTCCGCGGTAAGTTGCATCCTATTCTTCGTATTCTGCGCTGCAGGATCGACCCCTGGATGAAGCTGAGGGGTGCAGGGGCTCCTGATTTAGGGCATGTGGCAGGCATGAGGCAAGGCACACAGTAATTTGCGAATATCTCTAGAACGGCTGCGCTTACAAATATGCGGTAACTTGCGTCTTATTCTCCTCGTTTAGCGCTACAGAATCGACCCCTAGAAGACCCCAGGGGACGCAAGGACGGCCGAGCTACATGTACCATGGAATCCAAATCAGAATCCCATTGATTGACAGTGATGGATTCTTACATCAATTAAAATATGCACAAGGTGCATACTTGACAATATGCACCTTGTGCATATTCAACATATACACCTTGTGCAAATATTAAGCATATGTGAAGCATATTCAAAATATGCACCTTGTGCAAATACTGAGCATATACAAAGCAAATATTAAGCATATACCAAATATGCTTTGTATTTACTTGGGGTGCAAATATTAAGCAAATACTAAGCATATGCTTTTGCAAATATTAAGCATATTTTGTATATGCTTAATATTTGCACTAGGTGTTTATAATTAATTCTACGCAGTGTCTCCCAACGCCTCGCTGAAGCATATGCCAAGAATGCGCCTCGCAGCGTCAAGGACGACCTCCCTGCACACTTCTATGACTTCCAAGATGTGTTTGCAAAGGAGTCGTTTGACGTTCTTCCTGACCGGAAGCCTTGGGATCACGCAATTGAGCTTGTGCCAGATGCAAAACCTGTCAACTGCAAGGTGTACCCCGTGTCCCCTGCAGAGCAGAAGCCTCTGGACGAGTTCCTTGCTGAGAACTTGCGCACCGGTCGCATTCGCCCGTCCAAGTCACCAATGGCCTCTCCAGTCTTCTTTGTCAAGAAGAAGGATGGAAGCCTGCGGTTTGTCCAGGACTACCGCGCGCTAAACAACATGACGGTCAAAAACCGTTATCCTTTGCCATTGATTAACGACTTGATCAACCGGCTGAAGGGCGCGTGGTACTTCACGAAACTCGACGTACGTTGGGGATTCAACAACGTGCGCATTCGTGAGGGCAACGAATGGAAGGCTGCCTTCCGCACCAACCGGGGTTTGTTTGAGCCATTGGTCATGTTCTTTGGCTTGACAAACAGTCCCGCTACGTTCCAGACCATGATGAACGATATCTTCCATGACTTGATCATGGAGGGTGTTGTTGCAGTCTACCTCGATGACATCCTCATCTACACCAAAACGCGGGAGCAACACCGCGAGGTCACGAGGAAGGTCTTGGAACGTTTGCGCGAGTACCGGTTGTTCTTGCGGGCGGACAAGTGCGAGTTTGAGCAAACTCGGATCGAGTACCTGGGAGTCATTATCTCTCATGACCACGTTGAGATGGACCCGGTCAAAGTCGCAGGTGTTGCTGACTGGCCTACGCCTACAAACAAGAAGGAGGTGTCCGCCTTTCTGGGCTTCACCAACTTCTACAGGCGGTTCATCGAGGCGTTCTCCCATGTTGCTCGTCCCTTGTTTGACCTCACGCGCAAGGATGTCGCTTTTGAGTGGTCTTCTGATGCGGATGCTGCCTTTAAGGAGCTGAAGCAGCGGATTACCTCCTCTCCCATTCTCCGCTTGCCTGATGACCTGCGTCCGTTCCGAGTCGAGTGTGACAGCTCCGACTTTGCAACGGGTGCAGTGTTGTCTCAGCAAGCAGAGGATGAAAAGTGGCACCCGGTGGCATTCTACTCCAAGTCCCTGTCTCCCGTGGAACGGAACTACGAGATCCACGACAAGGAGTTGCTGGCCGTCATTCGTTCCTTTGAGGAGTGGCGACACTTCCTTGAAGGGGCCCAGCACTCTGTCGAGGTCTGGACCGACCACAAGAACTTGGAGTACTTCCGCACTGCACGCAAGCTCAATCGTCGGCAAGCTCGCTGGTCCCTCTATCTTTCGCGTTTTGACTACACACTCCACCACCGTCCGGGGCGCTCTATGGGCAAGCCGGATGCGTCGTGCAGACCACGATGACGGGGCTGGAGACAATGAGGATGTCATTCTGCTCAAGCCGGAGACTTTTGTCATCGCAGCTCTGAGCAGCCTCTCTGTCTCTGGTGGAGAAGTCGAGATTGTAGACGACATCAAGGATGCAATCCGCGACAGCGAGCTTGACGAGCCAGCTACACGTGCAGTGAAGGAGCTGAAGAAGACTCGCAACCGTTCTGTCCGCAGCGCTGAGTGGGACCAGCGCGACGGGTTGCTCTTCTTCCGGGGCAAGGTGTACGTCCCTCCTTCTGGGGACTTGCGCCGGCGCATTGTGGAGCAGCATCATGACTCCAGAGTCGCGGGCCACAAGGGCAGGTTCAAGACTCTGGAGCTGGTGAGCCGCAACTATTGGTGGCCGCAGATGTCTCGGTACATTGGGCAGTACACAAGCACCTGCGACATCTGCCAACGGGTCAAGCCTCGTCGCCGTCTTCCAGTTGGGCAGTTGCTGCCTACTGAGACGCCGAAAGAGCGCTGGTCTCGAGTCTCGGTGGACTTTATCCCTGAGCTTCCAGATGCCAACGGTTTTGACAACATTATGGTGGTTGTGTGCAGGCTCTGCAAACGAGCCCACTTCATCCCTTGCCACACCACTATCAATGCCGTTGGCGCTGCGCGTCTGTTCTACACGCATGTCTGGAAGCTCCATGGTCTGCCTGATGACGTTCTGTCCGACCGTGGTCCGCAGTTTGTGGCTGAGTTCACCAGGGAGCTGTACCGGCTCCTTGGAATCACCATAAGTGCTTCTACAGCACACCACCCACAATCTGACGGTCAGACGGAACGTGTCAACCAGGAACTCGAGATCTACCTTCGTGCCTTTGTCAATGAGCGCCAGGACGACTGGAACGAGCTTATCCCCACTGCCGAGTTTGCGTACAACAATGCGGCCCACGTTTCCACCCAACACTCTCCCTTCCTCCTTGACACTGGCAAGCATCCTCGTATGGGCTTTGAGCCTCGTACTGTGCCAGCCAAGGTTGAAGGTGTTGACGAGTTTGTGGACCGCATGCGCAAGGCAGATGAGGAGGCTCGTGCCGCACTCACCAAGGCCAAGGATGACCAGGCGCGGTTCTACAACCAGCGGCATGGCCCCACACCGGTGTACAAGCCAGGGGACAAAGTGTGGCTGGACAGCTCTGATGTCCAGACGCGACTCCAATCCAAGTTCTCTCATCCTTGGATCGGACCATTTGAGGTGGAACGCGCTGTGGGCACTCATGCCTATCGCCTCAAGCTTCCTCCTTGGATGGGTCGCACCCACCCTGTGTTCCCTGTGGTCAAACTCGAGCTCTCCCCGCCGGACCCGATCCACGGTCGGGAACGACCTCCCACTCCTCATCCTGAGATTGTGGACGGCGAGGAAGAGTGGGAGACGGAGGACATCGTTGACAGCCGGTGGTATCGCAACAAGCTGCAGTTCAAAGTGTGGTACAAAAACACACTGAGAACTGAAGCTGAGTGGCAGCCAGTTGAAAACTTGGGCAACTCGAAACCACTTATTGTCAAGTTCTATGAGGAGCATCCTAATGCACCTGGAAAAGAACAGTGGTATCGAGCCAACTCTACGCGCCCAAACCAACGCTCTGTCCGACGTCTCTCTGAGGTTGACTTTGCCACACTGTGGTACAACCGGGGCCTTGCAGATGCAAGCACCAACTGGCGTTCTAAGCGTCGGGACGCCGCTTCCTAGAAGGGGGGTGATCTAAGGGGAACTCCTGGTGCGCCATATACCCTCACTCTACTTTTTTCCTTTTTCGGTCTCTTCCCCTTCTCCGTTCCCCTCCTCTCTCTGTACATATATTGGGTGCATTGCAACCACCTCTCTCATCAAATACCATCTCTCTACCTACTGTACTTATAGTGCTACGATACAAGGTTCTATCTCGATGTTTCCTGCACTTTGCAGTTACATCGTCGATTTGCTCCTTTTCCTCTTATCCGTTTCCTCTCTATCTTTGTACACATATGGGGTGCACATATACGCATTCGCACCCCAAGTCTCGTCTCTCTGTCTATCGTACCTATGGTTTGGTTTACGTTTCTTTCTTTGGGTCACTTGACCTGGTCTGTGCACAGTCATGTGATCAGGCCCTTAGACGAGGCATCACTGGCAGCAGAGGCTCCTTAGACTTGTTATCTTTGGATCCCTCTGCCAGGTATGCCCTCAGTAGCCTTCTGTACATGTATTAGTGCTAATATACTTTGGATCCCTCTGCCAGTCTTGTCTGTGTAGCTCTGAGCATACAGCAGCTGGGGAGTTGCCCTTACAGGACGGATACGATGGTCTCAAGAGGTCGGGGTCGTCTGTCGCCCGAAGCATTAGAGAGCATGCAAAAGTTCTCGGACAAGCTCAACCAAGGCTTGGAGCGACGGAAAGAAGCCATCTCATCGACACTGCGTAGAATTAATTATAAACACCTAGTGCAAATATTAAGCATATATGAAATATGCTTAATATTTGCAAAAGCATATGCTTAGTATTTGCTTAATATTTGCACCCGAAAGTAAATACGAAGCATATTTGGTATATGCTTAATATTTGCTTTGTATATGCTCAGTATTTGCACAAGGTGCATATTTTGAATATGCTGCGCATATGCTTAATATTTGCACAAGGTGTATATGTTGAATATGCACAAGGTGCATATTGTCAAGTATGCACCTTGTGCATATTTTAATTGATGTAAGAATCCATCACTGTCAATCAATGGGATTCTGATTTGGATTCCATGGTACATGTAGCTCGGCCATCCTTGCGTCCCCTGGGGTCTTGTAGGGTCGATTCTGTAGCGCTAAACGAGGAGAATAAGACGCAAGTTACCGCATATTTGTAAGCGCAGCCGTTCTAGAGATATTCGCAAATTACTGTGTGCCTTGCCTCATGCCTGCCACATGCCCTAAATCAGGAACCCCTGCACCCCTCAGCTTCATCCAGGGGTCGATCCTGCAGCGCAGAATACGAAGAATAGGATGCAACTTACCGCGGAATTTAATAGGCAAGCGTTGCAGAGATATCCACAGATTACTCTGTGCCTCATGGCTGCCACATGCCCCAGAGCAGTGAATACTGCGTCCCCCAGCTTCATCCAGGGGTCGTTTCTGTAGCCCAAAACGGGCCGAATACGATGGAAGTTACCGCGGCCTTGTACAACAAGCGGTTGAATAAATATGAATAAATTACTCCCTGCCCAATGGTGCAGACAGAGGTAACTAGCCCGGGTTGACCCTATTTTGAAGTGATTTGGTGTAGTGGCTAAATTCCCATGCCCGTGGTCTCTTCCATGAGGTACCTGGTTCAATACTGTTCTTTATCTCATTTTTTTTCCCCGTTCTTTTATTTGAAGAATCTCTTTTTCCCACTTGGCCCACACTGCCGCGGGGGAAACCAACTTACTAACAGATCCTTTTTATTTTCATTGACTCCAACATTTTCTGTTGGCTTTCAGATTCTTAGATAGTGTTCAAAGCCAACTTCTGGGGCTGGTACATGTCATGTCTCCTTCAGAGTTTAGGATTATGGAGAAATTCTGTGATATGAGTAGAAATAAGCTCAAGAAAAATGAACCAATATAGCAGTCCGCAGCCCAATGTTATATGCATGCATATTCCAAGTATATATAGTCCCAGACATGGGAGCATTGGCTAAACAGATCTCAATTGATAGAGCAACAGCTCAAACAAAATAAGGTAGCCAAAATATGTGTATATACAATATAGCAGTCCGCAGGCCAATGTTATATGCGTGTATATACCAAGTACATATAGGCCCAGACAGCCATAACCACTACCTGGTCATAGCAGCCTATTGGCTCAGTTGGTTATCATGTTGGTTCTTGGGGCACGGTTGTCACAGCCAACCAGGAAATTGCGCAAAAATACGCCTTTGGTAGCCCAATCAAATCCTGACAGGATGATACCAATATCATCCCATCTTGAGGAGAATTGAGCCCGCAAGAGGCCCACTTGTATTCTCATCTAGGGCAAAGCAAATGTTTTTCTCAAAAACTACAATCCAACAAGAAATTTGAAATCAGCCATAATCTTGTATTTGACCTTATTGGCAGCCCCTCCCAGAAAGTTTACTTAAAGAGATTTCAATTTACATGCCTCCCACTGCAAAATTTCACAAAATTGGGCTAAAATGATGACACAACATTGTTGAGGTCTTGACATTTGCCCATATGCATCTGCCGTCTGGTCCCATCCTATCACGGATTACGGATGCTGTTGTGTTGTCCGATCAAGCAGGCGAGCTTTCCAAGAAGTCAGCGGCGTTTGTGGAGCTTACAGCAGAGAAAGAGGGCCTACCTCAGATGGCAACGGCTCTGCCAACAGTGCAGCGCACGGGACGGGCAAATACTAGTGTTCTCCAGACGTTCCGCCCAGTCCACTCCGAGTTCCATTCCACCTAAAATCCTTCCAACCTCGCTCCCAATCCTCTTGACGTTCCAAATACTATCCTGCCCTCTGACTTCCACTCCGACATCGGAATGCGATGGCGGAGGTCAGATCAAAAGTCGGATCAAACGTCGGAGATTGTCGGAGCTTGGAGCCCAAACAACCAACACTCGGAAACGACTTCTAAACGTCTACAACAAATTCTATGCATTCCGCCTCGAGTACAACGGACTCCGCCCATACTCCGCCTCCGGCATCCATCTCCGATGCTCCGCTTCAACTTGGAATCAAGTCTAGAACCTCTTGGACACATCTATGAACCTATGCCTCCAAATATCCCTCCACTTATGCATATTCTCCACTTCACCTTCTTGTCTTTGTTCTGCCTCATGCCTTCTCACCATTTACATGTGGTGATTCCACCTGTCACACTTATTGTTTACCATCAATTCCTGATTAGGCATCTACCTTATTGTTTGCCTACACTCTTATTGTCTTATTGTCTTGCCTTGCCTTATCTGTATATAGTCCTTTTTGTATAAGTAGGCTGGAGGCCCTTCAGGACTCCAGTTTGATTATTTTCGTTGCTTCTTGTCATCCCTCTCTCCTTGCACTGGCTTCCTCTGAACTTGTCTGGACTTCAATCTCAGCCAACAACTCCGATGATCTGCTTTGTTGTTACAGACAGGCCTCTGGCCTCGTGCTTGTCCACAAGTTCCCTTCAGTACCTCCGCTTCGACTTCTGCTCTGCTCAGCTCCGACCTCCGCCTTGATCTCCGATTTGATCTCCGCTCTGCATTCCCGCGGTCCCTGCTGAGCTGACAATACTTTGGTCGCTTCACTTCCTCCGATATCGTCGGAAGTCCGGAATTTGTTGGTACAAGTTGTTCGTCTGTTCCCTGAATATGTTGGTCCAATCCAGGACACTTCCGCTCCGTTCCAACGGGCGGAGGTGACTTGTGATTTTCCCACGTCCTCCGACGTTGCACATATATGCGTTGGGACCTCATATCCTTGGGCGAACAATACTCTACTTCGCTTCCGCCATGTCGCTCCACTCCGAGTGATCTCCGATCCCATCATGGGCGGAGATCATCTCCGACTTTCCCACGCCTTCTGGCGTTGCACACTTGGTGTGTTTTGGATAGTATATGTGGTACATGTGGCTCAAACTTCGAAGGAGAACAAACTCCAGATTCCTCCGCTTCCACTTCTCTGCCCTAGCTCCATTCCTGATGGTCACGAGCCAAGACTGGTCGCATTGCGAAAATCCGACCATCCTCCCGCTCCCGCCACGTGCACAACACGTAACAAGTCATCATTACGTCCCCATAAGTTGGAGAATTTCTGCAAGAAACAAGGCTCCAAAATCTAAATTTCACAAAATATGAAAGTGTTTTCAAAACTTCTGAGGCCGTTTTTAGCGGCTGCCAATAAGGTCTATTGCTGTCATATTCTTGACCATAGCCAGGCACTAGGCCAGTTCAGAGATAAAAGGAGCTAAATGTTGTAATTAAGGGTACATCTAGGGGCTGCCTTTTTTGTGCGCATATTTCAAACAAATAGTAGCACTTTTATTTTTGCCCAGATTGTATGAAGAACAAGTTTGATAACTGGGCCCTTTGAAGAAATCAATTATGGGCTGCTAAAATGAGCACCTTTCTGGGCCAATAAACATGACAAGAAAATGGGCCCAGATTTGAGGCCATAAAGCACAATAATAAGGTGCCAGTATTTGCACCTATTTCTATCCAAAAAAAGGGGGCAAATATCAGGCCCATATTATTGGTCAATAAGGCCATTCAGTCTTTGAGAGAAATAGTGCCCTCATTTATCTCTGCTGCCCAAAATATGGGGGGCACTATTTCCTTTTAAGTAGTGGCTCCAATTTCTCCGCTCTTATTCACGAACCATATGGGCCCCATATTTCTTCCCTTTTATGTGACATAAATAGGCCCAAATCTCGGCACATTATTCTTGTGCTTTATGGGTTCAAATGTGGACCCTCTTTTGGTCTCATTTCTTGCCCCAAAAAGGTCCTCATTTTCCCAAGCCATAATTCATTACTTCAACGAGCAGTTTTCTGACTTTATTGAGCTCTCTAACTTTATTTCCAATCAATGTGGGCAACAATACAGTGTGATTATTTGTTTGAATTATGGTCCTACAAAAGAGCTGCCAATAATTGTGCCATTATTTATATACAGCATTTATATCTAATAGAGGGCTCCAATTTATTTTTTGAATTGGCCTGGTGCTAGTCAACCTGCAAGGAAATTTCCAGGTGACCCGAGCCCCGCACGCCGGGTACAGGTTCCATACGTGACAATGAGTCAGGATGCATCTTTTAGTATTGTTCAGCGCACGGGTCTTTGGTCCATGTACAAATCTGCTGTAGTTTAATATTGTAGGAATCATCATGTATTCAGCTATTACCTCAGCTGTGGAGTTGAAGCAGTTCCTCACAATTTTTTTTTCCTTCTAGATCTCCATCTTGTGCCTCATGCACCGCCCATTGCCCAACGAGGGGCCACTGCAAAGTGTTCTTTTGTGTCAGTGACAGGGTTGTTGATGGCTTGATGGCATTGATCAGGCAGTGATGGATGGGCTTGGATACTAGGCGCAGGGCAGCGACAAGGTAGGCAAGTATAATGTCCTTGGATTAAGACAATCTCAACCTAAGGGGAGTAGTGGTGGAAGCTGAATTGACGGGGTGCTTGGGACAATTTGGGAAGGGATTTGGCATCCCCGTTGCGGCCATACATGTTGTAGCTGCCATGAGGTACACTGAAATCCATCTCCCCCAAGTTGCTGGGGAGACCCAAGTCGCGGGGAGACCCGGAGTAGTCTGCCAAAGGAGCCCAGCCATTGGCGCGCTGGGTTTGAGACCACTGCAACGGCTCGGTGTCCTGGGACTCCCCACAGCCATCCTCGGAGTCATCGTTGTTCTGCTGAGAGCAGAGGGAGAGGAGGAGGTTGATGTCATGAATGTCGGTGGTGTCTTTTGCGACGGGGACGAGCTGCTTGGGTGCGAATGGATAGCAGAGCTCAGGGAACTTGGGCTGCACTCCGGGGGCTGGAGAGAGAGTCGGGGGAGGCCGCGCCGTGGGGTTGAAAACGTATTTGCTGCGGGCATGCTTGGGATCATCTGCCAATGCTCCCATGTCTGGGACTATATATACTTGGAATATGCATGCATATAACATTGGCCTGCGGACTGCTATATTGTATATACACATATTTTGGCTACCTTATTTTGTTTGAGCTGTTGCTCTATCAATTGAGATCTGTTTAGGCTGTGGCATAGACAATGTTTTTTCAAAAACTCCAATCCAACAGCAAACTTGAAATCAGCAATAATAGACAGACACAGTGTTCAAAAGCCCAGTTTCTTTTTTTTTTTATTCTCCGCATCTGCATTCAGCGCTATTTGAAAAGCTTCCATCAGGTACCTTGCTCCAGAGCCAATCAGGCACTAGAGAAAAAAATCTACTCAAAGGAACAGTGAATTTCTTTCTTGTGCGTGGAGAAAGATTTTCTTTGAGTGGCATGATGGAGGATCTTTGGTTGTTCAAGAGCCGGATCTGCATCCACTTGTCTGCAATGAGAGGTGCAGTTCATTTTTCTTGAGCTTATTTCTGCTCATATCACAGAATTTCTCCATAATCCTAAACTCTGAAGGAGACATGACATGTACCAGCCCCAGAAGTTGGCTTTGAACACTATCTAAGAATCTGAAAGCCAACAGAAAATGTTGGAGTCAATGAAAATAAAAAGGATCTGTTAGTAAGTTGGTTTCCCCCCGCGGCAGTGTGGGCCAAGTGGGAAAAAGAGATTCTTCAAATAAAAGAACGGGGAAAAAAATGAGATAAAGAACAGTATTGAACCAGGTACCTCATGGAAGAGACCACGGGCATGGGAATTTAGCCACTACACCAAATCACTTCAAAATAGGGTCAACCCGGGCTAGTTACCTCTGTCTGCACCATTGGGCAAGGGAGTAATTTATTCATATTTATTCAACCGCTTGTTGTACAAGGCCGCGGTAACTTCCATCGTATTCGGCCCGTTTTGGGCTACAGAAACGACCCCTGGATGAAGCTGGGGGACGCAGTATTCACTGCTCTGGGGCATGTGGCAGCCATGAGGCACAGAGTAATCTGTGGATATCTCTGCAACGCTTGCCTATTAAATTCCGCGGTAAGTTGCATCCTATTCTTCGTATTCTGCGCTGCAGGATCGACCCCTGGATGAAGCTGAGGGGTGCAGGGGTTCCTGATTTAGGGCATGTGGCAGGCATGAGGCAAGGCACACAGTAATTTGCGAATATCTCTAGAACGGCTGCGCTTACAAATATGCGGTAACTTGCGTCTTATTCTCCTCGTTTAGCGCTACAGAATCGACCCTACAAGACCCCAGGGGACGCAAGGATGGCCGAGCTACATGTACCATGGAATCCAAATCAGAATCCCATTGATTGACAGTGATGGATTCTTACATCAATTAAAATATGCACAAGGTGCATACTTGACAATATGCACCTTGTGCATATTCAACATATACACCTTGTGCAAATATTAAGCATATGCGCAGCATATTCAAAATATGCACCTTGTGCAAATACTGAGCATATACAAAGCAAATATTAAGCATATACCAAATATGCTTCGTATTTACTTCGGGTGCAAATATTAAGCAAATACTAAGCATATGCTTTTGCAAATATTAAGCATATTTCATATATGCTTAATATTTGCACTAGGTGTTTATAATTAATTCTACGCAGTGCGATACGTACTTGGAACCCCACCTTGTACGCTCACCTGGAGAACAACCGGCCAAGCGGCGCCATTAGAGAGAGTTGGGACGCGCTTCGACTAGCCAACGTCTGGGACAAGGCGCAAGACTTGTACGTGGAAGTACAGGGAGTGCTACGACGGAGGTTGGCTTGGTACACTTGGTCGGGAGCGCTAATGGATGAGGAGCTGCAACGGCGCGACGTAGTACGAGAAGGGGTGCCCGACGCCCTCGAAGCTCACAATGGTGCGTGGGTTAACGCGGCGTGCCCGGAACAGATCCTGGAGTTGCTCCGGAGTCGGGTTCCGGTGTACGTCGTGCACCGACTTACGCCCGAGGAGTCTCTACGAGTTGACGACTCGGACATTGTGAAGGACTCCTTAGAGCGATCAGCGACCGTACTGCAGTCCTCCTACAACGAGTACCTCAACCTGTCGAAGTTAACAGCTGCTGTAACTGCGATGCTGCCAGAATACGACCGCCCTTCCTTCGGCACGCCCTGTCTACCGTTTGCCCCCGTCGAGCTTCTACGCTCATCGCCGTACTTTGCAGAGGTAGCAGACCGTGGAGTAGCTCCTGGTCCGGAGCCGACGCCGAGATGGCGCGAGGACGCCCCCCGACGGCTGGGCAGGTGCCAGTTGGGACGACACGTCCAACCAGCACGAAGCAGCCGCCTTCAGCGCAGGTCTCGCAATGGCCCCGCCATCCCTGCCTGCGCCCACGTCAGGACCTTGGCAAGAGGAAGCGGCTCCTTTGCCCCCTCCATTGCCGACGCGAGACAACGCCGGAGCAGATCGTTATCGAGCCGTAGACCTAGAACTGGTTGTTGTTGATCCTCGTCGGGTCCCTTTCGTACGGCCTCCTCCAATCCGTCAGATGCCAAAGCGCATTGGGAAGTTGCAGTACTTTGAGCTGGACACGGAATTGGAGCGCCGAGCTTTCTACCACAAGGGCCGCAACCACCGCAACTTGACGTCCAATTCAGAAAATACCTTTTTCGACAGGCAAAACGGATGTACTCTGATCGCGCCCGGGTATACAATCCCTCCCGGTTGCCTACAGCCGCGACGATTCGGCGTTCCGCCGCCTCCCGACATGGAATACTACTGTCGTTCGGACAAGGGTCTTTGGAAGGCGGTGAGGGCCACGAACTGGATGTATTTGACGGCCCAAGCGGATCCCCGAGACGTCGGCCTTGTTGCCAGAGTCCCGAACGTGGAAGAACTGCCCTTCCTGCTGGCGCCCAAGGAGACAACCCCAGTCTTGACCAAAAACCAGTCAGCAGCCTCAACTACCCCAGCCTCGACCGCGAGTAGTTTGACCAAAACGGCCACCAACAGCCACGGGTCGGCCTGGGGACGACGACGAACTCGACTGGGGAGATGAGTACGACGACGACGAGGGTGCCGGCCCGACCCTGCAGGAGACTGTCATTCAGCCTGCAGCGACCAATTTGCTCTTTGTCACATCCGGAGAAGGAGAGCCCAGGGCATTTTGGAACACGCGAACGATGAGCGATTTACGCGCCCAGGTCAGGGTTACCTCAGTGTCGCGAACCAGCGAGGGCTACTATGTCGAGCTAGCCAACATAGGGCAAGGGCGTCAGGCGTTTGCGGCGCTGAGTAGTGTTTGGCCCTTCGGAGTGGATTTTGTCAGCGTCCGACCGTCTGCAAGACAAGGGTCGCGAGCCATCATCCGACATCTGGAGCGAGGAGAAGGAGCACGCCGCCCAGGAGCTGGAGAGAGTAGCGCGGAATGAGGAGAGGCGAAAGGAATGGGACCGGCATCAAGCTCGGGCCCGAATGCGCGTCCCTAGCCCTATCGCGGACCCTCAAGACCGAGCTCGAGCTCGAAGACGCGCTCCCCAACCGGCTGCAAACCCCGACAAAGCAGATAATCGAGCTAGTCCAGCGACACGAGCTAGCGCCCAGCCTCCGGTAGCCTCGACGGACGAAGTGTCCGCTCCAATATGGATCAAGCCTACGTTGTTGGAGCGTATGGAGGACGCGCACGCTATGGACGAGGTGCCAGCGTTGCTGAGGAGGATGGGTGCTGAGGACGAAACGCCGCCAACATTGCTGCAAAGAATGGCGCCGGTACAGACGGATTCCCCGAGTAGCTTGGGGATGGCATCTGGACCGCGGGCCTTATTGCAGCGGTTGGAACAAGAACCCGCGCTCTCAACGGACGCGACGTCTCTGGAGTCGACTCCGACGGCTGGAAGGACGCCAACGACAACATCTCCGCCCGCCGCGCAGACGGCCGCAACCAAGTCCCAAAAGCCATCCGGGAAGAAGAAGAACCCGGGATCAGGGAAGAAACTTCGTAACCGGAACAGGGCTGGAGAACATCGAGCGGTGTTGGCCGCGCAAGGACTTCCAGTACCAGCGCACAATGCCCCGGCGATTCAGGCTCTTATTTCGGGCGCTGCGACGGCAATCATGCAGACCGTGAGGTCATCGGAGGACACGATGGAGGTGGACGGTTGATCAAGCCTGCATATTGGGGGGCTTTGTGACGCTTGTGGGTACACGTAGCTAGAATACGCAGCCGTTGATCAATAATATAACCTTGAACTCTGCTATCATCTCGTTCCGTCCATCTCGTTCCTCTCTTATCGTCTCTCGCCTCCCGTACCTCTTCTCTATCTCTCTCCATTCTTCTGAGCAGCACTACGTCCTGTGGTAGCCACGGGACGCCGTACTGCTTACTCCGCAGCCTCGTACGACTTCACCGAGCCGCATCACACCTTGCGACCACCGCCTCCAAAAAAGCAGATGCCGTGCATGACCAGCTCCACGTAGCGGACGACCAACGCCAGCACCGCCGCGCTCAAGTTCCATTTGCCGCCGTCCCTTGTGGCGTCTCTCATGGCGGGGGTCAAAAGGTACGCCGCCACGCCGCCTGCCTCGTTCACAACCTCATCTGAACGCAGGAACCGGGCGTTTTGCGACTTTCGTCGCGGAACCAAAAAGTCATGCACCAGCTGCTCAATCATGAGTTTTTCTGCCACGTCGTCGGCTTTGTAAACGGTACGTTGTCGCTGGCTTTTTATTGGTCCAACTAACATTTTCCAAGTTCTTATGGCCCTCTGGGCGCCAACATTGTTCGGCTACTACATCGCGACACGCGCTGCTCTCTGGGCTTGGAAGCCTGCTCTCAAAGTCGGCTGGCCCTTCGTGCGCAGCGTCTTTGCCGCCTGCACCATTAACTTCAAGACTGCCGTTTCTCGCGTCCATCTCGACTACGGGAATCTCGCCTGGGGCTGGTGCGCCATCACCGCCCTCGGCGACTATGACCCCAATCGCGGCGGCCACCTGATCCTCTGGGAGATGGGGCTGATCATTCGCTTTCCGCCGGGCTTGACCATTCTCATCCCCTCTGCCGCCATCCACCACTCCAACGCGCCGATACGCCCCGGGGAATCCCGTACCGCCTTCATTCAGTACACGGCCGGCGGCCTGTTCCGCTGGCGGGACAACGGATTCCGGTCCAACGACGACTTCGACCGTTTTGCCACAGACGCCGAGAAGTCTGCCCGCGATAAGCGTGCGGAGACGCGTTGGGAGGACGGTGTTGCCATGTGGAATGTTTCGGAGTAATCTTTGTGTATCCATCGCCGATCTTGCAAATCCTACACAATTCTGTAATTGTACTCGCAATTACATCGACAAAGCTCGACACTTATCATCACCAGCCACTCCACCGTCCGTCGACTAGTATAAATTGGCCTTGGCGGACGACACTGGTTTCTTCAAAGCCCAAACTCCCCATGTTGCCCGTACGATATGATGCCCAAGGATACCGCCGCCGTGGAGGTGAGTGTCCTTTAAATTGTCCCCTCCCCCGCCGCTCATGCATCGATAGATCTTTTCCTTGGCGAAGCGTACAAGGCCTTCGGCTACCAACCGCTGGCCATAACCTGCGACCCACATTTCTTTGTCAGCTACGACATTGCGTGCCAATATATCCCTCGCTTGCACCAACAGGCCCATATGCTTCTCTTCCACCACAGCCTCCTCAACCACAGCAACACCAAGATAACAAACGGCGAAGGGTGCGAGCGGGCGGGCGGATGCGGGGCGGCGGGTTCGAGCACGCTTGTAGACGTTCAGCAGGGAAACCTAACCAATAAAAAAACAACCCCACGTACAGCTCATAGCGAGGATTTGGAAATGTGTATGCAATTCCAGAACCAAGACTTGGGTCCGCGTCCGGCGTCGAACGCCGTAACAACCGAAAGGACGAATCTAGCTTCAAGTGCAGGGGCATTTGGGGACGGGGTGCACTTTTCATGTGCAGGCAAGTTGACCAGCCAACTAATCGATCGCGAATCTTGCTTTTTCAGCAAAAGTGGTTGTCATTTATTTACCCTAGATTTAGCCACCATCAAATCCTTTGTTCTGCTGCCGAACAACGTGCCGGATCTTTGCTGCGCACCACCACATGGCCTACAACTACACACTCATTCCAGACCCGGAACACCCCTTCAACGCGGTCGCCCTCGGCACGCCCGACCTCGAACCAACCCACGAAATCTCAATGGACCAGAATGAAGGTGAAGAGTGGGGCAGAATCCTGAGTGATGCGGAGTTCTTGGAGCATGTTGCTCGCCTGCCTCCTTCCCTGGCGCCGCCCGCCATGGAAAATCTCTTGGAGTTGCGCCAACTCGTTGGGCACAACATCGACTGCACCACCGGTCTAGCGCCACCTTGTGCGCATTATTCTCTCTCCTTGAATATTGGCTTACCTTCATTCTAGACAGCCACCTCCGCGCGTTTATTCGCGTCAACGGCGAAGACGATCTACTCCAACACCTCGCTCATTGCGCGGATGTCGCTGCATCCCACTGGATTCCCATTTACAAGAACATCGTTCGCGTCATGGAGGGACGCGGGACTCTGCGCCTTCTGGAGTCTGGCCTCGCGGACGTACCGGCCATTCTATTCCCCCATTCGATACTCCCGGTTCACCCGCTCATCGCTGCCATCCTCCGGCCCGTGCTCGAGTTCCTGTCCCTGCAAACTAACCCGGTATCCTACGCCATTCGAGTCGAGAGCTACGACCTGCTGCTAAACACCGCCGAGCCACCCCTGTTTGAACGCGAAATGAGCCCCAGTTGGGCGGATTACACGTGCAGCATCTGCCTGGAGCTCAAGCTGTACCCGACCTTGTAGGTTCTCCTCCCGAACCTTTCACTGGTCACTAACGCGCCTCCAGATTAACCGAGTGCGGGCACTCGTTCTGCTTCATCTGTTTTCGTCTGTGGGTCAACAAGAGCTTTCTCTGCCCGGTCGCGTCTTGCAGATCCTTGCAGCGCGAGGCACCTATCCGCTTCTACGAGGAGGAACGGGCGATTGCGCAGGAACTAGCCCCACAGGTGGATTATCGGCAGGTGCGCTACGGTTGGATTGGTGTTAGATTCCCGGAGAGGTGGAGCTGGGAGGACGGCACGTCGAGCTCGGATGAGGACAGTTCGTCGTCCCCGGAGGAAGTTCCGGCGTCGCAAAGTATCTCGCCGTGAGTACGTAGAAAGCGCGGAAAGAATCCATTCATTTCGTTACAAGAACGCGAGATAGTACATACAACGGATGCGACGAGCGAGGAATACCAAGTGCCAGCTGTACATGCAGTCTTTGTAAGGGCAACTCCGCAGCTGCTGTATGCTCTGAGCTACACAGGCAGCACTGGCAGAGGGATCCAAAGTATATTAGCACTAGAACATGTACAGAGGGCTACTGTGGGCACACCTGGCAGAGGGATCCAAAGACAACAAGTCTAAGGAGCCTCTGCTGCAGTGACACCACGTCTAAGGGCCTAATCAGGTGACTGTGCACAGACCAGGTCAAGTGACCGAAAGAAAGAAACGTAAACCAAACCATAAGTACGATACGTAGAGGGACGAGACTTGGGGTGCGGAGACGTATATGTGCACCCCATATGTGTACAAAGATAGAGAGGAAACGGATGACAGGAAAAGGAGCAAATCGACGATAGAACTGCAAAGTGCAGGAAACATCGAGTTAGAACCTTGTATCGTAGCACTATAAGTACAGTAGGTAGAGAGATGGAATTTGGTGAGAGAGGTGGATGCAATGCACCCAGTATATGTAGCGAGAAAGGAGGGGAACGGAGAAGGGGAAGAGACTAAAAAAGGAAAAAGTAAAGCAAGGGTATATGGCGCACCGGGAGTTCCCCTTACAGTCTTCAAGCGTCGAGTGGTCATAGTAGTTGTCCAGGGCCTGGAGGCGCGGCCATTCCTCTGAGAGAAGACGACGAAGGTCATCCCTCACAGTGTCCTCCACCGCTTTTCGCCCGAACTCGGCCTCCCGAGCCTTATACTGAGCTTCCGCTTGTTGCTCGCGACGGAGGAGGCAGCCGTTGACCATCGAACAGAGGAATGAGTCTGAGCGGGAGCCTTGCTGCTCCTCGAAGCGGGACACCTGTTCGGGGTCGAATGGTGGGGGTGAGATCCAGGTGAGATCCAGGCGAGGTAATCGTTTTCGTCAAAATTGTCGTCTGGTGTTTGGCGTAGAGCGCGTTGGAAGACGGAACGGCTGGTGCAAAGGGAGACCGAGGCCCGCTCCTCGACGGCACTGGGGAGTAGAATACGTGATATATGGTTTCCGGCTCGTTTGCAACGAGTCCGCACACGTTTGCCTCGAATAGATTGACCTCTGTAGTACTTTCGATTAGACAAGTCTCCCTAAAATATACAACCACGCACCTTTGAGAGCGCTCGTATTTGAGCCTGCTTGCCTTCCGAGCAGCGGCTCTCATCTCCTCGGAAAGCTTCTTGCGACGAGGCATGTTCACATTGAGAGTTGGATGGTGGTAGTGAGCAAGTAAGGATCCGAATGACTGGCCAACGATTTCGACTCTTGATACCGGAGTGCGGCCATCTGGGTATTGGTCTGAACATTATTCTGTAGGGGCAGAGAGTTAAGCCACAATAGCAGTTAAGCGGATGCAAATACCTTGGAGGAAATCGTACACAGTGCGCCCCTCGGTGCCCCGACACGCTTTCGGGTCCTTGGCGGACTGCCTCAGTGTCCGAGACGGAGAATTATAATCGGCTCAGCATAACGACTGCGGGCGTAGTCCGGGTTGAGCGGACATCCTGAATTGCTGTTATCGGAGGAGAGGGGCCTCTAATACTGGGAGTAGATGATGTCTCGACAGTGTAGTTAGAAACTGCGCGCGCCGGCGGCGTCAGAACGAGGTATTTAGCAAAGTTTGGCTCACCAGGGGTTGCGGGCCAATGAAATCTTGCAATAGGCTTCGACTTGGGCGTATTCGAATGCGCTCTCGTCTCATACGACGGTCGAGAAGATGACCCGACCATCATATTCACCAATCTTGAAGCCCGATGTACTCCTCGCTTTGCACAGGCGGCCTATACGCGGTATCTGCTGATTGTCTGAGATCCCTGTTGGCTTCTGGTTAGATCCCTGTCGGCTTCTGGTTAGCTTTGTATGGAAGGAGGTGGGATGCCTTTCGTTGGATGTGCGACAATCAACTCCGCTTCGTTCACTACCACCACCATGCAGCGAAAAAAACAGCAAGTACATTGTCGGCGACGGTGCGCAATCGGTATTAAACACACCTGCACTAACTCACTGTATCTCCAGGTCCAATCCGACGCGTCAAATACGTCAAATGGCACGGCAAGCTCGACGAGGCTGCCGAGGCCTGGACGCGGGAATCCGCGTACCTGACGCCGGAACACCCTCCTCCTTCGCCCAAGCGTTGTTACAGGCGCCACTGCTGCGACCGCTGCAAGAAGTTGCTCTCCCACCCGCTCAAATTGTGCGTGGCGTCGTACGCGCCGTGTATTTGATTAATTCGACTAACCACGTTATCCAGGACCTGCTGCAAGAGCTGGTACTGCTACGTCTGTCTCCGCAAAATGTTCCAAACACAGCTGCTATACCTACCTGGCTGCACAACTTACTGGCTCTTGCCCAAGCCTGTTGTGCACAACTTACTGGCTCCTGCCCAGGCTACGTTTGGCAACTGCCCCCTGTTCTCTTCAGGCCACGACATCTTCTAAGTTATTTTCAGTAATTATAAAGAGACCTTCTTGGTTGGTGCAAGTGCGTCTCTAGGGGTTTTTTTGCACTAGCTTTCCAATGGTGTAATGAGCTTTCAGTGTTCATGGCTGTATCTCTCTAGATCACACGATTCTCCGCTGTCTCGACTATGAGAAAAGTTCTGTATATAGAATAGGACATGTGACTACCATCCTTATTTGATGACATCAATCAAACTTGATCATTCCCATCAATTTTGATTGATGCCATCAGAATCTAGTCTCTTAGACCTTCCCTTTGCTGGCTGTAGAGGCTGGCCCAAGACCTGGCCCAAATGTTGCTCACAACATTCCTAGGCAAGAGCCAGGATGTTGCGCAACATTGCTCTGCCAAAGGTGCCAAACAAGCTTCCGGTGCCTCGTCTGCTCCGCCACCGTTCTGGACGTGCTGCCGCAGCCCAATCCCGACGTCGACCGTCGACTCCACGATGCCTACGGAGAGCTCTATGGCTGGTACGACGACAGTAAGGTCGACTACTCCTTCGCTGGCGTTACGTTCCCATGGGAGGACCCGAAGGTTGCCATCCAGCGGGACGAAGACGCGTTCTGGGCGTTTGTCGCCGAGGAGGAGGCCCGGCGCGGCATCAAGAACTAGTTGTGCACGTACCTCGTATCAGCCCGTATCTTCAATAAACCAAACGTGTTTCGAAAACTCCAAGCCCGAGATCGACGCAGCAACAGAAGACTGAACAACATCGATTGAATCCAAGTAAACACTAACGACTAAAGAATGAAATCGACGCCGGGCGGGAGCAGTGCTAACCCTTCCCGCTGCAGCGTGTCCATGTTCCTGACCCGCGCCCACCTGTTAGCCGCATGAGATAATCGACAACGGAAGCAAGGAAGGTACGCGCTGTATCATGGCCGCATCGGCGGCGGCGAGGTCGTCCGCTGTCAAGTCGAGAAGGCGGAGGTGGGGGGAGTCGCTGGCGGCCTCGTCGACAATGGGATTCTTGACGATGATGGCGGGGCCGGCGAACGTGACCATCGGCTGCGGCAGGATGGTGCGGATAGACTCGTTGGGCGTGTGGTCGGTCGACGCCGGATCCGTGTCCGCCCCGCAGTAGCAGGGCATGATGATGGTGTAGCCGGCGCCCTCCCCGCAGAAGTACGGGTTGGAGCAGTGTCGGCTGCAGCCGATGGAGCTCTTGACGAAGAGCTCCTCGAACGTTTCGATGTTGGAGGCGAGGGTGTGGGGCGCGCGGCTGCGGCGCAGGCGCATGCGACGCCGCTGGCTATGGACGGGGTAGTACGTGAAGTGCAGGTCGACCATGAGGATGGATGGGGGAACAATAACGCCAGCCATCGAACGTCCCGCATTTTGGGATGATATGGCTGCGCATGGTTACAGGCCATGTGCCGGTTTTGTTCAGATATCCGGCCAGTCGGGCATCTGGAACGCATCAAGGGTGCGTTTGGTCCTTCAGAGCGTTACATTGTTACTTACCTCCCAACTCCGAGGACGCCCCGGAACGACCAGCTCAACGTACACGGATACGTACGTACGTCGACGTCGACGCCCACAACGCTATCACCGTCTGACTGGACACCTCAAGCACTCCTTGTTATGCATAAATACAGGGCAAGTGCCCTGCGCATTTATGCATAACTTCCGGAGCTCGCCCAATTGGGCCATTCCGACTCTCTCCGAGCTCCGGGTGGTGCGCGGGTCCGTTCGCTAGACCATGCCGACACCGCCGTTGGGTCCGATATGATCGGAAATGCCCAATAGGGTTTTTAGCAGGTTTTACCAGGATGTCGCTATTGAAATTCAAGCATTTCGAGGTTATATGTCACATATGGTCACATAGATCAATAATTCAACAAAGTATTCTACTATCTAGTCCTCATCCTCGCTGCCCAGAACATATTCTGCATCACTGTCTACGTCGCCGCGTTCATCTTCACTGTCGGAACTGTTGTCTTTGTCAGAATCATCCTCGCCTATTCCTTCGGTCTCTCCGTCTATCCCCGCATCCTCCTCCGTCCTCGTGTCCTGGTTGTCTGCCGGCACCAACTCTTCCAGTGTAAAGTCCTCCCTTGGTACAGTCTTCCGCGCTCCGCGCTTCGTCGGCGGTGCTGTCCGAATGTGTTCCGCGCGCAACGCCAAGTCGCGATACATGTCGGCTTGCTTCAGCGCGTATGCGCGCTTTCTCTCCTCCAGCTCCGGGTCCGACCCAGTCCCAACCCCATCTGCTCGCCCCTTCCATGTCATCTCGTCATGCGCGAAAGAAAGCGGCAATCGGCGCCATTCTTCCTCCAAAAGCGCTACTTCTTCTCGCCATCGCCGAACTCGTGCGTAAGATTTCGACCACTCCACCCGAAGTGCTGTTAATTCAAGTTAGAAGGCGAGATCGAGCAAAGATAAAGCAATACGAACCGTCCAGAAGGGATGCGTCCTCGCCTGTGGCACCAGCACAAGTCCAGATCCAGGATATTGTGCGGGAACTCTCTCCAGACCCTGCCTTACGGGACGCCGGATCCTCCTGCTCCTCGTTGCTATCCTCATTCCTAGCATCGTCCCCCGGTACATCCGCGTCGGGGTCAAGCGGAGTAAGACCTGCATTATGCAATTCCGCCTCGCGCCTACTCTTCATCGCTGCGCGTCGACGCCGGTGTGCTTCGGTCTTGGAAAGATCGTCCGCACCTTCGAGACACCGAATGTCCTGCGCGTCCAAACGTCGCCAGCCAATACCGTCGGCGCCGCCAGCTAGCAAGCACAGAGCTTTCCGAGCAGCTATGTACTTGTCACTCTGCTGTTTGATCTTGGCTTCATTGCGAGCGACGAGTGTGCGTGTCCGGGTGTTGGCGCGTTGGTGCCGCGACTGATGTTTTTTATACACCAAGAAGCGCGCCTTGATCTGGAGGTGGTTGCGGAGACGCGCTAGCGCCTCCCGGCACTGGGCATCACGAGATTGTCGCTCTAGATTGGCGAGACCAGCTTTGCAGCCGTCGGTGTCATGGAGATGGGGAGGGAGCGCGGAGGGAAGAACGAGAGGTATGTTTTCGGCGAGGACGTCCTCTGCAACACCGAGCGTCTCGAAATGCCCCAGGGCGCTGGGCATATACGTCGCTTGAAGTGTACGAAGTTTTTGAATGCCTTTGTTGAGTTTGCGACGCAGCTTTTTGAGGTTGATCTTCTCGGCGGTATTTTGGCGCCGTTTGAGCTAGGCTTGTACATCAAGACGACGTCTGCGGATAGAATGAGAACCAGGAAATGAGATAGGTTTGATGCTTACTGTTCGTCTTTGAGATCCAATGCAAAAGCAATGAACTGACTGGGCGAGACCCGGTGAATGGATGGCATGCCTTGGCTCTTTTCCGCCTCTTCCTCCTCCAGAAAGCGCGCACGCACTTCCTTCTCCGACAGGCCGCTGGAGACAGTTGCTTTGTATGGATTCGGAACATCGCCAGGCTCAGGCTTGTCCATTTCATCCTCAAATCTCTCGACGGCGGCTTTCCACTCTGGCACTTGCTCCTCCTGCTTGGAGCAGAATTCTTCGAACACGTCCTCTTGCCGCTGCAGCTCGACCCGTGCCCGTTCCAATCTCCTCCGCAGCAGCGCGGCGAGCCCAATGTACTTCATCCAATTCCAAAAGTGCCAATGGTCGTCAAGTTGGTCGGCGCGGGCTCCGGGACCACTGAGTTTGGTGCTCGCTGCCACGCCCCCGCTCATCGACCACACACGCTCGATTCCCGCCGTCCGTTTGCCCGCTCCAAAGAAGGAGGTAGAACGAGAAGAGTAGTTGGCACACCAACGTGTGGCCCACCTCATGCACTCAGGGTAATGCATTAATCAAGGGCTGTTAGCGTGGAGCCTAATGCATTAATTGAGGGCAAATCCGTTTTAGGGAATTTGAGGTATAAAACAGCTGTAACTTTGTGAGTTTTGAGTTTTAGACTATGGTCTCTGAATGGAAGTTGATAAGATGGATGAACTGAAGCTAAAAGTTTTCGTGGGAAAATTGGGACAAAATAGTGATGGGAGCTCCGATGTGGGGGATACACTTGGTTAGGGTTAGGGTTAGGGTTAGTTTTAGGTTAGGTTAGGTCAGGATTAGGTTTAGTTAGGGTTGGGATTAGGTTAGAGGTTTGTTAGGCTTCGGATTAGGTTAGTAGGGACGTAGAAAGAAAAGGGTGATAGGGACTGATGGGGTCACGAACAGGCTTAGCTAACTGTACCATTGGAAAGCTAGACCTAGAAAACCCTGGGGGGCATGCTTATATAAGTCCAAATGGTCCTCGAATAAATACTAATAAACACTTGATCCCATTCCATCTCATAGGGGCTCCTTCCTGAATGGGCAACCAGTGACACATGGTAGTTACCCTCAAACAATGCATTAGGCTCCACGCTAACAGCCCTTGATTAATGCATTAATCCTGAGTGCAGCTGCTGTGTGGCCCTTTATATGCATCTTCGGAATCGCCAAACGGCAGAGAGCGAGGACCAGCGCATGGCGCATGGGTGTTGGAAGAGCAGCGAGGCGCGCACGTAGATCCTTGCCCCATTGACAGGCAATATCGTACGAAATGAACTTGCGGAGGAGGTGGTGGAGGTGACAAAGGATGGAGGCAAAAATCCAGTCCATATTAGCGTACCTGTGTAGAGTCAGTAAGATATCTGTGAGCTTGGGCAAGGAAAACAACGTACCGCTCTCCACGCTGGAGATCCGCGACACCATTGGGCTGCACAAACTCATGCCGGGCGCACACACCCATCCCGACGCCGGTAGCAGCATAACCCCGCGAGAATTTGGTATTTGCGTAATCGAGCGCAGCGAGTCCACTGCAAGTACTCATCTAGAAAGTGTGTCAGGCCAGAACACATTGAACAGTTTTGCGTACCTCGACTTGCTTCGTCACTGTGAGAAGATATTTGCGGTAAGGCTCCCATTCCACCATATACATCCAGCCCGTGCCGAGACCAGGATCCTTCAGCTTGCTGGATACAAGCCGACGCTTCAGTCGGAAGCACGCGTCGATGGCAAGAAAGATTACATATAGGCCTCTGATTGTATGGTTAGCCGCTCGAAAGGGAGCCGAAGTTGTAATCCTTTGCAATGCTACCTGAGCCGTGGCTCGCAATACAGTTTTGAAATGTGAGAGCCAACTTACATGGAGCCCGCGGCTCACGCGGATTCAAATATGCAACCAGTTGCCCAAAATGGTTACCTGCCCCACACTGCGTACAATTAACATTATAACCATAGTGCATATGTTGAGAATATTTGACATATGCACAACATATGCACAACCATATGCACAGCATATGCCCCATGTGCATATGTTGTGTATATGTTGTGCATATTTAAAATATTCTCAACATATGCTTAACATATGCCCCATGTGCATATGTTGTGCATATTCAACATATTCTCAACATATGCTCAACATATTACCTATGTGCATATGCAGAATATGCGCAATGTGCATATGCAACATGTTCTCAACATATGCACATTGTGCATATGTTGGAAGCTGTGCTGAGGAATCCCAGCAGGATTTGATTGGGATTCTCACAAGGAGACTAGGCAGGCTGGTTCACCAGCGGGCAAGAGCAGCTTCAGACAAAAGAGTATCATGGATTCATGCCACAGACATACAGTACAGGTGTGAATAGGCACAGAGAGGTGCAGAGCATGATATAGGTAAGATGCAGGTAAGGTGTAGAATAAGAACGTCCAAATAAGAGTGGAGAAGGTGCAGAGGGTGTATAGGAGCAGAGGGATGGACAGTAGGGGCATGGAGGAGTGTGGTGGGCAGGTGGGGGGACATGCAGGAAAGGGGTGTGGCAGCTGAGGAGTGTGGGGGTGAGGGGAAGGGCCAGTGAGTGTGTGGGGAGTGAGGGAGGGTGTTGAGCAGCTGGCTAGGCTGCAAGGAAGGGGAGGATGGGGCATCTGGGGTGGGTTTGGGTCAGTGGTGAGGAGTGAGAGGGAGGACTGTGGTTTGGGCGCACTTGGGAGGGCGTGGGAACGACACTGTGGCGTGGGAACGCGTTCCAACGAAGCAGGAGAGGGTAGCAGAGCATTTGCAGGAGCAGAGAGAGTTGGAATTGAGGCAAATTCGAGTTTTTGGGAGTTTTTTGAGCTTTCTGGCAGAATTTGAGGGTGCAAAGGGCCTTGAGAGATGTTGGAGGGTTGTAGAGAGTTGCTTGGAGGTGGTGAGACCAGCTAGAAGGTGCTGTGAGGACGGGGCAAGCCCGGGAGGGGGGGGGGGGGAGGGGGAGAAGAGGGTGGGAAAAACTCTTCCAAACTCGGCCAAGGGCCTGTTGTGCACAGACCAAGGAGGTCACATGATCTGAAAACATTGCCAGAAAAGCTAGTTCTAGCTCCATGTTCTCTGTTTTGCTATTTCCAGGCCAGTATTTCACTTGGTGGATGTGCCAGAGATGTTTTCAGTGCTGAGCCAGAGATGATTTAAAATAGCCAGTTAGAACAAGAAATTTGAGCCACCAAATCATTTACCGAGTGGTGTAGTGGTAAGCTATGAGGCAACACTGTGCAATTATTACTAAAATATTATTTTGCTGGCTTGTTCTTTTTTTCTTTTTTTTTTTTTTCAATCCTGTTGCTTGCTCAAAGGCTCGGGATGAGGCTGCCTTGAACAAGAGGCCCCTCTGGTTATGGTACACAGCAATTTCACTTCCTGCCGGGCTGTTTTAATTCTTTAGATTGCTTTTTCCCCCTTCTGTGCAACGTCACTGCAAATTGAAATACTGCCGCAATTGCTGCCCAAAATCCGTGGTGGATGGCAGAATTTGGAGTAAAAGAAATCTGTAATATATATAGTCATTTCACGGAAATAATTTCCCAGCAAAGACTGGTTTTTTTTGTCTAGTGTTATCTACAGCGGTAAACTCAAGAAACTTTGGCAGCTTGAATCTACATAAAAAATGCTCCAAAAAAAGGAAGAAAAAAAGAAACAAACAACAGCCATTTTATTAAGAGATCAAACCCGAGCAAACCTTGTAGTAAGTGATCTGTTGCCGCTTGCGTGGTATGTGTGGCAGCCACGTAAATAATGAGAACACAATTTCCGATGATATGCGGGACTAGAAGCATGAAGTAATGCTGAAGGACCCGAGGAAACGTTGGCAGACAGGGGTTTGTTCAAGGTAGTGTGTTCAAGGTAGTCAAGGCAGCCGTCCGTCCCCTACCCATCCGCTGACCATCGGCCGACATCCGCTGACGAGCGGCCGCTGAAAAAGTGCAGAGTTTTTCCTTATCCAAAATTCCACATTTTTCCCAACTTTTTCTCCACCAAAAAATCTGACCTTTTTTGGTTTATTTTTTCCACATAAATCCAGGCCTAAAATCCATGATTTTAGTTCATAAAAATTTGCTACCTTTAGCATTGATTATATTCCACATATATGTGAACCAAAGGTTCATGGGCTTTTGGCAGAAGATTATTTGTTGTAATTTTAGTCAGATTTTTATCGCGCCAAAAGTACCCAGAAAAGTCCCAGAATTTTTGGGCACAAAAAATAATTGCTTTTAGGCTACTCTTTTGGCTACCAAAAAACTCCAAAAAATCACCTCTTATCTTTTTGAATTGCTGCAGTGCTAGTATAATCAACTCACTCGCCCTGGCCTGCTTGTTCTCCATCTAGGGTTCAAACTTTCCTCTGCTTCATGCACTCCGCGCTCTGATCAATTCTGCCTCCGATTCCTCTGATTATTCCTTCAGAATGCATCCTGCCATATTTGCCATTTCTCCTCTGACTTCTCCGACAAACTCCGACATTCTCCACCTTCTCTGATGCTCCAACTTCTCTCTGCTTTTCTTTGGCGTGCACATCTACATAGTTAAAACACACCACTGCACTCACCTAGTGTCATACGGGAAACTTTGAGTCTGTCCCTGTCCCTAGGCCATGGTTGTCATGACACAACTCCTACAGCGACCCTCCTCTCTATCCAATCCCCACTATCCCTTTCCGCTCGATCCCGACAGCCGCCATCTGTCCCCATTTCCCTATACGCCTGTCCGTAACCCGACAACCGACATCTCCCCATACGTCCCCGAGTAGTACTTATACCTGGACGACTACGACTGTACTGTAGAGTATTCTCGTCTATTCCCCAGGAGCGAACCTGGACGTACTGCTTAACCCGAGGGTCGCCTACTCGCTGTCATCGAAAGTATACGCCAATGCGCTTATTGTGGAGCAGCTGGTGTTCCGATCATTGTTATCTTACATCCATCAGTTCTCCCCATTATTGACTTTTAAATCCCCAAGTTTTGTGCCCGTCACTGCAACCTTGACCGAGAAACACAGACATCTTCAAAATATTCCACGAAAAAAACTGATATTTTCTGGGCAAATCCAGAGGCTGGTCAGAGGCAAAATACCAGAGAATTGAAGGTTACACGGGAACGGCAACTCTGTTAGGCCTGAAATCTGAGGAGGTAGTCTAGAGTATCTCTGTATTCATCTGATGATTTTGATGGATTTGATGGGACTAATATCCCCACGCAGTGGCTGTTATATGTGTTTTGTCTTAGTCTGTGTCTATATCATTTATCACTGATCCAATCACAATAGAAATTGGACAACATATACAGAAGGTTGAAATTCCGCCGTGGGCCGAGTCTAGGTGCTCAGAATCGTTTCCTCATCAAGATACAGCCGCATTGGCGTATACTTTTGATGACAGCGAGTAGAGGAGCCCGAACTGAACCGTGGGAATCCCGATCCGGAATCCCGAAACCCGCCTGAGAATATCGGGTTTGCCTTGTTGCTGACAATGGTAGCAAAAGGTGGGCTGGGTTAATCCTCGGAGAGGCCTACTGCAGCAACACCGGGTGTGTGAAGAAGAAGATCAGCCACCCATCAATATCCCATGCACTCTTGAGGCCTGCCATTCCTCTTTGGTGCATTGGAGCCTGCAGAGATGCGGAGCAATCTCTGATGTGTACAAGGTATCTGCGCCGTATATCTGGAGACTTCCAAGCGTGCATTTTGGACCAGCTGCGTTGGATTGCATTCCGTGCTGCAGCAGAGTTCTTTGTGGGTTTTGGCTTGTTCCCCCTGAGATCTTTGGGTCCCAGGACTTATTTCCAGGTGGGATAAGGCGCTGGTGAAGGTGTGGGACTAAGATATGAGGGTGGATCCTTTGTGATGGTCCTCCAGTAAAAGTAAATAGTGGATGGCGTCTTCGGCGCCGCTGCTTGCGGAATGGTGTGCAAAACGCGCCTTCGGCACCTGGGTCCATGAGTGCACGAATAATATCGCAAATCTTTTGAAGATCGTGGGAGCGGGATGTAGTAGAAGTAACCTGCATCATGCAAATATATGTAGGTGGATGTTGTATAGTGGGTAGAAAGGCTGAAGTAGGTGTCGCTGCGGGAATAGTCACACCGAGGCTCAAACTCAGAGAATGTGAGTTGGGTACCGGGGACGCATTCTGCAAGACACAGAGAGGGTAGAAGGACCGAGCAAGAAAGCCGGACTACGCAAACCTAGTCTCGAGGCCAGACGTATAAGGAAATTCGGGTAGCATTTTGATAACAAAATGATGTATCGCTACCCGCTCCAGAACGTCTGGTGCAAATCACTTCAGACCCTTCCCCGTCGCATCCCACGCGCCAAAATTGACAGATGCGCCCCGCCGCCGCCAGCGTCGACAACGCCCCCGCCCGCATATTGGTGCGCGCATGTGCCGGGGAGTGCGGGGGTCGTCGGGTGCAAGCGGCGTGCAGGCCCGCAAGGTCGGATAGCGTGCAGTTGGTGCGCTGGAGCATGATCTGCGGTTGCCGATGGGGGGGTGCCGGTTACCAACTGCCCCAGACGTTCTCAAGACTAACCCATTCCATCATTTTGCACGACATACAGTGTGAAAACTACCTAAAACGGAAGACCGAAGGTCTTCGCGCTTTGCGCGAGCGAGCGAAGCTCGCAGAGAACGTCTGGCCTAGCGAGACTACCCAAACCACATGGAAGGGAGGTGGGTGGGCATGCGTGAATAGAGCAATTGAAGGAGGTGGAATGGAATGGGATGGAGGTGAATGACAAGTTGAATGCGGATTTGATCCCATGGAAGCTAATATTCAAGTTATGGAAATATTCATGTAAGCTAGTCCCACTCTCCACCACGTCTTATCCAACGCCAAACTGGTGCTCGTTCCTCGCATCCGGTTTGGCTAGTATCAAACTCATTATCTCCACTATCTCAGCCTCAACTGCTCCCCAAGTTGCACTCAGGACTGTTGTTTCTTCCAGTCCTCAACGTTGGAATCCTGATTATTCTGTCAGAATGCATCCCGGCGCACCTTTGGTTTCCCTTCTTCCTTCTATGGTTCTGGAACTTTAGCCTCAGAACTATAGTCTGGAACTTTGGAACACTGTGTCAATGTGGTTCATCTATATTCCAAGACTCTCCTGGAGCATATGTCCACTCCTGCTCCTGGTTTTGGACTTGTTCCGCTCCAACACTCCGTTGGACCTGTTCTGTTCTTGCTCTGCTGTGAATTTGCAGTTTTGATTCCCAAACATCTAGCAATTGAGTTCTCAATTTTTCTCCGCACCTTTGGGGCACTCCGTTCTTCCACATTGCTTCCGATGCAAAGTTTGATGCTTCCCCAAGCTCGTCCTTTTTGGCCGTACTTAATTTCAAACATTGTTTTTTTTTTTTTGTAATTTCCCAGTTCCGCTGTGTTCCAAAATTGCCCTCCGACATTTTTGCAAAAAGGGTTTTAGATCTGATCTTGGGATATTTGCCGGCTTCCTTGTTCCGTCCGATTCTCACGTTTGGTTCTCTTCTCCGCTTTGGAGTTGTATTCTGCGGGTCATTGTTTGCTATTTCCTGGCAGCAACTTTTTACTTCCGCTTTCTGTGTTGTACTCCGATGATCTCTGATCATTTAATCAAATTGGCATTTTACTTCATCACCATTGCATCCTTTAAAAATTGCATAAATTGCTGCATATACCTGTTAGCTGAAAAGATTATTAGTCCTCCGCTTAATGGTCTGACCTAACTCCACCATCGTTCCGCTCTCTGATCAAAGCAGTTGATCATGAGACCTTCTGCATATGAGTCGGTTGATAACCCCTTGATTGGTAGTCGCAATATGCTCGATCATAAAGGAGAATTTCTCCTCATCGGAGAGAGTAGTGAAGTGAGCAAAGTCGGCCCGACGTTGAGTCGTTCGGTCGTCGTCGATGCCGTCCATAGTAGGGTCGAGTAGAGGGTAAAAGCGGGAGAGTATTCTTCTGTCAGCAACAAGGCGAACCGATATTCTCAGGCGGGTTTCGGGATTCCGGATCGGGATTCCCACAGTTCAGTTCGGGCTCCTCTAGGCGACCCTCGGGTTAAGCAGTACGTCCAGGTTCGCTCCTGGGGAATAGACGAGAATACTCTACAGTACAGTCGTAGTCGTCAGGTATAAGTACTACTCGGGGACGTATAGGGAGATGTCGGTTGTCGGGTTACGGACAGGCGTATAGGGGAATGGGGACAGATGGCGGCTGTCGGGATCGAGCGGAAAGGGATAGTGGGGATCAGATAGAGAGGAGGGTCGCTGTAGGAGTCGTGTCATGACATCACCCCCCCCTCAAGGTTCGACGTCTCGGCGAACGCGATGTGGATGCGTCGGGTGCAGGGTCGGGATTCTTGGCGGCTTTCTTTTTTCGGCCGATACTGCGGTCCTTAGCCCGCAAAGTCCACTTCTTCTGCATCAAAACTTCGCGAGGTGCCTCAGGGAACCGAGCGAAAAATTCTTCCAGTAACTCGTCGCAGTTGACGAGCATCCCGCGGGGTTCCCATGTCCACTCCTCCCTGGGGTACCCGCGCCACTTGATAAGGTAGCGCAGGGAGCGGCCTCCCGTCGCGTACTTCCATTTCAAAATTTCTTCTGCCTCGTACTCGGGGAGCATATCCCGAACTTCCCGGCGGTGGCGGGGGCGGGTTTTCCTGGTGCTTCGCGTACGGCTTGGTGTAAGGACGCAGGAAGACCGTATTGAATACGGGGTGTACTTTCCATTGTCCCGGTAGCTGGAGTTCATAGGACATGGATCCGACCTTTCGAATGACTTTGAACGGTCCGAAACGTTTGTCGTCCAACTTCTTCGCTGGCCGGTGCGTCACGAGGTTTACTGTTGAAAGGTACACGAGATCCCCGACCGCGTAGTCGGGATCGTCGCGTCGGCTTCGGTCGTAGTACATCTTCATTGTCTCCTGCGCCTTGGCCATGGCTGAGGCCGCGTCTTTGCGGGCCGCCTTCATACGGTCGGCAAAGTCCGACGCGGCTTCCGTCGGAATCTCTCTTGACGGCTCGTTCGTCTTTCTCGGGTGGAACCCGAGCGTCAAGTAGAACGGGGAGTAACCCGTTGACGCGCTGACCTTATCGTTGTGCGCAAATTCGGCCAGCGCTAACCAGTCGGCCCAGTCGTCCTGCTGGAAGTTGGCGAAGACCCTCAAGTACTGCTCGATTTTCTGGTTCACGCGTTCCGTTTGCCCGTCCGTCTGCGGATGGTGTGCCGTTGACGCGTTGCTCTTTATTCCCAAGAGCCTGTTTAGATCCCGCATGAAGTTCCCCACAAAATGACCACCCCGGTTGCTGATGACGACTTCGGGATATCCGAAGTCCTTCCAGACGTGGTCGCGATATAGTCGGGCCACTCCCTTGCCGGTGATGTCTTTGTCACACGGCATAACCCGAATCCCTTTACTCAGCCGGTCTACCACGACGAGGATGCAGTTGTCACCCCGCGACGTCGGCAAATCCACTATAAGGTCCACCGAGACGTATTGCCAAAGCCGTGTTGGGACCACGTTCGATGATAGTTTGCCCGTTTTCCGCAGAGGGAAAATCTTTGTTCGCTGGCAGGTCGGGCAAGCGTTGACGTACTTTCTAGTATCCCGCGTCAGAGCGGGCCACCAGTAGTTGTGCCCGACCAACTCCGCCGTCCGGAATTGCCCGGGGTGCCCGATTATCTCGTCGTCGTGGTGGCGGCGGAGTACCTCGTCGCGGACCGCCTTATCTGGCGGTACATAGACGAGCCCCTTTTGTGTCCACAGCCCCTCCTCCTCTTTCCAATCTGTGTTCTCTGCATCGGCTTTCTCCTGTTTGACCTGCTCCTCGTCCTCGACTTCCGTCGCTCGGATGAGGTCCAGGATATCTTCCCCCGCCGTTCGCTTCAGTACCTCCATCGCCCGCAGGGCCGCGGCGTCCACGCTCATCCGGGCGGCGGTGAAACCCGGCGTCGCGTAGAAACCCGACTCGTCGTCGGGAATTCCCGCGTCGGGGTCGGGATTCGCCCATCCCCCGGGTAAGAGGGTGATGTTGGCGTTGTTGTCTTTCCCGCGTTCGTGGCCAGTCCGTCGGGATAGCGCGTCGGTTTTCCCTTGGGTCTTGCCGGGTTTGTAATGGAGACGGAAATTGTATTCGCTCAGCTCTAGCGACCATCGAGCCTGCCGGCGGTTTAACTTCTTGGTGGTCATGAAGTACTGTACTATTACGACCGAGAGTTCAGTGACGGGTGACACCCAACAGAAAATGATCTTTTTAAAATTCCGCTAAAATCGAAAGAAAATTTTTCGGTCTTCTCGGAGACCGAAATTTCCAAAATTCATGAACTCTCGGTCGTAATAGTACAGTATTCCAGGTTCTTGTGGTCGGTCCAAATGTCGAAGGGGTCGTCGGTTGCGTGCAGGTACGGTCGCCATTCGGTTAGCGCTCGCATAATGGCTAACATCTCTTTGTCGTGGATGTCGTAGTTGCGCTCGACATCGTTCAGGCTCTTCGACATGAAGGCAATCGGCACCCAAACACCGTCTTGTTCCTGGGACAAGATGGCGCCCGTGGCGAAATCCGACGCGTCGGCTTCTACCCGCCACGCCCCGTCGTCCGTCGGGAAGTGCAGGACGGGTTCGGACGTGACTTGGTCAATTAGCGTGCGGAAAGCGCGTTCTTCTCGGGGTCCCCAGGACCAAGCGGAGGTCTTCTTGGTCAACGCCGTGAGCGGTTTGGCGTGTTTCCCGAAATCCCGAATAAATCGTCGGTAAAAGTTGAGAAACCCGAGGAAACTTTGCACTTCCTTCACGTTGCGCGGCGTCGGCCATTCTCGAACGCCTGCGACTTTAACGGGGTCCATCTTCATCGTCCCGTTTCCGACAATTACCCCGAGGTATTCGACCTCTTCCTTCTCGAATTCGCACTTGTCGGGTCTGAGGTATAGGTTGTGCTGTCGCAAGATAGCGAGCACTTCCCGTACCGTCGCCCGATGCTCCTCCAGGGAACTGGAGTAAATGAGAATATCGTCGAGATAGACGATAACCCGCCCCTCGGCGATGAGGTCCCGGAATATCTCGTTCATCATGGATTGGAATGTCGCGGGCGAGTTGGTGAGTCCGAAGAACATTACGAGCGGTTCGAACAGCCCGCGGTTAGTGATGAAGGCGGCTTTCTCTTCGTCTCCCTCCTTAATCCAAATGTTGTTGTACCCCCATCGGACGTCGAGCTTTGTAAACCATCACGCCTTTCGGAGTTTGTGCATGATGTCGGAAATGAGGGGAATGGGGTACCGGTTCTTCACCGTTATCTCGTTCAGCTTTCGGTAGTCCTGTACCGGTCGGAGCTTCCCGTCTTTCTTCTTTACGAAGAAGAAGGGAGAGGCGTAAGGGGATTTGGAGGGGCGAATGCGCCCTGTCTCCAAGTGTTCCGCGATGAATGCGTCAAGCTCCTTTTGTTCCGCGCCGGATAGCGGGATGCACCGCCCTTTTACCGCCCCGGCGTCGGGTTGGAGTTCAATGGCATGGTCCCACTTGCGGCGTGCAGGGAGTTGGTCGAACGACTGCTTCTCGAACACCTCTCGGAATTCCTCCAGATAGTGCGCCGGGACACTTTCTTCCAGCGTCTTTTCTTGCTGGGCCGCGTGCACGGCGGCTGCGAGTTTAGTCGCCACGCTTTGCATGGCCCGGAGTTGCGCCGATTCCGGTGAAGTCGGGCCGGTAGCCGGGTGTGACCCCGTTCCTTTGTTCCCGATGGGAGTCGGGATTTCGGTACCCGCATAGATGCGAGTAACGAAAACACGGTCCTCGGACACCACGTCCTCGGCGTCCTCCTCGAGCCACTCCTCCCAAAGTCGCTCTTTCTTGCACGCAGGTGGGCACCGGTCGAATCGGAGACTATTGGTGGCCCAATCGACCGTCGGGTTGTGCTTTCGCAGCCAGTTGTACCCCAGAATCATGTCGGCTTTTCCGGTGTCGGTAATAGCAAAGTCGAAGACCTCCACGTGGTCGTAGACCCGCATACACATTCGCGCCGTATAGGCCACGGGCCCGGGCGGCGTTGTGGGTCCCGTCGACATTGTAGACGGGTACGGGGATCGGTAAGGGCTGCATGTCGATGCCGTGTTCGAGGGCGAATTTCTCGCTCATGAACGCATTAGTAGCCCCACTGTCCATGAGAGCTTCCAATGCGTACCCCTTTCCGTTACTCGGGTTCTCGAGGGTGACGGGTAGGAACATGGAGTTCGCGGTAGGGGTGTGCTCGAACGGGGGGTGGCTCCTGGAGACTTCGGAGGGCCAGTTCCAGGTCGGGTTTGTACCCGGTCTGGATCCACTGCGCCAAGTCTTCGGTCACCTCAGCAGTGCGCTTCGGGTGCACCCAATGTCGCAGTTGGGATGCGGTGTCCTGGGGTCGGGCTCGGAGTCGTTCGATGAGTTGCGTTGGACTCCCGTCTGGTAGGGAGCGCCAGGCGGCTGGTGGGGTAGGAGTCGGGGTTCTGGGAATGGTTCCCGACGGAAGGTCGGGTTTCAGAATTTCGATAGGGTAGGCTGCGGGTTCCCCTCCCGGGTCATGTATCGGTAACACATGAAATGGATTGAATGTTTCGAGTACAGGACTGGGGGTAGGGTATACGCGCGAGGACGCAGACTTCACTCGCGAAACCCTCTGCCTCGGGGGTCTCGGGTTCTTCGTTAACGACGCGGAACTGCCACGGGCCGTTGGATCCGGTGGTGGGCTCCGGACAGTTGCGCTGGATGTGCCCATACTTGCCACACTTGTAGCAGCGCTGTTGAGTGTTGCCCTGTGCCTGGTTTCGGTCGATCTCCATTGGCACTGGTCCAGTATTGGTGGCGGTTGTGGGCGCTGGGGTCGGGCCGCGTTAACCAAAACCCCGACCGTGGTCAGGTTCCGCCCCGCGGCCCGGTCGGTCTGTCGGAATGTAGGTCCTTTCCACCCCACGGACTGGGAGAAGGTCGGGTTGCGCGGATTAGCGGTCGGGGTCGGGTTGCCTTTGTTCTCCCGAGGGGGAGTCGGGTTTCCGGATGCGGAATTCTGGCTGTTCTTGAACGTGCGCCACGCGCGATAGGCGCCATCCTGCTTGAGGACGGCGGCTTTCCAACCTGCGTAGTCGGTTGGCATGTCCACCATTCGGTAAACCTGTTCGACGATGTTCTGATGGACACCGCGTTTGACGAGCATGATGAGAGTGGTCTCGTTGAATCCCGCGGTTTTATTAAGGGATTCGAGTTGCGCGAAGTAACTGACGGCCGAGTCCCCTCCTTGGCGGAGTACCTCCATGCGGAGTACCTCCATGCGGCGCTGGGCGATCTCGACTTGAGCTCCGCCCTTGAAGGAGACCACGAAGTCGGATTCAAATTCCGACCAGGTTTTATACCCGGTGCCGTCCTTCATGGCTTTGACGGCGTTCTCCTTCCAGACCTGGGCCGTCCCTCCCTTGACGTAGGAAAGGGCGCACCCAATCTTCTGGGCGTCCGAAGTGTAGGCGATCGGGTCGGATTGCCAGAGGAGCCAGAGGTCCGCCAAGAAGCCATCGACCGCGTCGGATTCCCCCTTGAATTCGTTCGGGGTCGCAGTCTTTGTACGCCGTCCCCCACCCCCGGTGCTCGCGTTCGTAGGGGGGGTGGCGCCGACAGACAAGGCGGAGTCGGGCAACGTCTCGAGGCGTAGGACCGTATTGTTGAGGTCCTTGCGGGCTTGGAATAGAAGGTTGTACCCGACGGTACTCTGCTTGGTGGCTTGCTCCAAGTTGGCTCCTTGGATGTGTATGGCCTCGAAGGCTTCGTCGAGTCGGTTGATAACCCCTTGATTGGTAGTCGCAATATGCTCGATCATAAAGGAGAATTTCTCCTCATCGGAGAGAGTAGTGAAGTGAGCAAAGTCGGCCCGACGTTGAGTCGTTCGGTCGTCGTCGATGCCGTCCATAGTAGGGTCGAGTAGAGGGTAAAAGCGGGAGAGTATTCTTCTGTCAGCAACAAGGCGAACCCGATATTCTCAGGCGGGTTTCGGGATTCCCACGGTTCAGTTTGGGCTCCTCTAGGCGACCCTCGGGTTAAGCAGTACGTCCAGGTTCGCTCCTGGGGAATAGACGAGAATACTCTACAGTACAGTCGTAGTCGTCAGGTATAAGTACTACTCGGGGACGTATGGGGAGATGTCGGTTGTCGGGTTACGGACAGGCGTATAGGGAAATGGGGACAGATGGCGGCTGTCGGGATCGAGCGGAAAGGGATAGTGGGGATTGGATAGAGAGGAGGGTCGCTGTAGGAGTTGTGTCATGACAACCATGGCCTAGGGACAGGGACAGACTCAAAGTTTCCCGTATGACACTAGGTGAGTGCAGTGGTGTGTTTTAACTATGTAGATGTGCACGCCAAAGAAAAGCAGAGAGAAGTTGGAGCATCAGAGAAGGCGGAGAATGTTTGTCGGAGAAGTCAGAGGAGAAATGGCAAATATGGCAGGATGCATTCTGAAGGAATAATCAGAGGAATCGGAGGCAGAATTGATCAGAGCGCGCGGAGTGCATGAAGCAGAGGAAAGTTTGAACCCTAGATGGAGAACAAGCAGGCCAGGGCGAGTGAGTTGATTATACTAGCACTGCAGCAATTCAAAAAGATAAGAGGTGATTTTTTGGAGTTTTTTGGTAGCCAAAAGAGTAGCCTAAAAGCAATTATTTTTTGTGCCCAAAAATTCTGGGACTTTTCTGGGTACTTTTGGCGCGATAAAAATCTGACTAAAATTACAACAAATAATCTTCTGCCAAAAGCCCATGAACCTTTGGTTCACATATATGTGGAATATAATCAATGCTAAAGGTAGCAAATTTTTATGAACTAAAATCATGGATTTTAGGCCTGGATTTATGTGGAAAAAATAAACCAAAAAAGGTCAGATTTTTTGGTGGAGAAAAAGTTGGGAAAAATGTGGAATTTTGGATAAGGAAAAACTCTGCACTTTTTCAGCGGCCGCTCGTCAGCGGATGTCGGCCGATGGTCAGCGGATGGGTAGGGGACGGACGGCTGCCTTGACTACCTTGAACACACTACCTTGAACAAACCCCTGTCTGCCAACGTTTCCTCGGGTCCTTCAGCATTACTTCATGCTTCTAGTCCCGCATATCATCGGAAATTGTGTTCTCATTATTTACGTGGCTGCCACACATACCACGCAAGCGGCAACAGATCACTTACTACAAGGTTTGCTCGGGTTTGATCTCTTAATAAAATGGCTGTTGTTTGTTTCTTTTTTTCTTCCTTTTTTTGGAGCATTTTTTATGTAGATTCAAGCTGCCAAAGTTTCTTGAGTTTACCGCTGTAGATAACACTAGACAAAAAAAAACCAGTCTTTGCTGGGAAATTATTTCCGTGAAATGACTATATATATTACAGATTTCTTTTACTCCAAATTCTGCCATCCACCACGGATTTTGGGCAGCAATTGCGGCAGTATTTCAATTTGCAGTGACGTTGCACAGAAGGGGGAAAAAGCAATCTAAAGAATTAAAACAGCCCGGCAGGAAGTGAAATTGCTGTGTACCATAACCAGAGGGGCCTCTTGTTCAAGGCAGCCTCATCCCGAGCCTTTGAGCAAGCAACAGGATTGAAAAAAAAAAAAAAAAAGAAAAAAAGAACAAGCCAGCAAAATAATATTTTAGTAATAATTGCACAGTGTTGCCTCATAGCTTACCACTACACCACTCGGTAAATGATTTGGTGGCTCAAATTTCTTGTTCTAACTGGCTATTTTAAATCATCTCTGGCTCAGCACTGAAAACATCTCTGGCACATCCACCAAGTGAAATACTGGCCTGGAAATAGCAAAACAGAGAACATGGAGCTAGAACTAGCTTTTCTGGCAATGTTTTCAGATCATGTGACCTCCTTGGTCTGTGCACAACAGGCCCTTGGCCGAGTTTGGAAGAGTTTTTCCCACCCTCTTCTCCCCCTCCCCCACCCCCTCCCGGGCTTGCCCCGTCCTCACAGCACCTTCTAGCTGGTCTCACCACCTCCAAGCAACTCTCTACAACCCTCCAACATCTCTCAAGGCCCTTTGCACCCTCAAATTCTGCCAGAAAGCTCAAAAAACTCCCAAAAACTCGAATTTGCCTCAATTCCAACTCTCTCTGCTCCTGCAAATGCTCTGCTACCCTCTCCTGCTTCGTTGGAACGCGTTCCCACGCCACAGTGTCGTTCCCACGCCCTCCCAAGTGCGCCCAAACCACAGTCCTCCCTCTCACTCCTCACCACTGACCCAAACCCACCCCAGATGCCCCATCCTCCCCTTCCTTGCAGCCTAGCCAGCTGCTCAACACCCTCCCTCACTCCCCACACACTCACTGGCCCTTCCCCTCACCCCCCACACTCCTCAGCTGCCACACCCCTTTCCTGCATGTCCCCCCCACCTGCCCACCACACTCCTCCATGCCCCTACTGTCCATCCCTCTGCTCCTATACACCCTCTGCACCTTCTCCACTCTTATTTGGACGTTCTTATTCTACACCTTACCTGCATCTTACCTATATCATGCTCTGCACCTCTCTGTGCCTATTCACACCTGTACTGTATGTCTGTGGCATGAATCCATGATACTCTTTTGTCTGAAGCTGCTCTTGCCCGCTGGTGAACCAGCCTGCCTAGTCTCCTTGTGAGAATCCCAATCAAATCCTGCTGGGATTCCTCAGCACAGCTTCCAACATATGCACAATGTGCATATGTTGAGAACATGTTGCATATGCACATTGTGCATATTCTGCATATGCACATAGGTAATATGTTGAGCATATGTTGAGAATATGTTGAATATGCACAACATATGCACATGGGGCATATGTTAAGCATATGTTGAGAATATTTTAAATATGCACAACATATACACAACATATGCACATGGGGCATATGCTGTGCATATGGTTGTGCATATGTTGTGCATATGTCAAATATTCTCAACATATGCACTATGGTTATAATGTTAATTGTACGCAGTGCCAGGTTCAAACCCGCAGGAGGCATTGGCTGCTGGGATGTATACCATCTGCGGGTTTCAACCTGCACGAGCCGCTTCTCAAAATGGTAGCTGCCGCAGGTTTAAACCCGCACGAGCCATTGGCTGCTGAGATACTTATCAAATGCGGGTTTCAACCTGCACAAGCCATGGCTCCAAAAGCCTATCTCTGCACATTCAAACGTCTGTGAGCCGTTTGTTCTCACTAGCATTTTCCACCTATTTCTGGCCTTCCCTTCTATTATTAGATCCTTTGCATCTATTGTTATCTCAGTCTCTGCTTGAGCAGGTATTTACTTGCAACTCCGACCATTTCTGCTTGTAGGCCTTCACACTGGCGGCATACACCATGGCGGGTACCGCGGTAACCGCCATGGTGTCGGGCACCATGCTGGGTACCAGGCCGGGAACCGCGCCTCACCTCTGCTGCGTGTGCGCGGAACCGGGGAAATCTAAAATTACCGTGACATGGATCTTGAGGCCGCGGGTTAGACAGATTTCGGGTAGATAGAATGATTATCTGTTGTAGTTGGCTGTGTATAATATAACAGCAGTACCCGCGTCCCACACTTGCTGCCTCTTGCCCCCTTCCACCGCCATGGTTGTCTGCACCTGCGACGACTGCTCAGCGTACACAGTCAACATCTATGGCCAGATCTTGCCCGGCCGCGAAGTATCAGCCGCAACAAGAGGAGAGCATACAAGAGCTACCTTGCAACGCCAGCGCTTAGAGCTGCGGGGACGCCCTTGGGGCGGTGGTTCTAATCAGAGAGCCATGTCTATGCCTCGGCAAGGAAATTCCGACTTCCATTCCACCCCGGCGACGCCGGCCCCGCTCCCCCCTCCACCCGCGATTGATTTCGAGTTTGATTTCACCACAGGTGGGTTTCAAACCATGCAAAAAAAATCTATAAATTGATGTGGCGGGTAGAGCTTCTACCTGTCATCAATCTCTGCTATATTCTGGTTGCCTGGTTGTCGATACACTGCGGGTTGAGCCGTGAAAACTCCTCAAAGGCTCTCAAAGCTCTTGGGCTTATACTGGATCTTTTATTCACAATCATCTTCACTGCACTCCGCTCGCTTGGGTTACCCTTCCGGCAACCTGAACTGGGACTTCACCGTGACATAAGAACAGTGCTCAACAAAGGCCTACAACCCAAAATTGATAGGACTGCCTGCTGTCCCAGCTGCTTCAAAACCTATCCTGAAGATGAACTTCCAGATTATTGCATGTGGAAAAAATCACCTAGATCTGATCCCTGCAACACACCTTTTCTCAGAACTGTTCAATCTAAAACAGGGACCAAGGAGGTCCCTGTCTCACTTTATCCAACCCAGTCGTTCACATCCTGGCTCTCTGATTTCCTCAAGCGAGGTGAAATCGAACAAGCTCTGGAGCAGTCTGCTCAGCAAGAGAGGTTGCGGCATGCAACTGGAGGACAGAACCCCCCACGAGTTATGCGTGATGTACGGGATAGTCCCGCTTGGCGTCGCTTGGGCAACTTTGTTCTGGATCCATATAATCTGGTCTGGGCAATGTACATAGACTGGTTCAACCCACTTGGAAACAAGATTGCTGGTGTGTATCCTTGTGCCATGTAGTACACTTCCGTTGCTGACTGGATTTAAGGAAAAATTGTTTCTTTTGGTGCAATAATGCTCTATTGCCTGAACCTGCCAATATCCATGCGATTTCTCACCCACAATGTTTTTCTCTATGGCATCATACCTGGTCCTAAAGGACCAACCTTTGTCACCATCTCACATGTTCTTTCCCGTCTGGTTGAGGTGATGAATGCTATGCGTGATCCAGGAGCTGTGTTCCAGACACTGAAACACCCAGAAGGTGTTCTCAGTCGGTCACAGATTCTTCCATTGATTGCGGATCTCGGTGCCATTCGCAAAGTTGCAGGATATCTGGCTCACTCTGCAGACCAGTTCTGTTCTTTTTGCGACCTACTGTTGTCCCAGAAGGATGAGCTTGATTGGAGAAAATGGACCCTGCGAACTGCCCAAGAAGTCCGCGAAAATGCACTCAAGTACTTTAATGAACTTCGCTGGGGAAAAAGAGAGTCTGAGGCAAAGAAAAATGGAACACGGTGGACACCAATGCATGATCTGATTGACTGGGATGTTGTTGATGGGATTGTGCTTGGATTCATGCACAACTGGCTTGAAGATGTCCTGACTCATCACCTCCGTGTTCGCTGGGGGATTGGACGAACTGCATATAAGCAAGAGTTGGCTGCTCAGCGCCAGCAAAATGAGGCAGAGGACCGCACCATGAATGATGATGCACACACTGCAACACAAGGCTCCCAGTCCACCCCTGATGGCTCTGACAGGGATTCTCCAGTCCCCATGGATGAGGATGATTCAAGTGGTCATGAAGCTCAGACCAATGATTTACTGCCAGAAAACACACCAATGGATTTACCTGACATCCCCGCTGCTCCCTCAATGCCCGCGCAGTTCCGGGAGACTGAAGTATTTGAGCAGGACGAGGTTGATGACCAGGAAATTTGGCCTGACCCCTCTCGCTCTGAGAACATTTTTGAATTCCCAAAGGATGAACTGCAGGATATAAGGGACGCAATTACTGCGGTGTTTCTTCCTACCTGGGTTGATCGACCCCCAAAGAATCTTGGTGAAGCCTCACATGGAAAGCTGAAGGCTCAGGATGTTTTAATCCTATTCACTGTTATTTTCCCCCTCATAATTCCTGAGCTGTGGTGGGGTCTGGGCGAAGATCGCGAACAGCTTTTCCGGAACTTTTATGATCTTGTAGTGTGCACAAATATTCTTGCATCCTATGCGACCTCGGCAGATGAAGCGGAAAAATTCCGTGAGCACTATGTGCGCTATAGATCCACACTTGCCTTATTATTTCCATTCTTTAACTCTGTGCCAAATCACCACTTTGCTATGCACTACCCAGAGTTACTCAAGCTATGGGGTTCAATGGCCATTCTGAGTGAGATGCCTGGTGAACGGATGAATGGAATACTCGCTAAAACAAGCACTAATCGTCATATTGGTGAGAATATTCTCTGAATGAAATTATTCATCTGCTAAAGCCTTGCACAGATCAGATGACACTGACAATGCTCAACCATATTTGTCAACTTGGACATCTCCGTGCCTATCTTGCAGAAACTAGGGATCCATCTGATCCCATTGCCCAACTTGCCAATATTCTCCAACCAGCTGATGATGATGAGCCTCTCCGGCAGCTGAGCAATGAGGAAGTTGCAAAGTTCCATGCGCAGCACACAAAGTTACCGACCAATGATTATCTGGATCTCCTTGACTATGTCAAATCAATCGACCAAAACTGGCGTGCCTACATGCTCTATCCGCATCCGCCTGGAGCAAAAATCCTTGATCCCGAAGTGGAGATTCTCAGTCATGTCAAACTGGACGGAAAGGATTTTTGCATCAAATCAAAGCACGAGGGCAACAGCGCAATCCAGTTCAGGAACCCAGATAATGAAGATTATCTCATCACTGGATATATTCATGACATCTGGCAACTTCCTCTGCAGAACCACTTGCAGGTGTTTCTTCGGGTCCAAATTCACAAAGAGCTTCCGGCTGGCTTTGATTCACATACTCCATTCAAGCAATTCCCTTTGTTGCAAACTGCGATATTTGATGCAGAAGAGTCGGGATTCTTTAAGGTCATCGAGCTGCGGCACATTGTGACTCATCTCACAGTCTTTAAGCGACCGCGCTGGACATACGGGATCAACCAAAATACTCTGGTTGTATCCTGGGGTCTGAATCGTGGAAGACGGTAAAGTACACAGGAATAATATTTATTAGATCTGTAAATGATATCACATTGTCCGCAATTCTCTAATGGCATGTGCTCTGTCTTAGTATGAAGATGCAGCCACAACAATCAGTTTACATGCAGCTCAAGTTGGATGGGTGGCTGGAGCTCTGAGTCAAATTCAGTCATAAGTTGTACCTGTCTTTTGTCCTAATTGTTCGGTTGAATTTGATCGTCTTCCCTCGGACCCAGAAAAATCCCGTGGACTTGTTTTGGGAGAACCAAATAGCTTAGATAGTCAACTGGGGCCTAGCTCTGGACTTTCGGCCCTTAAATACAAACGGATGCAGAGATCTGGGCTGTGTTACCAGCTGTGACACTCCGTTTTGAAGATGCCCGCAGCACTTGGACATGATCTGGGCAAATCCATGTAGTCAACCCAACACCCTGAGCTTGAAATACAGGTTTTGTCCCTTAATTACAAAGGGTTCCACAGAACCAGAGGTCAGATCAGGTGGTGACCGGGTGTGACACAAGGTTTAGTTATGAGGAAGAACCCTGGTGTTATTCTAGGCAATCCTACTAAAAGGTAAAGAATTTAGCAGCCACCCATCTCACATAATAGCCGTCACAGCCAACCAATGCTAACCAATGTGGAGGGTGGCCAGGGTAAGGCGGGATGCACAGGCATCCACAAGCAACCATCTCAACAGTTATCCCCGGCAGATTCGGCCCTTATAATGGTATGAATGGAAGCTCAAAAAGAACGAAGACGACAAAAGCTACAACATTATGAAGGAAGTTGTCGCTCGAGTTATTCTGATCATCAGTGACTGAAGGCAAGTCAAAATAAAATAAAAAAGAACTGGGATTCTTGAGTCCTAAGGTATGCAATGATTATTTGGAGAGCATATTTTCATTCATAAAGCACAACAAAAGTATGTATCGACACTAAACCTAAGTATTACCGGGCGTCTTGCGGCGAGGCTTGTTGCGCGGAACAACCACCGCACCCATATCTGTTCGTCGCCGCTTGGCCGCGCCTTCATCAAGATCGTCGTCAGAAGTGGCCCGCCGAACGCCCAGAGGATGAGTCGGATCCAAAACCACACGCTCTGCACCCTGCCGGGACGACTCCGCATGTGAGGGTGGCGGGCCAATGTTGGATGGCCGGGATGGTGCTGGACGCACGGGGCGTTTTCCGGCGGCGACAGATGTTGGCACAATGCCAGCGCGGCCCGAGTTCGGAGCTGGGGACAGGCTGGGGCCGCGATACGGAGGAGAGAATCGAGGGGGCATGTTTGAGTCCACTTGATTGACCGGACCATACGGTAAGAGCGTGAAAGATGCTGAATGGTTTTCATAGACTCAAGATGGTTGGGCAGCAAAAAAATACTACTCACCTCGTTGTGCTACAGGCTGGGAGACCGAATGTGATGGCGCCGGCGCGGGAGGCTGCGGCGGAGCCAAGCCGGAGGAGTTTCCGGGTGCAGAAGTCGACGAGGGAGTAGCCCCAGCAGGCGGCGGCGGCGGTGGCGCAGAGGGATTAAAAGATCCAAATGGTGTTTGGGGGAATGGAGCTGGCTGCGCACCGCTGTCCTGATCTTGTTCCATAGGTCCGGCGCCAGGGTTGTCGTCGTTGTTCTCGTCGTCATCGTCGCTGCTGTCGGCGCCCCAGCGCTGATGGCGGTTTTTATCCCGCTTTGCAGGCGGCTCACGCATCCGCCGCATCTCCGCCTCGGTCGGAAAAGTAAACTGCCGACGCACATCATTTCCATACTTCTCCCTAAAATCCTCCATCTCCATCTCCTTCCAGTCCGTGTTGTTGCGATGCTCTGGCAAGGGCCAGGCAATGGGCGCGCTGCGATAGTGGTAGCGGATTGGTCCCGGGAGGCTGTTGAATTTATTAACATCGAACCAGTCGAGAGCGCAGTTGGGCGGGAGACGAGAGGAGATTGGAGAGGCAGTGTTGTCCGGATGTTCGACTCGCTGCCGCTCATCAATTGTGTTGGCACGCTTGATGAGTTTTGCCTGCTGTATGCGGCTGGGGTCGATGTAGTCGTGCGCGAGAGCGCCAACGGACACGTCACGGTACTCCTGCAAAATGTATCAAACCCCATGTCCGTCCTGCTAATCCAAACGCAAACACGCGCCTTTTCAAACCGCAAGAATAGCTCCACGCCACCGACGACCGTCGGCTCGTCGTCGGAGTTGCACTCGGGGTCCGCGAACAGCCTGCCGAACGACTCGCTGAACCCATTTGCCCTTGCCCAATCGGCGCGACTTTCACCAAGCTGAAAAATTATGTTAGCTCTCCAACAACACCAGACAGCGCAGCCCACCCGAACGCGGCGTCCATACGCGTTGTCCCGCTGGCGCTCTTGTGCAATAGCAGCGGGACCCTTTCTCTTCACAGTAACCGCAAGCTCACGGAGATGCGACCACACAAAGTTGCGGTAGAAAGTGCGCATGAGGAGGATGTCGTCCGCCCGGCGGCGGTCAGCCGGATACTGCTTGTATGCGCCCCATGCAATGAAGAACGAGAACGACTTGAGCGCCGCAATCTCGTGCACCATGTTGTAGGGGTCGTCAGGGACTCCACCTATGAGGTCGGGCAGAAAGTCCCCGATCCCGACTTGCTGGTTAATGCTGAGCGCGACGGCGATGCAGGTCGTGTCCAAGAGGGCGATCGCGGTAGCAATGGGATTGGTCATGTACGCGACATCTGCATGAATGGCGCGTGCTCTGTTGGACGATGTGTCGTCGGCGGTCAAGTCGTAGCTGTATCCAATGAGATGTTCCTCGACGGCCTGCGCGTCGCGATAGCGTCGCCGAAACGAGTTCATGACCGCGTCGGTAGGCAGGCGGGGGGGTGTATTCTGGGTGTAGAGACGCATAAGCATCCGCAGATGTATTTCCAGAGCATTCTTTCTTTGAGTGAGCTACAATATGCGAGGAGGGCGCGCGACACACCTTGAGGCCCTTTGTGTTCTCCGAAACATCCTCCCTCCGCAGATGAAACTGCTCCCTGCGACGGCCGCCGCTGCCTGTATGTGTTGTTGGGGGCATTGAGCCAAGCTTGCGTCGTCTTCGAGAGGTGTCGGATGTGGAAGAGATGAAAGAGGTTTCTGTGGGAGAATTTCCGGTCCGAATTGGGTTGACGCGTCGGTCACCGGATGTCCGCTGCAAAGTCTGGCCTAGCGCAAAGAGAGGGCGGCTCTCTATCGGGACCATGTCCTTGGATTGTGGTGCACTGAGACGAGGGGATGCCCCATTTCTTTCACAATGCCTAGGCAGCGATGCCTCACTGTAGATTCATGCCTATAACAGTAGTCATTAAGATTATGTGATATCCCTCATGTTTTCCATGCGCTGCGGTACCCGTCTGGCTCCCTTCGCGGTTACCGCCACCATGGCGGTAACCCGGTTACCGGCACGGGTGATGCCCCCAGTGTCAAATGTATAAAACTCTTTGTTTTGACATTTATTTTTGCGATCTTTGACAAAGCAAATAAACAGATTCAAATAGTTTAAATGGCTACTCACTTTTGTGTATTTGTTCTCTGCCCAAAGTTGAGACTGGGAGCTGTGAGAATGTCCTTCTTCATTGTGTTAGATTATATAAACCACAATTTAGAATATCCATTTGCCAGACAAACCTGACAAACTGCTCACAAGATAATGGAATGTTATATAGAAGCATTCTAATAGAATCCCTTTTTCTGGTACATCAATTTTATTTGATCCATTTGCACTGAACTTTTGTCTAAATGCTAACACCGAAGTCTATTGAGTTAACTCATTGCAAGCAACTCCTATGAGATGCTGCACTGGAGTTCTATATGTAGTTCGAAGTTTCATAGTGGTTGCTCATTCCAATCCCAACCCCACCAGTAAGTCCTACACTAGGAACAATATGTTCTACAATAGCTAAGTGGCTATTACCTTCCTGTCGCCAATTGTCGCTTGTACAATCCGCGAGGTCCTGCGTTCCACTCCGACACCCGGCTTTCCTTTTATTTTGGAAAGCGGGTTCGAATGTACGTGAGCCAACTGCGCTGCGGGTTCAAATCCGCAGGAGCCAAAGGCTCATCCCTAGATTTTGAAGCTGATTTTTGCTAAGTCCAGTGCGGCTTGAAACCTGCAGGAGCCAATCGTCAAGGGTCAAAATCGAGCATTTGAGCATTCGCCTGTAAAAGACACCAAGTACATAATCCAACATGTCTATGCGTTCGCTGCGGCCAATCGTGCCATCGTCCAAGTCATTTCCTCAACTGCCGCCTTCCAATCGGCCGAAACCGCCGTAGACGTCTCGACCTCCTTCTGGCCCCACCAAAAGACCGCTGCGACTGCACTCACCAGCCCGTTCACGCCCGGAAGCACGATCATTCCCCAACCCGACTCGCCGTCCTCCTCTGGACGCACCAGCTTCCCGTCAGCGAATCGCCAGCTGGGCTGGTGCTTCTTCCACCACGCCCACCACACTTCGCGATACTCGCGCAAGTCCCCCACCACTATTTTTGCGTCCGCGCGACGTTTCGCGTCTACCCATTGTTTAACGGCGTCGGGCCGCCCGTCGGTGAGCATCTTCGTGTGTTTGCTGCGCGGCTTGTCCCCGTACGCCGACTCCATCGTCGCCAGAGCCACAAGTGCATCCCGCCAAACGATGCCGAGCTTGGGGTCGACGAGGATGTCCCATATCTTGGCTAACCAGGCAGGGGCGTCCGCCGGACAGCGCCAGTCGACGTCGATGTCCATATCGGCATTGGGCTCCTTGTTCGCGGGCCCTTTGCCCAGCGGACGCGGCTTTGGCGGACCACGGGGAGGCGGCGAGGAGGGAGGTGGTGGTGGTGGTGGTGGTGGGGCAGGAGCGTTCGACTGCGCCTTCCGATGGAAGTACGCCAGAACTTCCTCTTTCCGGGCAAGACGCAGCTTAAGGCCGGAGGGCAGACGGCTCTCCAGGTCGACGTTGCTACCGGTAATCTCCCGGAACTCCACCGACAATGCCGCATCCGCCGCCTCTCGCTCCCGCTCTCACTCGTCCGCCCGCTCCTTCTCCGCCCGCTCCTTCTCGCGCGCCTTGTCCGCCCGTGCCTTGGCCTGCTCCGCGCGCGCCTTGCGCTCAAGCTCCAACTTCGCCTGCTCCGCCCGCAACTTGGCGTCCGTCGCCTTCTTCGCCTTCTTGCGGGCAAGCGGCTGGGAGGCGGCGGTGGACTTCTTAGTTGGAGGCGGGTGGGGCGCGTCGTCAACCTCCATGTGTATGAGATTGGGATCGTCGATGTCGAGGTCGTTTTCTGTGCCGTCGTTTTCTGTGCCGTCGTTTTCGATGAGCGACTTGAGGGATTGCGAGTGTTTGCGCTTATCGCCGGCACGTCCCTTCCCTTTGTCAGGACGAACTGGGCGGACGGGTGACGATTGCGCGGTTGCTACGTCGTCGTTGGAGTCGTCCAAGTCCGAGAAGACGCATTGGTTGAGGGGGAGGGAGGCGGCTTTGCAATCTTCTTCGGCTGTGAAGTAGTCGAGTTAATACCACAGAAGCTCTGGGAAATGGCCACGCACTGAACGCGGTCTGAGCATACTCGTGCAGATGTCGAACGTGCCGCTGCAGCCGTCTCGGTTCCGCCTTTTGGAACGACAAGGGCATTGGGGGCAAGGTTTTGCCCAACGCCAACCCTGACCACCCGTTAGCTCGCCCGACGCAGACACCAACTGCAAAACGCACGTTATCGCCCGAATCTCGCCGCCGTACTTCGGAATCGGACCGTAGATGCTGCAAATGACGTGGCAGTTGGTCGCGTCCAGGATGCCGTTCATAAGCTTGAGGAGGAGCTTGGGCGCTTGGTCGAGTGAGCTGAGACCCCGCGTTAGCCGCACATACTCGCTTGTATAGCCAGCACGCACCGTTGTATGCCCTCGGGCGTTTTGTCCGGCCAAACGTCGCCGTCCGCCTCCCGCTCAGCCCGAACTTTCTCGGCCAGCTGGCCCGCCCGTGCTCGATATGGCTCCTTCTCCTCGTCTGGCAGCGCGTCAAAGAGCTCGCGCGCTTTGTTGGCGTAGCGAGGGAACGGCGGTTTGTCGGCCTTCGCGACGCCCTCCGAGTCGAAGGCAGGTTCGGCGTCCCAGTCAGCTCGGACGGCCGGGGCGACGATATCGTCCATATGTTCGTGCATGAACTGTTGGAACCCCCGCCGAGGCTGCGTCCACGTCTTTTCGGTGCCCGTGAGCTGGTCGAGCAAGACGCCATAGGCCTTTTTGAACTCGCCCGGCCCTGCGCCGGCGGTTTTGTTAGCTTTACGGTGCGCTGCAACAAAAACGCGAGTTATGCGCTGTTGGTGGTGGGGGTGAGAACCAGAACGCGACAACGTGCCCGACAGTGCACCGTGTTCGCGTTCGCGACATAAGCATCAACCCGCGTCTTCTCCTCCGCGCTCAAAGCGGAATGGTCGAAGATGAAGTTGGGGTCGTAGGGGGCGAGAGGTTGGACGGGCTCGAAGGTGTCGGGAGAGTGTGCCGGTATATAGAAGTGGTATTTGTGTAAAGCGGCGGCGAGTACGGCGCTACCGCTGCGACCCATTGCCTTCTCCTTGAGGTAGTCCCCCAAAAATTCTTTGAACATTTCCATGCGCCACCCCTCGTACCACCCACGCGAATTCTTGCATTCAGTTTGCACTTGTTGGAGGCTTTGCCTGCCAACAACAGCGTCAGAACAAACGAAGCTGAACAGAGTAACGACTGGCCTTTGGCTGCCACGTCCTCGTCATCTTCCTCGGGTGCGTCGTCGTCATCGTCGCCGCCGCTGCCGTCGTTTCTGGCTGTATTATTTTTCGGCGGCACGGCACCAGCGTCCCCAAACGCGTCCCCGGACTGCAGATTGTTCGACTTGGCCGGCCCTGCTTTGGCCATTCTGCTTCGTTGTCAGCCGCGGCTCCGCGCCTAGTCGCCGTACGTACAGTGAGTGAGACTGGACGTCCTCGGAGATGGGGGAAGAAATTGAAACAACCTACCCTAGGCCCTTGTGTTTGTTTGTAATGTCGTCCACCAGGCCCCAAGCTGCGACTTCTCGGATCTCTGCACCGCGTGCCCATCGATCCCTAGGTTAAGGATTTCCTGCCTTAAGATTTAACACAAGGGAATGACGATCTTATCGCGTATCCAGCCGCCATGGTCTCCCTCCATTTTGCGTATTACCCCGTTGAAGGCCAGCGCCGCCGCATGCGCATCACCAACAGTTGCCCTCCCCACTCCCTCATCTCCAACGCCGACGCGTTCAAGGCGGTTTTCAAGCGCAGCTCCATCGGGTGTCGCCACTGCAGCACCCCCTTGCTTCGGTATCGAAGGCGCCGGCCTCACGATCATCATGGCTTGCTATTGCAAGTCCGACGACCCAGCCTCCCCCGACAACGCTCCCAACGCGTCCATCCGCGCCATCCTCCCCGCGGGCCTGGTCACGTTCGCTGGCCCCGCCGTTGTCGTCAAGCATCCCCTCGCCGGGGAGCATACCGGCCCCGCCGGCAACTACCACAAGCTGCCGATCCTCGACTTGGCAGATAACAACCTCGCGGACGCCGATGAGGCCATCATACGGTGCGTTACGGTCGCTTTCAAGTGCGCGATCCCGCCCTCACTTCAAAACACTCAGGTGGGCGCGGATCCGCAATCTCGAGACGGCGCAGGACGAGGGCCTAGCGCCGCTGCCACCGGGTGTCGATTTCGTGCTGTAGTGTGCTGTACTTTGTCTATCTCGTTTTTGATATGGTTTTCGGCGCGTAAAAACTTGCATTCGACTGCCAGGAATACATCACGATGACGCCGAGACACGATTTGAGTCCAGTATCGAAAGTTAGTTTGAGGTCTTGCTGCGCGTGCCCTTCTTCGCCTGCTCCTTCTCCTCCTCCAGCTCGCGCGCCATCGCCCACCACCTGTCGTCCTCCTCCTTCGAAAAATCCGCGTAGTCCTCGTAGGGGAACGTGACGCCGGCAAACGAGTAGTCCACCTCGCTCAAGTCGGCGTACCCGGGGTAGTACGACGCAAACAACTCGCCAATGCGGGAATGGAGGTTGGGGTGAACGCTGGGCAGTTCGTGAAGCTGCGGGGCCCCGCATTTACGACACTTGAAGTCGTCATGGAGCTGCCCGCGAAAACAGACGAAGCAATAGCGAGAACGGCAGCACGATCTGTAATATGTTAGTCACATGAAGGATCTGCTCACCCACGAGTTTTTTGGACGCGTCGTTGGTTTTACTAACGGTAGGTCGGCCCTCTCTAGCCATCTCTCCCGCTCACAATCTGCTACAGTCCTCATAGCGCTTTGGGCGCCAACGCTCTATGGCTACTACCTGATGATGCGCGTCGCTCTCTGGGAGTGGAAGCCCGCGCTCAAGGCCGGCTGGCCCTTCCCGTGCAGCGTCTTTGCCGCTTGTACCGTCAATTTCAAATCCGCCGTCTCCCGCATCCATCTCGACTTCGCCAATCTCGCATGGGGTTGGTGCGCCATCACCGCCCTTGGCGATTTACGATCCCGATCGCGGGGGCCACCTTATCCTTTGGGAGATGGGGCTCATCATCAGGTTTCCGCCCGGCTCCACCATCCTAATCCCATCCGCCGCAATCCACCACTCCAATGCGCCCATCCGCCCCGGAGAGACCCGCAGCGCCTTCATCCAATACAGCGCAGGCGGCCTCTTCCACTGGCGCGACAACGGTTTTCGTTCCAACGACGACTTCGACCTCTTCGCCACTGACGCCGAGAAAGCTGCCCGGGCCACTCGCGCCGAGACGCGTTGGGAAGATGGCGTCGCCATGTGGGACGTGTTGGATTAGAACGTAGTACCCTTCCCTCGCAAATCATGCATACACCCTCGCGCGGCTCCAATCCAATTTGTGTTCATCGTTCATGCGCCCTTGTTTGTTTGTTCCAAAATGGCAACCGCATGCAGATGGTGCAGGGTTTGTTCGGCAGCGCAACCGCAATCGGTGCCTTGCTTACCCATCTACCGGCTCCAAACCCTCCCTTCCATGCCTTCGATTCAAACTACGAACACCGTTTCCATCGACGCGCAAGGGTGCCGTCGCCGGGGCAGTCAGTCTGAACTGCGGCGTCCACAACATCGCTAACCACCATCTATATTCAGACCTCTACCTCGGTGAAACGTTCCAACAAATGGAATACCAGTGGCTCCCGCTGCCATTGCCGGACCAACACCTCGTCGTTTACAGCTACGACATTGCGTGCCAGTACTTGTACAAGTTCTTGCCTAGGCGGCACGAACACGTCCACCAATCGACCCCAACGATCCTCTTCAAACATCTCATTTACGACCACACACGCAGAATCACGGGCGGGGAGGACGTTGAGCGGTTTGGGAAGGCGCAGCCGAAGGTCCTGGTGCGCCTGTAGTTGGTCGGCCTTGATAACGACTTGACAAAAGAAACACGTACCGAGATACGGCCTGTACTCGACTTGGGGAACCACATACGCCATTCCCGTGCCCAGGTCCGCATCTGCTGCTGGCGTCGATGACGCTGAGCGTCTCATCCTGAAGGGGTCGTCCAAAACGGTCCCTGGCACCGAATTGTGGAAGTTTGTCGATCGCTTCGCGCCCATTGCCTACGTTTGTTTCCTCACGCATGTGCTCGTTTATTTATCGCCCTTTCTTAGGTCCGAGCCGGATTGTCGCGCCCTGGAATCAACCACATGTGAATATAACGCGCGATAGGGATAGACACCCAACGACCGCCCAAACAAACCAGCTACGAACCCTCAAAAATGGCCGCCTACGTCGACTCCGACGACGAAGAAGAATGGCTAGGGATCCTGACTCACCAGGAATTTGCCGAACACGTTGCGCGTCTGCCTCCCGACCCTCCTCCGCCAGGTCCGCCACCGCTTCCCTTTTGCCTGGTCGATCCCCTGCCATACGAGAACCTCCTCGAGCTTAGGCAACTCGCTGGGCACCAGATCGACTGCACGACTGGCCTGGGGTCACCGAGTGCGTCCATTAACTGCACTTGTGGCGATAGAATTGATACCTTGTATTCAAGCCGACCACCTCCGCGCGTTCCTCCGCCTGGGCTTTGACGACAACTTCCACAAGCGCGTTCTCAACGTCGCCGACATCGCTGCAAAGAAGTGGATTACAGTGTACCGCAAAATACTGCGCGTCATGAACCAGCGCAGCATGGTCGACCCCGCCCATACTGGCCTCGTCGACGTCCCCTCCATTCTCTTCCCCTACTCAACCCTCCCCGTGCACCCGCTCATCGGCGCCGTCCTCGAGGACGTGATGCTGCTCATTTGTCAGCGGAGCCCTCTCGCCTCGTATGCCATCCGCGTCCAACGCGAGGATCTTGAAGTCGCCCCATCGCAGCCACCTACGCTCGAGAGCGACGTGAGCATCAGCCATATCTGCCCCATCTGTCTGGACCTGAAGTCGCATCCCGTCAAGTAAGATTCTTTTTTTTTCCCCTTCAGATTGCGGTTAACGCACATCTTCGTTAGGTTGTCCGGCTGCGGCCACACCTTCTGCTTCGTATGCATCCGCATTTGGTTCAACGACAGCTATCTGTGCCCAATGGCGTTGTGCAAACGCTGGCAATCTAAACCACCCACTCTGTAAGGGGAACTCCTGGTGCGCCATATACCCTCACTTTACTTTTTCTTTTTTTGGTCTTTTTCCCTTCTCCGATTCCCTCGTCCTTCTGTACATATAATGGGTGCATGTCAAGCAACCCTTCCCCCAAATTCCATCTCTCTACCTACTGTACTTATAGTGCTACGATACAAGGTTCTAACTCGATGTTTCCTGCACTTTGCAGTTCTATCGTCGATTTGCTCCTTTTCCTCTCGTCCGTTTCCTCTCTATCTTTGTACACATATGGGGTGCACATATACGTCTCCGCACCCCAAGTCTCGTCCCTCTACACTGCGGAGAAAACATAATATAACCTATGGGTATATGCGAAGCATATTCTGTATATGCTCAACATATGCTCGAACATATGACCAGCATATAACCTATGGGTATATGCAAAGCATGTGTGAAGCATATTTTGAAAATGCTTCACATATGCTCAACATATGCTCCACATATGCTGCATGAGCATATGTGAAGCATATTTAATATATGCTCAACATATGCTTCGCATATGCTTCAACATATGCTCAGGCCATGAGGCAGAGCATATTTTAATGAATCCCGGCATGTGGCAGGATTCTGATTGGGATTCATCCTCATGGTAAAGCGCGGTCGTTACTGGGTCCCCTGGGCTCCTTGAGGGGTCGATCCTGTAGCGCCAAACGAGGAGAATAAGACGCAATTTACCGCGTATTTTTAAGCGCAGCCGTTCCAGAGATATTCGCGAATTACTCTGTGCCTCATGCTTGCCACATGCCCTTCCTCAGGAACCACTGAACCCCTCAGCCTCTTCCAGGGGTCGATTCTGTAGCGCCAAATGCGAAGATGAAAACGCAAGTTACCGCGTAATTTTACGCAAAGGCGTTGCGGAGATATTTACAGATTACTCTGTGCCTCATGGCTTCCACATGTTCCACAGCACTGAATACTGCGTTCAGGGGTCTATTCTATAGCCCAGAATGAGCGCAATACAAGGAAATTTACCGCGTCCCTGTGCCACCTGCCGTTGGAGAGATATGAATAAATTACCAGTAGCTGCCATGCAGACAAAGGATAATACCTCAGGTCGGCCTCATTCTGCACTCAGTTGGTGTAGTTGGTAACTTCATTGAATCGTGATCTGTCCCATGAGGTCCCCGGTTCAACTCTGGCCTTGCCCAAATTCCTTGACCCTTTGTTTATGTTATTTGGAAGCTTTCTTTTTTGCTCAGCCTTCTGCTCACCCCGCCGCGAGGGAAGCTGAGCTTTTTTTTAAGATTCATTGGCCTCAAAAATTGCTGAAATTTGAAGACTATGTGCCCTTTGCTGAACTTAGTTATAATTGCTGGTTTTGGGTTGTAATTTTGTGAAAGAAAAAAAAAACCACACTCAAAAAAGTGCACTCTTCTGCAAAAGAAATTACATGGAAAAAGTACCCATTAAAGATGGGCAGAAAATTTCTCTTTTTCAGTGGCCACCCGTCCTCCGACAAGGAAGCAACAAAGTGCACTCTTCTGCAAAAGAAATGACATTGAGAAAGTACCCATTAAAGATGGGCAGAAAATTTCTCTTTCTCAGAGGCCAACCCATCTTTACCCATCGCCACCATGTGAGCCTGCTTTAGCAGCAATCCATCTTCCCTCAGGTCCTGCACAGCACCCTCGCGCCCCGGACCAAGTCTATGAATGACATATTCGATGCACTGGCATCCGTGATGGCCAAAATTGCATGTTACCACACCTGCACAGTTGATTCCAGAGCACTTGCAAGCAGCCCTCGGTGAGCACCACCTTATAATCTGAATCTTCGGCTGATTGCTTCCAGGTTCTCTTGCCCGCTAGAAAGTATCAGCAGCACAGAGATCACGGAGTAGATTAGATGCTATTGAATGTTCCTGATGTGACATCCTTTGGTCTATGGATGATGGTCTCCTTGTGCCTTCACAGTGCTGCTTTGGTTTAGCTATCATATACAGACACTCAAATGAAAGCTGCAACTCACTAGATAAATAATGGAGACTAAACAAAAGGTGTTCCCGATGGGGATTCAAGAGCCCGAGGCTTGGGCTTCCCAGGGCCCGGCCAGGCCCAGCGCTCGGGCTTCACTTCTGGTCAGGCCCAAAACAGGGCAGCCCGGCCCTGAACATCACTAGTTCTGGATGCATTACTGATTGTTTTTGTCGCCATCTTGAAGACCCAAGCTAGAGGGAGGTCCCTGGCTTTTGCAACACATTCCCAAATCCCAATATAGTGCTTTGTGCAAATAAGATGCAGAGTTTTGATATTCACAGTGAGTTTCTCAATGCGGAACACAACGTCTTGCTACTGGTTGAGGAGTGCCATGTCCCATGTGATGCTCACGGGCAGATCTAACTCAGAAGAGAGCCAGAAAGTGAGTGTACATAGTTAAAGTGAGGCTTTCAAAAAGACCCAACAGAAACTCGAAATGCGAATGCAAAAGAAAGATGTGTGAGGCCGGAAGTTAAGGTACTATCTTTGACCGAACTTTAAGGCTTAGTTCACGCAAATGCTAGTGTGAAAATGGGGGACTCTTCTTGTCTTCCCCCTACTACCCTGGTTAGTCGCTACTTATAGGTATCTAAATAATAGACCTAGGTGGGTAACATAAGCATGAGTAGGCAGAGGTGTGTAACAAGGGAAACAATGAGGTGTACATGGTGATGGTGACATGTACATGGAAAAAAAGATGTGCGGAGCGCGTCACCTGTACCGCCATCCATGACATACGTGTGAGAAAGGTGCTTGTGTGTTGTTTGATGTATCATAGGAGCAAGTGAGGGTGCGGGCAGCCAGCCTGCAGGTGTTGGGTACTAATGTATATATTGGGATGCATGGGCATGGTGTCAGCAACAAGGTCATAGATGATTTGATGGCGTCAATCTACTTCTGATGGATGTTTGTCCGGTCCTCCGGCAACTGCAAATTGAAAGCAATATCCATCAAGTCTTCTTTGCCCTTCGCCGTTAGCAGCCCCAAGAATGGTGCGTCTTCCCCTGCGAGCGTCCTGCTCATTCTCCTTCTCTTTCCCCTTCATCAACCTAGCCCTCTTCTTATCCTCCTTTGCAGCCCGCTCCCACTCCTCAGCCTCCGCTTGCGCGCGCCCATCCGCGGATGTCAGCAGCCGCGAATGCGACTTGAGCCGGTGCTTCTTTGATAAGCGGTTGGCCTCTGCATTCGTAAGCTGCTGCTGCCTGACGACTTCGTCGCAAAGCATGCGGCACTGGGCCCGATAAAGCTCGACCCGCTCCTCCAGCTCATCGATACGTGCGGACAACACTGGGTCATAGTAAAAGTGGCTAATGGATGCGGGAGATGGTGCGGCCGAGGACGAGGGTTGGGCGGGTCGAAATGCAGAGGCGGTGCGTGTCATGCAACTAGGCAGGGACAATGTTTGCGACGAAGGAGCAGGAACTGGGGTAGCGGGGCCGCGCCGCGACAACGGGATCGGTATGTACTTCATCTCAGACTCATCGGTGTCTGACCAACCTTCAGACTGGAAACCGGAATTGGAGTCAGGAGCTGTATTGCGTGGAGGGAAGCTGGGAGGGGCGGGACTGGGCGCAGCTGCGGGTGGCGACTGGTTTGGGCTGTTTGGGAACACCATCAGAGGGAGGGGATCCAGTGTCGGGACCTCAACGACGTTACGCGCCTCCGTCGAGAAGGGGATGCTCTGCGTGAAGTTGTCGTCCGTGAACACGTCGCGGTTCGGTGGGTACATTCCGCTTTTTGCAAATGCCAACTTGATGACTTGCACAGTAAAGCACGCGTTCCGGACGCGCATATATTTGCTCACAAAGTCATATCTTCGCCCATGGTGGCGGCAATCTCGTCACAACGCGAACGCCACCTGTTAGAGAATGGTCCGAAGACGCTGACGTTGAGCGGCTGGAGCATATGGGTGGTATGGGACGGGAGAAGGAAGACGACCATAATGAGAAGTATCTTCTTGCCGGACTTATTGCGCGCTTGGGCTTGGGGGATAAAGGTCTTTCACTAAGAAGAGTTGCAGGTGAGCGGGAAGAGGTGAATTGACTGTGACACACCTGATATTGTCGTCCACATTAAACCATGCTTCATCAAAGGCACTACCTGGGAACACTAAGAAGAGTTGCAGGTGAGCAGGAAGAGGTGAATTGACTGCGACACACCTGATATCGTCGTCCACATTAAACCACGCTTTGTCAAAGGCACTACCCGGGAACACAAAGCCTGGCTTAAGGCTGGTGCCGTCGGCGCATATAGCCTCAAGGACGGTTATGAGCGTCAAGTTATCGCTGCGACGAACGTTCTCTGTCTTCTGGTTGGATGCAAAACAATACCTGCGCGCCCATCCGCCGTCCACCACCAAGTTGGCACCCCTTCTCGTCCATGTTGTAGATGTTTTTGATGGGGATGCCGTGCTCCTTGAGAAGTACTGGTCGACCTTGGGCTTGTTGAATGCCTTTTGGCAAACGGGCGCCATTGCCATGCTGGTGCGAAACTTGAGCTCGGCGCTATAGCGGTCCATAAACCCGTAGATCCAATTGCGGCTCGGGTGCTTCCCGTCATTATGCAGGACGGCCGCACAATGTTATATGTGTGCAGGAAGAGCACATATAACTAATATATATCGCCCGAGAGCCTATGACCAGTATCCGGTCATAGCGGCCTTTTGGCTCAAGTGACTAAAGTGTTGGCTCTGGGGCACGGTTGTTACACACAATCGCGAAGTTGTTTTGGCGTGAACGAGAGGCCGGTGCAGGACCGGAGCTGGGCCCACTGGATGAGGAGGTTCTATAGCGACTCGCTAAGAAACCTCTTCTTCTTGTGGGCCTCCGCCATGCTGACGTGCTGGTTTTTGTGGCGGTAGTATAGTGTTGAGAACGGCACATCGTTGTCCTTGGCCGCTCGGGAGATGTTTGGCTTCAGGCCCTTGTTCGACTCCCTGAGAAGCTGTTTGAGCGCGGCGTCAAGGCGCGCTTCCTTCTCGACCTCGCCGAGGGCAGAAATCCGCGGCATGTCAAGGATTCAATGGGGACGTCAGATGACAAAGTCCAAAGCGTGTTTGTTGACAAGTTGATGACCGTGTCAATGCGGTGCCCTTGATGCCGGATGTGATGCGAGACCACGAATTTTGGCGAACCGCTGGCACCCCTCCCGCTGGCCAGAAAATAGCAAACTCTTCGAATTCCTAGTCTATTGTGCATCTCTGAATATTATATGAATTTAGCTGAAATTTAGCGGGCCTGCAAGCAACCTATTCGAGACTATGTTCCAAATGCCGCCTGACTTGATCAATTGGAAGGCGTCGCTCACGCGCAATGCAGCCCCGATTTCTTAGATTTCTGGTAGTGCTATAGAGAATAGTTCAAAGTGTATTTCCCAATGCAAACCGGGGCCGCGGCGCGCGATGAGAGACGGGGAATCCGGGTTGATGTGCATTATCCGGGTCATAGGACAACATAGTATGTGGATGTGGCAGGAGGCGGACAGGAAAGAGGCAGAGGGTGTGGTAGCAGTGAGGCAAGTCCCGGGCTTCGGACACTGCACCTGACCCCGTGACCAGGCTTTGGGTGTTTTAAGAGTCTGAAGTTAGAGCCAAGCCATGACATCACCCCCATTCAAGTGGAGGCATCCTTGGGTTGTTGATTAGACCGCAACCTTGTAGCCATCTTCAGGGGTGAAGAAAAAACTGGTTTGGGTTTGGGTGGTTCCTTTGGCAGGGGCTTTTTCAATGGTCTGCACCTCTTTTGAAGGGTCCGGGGAACTTGTTCCTCATCCCTTTGTGCATTATTGCAAACAATTCACTGCATCCACCGTGTATTACCCAACAAGCAGCCACCGCAAAAAGAATTATTTTTTTTCTGTTTAATGTGTGTTTCTTCCATCTATTGTTCCAAAGAAAGCCCTGATTTTTTTCAGTTTTCTTGTCTACATAAAAGTCTAACCGAAAAACTCACAATTACAGCTCAGGAAAAAGCCTATAATTTTTTGCTTCCAATGGCATAAATATTGGAACCAAAGACAGGCTTTTGAAGAGGAGTCATCCTTCATTTTTGTCTTCACATTGCTCAGCAGATCCACCACCTGTTGCTTCCTTGTCGGAGGACGGGTGGCCACTGAAAAAGAGAAATTTTCTGCCCATCTTTAATGGGTACTTTTTCCATGTAATTTCTTTTGCAGAAGAGTGCACTTTTTTGAGTGTGGTTTTTTTTTTTTCTTTCACAAAATTACAACCCAAAACCAGCAATTATAACTAAGTTCAGCAAAGGGCACATAGTCTTCAAATTTCAAAAAAGAAAGCTTCCAAATAACATAAACAAAGGGTCAAGGAATTTGGGCAAGGCCAGAGTTGAACCGGGGACCTCATGGGACAGATCACGATTCAATGAAGTTACCAACTACACCAACTGAGTGCAGAATGAGGCCGACCTGAGGTATTATCCTTTGTCTGCATGGCAGCTACTGGTAATTTATTCATATCTCTCCAACGGCAGGTGGCACAGGGACGCGGTAAATTTCCTTGTATTGCGCTCATTCTGGGCTATAGAATAGACCCCTGAACGCAGTATTCAGTGCTGTGGAACATGTGGAAGCCATGAGGCACAGAGTAATCTGTAAATATCTCCGCAACGCCTTTGCGTAAAATTACGCGGTAACTTGCGTTTTCATCTTCGCATTTGGCGCTACAGAATCGACCCCTGGAAGAGGCTGAGGGGTTCAGTGGTTCCTGAGGAAGGGCATGTGGCAAGCATGAGGCACAGAGTAATTCGCGAATATCTCTGGAACGGCTGCGCTTAAAAATACGCGGTAAATTGAGTCTTATTCTCCTCGTTTGGCGCTACAGGATCGACCCCTCAAGGAGCCCAGGGGACCCAGTAACGACCGCGCTTTACCATGAGGATGAATCCCAATCAGAATCCTGCCACATGCCGGGATTCATTAAAATATGCTCTGCCTCATGGCCTGAGCATATGTTGAAGCATATGCGAAGCATATGTTGAGCATATATTAAATATGCTTCACATATGCTCATGCAGCATATGTGGAGCATATGTTGAGCATATGTGAAGCATTTTCAAAATATGCTTCACACATGCTTTGCATATACCCATAGGTTATATGCTGGTCATATGTTCGAGCATATGTTGAGCATATACAGAATATGCTTCGCATATACCCATAGGTTATATTATGTTTTCTCCGCAGTGCTACATATCGTACTTATGGTTTGGTTTACGTTTCTTTCTTTGGGTCACTTGACCTGGTCTGTGCACAGTCACCTGATTAGGCCCTTAGACGTGGTGTCACTGCAGCAGAGGCTCCTTAGACTTGTTGTCTTTGGATTCCTCTGCCAGGTGTGCCCACAGTAGCCCTCTGTACATGTTCTAGTGCTAATATACTTTGGATCCCTCTGCCAGTGCTGCCTGTGTAGCTCAGAGCATACAGCAGCTGCGGAGTTGCCCTTACACACTCGTTGTGTCGAGGAGGAGGAGGCGATCGCGCAAGAGATTGCGCTGGAAGTGGATTCCCGGAGGGTTAGGTATGGGTGGGCCGGCTTAAAGTTTCCCTACGACGATATATTCTCGGACGAGGATTCTGAGACGTCGACGGATTCGAGCGATTCGTAGCTGTAGCTTTGTTTCGCGGCAATTGATTCTTGTAATCTGAGATCTCCCATATCATTCTACAAACCAATCGCGTTTGTACAAGTTAGCTCCGCAATCGCCTCTCCCTCTGCACCATGAGCACCCTCTCCACCGTCCTCCCCGGCACCCTCTCCACCGTACCCTCCGATACGGCAACCGCAAGCGCATGTCCAGTGCGATTGGGCAGTTCCTGCGCTTCCTCAGTCTGACCCCGCTTCTGCAGCCAGGCTGGCGCGTCGCCGTCGTCTATCCCTTCGACAGCACCGTCTTCCGCGAGACCTGCGTGCGCGGACCGCCACCCCAATACACGCCAACAACTCTCGCCAACGCCAGAGTAGACGGCTTCTTCAAGGGCGCCGCCCCGACGCAATGCGACCGCTGCATGGAGTATTACCCCTTCTTCCGGAAGGGTGACGGCCCGGGTCTCTCGGACTGCGAGCCCAACGTTGTTTGGGCAGTCCTCGCTGAGTGCCCGCACCAAGCCGGACGTCGAGAGGAGAATCTTTTGCTGGACGCTAACGAACTGTTCCCCAGGGAAGCAGCCGGACGCCTTCCGAGGTCGCAGCTGAGGCCGGTGCGCAGCACCGTCCTTGTCGTCAAGCTTCGCGAGGAGCCAGGCGCCGTGGCGTGGGGCGGTCAGGGGCCCGTGCCCGAGATGCAGTACACCCTTTGTAAGGGGAACTCCTAGTGCGCCATATACCCTCACTCTACTTTTTCCTTTTTCGGTCTCTTCCCCTGTTCCGTTTCCCTCCTCTCTCTGTATATATTTTGGGTGCATGTCAAGCGCCTCTCATACCAAATTCCATCCCTCTACCTACTGTACTTATAGTGCTACGATACAAGGTTCTATCTCGCTGTTTCCTGCATTTTCGCAGTTACATTGTCGATTTGCTCCTTTTCCTCTCATCCGTTTCCCCTCTAATCTTGTACACATATGGGGTGCACACATACGCATTTGCACCCCAAGTCTCGTCTCTCTATCTATCGTACTTATGGTGTGGTTTACGTTTCTTTCTTTGGCTCACCTGACCTGGTCTGTGCACAGTCATGTGATCAGGCCCTTAGACGAGGCATCACTGGCAGCAGAGGCTCCTTAGACTTGTTATCTTCGGATCCCTCTGCCAGGTATGCCCTCAGTAGCCCTCTGTACATGTATTAGTGCTAATATACTTCGGATCCCTCTGCCAGTCTTGTCTGTGTAGCTCTGAGCATACAGCAGCTGGGGAGTTGCCCTTACACCGGGGGTCGACGACCTGCGTGCGGCCGAGGCCGAGGCTCGAGCGGATGGCGCGGAGGATGTGAGTCCGGAAGAGACGAAACTGTGGCTTCCTTCGGACTTGACGGAGGAGGAACGCGAGTGGGCTTGTGTTGAGGGTTTAGTGGAGGTCGAGTCGCGGCTGAGGGCTGCCCAGGTCGAGGGCACGCTTATCGGCATTCGAGGCCAGGTCTTTGCGCGGGCCCATGTCATCGCGGAATGCAATGCAACCGCGGTTGGTCAAAGAGCCGGGACGCGGTCGGGAACGTTGTTGGGGCGGATGGGGCACCTCATGCAGTCAGAACTTTCCAAATTTCCGGGGCTCCCTCCCCGCGGCATTTGCAAACAATGTGGGCTGACCCATATTTGGACAGAAAATGGTGGAAAACAGTAAATCAGCCATAACTTTGCGGTTTTTGAGTTTTGGACTATGGTCTCTGAATGGGAATTGATAAGATGGATGAAATGAAGATAAAATTTATCGTGGGAAAATTGGGACAAAATAGTGATGGGAGCTCCTATATTGGGGGATTCGCTTGGTTAGGGTTAGAGTTAGGGTTGGTTAGGTCAGGATTAGGTTAGGTTAGGTCAGGATTAGGTTTAGTTAGGGTTCGGATTAGGTTAGGGGTTTGTTAGGGTTCGGGTAGGTTAGTAGGGACGTAGAAAGAAAAAGTGTGATAGGGAGTGATGAGGTCATGAACAGGCTTAACTGAGTTCACCAATAGAAAACTGGACCTGAAAAACCCCCAGGACCACTCTTACATAAGCCCATACGCCCTTCTAATAAATACAAATAAATGCCGCATCTCAAAGCATGCACAGGGGCCCCTTCCCAAATAGGGCCCTGGTCATAGCCCTTTCGAATTGCAAAAGCCGCGGGGAGGGAGCCTGCTTTATTTGCAAATGGCCTGACTGCAACTGCTGGATGGGGACGCGGCTGGGGCGGGACGCGGCGCGATATCGCCGGTCGTGGTCGGCGGCGCGGTCATTGAAAGGCGATAGCTTCATTCCGCAGTTCAAGGAACTGCGTGACGAGGACCTGCGGGTGGTTGGAGAGGACGAGCCAGACGCGGCGGCCAGAGCTGCATTGGGATGTATTGGCGCACCCCATCGCGTTCGTCAAGAGCCTTCCGCAACACCCTCAAGCAGACACTGCAGGGAAAGTACAATATTTCACTGGTGGAATATGTTGATAATATCCTGAGAACAGTTTGAATATCTTGCCTATATAATCAACATATTCCACCAGTGGAATATTTGGAATATTATCACCATATGTTCAACATATTCTACCTATATAATCAACATATTCTACCAGTGGAATATTCGGAATATCATCACCATATGTTCAACATATCTTGCCCATATAATCAACATATCCCACCAGTGGAATATTCAGAATATCATCAGCATATGTTCAACATATCTTGCCCATATCATCAACATATTCTACCAGTGGGATATTCAGAATATCATCACCACATCTTCAACATATCTTTACAATATCCCACCAGTGGAATATTCGTCACAGTCAATCCCAGGATTTTTGTTGGATTCCTAGCACAATGGCGCCTGCGTCCCCCAGGGTCATCCAGGGGTCGATTCTGTAGCGCCAAGCGAGGGGAACACAACGCAAGTTACCGCGTAGCTGTCCGCGCAGCCGTTCTCAAGATATTCGCAGTTTACTGTCTTTGTGCCTCATGGCTGCCACATGTTCTGGAGCAGGTGGTATTGGCTGCCCCGGCTTTGTGCAGGGGCGTTTTCTGCAGCCTGGAGCGAGGGCATTTTAATGAATGCTTCACTATTATTCTTGCTGCAGCCCTTGAGGAGATATTCCCAAAAGTATTTCTGCCCCATGGTAACCACATGCCTAGGTCTCACAATCACTGTCACTTGGTGTAGTGGTCTCGGCTGCTGCTTTTGCATTCCGAGGTGACCTTCGGTTCAATCCTCATGCAAAAACCATTTTTCTGTGTTTGACTTTTCAGTCCTGTTGCTCGCTCAAGGGCTCGGGATGAGGCTGCCTTGAACAAAAGGCCCCTCGGTTTATGATACACATCAATTTCTCTTCCTGCTGCCCTGTTTTGTTTCTTAAGGTTCCTTTTTTTTTTATTCTATTGCTCAACATCCCTGAAAATTGCAATACTGCTGCACTTGCCACCCAAAATTGGTAGTGCATGTCAAGATTTGGGGTAAAATAAGCCTAACTATTATAATATATACAAGGAGAATAAAGCAACAGGGGGCTGGTTCGTCAAGCCAAGGAAAATGGCTGTTGTACATTTGGAGGAAACAAGAATACAACACATCAAACCTGAGCAAAGGCAGTGTAAATTCAGTTACTTGCTTGCTCCTTGTGATTAAATTATAAAAAATCAGCAGAGATGCAGAGCTACGGGGGCCCCTACTACATACTGGGAAATTTTGATGTACAACTCAATGTTGCTGTTGCAAGAGACAAAACAGTTTTTGATAAGGTAGACACAATCAACTTTCATCAACTTGCCGAGTGCAAAGCTTCCAATATGAACTATGATGCAAGGTCTGCAATTTAGAAGAAAATGAACCACAGATTCAGAAGTTGGTCGGGATGAACAATGTAAGGGACAGAACAAAACAGGCCAGCCATGAGAGTCTGTGTTAGTAACCAATCCAAGCGGGTGAAGAGTACTGTAGTATTTTGTTCAATTCGTAAAACACATGGCATTTTGATGGCAACAAAATGCGTCAATAAATCAGATAAATTGAGAAAAAATTATTTCTACTGTCTTTGGAAATGGTGTGTGTGACATGTGACATACAAGTTGAACAAAATACTACAGTATGCATGCTAGAGCAAGAGTGATTTGTATGAGGAGAAATGTGATTAACAAATGTCTTAATGATTGCAAGTCCACTCGTCCGGCCACTGTAAAAGTAGAGGTTCTTACCTCATCAAAAATTCCGTACTTTTCCCTGCCTTTTTTTCCCCACAAAAAATCCAACTTTTTGTATTCCCATAAGATTAGGCGTAAAATTCTCCTTTATCAATGTCCACCGGACGGAATCGGCTCAAAATTTGAGAGCCTGCGCACATTCAATCAATGCATGGATCGTACAAAGGAATTTTTTTCAATCGCCAAGAACAATCAGCCTCAATGGACAATTTTCATCCCACTTAGCGCATGGCCAAGATAATATGGTTCTGCTTTGTGCAATTTGTAGAAGATATGTCTAAGATGATACATGCAAATTCTGAAAGAAAATGTAGCAGTGCAAAGCTCCCCATTCCAACAAAGGTGCAAATCACGGGTGTGGCCATTACTCGTGGTCCTTGGTGGATTCACAGCATGGAAAACTATCCGGATTGTGCAAAACATATGCTGTGAGCAACCCTCCAGAAAATTCAGAACCTTGGAACCAGAAGATGTTGCAAAAAGGCGGATAGAAGTTGCGGCCAGGGTTGTTTTCCTCCCGTTCTGCAAGCTTTTCAGTGGAGGAAGCAGCAAAAACACCTTGATATTGCCCGTAAAATGGCCTCCTGCTCATTAATGAGGATATAAAGTGTTCCGGGCACTGCTGGGAGCTCCCTGCAGACAGGAAGCTATTGCGCAGGGTGTGACCTACTGTGCAAAGCTGTTACGCGTCGTGCATGTGGCGGGAGGATGGTCGGTTTTTTGCAATGCAACCCGTCTTGGCTCGTGACCATCAGGAGCGGAGCTAGGGGCAGACAAGCGGAAGCGGAAGAATGGGATGTTTGTTTTCCTTTGCAGTTCGAACCACATGTACAATTCAAAACACACCAAGTGTGCAACGCCAGAAGGCATGGGAAAATTACAGGTCACCTCCGCCCATCAGAACAGAGCGGAAGTGTCCTGGATTGGACCAACACATACAAGGATCAGACAAACGACTCGTACCAACGAATCCCGGACTTCCAATGATATTGGAGGAAGTTGGCGACCGAAGTATCATCAGCTCGATGGCGACCCGTGGGAACATGGAAGCGGAGATCAAAGCGGAAATCAGGCGGAGGTTGGAGGAGAGCGGAGCGGAAGCCAGAGCAGAGGTACCGAAGGAAACTTGTGGACGAGCACAAGGCCAGGCCCGTAACAACAAAGCAGAACGTCGGAGTTGTTGGCTGAGATTGGAGTCCAGACAAGTTCAGAGGAGGCCAGTGCAGAGAGAGAGGAGTGACAAGAAGCAACTAAAATAATCAAACTGGAGTCCTGAAGGGTCTCCAGTCCTACTTATACAAAATGGACTAGATACAGATAAGGCAAGGCAAGACAATAAGACAATAAGGGTGTAGGCAAACAATAAGGAAACTGCCTAATCAGGAATGATGGTAGATAATGAGTGTGACAGGTGGAATCACCACATATAGATGGTGAGAAGACATGAGGCGGAGACAAGACAAGAAGGAGAAGTGGAGGAGAAGCATATGTGGAGGGATATTTGGAGGCATAGGTTCATAGATGCGTACAAGAGACTCAAGACTCAATTCCAAGTTGGAGCGGAGCATCGGAGATGGATATCGGAGGCGGAGTTTGGGCTGAGTGAGATGTACTCGAGGCGGAATGCATAGGGATTGGTTTTAGACGTTTAGAAGTTGTTTCCGAGTTGGTTGTTTGAATTCCAACTTCTGACAATCTCCGACGTTTGATCTGAATTTCGATCCATCCTCCACCATTGTATTTCGATGTTGGAGTGGAAGTCAGAGTGGAGGTTGGCATTTGCAACGTCGAGAGGATCGGAAGTGAGGTTGGAAGGATTTTGGGTGGAATAGAACTTGGAGCGGACTGGGCGGAACATTTGCAATAAGCTCCAGGATCAGAAGCGGAATGCTTTTGACCTATATGTGACATCTCTGCCGAAGTGGCTGCGCACGGATATGACAGTATCCCTCTTTTAGGCCGTGAGCCACAAGCAGTAGGACCCCCGAATACTCGTTATCACCTTGATCCCAAAATTCCCAAATCCGCAGAACTTTTGTCCGAACCCAAGGCCATCCGAGGACCAAGAATGTCCGAATTTTGATCAAGGTCTAGGGCAAAAATTGCGAAATTTCCCCGCCTGCGGCGCGTTTTGAACCGCGATAGATGCAGCAGGGTGACCGAGCTCGCATTACTCCTTCCAGTCCATAGTTTCGACCTCGTTACTGCCCATACCCGGCCAGACATTGCCCAGAGGGTACAAGACGCGCCGAATTTGTGTCGAGAATCTACGGGTTCGAACCAACCATGTCTGAACCGGGATGCGCGTCCGGAGAGATTTGGAGCTCAAATGTCCGAATTTTCGCTTGGGTTCCGGCCGCTTCGTGGCCATGTTTTGTCCGAATTTCCATCAAGGTGATAACAACTATTCGGGGGTCCTCGAGCAGTGAAGGCCAGAGTGTGCGGAGTGCACCAGAATTATGTGCGGAGAATGTCAGAGCGGAGCGGAGTTGGAAGGAGTGATGTCCAACCTAGGTGGAGTGGAGATGGGGCCGGATGTATGGATTGATCTCGGCGACCGGAGGGAGCGAAGGTAACGGATATGAAAGAATGTGGGACTTGGAGTTGGAATTTGGATTCCAGGAAGGTGGATGGGTGGAATAAGGAAAATTTGATGGGATCAAAAACGGATATGGGAGGAGATAGGCGGAGTTGATGGTATCAAAAAGCGGAGATGATGCAAAGGAATAACAAGGGTGTACTTGGATGTTGGAAAGGACATGGAAGGTGGAAAGAACAGATCGGGTCGGAGCAGAAGGCGGAGATACTCTGGAAGCAGGATGGGGAAGGGGTGTATTGGTAGTGACCAAAATGGAAAAAAAAATGGTCGGAGGAGTGATCGGAAGACCTTGCATAATTTCAAGTCCGAAGACAAGCGGAATTGCAAAGCACCATGCAAGATCCATAGGAAGTCAACTGCTTGCAGTTGAATAATGGTGAAGCATCCTACGGGAACAACAGCGCGCAGCTCCGACTTCTGCTCGGAGAGCCATTCAACTGTTGTCACGTACAGGCCAAATGTTGACCTAGGCACAGAGACGAAGCCACGGAGGAATGGAAATCTTGGATCGGAATTGGATCAGAATTGATCGGAGTTGATCGGAGACCAATTTACCACCAATATGTAGTGGTGCAGAGTAGCGCCCAGAATTTCCTGGCAGGGTCCAGTGGAAGAAAACCTGTTGAAAAAAGAGTTTTGTAAAGGCTCCGATGAATATGAAGACGAGGTACAAAATTCCAGCGGGTCAAATGGTCAAGTCGGAGGCGTAGATGAGCCCTGCTGATGGCGGAAGATGTGACCAGCACAGAATGATCCGGAAAAGTTCCAGAGTGCGAAGGCAAAGCCTGGTGGACCGGGGAAGGGAATGCTCGAAAGATCAGCAATCAGGCGGAATAGGCGGAGTTGTAGCGGAGTGTGTCAGAGTAAGTGTGGGAAAATGCGGAAGACACTCTGATATGTGCCCGAAAACCGATATAGACCAGAGTGGATGGACTCGCAAGGTCCAAAATAAAGAATCGCAAACACAACCACAACACATGGCGGACAGCGCGGAGACTGAGCCATAGTGCGGAAAGGAGCAGAAACAGTCGGATCAATGATTGGAGAAGTGGAGTTGATCCAAAATTCTCGGAACAAGGTCCAAACTGCAAGAAGCAGAACCAAAAACGCAAGCTCAGAGGAAATTCCAGCGGAGGACGTAGCGGAATCCCGGCGGAATATCGGAATGAACGGATGCAAACACTGCATGTATCCCCTTTTTAAGGTAGACGTCCCATTGGCTACGTAGTCTGGGCAGGTAACGTTGGAGCGTCGGAGGAGGTGGAGGACAGCGGAAGAATTTCTGACAAAGAGATTCCCGCTACCTTTAGGTAATGGGTCTTAGGGGGGTGTGATTTTCTGTAATTTGCAGTGAGACTCCAACTTGTCAAAATTGCTTATGCTTCAATTCAGTTACAACAAATCATTGACCCGTCATTGTATAGAACCAGTTTGAATCAAGTTTAAATGGCTGCCGTCGGCATAAATTCCGAGTCCTCTGCAGTACCATGTTTAAATTTCTGTGCAGCCACATGGTAATGCTTTGACAGTTTTTCGGCAGACTATCCCTATTAAACTTGGTGGACACTTGTCTTTACAGGATGCTTGGTATTTGGCACTGGAGATTTGGTGTTCAGTTGCTCCGTGGATGAGCATTGAAGGATAGGGAAAGTCTCATTGTAAAAGGAATGCCATTGGGACAGTGTAAGTAATATTCTTCAGGTGACCTCAACAATGCAGCTCAGATGAAGGCAACTAAATAGTACAAATTAGCGAGAAGCAAAAAGGAAAATCACAGTGATGGTGAGCAGGATAGTTCAAAACTTACTGACATAAGCAAGGTAATTCCGGACAAATTTCTATTTCCTTATGACAGCAAATGTATATTTCATCACAGACGAACAAATGCGGATTTTGCTCACCAACAACCAAAAGATCCTTCACCATACCACTCAAAAAGAAATCCTTCTTCATGCACAACCAAAAAATTCAGTGTTTCGTCAACTACAATTTTTGTTGTTGCATAAATCCAGTTACTGTGATTTATATGCATGAACTTTCCCTCCAATCTATGCCATGAGGCTGACAAGAGACTATTGGTAGCGGGCCGTGCCGCTTGTCGGCCTTCCAGCTTTATTTTGAAAATATGCGGAGGTATATTCCGATGAAAACCAGAGTCAAAGCTTGAACAGAGAACACAAAGCAGCCAGAGCGCAGTTGGGTCAGAGGCAAAGATCGGTTAACGGTTCAGGTAACTGCATAGCCAGACATCGGAGCGGAGGCGGAGACAAAGCGGAGATGTCGGAACATGAAATGATCATAACCGCAAAAGTCAATGCAATACTCAAAAGAGAGCCGGAGACAACCCAAAAGAGTTGTAATGCACAGAACGGAGGCAGAGTACGCGCGGAACAGAGCGGAGTTGCTCAAAAAGAGCCGGGAGGACTCTACTAGAGAGTTGGAGTACTCGGATCGGAGCGGAGCTCACGTGAATCGGAGCGGAGTTGCTTGAAAAGAGCCGGGGAGCTAGATGTGATGCGGGTCAATTGATAAAGGGAGAGCAAGTCCCCTCGCGGGCGAGCGATATCAATGCAAACTGCAAGGCGGGAGGCCAAGGAGCTGTGCACAGCGGGAACAGAGGCAACCAACTGAAACGGAAGGCAGGTAAACTTGTCACCATCTAAGCTCAACGGAGCCAAAGTGAGGGACGTAGTTGGTTATCCAAGATTCAGAGAGCATGGGCCCGGACGGAGGAAGCAGAGCACATCGGAGAAAATCCGGAAGGAGACTTCGGAGATTCTAGGAGAATGGAGTTGCCGAAGCTCCATATAACATCGCGGAAGGACATCGGAAAACGTCGGAGGAAAGCAGAGATAGCGGGGTACTTCCGACAGCGATGTTTTCGAGACTGGGTATATGTGGGAGGTCTCAATGGTGCAATCCAGATCAAAAATGATGCGATTGGAGAGCGGAGTGATGGCAGAGATGGGTCGGAGCATGGAGCGGAGGACCAATAATTTCCAGCCAATCAGGTATAAGCAATAATTTATGCAATACAAGGATACAACTTCGATGGAGTAAAATGCAGATTTGATCAAATGATCGGATATCGTCAGAGTACAATGCGGAAAGCGGAAGTACAATTGATGATTCAAAGTTGTGGCCAGGAAATGGCAAACAACAATCCACAAAATACGACCTCAAAAAAGAAGAAGAAGAACCAAACATGAGCGGAGCGGAATCAGTTGGAACAAGGGAGTTGGCAAACATCCCAAGACCAAACATAAAACTGTTTACGCAAAACATCGGAGGAGACTTCGGATCAGAAGTGATGCAGAGAGGCGGAGTGCTCCAAAGATGCGAAGAAAAATTGAGGACCCATTGCCCAGGCACTTGGGACCAGAATTGTGAATCGCAGCGGAGCAACACCGGCGGACATCAGAACAGAGCAAGTCCGACGGGGTGTCGGAGCGGAACAAGTCTGATGGAAGGAGCAGAGATTACCAGAGATGCTCCAGGGGGAGGCTTGGAATATTTGAACTTCCAAGGCGAGCAGAATTGGCGGAACACAAGCGGAGACGGAGCGTCAAAATTTGGAGATATAAATTGACATATATAAACCGAATTGACAATGTGTTCTCAAATTCCAGAGCATGATTCCGAGGCAAAAATTCCAGAACCACAGACGGAGGAGACAAACTCGACTCCAAAAAGGGCAGAAGCCAGGGAAGTGCTTTGATACCCAATGATGAGATCGAATGATCGGAATGATCCCATCAGATGAGCTCCAGAGGAACGGTGGAGAACATCAGAGGTCAGAGCGGAAATGGATGAATGTTCCGAACCATGTTGAAGAAGTTTGCTTCCATCGAAACAATGGGTTTGAATGACAAAGAGCCACATTGTATGCGAGATTTGATCGGAGATGATCGGAGATCGGCGGAGTGGACGGAGGAAGCGGAACGACTTCGGAGGACATCGGAAATGCGGGAATTCCAACGTTGTGGACTGGGAAGAACAACAGTCCGGAATGCAACTCGGGGAGCAGTTGCAGCCGAGGCAGCGGAAATGACAAGCTCAACCCAACCGGAAATGCACTCCGGGACCCAAAGATCTTAAGGGGAGCAAGTCAAAACCACAAAGAATTCCGCTCCAGCGCGCGGAATGCGTAAAACGCAGGGGTGGTCCAAAATGCATGCCTGCAAATCTCCAGATGTATGGCGGAGATACCTCCAGAACGTCGGAGGTCACTCCGCACCTCCGCAAGTTCCAATGCACCAAAGAGGGACGGCAGGCCTCAAAATTCATGGAACATTGACGGAAAGTGGCGGAGCGGAGTAGTGGCGGAGGCGGACGCGGAAGCAGAGCAACCGCAAAAAGTCGGAAGAAAAGCGGGGAGGACCATTTGAAGGTGAAAACACCCCGGTCTTCTTCACACACCCGGCGATGCCGCGGTGGGCCTCTCCGAAGATGACCCCAGCACGCCTTTCGCTACCATGGCGGTGAACACTTTATATCCTCATTAATGAGCAGGAGGCCATTTTACGGGCAATATCAAGGTGTTTTTGCTGCTTCCTCCACTGAAAAGCTTGCAGAACGGGAGGAAAACAACCCTGGCCGCAACTTCTATCCGCCTTTTTGCAACATCTTCTGGTTCCAAGGTTCTGAATTTTCTGGAGGGTTGCTCACAGCATATGTTTTGCACAATCCGGATAGTTTTCCATGCTGTGAATCCACCAAGGACCACGAGTAATGGCCACACCCGTGATTTGCACCTTTGTTGGAATGGGGAGCTTTGCACTGCTACATTTTCTTTCAGAATTTGCATGTATCATCTTAGACATATCTTCTACAAATTGCACAAAGCAGAACCATATTATCTTGGCCATGCGCTAAGTGGGATGAAAATTGTCCATTGAGGCTGATTGTTCTTGGCGATTGAAAAAAATTCCTTTGTACGATCCATGCATTGATTGAATGTGCGCAGGCTCTCAAATTTTGAGCCGATTCCGTCCGGTGGACATTGATAAAGGAGAATTTTACGCCTAATCTTATGGGAATACAAAAAGTTGGATTTTTTGTGGGGAAAAAAAGGCAGGGAAAAGTACGGAATTTTTGATGAGGTAAGAACCTCTACTTTTACAGTGGCCGGACGAGTGGACTTGCAATCATTAAGACATTTGTTAATCACATTTCTCCTCATACAAATCACTCTTGCTCTAGCATGCATACTGTAGTATTTTGTTCAACTTGTATGTCACATGTCACACACACCATTTCCAAAGACAGTAGAAATAATTTTTTCTCAATTTATCTGATTTATTGACGCATTTTGTTGCCATCAAAATGCCATGTGTTTTACGAATTGAACAAAATACTACAGTACTCTTCACCCGCTTGCGATTGGTTACTAACACAGACTCTCATGGCTGGCCTGTTTTGTTCTGTCCCTTACATTGTTCATCCCGACCAACTTCTGAATCTGTGGTTCATTTTCTTCTAAATTGCAGACCTTGCATCATAGTTCATATTGGAAGCTTTGCACTCGGCAAGTTGATGAAAGTTGATTGTGTCTACCTTATCAAAAACTGTTTTGTCTCTTGCAACAGCAACATTGAGTTGTACATCAAAATTTCCCAGTATGTAGTAGGGGCCCCCGTAGCTCTGCATCTCTGCTGATTTTTTATAATTTAATCACAAGGAGCAAGCAAGTAACTGAATTTACACTGCCTTTGCTCAGGTTTGATGTGTTGTATTCTTGTTTCCTCCAAATGTACAACAGCCATTTTCCTTGGCTTGACGAACCAGCCCCCTGTTGCTTTATTCTCCTTGTATATATTATAATAGTTAGGCTTATTTTACCCCAAATCTTGACATGCACTACCAATTTTGGGTGGCAAGTGCAGCAGTATTGCAATTTTCAGGGATGTTGAGCAATAGAATAAAAAAAAAGGAACCTTAAGAAACAAAACAGGGCAGCAGGAAGAGAAATTGATGTGTATCATAAACCGAGGGGCCTTTTGTTCAAGGCAGCCTCATCCCGAGCCCTTGAGCGAGCAACAGGACTGAAAAGTCAAACACAGAAAAATGGTTTTTGCATGAGGATTGAACCGAAGGTCACCTCGGAATGCAAAAGCAGCAGCCGAGACCACTACACCAAGTGACAGTGATTGTGAGACCTAGGCATGTGGTTACCATGGGGCAGAAATACTTTTGGGAATATCTCCTCAAGGGCTGCAGCAAGAATAATAGTGAAGCATTCATTAAAATGCCCTCGCTCCAGGCTGCAGAAAACGCCCCTGCACAAAGCCGGGGCAGCCAATACCACCTGCTCCAGAACATGTGGCAGCCATGAGGCACAAAGACAGTAAACTGCGAATATCTTGAGAACGGCTGCGCGGACAGCTACGCGGTAACTTGCGTTGTGTTCCCCTCGCTTGGCGCTACAGAATCGACCCCTGGATGACCCTGGGGGACGCAGGCGCCATTGTGCTAGGAATCCAACAAAAATCCTGGGATTGACTGTGACGAATATTCCACTGGTGGGATATTGTAAAGATATGTTGAAGATGTGGTGATGATATTCTGAATATCCCACTGGTAGAATATGTTGATGATATGGGCAAGATATGTTGAACATATGCTGATGATATTCTGAATATTCCACTGGTGGGATATGTTGATTATATGGGCAAGATATGTTGAACATATGGTGATGATATTCCGAATATTCCACTGGTAGAATATGTTGATTATATAGGTAGAATATGTTGAACATATGGTGATAATATTCCAAATATTCCACTGGTGGAATATGTTGATTATATAGGCAAGATATTCAAACTGTTCTCAGGATATTATCAACATATTCCACCAGTGAAATATTGTACTTTCCCTGCAGTGAGAAGAGTATCTTGGATTTGGTCCTTGCGTACGGACGATGAGAACGATCGCGCCATGCACGATTGTAAGTTGCCTGTCGCTTCTCTTCGGCCGTTGGAACCGTGCTAACCATTTTGTTTTTATAGCTGTTCGAGTGGAATGGTCGAAGGTTGCGCGCTCGTCGAGATAGATGGATTGAAGAGGTCGAGTTGATTCGCGAGGAAAAGAAGCAGGTTTTGCTGGGGTTGGGCACGATGGAGCGGGAGTGGATGGAGCGTGCGGGTCGCGGGCACGACAGGGACGCCGAGCTAGATGCCGCGTTGCGGGCTTATGCTCTGCGCCAGGCAGACATAGCTGCACGTCGAGCTGCTCATTTCGAGACACTTTGGGGGCTGGACGTACAGCGGGCGGCGGAGAAGGCGGCGGGTATTTCGCCAGAGGATGTAGCGGATGACGAAGAGCTTGAGGCAGCCGAAGAAGCCATGGCAGTGATATCGTTAATGGACACTGATCCTTAGAGTTTAAACAAACCGTTGTAGTATCTTTCAACAAAGCCGAGGATCGTTAAACAAAGGAAATCTGTCGAGTTTGAATGCGCATGAGCCAGGTAAAGGCCTACCAAGCACCACGAGGCGGGTTCAAACCTGTACGAGCCAGCTCTAAATGTGGGAGGGATTAAAAACCGCACGAGCTAATGGCCAACCCCGGGCCACAGAGCCAGGGCTCACAAAATTTAAAACCGTATTACAAACCATGGCTCCGGCAGGTTTAGAGATGCTACGACTAGGGGTGTCGAAACGGGGAGGATGCATGCGCGCAACGTACTGCTGCTCTTTTGGAGCGTTCTCCCATCCGGCAGGGAGATTGATCCCGGGGCGAGGGCATGCCGGACATCGGAGCGCAAGCTGACCCGCAGATGTGCCTCGAACCCTGCCATTGTCGTGACCCCGCCCACCACGCTTGAGCGCGAGAAGATGGCGGTATTGACGGGTCATACGGAGCAGACCTTTGTAGCGATTTGGTGGTTTACGACCTGAACCGTTTGTAAGGCTCTCGAGAGCGGCGTAGTAGTCGTAAACGGTAGTTTTCACGTGGAGCGAGAGGGCGTGAAATCTGTCTAGACAGGTAAAGGTAGCGCATGTTTTGACGTGGTCTGTTGTCGCTGGATACCAGCGGGCTCGAAGGAGCTGGACATGAGGCAGATCGTTCCGGTGGTAGCAGCCGCAATAGTCAACGGCGACGTCGTGAACGCCGTTATCGTGCAGGACTATGAAGTCTGACCGCGCGGGCAAGGGATTGCTGCATACGGTTCCATTGTCGTGGCCCATTTGACAACGGAGGCCAACATCCTTGAGAGCAGAACACCGGAAATGGTGACCGTCCCAAATCTGCAGCGATCATCTGTGGAGACCCAGATGAAGAGGATATAGCTTACCTCAACCCAATGCAGAGGATTCCGGGCGTGGGTCTGGCGAATGCAGAAATCACAAAGAATGCGATGATCGCCACAGTCGCGACATCAAACGCGGGCTGGTCTGTCGTCGGTGACCTTGCAAACGGGGCACACTCCGGTAATGTTGGAGCCACGACCGTCGAGCCAGAGGAGGATGTTGAGGAATTGGCTGCGATGATCTGTCTCCTCGTCTGCCCATAAATGCATTGGGTCCTAGTCAATTTTGAGCCAAATACACGAAAGTTATAGAAGACGATGATTACCTTGGGACGAGATCGTTTCTTGGGAGCAGCCTTCGGCGCAGAGAGAGGATCTGGGTCCTTGTCACATCCGTTGAGCCAAATACACGAAAGTTATAGAAGACGATGATTACCTTGGGACAAGATCGTTTCTTGGGAGCAGCCTTCGGCGCAGAGAGAGGATCTGGGTCCTTGTCACATCCGTGCATAGCCACCTCGGCGGAGATGTCACATATGGGTCACATACATCCGTCACAGATCCTGGAGCTTATTCCAGACGTTCCACCCAGTCCGCTCCGAGTTCCATTCTACCCCAAATCCTTCCGACCTCACTTCCGATCCTCTCGACGTTCCAAATACCAACCTCCACTCTGACTTCCACTCCGACATCGGAATACGATGGCGGAGGTCGGATCAAAAGTCGGATCAAACGTCGGAGATCGACGGAAGTCGGAATTCAAACAACAAACAACTCGGAAATGACTTCTAAACGTCTAAAACCAATCCCTATGTGTTCCGCCTCGAGTACATCTGACTCCGCCCAAACTCCGCCTCCGATATCCATCTCCGTCGCTCCGCTCTGACTTGGAATCGAGTCCTGAGTCTCTTGTACGCATCTATGAACCTATGCCTCCAATTATCCCTCCACTTATGCTCCTCCTCCACTTCTCCTTCTTGTCTTGCCCCGCCTCATGTCTTCTCACCATCTACATGTGGTGATTCCACCTGTCACACTTATTATTTACCATCATTCCTGATTAGGCATTTTCCCTATTGTCTGCCTACACCTTTATTGTCTTATTGTCTTGCCTTGCCTTATCTGTTCCTAGTACTTTTTGTATAAGTAGGACTAGAGACCCTTCAGGACTCCAGTTTGATTATTGTAGTTGCTTCTTGTCCTCCCTCTCTGCCTGCACTGGCTTCCTCTGAACTTGTCTGGACTTCAATCTCAGCCAACAACTCCGACATTCTGCTTTGTTGTTACAGGCCTCTGGCCTCGTGCTCGTCCACAAGTTCCCTTCGGTACCTCCCGCTCCGACTTCCGCTCTGCCCAGCTCCGACCTCCGCCTTGATCTCCGCTTTGATCTCCGCTCTGCACTCCCACGGTCCCTGCGGAGCTGACGATACTTCGGTTGCTTCAACTTCCTCCGATATCGTCGGAAGTCCGGAATTTGTTGGTACGAGTCGTTCGTCTGTTCCACCTGAGGCACCCCCATATTTGCCAATTCTACCGCACCTTAGCGGGGAACGAATTCAAATACATCTGGCAACCCATATATGGGTGGGTCCGAAATGTTCGGGGCGCGGGCGGCTGGTTGCTTTGGTGCGGCATGAAGTGCCGACTGACGCACGACTCTCGGAGTTGGTTCCAAGGTCACATTTACCAATCGGGACACCCCAAATTGGATTATCCGAGTCCGGAAAGGTCGGGATTACAATTATCAACTTTACAAATCGGGTTTCCCAAGTACTAGTCCGAACAAGTCGGTACAAAACACGAGCAAGTTCCAAACAAATGCGAACAAGTCGGTACATAACGCGAGCAAGTCAAAACAAATGCAAAAAGGTCCGTATCAAACGCCGGGAAAGAGTTAGCAGTTGTCCGCCGAATCCAAATCATCTGAATCCTCCGAGTCAACCCCACCGCGCTCGCCGTCTGTCTCCGATTCCTCCTCCTCATCGTAATCACTATCCGACTCGTCCGGATCGTCGGGATGTTCTCCCTCGCCTTCCTCCTCCATGTCCTCCGCCAGCCGCTCGCGTTGCGCCTGCTTCCGATGCCTGTAAGGGGAACTCCTGGTGCGCCATATACCCTTGCTTTACTTTTTCCTTTTTTGGTCTCTTCCCCTGTTCTATTTCCCTCCTCCCTCTGTACATATGTTGGGTGCATGTCAACCGCACCTCTCACCAAATTCCATCTCTCCACCTACTGTACTTATAGTGCTACGATACAAGGTTCTAACTCGATGTTTCCTGCACTTTGCAGTTACATCGTCGATTTACGCCTTTTCCTCTCATTCGTTTCCTCTCTATCCTTGTACACATATGGGGTGCACATATACGCACCATTGCTTGCACCAGAGTGGTGAGTGACCACAGTCACAGCATCGAAAAATCGGCGTCTTGGAGGAGTCTTTGCAGCGCGGGCACACGTTCGACGCGCGGTACCATCCACGACCGTCGAGCCAGACAAGAGACGCCAAGAACGAGTCGCGGTAGTCCGAAATCCACTCCGCCATCGCAGGGTCCTACAACAAGGTCAGTCCATAAACAACACAAGTCAATCCGCGACGTACACCAGCGCGGGCCTTCTTCCTTGCCTTCGGCTTCTCCGCTGGCCTCACGGGCGTCGAGGGCTCGTTGTCGCGGTCCCAGAGGGATATTGTGTAATCTTGGGTGCCAGCACCACCACCGAAGAGAGGCTCCTCAGGCGCGGCGGTAAAAGATGGTACTCGCTCCATGACTCGGAGGCGTTTGACTGGCGACGACGCCTGGAGAGTTGCGGGCTCACGGAAGACTCGTTTGTTGCTGGACGAGGATTCCACCGAGGTCGTCATGATATTATTCGGAAGGAGGGCGGCGGGGATGGCAAAAGAGTGTGTGGTTTCCGAGGTCGGGGGTGGTGCTTTCCGGGCATTGGGACGCGCTCTGCGGTGAATATTTGCGCGAGGGCGCGTCCCAGAAGGCTCAGACATGGCAAGAAGGAAGGGTAATAGTGTGACCAAACAATTGATTGCGATTCGAGAGGCTACGGATACAATATGTACATGACAGCAAAAAGCGGCGGAGAGCAGATAGAGAGTAGGAAGAAGCAGCAGTATATGAGGAGTATGAAGGAAGGGGAGTAAGCAAGAAAGAGACAGAGAGGAATCTTGTGCGAGTTTGTCCGGGCGTCCGACTAAGGGTAGCTAGGTAAAAAGTGTTCCGTTGTGTAGGGGAGCGCAAACGCCCAAGCAACGACGCGGCGCAGGTCTGGCGACTTCACGAGATGATAGATTCCAGAAGGTTGGGAAACGTCTTCAAAGCGCGTTGCCTGCATCAGCTCGATTCTGAAAAATTTGTATTTTAGTCAGTAAACCAGAGCACGATTAATAAGAAAGAACTTACGGGCTGAAGTAGATCTTGCCCGTGGCCCAGCAAGCAGAATAAACACATGGCTCGCGCTCGCTCTCGCGTCGTCCGGCTTCCGCTAGCCAATGTACGAAGTTTTCGTCGCTCAACCCAGCCTCCGAGATACCGCTCGATGCCGCGGCATCGGCGGGGACGAAGAGAGCAGGATCGGCGGAGTCGACGGGAGCAGCACCGACAGGTTCAACGGCGGGGTCAAAAACGGCGGGCTCGACGGCGGGGCCAAAAACGGCGGGCTCGACGGCTGTCTCAACCATCGCAGCTCCAGCAGGCTCGATGACCGGATTGCCTGTGGTGGCGCGTTCGAGGGCGTGCGGCGCCGCGACGCTGGCGTAGTCGGCGGCGGCGGCGACTGGCTGTCCCGCCAATTCTTTGTCGACCACAGCCGTAGCTTGGTGCACAGGCCGGCGCGAGGTCAGATGGTAGATGCGCTGCTCGATATTTCGGTTGGCGATAACGTTTGGGCTTGGGTGAATCGGGGGAGGGAGCTGGACGGAGACGGCCATGGACGAGGGATCAGAGGAATTGTTTTGGTAGCTCCCGTTTTCCATCAAGGGACACGGCGAGTCCGGTGTCGAGAGAGCAGCCCCCCGCCTTCCGACACGGGGATCGAGGGCACGGGCATCGAGCTATCTGACGCTAGTGGGCTCAGCGACGCGTTGAACATCGGCGGGCTGGGTCCCCGCGGGCTGTGGATGAAATCCTGCCAGTCTGTCGAGTTTTGGAGGGCAGAATCGGAGTACCGCGAGATACGGGAGATTGGAATAACCTCGGAAGAGAGGGACGCCCTGCGTTGCTGGCGCTCGGCGGACATGGTTGAAACGTACAGAGATGCTCTGATGCGCCACCGTCAGGCTCAACTTGCGGCCTTGAGGTACCAGCAGTCGGCAGCAGAGCGAATATGCTTCGTGCCATACACTCTGTGCTTTGCCCCTCATGTCTCTGCGCTTTCGAAAAACCACTGTGAGCTCTCGTCGTATTCCTTGCTGCGACTGCAAGCTCATACGTTCTAGACGACTCAGATGCGCGTTCCTGTCCCCGTCCTAGTCTTTGTGGACTGCGCCGGCTCCTCCCGAAGTGTCCCTTGCATATACTCGTGCCCAGCGCTCCGCTCCGACCCCGCCGACGCTCACGTCTACCTGGCGCGACTGGTGCGATAACATCGTCAACTGCGCCGACTGTCGCGCCACGGAGCCATTCATCTCCCACAACGCGAGCTCCACCACCAAATACGCAGTTCTCCCGGTCTGCCCCCACCTCGCGCACTACGCCGCCAGTCGCCGTCCCAATGTCTGCTTCGAGCAGATGATCCAGGACCCGCAATACGCTCCCGCGGAGGGCACGGGCGCGACTCGGACCCCGCTCGGGCATATCGCCGTGGCAAACTCGATTGCAGCCCGCGTTCTTACGAGATGGCGGACGCTGTGCCGGAGCTCATCTGCCCGATGCTCGACATGTCTGTTGAGGACATCATGCCGGCCTAGCTGGCTGTGTTGGCCTGGGTTCGCGCGTGCATCGGTGTTCCGGCTCGGATGAACTACCTGCTCCCTCCTGGCCCCAACGACGCCGACTTCGAGATCCCGTACGAGGCCGCTGCGTTCCGCAATGAGCGCCGAGTCATTGTGCCCGTTGACGGTGCGTCCGAGTCGTCGAGCGAGTCCGAGTAAACTACGGGGCGTGTCTGTAGACTGTATAGTGTGTTGTCCCGCCGCGCTGAATGAATTTCTTGTACCCATTTCTTTGTTCGATCTGTCTGGGTGTACATGCAATACAACAAGACCTCAATGGACCCAGTTTACAGCCGCGTTACGTCACGACACCGACCACCAATCCAACCCTCCAAAACATGCCCGGAATCCAGGCGCTGGTGGTAACAACCTCCGACTGGCCGTTGGTCTCGATGCTGTATTGAAGCCATGAATCAGTCTTCTTTTCAGGATCCGCAAGCACTCACACGTCCTCAGATGTGTTGCCGCGCTTGTAGGGCACGCTCAGAGCCGATCTAGCCGGGGAGAAGACCTCGTTGAGCTGCACGAGAGTTTCACGTCCTTTCCGCCGTCGCTTTGCACCATCTTGAAATACGTTAGACTCCGGGGAGTGGTTCCAGCCTGATTCCTCCTGGGGAAGCTCGTTGGTGGTCGGGTTTGGAGTGGTCATGGCTTGGATGGACGCAGATTGCAAGGCACACACGATTGCGAGTATATTCGACAGAGACATGCAGTCAGAATTTGTACCCGTCCTTGTCTAGAAATGAAAGGTTAAGCGTACGGCAGAAACGACGCGCAGTCCATCGGCGATGAAGAACTACCATCGCTAATCCGTATTCGTCCAGTTCTGGGTCGCGATAATCGCGTAGGTGTTCCCAATCCTTCCACGCTTTGTGCGCCGCTGCTGTCCACTTCTCCAAAATCTGCGGGCGCGTCCAGGCAGGGCGGAGATGTCGCTGCTCCTCCTCCCATTTTTCCTCCCGGATCTGTAGTCGTCCATGTACCATGAATTCCAGCTCCTCCACGGAGGCGTAGAGAGGACGAGGAGGGAAGTCAATGGCCTCGTACGGGGGATGGTAGATCCAGGGGAAGAGGTCATCGAACGCGATGTTGCCATCTCGTGAGCGACCGACGAGCGGATGGTCCGGAATTTCGAATTCGGCGTCGGCGGATATCGCGGGCGTCATGGGCGGCGCGCCTTTGAGAACTGGAGGAGGTTCGCGCCGGCTTCCGCGACCTTGAGAGCGTTTCCGCTTTGCTTGGACTTTGCGGCCACTGAAGAGAGCAAAATATCAGCCTGGCGCTGGGGTCTGTGAGGGAACTTGCCGCTCCCGACGCTTCGTAGCGAGCCCGAGCGGCTTTCTGCGAGGCTTCTCTGCTCAGCTTGGTCATGGTCAAGAGTCAAAACGGCGATTGATTTGTTCGACAAATATGGACGGCGACTAGTCTACTCGAGACGCTGCAGAAGCTCCTTCCACTCGTCGTGAAACTCGTCGCGGTGATAGTCGCGCGCATCCGACAGCTCGGTCCCCACCCGCCAGATGTGGATGCCAACCACGCTCATGAGCGAGAGCTTCTGGTGATAGTATCCGGAGATTGCGGCGTACTTTTTGAAGCGGGCGTCAGCGTCGGCAGCTTGTTTCTGCGCCTTGGCACGCGCCTTGGCACGCGCCTTGGCATTGGGAGCGCCCTTGCCGCTCACCCCGACCTCCTCATCCCAGACCGCCAGCCCGTAATCCCAAATCGCGTCGCGGCGAAGAGCCTCCGAGATCATGTAGCGGCGGCGGAGTATCTTCTCCGCGCCATGGAACGTGATGAGAGTATTGTTGCTCTCCGCGTGGGCGTCCTTGTACGCCTCGATGAACCCGTCGCGGCGCATGATCTTGAGAATGTTGTCGCACTCCTTGAGGAGTCCCTCTGCTTGTATTACATGGACTGATAACCGAGGAGACAAGCACATACCTTCTTGGGCAAGGCAGGGACGCGGGAGGGGCGCCGGAGGAACCACCTTCTCGATTTCGCCCTCCGAGCTGTCGGAGTGGACGGAGGACCCGTCTGGCACTGCGAATAGCCGAAGCGTAAGCGACGTATATGAGATGCCAACCCGAAAACTTACAGGTGCTGCGGACCCGCCACTCAGACCACCCCGCATGGGTAGTAGCCCTCTTGGATGGGGAGGTGTAGTCGATGTCGAGACGATTAGCACGTCTTTTGCAACGCGGTGACAAAGAGTCGCGAGGGATCAGGTCTACAGACGTGAGGTGGAGAGGGGGACGGATCTGAGTAGAACGTACCTGGGGTCGATTCGCGATGAGACGAGGCAGGCGACCGCGCCCTACCCGCGTATTGAGCAGCTACTCCAATTGTCAGTCGTGAGCAAGTATAGAGCCAAGTTCGTACCTCCACCACGACGCATAGCGCAGCAGAGAAAGGTGAAGATGATGAGCAGGAAAGTTTGTGGGAGATGGTGGGGAGAAGAGAAGAGCAGGATGTACAAATCGAGCGCTCTTAGTAACCAACGGAATTTGGCCCATTAATCGAACTTTATTCGCCAGGACACGTACAGTAAGCTACCTAGTATCCAGTCTCGGCGGCGGCGCAAGGGCCAAATGTGTTTATCATCTCGTCGTTGGGCGGGGGCTAGGCGGCGGAGTACCAAACAGCTCCCTCATCTCATCGTCGGGGTGCGGGCTGGGCGGCGGCGGAGTGCCAAACAGCTCCCTCATCTCGTCGTCCGAGCTGATGCCCACCGCATAGGGGTTCTGCGAGGCTTGGGAAGGGGTGGCGCGTGCGATTCTGGCAGGGGATTCGGCTGGGACTCACACGAGCAGGTATTGGGTAGCACGTACAGTACGACATCGGCAATAATGAGGGACGATGCTTCGGTACCAGGAAGCGGGGCGGTGGCTTGTGCTGGCGCCTGTGGGGTGTTGTGCTGGACTGCCTGAGCAGCTTTCGTTGTGCGTCGCGGTATCGCCGTCCACGCATTCGCCTTCTGCGGCTCTCGGCAAGTATCTTCTTTGAAGGTCGCGGCCTCGCAGCTTTCAACGGGTTGTACGGATACTCTATGGGGCTCTTCAGCATAGAAGCAGGTAAAGATCGAGTTGCGCACTGGGTTTCCTGCAATGTTTTGTTCATGGATGTTCACTGGATCTGTTCAGACTTGAGACACGCGGCCATTGGTGGGCAACGTACCTGAGCTGCTAGATTGCGTTTGCTGGGCAAGTAACACAAGGAGCGCGACAAGAATTGGTAGATGGAGGTGGGAGCAGAGTGACACAAAGGCCACGCTAATTGATGGGTACCGATTCTGGATTCAGAGAAAGCACTTACGGGGCCTTGCGCATTCAAAGCTTTATTGAAGGCGCATTGGGAAAAAATATCGAGCTTGCTGCATTGTCTCGGGGAGTCTTTTCAGAGAAGAAGAATATCACATCACCTTGGGCGACATATGAGCATCTCTGTGGGCAGTATATACGCGTCTTCTGATACCTAACACGTGAATATATTAACTATCACTTGCACCGAGTCGAAATCTCGACATTCATGCGCTTTCCTCTCAAAATCATTGAATCCCAGCATGAGATGCCCGGAATATCTGATCGGGCGCAATGAACCCCTTTGTTCTCTACGGTAAGCCTAAGAAACACCACGAGAAAAAGATCTGAAGATGGGTAGAAGGAGCCCCAACCCGTCTATGACCTTTTCGCTCTGCGGTATATATGAAATGTGTTTGTATCGTGTTCGCGATCTCAGCATGGCCGTCTAAGCACCTATAGTAGCCTACTTGTAAGTTGAGTATTTCGAACAGTAGATATTGGGCTCTACTTACTCTACTCGCGGCAGAGAGTCATATCTGCTTGGGGCTGTTGCTAAGACCACAGGAGTGTTTTTCTTCAATCGATTACTGTTGAAAGCGGACCAGGAGGCGAGAATGATTGCGCGCGATCTACTTTGACAATTGTTTGCAGTCTACAGTGTTAACCAGAGAATGTTTGCATGAATCGCACTTGGAAACGGCCAGATAGGAAGTAAGAGAGCGCACGTAGCTCGATATAAGCAGGGTCAAGCACCTCAGCGTCTCGCATTCACCGTCAAACAAGTAGCGCAACGTGAATATCTAATCTAATCTAATCTTGGCAGATTGTGTCAATCAGACTAGCTACCAATTCGTGCCCAATCCAACAGACTCCGACTCAGTCCAACGAAGCCAGACAAGACAAAAAGCGATATTTTTTGTGAGCAGAGTACAAGGTAGCTAAGCATCTCCTGGATCGGCAGCAAGCGCGCCAGCAGCCTTGTCTTCGCCGTCCGTGGAAGACTCTTCGGAGCCGTCGGAGTCATCGGAGTCGCTTTCAACATTGCTTGGCTGTAAAATAATGTAAGCGCCGGATTGGAAGCAGAAAAGGGCACGAGCCGGAAGGTCCGCGAACTGGAAGCCATCGAGTGAGTAAAAATGAGAAAGTGTATGGGCGAGCACACCTTCTTCTCGGGTGTGAAGACTTTGGGAACGTCGAAAAAGTCGCATATCTGCTGCTCGTCCATACCCTTCATCTCATTCATGACCTTTTGGCATGCGATGTCGCTGAAATGGTCAGATAACAACGCAGAGCAAAGGAAGTTAATAACTTACAGCAGCTGGGGGATGTCGAGGTACCGAGCCGCCATGATCATGTCCCCGATGATATCCAGGCTCAAGAACTTGTCGTCCCACTCCGGGATCTTGCAGTGTCGCTGGACGAGTGATCAACAGATAAGGGGTAGAGGACCGTGGGGCTCACAGCGTGCGGTTTGGTGGGCGAGCCCGAAGCGCGCGGAGGGAGCGCCTCGTGTTCATGGTGCTCGCACCATTCGATAACCTATGGGCGGTTAGTGGAGGTGCAAAGGGTAGAGGGGACGTACCTTGCGCATGGTCTGCTCCCCGATTCTGGGGAGCGAGAGAGCCAGCCGGCCCAGGTCGGGATCCGAGAAATGCTAAGGGCGGTGGGTGAGCGTATCATGGAAATGGGGGCGAAACACTCACAGCTCGGATAGCCCGAGACCTTTGCATGGTGAGAATATCGACAACGATGAGACGGTCTTCGGCGACGATGAGGCGAGACATGGTCAAAGGCAAGAGGAAGATGGCAACGCTGTCCACGGATGCAGTTGCGAGGTGTCGAATAATCGCAGGACAACTACTGCCGCTTGCCGTCAGTACTGGAGCGAGCAGAGCTAAAGTTCAATCCTTAGCAACTCGATTTGTTCCCAATGACAGTTCACGTACCCTGCCTTGAATCATTGTCTCAACAAACTGGCTTTCTTTGAGCCTCCACCATTTCATCCTCAATGTCGATTTCGTCCTACCAGACGTCCCTCCACGTTCTTTGCGCCGCCTGAAATCGACAGCGCCATCCCCACAGGTACTGAAAACAGCGCGCTCGCTGCTCCTCGCGCTAGACGTGTCGTCTGCCCCGTCGACTCTCGAGCAAAGCGCGACAAACGCGATGTCTGCCCCACCGTCATCTCCAAACAAGTTTGTGCCGCCTCACGCCTCCAGCACCGTCCTCTTGAGCGCGTCGAACGAGCTCGACGCTGATGGCAGTTCCGGCTTGGACGCGTCGTCTACCCTTAACAAAGGCGCGACGAACGCGACCTCCATCACACCATCCTCCTCCCCCATGAGGGCCCCACCGCCTCGCACCACCAGCACCGTCCCCTCGAGCGCGACGAACAGCGAGCTCAATGCTGTTGGCAACTCCGCTTTGGACGGATCGTCCACTGTCGGAAAAAGCACGACGTCCGCCCAACCATCCTCCCCAGACAGCCCAGCCATCTTCGCCAACGAGACTAGCCGCTCTGTCCGCGCCACCCGACGCAGCCTTAAGCCGGTCGTCGCGCCAGAAACCCGCCACAACAACGGCCAAGAAGAGGCGAGGGAACCCGGGAGATTTCTCTCCAGCTCGGGTTGCGTGGCTCGAAAGTTGGCTGCCGGAGGTCGACAAGTTTATGAAGAGTTTGACGGGGCGTCAGACCCCGAAAATCAAGTCCGACCCTTCCCATCCCCATAACCGCGCATTCGACGAGTATTGGACGAAGTTCCCGCTCGAGATCGGTTTGAAGGACGATCCTCCCGTGGATGTGGAACGGGCTACGAACGAGCCGGAGACGCCGGAGACAAGCAAGGCTAAACGCGACATCGAAAAGGTTAGTTTGGCCAGTTTGTGTTAGAACGCGATTGCTTACCGATGTAGAAACTCGTGAACTGGTGGACCCGCGCGAGGCAGAGGGCCAACGGCTCACAGCGGGATCCATTTGAAGGATTCGTACGTCGTTTGCGGGCGCCAGCTGAGCGCCCTCGTCGCTTGCAGCCTGCGCAATGTTATCTCAAGTTTGCCGAGTACGCCGAGAAGGTGCAAGCCCAGTTGACGGCGGAAGGGCATGGCGGGAAGTCGTCGAGGGAGCTAGTGGGGCCGCGATACGCGATTGCGTCACGTCTGCTTGCGGAGGAGCCTCCGGATGTGAAGCAGCGCATAGCCGCGGAGGTCGAGGCCGAGTTCCAGGACGCGATGGAGGAGCACAACTTTCTCGTGAGCGAGATGCCGAGTAGGACTGAGGAGGAGCAGGATGAGTATGTTTTCGTCTTTGCTCTGGCACCTCAAGCACCCAGTGAATTTCAAATAACCCCGGCCACTACCGTACAATGAATTAAAAACGACGAGGCGGACCATATATGGTATGCCGGTTGAGTTCGGGTGTGCTCGGGCGGTGTTGGGATTTGACTTTTAATAACGCGCTCGTCGAAACGTCAAGGCGGAATGCCATAAATGGTAAAGTACACTGTAATCTACCTGCGATCTACAAATGGTAATGCCAAAAGTGTGCGTATGAGTATGTAAAGTGTATGTAAATGGTGCACCTAATCGCTTTCGTCCTCCTCGTCAGTCTCTTCATTGGTTTCTTCATCAGTTTCTTCATCAGTCTCTTCTTCGCCCTCATCGGTCTCCTCTGCCTCCTTCTCCGAGTCCGAATCTCCTTCCTCATCGCGCTTCTCGTCCTCCATCTCCACTTCCTCGTTCAATCTACGCCGCTCCGCGTACTTCCGATGTCCTTTCCCTTGCCATTCCTCAACTTGAATCAGCTCTGCACGCCATGCAATCTCCCTGTACATTGCCGCCTGCTTTGCGGCATAGGCGACGCGCCCTTCCTGCAGCCGCCTATCTCCGCCCAGTGCCTCCGCGCCGCGTTCGTTCCATATCCGCTCTTCGTGTCTCAGTGACAACGGTAAGCAACGGATCTCTTCCTCCAGCAGGCGGATCTCCTCGCGCCACCGACGAGTCCGCGCATACGCGCGGCTCCACTCCACGCGCAACGAGTCCAACAGCGTCGCGTCGGTACCCGTTGTGCCTGCGACGGTCCAGATCCACGATATCGTACGGCGAGATTCTCCCGACGACTTTTGTGGGTGCTGCTCCTCCCCTGGCTCGTCCTCAGAGTCCGTCTCGCCCATCTGCTCCTTCACATCTTCCTCCATGATCAACCCCGCCTCCAAAAGCTCCACCTGCCTCCTCAATCGCGTCTCAACTTGACGACGATTACGAGCTTCTCGTTTTGAGATGTCGTCGGGGTCTTCAAGACAGCGTATGTCGCTGGCGAGGAGGGGCGGCCAAACGACAGCGGACTCGATCTGGCACAGAGCCGCGCGAGCGGCCTGATACAGGTCGGAATGGCTCTTGATCTTTTGCTCATTGCGAGCGACAAGAGCCCGCGACCGCGTGTTCATGCCTTGGTGGCGCAATTGGAGCTTCTTGTAAATCAAAAGCCGGGCTTTGATATGAAGCTGGTGCCGGAGCTGTGCGAGCGCGGACTGACACTGAGCGTGGCGGAGTCGAGCCTCGATTTCCAATAGCCCGTCCTTGCAGCCTTCACGTAACGATGGCGGGATACTGGAGGGAAGAAGCAGTGGAATATCTTCCGCGAGGATGTTGTCGGAGAGATCGAGGGATGCGAGATGTGTGAGGGCGGTAGGGGTATATGTTGCTTGCAAGTCGCGTAGTCGTTTAATGCTTTTGCCGAGCTTCTTGCGAAGCGGACGGAGACGAATAGGTTCGGCTGTTGTACCATGCCGCTTCATTTGAGCTTGAACGCGCAGGTTTCGTCTAGAACGACGTGTTGAGTGTAAAATTTCGGAAGTAGAATAGGCGACGCACTGTTGGCTTTCCAGCTCCAGCCCGAATACAATGAACTCCGATGGTCCGACTGAATGGAGCGGAATGCTGCCACCGTCGCGCGCCGAACGATCCTCCTCCTCCAGCGTTTTGCGGAGATCCGCCTCCGTCATCATGTCCGGCGCGCTAGACGCGTAGGGGTTTGGTTGAGTATTGTCGGCTTCAAATACCCGCACCATCTCCAGCCAATCCCCGACATGCTCCGCCTGCTGCGTATGAAGACGCGAAAAGAGTCCTCCTGCTTTTTGGCCTCGATCTTGGCGTTCGCAAGGCGGCGGCGGAGGAGCTTGGCGAGTCCGACAAGCTTCGACCAGTTCCAGAAAGACCAATGGTCGTCGAGCTGGTCCGCTCGCGCGCCATGGCCGCTCAGCTTCGTGCTGCCCGCAACCCCCGCGGTCGCTGCCCATAGACGCTCTATACCTTCTCCGTCGGTCATTCCGCTCCCGAGAATTAAGGCGAGAGAGAAGAGGAGTCGGCAAAGCACAATATGTGCGTTTATGTGCATTTTTGGTACCGCGAATTGACACAATTCCATGACAAGTTTTAGTCAAACGAGAGGGGGGAGGGCGAGAAGGCGATCCTTGAGGTATTTGCCCCACTGGCACGCGATGTCGTAAGAGAATATCTTGCGGAGCGAGTGGTGGACGTGGCGAAGGAGCGACCCGAGTATATAGTCCATATTCGCATATCTGCAATTGGTGTTAGTTCGAAGAAAGGTGAGAAGAAGAAAAGCAAAGAACCTTTCTCCCCGCTGTAGGTCGCCGACGCCGTTCGGGAGAACGAACTCGTGGCGCGCACAAATCCCTGCGCCGACTCCGGTTGCGCTGTATCCGCCGCGCAAACTTGGTGTTTGCGTGGTCGAGTGCGGCGAGACCGGTGCAAGTACTAATCTACTGTAGGGTTAAGACTGTTTCAGTAGCAAGCAATAGTCGGCGTACCTCTTTTTGGTCTGTAACCGTCAATAGGTACTCTCGATACGGCTCCCACTCAACAAAATACGCCCACCCAGTACCCAGCCCAGGATCACGCAGATCGCTTCCAACAAGACGCCGCTTCAGCCGGAAGCAAGCGTCCAAAGCGATGAAGATGACATAGAGGCATCTGTGTGCCGTTAGTTTGTAAGTGAGATGCAATGGAGTAGAGAGAGACGCACTGGTCAGCTGCGGCAGCGTCCTGCCAATCTGGTGGCAGATTGACATCTGGACGGGGACAGGCTGCGCACCGGATGGCCAACTCGCCCGGACGCGTGTCCGCAATTGCTGCGGATGTGTGACCGCGACCCCGACGCTTAAGGAGCAGCAGATGTCGGTACTGCCGCGACATGCGAAGAAACACCTTATAACGGTCCAGCGGCTTGGCCCTGGAAGCATTTGTTCGGTACTCCAACGCGTGATAGTAGTCGTAGGTCGATGTCTTGCCGTGGAGGGAAAGCGCGTGGAATTTGTCCAGACACGCAAATGTCGCGCATGTACGGGGCCGCGGGCCAGAGGAGGGGTATAACCGAGCGCGTAGAAGTTGGGTTGCGTGGTCGACACGCTCGTGGAGATCGCATCCACAAAAATCGACTGCGACGTCGTGAACTCCGTTGCCGTGGATGACAACGAAGTCTTGGTGTCCGGGGTGAGGAACGAGACACCTCTCGCCCGGAATATGTCCGAGCTGGAGGTGTACTCCCAGCGATTTGAGTGAACGCCGTTTAAAATATGTCCCTGTCCATTCCTTCAAATAATCAGACCCAGGAGCAGTGAGAGCGGTATAGAACACGTACTTCAATCCAATGGAACGGGTTGAGTTTGTGGCTGGTGATGATGCAGTCCTTGCAGAGCAAGGGACCGTGCATGCAGTTGCAGCATCGATAAACAGCGGATTGAGTGGCGTCCTTGCAGGTGCACACCTCGTTGGTGTATCGACCGCGTCCGTCGAGCCAGAGTAGGGCAGAGAGGAAGGATTCACGATAAGCTGAGACCCACTCGGCCATGCAGGGATCCTGCAGGGCGGGTCAACTTTTATCAGGCCGTTATTAGACGAATGGGACGCACGGCTACTCTGGAAGTCTTCTTCTTTGAACGACGCTTCGGATACTTCTCTGAAAGAGGTGCCTCTTCTTGCTCGTCCCAGAGAGAGATCGTGTACGCGTCAGATGGAGCGGCGCCAAAGTCGGGCAGAGAAGTCGACGATGAGGTTCTTTGCATTTGCATACGCTTGACCGGCGAGGAGGGCGCAACGGGGAGCGGATTCGCGCATGACGCGTTTGTTTGTCCCCCGTATCGTTTCGACGAACGTGGCCATCGGAGCGTTGGGAAGGTGTGTGGTGGGGATGGCAAAGGAGTGTGATGTAGTTGGATCGGAGGGCGTACGGATGCCTTTGGTGGAGCGAATGCGACGCTGGATGGACGACCGGCGCTGCTGGGGTTTGCTCATGGGTGAATATGGGGGTAAGTAAACAAGAGGAGTGATGATGGGTCACTCAAGCGGATAAACAAAGTCAAACAAATCCCTCATCCCTCGTATTCGCAAACTTGTTCACATTCGAAGGAGTAGATACGTGCATACAAATCAGTTTGTAGATTCAGAGCGCTTTTGGGGGACACAGAATACGCGACAAACAAGAATGAAAATTCGTCCGATACGAGCGAACACGTCCCTCACGTCGGGAGCCACTGGAGGAGGTCCGACTTGGCCAGCTTGATGAAGTTGTCCGTGTTGCGCGCTGCTTCGCCGACGAGCATCCTGGCGATGATGAGATTCGAGAAAGCAGAAATTGAACAAAGAGCATACCCCATGGCAGCGACATGCGCCTCCTCGACATCACCGGGGCTGATGTCGGCCAAGGCCAAGTTGGAGAGGACGGAGGTCGAAAAGGTGGAATTGACATTCGTCCCCGGCATCGTGAAGAGTTTGACCAGGAGGAGGTTTCCGCGGCGAGGCGGAAGCAGAGCCTTCATCTCGGGCGGCAGAATCAAGTGGATTGCCTTGTTGACGGAGCGACCCGGAGGAGACTGGACGTGGTCGCAACCCTCGATAAGCACGTAGGTGCCACGGGGAGTATGGACGAGCATTCGGAAGCAATCAGCACACTTCCATGGGTTACAACGTCGCTGGAGCGCCTAGATTGGGGATGGAGAGCGTGGTGAACCGGGGGAGGTCGTGCTCGTCGTAGAGAATGGCCATTTTGGAATCTGGAGCGATCTGGAAGTGAGAGAGGTCTCAGCACGTTGTGGATGGTTCAGGAGAGATAGTACCGCGCCGACAAAGGGCAGCATCGTTGGAAGGTGGAATTTATCTCTGAGCATATTGTGGGGAGAGGGAAAGAGGGAGGCAAGCAACGTAGTTGACCGAGCGAAGTATATAGAACAAGTGACACGGGTACAGAGTATAAAACGACCAGCGACCGAGATGTCCAATGGAAAGGCAAAGAAACGTAATATGCGAGTTAAACTTCGGTGCAGGCGGGCACATCGGACGCCGGGGGACTGGGTTCAATAGTGTAACGAAGGGCGAATGCCCAAGCCATTGCGCGCCGGATGTCAGTCGTACCTAGCAGCCGAATTTCGCCCAAGGAGTACCTCGTTAGTCGTAGAGCGTCGAGGACCTCGTTCCTGGATAGTAGATCAGAAAGGGTGGAAACCAGGCACACAAAGACCGCACTTACTGGCTGTGGAAGATTACCTGCGAGTTCCAAACTGTCCAATATTCTACAGCATCCGACTCGTTGTCAGGCATTGGCGCCCTGTACCTTGCCGTGTTTGCCTCCTCGATCTGCCGCCGTCTGAAATGCCAAATTTCCAGAAAGCGACGCGCCCGACTGCGGAGCGGCTGTATCCCCCGACTGCGGCACAGCTGCATCCCCCGGCGGCGCGACTGCGACCCTCGGTGGCTCCACGACACTCTCCAGCGGCGGCGGCATGTCACTGCTACGAGACGACACGTCGTGTTCGGACGCTAGAGCCTGAAGGTGTGTAGCAAGGTCAATTTCCCTGACGCGCCCGCGAGCGCGAGTCCACAGGATGGATAGAAGACGGCATCGAGCCGCTCATCAGCATAGAAGGGGCGCGATCCACGGGAGGGCTCCGGAGATATTGGGATTGAGGGTTGCTGCAGAGATACGACGAAGGAGGCAGAGCATGAGAGTTGGGTCCGAGATACTCGGCGCAAGCACTCGATGTAAACACGATCGGGGACGAAGGACCCGATGCAATCTGCATGCGGTGATTGTGGGAGCCAGCCGGGTACGTCCAGGTCCGAGTGACTGAAGGAGGCGTCGGCATTGGGGTCTCGGGCGGACCGTTAAGGTCTCCGTATATTGAAGGTCCTGGGCTCTCGTAGCGAGGCGACTCCCCGTCGGACGTTCCCCGAATCCATGGCGCCCAGCGATCATGCGGGAGAGACCATCCCGAAGAAGAGGTTGGGATACGAGCACGTTGGCATGGGCGCTCGCAGACGCGTGCGACACCAGAAGGAGCCGCGCGCCCGTCGTCGTCGCAGTAGACGCGGTCTATTGCTTGCGCGACGCGCGCCACAGTTTGTTGAGGAGGTGGAATGAACGGCAGGAGCATCGGAGTGGGGAGTGAGCAGCAAAGGTATCGAAGGAGGGGATTGACCGACGCGGAGGTCGTTCATGGACAAAGAGCGATGGCGGACACGGACAGAGTCGGCAGGCATTTCGGGGGTGGAAGGATTGGAGGAGACGGATATGGCTGTTTCGGAAGGCGAGGACATGGACGTTTGTGTAGAAGGCAAGATTGATCGACCCAACTTGGTACAAACACCCATAATAGAACAAAAAGCCGACTTCAATCCACTGCAGCTCAGAATTCAACGCCGACAGAGGCTTCCACATGCACTCGAAGACGTTCCTGAAGTTCTTTTATGACACACGGGTCTGCATCGACCGGGAGCTATGTGCCAGAACGCCACTTCAAGTTTCCTTGACCAGCGCTATTCCCTATAACACGCAGCTGCTATACACGTGCTTTCTGCAGCTCGGACTCCGATGTCTACACCAGATACTCTCATGGCCACCCGCAAACTCACACAGCGTCCAGTGAGTTTCTCCGTAGACTGGCAATCCAGAAACCAAGTCGTCCGTCTAGATGGTTCCGTATCGCACCATCTCGGCCATGATACTCCCCCGAACGCGCTTCCTGCCCATCCTGGTACGGTGTCCCCTTCTGCGCAAGCAGCGACACTCCGGCCACTGCGCGCACCACGCTCTCCTACGAGCTTCGCCGCTTCATGGAGTGTGCGGAATGCAAGTCCATGTGGCCCTTTGTCGCCCTCGAGCGGCAGCCCGCCGTTGTGTACGGTGTCTTTCCCAGCTGTGGACACGAAAATGCCCTCGTAACCCGCCAGCCCAATGTCTGCATCGACCAGCGTCTCAAAAACCAGCGTCAGCCGCAAATCGTGGATGATATCGACCTCCGCGAGCTCCGCACGACGCTTGGCGATGTCATCGTCCTCAAGATCGACTCCGACCACGTACCGAAGAGCCCGAATGTTCCACTCCCGGAGCTCGACTTCCCCATCATCCCCATGGTATCGCTAGAGGACATGGAGAATGGCTGGCGCGCCGTCTTCGGGTGGATCGAGCGTAGTCGGGGGATACCCCAGTGCATGGCTACTTTGGTGCCCCCGAGACCCAGCGACGATGACTTTACGACCTCGTACAAGGTCTTGGCCTTCCGCTGGTCGAGGGAGATTGAGTCGGCACAGGACAACAACGATGGTTCCGACACGGAGGCGCTATCGGACGCGGGGAGCTCGTCGGACGCGCGGGGAGCTCGTCGGACGCGGGGAGCTCGTCGGACGCGTAGTAGGCTGACAATGTGAAATAAAATTCATTTCCGTGAACTACTGCGTCGCAAGAAGTGGAGATTGCGAAGGCGGACGAGCTGGCGAGCCGTCCAGCGGCAGTGTAAAGTCACCATCGCATTGGTGTAAGGGTCCGTCGAGTTCGTGTCCATCTCCAGCAAGTCCGTCAGGCCGCGCAGAATAGCAAAACACTCCTTCTCCCAGGCCTGGAAGACCTCAGCTCTCGTCGTCTTCGACTTCTTGGCACCGGCCATCCGCAGTTCGAGAATGCGATCCTCCTCGCGCTCGGTCTCCTCGGCTGACAAGCGGCCCAGCACAAGTGCCTCCAACTCCGAGACGTTGGAGAACGAGGGGTGGACACGATGCTTGAAGTAGCTCGGGGGATATGGTGGTGGAAAGTTGTACGGCGCGAGATCTTCAATGGGACCAGCTACCGCAGCGCGGAATTTGGGCGACTCGTGAGGGAGGGCTACTTGAGCCAGTTCGAGAATATGACTGGTGAGATTGGGACCGCCAGGGAGGATTGAGGTGCCAAGAAGACGAGGGTACTTCTTCAGCCGGTAGCGCTCGCGCGTGTCTGCGGCTCTGCGGTAGATTAGCGCGTCTCCCGCGATTTGCGGCTCGGAGAGGATACTTTGGACTAATTTCGTATTTGAGTCTAGCCGCCTTTCTGGCTGCGGCGACGGCCTCGGGAGAGCTATGCTTCTTGTGGCGGCCCATAGGTGCTGCTGGATCGTGGTAGTGGTACGGGAACAAGTGCCTGCCCGGCTGCGGTCACCTCTCATGCCGCCCAATTTCGATCGAGATTTTTGTTTGCTCCAGGTTGGCCCCAGAAAGCGAGTATGGGCTTCGAAAAAACAGCACTAGGTAAGGATGCATAGTCTCTATCGACGTACCAATTTCTGTGTTTCTTGGATAAAAAGACGTTTTGGACTGAGGTTCGCAGTAGACGGACGATATGGTCCAGTGCTGCATTAGGGCTGAGCTTGACTTTGGGACAGAATCGACGGTACTCAAAAATTACAATTGCTCACCCTTGTGGCAACTTGAATAAATCGACTACAATGTTACTAATGAGCTCAGATCCAATTTCTCGGACTGTCCTGCGAATGACTTGAATTTCTACGCCACAACATATTATCTCGACCGAAATCTGAGCGCAGCCGAATCGCCTGATGTCACACAGGACTACATCTTCATGGCCACCACCACCTCGGGAGGCATACACGTTCCTCAGGCGGCTACGCAAGCTTCCGCACCGCAGATACATCTTGATGCGCGCCGCCGTATGGCAGAGTAGGGTCTCCGCAAAGCTTATTTGGGTGAGCTAACCAAATCCCTGACCAGGCGGCGCAAGTGGCTGCGCGAGCATCCAGCTGAGCTCAAAGAGGCGCGGATACGCATTAACAAATCAGCAAGAAAGTATCGGTCGAAGTGAGCGCACTCAGGACACAAAATACACGCACTGAATTCACGTGTAGACATCGCGCAGAGCTGGCGAAGAAGGAAGCCACTCGCAAGGAACGCCTGGCTGTGGGGAAAGTACTCGCCGACCTCCGTGGTGTCTAGAACGTCGTCCTTCGGCCTGAAATCAAACGCAGTCAATATTTTTCAGTAAATCCAGCACGTTCTCCTCAAAACGCTTGCTTCAAAGCTTCCAATTCCCCAACCATCCACTCTCGCACGTCCAGGATTCCCGTAAGATCGAGTGGAGCCGTTGTAGCGTCCTCGCACAAACTCTGGTGCACCAACGAGAACGCATCGCGTATCTGGATAGACCGGAAGTACGCGCGCATGCGGCGGGCAGCGAAATTGTGGAAAAGAATCGTTTGCCGAACAGCGCGGTGGTGGTCAGGGGTGCCGATAGCGCTGGCGGGAAGCAAGGTAAGCTCCTTCTTCACCTTCTTGTGCGCGGCGAGCGTCAAGCTGAGACGCGGTTCCACAGATTTGGAGTAGAGAGCATGGAGCTCGATGATGGCGCGCAGCTTCTCCAGCACGTCCTTGTCGCTATCGAGCGTGCAAAGAATATGTTTTGCGTCCAGTTCAAGCGCCCCGATAGTCTTCGTATGCGCTGGCACCAAGAGCGCGCGTCCTTACCCAAATTAGCGCGCTGGTAGCGGAACCGAACAGTGACGACTCACTGTGCTCTAGTTTGGCCACGCGAGGCTTGTTCTCTGTGCCCGGCATCGAGCGGAGCCATGCGAGCTCTTCCAGGATAGCTTGAGATTCGTGGGCTTTGCGGATGGTGAGATCTAACCAAATCTTAAAGGTATCTGTTTGCGTCAGGTGGGGGAACACGCACCCTCGTAGAAGCACTGGATTTTGACCAGCTCAATCCCTCTCTCGACTTCGCGCGCGGCTTGGGACGCCTCTTGAGCGCGTTGAACGCGGTCAATTGGAGTCGCTCGATGAACGAGCCGAAGTTGACCAGCTACCAGGGATCAGCCGTAAAAACGAGCTCAAAGGGAGATCGACGCACAGGTAACATATCCTGCGGTCCCGGCCGCCTGCTCCTGCTCGAATTGCCAGCGGAGAAGACGCAGCAAGGTGAGATGCTCTCTGTGAGCGTGTTAGGCAGCGGCAACAACAATGAAGACAACGGGCAGCGTACGGAATCGCGTTGAGGGCGTCAACCTCAATGGTGGGGAACACGGAGAATGGAGTTGGGATGGACAAAGCCGGATTAAGGGATTGGCTGCCGCTGGTAGTAAGCATGTTGAGGGAAGGAAGAGGACGAGGAACGCCAGCACAGCTTAGTTGGTGGTACGTGCAGACTGTTCTAGACCGCGACTAAATCGGCGATTTACATCGACTCAACTTGGGGGATACCTCTCCAACTCTGCGTGCACCAGACGTTGAATTTGCGGCGCTATCGACACAGAGAGCAATATTCAACACCGCTCTTGGAAGTAAAAGGTAAAGAGATGACACCGGCGCCTCGTCGTCAACGGAGAGCTCGAAACTCGGCTTAACCGGTGGCGACAACATAGTACGTTGATATCGGACAGGTCTAGGCGTGTGGCTCATTGCAATTGGGTGAGCCCGGAAGCCAATGTACGGAAGCAAAGTATGCGTATTTTGTAATCTTATGTCGTTGCCGCTGAGGGATTTTTGGGGCTAGCGGCTACCTTGGAGTACAAACAGACACAGTAGTATTTTTCACGAGCCTACATAACCAGTATGCGTAATTTTACGAGAGCTAGTTTTTTTTTTTGGGACCATCGGCGACGCGCAAGTATCAGTAGTAGTCCAAGCCATACAGCAGTCCATCCCATTCCTCGTCAAAACGAGCCTGGTAGTGCTCCTCCTCCTCTGCCTGCACGCGATGAACAGCGTTGAGCTTGAAAATCTTCTCGCGAAGCTCAGCAATCGTATCCGCGATCTCGCGGCAGCGGATATGGTGCTTTTTGAACGCGCCGGATGCGGCCCGAGCCCGTGCGAGGGCGCCAGCGAGGCCCTTCTGGTCGTCCTGGGCCCTGGCACGCTTCTCGTCGGAAGCGGCAACACCATATTCCCAAACGGCATCACGCTTCGAGGCCTCCACGGTCCGGAAATCGCGACGGCACTCCTTAAGAGTGTCCTTTATGTCGTCGATCTGCTTGACCGTGTCGCGACGCGCAGCAGCAAATGCATGGACCATGGCGTCGCGCTGGAGAGCGCTCAAGATCTTGTCGCGAGTAGGGAAAAGGGGATCTGAGTGATAGTAAGCGAGCGTAGCAGGAAGGGAGAGGACAACAGACGCACCTTCGTCGTTGAAGATGAGTGTATCAACTGAAGTGGTGCGGTACTTGCTCGTTGCCGATGCGGCCGATGCTGAGAGGAGAATTAGAGGCGCAGTACTAGAGAAGATCAAGCCCTCACGGGAACGAGAGCGAGAGCGACGATATTTGCCATGAAACTGGGCGACAATCATCGCATTGTTGAGGGAAGCGTTGGACTCGACGGAGCCTAAGAGTAAGTCAGAGAACATCCAGGAAGAGAGGGAGAGGGAGGAGATACGAACCAGCACGTTGAAATTCCCCGTCCTCGTTTGTCTTGAGGCGCTTTTCGGCCGTGTCGACAGCCCCTGCCCGGCGTTTGCGACGAGGCTCGACCAAAGTGGCCAAACCAAAGCTATCTGTATTGGGATTAGCAAAAGCCCGAGATATGAGGGATGCCCATACCGGGGCTCGGGGAGCGACTGATCGTATCCGAGACTGGGGAAGTAGACCTAGCTTGTGCACGAGCTGCGGTAGGGTCAGGTTCTCAGAAGGTTGAGAAAGTCTGAAAATGGACATACCTTGATCGCCGTACATCAGGCCTGAAAAAGTTGGCGACGGCATCGATTTGCGCGCCGTCGGCGAGGGCGAGGAGTTTTCGGTGTTCTCGAGCTCGAAGGCGCTTCCGAGCTTGGAGGCGCGTTCGAGCTGCTGGGGGGTACTTTCGAGCTCAGAGAACGGGAGCTTGGGCGATGTTTTCTCGGACAACGTCGACGAAGGCGAGATATCTTTGTGTCGCGCTGGCCGCGGGACGAGGTAAGAAGCAAGTTTGGAGGGTGTGGTGCATTCGCACCTTGACGCTTGAGGTCCGGGGGATCAGGGAGAGGAGCTGCGCGAGCGGAAGTACGACGTCGCAGAGTCGTCGGACATTGGGAGAGAGAAGGAATGGAAGAAAGGACACAACGAGGGAGCTATACTTGTACGGAGTATCCATGCGCTCAGCTGTCGTTCCTAAGCAAAGTGGGGCTCAAGCCAGTACGTGTTTACGGCGCTAAATGTGGGAGGAAAAGGTTGGTGGTCCTTGTTCTCGATCCAGGGCCAAAAGTTTAATGCTCGGGAGCTTTGGGCTGGAAGAGATCAAGATTTCGATCTCGACAAGGTACACCACGCACCAGTAAACAAACTCACTTGCTTTAGTCCACCACCGCCCACCCACAGACATGTCTTCCCGACCATCGTCCACAACCGTGCCCGCCGATAGGCAGATCGCCTCGTCGCATATGTTATCGTCCTCGGGGACTGGCGCAGGAGTAGACACAAGCGCGAGCGGTGTCGCGCTGGTAGCATCACCTCTGCGCACTAGCCCGTCCGGTTCCTCCGCAACATCGAACGTGTCTGCCGACGGCGATACGATTACTAGTGCTTGTACACCAGTCCCGTCCAACACACGGTCCCCAGACGCGTCCTCGCCAACACAGTCGCCGCCCGGCGGGAGATTCTGGCGTGCCAACACCTCCCATACACGAGCTGGACGCGTCAAATCTGCCCGTGCGCGAGCCGGACGCGTCGAATTCGTCTCAACGCAAGCCTGACGCGTCCACGTCGTCCAAGCACCAGCCCGACGTGTCGGGCTCGTTCCCGCGCAAAACCAGCGCGTCGTCCGCATCGCGCTCATCCGCCACAGTCAACCGTCCTCCTGGGCAAAAGAAACGCGGAAATCCAGGTGATTTTTCGCCGGCGCGGCTGGAGTGGCTCGCGCGATGGCTTCCGGAGATGACGAGGCACTTTGAGGCGTCTAAAGGGCGGCAGCAAGTTGGTCAGAAACGAGACAGCACACATCCATACGGACGAGCGTACGAGGAGTACTGGAGCATCTTTCCTGTCGGACTTCCACTGAAGCAAGATCCGCCGAGCGACGATGCCGACCTCGACAAATTCAAGCTCCCCGAGACCCCAGAAACGAGCAAAACTAAAAAAGAGATCGAGAAGGTTAGTGATTGTTGGGCCAGTCGAGCGACAATACTTACTGTGGTTGAACAGAAACTTGCTGGTTGGTGGACGCGCGCCCGTCTCAAGGCGTCCAACGCCGTGAAGGACCCGTTTGAAGGCTTCGTCAGTCAGCTGCGTGCTCCCGCTGAACGTCCTCGCCGGCTCCAGCCGGTTCACTGCTATATGAAGCTGGAGGAGTTTGCGCCGCGAATTCAGGAAGAATTAGAGGCGCAGGGGTACGGCAGCAAAGCCAGCGCGGGAGACTATTGGCCCGCGGTATTCCATCGCCACCAAACTTTATAACGAGGAAAGCGAGGAAACGAAGAAGCGCGTGTTGAGGGAAATCGAGGCCGAATATCAGGACGCAATCGACGAGTACGAGTATCTGAAGAGCACAAACATGAGCCGCACAAGCGAGGAACAAGACAAGTAAGAGATGGTGTCCGTACCTTGGATGAATATACTGATGTTATTATAGAGCACGCCGCCAGTTGGCAGTCGTTGTTCAGCCGTTTCTTGATTTACTGCAACGATACGTCGGCGGAGAGTTGACTTTACTGTTTGCAGACGTACACACAAGTATTATGGGCGTGCCCGACGTGAGGGTCTCGAGGTATTGTCTTTCTTGTCGTCGAGAAAGAAACGAGGCTGAGAAGCGTCAGTTTTCACACAGGGTATGCGAGTGATGACACGCCTACGCACCACAAATTCCCGAAAGCTGCTCCGGGCGACTATGATATCGTAACGCAGCGCTTCTCCGCGTTTGTGGCCAATGCATGTCAGTGCTGTTATCGGGCTGGTAGAATGGTTGATCAATGACTGCAGATATTGCGGACGTTGGCGGTAATCCAAAAGAAAACACACCTTCTGTCGAGCCCGGAGCACCAGCGGACGCAGCAGCAACACGCATCTCCAATAGCGACCATTCAGCAGCAGCAGAAACGAGTGGCTCGGCAAGCGCGCCAAAATCTCCCGCCTCAGCGGTACCCTCCTCCAATCTTGCCGCGTCAACTCTCTCCCCGAGTACCACCGCATCGCGTGCCCCGCCCGCCCCCGCAAAATCCGCGACGCGTGGGTCGGCGATAGCCCCGAAATCTGCTGCCTTGACATCCGCCCCGGATATCGCGGCGCATGCATCCGCACCAACAGCCTCCGCACCATCTGCTGCGACGGATGCGCAGTCATTGATATCTCCCGCAAACCCGCCTCCTCCTCCGAAAGTTACCGAAGAGCAGTTGCGGCTCTTCTCCGGCTTGCGCGATACTCCAGGGCCGTTCCTCGTGGCTTCGGTTATGGCTATGCCGCTGGCCGAGCGTTCGGCCCGGATTGCGCGGTTGAGATCCATGTCGGCGTATGAGCTGGGGCGGGAGAATAATATCGCCAGTAATCATGCGTTCCTGGAGAAGCTCGGGCTGGCTGGACCGAAGGCCATCACTCTTACTTCCTCGTGGAGCTTGCATCCGGCGTTCCCGAAGGGCCAATCGGCCAGAAAACGCGCTCGGCGGGATAATGCCGAATGGACGGGGAGGGACAAGGACGAGGACGAGGACGACTCGTCGAGCTCGGAAGAAGATGACGATGTCGGTGATGCGCGTCCGGAGACTGCGCCGGAGGGCAGGCCAGTATCGACTCGACCGTTGCGTCAACGCAAGATCCCCGCGTCCGCGGGTGTTCGGTCGATGAGCGGAGGGTGGGCGTTGACGGGGAAGGCGTTCCTGTTGGAGTCGAGGTACGCCTCGTCGGCGTTGTGGGCGGAGATTGTGGAATTGTGGTATGAACACCAGGAGCGCCACGGCTTCGACTCGGGCGTGCGTGGTTGTCCCGCTTCGCCTTGGGAGCCGTACTAACCCTGCGATAGAGAAAGGGCTTGTCTGCAAAGACCCGCCCCGCCCAAATCGCGTACTGGGTCGGACGCGCACGTCCCTCTCCCCATAATCCGAATATCCCCAACGTTGATAAGTTTGCTGAAGCCGTCGTAGCCTGGTGGCACGACGTCAACCCGGACTGGCGCAAGACCGGGGAGGAGCTCGGGCGGAAGAGCGGCGAAGAGGACTGGGAGGGCTTGGACGCGCCGGGCGTAAACGGGATGTACAACGTCCTCGTTTGTATGAAGTGGTGGAGAGAGGCGGCGAAGGGAGAGCCGGGGCTAGACTGGGAGAAAACAGTCGATGATATTGCGTGGGTTCTGCGCGAAATGGGATGGTCAGTGTTTGGCCAGCGGAAGTATTTCGAGCTTACTGACTGGTTGTGGGCGAAGCGGAGCGCCTGGTGAAGGGGGCACGATGGATTTGGATGATGAGACGCCGGGGTACGTTGTTTCGAGACCCAGAGTTGCTGTTTGCTGAAGATGCTGAACAGGAAAGAAGAGACGCGTGATGGAGATGTTGACGAGGCGAATTCCGAAACGCGTGGCGACGATGCGATGGATGTAGACAAACCTGCACCAGGGTACGTCGCCGAAATCTACACCCTTGGTACTCGCCAAGCTAACAATGATGCGTATGTAGGACACTCGGCGAAAATTTCGGCGAACTGGCGGGGTGATGAGGGACACAAAAACCAAAGGGACGACCTGGATGCGCTCGCAACGACTGGTCACAGGCGCCCACAACATCGCTGAATGTATTTTTTACACTCCGAATATATTTATCTCCATTGCCCAATTTGGATTTGGCTGAGAAATAATCAAATATTGGCTGCTGTATTATCCCATGACAAATTGGCAATATTTTAATCCACTGCACCGACAGCGCAAGTATTCCCCAAATAGTTGCATCACCCCCCAACAACCGCAGGGCGAGATCCAGGGATCTTTGAAAATGACGGTACAATAGGATGCAGGGATATTTGCAATTGAGTTCACTGCACTTGCTCGCTCTGGACTCGACTCACGATGGTCATATTAGGGCTTGCCAGAAGATGGCAATCGTTGTCCAACCTTTCCTTGACCAGCTCCAAGCTATCGTTGGAGGTCACCTAACGTTGTTGACCGCCGACATCCGCATCAAGATGGACGTCCCCGACATTCGCGTCTCCAGGTACGGATTCTTTGTACGCAGGTTCACCGCCTTAAATTCCGCAGCTTCCATGCCGGATATGCGTCAGACGACACGCCAGCCCACCATCGGTTCCCGAAGGCAGCACCGAACGACTACGCGACCGTCCTGCAACAATATTCTGTGTTTGTCGCAAATGCTTGTGAGTGGGAATTGAAGAGTTTGAACGAGGTACTCACGGGGCTCAAGTCATAATCGACAACGGTGGCACTGCGAGTTCCTCCATCCTTGCCGCTGCGCAAAAGATTGGGGCGGCACAGACATCAACCACCATCCAACAACAGGAAGCCGAGCAGCTCATGCAGCCAAATGCAAGCGCGCCTCCGCCCCAAACTCCAGCAGATGCTGACCCAAGGCCGTCGAAAAAGACGCCAGCGTTGGAGGTCACTCCGCTGCCACCCACCGGGTCCCCGTCTGGATCTTCAATCGATACCGACCCGATTCCGAAGGGGCCTGCGTCGGCGGACCCTCCCCCCGCCGTCTACTCGGTCCCCGCCCGTCTCCGCACAGTCAACAGCACGTATGTCGATTGCCACCGACGCGCAGGCGCTGCCTTCCGCCCACCTCAATCCGACTCCACCGACTATTTCCGAGTCCGACATGAGGCTTTTCCGTGTTCTCCGGGTTAACCCGGGGCCATTCCTCGCTGCCGCTGTCCTTGCGTTGGGTCCCGTCGAGCGCGCCAATCGAATGGCATTGCTTCGCATAATGACCCCATACGAGATTGAACGCAAGAACACAATTGAGCGCAACAACACGTGGTGAGGAACCTCCAGCTATGGGATGGCGCGGGAAAGATTGGTGGACCCAGCTGGGCGGGCGCCCGTGCGGCCTTTCCTCGTTCGCGCAAGTCGAGAAAGCGCTCTCGGTACGACAACGCCGAGTACGATGGACGGGGTTCCGATGATCCCGATACCAGCTCCAGTGAGTCGGAAGAGGAAGAGAGTGGAGGGGATGGGGACGGAGGCGGCGATGGGGAGAGGAGCGATGAGGATAAGGAGATTGCTGCGCCGGCAACGAAGGCCAATGTGCTGACCAAACGGCAGCGGAAGCTCGCGTCGAGCTCAAAGATGCCTGAGAGTCAAGCTTGGACCGTGTCGGCGAAGGCGTACTTGCTAGACGTCGCGCCCGCTGTTCCGATATGGACGACGGTGGTTGAAAGCTGGGCTGCTCGGGAGGAAAGTCTGAAACACACGATGCCGGTAAGTAAGACGTATTTCTCGCCAGGTCAGCGCTCACCTAGCCCAGGAGAAGAGAAAATCGCTGCCTGCTAAGCTGCGCCCCGCCCAGATCGGGCATTGGGTGCAGCGTGCTCGCCCTTCTGCGTACAAGCCGCAGATCGCAGACACGTCGGCGTTCGGAGAAGAGTGTTGGCGCTGGTGGGAAGCGGTCAACCCGGACTGGCGGAAAGGCAGTGCGGTTGGCAGAGGTTTGGGACGGGACGAGAATGGCGCGGCGTGGGGTGTGTTGGAGACCGGTGGCGTGAATGGCACCTATAACGTGCTGGTATGTCTCAAGTGGTGGCTCCAGGCTGGCAAGGGAAAGCCAGGGGAGCGTTGGGAGAAGCTGGTTGACGACGTGAGTTGGGTTTTAGACCAGATGAAAAGGTGCGCACCATTTTATCATCCGGACCGCGATATTGACGGGTGGTAGTGCTGCTGGCCAGCCGGCGGAGGGAGATTTGATGGACGTGGACCGTGTTGAGGAGGATGGGATAACGAGGCTAGAGGAAGGCGGGGAAGGACCCAAAGGCGCATGGGCACATGGACGTTGATGAGCAAGAAAACGCACAGCTGACTGCGGAAATGTGATGCTGGAGCGGGATTGGTGTGTTTCTTGGTCTTCTATTGCGCGGGTAGAGATTCTTTGTTATGGCATTCCTATTCTGTGGTAATTTGTTTTTCTTACCAAAAAATGTCCCATCAATTTTATCAGTCCCATCAATGCCATCAAAAGTATTATTTCATTGTCACACATCCTGAGGGATTATTATTATTATTTTTTTTGCGAATTTTTGAGCACCCCATCACTGCCATCACTGCCATCACTGCCATCAGCCATTGGAACCATCTCCGCATTTGGCGCATACCGTTGCAGCCCGCCCCCACCACTGCCCTGGCAAAGCCCAGTAAGATTTACAATTGCTCCCCGCTGAGGTGAAGCAATATTTACAATTCATCCAACTGCATTTGCTGTCTGTTCCTTGAATATGTTGGTCCAATCCAGGACGCCTCCGCTCCGTTCCGGACGGGCGGAGGTGACCTGTGATTTTCCCACGTCCTCCGACGTTGTGCATATATGCGTTCGGACCTCATAACTTTGGGCGAACAATACTCTACTCTGTTTCCGCCATGTCACTCCGCTCCGAGTGATCTCCGATCCCTTCATGGGGCGGAGATCATCTCCGACTTTCCCACGCCTTCTGGAGTTGCACACTTGGTGTGTTTTGGATTGTACATGTGGTTCGAACTTCGAAGGAGAACGAACTCCCGATTCCTCTGCTTCCGCTTCTCCGCCCCTAGCTCCGTCTCCGTTCCTGATGGTCACGAGCCAAGACGGGTCGCATTGCAAAAACCCGACCATCCTCCCGCCACGTGCACGACGCGTAACAGTCCTCGAGAGTCATCGTGTAGTGGTTGTCGTCGTCGAAGGGATCGGACGAGCTGCCACCAGTGTTTGTGGTTGGAGGTCGTAATGTAGTGGCACGAAGCCTCTTGACGGGACTGGATGGTTCGACGGGGAATGCTTTGCTGTGCACGCGTCGGTTGCTGGACAGACTTTCGATGGAGTGGTAAACGAGACTTTCATGCTGAGGCGTAGGAATTAATTCGGATATATTGTAGCTTCGACTCGTCTCTGGGCGGTGAGACTGACGGTTTCGACGCTGGACGCGAGGAACAAAGGATTGCGGAGGATTAGAGGACATGTGTAGTGTATGGCGAAGGGAAGACGGAAGAGTAGTTTCAGATCAACACGCAGTGTCACATCTCTGTAACGTGTCTCGGTCAACCATACGCAAAACTGGAGGTTGAACCAGGTGCGACGCGTCCGGAACGACGTGCATATCTACATCTTTATGAGCCCCAGATGCACCAGATGCGCCAGATGTGCCATCGCAGCGCCCTCTAGCATACAAACACCACCGATACATCAGCCACGCAACACCTGTTTCGAATGGCCGTCTCTACCTGCTGCAACGCCGTTATTTCGACACTTCTTTCCGGAATTCCAAGTCGACGTACTGTGGACTGGACCCGCCTCAGCAACCGGAGAACGGACTAAGTCCACCAACATTCAGATTAGGTTGGTTGCCTCCCTGCTCTTTCCTCCTACGTCCATGTCCACTTACTACTGTAGGAGCGCAAAGTGCGAGCCGCTGCCCCCGGAGGACAAGGGCAAGCTCATCATCCGCGTAACTCGAAGCTTCCCAAATCGTGGAAGGTACTGGTTGTACGCACAAGAGAGCAGAGCTAACTTGTTTCCAGGCGCTTCTACAAGTGTCCAAGTTGCAAGAACTTTTGTTAGTTGTCGAGCCTTTCTCCTTGTTCATCGCTAACTTGAACAATCTAGCCCACTTCGCAGACGAAATGCCGAAAAAACCACTCGTTCCGTGCGACATGAATTCTGAGGAGCTCGTCAATTATGAAGCAGATGTCGCACTGTTTGAAAAAGGTTTGTCCGACCTTTGTGGGTACAGGGCGCATTCGTTGACGGTTTGGCAGAAGAAAAGGACAAAACTGGAGCCGCCCGCGCAGCCAGCCGCTCAGCCAGCCGCGCCCCAAACGCCAGCAAAGGTCGCGCGCTTCCGCAGTGCTCAGGGTACTCCACCTGCAAGTCCATCCCGCCCAGCCACCCAACCTCCGGCGTACGCCGCGACTCCTCCACGTCCCGCAGAATTCTCTGCCCTCACTGCGTAGAATTGACAATAAACACCTAGTGCAAATATTAAGCATATACGAAATATGCTTAACATTTGCAAAAGCATATGCTTAGTATTTGCTTAATATTTGCACCCTAAGTAAATATTAAGCATATTTGGTATATGCTTAATATTTGCTTCGTATATGCTTAATGTTTGCACAAGGTGCATATTTTGAATATGCTTCGCATATGCTTAATATTTGCACAAGGTGTATATGTTGAATATGCACAAGGGGCATATTGTCAAGTATGCACCTTGTGCATATTTTAATTGATGTAAGAATCCATCACTGTCAATCAATGGGATTCTGATTTGGATTCCATGGTACATGTAGCTCGGCCGTCCCTGCTTCCCCTGGGATCATCCAGGGGTCAATTCTGTAGCGCCAAGCGAGGAGAGTAAGACGCAAGTTACCGCGTATTTGTAAGCGCAGCCGTTCCAGAGATATTCGCAAATTACTCTGGGCCTCACGCTTGCCACATGCCCTAAATCAGGAACCACTCTACCCCTCAGCTTCATCCAGGGGGCGATCCTGTAGCGCGAAATGCGAGAGGTAGGATACAAGTTACCGCGTAATTTAATACGCAGGCGTTGCAGAGATATTCACAGATTACTCTGCGCCTCATGGCTGCCACATGCCCCAGAGCAGTGAATACTGCGCCCCCCAGCTTCATCCAGGGGTTGTTTCTGTAGCCCAAAGTGGGCTGAACACGATGGAAGTTTCCGCATCCCTGCACGACAAGCCGTTGAATAGATATGAATAAATTACTCCCTGCCCAATGGTGCAAACAGAGGTGATTAGCCCGGGTTGACTTTATTTTGCAGTCATTTGGTGTAGTGGCTAAGTTCCCATGCCCGCGGTCTCTTCCATGAGGTCCTTTGTTCAGTTCTGCCTCTTCCCTGATTTGTTTCACATTTTTCCTTTTATTTGAAACTCTCTTTTTCCCACTTGGCTCACCCTGCCGCGGGGGAACCAACTTTTTTAGCAGATCCTTTTTATTTTTATTGACTCCAAAATTTCCCGTTGGCTTGAAAATTCTTGGATGGCGTTCAAAAGCAACTTCCAGGGCTGTGACATGCCACGTCTCCCTCAGAGTTTAAGGTAATGAGCTCATTCGCATTCACAATGTAGGCCTTTCCATTCCTGCACATTTTCTTGTTCCCGCTCATATTTTTGTAAGAAACCCACATTTGCAATCTGTCACACAAACAAGTTTTTGGATGAGTTTTGGGCACATCCCCGGGGCTGGTATTTGCATCGGAAGGAAAAAAAGGAAGTAGGATTAACAACTAGGTAACTCCCCATGTACACACACTACCACTACAGTATTCACAATGCCAATTTGAAAAGATAATTACTTGCAGAAAGAAAAAAAAAAATCTGCAGATTTATATCAGCACTTCCTGAATGCAACAGGCCAAATGCGAAAATCTACTTCGTGTCAAGCGCCTTTGGCTGATCCACAGATGGAAATTTTGCTAGTTGCTTGTTCTGAGGTATTTTTCTTTTTTTTTTGCAGACATGAAATCCCCTGAAAAAAATCTAATTTCCTTTGAAAAAAAAGACATGGAAGAAGTACCCATAGCTATGTTTTATTGACCTTCAGATCCTCCCCACTAGTCCTCCGGCCTCTGGGGTTGCCCTTATAGGAGAAACAACTCTATATAGAATTAACCAGTCAAGATTCCATCCTACGACGGCCTGTGCAGCAACTCTGAATATAGCTCTGGCCCTGCCTTGCCTTTTCCCAATCTTGCTCCCTCATCCCTAGCTCACAATGACAAACCCAACAGTGTGGCTCTGGATTCCGGACGTCCACCCTCCCCTGCGGTCACTACCAACACTCCTCTCGCCCATCTGAAGGACATGATGGAAGCACTTTCTCCAGACCCTAATACCCTCTTTGCCAAATAAAACTATCACAGCCACCACCGCCAAAGAAGAACCACAGGGGGTGTCTTTGGGAGGGTACCTTGCTCACATTGTCTAGGTGTTCAACGGTTGAATCATACACCGTGACTTTCTCCACCTTGGTCAACTTGTGTGTGGGAAGATTGAGATAATGGGTAGCCTTGAAGAGACTGTTAGAGACTGACCAAAATTGTTCTAAGGCAGTCTACGGACTCTTTACGGTACCATCATAAATCCAGTGTTATACCCCGTAACAGCCTGGGTGGAAAGGAGTTGTATCCAACAACTCCTTGTCTCACTCTAGACTCCCTTGCTGATAGAGATGGAAGATGGCTGTGCACGCCAGCTCTGAGAGGAGTGTTAGCTGCAATCACGAGAACACAATAGCACATACCAAAGTCTCCTTCCTGTGCTTGTGACACTTCTTCAACTTCTCTGATTCTGATTTGCTGTCCTATCACATATCCCACTGCATCAATGGACTACCCATCAAAATATGGCTCCTATACACCTCTTAATCACTGTCAGGTATGAGATATGGAGCCTTTCAGTCAACCAGATATAAAAATAAGAATTTTCATGATTACATACAGGATCTCACCAGGCCGGTTGTCAAAACTGCAGTTCACTGGAGTGTTAAGTGCCGTGCGGAATGGTACGGAACAAGGCGGAGGGGACGGAGTTGGGACGGAGGACACACAAAGGATTCCACAACACTTGCGGGAAGTGAGCAGCTGTCTTGGACCAACATTGTGCGTCGTAGAGGAGACGGAGACACGACGAGATGTCAGAGTCAAGGGAAGCAGGGACGGCCGAGCTACATGTACCATGGAATCCAAATCAGAATCCCATTGATTGACAGTGATGGATTCTTACATCAATTAAAATATGCACAAGGTGCATACTTGACAATATGCCCCTTGTTAATGCATATGGCAAAACAGATTTCTTCCGGTCTCGCCGTTTCGCCACGGCGCTGCCATTTCGCCGCTCTTGGTGCCACAGTGGCGAAAGAGCAATGATGTAAATAAATTTTGGATGTATTTACAGCAGTGCCTCGATATTCCAACCACCTCGGGACCTCCCCTTGACGACATTAACCCGTTGGACCTCTTCCTGCGGAACCACATTGTCCAGGGCCTGCTTGACGAGCGCAAAATCGTAGATGTCTCCGGCCATCAACGATAACTCGCTTGCTTTCTTGTGCTTCCGAGAGCGCGTTGGAGCCTCGGCTTCTTCTCCTTCATTGCTCCCAGTATCATCCTCTTCCTGATTTTGCTCCTCCTCCTCTAGCTCGCGGTCCAAATCCTCGAAAATTGCATCAACACCCCGAATCCGCTCATCTCCTTCTGGGCCACCCTCCATCGGAGTCTCCCAGCTCTCGAGCAGCTCATCGCGGTCCAACGGAGTTGTGTTCTCAACGGAGACGCGTGTCGATCCGGCCGAACTGGAAACTCCCGGGCTCGCAGCGGCTGTCGGTGTCCCTGCCGCAGACTTGGAGGAGGAGGTCTTTTTTGGGCGGAGTACGGCTGCGGGCCTCCTCTACGAGGTTGCTCCGGACTTTGGCCAACTTTGAAAATGTCTCGACGCCCAGGCTGTTGCGCTTTGGCGACTGGATGCCGTTGCACATCGAGAACAGCCGCTCAATCTCAGCTGAGTGCGGCGTTAAACCCAACAGCCCGGTGGCAAGTTGCTGCAGTAAGAGTTGTGCCGAATGCTTCCGCCACCATCCCAATGCGTCCCGCTGTCCGCCTGCAAACGGTTCCTTGCAGGCGGCGTACACATCGATCTTGCTAGCCAGTAGCGCCCCGTCCTCCTCCTTCCAGCCCCATTTCTCCACAGTTTGCAGCGCTGTATGTTTGTAGTCACGAAGCGTGAAGCCGGGAACCTCCAGAACGACAAACTTGCGGCAGAGTGGGTGCAGGAAGAGCGTGAAGCGATGAATCGGTGTTGCCATCTGCCGGAAGCGCTTGTCCACGACGCGTTCGGCGTACTGCTTGAACTCAAGGAACTCTCCGGAGTCGTCTTCCTGGACGTCCAATAAGGACAGCTGACGCGCCGCACTGAGCAGGTTCAGCATGCAGTCGGCTAAGGTCACCGCCCTGCCCTCCGACGCCGCGATGGCGTCAACGAACGGCCGCGCGACGCGGGTTACACGCTCCAACCACGGCCAGAGGTCGTCCTCGATGTCCTTGACAATGCGGATGATGTCGGCATTAACAGGAGAGAGGCCGTCTGCGGGTTTACGTGCGTCGGGTCGCGCGACAAGAACACTGAGCGGTGTGTGGTGCGCAGACACGCTCATGGCAAGGAGAATGAGGGCATACCAGCGGGACTCGCAGTTCTTTTTGAGGCCCCTGGTAATCTTCTCGGCGAGGGCAGCGGCTTTGAGTTGACCGCCCCAGTAGTGCGAGCCGTTAAAGAAGGTCACAACACGATTGGCTTTCTGCAGCACAGCCTTCGCGGCCGCATAGCGGCAAATCTCGCCAACGAGAGTATTGAGTTGATGAGCCCAGCACGCGAGCGTCTATTAAAACTCGAGTGAGCACTATATTTTTTTTTTTAACAATGACCAAGTACACGCACAATAATCCAAGGATACTTCTCTCCAAAAAGCCGTCGGAAGGCTTTCATGACATTCGGGTTGTCCGTTACAAGCCCGAGGAAGCAGCTAGCGTCCTCGATGCCCATCTCGGACATCGCGGTATCGGCCGCTTCGAGCAGCTTCTCTGCATTTCCGCGCTTCCCGGTCACGTCCTGCAGCCCCATAACAACTGTCGGCTCTCCGACGCGCCCAGCAGCAGCACCGTACAGCGAGCGGCGGAGCTCGTCCTCCCACCCATCCAAAATGAGTGTGGCACTCCGTTTCATCTCCTGCAACGCGTCGACTGACTCAAGATGGACACGGCTGTGCTCGGAATCGAGCAGCAATGTCGACATGACTGTCCGGGACGCGATTTTGAAGGACGGGCGGAGCTCATTTGCAAAGTCGGCGAGGAAGAGACTGTCGGCCTGCAGAAAAGCCGTGTTGGAATGGATGAGGTAGCGGAGAAGTTTGCGATTGGCGGAGTCCTCTTGGGCAGTTGTCATAGGACGGTCAACCACCCCATCGAGGTTCAGCTGGGTCTTCGGTTTCTTATTTGGCGGTGGCTTGGTTGTGGCATTGCTGGCATTGTTGTCCTCCTCCTCCTCGGGGGCAGCGCGCTTGGCCCCGCTCTTCTTGGATGCAACGAGGACGTGGGCTGCTGTCCGCGCTGCTGCGGGTGCAGAGTGGCATTTTGTGGAGGAAGAGATGTGGTTGGCGAGGCGGTTTTCGCGATGCTCGAGTTCTTCGCTGCAGTAGTTGCAGCTGTAGATTTTCCGCTTGGAATTATTTTCCTTGAGCCGGAGGTAGGTGAAATGGGCCACATAGAACGTGTTGAGCTCGCGACCACCGCTCATGGTGGATGTGGCGCGGGGGCAAGGTAGAAAAATACCCATCAATATGCACCACCAGCTGAATATAAGCGCGTACGGCCTCGCGCCGAAGGGACAATGGATTTTTGGTGCATTGAGACCGTGTTAATGGACTACATTGTCCAATCCCCAAAAATAAACCGCGTCCCAATTGCCACCATTTGCCACCCTTAGTAATCCCTCGTGACCGCTTCGCCTGGCAACGCCACCCTGGCGATTGGCTTATTGGCGAATCATTTCGCCAAAGCCAGCAGCTTTACCCCTTGTGCATATTCAACATATACACCTTGTGCAAATATTAAGCATATGCGAAGCATATTCAAAATATGCACCTTGTGCAAACATTAAGCATATACGAAGCAAATATTAAGCATATACCAAATATGCTTAATATTTACTTAGGGTGCAAATATTAAGCAAATACTAAGCATATGCTTTTGCAAATGTTAAGCATATTTCGTATATGCTTAATATTTGCACTAGGTGTTTATTGTCAATTCTACGCAGTGAGGGCAGAGAATTCTGCGGGACGTGGAGGAGTCGCGGCGTACGCCGGAGGTTGGGTGGCTGGGCGGGATGGACTTGCAGGTGGAGTACCCTGAGCACTGCGGAAGCGCGCGACCTTTGCTGGCGTTTGGGGCGCGGCTGGCTGAGCGGCTGGCTGCGCGGCGGCTCCAGTTTTGTCCTTTTCTTCTGCCAAACCGTCAACGAATGCGCTCTGTACCCACAAAGGTCGGACAAACCTTTTTCAAACAGTGCGACATCTGCTTCATAATTGACGAGCTCCTCAGAATTCATGTCGCACGGAACGAGTGGTTTTTTCGGCATTTCGTCTGCGAAGTGGGCTAGATTGTTCAAGTTAGCGATGAACAAGGAGAAAGGCTCGACAACTAACAAAAGTTCTTGCAACTTGGACACTTGTAGAAGCGCCTGGAAACAAGTTAGCTCTGCTCTCCTGTGCGTACAACCAGTACCTTCCACGATTTGGGAAGCTTCGAGTTACGCGGATGATGAGCTTGCCCTTGTCCTCCGGGGGCAGCGGCTTGCACTTTGCGCTCCTACAGTAGTAAGTGGACATGGACGTAGGAGGAAAGAGCAGGGAGGCAACCAACCTAATCTGAATGTTGGTGGACTTAGTCCGTTCTCCGGTTGCGGATGGTGTTCTGGTGCACAATCAAGGATGGATGGAACGTGCTAGGACATAAACGTACCACGTTATGGTCAGAGAGACTTTTCGTTGTCAGACGGAGTCGTTGGAGGATTTCCTCCTTGGCCTCGTCGCGAGCCTTGGGTTTTGCGAGAGATATCGGACTGCCAAGTGGTAAGACCACCAGAGGATCACTGTTGGCGTTGATGCGGACTCCGTTGGCGTCGAGGCAAACAATCCCGTCGTGGTAGTCGTAGACGTAGTGGTGGGAAGTATTGTGCATAGTGAGATAGACAACATGGGGGGTGGAATATATGGCCAAGCGCACAATTGGAGTGGCGTCTGCAGCGGCGCTTGCTGTAAACGGAAGGGCAACAAAAGGGGTGGGCTGAGTTGCTGCATACAACGGGGAGGAACCTTGTCCCCACGTGAAATGCAGGGACCGCGCTGGAAGTGAGCGAAGTTGACGGTGTTGGTGGCTAAATCCAAAAACGGGAGTGTCACATCTGTCATCGCTTTCAAATCTCAAGTCAACCTCCAGTCAACCTCAAGCCTCAAAGCCCTTATCGCGCCGCCTCTCTGGGTTTCACTCAGGGAGTGTCGGGGTTGTCGAGGGTGGCGGACGTGTCAAGCGCCGTATCGGCCGATTTGGCGCCCATCCACTTGGGTTTGACCTTGTTGTGCTCCAGCTTGTTGTTCGCCACTTGTAATTGTCTCTTTTTGTCCGCCTTTCCATTCTAACCGCTCTTCAGAGCTTTTAAGCCGCCTGACACCCTTTTCGCCGTCTCATGGATTACCACCCACTTGATTGCGCTTGTCGCGCTCGCCGCTGCCCCGCCCTCAGCAACTCCTGCATATCCAGTGCCGCTACAAGCACGATCGGTTTGTTCCTCCCCTCCCCGTTCAACCACCTCATGCAGTCAGAACTTTCCAAATTTCCGGGGCTCCCTCCCCGCGGCATTTGCAAACAATGTGAGCTGACCCATATTTGGACAGAAAATGGTGGAAAACAGTAAATCAGCCATAACTTTGTGGTTTTTGAGTTTTGGACTATGGTCTCTGAATGGGAATTGATAAGATGGATGAAATGAAGATAAAATTTATCGTGGGAAAATTGGGACAAAATAGTGATGGGAGCTCCTATATTGGGGGATTCGCTTGGTTAGGGTTAGAGTTAGGGTTGGTTAGGTCAGGATTAGGTTAGGTTAGGTCAGGATTAGGTTTAGTTAGGGTTCGGATTAGGTTAGGGGTTTGTTAGGGTTCGGGTAGGTTAGTAGGGACGTAGAAAGAAAAAGTGTGATAGGCAGTGATGAGGTCATGAACAGGCTTAACTGAGTTCACCATTAGAAAGCTGGACCTGAAAAACCCCCAGGACCACTCTTACATAAGCCCATACGCCCTTCCAATAAATACAAATAAATGCCGCATCTCAAAGCATGCACAGGGGCCCCTTCCCAAATAGGGCCCTGGTCATAGCCCTTTCGAATTGCAAAAGCCGCGGGGAGGGAGCCTGCTTTATTTGCAAATGGCCTGACTGCAACTGCTGTTGTACGTCATCGTCAAACCGGTAGATTATTATTGGGTATTACGCTCGTCGACCAAAAACGTCCATCCAGGAAGAGGTCCAACGTGCGAGAGGACGATGGGCTTCGGCAGCTCTTCTCCAGCGCTGAATACGAGGCCCGCTCACTCGATGCTCTTGTCGACGTTCTGGGAGCACTCGTTCCGGAGCCTTGCATATTGGGAGAGGTCCAGTACGACACTGGTGAGTTATTTGTGCCTTGGACGCCTCCATGGCAGCTCATTTTGTCTTCTAGAGCACCATTTCACTAATCCTATCGGTCGCTATGACGTTCTTACCCAAGTCTACATCATCTTTGGCATTATCTGCCACGTTATTGTTGGCGTTAGCGAGAATCCATGCAACTTCCTCCTCAACCTCGCCTTGATCATGATCCAGCTTGCCATGGGTGTCGATACGCGGATCGACGAGCCAACGCCCAAACAGGAGCATGTTCTTAGGCAGATACCTGCCAGTCTCGAGGCGGCGTTGAATCAATTCAGAATTGACACCAAAACGACCGTATATGCCTGTTGCCCGACCTGTCATTTCACCCATAGCCCAAAGACCGATAGACTGACTGGCGAGTTGGTATATCCAGCTAAATGCCAGGGTCGCGTCTTTCTGAAAAAGGGCCCCCGGGGCCGTCGCATGCAATGAGCCGCTTCTCGAGCCTCGGAACGGAAAGGATCAACCCATCATTGATTGCCATTGTAAACCTCAACCTTTCGGAGAACATACGCTACTGCCCCGAATTTATGTGGCTAAGCATCATTCTTGGTCCCCACGAGCCCAACCACGACCAGCTCAATTACTACCTCCGTTCAGTGGTCGACGACTTTGTCGCAGGTTGGGATTGTGGATTTCGCCTTTCTCGTACAGCGCTGCACCCTGGCGGACGCCGCGTCGATATCCTTCTCGTTTTAACGGTCAACGATCTTCCTGCTACGCGGAAGGCCATTGGCATGGCTTTCCCTAACTCCCACCATTTCTGTTCTGTCTGCGACCTCGTCGGCGTCAAAGAAATGTATCGAACCGATTTCGAGAAATGGAAACACCATAACATTGCAGTGTTACGGGCCAAGGCGTATGAGTGGCACGACACCAGCTCCCAGAATGAGCTTACCATGTTCATGGCTGTATCTCTCTACATCACACGATTCTCTGCTGTCTCGACTATGAGAAAAGTTCTGGATACAGAATGGGTCATGTGCCTGCCAGAATAGGAAAAGGGATAGGAGACTAGATTTGATGACATCAATCAAAATTGATCATTCCCATCAAATTTGATCATTCCCATCAATTCTGACTGATGCAATCAAATCTAGTCTCCTATCCCTCTTCCTATTCTGGCTGCCAGAGTGTTGCTAGCATTACTTCTGGGCATCTCCCAGAGTGTTGCGCAACACTCCTCTGCCCCAGGTGACACGCGGTGATACCTACTGTCACCTTTATTGTTTGGCAAAGTTATCTCCGCTTAAACCTCGTAGTTATAAGCAACTGCTGGACGTAGAGTACAGCAGTTTGATTATAAACGTTTTTGCCTATTCTTTGTCTCCGCCTCGACTCCGACATCTCGTCGTGTCTCCGTCTCCCCGTCGACGCACAACATTGGTCCAAGACAGCTGCTCACTTCCCGCAAGTATTGTGAAATCTTTTGTGTGTCCTCCGTCTCCACTCCGTCTACTCTGCCTCGTTCCGTCCCTACTCCGCACGGCACTTAACACGACGCCAACGCGCCAATCCCCGATGCCAACGCGCGCCGATACTCAACGCCGATGCGCCGATACCCAACGCCGACGCGCAGCCAAAAACCGATCCTCCGCGATTGACGACTGCGGATTTGGAAAAGGCGCTGTATTCTTTCACAGTCCCTGCCCTGCGCTTTGTTGCGTACTCCATTGGGCTAGATTTATCGAAAGGGTGTTCCCTCAAGAAGGAAATCGTCCCACTATTGATCAACTGGGTACGTTGTTGTTTCTATGTTTCTTCCGTCATCGTTCATTAAACCACAGCGCTACACCCAAGCGCTCGTGGACCCGAATTTCCTTCGATGGCCAATCAAGACGACTGAGCTCAAATTCATCCAGAATGTCATCGCAAAAACCGACACACCGTCGTTCATCAACTCAGTTCCTCGCAACTACGGCGAGGCAAATGCGGGCACAATCAAAGCGGCGGAATGGTATATTCTCGCCACCGTTTACCTCCCGATTGCCCTTATACTTCTCTGGGGCGATCTTGATCTCCCGAATCCGCATCTAGAGGCACTCCTCGACCACACAATGGCACTCTTCTCCGCCGTCATCATCGTTTGTCACCACACGATGACCACTCAACGAGCGACCAAGTACCACGAGCTTTTGCGGCATTGCGTTGACAGGCTCCACAAAATTCACCCCCATACTCGAGCACATGCAATGCGACCTAACGTGCACGTCGCCTTCCATATCTTTGACTTCCTTCTTGCGTTCGGCCCCGTCCGCTCGTGGTGGTCGTTCCCCTTCGAGCGGGTGATTGGTTTTTTTGCAAAAGCTCAACACCAACCAACACGTCGGTGGGGAGCTGGAGGCGACTCTCACCAAGTCGTTCTTCCGTGGAGCTCACTTGCGCCGGTGACTGCGCCGGCCCGATTGTCCGCAAGTACTGAAGGAACTCAAAAAAATGTTCGACAAGACATTCCCTTCGTACAATCTCCCCAGCGACTCCCCTCCTGCCCGCGAAAGACGGATCCCGAGCCCATTACACCAGAAACGGCGTCAATTTCTCCAGATCCAACGCCCATGTCGGCAACAGCCTTGTACTTTACTATCCATCTGCATCCGCAAAGCTAATTCCCGGAAGCATCGAAGATATTCTACAGCAGGGCACCGATATCAAATTCGTGGTGCGCCGTCAAGCCCCGCTTGCTCCCGAAGCCCGAGACCCTTTCCTACGCTACTTTCCTTACTTCCCCGCTCAGACATACTCCTCCAAGATGTCCCCCGTCGTTGATATTGTTCCGATTCATGACGTTCTCTGCCATTACGCTCGCTATAACTTTTCAAGTGACCAATGTGTAGTTGTAAACTTGAGCCAATCCTGACAATCTTAATTTCTCGTCGGTGCTAGCGCGAGTAAGTAGCCACGCATCCGCCTTACCTCCGCGTTGACCTTTGACTCCGACGTCCAACAATGGGTAGCGCCCAATCCACCACTCTCATTCTATCCCGCGATATGCCTGGCGCGTATCCCGACGTCGTTGTGCCCAACGATCTTGCCAACGATCCAGATATCATTTCCAACATCATGAAATTTGGTCCAACAGAGCTTCAAGACGCCCTATCGCTCTCTCCACACAAACGGGCGCAAGTAACGCCCCCGCAAAATGGCCTGAATACTCAGCACAAGGGGCGGGCAGACCAAGGGCAGGCAGCGCCCGAAGTGGAAGGCCTGCCAAAATTTGGTGTCAAATATAGTGGGGTGTTTGTTTGTATTCAACGACAGGCGCATCGACAAGTTTTCTCCCATGAGCCATCTAACAGTGTTTCAGAGAGACAGTGCAGGAGATAGCGGAGGAAATTGCTGGGGACCTGGTTGTGCTCAGGATAGCCCAGCAGGTGCAGGCTTTTTACCGTTCCATTGTGTAAAGTGCTCAAATTTAAAGCTAAAGCTGTTTGCGAATTCAAAGCTGTTTCGGTTCCAATCTTCTCCGCGCAATTTTTTTCAACATTTTTTGCGAGCCGCCGCCTCGCCGACACTTCGCCGCGCTCCAGCCGCCAATTGGCGGGAAACATAAAGGCGGCATTATATCTCTTCTATGTTGGCAGTTTGTTATGCACCATTATTTCTCTTCTTTAAAGCCCTTTTCTACGCGCCATTTTTCAAGAGGAAAAATGGTGCATAAAAGTGGGCTTTATGGATGCCATATCTTGGTCACAAAATTGTGCCATTTTTGGTTAGGTATCTTGGCTACAAAAGTGGATCATTTTAGGGAGCATTATATCAAATCGATAGTGCCACAGTTTTTCTGCCTTGATATCCCATGAATAAAGGCAGCAGAAAGGGTCAATTATACATAAGGAATCTTGGTACAGATAATTACCCATTTTATCAACCACTATTTTACTTGAATAAATCTATCAAAATGCCCTGTTTTATTTTTCCCTGCCGCAGGGTGACATGCACCATGGGGTATTAGTATGGATCCAACAAGCGACGGGATGCCGAGTGGAGGTGAGGCGGCGGCAGGCAGGCAGACGGGAGGGGGGTGAGCGGTGGGTGAGCGGGGTGTGAGCGGGGGTGTGAGCGGCGGGCAAGGGTGGTGAGTGAGCGGCGGGTGGGAGGCAGCTAGAGGGGCGAAAGCCGGAGGATGGGCCGCGGAGGGCAGGCGCAATTGGTCACAGAGGGTGGGCGCGGTGAGGGAAGAGGAAGAGAAGTGGGTAATTTGCATCGGAAGGCAACGTGGCTTTTATACGGACCTGGGGTCCAGACCCAATGTATATCAGTGCCTATTCCCACTGCTTCAAGCTGTGTTATATGTGTGCAGGAAGAGCACATATAACTAATATATATATCCCGAGAGCCTATGACCAGTATCCGGTCATAGCAGCCTTTTGGCTCAAGTGACTAAAGTGTTGGCTCTGGGGCACGGTTGTTACAGTATGACCGGATAACCAGGTGGTCGACGGTTCAATCCCTCTGGGTGGCATTTCCCTTTCCGGGCCCACTTCAAAGTTGGACTGTCATATGACTGCTTACAGTCTTTCATGGCTGGGGGCTCACTATATATGTTTGTACTTGTGGAAGTGCACAACCGGGGGTCAATTTCCGATTCCCAGGGTCACAGTCCCTAAATCCGTCCAATTCCGGACAATCCGCACTTCATGGGTTCAGTGCCTTAAGGAGGGGGTACTGTTATATGTGTGCAGGAAGAGCACATATAACTAATATATATATTCCGAGAGCCTATGACCAGTATCCGGTCATAGCAGCCTTTTGGCTCAAGTGACTAAAGTGTTGGCTCTGGGGCACGGTTGTTACAAGCTGTCAGGATGTCTGGACTTAGTCTTTTTGCCACTGCTCTGCCAGATTTTGGATTTTGTCCCAAGTTCTATTGCCGGTCATCTGCTGGGGTGTTAACAGCATTTATCATCGAGCTATAGCAATTTGGAGGGTTGGGAATTTATGGTCACTTGTGGGGGATCAAGTATCCTTGGCTAGTATCAATTATCCTCGGCTAGCTCAATTATGCTACTTTAGCAGCTTTAGAGAATTATCACTAATCTGTGCTAATTAGTGACCAATTATTGAATCTGGTTTTTCCTGATGCTATCTTGCTGTTTCCTGCATTTTGCAGTTACATCGTCAATTTGCACCTTTTCCTCTGATCCGTTTCCTCTCTATCTTTGTACACATATGGGGTGCATATACATGCATTCGCACCCCAAGTCTCGTCTCCCTATCTATTGTACTTATGTTGTGGTTTATGTTTCTTTCTTTGGCTCACCTGACCTGGTCTGTGCACTGTCATGTGATCAGGCCCTTAGACGAGGCATCACTGGCAGCAGAGGCTCCTTAGACTTGTTATCTTTGGATCCCTCTGCCAGGTATGCCCTCAGTAGCCTTCTGTACATGTATTATTGCTAATATACTTTGGATCCCTCTGCCAGTCTTGTCTGTGTAGCTCTGAGCATACAGCAGCTGGGGAGTTGCCCTTACATTAAGATGATATAAAACTAAGGGTACGTGGGTATCTACTCAGGCTTTTCTTGCCTTGAACAAAGAAGTTCAGGAATCAAACAGTCAGGGTGAGGTGTAGCGTTGAGGGGGATGTGTGTATGTGGATGTGGCAGGAGGCGGACAGGAAGGAGGCAGGGGTGTGGTAGGGGTGAGGCAAGTTCTGGGCTTTGGGCACTGCGCCTGACTACATGACCGGGCTTCAGTGTTTTGGGAGTCTGGGGTTAGAGGCAAACCGTGACATCACCCCCATTCAAGGGGAGTTTCTGCCCATCTTTAATGGGTACTTTTTCCGTGTGATTTCTTTTGAAGAAGAGTGCACTTTTTTGAGTGGGGTTTTTTCCACAAATAATACAACCCAAAACCAGCAATTATAGTTCAGCAGCCTATAGTCTCACCTTCCATTGTATTGCATAGATAATGGAACCAAAGAAAGACGGGTTTTTGAAGAGCAATAATCCTCCATTTTTTGGACTTCACATTGCTCAGCATAGGCAACCCAAAATAGTCAGCAATATACGAGGCCAAGAAATTTCTAAAAAGAGCTCAGTCTCCCTTACGGCGGGTGAACAGAGGGCTGAGCAAAAAAGAATGTTCCAAATAAAATAAACAAAGGGTCAAGCAATTTTGGCAAGGCCAGAGTTGAGCCGGGGACCTCATGGGACAGATCACGACTCGAGGAAGCTACCAACTACACCAACTGAGTGCAGAAAGAGGCCCACCTGGGATATTATCCTTTGTCTGCATGGCAGCTACTGTAAATTTATTGATATCTGTCAAACGGCAGGTGGCGCGGGGACGCAGTAAATTTCCTTGTATTCTGCTTGTCTTGGGCTACAGAATAAACCCCTGGACAAAGCTGGGGGGGCCAGTATCATTGCTCTGGGACATGTGGCAGCCATGAGGCACAGAGTAATCTGCAAATATCTCCGCAACGCCTGTGCGTAAAATTACGCAGCAAATTGCGTTTTACTCCTTGCATTTAGCGCTACAGAATCGACCCCTGGATGAAGCTGAGGGGTGCATCAGTCCCTGCTCTATGGCATGTGGCAGCCATGAGGCACACAGTAATTTGCAAATATCTCTGGAACGGCTGCGATTATACATACGCGGTAACTTGCGTCTTAATCTCCTCGTTTAGCGCTACAGTATAGACCCCTGGAAGAGCCCAGGGGACCCAGTAACGACCGTGCTTCACCGTGAGGACAAATCTCAATCAGAATCCTACCACATGCTGGGATTCATTAAAATATGCTTTGCCTCATGCCCTGGGCATATGTTGAAGCATATGCGAAGCATATGTTGAGCATACATTAAATATGCTTTACATATGCTCATGCAGCATATGTTGAGCAAATCTTGAGTATATGCAAAGCATTTATAAAACATGCTTCACATATGCTTTGCATATACCCATAGGTTATATTATGTTTTCTCCGCAGTGTCAGCAAGGAACTCATCCAGAGGCTTCTGCTCTGCAGGGGACACAGGGTACACCTTGCAGTTGACAGGTTTCGCATCTGGCACAAGCTCAATTGCATGATCCCAAGGCTTCCGGTCAGGAAGAACGTCAAACGACTCCTTTGCAAACACATCTTGGAAGTCGTAGAAGTGTGCAGGGAGGTCGTCCTTGACGCTGCAAGGCGCATTCTTGGCATATGCTTCGGCGAGGCATTGAGAGACAGTAGACGTGGCGCGGATAAACTCCTTCTCAGGCCAAAGAGAGGTCATGAAAACACGATCCCCATCTTCGACTTGAGAGTTGTCAGGGAATTCATTGTCGGAGTCGCAGCCAAAGACACCGGCGTCAGAAACACCAGCATCGTCGTCTTCCTGCTCCAGCTCAACCACACGTGGCTCCGGGCCTCAGCAGCAGTCCTTGCGCTTGCGCGCTTCGGCCTGACGTGCCTTTGTCTCAGCTTCGTGCTTGAGACGGAGGTTGCGGAGATCAGTCCTAGCCTTGTTCTTGCACTTGCCACACTTGGAAGGACACCGGGTGAGCTTCAGGTCGCCAGCCTCCCAGTCAATCTCAGGATTGTGCTCTCTCAGCCAACCGTAGCCAAGGATGATGTTCTGCTTTCCAAGGCTGGTAACTGCGAGGATGACACGCTCCGAGTGACCCTTATGACCGAGCACGACCTCCACAACTTCCTTGATCGAACCATTGGAGGGTATGCCATGTTCGGTCACGAAGGCTTTATCCACATAGCCAAGACCAGTAGCACTGCAGTCAATCAAAGCAAAGTCAGAGACAATGCGTTGGGTGACTGTGGACTGCAACTCAACGCGAATGCGGAGAGAGGTAGCCGGGTTCACTGCTGCAAGTGTGATGCTGCGAGGCAGCCGGCGTTCCATCCTGGAGAGACGGGGTTGATGAGCCGGCTGGGGTGCAAGCAACACAGAAGCAACAACAGCCTGCTCAGGGATAGAGGTGTCCACAAGTGGGTCCGTGTCCAAGGACAGGAGAGGTGCAAACCGGTTGGTTGAAGCAAGGAAGTTTGTAGTTACGGCTGTACTGCTCGCAACAGAACCAAAACTCCGTCAGCTCATCCATGAAGAGTGCAGAATCCCAGGGACCAAAGTCCTCCCCACAATCCTGCGTGAAGTGCTTGCCCCTGCAAGTGCGACACACAAGATGCTGGGACATGCACCCTTGAACCCAGACAGCGAAATCGGGAGCATAGTTGCGCCGATACGCAGAGTCGTGGGCAAGGAAGAAGGAGAGCATGGGTTGGAGACAGGAGGTCTTGTTGTTGTAGGTGACGGCATAGAAGGAGGACGGCAGCCATGGGGCCGGACAGGGCAAGTTTCCGATCGGAGGGTCCATTGAGTCAAGTAACAAGGGGGAGGGGCAGAAAATCAGGCAACTGGAGGTCCAAACAGGCAAGTCCACGTCACTTCACTCGAATGGCCCAACTACTGTTCACAGACAATAGCAATCACAGAGAGGTCCTAGTCAACCGGCGAACTAAGGCCAGGGGTTGGACTCCAGGAAGACTTGGGCAGTGAAGGAGGGGTGGGCCAAGCGGGGAGTGTATCCAGTGCAAGCTTTTGGAGCTCCACACCAAGCACAGAAACCCGAGGAGCGAGAATGGAGTGGAGGGAGGAGGAGCAGATAGCTCAACTCCAGAGATAAGGGCAGATAAGGCCCAGGAGCGGATGTGGGGGTAGTGTGGGGTTGGGAAAGCCAGGGAAAGGGCCCAGAGAGGGCAGAGAGGTCGGGGGAAGAGAGGAATAGGCGGGGGAAGGGGTGGCACACTGGTGATGTGGCAAACTGGATGTGGGAAGCATACTGGGGGTCTGGGACAGTCTCCAGCTGTCCAGGAAGCTTCTCCTGCTTTCCAGCCAGGCTCAGGCATGCAGTATGGGACCCAGAGAGAGACTTGTTATGCTGTAAGGGCAACTCCCCCCCAGCTGCTGTATGCTCAGAGCTACACAGACAAGACTGGCAGAGGGATCCAAAGTATATTAGCACTAATACATATACAGAAGGCTGCTGAGGGCATACCTGGCAGAGGGATCCAAAGATAACAAGTCTAAGGAGCCTCCACCTAAAGTTCCCACAACTCCCCACTAATTAGTGGGGGAGACCCCCCCCGGGGGCTCCCCCACTAACTAGTGGAGAGTTTTTCGGTTTCGGTATGGTGCTATAAAGGGCTGCTTAAATGCAGCCCTTTACACCAAGTCCTGGCGGGCGCTGAGTCCAGAACAGCGGGGAGGTGACGGATGTTACCCGTTGCCTGATGCTGGCTTCCGGCATGACGCTCGTCGTCGCTGTCGGGCACGATGAGCAGGGTATATAGGCTTGTAATAGGCGTAGCAAGCTCAAATCGGGCTCTAAAAATACGGAAAAATTACAGTGAGCTCGGAGAGGCAAAGGGAAATCGATGGAACTGATCGGACACCTCGGGGATCTCGGACTGAGCAAAAATACACGAAAAAAATTATGTGTATCCTCAGTTTGTAAAACTGGGTTTGATGGTGTTGTCCGGGTGTGTCGGGCACATCGGAGTTGCCAAAATAGGAAATAAAGGGAAAAAGTTGCCAAATGATCTACAAACCCCTCCTGTACAAGTGGCATGTCTTATTTTGCACTTGTTCTTGAGATATAGCAAAAATACAGAAAAATGGGTCCAGGACTCAGAAAGGCATTGTGGCAGATTTTGAAAATTCAGAACCAAGGATAGCTAGCTACTGAGGAGAAGTTGTCTCTCCCAAAAGATGAAACTAAATAGTGATGAGGCTGTAGAGCTAGCAAGTGTACAATCATCAGCACTTTTCAAGTATTCCCAAAAGAAAGTCTAAATTTTAGATACATGGCTACATCATATAGGGGGGCTATAGAAACATCCCCCCCTTCAGCTGCATGCCCTATTTTGCCTCATCCCTTCTAAGTTACGTCTACATCCATTCGGGCAGCATCCAGGAATCACTAGTACATTACCGCCATTTAAGCATTGGTCTGTCGAACCACACTCTCTACTGCACCCGTTGTACACACCTGATCTTTGAGTGAATATCTGCTCCACCTACCTCCGGTCCTCTCGTGGTCAACCCTGATTGGCATGCACAGACACTGCTGAGTCCTGGAGATGGGTTTGGTCTGCCTTCTTTATAGTTATTGACTAAATGGCCCCACATCAGCAGCCATCAGACCCAAGATTCAAAAGGATCTAGTAAATAGACTGGCATGGTCAACCACTCCATGGATGATACATTCCACTAAAGTATATCACCGCAAAATCAACATGGCGGTGTCAAGGGACAATGAGATACTTCTGCATTAATCTTGAATATTAGACAAAGGATAGCATCATACTGGAATGTCTGGTTGTGATGTACTTTGGGGGGCGGATTCCTGATAGGCATAGCTACTCCAAGCCATATTTTCACTCACATATGTCCACTGAACACCTGCATATGTCCCAATCACCTTAGAGATCACACATTTTCCTTGTGCTGATGGGCATCATATTTGACACTGATCTAATGGTGTATCAGTAGTGGTTGCTTATTCACGCTATTTGTCCAATATGCAACACACACCTACCGCACTGGAGGATGGTATTGGCCTGTACACCCTGAGAAATGTGCCTATTTTATTATGATATAATGATCATCTGATCTTCTAGTTTTCCCTGTAGCTGCTCCACCATACCCCCCCACTGACGATCCCCAGGTTTGAGAGCAATCTGTGCAGCCAGCCCTTTCTAATACCCTAATCTCTTTTGCTATGATAACTACTGATAGAGCCTTTTTACAAGATCCAGAGCAGTTAAAGGACTGCTTTCTGCATGTAGAGTCTTCATTTAGGCCCCAAGACACTTCCCAATTGCAATTTGGTAGATACCAGGAACTTTTATTTTTTACAATTGGACAAGTGAATGGACTCAAGTTTGTACTTAGGTACCATACATCAGGAAACCGGGCCACTGTACCTGTTGCGCTATAGGTGCATTAGTAGCACTCCGTAGCTCCGTCGCCAAGTCCCCGTTTTCATCGCGCCCTGTATCTGGCCGTTGCGTCCCGTAGCGTTTGGTAGCAGCGGATGTAGCTATGGGAGCTTTGCTGCTACGGATGCTACGGAACCAATTAGCAGCTGTTTTAAACGGTTTTCACCCTTGGAGGGCAGGGTTTGCAATTAACCAGCCAATGTTTTAGCTGTTGAACAAATTGTAGTCCACAAATGCGAAGACAGAACAAGTGTAAATAATCTGGCCGCTGCTGGATTTGAACCCGGGATCTCGAAATGCCACAAGGCAACCAAGGCGAGTTTTACCACTACGGCAAGAAGAAGTATAGTCTTCGCACTTTTGTATGATTATATGCCCCCGATGACTTCACAACCTGTTTGCTGTCCCGCCAAGACGCTATGTAGCTGGCCAGCCAGTAATGGTATCCGGAAGCAGGGCATATGCCTGTGCTCTGTGCTGCATGCATGTACAAAGACAAGACATTAGCATAATATTATCACAATATCCAGTGTACACTCTTTTTAGACATTCAAGTAAAAAATGCATACTGCTATAGAATGCTATAGTTGAAGTAGATTTTTCTACTAGTGTGCCACGGTGCGCTACGGTAGATCTGTATTTGTCTACGGTATGTCTACGGTGTGCTATGGTAGATCTGGATTTGTCTACGCTGCGCTACAGGGTGTGATGCTCACCTTCAAGTCAGCTACGGGGCTCTACAGGCTTGTCAAATATCTCTGGTCATGGCTACTGTATATCTACTACAGCTTACAGGACCTCCAGTAGCCAAAACCGGAGCCCGGTAGCCCTTTTCCCGGTTTGCTGATGTACTGCCATTTGACCCATTTCTGCTGCAATATGCCGTCCTTGGACACAAATCTTTTCAAAGTAGCAGAGAACCCTCCCATGAAGCCAAAGGATACAATTTGCATGTCCAGAACCCCACTCCAGTGTCTCTGAAGCAGTAATACCATGTAAAATTGGGGATAAATTGGGTCCTTCAGATAGAACGAGTCCATCCATACCTGTCACACATCCCAGCTGCACAAAACTTTGTTTTAAAGTGAGGGTAGACTAGCTCTACCCGTGGGCAATGTTGAAAGCTGCACCCCAGTGTTGTATCAACTATACCATTGTGATTATCTGAATATGGTAAATTTTAAGATTGATGGTCTGTGCATGCTACAATTCCTGATTTAAGGCTTTGAACATTTATTATAGGGTGCTAGAATACTCACAGAACCCTTCTACTCACTATTCACGGACAGTCCCTTTATATGTTCTATGGTATTTTATCTGATGTCCTTGGAAGAGACCAGGAAATAAAAGTAGTTAATTGTATCCTGCAGTCCAGGAGTCTAGTGCAAGCATAAAGGATACAACAACTAGTCCCAAAACCAGTTTGCTAACCCAAATACACGGCAATTTGAGACTGCCATGGAGGGATCAGTGCTGCATCACTGAGATCACAAATTGATCTGGCACTTGGAAGGTCCAGACACCATTCAAAATAATCAAAATATTGCAATTCCTCCTCACAAATAACCCTTTTCCTTTTCATGACCAGCTGTAGCATATACACCGGATATGAACAGATGGGTCCTGGATCTAACACTCGGTCCAGGACTCATCGGCATCCAGATTTTCACCACGTACCGAGCATCACACTAGATGGTTTTACACAAATATATGCTCTTCTCAACATAGACTTCCTTGCATGACCTTGGTACAACTGCATAAAGCACTTTATACAGTTTCCAGAGCCGGGCTTATGGGTGACATCAATGAGAAAGGCTGACATCTAGCAAATTTAAGTTTAGCTAGATACTTATAGTACAAAGGTACACAGGCTCGTCCATCTAGGCCGGCTGCATGCTTCAAAGGATGGTGCAGAACATCTAGGACTCACTGCAAGGATCTAGAGCTCAGAATAAAGGCAGGACTGCAGGTCTGGAAAGGGGATGGCTTGGTTTCTTCCTGGCTCTATATTCAGTCGATAGTTGAACTGTTGGATATAGTCTGTGTCAATGTTGCTGAGTCCTGGACAGAGAGTCTCCAGGACTCAGCAAAAATGGCAGATCCCTATAGTCTAGAATGACAGTTCCGTCAACACCATCATTAGGGGTTAAACAGTGTATTTACATAGGTTTCTTCTTTTTATAAGGATGCCCTACTCACAATGCGGGGATGATGAGTCCTGGATGTACAGGGTTGGTGAACATTGCACGGGGGATACCTTAGCAATGGGCACCTTCTTCGAGTTGATATTTTGAAGGTTCATGTGCGCCAGCTATATCTATAATCTCTGTGTTCCACTTTTGCAAATATCAAGGAAGAACATTGTGTGCTCCAGGACTCATGTGTTGGCTCTGATTGTACACTTGCTAGCTCTACAGCCTCATCACTATTTAGTTTCATCTTTTGGGAGAGACAACTTCTCCTCAGTAGCTAGCTATCCTTGGTTCTGAATTTTCGAAATCTGCCACAATGCCTTTCTGAGTCCTGGACCCATTTTCTGTATTTTTGCTATATCTCAAGAATGAGTGCAAAATAAGACATGCCACTTGTACAGGAGGGGTTTGTAGATCATTTGGCAACTTTTTCGTTTATTTCCTATTTTGGCAACTCTGATGTGCCCGACACACCCGGACAACACCATCAAAGCAAGTTTTACACTCTGAGCACACACGATTTTTTTCATGTATTTTGAGCAGGTACGAGATCCCCGAGGTGTCCGATCATTTCCATCAATTTTCCTTTGCCTCTCCGAGCTCACTATAATTTTTTCGTATTTTTAGAGCCCGGTTTGAGCTACGCTCAGTACAAGCCTATATATACTGTGCTCATCGCGCCCGACAGCGACGACGAGCACCGCGGCGGCGCTGACGCGACGTCCGGGGCGTCGCCGGAGGTCGCTGTCACCGCGGACAGTGGGCATCAGGCGACGGGTAACACCCCGTCACCTCCCCAGCCGCCCCGCTGAGTCCAGCGGTAAAGGGCTGCATTTAAGCAGCCCTTTATAGCGCCATACCGAAACCAAAAAACTCCCCACTAGTTAGTGGGGGAGCCCCCCGGGGGTCGTGGGAACCTTAGGTGGGAGCCTCTGCTGCCAGTGATGCCTCGTCTAAGGGCCTGATCACATGACTGTGCACAGACCAGGTCAGGTGAGCCAAAGAAAGAAACGTAAACCACACCATAAGTACAATAGATAGACCGACGAGAGCTGGGGTCCGAATGCATGTATATGCATCCCATATGTGTACAAAGATAGAGAGGAAACGGATCATAGGAAAAGGTGCAAATCGACGATGTAACTGCAAAATGCAGGAAACAGCGAGATAGAACCTTGTATCGTAGCACTATAAGTACAGTAGGTAGAGAGATGGAAATCGGTGAGAGAGGTCTTTGCAATGCACTCAATATATGTACAGAGAGAGGAGGGGAACGGAGAAGGGAAAGAGATCGAAAAAGGAAAAAGGAAAGCGGGAGTACAGTTGAATTGGTCATATGGAATGATCCTTTCGGAATATGGAATGGGTTTCGGTCAGAACCAAATACCTTTTACAACCGAAATTCTTCTCTCATATGGAATAATCAGCTTCTGGAATGGGTTTTGGGCGGGATTTGGTGTCTCCCGACCCTATTCCATATGACCAATTCAACTGTAGGTGGCGCACCGGGAGTTCCCCTTACAGAGGCAGCTGTGGAACATATCTTCCAGCACCATGAACGCAAATGACTGGCAGCGGAGGCTTGTCTCGCGGGGGATAACTAAGCAGATTTGGTATTCGGTTGAATAAAATGGCATCCAAGTCTAAACTATGTCGCCAAAAACCAGCTACTGCTTCTCGGCAACGTATCCGTCCAGTTGCGCCCACAGAAATTCTTTGATCGTGTCTTCAAAAGTGTCGCGATGATCATGAACGTTGCCTGGAATCCCCAGAGTGTTTAGAGCACATTCAAGACTGAGAAATATGTCAGCAAGACCGGAGAACCTGCGCCAGGAGCAACTTACTACGAAGAATAAACACTGAGATGTATTCCTACATACATGATATACCACGAGTCGCTCTGGGCAGCGCGGAGGACGACCATCGAGGTCACCAGGACCAGCGCACGGTCGTGGCACCTGCGCGAGCGGGATTGGTCGCGTCTGGACTTCAGTCGATGTCGATGTCCACAGTTTAGACTGCGCAAATCGGATTAGCACCTGCGCTGCTCCAATTGAACTACACCCAAACTGGAGGGCATATGCAAAGTTGGAGATGAGCAGAACGACATTGTTCCTGGAGCTTGGCTGAGCAGTGAACGACGGGCAACGTTCTCCAGCAATACCATTTTGTGAAGACACCGACATGATGCCCGCGAATAACAGCGTACACGGCCACTTTGCCCTTGCACCTGGGTTTTTTATTGCGGCACAGAGCTATGGCCAACCCTCCACGGTCATGCTGTGCAATAAAGGCCGCTCTCGACCTTACAAATCGTCAGCGGAGCACATTGCATTTGCCAAGTCCTACCAGTGCACAGTATACCCCGAGCCTGCCTCTCCACAAAATGCGTACACAGCCCTGGATCCGTGTGAGGGTGCTGACCGAGTTGATGCAGAGGCAGAGACAGAGGATGGGGGAGAGTGACGAGCCAGACAAGGGAGACGACATAGAGGGAGACGACGGAGAGGGCGACGGGCCAGCTGAAGCTGTGGTGGCCGGCGATATCGGGCGGAGGCGCGGGAGGTACGCGCAAAAGTAGACACCGCCGTTCCTCAGCAGAGATTGTGCTTGGCTGCGGACGGGAGGAGAGATGTGATTTTCAGACGTCAGAGCGGTATACAAGAGTTGACTATGCTGGACTACGCTGGGATGTGCAAGGGGTACGCAGCCTCAAAAGCTTCTTTGTGTGCGGAGAGGAGATCAGGCGTCCAATTCTCTGCGCGGCCCGTCCACGTCCAGGGCAGCTCGTAGCAGGGGAAGCCCAACATTTCCCCAGCTTCATACTGCATGGTGTACCGCCAGCCGAGACGGTGAGAGCGCAGAAGCTCGAGTGCCCTGTGGTTTGTTAGCGCGCTGTAGGTAAGAGAGGTTTATGGACGTGCTGGAGAATGTAGGAATCAATGGCGGACACATCGGCGGGTGAGGCGTTGGCAAATGGCCAGTCAAAGACGCACTGGGCAATCGGGTCGACGCGGGGGGAGGTGGGAAGGCCAGGTTCTCGTGTTTGAAGACAAGGACATCGGTTGATCGGGGCAGGTATGATTATTTCTACCTCCGCGTTGGCCCAGATGGGGTCAGCGTCGTCTGGCCAGTGAGGGCACTGGAAGAGGACTGTATACTGTCGCATTTTAATCAATTTGCCAGGCCCTCGGGTCCGTGACATGCCTGACGAACCTGAGCTTGACAAAATCCATCCCCATTAGGCAATTCCATGCTGAAGGCATGGGAAAATCTGCGAAATTGCCTTTTTGGGATGCCATTCTGACTCTTCCGGCCGTGACTGACAAAATAATTTTGTCACTGTGCGGCCCTGTGACCTGTGACTGACGAATTGATTAAAATGCAACAGTATCCTCCCTTGGCATGTGGATAGAAGGGGCGGGCGCAAAACGAGCATGCGGCAGCATTGGCGTCAAAGAATGGGATCGCCTCCGGCCCTCCCGCGGCAATGGTTTTGAGGGTGAGGAAGGGCACGAGCACGAGGCTCTTGTCTCCGTCTTGGTGGTACCGGAGGGCAAGGCATTGGCCTGGACGGATCTGGACGAGGGAGACCAAGGCAAAACAACTTACCGGGCCCATAACAGGCTGCACCTCGGTGGGGCCGGTGAGGGGAGGGGGAGTGGTGGGGGGAAGGACCAAGCGTGAAGGTACCGAGGGGGAGGGTGGTCATTTTGGCAAGGGAAAGAATACGGGCGAGGCTGTCTGTTCAAAGATCCGACCATCGGGGGCTTTTCACGCGGGTACGCCTTGCACGCGGGTACCATAGAACTGGTAGACGCAGATGCCCCAACAAACCGTCAATTCCTTCTGTTTGTCGCCATCTCTTCGCTCAAAAAAAAAAAAAATGCCTGCGTCCGGTGAGTGACCAGGTTAATAACTGACTGGAGAAGCTAACTTGCATGTAGTCGCCAATTCTCCCACGCCTGCCCAGAATTCCCTGAGCATAGAGAATGGGCACAAGAAGCCAGGTATGTTGGTCGAATCTCAGTGGCTGGTTGGTGCTGAAATCCAGTTCAAGTGGATGCGGTCACTCACTGCTCAGGCGAGCACTGCAGTCTCAGTGGACGGAGACAAACAAGGAGGTGTGTCGTTTGGTTTGCGGCGTCATTGTGGGCGCAGAATTGAGTCCAGAACAGATGCTGTCGAAGACAATGACATCGAAGAACTGAAGTTGGTCCAAATGAATGTCAGGAATTGGGCTTCTGTGGATACCGGTGCTCGAGAACGGGTGCTGCGTCCCCACATCAAGCCCTACGCACGCGCTTTGGCCGAAGGCACCCAGCAGGCGAACGACTATGTCAAGACGATGGTCAACGAGTTCTGCTATATCTTCCCATGGAACCTGCCTGAAAATAAAGACCCGGAAGTCATCCACCAGTGGACACCGACCACGCCCCCAGACGACGACAGTGGCTTGACGGCAGCGCAATGGCGCGCGAAGGCCAAGTATATCCGGCGTCAAATGCCTGTGAGCGCTAATCACGTCCACTACTGCGTTTTGCCGACGGCCATGTAGCGCCTCAAACGTTGGGTCAATACGCGAGCAAACGCAAAGAACAAACCCTCCGGCATGGTCACAAAGGGCGAGAAGCCCAACCCCAACAATCCCCTCACTCTCTTCCTCCTCCGTCTTGCCGATATGGCGCCAGTCAAAGGTGGCCGCCAAGGCTGGCAACAGTTTTGGCACGAGGAGGCGCAAACTACCGTGAATGCCACAGTCGACGCTCGCTGGCCGCAGTCGAAGGAATGGGAACTTGCGGTGAAGGCAAAGAGGGAGGCTTGGGAGCGCGAGGGGTCAAAGGGCGTGTTTGTCGAGCCCAAGCCACGAGGCCTGTACCGACAACGGGTAGCACACGATCTTTTCAACGCAAAATCGCAGCAGGAACAGGCGGCGTACATCGAGCGTGCGGCAGCAGCAAAAGCGCTGGAGGTCGCCGTGTTTGATAATGCCATAAAGGTGTATCCTCCAAAGGACCCCGTTGTCTGCCAAACGTATGTGCAGACTGTACTACCCCCTCCGCTACATAGCTAATCTTTTGGACACAGTATCACAGATTTGATGTCGCCTATGATGGGGCAGTTTGTGCGCACGCTGCAAGAGATTCTTGGGATGCAGGTTTTGGTGACTGCCATCGGCCCTTGCCTGTGCTATCACGGAACCCTCAACACATTATAGTGAGGCTTTGCCAGCTGTGTTTTGCGGGTACTAAGCATGCGTCTAGCTGGTCAACGGGCGAGAATCTGGCTCCGACGCCAGTAGGATTCCCACAGTGGGATGAACAGCACTTTAATCGCGAGGTACTCGGTAAATTGCGGGCCTATGCACAAGCAGCGTTCAGTGCGTAATCCCTTGGCCAGCTCCCGCTTGTTACTGACCATTACTAGCCGCAGAAGAATGCAAAACCGCAGCTTTGCCCGAGATGATGTGTGTGGGCTCCCGTGCTGACGCGTGGACCTCGCTTAGTCCGGGAGGCACCATGGTTGCGCCTGAGGTCGAGGAGGAGTCGAGCGCAAACGACAAGGCCAACAAGGACGTCCCTGACCCAGCGATGCGCGACAACCCAAAGCTCATTCAGATGCCGGGTGACAACACCGGGCACATGACGTCCGTGTCTTCGTCGACAAAGGCTTCTTCCAAGTCTTCCAAGTCGGGAGCAGCTGCACTCACTTTTTATGCATAAACCCCGGGCTTGAGACCGGGGGCCTAATGCATTAAATCTGCACTCTTGCCCGGCCAGTTAGGGAATCTGCCCCTATGTCTTTGGGGCAAGCTGAGGCTCTGTTACGATAGTCAATTCTTTGGGTTCAGTGGACTGCTGTGACACTGTGATGGGTCCCCTAGGGGTTTTTTGGTACTGGCTTTCCATTGGTTCACTCAGTTTGGTCACCTGATCAGCCAATCAGGCAGTATCAGAGTAGTCACACTTTGCTCCGGGTTCTTCGCTGCTTAGAAAAGTTTTTTATACAAGAATGATGTATCAGTACTACTGATGTGTGACATCACCTGATAACCACCAAAATAAGTGTTTCACACTGCTAAATAGCCAATATCTTAGTGATCTAACATCAATTCTGATTGATGAATGGATTATTTAATGCAGCCAAGTGTCACAAAACCTCCCATATCATTTTTATATCTCATATCAGCCCCAGCAGGCTATATTAGCTCAATCAAAGTCTTCCTTTTCTGGGTTGCCCGGGTTTATGCATTAGGCCCCCGGGCTCAAGCCCAGGGTTTATGCATAAACCCCAGTGTATGAGGTGCAAGTCGAAGGGGAAGGCCAAGACAAGGCCGAAACGCAAGGCCGTCGATCGCTCCGACGATAGTGGGGACGACACAAGTGAGGAGGGCGAAGACACGGTCGCCGCACCAAAGCAGAAAGCCTGTGTAGGCAGCGCAGACACGCGGAAGCGGGCGCGATGGGGCGCTCGTACGGATTTGGCATCGTCAGGAGACGATGGGGACAAAACCTGACGCCGCCAACGTAATACTTGTGTTGGAGGGCGAGTCAGGCGACGGGACCTCCGGCATCTGCGTCGGAAAATGAGGATGGTTTGGCACCGGCTCGCTCTCAGGAAATGGAGGATGTCAGCGGCGAAGCTGTACACGGGCGTGCTGGGGCGATGATGCAGAAGGCGAGACGCAGGCAATGGAGGACGCGGTTGCCTGTCCAATCAGCGCGAGTAGTTGGCTGGCAGATCGTTGGGGCGAGATTGTGCAGAAATCATTGTCCCCGCCATACAACAAAATGGTTCGCTCGTACGCGGCGTACGAAGCCGCCTTCGGATGGCAAGATGGAGGGCGGGTGTTGGCAGCGACAAAACGGCCCCGCCAGGTTGGGTTGTGGATCCAGAAGGACAGGCGAGCTAACCCGCAACTCGTCAAGATGCACAAAACATATGAGAGCGACTGGTGGGCTTGGAGGAAGGCTTTGCAACCGGGCTGGCGCTGGGCATCGGAATGGACGGAGATGCGAGGGGAGCAGAAAGGGGCAGAAGGGGCGGATTGGCAGGTCTTGGCGTTGGCGGGGAAGAACGGCATGATAAGTGTGGTGGCGAGCTTATACTGGTGGGGTTGCCAGAAAGGTGACGCGGATGCGTGGAAGGCGGCAGTCGAGGATGTCACTTGGGCGCTCGAGCGGATAACGGAGGAACGTCTGCGGGACAAGAATTGAAGGGCGATGGATGGACTCCAGAGAACTCATATGAACTTATATGCGATTTTATAAAGCTATGGACTTGTATGGTATGAGTATGCCCATTTATGACCTACGACTTAGATTGCCAGGAAGAAGGTTGACTATAAATGAAGAGGATGCTGTAGCCTAACCGTACATGGATGGTGTCTCACCAACTGTAGAGAAAACAGTGTTTTGAGGTTGAAACACATATGTAGCGCAAAAACCCGTGTTAGAGGAATTCCAACATGTTTATTTTAACAGCTTATCAACATCCCGTACTATGTGACAACAGAAGCCATGAAGATCCTAATGATGTAGGCCTGATAAGGATGCGGGCGCCCTGGTTATCGTCTTCAGCCCAGACCTATAAGCGGGGTGTTGACAATCTACGGAACGGTCATTGGTTTTATGATGGTCAACATGCTCAAGCTGGCGGAGTGGTCGGGAGTAGAGGAAATGTGGTGCGCGCAAGTCAAGGTGCAGTCACGGTATGTCCTCGAGCTCCTATCAACGGACAGGCTATATTATCAGGCTACTGCACTGTTGGTGGTCGCACCAACTCTCCCTCACTTTCTTTGTAACACGCGGGGCATCCCTGGTCCAATCGTGCTCGAACCACAGACTCACTGTCAAGCTTGAAAAACTGGCACAATTAATTTACATCACTCACAAGGCAATCTTTCCACCAATACCTCTTCCATCAGCCATACCGATCCCGCGCAAAGCAGGATCCGGCTGCGGCGGTAGTTGCGCTGCGCCACTCGTGCAGGCTGCGTGGACCACATGCCGGCACAGAAAGAGCATGACTAGCCGTTGCTGTGTCTCCAGTAGCGGCTGCGCGCACATGGGGCAGACAGATTTTCCTACAAGCGACTCAGACTTTATCTGGGGAAGCGGCAGCACATACCAGTTAATACAAACCCGGCAGTCTGACCTTTGTGTAATTTGCGCGCATAGTCGGAAGTATCGCCATTCAAGATTGTCTGGCAGCCCTCCAGCAACGAGATCTGCAGGTGAAAGTCTTGCAAGATCTTGATGAGCGCTTCTTGTAGCCCATCGATCTCCAGCCCGTTCTTGATACGGCGGATGAGGCGTATTGGGCTGATTTCGGGGCCGACATTCTCTAACAGCCCACGAATGAAGGCTGTTTATGGGCTATTAGCTCAATAATGATGAATTTCCCGCAAGGCTGACTCGGTCTTGTCTCAGAATATTTCAACAGATCCTCCCAAAGATCGTCGTCGTTCTGCTCCTTCGCAAAATCGATGGCCTGGCGAGGAAGGTTTTACTGAACGCGCGTCTCTGAATGCAAGACGAACGAACCCGGTGCACATCGCCCAAACGCTCAATGATCAGCGTCAACGCTTGCTTGTTGTTGCCCATACGCCCAAGAAGGAACACCATCTCTGGTACAAGGCAGCGCTCTTCGCACACTTGATACGCCTAGCGAATTCTCAGCGGACCTCGCACCAGGCGCTAGGATGTACCGTTTCGAGGTTGTAGTCGTTGCTGGCGCGAAGGAAGTCGATCAGGCGTGGCGTGGCGAATTCGGCGTACAATTTTACCTGTGTTAGGATGAGCACGAATATGCCATTCGCAGTCAAGAACTTGTACCTGCACGTCCGCAAACCCAACCACCATATGCGGTTCCTTGTCCATCAACGCGTCGAGATAAAGAAACAGAAAATATGGCCGGCTCTCTAACTGCTGGACTACGCGTCCTACCTGCGCCATTCTTATCAACGTTCGACTGAGAAAACAAGCAAGGTGACAAACCGGAATCGAATGGATGTGGTCCACAAGTAACTGGATTGCTTGGCTTTTGCCTACATCCCCTTCTTGCCGTTTCTCCATCAACTCGTGGTCAAACTCGACTAGTTGTAGAGCCTGGTCTTGCACGTCCGTGAAAAGATTGTTTTCACGTATGAGATCGAACACGTTCTGGCGGCGCAGGCGAAGGAAGTATGTGAGCGCCTTTCCGGGTTGCCGGTTTAGGACATATCTGGGTGATCATGAACAGAGAGGGCAAGAAGGCTCGACTACATACAGTTCAGCTAGGCATTCCATTAGGATCACCTTGTCGGACGGGGGAAAGATGGAAGATGTTGAAGAGGAGGGATTGGGGTTAAACGTAGATCCGGCGCGGTCGAGGTCGGCCTGAACTGCAATAATAACAGCGGATATGTCATAGATATCCTTCGGCCACTCTTTGATTGTCTGCAGCAACGTCTGGAAGATTTTAGCGTGGAATAAGGTAGCGGAAATACGTTACCTTTCTGTCGTGGGCCAAGAAATGGGCGAGAATCATCTCGTAGACCAAGTGGTCGAGACGCGGCTTGTCCGTTGGAATAAACGGGATGATAGCCTACGCTGCAAATTATAATTCCGATGTGGGCACAAAGAACTACGCACCTGCATCTGTTTCTGCTGCTGGAACAAGAATATCCAGTTCTCCCACCGCTTCGCATCCCGCCCACAAACTTTCGGCGTCAACCGTGCCGCAGCAATGAAGTTACCATCGCCGACAAGGTGCTCGATGTACCTTTGCCCGATCTCTGCTGCGCTGACAGCAGAAGAGTCCCCGGAGGCTGATCCCGCTGAACCGACTTCCTCTTCAAGCTTCTCGACTTCCCCCAATGCCTCTTCATACCGCTTGCGCTCGACAAGCCATGAAATATGATCCCGTCGATCTCGCCTCCGCACAATTACAACGTCGCGGGGCGAGAGGACGATGTAGGCGCGGCATTTCACATCGTCGGGATCAGGAGTGTCGGAAGAAGCAGGAAGTATCTGCGCCTCGGCCAAAACGTAATCGTTACAGCCCCAACTTTCGTATCCCGCAACGCCGAGGGCGTCAGACGCGAGCTCGGCGCCTCCGGGAGAGACAATACGCAGTTCAGGCCGTTCAGCAAGCTTACGGGCTTGCTGCGCACGATCCGGAGCAGGTTGCTCATCCGCGGTGAAGATTGACATATCCGGTGGGGTGTAGGCAAGAAGGAGAAAGTGGGTTTGAATTGACTGCGCAGGGGGCGACGTTGCGGTCGAAATGACTGAGGGAGTTGGGGACGAGACGGGGGCGAGGGGATGCGGATGCGGTGCGAGGCCGGCAACCATGCAATCCACTTTGAGGACCAGTGTAATCTCCGCTAGGAAGGGCGGAAGACCGGCAGAGGCGGCAGAACTCGTTTGTGTTCGTGGCCGAGCACGGATGCGGGCCACCTTGAGATGGTCTGCCCATGCAATGAGCAGGGTCATATCGTCTTGCCAGTGCAGAGTACACTTGAACAGATCAGCCCGAGGCGCGTGCGACGGCCTGTCGATGAAAGTAATCCGCGTCTGTGAAACGGTGTCGTAGACCTTGACACCGAGGTCGTTTGCCCATGCAATGAGCCGCCCGCGCCATTTCACAGCCCATATGGGGCCTTCTCCCGTGTGCAGTATCGTGTCTTTATGGCCGAGCCACCCGCGTTCGTAGAGAATGAGGTTACCCGCCATACCACCACAGACGAATGCCCGAGAGGTCCGTTTGGCAAAGTTGGGTTCGAGAGCAATAGCGCGCATAGGTCGTTTGAGATCGAATGAGAAGGATTCCGCGGCAGAATGGACTACCACTTGGCCTAGAAACGATACTTGAGCAGCGGCGCCTCGAATTCACGGAAAACGCGCCATCTAAGGACGCCGTTGCAATCCATTCCGTGCTCTCGTCCATACAGATATCAATGACCGAGGCCATATGAGGCTTGTAAGACTTGATTCGGTTACCGTAAAGGTCGAGAATATGGACGATTCCTGCGTGAGTGCCGAGCGCCATGAGAGTCTTGGAAACAGAGAGGGCGGACCCGGAATCCTTCTTGAAGAGGTCCGGTATTGCGCCGCCTATGCGCTCGTATTTGAGAGCGGGTTCCTCGTCATCGTCCTCGTCGTCGTCAGTCTCGTCGTCCTCTGAACCCTCTTCGGACGCATGCTCCTCGAGAGAGTCGCGTTCATCATCGGAAGCACTCAAGTTTCTGGACGCGCTCTGCGGGGAGGCGACAGCCCGGACGTCCTTCTCGTCGCTGTCGTGAACGGAGCTCCCGTTGGAGTGGAGAGCGGCAGAGGCCATGGAGGCATAAGTAACAGTGTTGATCCCAATTTGGAACGCCTACGCGTCTCGTCTCGCCCTCATCTCGTGCGTCCACAACTCCCAGCGAACGACCGCTTCAACTCGTGTAGAACTCATGGAAACGTCGTTTGCAATTACCGGCAAAGGTTATGTGCTCGTAGCAGCGGATACGACGGCCGCGCGTTCAATCGTCAAGATGAAGACCGACGAGGACAAGATAAAGACTCTCAGTCCCCACCTCGTCATGGCTTACTCTGGCGAACCTGGTGCGCCGCTGTCCTACACTCTCTTCAATCGTTCCAAACTCATCGCAGGGGACACCGTCCAATTCGCCGAATACGTCTCCCGCAACCTTCGTCTCTACGCCATTCGCAACCTCTACGCTCTTCGCCCAGCTGCCGCTGCCGCCTGGATTCGCCGTGCTCTAGCCACGTCTCTGCGTTCCCGGAAACCATACTCGGTCCGTCGACGACGCGTGTACCTCGGCTGCTACTCAAACCCACTTGCACAGGTCAACCTCCTGCTGGGCGGATACGATGAGGCGTTGCATGAGCCCAAGCTATACTGGGTGGACTATCTTGGCACGATGGACGAGGTGCCCTTCGCCGCCCACGGCTATGGCTCGTATTTCGCCCTCAGTTTGCTTGACCGGTGCGCGCTTTTATGACTGTTAACCAGCGCACTCATATGCCGAAAAAGCTACCATGACCCAGCTGCGTCGCTCGAGGAAGGACTTGCGACGCTCAAACGCTGCATCAACGAGGTCTCGAAGCGGCTAGTCGTGTCTCCGGGCACATACAAGGTCAAAATTGTGGACAAAGACGGCGTACGAGATATTGAGCTGTAGCAACAAAGAATTCGAGTCTGTAGCAGCAATGTGTGCATTCCTCGTTCAACTTCGACGCGTCTGTTCGTGTTTGGATTGCCATCACCTGCAGCCGCTTTTTCTTCGTCATCCACCACCACGTCCCAAAAAATGCATCGTCTCTCGTCGACGTCCTCGCGTGCCATGCGCCGCGCGCACCCCAAGCTCACCCGCGGCGCCCACAAGGAAATTAAGTTCTCCAACGATGGGCGGGCTAGCATCCTTAAGGGCGTCGACGTTCTCGCCAACGCTGTCCAGGTTACTCTCGGTCCCAAGGGTGCGTCGATTTCAAGCTCCACTGCGCGTCTTCTGACAGTGGAGCAGGCCGCAATGTTATCATTGAGCAGTCCTTCGGCGGCCCGAAAATTACCAAGGGTTCGTAGAGTCGCGTCTTTTGTCCATTCTGTAGCTCATGGTGCTCGCAGACGGTGTAACGGTCGCCAAGGCCGTGTCGCTGAAGGACAAGTTTGAAAACCTCGGTGCTCGGTATGTTGAGCAACGTCGCCAAATTTTTTTTTTATTGATGTCGCCCAGACTGGTCCAAGACGTAGCGCAGAAGACGAACGAGATTGCTGGTGACGGCACCACGACGGCCACCGTTCTCGCGCGCGCAATCTACTCGGAGGGTGTCAAGAACGTCGCGGCTGGCTGTAATCCCATGGACCTCCGCCGCGGGGCTCAAGCAGCGGTCGACCGTGTCGTGCAATTCCTCTCTTCGCAGACCAAAACGATCACCACCACCGCCGAGATTGCCCAGGTCGCGACCATCTCTGCCAACGGCGACACTCACGTCGGTAACCTAATTGCACAAGCCATGGAGAAGGTCGGCAAAGAGGGTGTTATTACCGTCAAGGAGGGCCGCACCATCGAGGATGAGATTGAAATTACCGAGGGCATGCGGTTCGACCGTGGCTACATCTCACCCTACTTCATCACCGACGTCAAGGCGCAAAAGGTCGAGATGGAGAAGCCCTACATCTTGCTCAGCGAAAAGAAAATCTCTCTTCTCCAGGACATTCTCCCGACCCTCGAGGCCGCCGCCCAGTCGCGCCGCCCGCTTGTCATCATCGCTGAGGACGTCGACGGCGAGGCACTTGCTGCTTGCATCCTCAACAAACTTCGTGGGCAGCTTTCTGTCGTCGCCATAAAGGCACCCGGCTTCGGTGATAACCGCAAGTCCATCCTTGGCGACATTGCCATCCTCACGGGTGGCACTGTCTTCACGGACGAGATCGACGTCAAGCTCGAGCATGCTACACCGGACATGCTCGGTACCACGGGCAGCATTACCATCACCAAAGAGGACACAATCATCCTCAACGGTGAAGGCGCAAAGGACGCCATCGGTGCGCGCTGCGAGCAAATTCGCGCGCTCATTGCGGACACGACAACGAGCGAATACGACCGCACAAAACTCCAGGAACGTCTCGCGAAGCTCTCTGGTGGTGTTGCGGTCATCAAGGTCGGCGGTGCGAGCGAAGTCGAAGTTGGGGAGAAGAAGGATCGGTACGACGACGCGCTTAACGCGACGCGCGCGGCGGTGGAGGAGGGTATCCTGCCGGGCGGTGGTGTCGCCCTCCTCAAGGCGTCCCTGCTCCTCGCAACATCCTCCCCGAACACGTCTTCTTCTACCGCTTCTGGGCCGACCGCCCCCGACGCGAAGCCTATCCCGACAGCCAACTTTGACCAGGAGCTCGGAGTGGCGATCGTGCGCCGCGCGCTCACTGCTCCCGCTCGCGCCATTCTCACAAATGCCGGCGAGGAAGCGAGTGTCATCGTCGGTACGCTTCTTGCTCAACACAGCGGCGACGGCAAATTCGGCTGGGGCTACGACGCAGCCAAGGGAGAGTATGTTGACATGGTCAAGGCCGGCATTGTCGACCCGCTCAAGGTCGTGCGGACTGCGCTTGTGGACGCGAGTGGCGTTGCGAGCTTGTTGACGACGAGCGAATGTTGCATTGTCGATGCTCCGGAGGAGGACAAGCCTGCCGCTGGTGGGATGGGCGGCATGGGTGGGATGGGAGGCATGGGCGGTATGGGCGGATTTTAGATGACGCGGAGGACGGTTTTGACGAACGGCAAAAGTACTCACTACACCCCAACTTAACTTTACGGTCATTTACTCGCATCGCATACGCATAGCTACATGCTTTCCAGGTTTTCAATTCAACCCCAACTCATCAAACGCGTCTTGCTTCTTGCCTCCATCTCGACGCGTTCAGACGCGATTTTCTATGCTACGCACCCTGCGACCTATCCTTGAACGCCATCCTTGGCGCCGGCGATACTCCTCTACGTCTCTTCGCAAGGTTATTGTCGATGGAATAAAAGCCACCGGTCCAATCCCTCTCGCAACCTACATGCAACTATGTCTCTCCCACCCAACGCATGGATACTACATGAGCTCTGCGAACGATATCTTTGGTACCCGAGGAGACTTTGTAACGAGCCCTGAGATTAGCTCCGTCTTTGGAGAGGTGTGTGCGCTTTTCGCCCCTCATCTTACGCCGTTTGACCAACATAGATTCTCGGCGTCTGGTTCATGTACCAATGGATGAACAAACGCACAATGCCCATACGGCTGGTTGAGATGGGGCCAGGAAGAGGCGTCCTTATGAACGATATTCTCGGGGCAAGCACATTCAAAACGCGTCGCAGACAAACCATAACACTCTGCAGGTAGTCGAGCAATTCGGTCGAGGCAGCCTCAAGGAGGTACATCTCGTTGAAACCAGCCATTCTCTGCGCGCCGTACAAGAAACATGTCTTGAACCGCGCTGTAGTAAAGGCCAATTCGCGCTTGAATGGCACGACACAATCGACGAGATAAAACCCAACGCAGACGTGTTCACCATGGTCGTTGCGCACGAGTTCTTCGATGCGCTTCCTTTCCATCTAATAGAGGTAAACACTTCTTCACTCTGGCGCATTCACCTTTGACTTGTTTATGTATAGCGAACAGAGCAAGGTTGGCAGGAAATTCTTGTCGCGTTAGCAGACGAGACGCCAGACCAACTCCGCTACGTCCTGGCTCCCCAGCCAACCGCGGCATCTACCCTCCTCGGGCTATCTTCCCCGCGATTTCTCAAACTTGCCATCGGAAGCCGTCTGGAGGTTTCCCCAGTCTCGTTCAAAACAATGCGCTCGTTAGGAAGCCTAGTCGCGGGCAACCCCGGCTGCGGGCTCATAATCGACTACGGCGACGCCAAGCCCTCTTCAGGATCTTTCCGTGTACGGTGTTCTTCCTCCATTGCCGCTAGCCTTCGTAACCAGAACCAGGCATTCAAAAACCACCAAATAGTGGACCCATTCTCCGCGCCAGGCGCATCAGACCTTACCGCCAATGTCGACTTTGGCTATCTCACAGAAGCCATTGCGGATCTCGTTCCAGTACACGGCCCTCTAGCGCAAGGGCTCTTTCTAGAGCGAATGGGGTTGCATGAACGTCTGCAAGCACTTGCGCGCAAAGTCCCCAACGCGGAAAATCTGCTTGCAACAGCAGAGCGGCTGGTCGACCCGAATGGGATGGGCGCACAGTACAAGGTGCTTGGATTCGGCGGGGGTCAGTCCACCGAAGAGGTCTGGCCGTTCATCACCCCCAAGGAATAATTACGCTGGTGTTAATGGTATAAACATTGGTATCGTCTACGTCGGCCGTCCTACAAGCACCATATCGTCGTCGTCGGTCTCTAGTTCCGTCTCTGTGCTTCTTGTCGATGTGGCACTCGCAAGCGAATCATGGCTCGGGACAATCGGAACCGTTGGCGAAAAGTCCTTTGGTGCAGTTGCAACGTCGACAACGGCATCGGGAATCGTTGCCGCCTTCTCCGCCGCTTCCGCAGACGGCTCTATAGTTGCCGAAGACGACGATGGGACTTTGACCGAAATGTCAATGAGCGCCTTCACCATTTGCTCTCGGACGCGCGCCACGAGGTCCGGGATATCCGCACTGGTCAGCCCAGTAGTCGGAACGGGTGGCAAAACTACGCAGAAACGTCAGCCTTCGACCACAGCGTTATTAGAATGTCCACACACCTTTTACGCGCATGACCCCACTCTCAAACACGTCCTTGTGGTACAGCCGCCAGTAATTCTCGAAAACGATCGGGATAATCGGGATCCCAGCCTGGATCGCGAGATGGAATCCGCCTTTCTTGAAAGGCAGCATAGTCGGTGCCTCAGTGCTATGCCGCGTGCCTTCCGGGAACATCCACAGCGAGACGCGTTTCTCCCGCATGACCTTGACCGCATCGTCCAGCGAGCGAAGTGCCTTGGCAGAGTTTCCGCGGTCGATGAACACCGCGCCAGACATAGTCATGAACGGTCCCAGCGGAGAGAACTGCAGCGACTTCTTGGAGGTCATTGAGGTCCGCTTCGGAAAAACGCTGGTGAACAAGTCAGTCCGCAGTATCGGGCGATGATACAGGACGCACCGGCCGACGGGGAGAATATCGAGCATACTCTGGTGGTTTGCCATGAGCAGCGCCGGCATCCCACCACCCTCTGTAGCGTCCCGCAGCCATTCCTCTCCTTCAACCTCTACGCGTATCCCCAACAGATTCCCGGCGACGAAGTAGAATGTCCTTGCGATCGTGAAGTTGACGTTGTAGCGCTGGCCGATGACGGACATTCCCGCAGCGACAAAGGCCGCGAGGGTCGCGACGAATCCGAGAGCTCCGACATAGGCGGCGCGGCGAGTAAAGTAGCGACCTCGAGGAGAGTACTGGAGGCAGAGGATGGGTACAGACGCGTACGCGACTGGCCTCAACAACGAGAGCAAGAACGACATGAACGTAGTGAGCAAAGCCTTGATTTGGCGATTTCCGATGATACAACCGCCTCGGCAAAACAGCCCAGTAGCCCAAATGCCATTAAATCTACCGACATACTCGTGTTAAGCTACGAGTTGAGTCGAAGCATTCTCGGGCTAAACCACGAGAATTTTTTGGGAGGGAAAATTCGTAGCGCGTCGTAATGTACATACAATGGATGGTGTTTGCGCGGTTGAAGCACTAGGATACAGAATGTGGCAAAGCAATGGATGCAAGAAGAACCGAACCGAAGGCGTGAGTTGAACATCGCCATGCGGACGGGGAACAGGACCAAGAGAGAAATGGAGGAACCGAAGCACGACCAATTTCGACAACGATTAGACGATATCCTGTGGTTTTGTGAGCGGAAGGCAGCGTGAAAGCAGGAAGAGAGCGAACCCATATATCCTCCATCGCACAGCAGAACTAGCACGCGTCAGAGAAGCCGTTGGACACGAGAACGACGCACCTTGCCGCACGCAACACTCGCGCTGAGCGAGTACTCGCTAATACTAATCTTCTCATCGACATAGGCGTCGGCAAAGTCATCTCGTCCTCGTGCCATCGCACCAACGAAGACAGCAATCGAATGCGTGGTCGGGAGGGACTTGAGGTACGACGAGAGACGCACAGTGGGAGCGTCCCCCGAGAGTGTGAGTTTGACCGTGTTGGGCGGTAAATGGTCGGTGATGGGGTTGCGGATGACCTTGAGCAGTTTCTCGGGCCCGTTGACGCCTCGGATGCTCAGCTTGTGCAGTAGCTGCACCATGAGGCCGCTAAACCGCTTGAATGTCCGTGGGATGCGAACCGAGGGATTGACCTCGATAAGCACACCCTTTGCGGTATGGATGTATACCTGCAGCAGACCCGCCTTGTTCAAGGGCGAATCAAGCAGCGTCAAAAGACACTGGTGCGTGATATCGGGACGGGCGTCTGCAATGTCGCGACCGGTTTTGGCAAGGATGCCTTGGTGGTCATCGCAGTTGAGGAGTGTGTACTTGACTTCGCCCTCGCCATTACCGCCGCGCTTGGACTTGGCCGAGGATGGTCCCGAGATGCGATATGCCTCAAGACACGCCTGCTCGAGGATAACATAAAGCCGCCTATGAGTTGACGCTGACGCGATCCCAGAACGTGGAACGTGTGCCTGGACGGGGAGCATGGATGGGTTGGCCGGAGGGAGAGGAAGTTGTGGTGGAGTAGATTCCATCTTGCTGGTACGGAGGGGGAGTTTTCTTGTTGGGCGATCTTGTACGGGGAGTCCTTTTTGAAGGAGGGTAATGGGCTTTTGTGGCCTTGGAGCTTCACGGACGGGGGGTTGAACCTCGTCGGTGTCTTCGTCGTCCTCTTCTAGGACGACGGGCTCTACGTTGGTAGGATCCTCGAGATCGCTGTTATCGTCGTCGCCGTGAGGAGGGCTCTTCTGGCGGCGGCGCTGTGCGGGACGCTGGCCAGCGGGGGTGCTCTTTGGACGGGGAGGGGGATCGAGTGCTTCGAACTGGGTTGGGGAGGAAGATAGAGACCGTCTACGCCTGCGAGGGATAGGAACTGGCTCAATCGTCATAGAGTGAAGGAAACAAGAAGCGTCGTGGCCGAGTTCCCACCCAGCGAGGTGGTCGCCAGAAACAAAAAATTGTAACAATCAATGTTCTTGCCTCGAACCATCATCCGACGCGCCCTCTCCGACCATGCCACCGCAGACCGCGCAATGCGCGTCCTCGGCGTCAATACTGCCCCTCCCGCACCTCCTCCTCCTCCCGTCGAACAACTCGTAGACGACGACACCGAGCTAGACGAGCACCAGCACGTCCCCGACTGGATGCTCCTCCCCAAGCTCGGCGACACAGGCAACCGCAGGCGGCGCGCGGACCTTACAAACTTCCCTCCAGCGCAGGACCCCCTTCTCCAGCTTATGCGCTCACTTATAATGCGGCATGGCGAAGCTGCGAAAGCAGAACGTACCGTATCCCGCACCCTTCTCAACATCTTCACCCTCACACGCGCCCCACCCCTCCCTATTCTGCGCCAAGCCGTCCTCCACGCGTCTCCCGCCGTCAAAACCGTGTCACAAACCTCCGGAGCCAAAACAACCTATACGCCTGTCGCCCTCAGCGAAAAGCAGCGCACACATTACGGCATAAAGCTCCTCCTCAAAGCCTGCAAAACGCGCTCAGGCCAGAAGCTCGAGGAGCGTCTAGCACGCGAGGTCGTCGACATTCTGCAGAAAGTACATGCTGCACAGTCGATGAAGCCGGGAGATGTAAATTGGTCCGGCGCTATGGCGGAGAAGGCGACACAACACAAGACCGCGATGGTACAAAGGCGCGTCCCATTCCGCGGATCGTTTCTGTTCACTAACAACCAGCAGAGGTGGCGTCAGGATCGCCAAAGGAGCGGAGCGGAACGAGATTGTGCAGCGTTACGGATAGAATGTTGCGTGGCCGTCTGGACAGCGAACTGGGGCGGCGCGCTCTCCGTCAAACAATGCGCTGGCACAGAACAAGGTCGAATTACGCTGAACTAGTATGTACTTGGGCCAAAAGCAAGTCAACTGTCCGTCCAAAGTGAGGAAGGTGACGCGCGTGTTTAAATATATGTAGGGGAGGAGAAGGAGGTGGCGCTACAGAAGGAGAGAGTACACGCGGTATGGACACAAGGATGCAGCAGAAAAACATGCCCTCACAGGCGCTTCAATGCTTTCTTGCGCTTCTCCGCCCCGTTCGAGGCTACTGTCGGTGCGGCACGTTTTCCCGTCACCGTCTTGACGCCACCGTTCTTTTCTGCGAGCGCTGCAGGTGGAACAAGCCCGCCTCCGAGTGTCGCTACGTTCGAGTCGGCCGTGCCCAGCGGTGCAGGTGGCGCGGGGGATGTATGGCGGACGTCCTTATCCTTGCCGTTCGACAGGGATGGATTCTCGTTGGTGTTGGGTCCTGGCGAGGCCTTGAGGGGAAGTGCGCCTGTCGACGAGACGGGCTTGTTACGGGTAACTGTGGGGATGGAAAGGGAGGAGGATGTCGATATCGGTTTCGCTGGGGTCGCGGAGGCGGAGGAAGACGCGGAGCCTGGAGTTGCCGACGATTCCACTGAGGGTGTATCGAACTCGACGGGACGGACGCGTGGGGTGGCATGGACGCTCGTGATGAGTCGAGCCCGACTGCAGTAGCTCTCGTAGTCCTCCAGGAGCAACTTGCCCGCCTCCTCATCCAAGGCGGACTCGGGGTTGGGGTAGATGAGCAGGCACTTGACGGTAACGAGGATATGCTCAATGCCGTATGTCGGTTTCCAGTCCTTCTTGAGCGTGTTTACACATATCTCGCCGGCGCTGGAGACATTTGGGTGAAAGATCTTGGTTATGAATCGACCTGGCAGACAAAGCGATTTAGGGACGGATAAGGACACACTGCAGGACACGCACATTTGGGTGGCGCGGCGGGGAACTCTTCAGTGAACTGGAACTTTATGTGGAAGTAACCGCCAGCGTATGGAGTGCCCGCTTCAAGCTCCGCGTCAACTTTTGTCAACACGCGCACAGGCAAGAGCGCACCTGGGCCTTCAATGATACCAGTGAGGTCGAGCATGTTGTCCTCACTGCAACGGATGCGGATGCCATCCGGCGGTGAGTCGGACTTGAGCTGGGTAATCTCCTTCATGAGGCGGCGCATGGCAGAGGGTTGGAGAGACTTGGTACGATGAGAAACCAAGGGTGCAGACGCGGGGACGGGCATACCATGGTGGAATGAGAAGGGTGGGCGCAAGGGAGGAGGATGGAGAAACGAGACCTGAGCAACGTCGCAAGACAACTTCGGAACTGATTATGTAAGGTGATGTCCGCCATTGTACCAGCCTCCCAATAATTTACCAGTAACAGCGCTCTCTATAAGTACAAAAACCTAGAGCTTGCTCGCCGAGTTCCCTAGTTCCGCGATAAAATCAGCTACTGCAGTCCAATACCCCGGCTGAACACATGTATCGTTGTGCGCGCCCTTGTCGAATTCCATAAACTTGGCCCTCTCCAGCCCCTTCGAGAACTCGACTCCCCCAGGCGTCTTTTTCTCTCCCCGACGCGCAACAACTTCAAACAGCGCGCGCATGTGCTCCTTGGGCACAACCTCATCCATCGCCCCGCTCAGCATTAAAATCGGAGTTGAGGCGGGGATTAACGGCACTTTTGACGCTGAATCCCACTTCTGGTGGCATAGAAACGAGAACGGGCCGAGGAGCGGAAGGACCTGGGGGACCAGAGCGGGCAGCGACGTGAAGGTGTTTTCGAGAATGAGAGCAGCGATCTGCGACAAATGAGCGGGTTGTTGTGCTCCTCCCCAAACACGACAGACCTTGGTAGGGTTGCGACTAGCAAGGTCGATAGACACGGCACCGCCAATAGATTGACCGTAAAGGACCTGCCGCTTAGTTAGAATGCGCCCACCGATGTTAAACCGACTTGCTATCGGGGTTTGAGACAAAGCAGGATTGGAAAGCAAATAATCCAGGCAGGTTTGCGCGTCGATTTGAAGTCCTTGGCCAACAATTACTGATACCTTGCCGCTATGTGAACGAGCCTACCTTTTTCGGATGGCGAACCTTCCGACAGACCGTACCTGCACACGGCTGAGTGAACTGTACTGTACGTAGATGGATGCGTACCCTCTGTACGAGGCCATAAGGACGTTGCAGCGCATCTTGAGGAAGAAGACTCTGGCAAGAGGAATGCGATGGCCGTGGTTTCCGCCATTTCCGTGGAACATGAGCACCGTTGGCCGGCTCGCAATGAACTGCAGATATGCAATGAACACGCCGCAATGTCGGGGTGCGGAAGTGAACCTCATCGTCAGTCATATCCGCCTCCCCGGGCACTTCTACGGCCATAGACTGTTTGTCCGACAAGCGGCGGGTTTGAGGTAGCATGTAGCAGCGCAGTGTGACGTTGTCGCTCGTCTCGAGTTCCAGGTCTTCGTAGGGTAGTTCATACGCTGAGGGTTTCATCACCTCCTCTGCAACGCGGTAAATGGCTGGTCCCAAGGCGCGTAGTATTGGGTGAACCTCGAGAGCCAGACGGGTATGCGGAAGGATAGATGAGGTAGTTCTGGCCGTAGTAGAGCAGTCCGACACCGACAGTGGTTAGTGTTGCCGCCGTCGCCAGCGTGCCCTGTGTTCTGTGAGGGTCAATGCAGCAGGAATGCTGGGCTGTATACCTTTGCAAAGGTTTCGAGGGAGGGCAGAAATCCGCCAGAGTCCGACATGACAGCAGGAGGCAGGCTGCAGCTGATCGTGTTTGTGTCCTCCCGCCATGAAGCTCGTTATTGACCTAGACCAGACGTCCCTCTTTCTCTCCCTGCTCTCCATTACATTCAACCCCGTCGCTTGGAATATCGTCGCACAGAATGGTCCGTCGTATACCAGCTCACCACTCTTAACTAAAACCCTACAGAATATAGGAACAAAACGATAACCCGCATGTTCGGCGGCAACCCGCGCTACGGATGCTACTTCCTTGCCGTCCTCATCTTCTCCTTTGGAATGCTCCGCGACTCACTGTACGCCAACCAACGCGTTCTCTCGCGCCGCAGCCAAATTTACAGTACACCTAGGTACCACCGAGCTCTGCTGGATCAGCCCAAGCAGCCTGGATTGCTCCCCGCGCCATTCGACACTATTATCCCCGCAGTACTCTTCGGTCTTGGTCAAATCTTCGTCGTAACGTCGACCTGGGCGTTGGGCGTAACTGGCACGTTCCTCGGCGACTATTTCGGCATCCTCATGGACCATCGCGTCGAAGGGTACGCGTCTTACCTTGCTTGCCTCGTGTATTCAAGCGAAACCAAGCTTTCCCTTCAACGTGCTCCGCGACCCCATGTATGTGGGCAGTACTATGTCGTTCGCGGCAACGGCGCTCTGGTTCGTTTACTTCATATTGTTCTGCTGAACATCCAACTCACCAGCCACAGGTACGAACGGTCCTCTGGTCTTCTCATCACAGCATACGTGTACATCGTCTACATTATTGCGTTGCGTTTCGAAGGGTCTGTCGGGCCCTCTTTCTTTGGTTGTTGCTCATAACTGGTCAGACCCTTCACCGACATGATTTACTCGAAACGCGCCGAGCAAGAAAGCAAGAAGGCGACTTAAATCCGCGCACGGCTCTCATCAGCCCGGCTCGCCAGCGGAGAGGTTCTCCGCTCCAAGCTCGTTAGACTCCGCTGGCTTCAACGCCAATCCGTCTTGAAACCTCTCCGCAAAAGTACATACTCTAATTACTTGAATGGGTACTGTTCAGAACTCTAAAATCAAGACGCGAACTGGTACCCCGAAACGACCTTGTCCCAGATCGCTCGCGTGTCGACCGTCGCGCCGAGACGCGTCGCGAGCAGGAATGCGCCGCTCAGCTTGCGATTGAGACTATACGTTTCGCGTGGCGGAGGCGTCAGTCTGTTTTGGATCATGACCGGAATGTGGGCGCGGATTTTCTGCGTGACCTCCGCCCATTGCGTCCCAGGGCCGAATGCGAAAGGCTGTTTGGTAACTGTCCTCGGTGCAAACGGCGTCGCGAGGAGGATCAGCGACTCGGTATGCGCGTTGAGCATAATCTGTAGCGGCATCAACACGACGCAAGAAGTCGGAATGAAACAGACCTCGTTCTCCTCTCCAGTCAAATATCCAATCTTCCTGCTCTCTTCGATGCAGAGGTCTCTGTCAGCTGCAGCTGCCGCCTCCAGCAGTCTGAGCCAACCATCCATGAACTGTGACCCGTACTCGCGCGTCGCGCCAAAGTCAATCAGCGAAAGCCGCCTACTGCGAGTGTCCCATAGAAAATTAGAGTAGTTCGGATCCGTTTGCATGAGTCTGAATGAGAAGAGCTCTAAGAGACAGAGCTCAATGATGCGGGAGGCGATCTGCAAAAGCTTCAGCGTCTTCTCAACAAAGGAAGAGGAACCAACCTCGTTTCGATCGTCTTGGCTCAGCTTCCTAACACTCTCATCTCCAACACTAACCCCTTCCACTCTTTCCATGACCAAAACACGGTCCGTGCTTCCCTCCCACACCCAGGGCACCCTGAACCTCTCATCCCCGCGCAAACACTCCCCGAATCGCCTGATTGCCCCCGCCTCGCGCGCATAATCACACTCGTCCCTCAGTTCCTCCTTCATGACCGCCATGGTACGGTCCAGGAAGAGCCCTTTCGGCAACATGCGTCCCGCAGTGAGCAACATGCTCACATAGCCCAAATCGCTCGCGATTGATTTTGCAATGTTGGGGAACTGGATCTTTACTGCGACTCGTGCGGGTGCACCGGTCGGCGACGTATTCGCAGCTAGAGTCGCCGTATGCACTTGCCCGATGGATGCCGCCGCGAAGGGGACACGCTCGAATAGTTCAAACGAATCTTGCCACGCGTCCCCGAGAGCGACCTGCATTACTTGCTAGCGTGGATCGTCAGATATTTCCGCAGAAAGTAATACTTGGCTGCTACCTCCATTTGCCAATCGGGCATGTAGTTCGCGCTATCCTGTACACGTCGAAAAATTGCATCGATTTCTGGAGGGAGAACATGGGTGTCTAGCCCGCCTCTCAGTTGACTGTCAAGCTTGAGCCAAAAATGAACCTTGGATACTCAAGAATTGTCCAAGCTTCAACGCCGCGCCGCGCATCTGCGACAACTTGGACACCAAACGCGCAATGTTCGCTTCTGTGAACATTAACGATTGTTCTGGCGCGTCCGACTTGGCAGCTGTAGTTCTTCGGACGAGTTCAGACGCAGCGCCGTAGCTGAGGGATGCGGCAAGCCCTGAAATCCACGTTGGAACGCGTCGTACAAACAGACAGGTGAACATTCCTCCATAGTGAAACAAACGGCCAATCCGCGACGAAGGCACTTTCGAGGCTTGTAATTGACGCGAGATGACGGGTATATCGTCTTGCGGAGACTTAACTGCGTGAACACTCGGTTTCGGTTGCTGCAAGTCAACATACCTCCGGTGCCGTTGTTCGTACCGCGACCTTGACATCGGTTTTCATCTCGCTATTGTGAAGTTCCGGAGCCATAGCAGCCTCTGGAATACCGTTTGTGTTATTTTCCTAGGAACCAGTCAGCCACGAAGCGGCACAAACCATAAAAGGTCAGTACCGTAGGTGCTGGCAATGCAGGAACCTCATCGAGTTCTGGAGACGCGTCGAACGCCTCGAAACCAGTTGCTGCCACAGGCTGAGCCGCGTCCGCAACATTTTCGTCTCGCTGGAGCGCGACGGGGTGCGGCGGTTCTGGTTGAACATTACCTGGCAGATTTTGCGTGACCACAGCTCCTGCTGCTAGTTGGGTAGCCCCGAATACGCGCCGCGCGTACCAAGATATCAGCTGCGGAAGAAGCGACACATAGCCAGTTGAAGACTGGGCCTGGCGGCATCAACTCGTTGTGGTCCAGATGCAAGGCGCGTAGTCGTGACGCGCCGGAATCCGCCGAAAAGCAAGCTCTATGAATTATACAAGAAAGTAATAGCAGTAGTAGTCTACTTGTAGTTCTTCGACGCCAGCACCTCCTTCAGCCCTGCTGCGACAATCTTGACTGCCTTCTTGACCTCGTCGGCCGTCAACTCGCTCGTCAGTGCCAGTCGAATGCTTGGGCGCGCCTCAACCATCTCCTGGCCTCGGAGGCGCTTTGCACGGGTAATCATCACACCCTTGGAGAGGGCATAGTCCACAACGAGTTGCAACGCGCGCTCCTCCGCTGCGATATCCCAGTCCCAGTTAGCAGCATCACGAGGAAGGACATTGGTCGGGTTAGATGGCTTGGTGGAGACATGTGCAGCCGCGGACGGGTGTAAGAGACCCTGAGACGGCGGTGCGACAGTTTTGGGACGAGCGTATATGTGGATGATTGGTGACGCCGGATGAGAGGGAACGGAGATGTAGTCCAAGTCGTCGAGGATGCCACGGGCTACGCGTACGTTCTGTTGCAACCTCGAGAGAATCGAAGGTGTGGAACGAAGGATTTCGATGCCCTCGGAGGCGCTTACGGCAAGTAGCGCAGGCATTGAGGCCGAAAAAACAAACGACGAGCCGTTGATGCGCTGGTAATTCGTCAGCCAATGTCATCCTCGTTGACGAGCGGCGTACCTGGTGGTCGACGACGGTCTTGGAGCCAGCGCAGAAACCACCCGCGGCGCACAGTCCATTTGCCATTGAGCCAATAATCATGTCCACCTTTTCTGCTGGAACGTTGTACAACTCCGTCAGGCCGCGACCCGTACGCCCGACTGTCCCAAACGAGACGCTTTCGTCCAGGATGAGCCTGTACTTCTTCCTGAACTTGATGTCGATGAGCTTGGGCAGGTCGGTCATGGCGCCATCCTTCTCAAAGATACCCTCGGTGATGATAAAGCGCCGCGTCAATGGGCCGCGACGCTTCTTGCGCTCCTTTTCGACGCTGTCCAGAACGTCCTCGAGGCTCTTGAGATCGTTGTGGTCGTACCACCGTACCGTAGACCGCGAAATCTGGATACCCTTTTGAATGGCAAAGTTGACGCCTCGGTCGGCCACGATGATGTCCCCGCGCTTACAGAACGCGGGAATGACCGACGAGATGGTGGAAAACCCTTGCGAGTAGATGATTGCGGCTTCTGTGCCGAGGAAGTCGGCAATGTCGCGTTCGAGCGCCATATGCACGTCTACCAACATTTCAGCACCTCGTGGAAACTGCGGAAACAGTACGCACCCAGAGTACCATAAAACCCGGGAGGTCCGCAGCTACCCAAGCCATACTTGCGCAGTGTCTCGATAGCCCGCTCCTTGACGACCTCCTTGCCCGCAAGCCCGGTAAAGTTGTAGCTCGCGAGGTTAGCAATGATACGGGGGCCATGCGCCAGTGTAGGTTTAGGACCGTTGTGCCCGACGATGATGGGGACCTTGGCAAGGTCCTCCGCTTCAATCTGGTCGAGCGGCGCCGCAAGTGGTTCGGGAGTCCACTCATCCACGAGTTCGTCTATTTCCTGCGTGATGTCTCAGCCATGTATTTCGAGCGCGAACAGCTACTCACCTTCTCAGAAAACTGGATAAAGTGCTTGCCATTACGCTCGGCCCTAGTACGCGACTGTAGCAGTGTGTAGATGGCAAACACAACGAGAATGAGCTCGAGGACGGTGCGACCAGGGTCGTTTCGGTGCGAGCTCTTGACATATCGGACGACGACGGCGGAACCGGGGATTTTGTTGAAGAGGTTAACGGCGGCGTCCAGAGTTGTATTGAGGAGCGCCAAACCGGCGTCCAGAGTGGTGCTGGCGGACATGGGGTCCAGAACGAACCTGGAACTGTGGGATCAAAAATGTTGCATGGGATTGGTCGAACTATAGCCGTCTCCTCCCGCTTCCATGTCCGCTTCGCGTCTGGTACTCCGCCCCCTCCTGCGCGCCCAGCGCCGCTCCCTCGCCACTGCGACTGCTGGTCACGCACCCGCCGCTCACCCTGCAGAACCCAAACGTGCAGCTGCCGCTATCCCGCTGTCCAACATCGAAGCCCAGTGGGCCCTTCTCTCCTCAGACGAGAAGACCTCCGTCGCAGAGCAGCTTGAAGAGCTCCAGAAACGCGACTGGAAGCTCCTTAGCCAGGACGAGAAGAAGGCTGGTGCGTTGCTGTCGCTATCTTTTCCTGTGCCTCGTCGCCTGATGCCCCACGAGCATACTACGTCTCTTTCGGCCCACACGGTCGGCGCAAACCCATTCACGAAAAGGGCGACGGGTTCAAGATCTTCCTGTCGGTTGCAGCGGCTGTCGGTGTCAGCGGTGTCCTCTTCTACGCAATTCGTTCCATTTGTGAGTAAACACCCGCGTTCCCCCGCACCCAACTCAACCGCGTCAAGCACCACCTCCTCCGAAGACCATGTCGAAGGAATGGCAAGAGGCAATGAACGAACGCGCTCTCGAACAAAAAATGAACCCTATCACCGGAATAGCGTCTGAAGGATACAAGGGTCCCGGGTTCGTTCAATCGAAATAGAGTACCACCGAAAAATCGAACATTATCTGGCTCCGTTTTGCGCTCTCCTGAGACGCGTCGCCCACTGGAAATTCAGGAAGCGCAACTAAAAGTAATTGATTTCTACTTGGTGCGTTTGTAAATCTTCTCTAGGAAACTCGTAAACACCTCCCGCTTGAGCGTGCTTGGGGCAGCACTCTCCGGGATAGCCCCAATCATCTCGTTCAGCTTGCCGTATACCTCCGCCTCATATTTCGCGTATCGCTCGCGCACTCCGACCGCCTCAAACACCTCCTTGACACGCGCCTCGGCAGCGGCATCCTTCTTGCCATAGTTTGCATCGAGGACCGCACGTTGCTCAGGCGTCACCACCGCTAACGCCGTGTTGATGCACCACGAGCATTTGTTGTCCACAATGTCCGTCCCAATTTTACCCAGCACCTCGGGCGGCGCCGAGTAGTCCAGGAAGTCGTCCTGGACCTGGAAGTACTCGCCGAGCGGGATGAGAATGTCCATCGCGACCTTGTACGGCTCGATCTTCTTGCCGTCGAGCTCGTAGCTTACAGGGACGCGCGACATGTACATGGCAAGCGCCACGGGCAGGTAGAACGAGTAGTACGCCGTCTTGTAGATGACGATGAGACTGTGTTTCTTGAGGGAGAAGCGGTCGAGATCGACATGGTCCTCGGGGGCGGTGATAAGGTCGATGAGCTGGCCGAGCTCAGTCTGGTGGGTGGTCTCGTGGAAGAGCTCGAGGAGGTCGACGTAGTAGGGTTCGGGGCGGAAGTGCTTCTTGAGCAAAAAATAGATGGCGGACTCGAGCATGAAGGCATCGTTTATCGCAATCATCCCAATGCCCGGTGCACGGTACCAGCACGGCTGCCCTCGTCGTGTAATCGAACTGTCCATAATGTCGTCCGATACGAGGAAGAACCCTTGCAGCTATAATCCTCGTTAAAAGATCACACGCGATTTATTGTGGGCGCACCAGCTCGACACCCCAGCCAAGAACCGCAGCTTTGTAGTACTCGTCCCCGTCCAGCGGCGCGCCCTTGATAATCTCGGCAGTGTCCACGACAGACATGCCGCGGTTGAGCTTGCCGCCAGGGACGTTGTAGTCCAAGTTCTACCAGATCGTCGTCAGCCGCCACCAAGCGTCTCTTGTGTGCCTTGCCTTGGTATACCATTCAAGAGCGTCCGGAGGCATGCCCTCTCCAGTGGCATAGCCAATAAGCTCGTCGCGGATACGCGTCCATGCTGCCTCGAACTTTGCGCGTTTTTCTACCTTGTCGGCCATGGTTGTAGTGGACAAGAAGCAAGAGGTCTCAGATTAATTAGTCGGCCCACTTTTAGCTTTTATTTACGCCACGCCTCCATAACCGCCTCCATAACCGACCGTGATGTTCGCGGAGAGGCTGTTCCATGCGCGAAACGCGTAGAAAAAAATGCGAAAACGCGGCCACATGTTCATCACTCTAGTTCATACACACGTTCATTTGCTACTGTATCACGGCTTCTTACAGACGGTCTGCACGCAAGTCAGCGGCGCACATACGCGTAAAGACGAAGACGGATACGCACCGACATTGCCCAAGTCCGCGCAAGCCTCCTTGACGCGCGCAGTAAGCGTCTTCTCGCCCTCCCGAACCCAATTTCGCGGGTCGTAGAACTAATGTGAGTGATAAGCAGACATTGCACACACATCGCCGCCGTTTCACCTTTTTGTTGGGTTTGTCCGCACCCTCCGGATTCCCGATTTGCGTCATGAGATAGTCCTTCTTCTTGAGGACAAAGTCCTACAAGGCACATCAGCATGATACGGCGTGACATAAAGAATAAACATACCCGGATGCCCTGCAGATATGCAAACTGGGTGTCCGTGTCAACGTTCATCTTGACCACTCCGTTGTTCACGGCGGTCTTGATCTCCTCCTTGGTAGAGCCGGAACCTCCATGGAAAACAAGATAACTGAAACGCGGTCAGAAGCGAGTTCCGAGTTTATCGAGAGCATACAGTGGCTGCTCAACCTTGCCGCCGAGCTTCTCCTTCCCGTACGCTTGGTGCTTGCCGAGCAACTCTGGGTGCAGGCGAACGTTGCCAGGCTTGTAGACGCCATGAACATTTCCGAAGGCGGCGGCGATGCTGAAGTTGGGGCTGATCTTGTTGAGCGCCTCATACACATCCCAAACATCCTCCGCCTGCGTGTACAGGCTCGCGTTGTCGACGCCGGTGTTGTCGACGCCATCCTCCTCACCACCAGTAATTCCGATCTCCATCTCAAGCCAGAGTCCAAGCGGCGCCATCCGCTTGAAGTACTTTTCGCAAATCGCGATGTTCTCCTCTTTGGATTCTTCAGAGAGGTCGAGCATGTGTGACGAGAAGAGCGGCTCCTGGTGCTCCTTGAAGTACGCCTCGTCCGCGTCGAGCATACCATCGAACCAGGGAAGGAGCTTCTTGGCACAGTGGTCGCTGTGGAGGACAACCGGTCTACAGATCGATTAGAGCCAAGTTCGCAGTAGAACCACTCGTGCATACACGCCGTAAGCCTTGGCGACGGCGCGAACGTGGTGGGCAGCGGCAACAGCACCAGCAACGGAAGCTTGCTGCTGGTCGTTGGCAAGACCTTTGCCAGCAAAGTACGCGCTACCGCCCTGCGAAACTTGGATGATAATGGGCGCTTTGATGTCGCTGAAAAGAAATTGGAATCACGAAGATGTGCATAAAGCGGAAGGGGGTACCGCGCGGCCTCGAGAACGGCGTTTGCAGTCGACGAGGACGTTACATTCTGCGCGTACAGACATGAGCGGAGATTAAGAGCAGCGACGAGCAACTCACGATGGCCTACAAACGATAATCGGACGCGATCCAAGAGGTTGAGAGAGTACATACAGGGATGGCGAACTGGTTGGGAGCTGAGCGGAAGGTAGTGGTCAGAAAACGCGTTGACGGACCTTGTTTTCCTTCGCGAAGTCGAAGAGCTTGCGTACATTATCGCCCGTGAGGACACCAGCCTTGGGAAATGAGGACGCGTTGGGTAGTGAGGAAGGGACGTACAGGGAGGTTGAGAGGCATGGTGGTGGTGGTAAGAGGTAGAGTATGGTCGAGGTCACCTCTAGGATGATGACGCTCCGATGGAACACCGTCAAAATACATTCACGTCGTACGCGTAGACACCAGCGAGCCCGCCAGCACTCGGAAGGTACACTATCTCCTGAAGCCATTCATGTCGCCTTATCCACGATCGGGACATCCCGGACGAACCAGGAGCTCTCCGCCGTCCACGTCCTCGACCACCGTAGCCCCGCCGTGTCCGATATCTCCGACCGTCCCTCATTAAAACGCGTCGTTTGTGTTCAGTCCCATTCGACGCGTCCAGTTCATAGACTCCGCGGGCGCAAACAAGAAATTACTCTGAACATAACATGCACCTCTACACAACCTGCAACACCGCGTTAGTCACCGCAAAGCCCGCTGCCAACGCATATCCACGCACCTTGGGCGCCAGACTAACGATTTTACCCCACCCCTTCATCCGCAAGTCGGCGCTCACAACTCCCGCTATCCGCGTCCCCAACATCTCCCGCTTGTTGTTCAGCAGCACCGCAGCGTTGTCGTCAAACCGCACGAGCCGCCCGTCGGGTCTCCGCACTGCTTTGCGTGTGCGCACAATGACGGCGCGGCGGACGTCTCCGCGGCGCACTTTTACAGCCGTGACCGAAGCGGCGGCTGCAGCGGAGACTGGCCGTGCGCGTTGGACTACGACGACAATTTCGTCGCCTACAGAGCCCCACCCGTTGTTAACTTTTTGCTGCATGCGGTATGAGGTGGTTCCGACGAGCATGTTAAGGCGGCGCGCACTTTGAGAACGTTAACGCATTCCGCCACCAGGGCACCCGAGTTGTCAATTATCTGCATTTTCGCGGTTAGGTTTTGTACAGACGACGCGGTAGGCGGACGTTAAGGGTTCCTTTGAGGCCAATCATCGAGGTCGCGGTCAGAACGAAAGAGCTCTGTTCGTCACGGTCTGATACAACGCGCAAGACTCAAAGTACGGCCCTCATGCTGCTGTCGTTCCCAACCCCTACTAGCCACGTTCTAGGACGTATGACCATGCAGCAAGCTTGCGTTAAACGATTTATAGAATCCGCGTAAAATACAAAAGAAGAGGTACTAGTTCTAGCTTCGGGTGAGTTAACTGACAAGGAAGAGAGATATGGCCACCGACCTCTGGTATGCGCACAATAGTGATTTCCTGCACAAAGTCAGCGCCGGTACGGTGTCATGAAGGAAAGCGCACCTGCTGCTTAAAGTACCGCCTATTCTCCTCGTCGATGAGCACCAGGTTGAGGTAATAGCGCGTGCTGAACTTCTTGTTGATGTCGCGGAACGTCGGGGTCAGGTCGAACCCGCCCAAGAAGAGCCGGATGGGTATCGTCTCGCCGCGGACCGGCGCGCCATCCATAATCTCAAACTTCGTAATGGTCTCGCTCTCGTTGTACTGGTTCGGCGGCGTCCCCGTCGTCTCGCGTCGAATAATCGAGAGCTCCATGTGCTTGATCTTGATTCGGACGAGGAGAAAGTAGATTTTGCCTACAATCACGTCCTTGAGGTGGTACCTGCGCGCATTATTGCACATAAAGCAGCAGGAAATGGGGCACGCACTTGGACTTGTTGTACTCGAATTCGATATGCAGACAGTCCTCAATCCCGACCTCCATTTTGATTGTCGCGTTCGTCTCTGCAGGCGGGCGGAACGAGTGCACCCAAATATCGCGCTCCTTGTTCGCGTCCGCCATTCGCCGCGATATTCCCACCCGAATGAAATATCTGCGTCGGTGTAAGGTGGTGTACTGGACTGTTTCTGGAGCCGCACCGTAGCTTAACATTTATGCCCTGGTAGCTCTCGTACTGCTTCTCGACGTTCTTGAAGTTGAAGTCGAATGTCTGAGCCTGCCGCATCTCGCCTGGGGCCGCGAGCTCTTGTGATAGCGACAGGAACTCGTGGTGGTGCCCCCGGTCATAGAACAGCTCTGTTTGCGCCGGATGAGTATGAGCTGAGGGCAGAGTAGGCTATAGACGCACCAATACTGCCTACAAACTCCACCTTGATTCCGTCGTGCTGCAGCTTCTTGCCATCCCGTACACGTATCGAGACCTATGTGTCCTAGCGTCGGCTTGCGTAGTAAAAGGTCCAGAGCAGAATATAGGCACCTGCCCGCTGACCGAGTCGCCGTCATAGTACACCGGACAAGAGATTGTCTTCTCCTTGTCGGACTTGGTCTCGACTTGTTTCCGCTGCTCCTCACCATCGAGTTTGATGTCCACGTCGATTGGGGACGCGAAGAAGTACGCCGCCATTGCTTGGTGCTTGTCGCCGTCGAGGAGCGGTAGAGAACAGAGGCGCGGCGGAGAGCAATGTGGTGGACGCGCAGCTCAAGGTGTCGACTCGTGACAGAATACCAAATAGGGAAATGGACCGTCTCCCGCTCTTGCTTGGGACTAAGGTTACATTCACGTTGTACAATCTAATCCGCCAGTACCTTGGCGGTAGCCTCCACGATAATCTCCCACTCGACAGAATGTATTCGCGTCGCGAAATCTTCTAGCGACTCCCCCTGCACGATCGGGACATCTCGGACGACTAGCGGCTCCCCGGCGTCGACCTCCTTGACCACCCGATGCACCATGACGCCGCTATGCTCGATCTCTCCCCGCTGAAACGCGTCGTAGGCGCGTTCAATGGCATTCGCTCCGTCAAACGCCTTGGGCAATGCAGGATGCAGGTTGATTACTGGAGCGGCAACCAGCGACAGGAATCCGTCTCCAAAGACATGCATCCACCCAGCCAGCACCACCAGATCTGGTTCTGCCTCGAGTATGCGTCGTGCGACCTCTGCGTCGTAGTCGTCGCGCGTTTTGTCGGGGTTTGCTTTTAGATACGTCTTGAGCGCCAGATAGCCGGTGGAGATGTTTGCTGCCTCTGCGCGCTTCAACCCGTTGGCGGCTTTGCGATTTGAGAAGACGAGAACGATGCGAGTATCGGGGAGTTGTGGTGTTCCTTGTGCGTCGATGAGGGCCTGTAGATTTGTGCCTAGTGGTGGGTTATTCTGCTGGGCCGGCGCAGTCGGGTTCCTGCCTTTACCTTCACCGGAGATGAGCACCGCGACGCGCTTGGCCATAATGGCTGGAGACAGATGATGGTGACCACGCGTAGAGCCGGAGATGCTCTGTCTCCGACCGCGTCTAACCTTGGCCTCCGGGCGCTCCTTTGCTCTTTGCCATGATGTCCTGGCTCACTCGACATCGCCCGCGACGCAGCAAAGAGCAATCCGATCCTCTGGTCCTCAAATCGGCCCCTCCGGAGCCCTTCCGCAGGCAGCCCCGACGACAGGACACAGACGCGACTTTGGTCAACTCCTCCGAATGCCCCTCCCCCCGCTCTTCATTCTTCAGCCGACGCTCCTCGACCCTCTTCAATAGCCCACCTCCGAGCCCGCTGCATGCTCCCAAGCCGTTAGCAGCGGACGACCCGGGGTTCTGGAAAACTCTGCAGCAGCATGGCGTAGAAGCCCACGATGTACACGGTCGCGAATCTCCTGCGTCGCCTCCAAAAACGCGTCGATCGCGCTTTAGCAAGCTCATGTCCAAAGCCAATGATACCGTTGTCCCCATACTCGGGATCGGCCTTGTTATCGGAGAAGCCTCAAACATCCCGTACCTGAAAGGTCTGGCTGGAATCATCCTTCTCGTGTCCAACTCGGTGCAGGTACGTGCCCATTTTCTCTGCATGCTCCCTGCTCACCGCTTTTGACAGGCGACGGAGGACAACAAAGTCGACTGTGCGCGACTGCTTCAGATGGTCCGCGACATCGATGCCGCCGCCACGCGCCAGACTAAGGAGTTTCCCGACGAAGAGTCTCTGTCTCGTGGCCTCGAGACGGTCAAAACGTAGGTATCTCAGCCCCATACCAATCATAGACCTCATTATCAAACTAGCGCATGCAACCGCATCCTCGACGCGCTGCAACAGACCGGACAGCGTTCGTACGCCAAACGCTTCCTGGACGGGGCGAACGAACGGAATCTACTCGCCCAGTGCGAGAAGGAGTTACAACACTGTCTCGAGGTCTTCCAACTCCGCTTTCACATCACCGCAAATGTGTCCGTCGCCAGGAGGGACACCGCAGAGGAGATATTCGAGAGCCAGGTCAAGAATGTATTGGAACCTGTCAAAAACCTCCTCGGAAAGACCATTGTGGACGAGCCAGAAAGTTATTTTGATGAGGCAAGGTTGCTTGTATGTCCCCTACGCAAGCTGACCATAAATACAGCCTACGGATAATCTTGAACCTATCGAAGAAGAATACGACACCGTTGAGCACCTGCCACCCGAACCCCAAATCTTCTCCGGTCGCCAAACCGAGCTCGACACCCTTGTTGGTTTGCTTACATCTTCCCCGCCCACATTCGCTTCCAAAAATCCCTTCCGAACACAACTACCGGATCCTGGAGCAACTTCAATAGCTCTGCTGGGACAGCCTAGCTCAGGGAAGTCGTCACTTGCCCTCAAACTTCTTCACCACCCAAAAGTGGAGGATAGGTTTGCAGGAAGACGATCATGGGTTTCCTGCGCCACAGACAAAGGGAAAGGAACGACTGTTGGCGCCGAAGAAGTGCTACGACGATTGGCGATTGTTTTGGGGTTGGACAAAAACCCTTCTACGCTACGAGAGCGCGTCTTAGCAACGCTCCAGAGGTCAGCGTCGGATAGGCTATGGCTGGTCGTTTTCGATGACTTGGGTTAGCGCCGCCCGCTTTTTTTTTTTCAAACTTGATCCTAAAGCCCAACAGACGATGCCTGGGATACCGACTCGGCCAAAGACAAGCTCGAGGTCGAGGATCTGCTCACCGATATCTCCGCCATCCCTGACGTCTTTCTGTTGATAACGCTGTGCGGTACACAACGACCGCTCGGTCCTTCGTACATGAAATCCGGAATCCCCGCCCTCGGCGCTGTTCCTCCCGCTGCAGCCCGCCAAATATTTGCAGAGATATCCGGTCAGGAACTAGACGACATAGACGCGGAGGATCTATCGGAACTGCTCTCCCTGGTTGGCCACCATCCCTTTGCAGTGACCCTCCTCGCGCAAAGAGCGCAGTTCGAGCCGCTCGACTTCCTACTCGCAAACCTGCGCGAAGAAGGACCGGCGATGCTTGCCGACGATGGACTGCGCCTCGCAATTGCAAAGTCGCTCTCCTCCGCACGCATGCGTGAGTGCCCCGCCGCGCTCTCCGTCCTCCGTGTTCTCGCGCGCTCCCCCGAAGGCGTGCGCAAGACCGAAGTCAGTGCGCTCATTGCACATTCCCGTGAACTGGAATCACCTATCCCCGTCGCAATGGTGAACAAGTGCGTGAGCGTGCTGCACAAAACGGCGCTGGCCATCATCGTCCCTCCCGACGCCGCTGCGGGGGCTGCGGAGCGCGTCAAGATACCGGAAATCGTGTCCGCGTATCTTGCCCCCATTTGATGCACAACAAAATGCGTCGTTGGACGCTATAACTTATCCTACTAACGCGTCTATACCACCAGACACCTTATTATACCTATATATTCTACATTATACGGCGCGTTGAACGCGCTCGTCGTCTCTCCTCATGCCTTACTTATAATCATGAAGGACCGGTGTATGCTCAGTAGACCCACAAGTCGAACTAATGTTGTATGAACGTAGTCTCGTGGACGTCCTAGGGCGGCCCGCTCCGCTACGCGGAGCTTGTGATGGGTGGTTCCCACCTACGTCTGAAAAGTGATGAAAATGGCCGCCCTAGAACGTCTGGTGTGATTCTATCACAGGCATGCGCTTGCTCACCCGCCAAGCGTGATGTAATGGCGCTGACACATGCACATTTGAGCGAATTTGGACCATACAGCGGTCTCGGCGCACTATGCAGCGCATCTGAGCACCGGAGAGTCGTTAATTGTTGTGAATAAACATATTGGTACAATTTGCGCGCGGAGGAAATGCAAAACATGGGTGTTTGGGCGGTGCCGCTGCTTACCAGTCCTGACGCGATATTTTCCAAAGTGAAGTGTTTCTGACGCCGTTTTCGCTCGGGTTGAGTTGAGAGAAAGTAATTCTAATGGTCCACACCAAAATCTAATGTACTTAAAGCTGGGGGAAGCTACAAACACCAAGCGCAAGGTCTCTGATATAATTGCACCAGATCTTCGAGGGACGTCTTTCCGCCTGATGGCGGATCCCTCGAATGATCTGGCTCGAGATTAGTATGAACGTAGAACGTTGCAGTTGGAAGAAACATTGAATCAGACACTCGCGTTCTCGCGACAACATAAAAATACACTCCCTGTTATGGCCACATAATTTACGATACAACATCCTCAGACCTCCGCGCTAGCGCTCATCTTGCTCGCATTCTCTGCCTTGACCTCTTCAAGTGACGGGGGCGTCTTCTCGTGCCGCCTGAACATCCACACGCTGAGCAGATCGTCCTGTGTCCCGAAAATAAGGACAACTCCGACGGGCAGCATCGCCATAATGAGGTCAAAGCCTGTGCCCGGCATTGAATAAAGCACGTATGCGAGCCCGACACTGGAAATCGGGTAAGGAAATGCGTTCGTTTGGACGCGACAGCACGTACCCCAAGCCTAGCGCGCCGAGGACGGAGAACACCAGCACGCGGACGGCCATGCGCGTCAACTGTCTGTCCTTGAGGAGGTTGCGGTTCCTGATGAAGCGTGCGGCGACGTAGGACTCGATTCCAAGGAGGACGACCATTGTTACCACGGCGGTGACCGAGGATATTTGGCCAGGCCAGTTGACCTCAAAATCGCAGTATGTGCCGTTGGGTCCTAGTTGGATAGTCATATTTGCAAAGCCGGAAGGCGAGCAGCATACCGCGCCGAACGTCGGCGGGATTCCGCGCGCCATATAGGATCAGGATAATGAAAACGATGAGCCACATTAAGACTGGGACGGTGATGAGCTAGAAAGAGAGATCTTAGGACACATAGTCTGGGATGAGGATAACTTACTGCGAAAGTAATCATCCGCCGACGCAAAAAGGGCTGGTTCGTCGCCGCCGCGCGGATTCCCAGCAACATCTAAACAAAGAACACTCAGACAGGTCCAAGAATCGAAAAATGAAATGCCGCACGTCGATGGCAATGGAAAGCGTCGAGCATCCGGTTCTGGTGGTAATCTTGAGCCTCGAACCTCGACATATAGGTAGACGGAACACACAGAACAGGCGCGCCGTAAACCATCGCGGCCTGAAGCAGACAAGGCTCATAGATGGGCGCGTTTTGTTGGCCGAGGATGAAGATAAACGTGTATCCGATGCAAGACAGGATCCACGACGAAATGAACGCGTAGTAGGTTGCATTTCGCTTGACGCGTTTGGATGCAAGCGCCGTTACGAGGATTATGATTAATCCAAATAGCGCAATGAGCTGCAGCGCGATAAAGGCCTGCACCACAGAAACAGAGATGCGAGAGTCCGAGTGGTCTTCCGAAATGGTCAGGCCGGAAAGGACGCGTCCTGGATTGAGACGCACCTTCAACTACGCGTCCCATTGCGATGAAGGAAATGCGCCCAGCGCCTGGGAAATCGCCGCCAGTGCGAGGTGAAGAGAAGAGAAAATAAAGAAAGGCAGCGAGCGGAAAGCTTCTGGCGGGCAGCGATCGCGCGGCGCGACGCGAACTGTTTATAAAATGCTTCAGTGACTTCATATCACGAAGGCCTTGATGAGGGCTTGTTGCATCTGCCGAGACGAGTCGTCGCCAGCAACACCCATCGTCCCTCGAAGAATTACTCTGGCGATAGCAGGAGGTGCATCGTGGACCGATTTTGCGCCTGGAGAGCACAAAAACCGTTTTGTCGCGCAAACTGACCCTGTATCCTTCAGAAATCGTACAGATATGCTTTTGAACAGCCTTCGTTGTCGTCGTTTTCCTCCTGCGGAAAACCCCACAAGCAGGAGATCGTCACCGGCTTGGCTTGAGTTTCATCGTTATGAGCGCCACCGTCTGCTCCGGGCATAAGTAAGAGTCGATACGGAGAACACCGTTGTAGTGTATCACGGTCCATTGTGCGGTCCACATGTATGTATCCGTCGTGCATCAAGTTCATCAGTGCTCCGGCCAGATGGCATCGGTCTCGCTCCGGCACCGTGGGCGAGTGTTCTCCGCGGGTGGTATTGCTCGTAAAGCTTTGTGGCAACAAGACCCGCGGGCTCTTATCGAATAATACTGTTGTAGACCTGTAGTGGCGTGGTGTGGGCGCAGATTGATGGAGTATATGTGACCGGGTCCATGAGAGCCGCGGACATGCCGTTGCTTCCTCGCCTGCTGGATTACTGACCCAGAATCGAATACACTGGAGGTTGAGCTTTGTGACGGCTCGTCAGAAAAAACGGAACGGCTTTGATCATCTCCACACGCGCCGGAGTCGTGTTACAAAGAACTATTCGCCGGGATGGCCGCGACTTGCTCCGACGGAGGGCGCTTCGATATGTCAGATCTCGTCGCTCATAGATTGTTTACCTACTAGATGTGTCAGGTCTCGTCGTTCGTCTTCCTCAGCAACCTCTAGAACAGACTCGACAATATGCTCCGCTCAAAGGTGTTTTCCACAGGCCCTTCGAAGCTCTGTCCATTCCATGTCGAAGCAATCCAGTACCTCCCAAATCCGCCGGACCGCGCTGGGTTGACGCTCGTCTTCCTCCACGCAACAAATATGCACAAGGAGAGCTACGAGCCCGTCCTGAATTATCTGTTGAGCGCCCCGGGGTTGCGCGTCAAGGATGTTTGGTGCATCGGTGCGCTACTAGACATCGTCAGCTCTCAGCAGAAGCAGAAATCAACTTGCGATAGAGAACCCCAACCACGGCGCTAGCGCTCTCCATAATTGTTCTCTCCTCGAGACGCCAGAGTACCGAGAAAATTGTGCGTTAATGTTGTTTGTTCGAAGAGTCGTCGCAATAACCGACGGCGTAGGGACGGCACACGAATATATGCGGGCGGTGCAAGCATTCCTCACCTCTGCAGAACACGGCATAAACTTTCGAGCGCGCAAGCTCGTTGGGATCGCGCATTCCGCGGCCTCCGCACCACTGTCTGCCACGCCAAATTCAATTTCTATCATGACGCTGACAGAAATTTACCAGATTACTTCTGCAGCGCGCTTCCCCACCCATCCCATTCGCTGGGCTGGTCTTTATGGATGCGGCTATACTCCCCATCGGGACGCGCCCGACAAAGTTTCTCTGCACGCTCTTCGGAAACTGGGCGAAATCAAAGCCACATACATGGGCGTCGCGCGAGGAGGCGCGCCGCGACTTGGCACGAGCTGCTTTTCGCGGTTGGGACCCGCTGGCGGTCGATTTGTTTGTGGCAAGTATAGGCCCAAGGGCGTTTTCGCGAGAAGCTGAGATTTCGGATAGAGGCACGCGACTAGGCCAATAGACGAGGCGGACAAGGATGGCGTAATAGTGACTTTGAGTTGTTCAACAAAGCAAGAAGCGGTGAAATCCTGCGGAGTTGCAATTGACGCCGTGCTCATTGTTCGCAGGCGTATTACCTGTCCCCAGCCGCCGACCTCGTCAAAGAGCCGACAGAGATATTCGCGCAACTCGTCAACGCCGACCAGCTGCCGATACATACGATAATCTGTCTCAACGATGAGTACAAGTGAGGCTGGCGTTGGTATCGCAGAGAACGAGTTAACGATTCCGAAGGGGTAAAGGCACGGAAATGAAGTTGTACCAGATCGATAGCGTCCAGAAGATGCGCAACGGGAGTGTCCAGATTATCGAAGGTGGACATATGGTGTGTGCTGTCGAATTGGGCGCTGAGCAGCAAGGCTGACTGGCTACAGTTTCCGCAGACTCGGCCAGAATTCACAGCGCAGGCGATTGGGAAAGCTGTAGAGAGTATTCAGGTGCAGGTGTTTGGAGATATGTCGGTTTTGAGTAGGCGGTAGTGGACGCGACGCGTCTGGGTAGAGCTGTGGCTGTGTCTCGACAGCAACTTGATCTGTTCCTGCATCTCCCCCAATTACAATATGGCCGACATGGACGTTGACACTCCGGAGGTGAAGAAGGAGGGCAAATCCAAGGAGGGCAAAGTCCGCTTTGAGGTCAAGAAGGTACGCCACTTGCCACCTTTGTCCCCTCCAAATCCTCACCCATCCCAGTGGAACGCAGTCTCTCTGTGGGCCTGGGGTCCGTTCAGCGCCCTCCATCGGCCGTCTCCCGCTTACTCCGTGCTCAGATATCGTCGTCGACAACTGCGCCATCTGCAGGAACCACATCATGGACCTTTGTGAGCAGGGACCTTCCCGGTCGTGCGCAGCAGTGCTGACTTTCCTCCAAGGCATCGATTGCCAGGCTAACCAGGTTTCCGCGACGTCGGAGGAGTGCAACGCTGCGTGGGGTATCTGCAACGTGTGTCCGACGCCTCCCTCGGTGTGATAGTGACTGACTCCCGCTTAGCACGCCTTCCACTTCCACTGCATCTCCCGCTGGTCTGTGCCGTTCTCGGTGTGCACTCAGGGCTCACATCCACCAGGCTCAAGACTCGTAATGTCTGCCCGTTGGACAACCGTGAATGGGAATTGCAAAAGTGTGTCGTATGCTGCTTGACTCAGCGTGTTCTGATCCTCGGAAGGTACGGTCGGTAAACGACGACGACCATGTATTCTAGACTGCTCGCAACTTGTACCCATCGCACTGAATCACCTTTCTTGCTCGCACTTGGTCTTTCCTTTCCCCGGCACGTTCCAGAGCCGCTCGGCGCTCAGTATGTCCCAACTGCCAGAAGCACGTTACAATCTACAGACAGGACAGCATGTAAATGGCAAGAGCTTGGGACTAGACTGGTATGCAGCGAAAGATCCGCCGGACATATTGCCCGACCTCCATAGCACTGATGGTCACAACCGCGACATTGGCGGGGACAACATCGTAAACAAGGTGGGCGGGAATGTCGATCGGAGCGAATTGGGTGGTGGCCAGGGTCTCCTCGCTCCAGTTGAGTGCGGGGAGGACAGGGGTTGCGTGGAAGGGGAGGTTGTTGTTCTTTTGTTGGGAGTGGACGAGGAAGTGCAGAGCGATGCGCCGAGTTTGGGCAAAGATCTTTGTGAGAATGACGAGCTGAACCTAGTCGCCAGCTTCAACACCAACCGGATCGCCAGCAAAAGCACATACCGCGCCGCCGCTGTCTTGAAGCCAGTCGTCCGCGCGACGATACAACTCGGGTATGGTCTCATTATACCCAACCTCAATCACGACCGTCGGCCAGTCCGTGTGGATGTTGCGGGAATCGGGGACAATACAGCCATCTGGTTCACTGACGCCGTTGACGAGGAAGCCTTGCACAAGCTCAGTCATGAGTGTCGTTTGTCTGCACACATACGCATTCTCCCGTAGGTTCCGAGAATAGTTGGAGATTGAGCGACCGTCGCGCGTTGGAACTCGAAACCCCAGAGCAGGCTTGTCATCATCGCGGCTGCAGCGTCGTACGCGGGTTCTGGCATGAACTGGATGATGGTCATTTTGGTCTTTGTAGCATGAATCCTGGGACATGGTCAGCGACAGTGCGGGCAGGGAGAGGTGCAGACTTGAAGCGATAGTGCTGAGCCTGCTCCTCTTTCTCAACTGCTTCGAGGATTGTGAGGAGTTTGCCGGTGGGGACGGGGATTGTGATGGTTCTATATTCTCCGACCCCGAGCGGTGCCCTGACTTGTACTTGCCATGTGGATGCCCTGTTACAATGAGCGACGAATCTGGGCAGAAAACCAACACACATCATGAATGAGTTAAGATGAGGAGGTAGGTCGTTTGTTCTCCTGAACGGGAGATCTGTCACGTGTGACCGCTTTAAAAAAGTCCTTTACGATGCATCTCATGTACACCCTCGACGAGGCGGGCAACCGTATCTACACACTCAAAGTAACCACCCATCTAACATCTGAACTCCCTTCTTAACGCACTCCCTAGAAACTCACCGACGCCGGTAAAATAACAAAATCCGCACACCCAGGTACGTCCTCCGTTCCCCAGAAGGCGCCATAACACAACTTCAGCGCGATTCTCGCCCGACGACAAGTTTTCGCGACACCGTGTACTCATTAAGCAGCGCTATGGTGTGCTCTTGACGCAGACGCCTGCAAAGCCGTTGTGAGGGCTCGGTGTTGGTTCTCCATGGGAAGTCTTGGGCTGGGCTGGTCCGGAGGGTGGGCGTTTGTTTGGTCGGAGCAAGATGGTCGCGGCGGCGGACGAGGAGATTACTGCTAGTGCGCAGCGAAGGGAAAATGTACATGTATGCGAGCCCTCGAGACCGATCCGGAGAGCTACCAAATACTTGTTTCAGCCTCCTCTTTTCTCAACCACCACCACTACCTCCGTCCATCTCCACAGCGTCTTTACGCCTATCCCTCCCAATGATTGGGAAACTCGTCCACTACGCGTTCGACGCCGTCCTCATTTCAACGCTCGCAGCTGGCGTACGGAGGTCAAGCGGTTTCGCGTCCGTGCACCGCATCCGTCTTCCGCCGCCCGTCCGCTAACCACCCTGCTCAGCCCAAACGCTGAATCCATCTCCGACCCCACGTTCCGCGGTCTCGCTCAGCGCTACTTTGGCGTCGGCGAGACCATCTTCGACATGATTCAGGCAACCGCCGTGAACAGCGCGTACTTTAAGCGCGATGGCAAGGGTCCGCGGTGAATATTAGGTGCGCCAGTGTTCCATATGCGTCAGCGAACCCTCCCATAAACCCAAGAACCCAGGATTTATTATTCCTTTTCTGTTTAGTGTATCAAGAATCGAGGAACGCTGCTGTAAAGCAAGTCGCCAGTCTCTAACTTTGCAGCTCGACCTCATACTGCCCACTTCGTCTACCTTCGACCGGCCGACGCAGAGCTCGCACCAAACACATATCTCAACCACTGTTTGGCCAGTTGCGGCGCAAGCTCAAGCTCGATCCCGATGACGCGTTGCCCAAAACATAGCAACTTGCGCGTTGTTGCTCAGGATAGCGCGCTCGACGGGGAAGCTGTCGCAGGTGGTGACGGCGCGGATGCCGGGTACTTTGTTGAGGCTACGCCTAGGAGGCGTTGGTAACGGAGAGGGGGACGCACCGAGGCCGGACCACCGACATCGCAATCGACTACGACTTTCCACTGTTTGGAGCTGGACATTGGATGAGCGGGCTTTCATTCGCGCCGTAGTGTCCGTAGGTCTTGAGAGAGTGGCGGGCCTATGTCGGACCAATGTTTGTGAGAAGACATTGTTCCGCGTCGGTCCACCGGCTGCGGTGTACCATACCTCCGCACCCCCGCATCCATAATGCCTAGCACTGTACTTATCACTGGCGCTGCTGGCTGGGTAAGTCCCTCCACCGATGCAGTTCTCTCATTGCTAACTCGTCTGGTAGCTCGGCGGTCTCGTATACGTCTAAGTTTCATCCGCGTTTATGCTTACCTTTCGCAGCTCTCTGACGCCCTCATCGCCGATCCCAAAACGCCCAATGTCCAGCTCATCCTCGCCGACATTGTCGAGCCCAAAGCACCAAAAGGCGCCAAGTCGGTCACCATCAAGGCGGATTTGACCGCGGTCGAGCCCGTCGACGGGCTCTTCAACACCGAGCTCGGCATACCAGATACCATCTATTGCTTGCACGGCATCATGTCCCGTGGGTCCGAGGATAACTTCGACCTGGGCTTGAAGGTCAGATCTCCGTGTATTGTAGGTCTCGCTTACTGAATTGGAGGTCAACATCGACTCTATCCGGCTCATGCTGCAAGCCGCACGCAAGTACGGCGCCGCCGCAGGCTCGCCAATCATGTTCATCTTCACGTCGTCGCTGGCCGTCTACGGCGGTCCTCTCCCCGACGTCTTAACTCCCGCCACCATCGCCACCCCCGAGAGCGCCTACGGCATGGCCAAGCTCACGTCGGAGCTTCTCGTGAACGAGTTCTCCCGGCGTAGCCTCATCGACGGGCGCATAATCCGTCTCCCAACGATCGTGGTGCGCCCGGGCGTCCCGGCGGCCGCAAGCTCCGCGTTCATCTCGGGAATCGTCCGGGAGCCGCTCAAGGGCATCGAGTCGGTCTGCCCCATCGGCAAAAGCCTCGACTCGCCCGAGCTCGAGCTCGCAATGTGGGTGGCCAGCTCGGAGACGACGATCAAGAACTTTGTGCAAGCGAAACACATCCCGGCAGACAAGTTCTCTCCGCATACGCGCGTAGTGTGTCTGCCGGGATTCACGGCGACTGTGCGCGAGGAGCTGCAGGCGCTCGAGAAGGTGGGCGGGAAGAAGGCTTTGGGCTTGGTTAAATTCCAAGACGACCCGACAAGCCGCCGCATTGTCTCTTCTTGGCCTGCACGGTTCGATAACTCGTACCCCCTCAGTTTTGGGTTTGTTGTGGACAACGGTGGGATGGTCCCGATAGTTGAGCAGTTCAAACGTGATAATGAGCTGAGCTTAATCTAATCTAATCGAGACACGTTGTGACTATTACATGTGACATGTCGCAGCCACTCAGAGAAACTCGAGACCAATGCCAACTTGTAACCCGCGCCTTATTGCGTCGCTTCTGCTGGCAACAAGGGGTACCCCAAAATTGAGTTCAAGCCGCGCAGGCGGAAGCGTGTATATCAGACCAACTCCAGCAGACACAGAAGGTTTGCGGAGCAGGTTCACTATCGTTTCGCTGCTTGGTACAGCTACGCATATTCATAAGAGACTTCTGGCCAAATGAGAGCACTTACACCGATCCACATTATCCAACCGTCCCGCGTTCAACCACCCATGCGCCTTGAGCGGCCATTGCGGACGCAGCGGGAGGTCAGAAATAACGCTTAGCCCGGCAGCCCAGAACACTTCGCCACCCAGCGAGTCTGCGCCCGTTGTTGTCGACGACGAAAGATGGGCATCCCGGGGACCCATGCCGCTCGCTCGGAAGGAACGTATCGAGGTAGGACCGCCGAGGTGAAAACGGTCCGAGAAGAGAGTCCACTTTCCGAATAGCCCGAGAATGACGCCGGAGCGAGCGGCGAACGAGACGGACTGGGAAGGAATGAGAACAATCAAAGGGAGGAATCTTCAGCCTACGATTCCGGGGAACAGCGGACGCGAGATCTTGGCATCCACTTCCGACTTTACAAATGCAGCATCTCCTCCGAGGCCAGCCACCTCGTTGAGTGTACGAAGATAGAAGCCTTTGGTCGGCATCAGCGAGTCGTCGCGTTTGTCGAGCACGAAAGTATGCGACAATGACGATTTGAGGCTTGGGCCAGCTTCTTGCCGTATTCTGTGCGACCGGTTAGGACGATACCGACAAAGACAAAATCGCGTACGCCATCGACGCCTCTGGCAGAAGACGCCCAATATTCCGCAACACTGCATTGTACGCCAACTCGTGCATCCCGTGTCCAACGGCTCCATTCTGGCGGAGAGGGCGTCAACAACGCGTCGATAAAGCGCTTCACGCTAACCTAGCTCACCCTGACAAGAGCCCTGACACCGCGAATGCCCTCTGTGCAGCTCGCGGATTTTGTAAAGTCTGTTTCAGACACAAATGCTTGTAGCTCTCCGCGTGTCCAGAGCGACGGCGTAAGCGGGACCGTAAATGCCGCGTTGAACGCCTTGGTTGTCGCCGTTCCGACAGAGGCATTTGCGGTCAGGGTTTCGCCACCACCGAAGACGTTGCGGATGGTCGCGTCAAGGCTCTGACTGCCTTGAGCAAGGATACATCGGAGTGCGCTAAGCTCACCGTGCTGCCGGAATTTTCACCAGAGATGTCGGTCGCCGCCTTGACCCGAAACTTGCCGTATTCACGCGCGCGCAGGACGACGTCGACGTCGAATGGCCCTGCTCGAGGCGACTGAGCGCGTTCCAGTCGTGCATCGACGGAGCGGAAGATGCCCGTAAGCTTGAGGGTGTCTGCAATGCGTGCTGCAGTCTTGATTGAAGACTCGAGGTCGTTCTCCGCGTTCGGTGTGGGTATTAACGGGTCGATGAGGAATTTAAGAAAGGACGGCCGCGTCGTGCGGGTTCCCTCGACGCGGACGGACGATATTTGGGACGGAGTTGTGGTATTAGCGTTAATCTGGACCACAGTGAGCTCCAGCGGATTAAAGAAGAGATGAAGACGGACGGTGTCTGCAAGCTGGACCATTTTGAACTGGTACTCTGCGCGTTGCTTCTTCTGCAGACGGGCCTGCTGCCATTTCTCGATTTTTGCGAGGTCCTCTGGTGGTGGTTCACTCATGGGCCGGATTTGATCTCAAATTTTGCGCGTCGACGCGTCTTGTCTCTGTTCTACCACCACCAAAATGTCCCTACGAGTGCCACAGGCAAACGGTGTCCCCATCTTCAAGGATGGCTACAAGCACCTCTCTGGCCTCGATGAAGCCATTCTCCGCAATATCCAGGCGGTTACAGAGCTCTCGGACTTGGTTAGAACAAGTTTCGGTCCTAACGGTTAGCTGTTCTCCTCGCAGCACATCCACGATCTAACTCGTTCTAAGGTCGAAACAAACTCATAATAAACCACCTCGGCAAGCTCTTCGTCACCTCGGATGCAGCCACGATTATCCGCGAGATCGAGGTCGTGCATCCTGCAGCAAAACTGGTGGTCATGGCGTCGCAAGCGCAGGAGGTCGAGATGGGCGACGCGACCAATCTCGTCATCATCCTCGCCGGGGAACTGCTCAAGAAGGCGGAGAATCTCCTACTCATGGGCCTCAAGCCAACCGATATCATCCCTGGCTACGAGACCGCGTCAGTCAAGGCACTGGCCGAGCTAGAAAGTGCGTATGCGGTCTACACCCAAATATGCCGCTGACATTGTCCTTGAAAAGAACTGTCCACGTTCACTGTACCCTCACCAATTACGCAAACAGCGCTTGCAGCCGCGCTTAAGCCTGCGATCGCGTCCAAGCAGTACGGCTACGAGGACCAACTGTCGGCGCTCATATCGGAAGCTGCGCTCGCAGTCATGCCCACAAACCCGCGTAATTTCAACGTCGATAATGTTCGGGTGGTCAAGATCATGGGTGGGAGCCTAGGTGGGAGTCGTGTTGTGCAAGGAATGGTCTTTGGACGAGAGCCTGAAGGTGCGTGGTCTCTAATGCGGCTACAACATGAGTCCGAACATCGTATAGGCACTGTAAAGCACGCGAAAAAGGCCAAAGTCGCCGTCTTCACCTCTGCGCTCGACATCGCCCAAACAGAAACAAAAGGAACGGTGCTCATAAAAAACGCAGAAGAGATGCTCAACTTCACCACCGGCGAAGAAAAACATCTCGAGATGATCGTCTCTCAAATCGCATCTTCCGGCGTCTCCGTAATCATCGGCGGCTCCTCCATGTCCGAGCTCGTCCTGCATTATCTCAACCGCCACAACATCGCCGTCCTCAAAGTCCTCTCCAAATTCGAGCTTCGTCGCCTCTGCCGCGTCGTAAACGCCACCCCGCTCGCGCGTATGGGCCCGCCGACGCCGGAGGAGATGGGCTATGTCGACGTTTTCGAGACGGTCGAAATCGGCGGAGACCGCGTTACCGTCCTGCGGCAGCTCATCGATGGTGACGAAGGTTACGACCCTGCCGCCGCTGCCGCTGGGCGCACGGAGAAGACAAAGACGGCGACGATCGTTTTGCGCGGGGCGACCGCGAACCGCTTAGACGATCTCGAGCGCGCAGTCGACGACGGTGTGAACGTGCTCAAAGCGCTGTTGAAGGACGGCAGGATGGTGCCTGGTGCCGGCGCCTCCGAGCTCGAGTTGGCAAGGAGGGTCGACACCTACGGCGCGGGGATCAAAGGTCTCAGCCAACATGGTGTCCGAACTTTTGCGAACGCGCTCGAATGTGTTCCGCGGACGTTGGCTGAGAACGCGCTTGGCGGGGCGGTCGGAAACGAGGTCCTGAGTCGATTGTGGGCCAAGCACGAGACGGACGATGGTCAAGTCTGGGGCGTTGATGTCGAGGTATGTCTTGTTTTCTTCCGCTTTCTCTGCTTCCCAACTGGTATTCCAGAAGGAGACGGATGGCACGCTCGATGCGTCCGCCTACAAGATCTACGACTCACTGGCGTCCAAAGCCTGGGCAATCAAGCTCGCGACGGAGGCTGCCTGCGGAGTGCTCAACGTGGACAGTATTATCATGAGCAAGCCGGCAGGCGGGCCCAAGATTCCGCAGCAAGCGAACAACTGGGACAACGACGACTAACTACAAAATGTAATCTAGAGCGAATGGTATTCCGAACGATGCAGAAATCCTTCAGCATTAAAAGGGCCAAAACAGGAAGCGCTCCTTCGTCAAGTCTTCGTTATGTTGGTTCACTACAAGAAATAGAAAGGTATACACTACTCATTATAGAACGACCTATGCGCCTCCGCCTTTAGTTGAACAGGTTCTTGACCCCGTCAACAACGCCCTTGATTGCGTCCTTGGTGCCCTCGACAATCGAGCCGTCCTGATACTTTTCAACAGAGCCAGAAAACGTCGGAAGCAACTGTACCTTGATACCATCGACGATCTTCTCCAGCAAGGAGTCCTTATCGTCCTCCCCAGTAGCAGACGGGGCAGCGGCGGCAGAGGATGTGGCAGGGGCAGCGGCGGAAGTCGTTGCTGCAGCCTCGGCGGTGTCGCTGTTTCCACTTAAACGAACAGCTGTATGAACAAAGGCTTGAACTCACTCAATGACAGCCGCGTCGTCCGAGTCTTCAACCGCAACATCCCCGGTGCTTGAACAACGATAAGCCACCGGCAACCGGGCAGCCGAGAAACGACGTACTCTTCAACAGCAGTATCTTCCGCAACGGTATCGTCGATGTCGTCGGCGGCGGCAGCATTGTCGATATCCTCCGCATCGTCGACGACTTCGGCGCTACGTCGCAAGTCAGCCATCGACGAAAACAAAGAGTAGCAAAGGGTCATACTCATCAACAACAGCCTCATCATCGACTGCAGAGTCGTCTTCAACGGCGGTGTCATCTTCAACAGCAGTATCGTCGGCGACCTCGGTGTCGTCAACAACCGTGTCGTCTTCGAGAGCTGCCGCGGCGTCGTCTTCGAGAGCTGCGTCGTCCTCAAGAACGGCGTCATCTTCGACGGCAGTATCCTCAGCAGCGGTGTCGTCTTCGACCGCAGTATCATCCTCGACTGCTGTATTGTCGGCGACCTCGGTGCTACAAAGATAAGTGAGCTTGTGACAAACAATACCGAAAGATAATGTACTCGTCTGCAACTTCGACATCCTCCTCGAGGCTGGTACTGAAAAACGTTCAGCGCATGCACTGGGGCGGACTGTTGGCTATTCACTCGTCGACGGCAGTGCCATCCTCGGCCAGGTCGGTCTCATCGTCAAGGACTTCGGAGCTAAAGGAAGACATTTGAACCAGCAAAACAAGAAAACGGAAGCAGCTTACTCGTCAACAACCTGTCCGTCCTCCTCAAGGCTAGCATCTTCAGCGCTGATGCTAAGAACAATTCAGCAAATGTGTGATGGTGGGTGCAGATTCTGATGGGCAACAAAACACTCACCCATCGACGGCGTCCTCAGCAGTATCGTCAACGACCTCGGTGCTGGAACGTAGCAGTCAGCCAGATTGCTGGCAAATGGACCAATAGACCTACTCGTCGACCTCAGTGTCGTCGGTCACATCAGAGGCGCTGGAGAGCCGTCAACAAGAGATACAACGTGCGGACTGGCATCAGACTCACTCTTCCGCAGCGGCATTGTCCAAAGGGTCCTCTATGCTCTCTTCGTCGACGACCTCGCTGCAGAATTGTCAGAACACGCAGTAATCACAGAGTATAGACCAACCTATCATCGGCAACCTCGCCAGTCTCATCCACCGCCTCTCCGGTCTCGTCCGTAGCCTCTCCGTCAACGGCGACACCGTCTACGATCGTGCTAGAGATGGGTTAGACTCGGAACTCGCGGGGAAAGAACTAAACGCACCCATCGGCGCTCGTGACGACTTCAAGGGTGGTAGGGTCAAGCAGGTCGCCAGTCTACGGAACAAACGCGTTGGCTACCAAGATAGCGAAACACAACGTCGACATACGTCGGGGTCAACGAGAAGGCCAGTAGCCTCGTCAATGGGCAAGCCTGGGGAAAAGGTAACTTTTCTATTCACGTACGCGACGAATTTCGCGCACCACTCTCGGGGTCAATTGGCAGCCCGGTGGCGGGATCGACAGTGCCGTCGTCCACAACACCCGTGGCGGTCGAGCCAGTGCCGGTGACGCCATTGATAATCTTGTTAGCCGCGTTGTTCACGACACCTTGCGCAACACCCTGCGCAACACCTTTGACGATCGAACCTGTGCCGGAGCCGGTTCCGGTTGAGACGTCTGCAGGGGTCTCCTTAGCAGCCTCTGCGGAAGCTGCGACATGCTCGTAAGCGGGAGCGAGAGCGGAGAGAGAGAGCACGCACCGGTGGTAGCAGCTTCCGTCTTGCTTGCAGCAGTGGCGGTCTTCTATCCACCCATTCGCGTCAGACTGGGCATCGTAGGCACGAATGACAAAGAGACGTACCGCTTTCACAACAGTAGGTTTCTTTGCAACCACAGTTGTGGGCTTCTTTGGAACAACGGCCGGTTTTCTGGCAGTCGCGGCGGACTTCTTCGCTGTGGTCTTCTTTGCAGCAGCGGGGCGGGCAGCCTTACGGGCAGCACGAGAGACCAATATCGGATCGACATCCTGTGGCGCGCAATAAGGACGAGACTGTGCACGATGCAAAAGACGTACCCCGCGGCGCGCAAGGATCGGATCGAGTTCCTGAACAAAGAATGAATACAACAAAACCTTCGTTGCGGGACGTCGATACATACACTGCGGCGGGCAAGAATTGGGTCAATGTCCTATACAAACAGATAAGATTACTGGCGCGAATCAAACAGGTCGCGCGTACACTCTCGCGAGCAACGATGTTGCGAACAGCTGGGAGCGGGGCAGCAACGGCGCCCTGGGCAACGTAGAGAACGGTGAGGACGAAAGGAACGGAAATGCGCATGTTGTCTTTGTGTGGGTCGTGGTCGTGAGTAGTGTGAAAGAAGGTCCAAGGCTCGGCCTGGTAGTATGAAGATAAAGACGAAGACGATGGGTACGAAAGAAAGGAAAACGGCACGGCCAGGAGAGACGAATGGAAAGGAACGAAGAGTCGGGGCACGCGAGTTTTCGCCTATATAGTGGGAAGCAGTGTAAACGGGTTGCCAAATGCTGTTGTTGCGATGATGCGGGGATCGGCGCGTTTCCTCGCGTTTCAAGGCTCGATTGGTTAGTCGTCCGGTTGTGCGTCTCGGCCATGGCGATACTCCTCAGAGTCCGGTGCATCCATGGACCTTTTGGAGTGTCGAGGCGGTGTATTTTCAGGAGAATGTGCAGCAGAATTTTATGGTTTGAGCTATCGGCCACATGAGGATGTTGCATCGGAATTCGGACTTACTGCAACCCTTGGCGCTGGAGTGGCGCGAAGCAGTGCCGACGCGGAGATGCGAGAGTATACACGAGCCAAATACCGTCGGCGCCGCGCTATGTTCGGCGCCCAGGAGCCTGGGAGGAATAATTCGTGACGTCCGTCGCAACAAGGAGAATTCAGAGGTGTCGGCATCTAGAGGCGTCGATTCGTAGCCCCAGACCGATATTTGCGAGCTATCAAGATGTTGAGCGAGGAAGTGGTATTTCCTGCCAAAGGGCAAAGCGTGATGCCAACGATCAGCTATGTTCAACTTTGGAAGCGCCCACAACACCGACTTTCTCCAACTAGCTCATAAGCTGGATGGTCTCTCCTCGCTCGTCCTTGAACGAGAATATTGCAAAATACTCGTTATCAGCGCTCATCACGCAAGACTTTCCTCGAAACCGCGAAAAAGGGCGGATGCCCCCAAAAAAGCTTCCGAAAGGCAATAACACTTGAAGAGTCTAGGCCCTTCTCTGTGGTACCACGGCAGCCAGGAGTCGACTACGCTGAGGCGAATCACCCGCCTCGCGATAGTCACCGTGTTGTCCGCTCGCGTGAGCGATATCATCGGCTTCAACGAAGTTTCAGGAACCTTTGACGCGGATTGGAAACGCGTTATCGTGTCTTTGCCCTTGCGGAGCAGCCCCTTCGCGTCAGCCCATAAGCTCCGGCCGCGAGTACGAGCAAATCGGTCTGTGTGTATCTGTCCTGCCGCCTTATGAGGAACGTCATTACTTGTCGAAACTCGGGGGGCCTTTGGCGGTGCAGTACCGATAAAAGGTTGCATAGAGGTCGCTGTCTGGTATCCTCCCTCGTCTCTCCTCTGCTATTATCGGCCTCTAATCAGCACCTCAGACGCCTTCGTCCTCCCGTCCCTCTGGTCACACTATTCTTGCTGTGTATCGCCGCACACTCTGCCGCAGCTCTCACTAGAGAGCGTGCCCCGATGCGTCCGCGTTCATAGCCAAAGTAGTTGGCCAGACCAACGAGCGATGCCGCTGCACGTTTCTGCTGCTCGTGGTACCAGCTGTGGCGCCAGCTTCTTAGATCGCCGCCACCAAGAGAAAAGCTGTAGGTCCTTATGTGGCTTGTATCTATGTTCAAACGAGTTTCGGCGCGCCCCACTCGCCATCCTCAAGTGACCGCTTATTAGGTTTACGTTGTTGGCTCGCCGATTAAACCTGCGCAAACGCTCGATAAAGTGCGCGCCACTCCCTCTAGCGCCACTGGGATCCTGATAGCGGACTTTGAATCTGGTTGGTGCAGTTGTCCGACGGGGGACAGTCATCATGGGGCATTAATTCGCACTTATCGACTCTGTGTGGGATACGGGTGGAGAACATCTTCGTCAGTCAGTGTTGACAGGAATCCTCGTCAGCCTGATGGCGATTTTCGTCAGTCGTCTTTGTTACGAGTACTTTACTCGTTCATACAACAGGTCGCGGGGGCGGTTTCCGCTATCGACGTCGAGCCCCTGTAACGCTCTAGATTGCAGGGGCTTGCGATTAGATAATGACGTTATCTGCCGCACGGATCGCGGTAGCCCATACGGCGACAGATGTCTCGTCGTCAAGGCGCTATCTTGCCCCTGTCTCGGCGCAAGGTCGCCGCTACCGCACCCACCTGAAGTTCCCACCAACCCCCTCTAGTTAGAGGCGGTACCCCCCAGGGGTACTCCCTCTAACTAGAGGGGCTTCAGCGGAATCCGGGAGCACGCTATAATTCCGCTGTAGCGGGATGAGTTATAGTGTGCTCCCGGGTAGGTGGTCAAGTAGGTGGCCGAGGCCGTTGCCACGGCTGTCGGATCCATCACCGCCGCTGTCGGCGGTGCATCCCGACACCCGCGCTCACCGTTGTCCCGCCCAACACCCCCCGACATCCCGCCCAACGTCCCCGACGACCCCGCCACCAAAAAAGAAAAAAAAAATCAAAATTTGTAAATACTCTAGAATACCTGTATATACTGTTAGAACACCCCAATTAATACTTGTTCTTGAGATATAGCCTGTTCTCTTAGTAAACTAGCAGGCTGGGGAGCCGCAATATGGGCGGGCGGATCCCCGCCATCACCGCGATCAAATCCATCAAAAGCTGCGTCCGGGTACGATGAACAGGTGGGTACAACTGGCAAGCACAGGATCACCTTGGTTCTTGAGGTACGGGGAGATGATTGAAGCCATGGATTGACAAGAAAAAAAAAATCTGGTATTGATGTAAATCAGGATAGGGGTATGTGCAGCTTGTGAACACCGTTTCAGCATGGCTTGTACCACCATGAACCAATCAGTGGATGCAGAGATATTCAGTGACCAATTGTAGGCCCACCACGGATTGACACTGCCATATGCAATGTCATCCTCTTGTTGTGACCACATACAAGTCAAGTGCTACTGTCAATTGTTCTGGGGATGTGGATGGTTCCCCTACCTCCCACAATGTCTACTTGTGCCAGGCTTTTTGTTGGATTTGAGCAATAGTGTCAATCCGTGACTGGTGCACCCATGGATTGACACACCAGTCACGGATTGACAGCCATGCACACAATGACACCCTGCCTTGGGGCTTCACCTACCTTTTATGCTACAGTTTCCTGTTCTGTAGATTCTGATGGCTCTCTGTACCTCGCACAATACCCCTTGCACTGGCTTCCTCTTTTGAAATAATGCCAATCCGTGTGGTGGGTATCCATCCGTGGCAGGCACCCTCTGGATCAGTAATTTTCAGCAATGCCAATGTAGAGCCAGTACATACCCTCACCCTTTGTCCACAATATGTCCGGCCTTCCTTTTTAGCCTGTAAGGAGATGTCAATCCGTGGCCAGGTTAGCACCACGGATTGACAAAGGAAATAACACAGACCGGCTGATGATTGCAAACGAGGTTGTTTCTGGCTACCATAAATGCACCTATTGTAGGTACACTCACTCATAGGTACCCAGGATATCAATTGAGTGCATTGATTGCTATGATTCTTTGTGTCTATTCTTCATCACAAACCCCATCATTCATGTTGTTTGAAGGGATTTAGTGCACCTGGGCTCAAGGCCTCAGGGGGATGACTGGATGTCTGTGTTTCCAATCCACTGTAAGATCTCTAACCAGATTAGTTCATCAAAGCCTGACCTATATTCCATTTGAGAATATAGTCACCCCGGTAGAATATCTCTGTGGCTACTGCCAGCCTATGCCTCAATTTCAACGACTGGCATTCATAGGTCCACATGGACATATTGACCTGTTTCTAATGATTTTGCATCAGTAAATATGTTACTATTACGTGATTGATCTCAAAGCAAGCAGCCTTGCATAGCTGAACCTGTACAGTTACTGGGTTGATCCTTCCGGATATCAGTAGTATATCCCTGACTAAACTATTCTGGAGACAATCAGGCCAGCAGTGCATCTCTAGTCAAGTCTATTCCCTGAATGGTGTCACATAAATGACAGCTTGCTGAATACTGCAGCGCAGCCCAACAGCTGAGGTAGACGTATATTACAGTACATCTAAGAGGTATGGTTCACCTTGCAAAGTCTGAACCATATTGAAGCTCTGGATATCCTCTGCCATAATCATCTATTCTGCACAGATAAAGACTGATTAGGCTATTTCATGAGATCCAGAACTGCTAGAACCTTTGTTTTGGGGTGGTTTGGCCTCACTCAGGTACCATGACAATATATCAGTACACTCCCTCGGATTGGAGAGACTTTTGTTTTTTACAACCGGACAAGTAGAAAGCTTCAAGTTTGAACTTAGGTCCACTACTGGTATTCAGACCATTTCTTGGGCTAATCTGTGTCCCTTGATGTAATTTCTTCCTTGACTGTAGATTACCCCTATAGGGTCCTTTCACATATCTTTAAAGTAGAAAGAAACTGGTTTACTGGTCTGTAGGATATTGGAAAGGTGTCAAATTGGGGAAAAACTCATATTTTGACACTAGGCACGGTCTCCGGGTGCGGGCAGCAGCCAGAAAAGCACAGATACATAGTGGGAGTTTAGTATAGCTAGCATACCATTCACAGATGCCATTAAAGTCCAAATGAACACTTCAACAAACAGCAGGACAGTGGACCTTGCTGTAACATTGGGAATATTTGGCACGGTGTACCTCAGTCTGAGTCTTGGTTCTATGGCACGGGATAAACTGCTCCATAAATAGGAATACCAAAGGCCTCATTCTATTCCAGGCCCAACTGCTCACTGTTCAAATTCACCGCTGTAAAAGACTTGATGTTACTTGGGGTAGATCCTGTAGACCACCATCGGTACAATGTTTCAAGATATAATTTGTGGTTAACACGTGAGGGACATGGTACACCCACCAGCAGTAAAAAAAAATCAGAGGTATTGTGCCCGGGGAAGGTGAGATATTGACCAATCTGTGGTGATCAGGAGAGATCATTCCCATCAATGGTCCCTTCCCAACGCAATATCTCATATGGGCCAGCAAAAGTAAATCAAAGGAGCTGTAACTAGCTCTCAAATGCTCTAGAACAACTACAGCAGGCAGAGAATGGTGCGGAGTTTAAGTGTGTCAGTCCGTGAGGCTGGTCAATCCGTGGGACTGAAGACAACTTACCTCGCTCATTTGTACAGTTAGCTGGATGATGGGTTGCTTGGGTATCTTTATATGATGCCTGGGGAGTAAGACAGTGCCAGCAAGTGAAGTTGCATGCACTTTCTTTGTCTGCAGATTGGGGTACCACGGATTGACGGAGATCCCCAGCGCTGGCTGATGATTGGTGAGTTCTATCTCTCTGCCTCTTTGCCTGTTCAGAAATAGCTAGATGGTACTTTATCTGAGTTTGACAAGCGTGGTGCACATGTTGTCTCACCTACTGTTGTGTCTGTCCGTGGTACCCTGTCTTGATATAATATCTATAATCCTTTGAGATAAAAATACATTCAGAGAGCCCTGCAATACCATCTCTATATTTACTGAATGTATCATCAGCGAGTCTTTGTGCGCATGGGTGTCAATCCGTGATAACACCAGCCACGGATTGACATCAACCATGGATTGACACTATGGTTCAAATCCAAGGAACAGTGCAATTGATATTGGGGGAGGTAGGGGAACCATCCGAATTCCCAGAACAATTGACAGTAACAGCAGACCTGGGTGCAGCCACAAGGGCATATTGTCACTGCGCACAAGCAGTGTCAATCCGTGGTATGCCTGTATTTGTTGGTCGGAATATCTCCAAGCCCACTGATTGGTTCATGGTGGTACAAGCCATGCTAGAACAGCCTTGCTAGGCTAAAAATACCCCTATCCTGATTTACATCAAATCCAGATTTTCTTTTTTTCTTGTCAATCCGTGGCTTCAATCATCTCCCCGTACCTCAAGAACCAAGGTGATTCTGTGCTTGCCAGTTATACCCACCTGTTCATCGTACCCGGACGCAGCTTTTGATGGATTTGATCGCGGTGATGGCGGGGATCCGCCCGCCCATATTGCGGCTCCCCAGCCTGCTAGTTTGCTAAGAGAACAGGCTATATCTCAAGAACAAGTATTAATTGGGGTGTTCTAACAGTATATACAGGTATTCTAGAGTATTTACAAATTTTGATTTTTTTTTTCTTTTTTGGTGGCGGGGTCGTCGGGGACGTTGGGCGGGATGTCGGGGGGTGTTGGGCGGGACAACGGTGAGCGCGGGTGTCGGGATGCACCGCCGACAGCGGCGGTGATGGATCCGACAGCCGTGGCAACGGCCTCAGCCACCTACTTGACCACCTACCCGGGAGCACGCTATAACTCATCCCGCTACAGCGGAATTATAGTGTGCTCCCGGATTCCGCTGAAGCCCCTCTAGTTAGAGGGAGTACCCCTGGGGGGTACCGCCTCTAACTAGAGGGGGTTGGTGGGAACTTCAGGTGACCGCACCTGGCTGACCTGTCGTCTTCCTTGCGGCTCCCGGAGGCGGCATCGTCGGGCGGCGGCGGAAATGCGCGGCGCCTGTTGGCGGGGGCACCGTGGCACTGTCGGCGGGCGGGCGCTCGTCGTCAGGCGCGCAACGTCGCGTGATACTCGCTGCCCCTCTCCGATGCACCTCGACAATATCGTCTCCTGGTCGCCCTGTCCATTCTCCGGCGCGGCTGTGAGCACACCCGACCTCCGCATTCACCCGTATATCTAACACCATCCTTTCGCGCCCGAATCTCCGCCCGTTCCGTTTAATGTCACGTACCCTGACGTGCGGTGTCACATTGTGACTTGCTTCAAACCAGTTGTTCCTGCTTCTCAAGTCACCAAAGCACTTCTCTATCTTTGTCCGATTGCATTCACATAGCTATAGCCATGAGGTTTAAGGTTAGGGACATAGCCCAAGTAAGATACAATGTCTCAAGGGGGGTTCAGATCAAGAACCGGTCATATGGGGTGGGTGGGAAGGGGGGTCCCGGGCCAGGAAAAAAAAAGTTTTGGTTGTGTTGTGGCACTTGTTGGAGGGCAAGTAGAGGTGTAGGGAGGGCATCCTACTACTAAATAGCCCAATAAACATACTAGCCATGCTTGAGGTGGACAGGTAGGTCCGGGACCCCGTCGGAAGTGCCCAAAAGCAGATGATCAAAGTGGGATTACCCAATTGGGTAGTAGTCTCGTGTAGCCAGACTTTCTATCAATACTTCCAGCAAGCTGGTTGATAATTGGGTAGAGCCACCAGGCTTGGGCACACACATGTAGCTACCCTATCTATATATCTAATACCAATCTATATGTCTAATACCTACAAGACGCGCCAGGGCTACGCCCTGGCCTAGAGCTCATTTTTGTCGTCTAATCTGTGTACCGAGCATGGTCCGTGAAGGTTTGAACATCCATTGTACGTGTGCGCCCAATTCAAACCTAATGTTGAGCATTTATTGCTCCGGCAGAGAGTATAGTATCTAGCGTCTTATCAATTTGCGCTCCCTGATCAGTCAACTATCATTGGGCACACCGCGGTCCTCGATGCTCATCAACTCTCGTCCTAACCCTCACCCTATTGCCATCAGCCCGACCCCTAGCCAAACCAGAAAATTAGTCCGCGCTCGATCAGGTGGAAGGAAAGGTAGGGGAGTGCGCCGGACCCGGTGGGATTGCGAGCCATTTAAAAGGCACATAGCTGTAAAATTGCGTCAATTATGATGTCAATGAAGCTGTAGAACGCTGTAGAGTGCTGTTGAATTGCGCTGTTTGAAGACAGGAGCTGTTGAAAAGCTATGGCGAAGCTGTTAGCGGAAACACTAAAAAAGGAATAGCCGCGTACTAGTTTGCACTGGTACGCGTTGCGTCCTTAAGAGAAGGTAAATTTATATATCTAATAGACCTCTTAGTACACCTTATGCTTCACTTATAGTGTGCAAATAGCCCAAAGTCCTGTTTCTCGGTCGGATTTAAGCAATCTGAGGCACGGGGCGGCCAATATCTTATCTTACCATGGGAAATCATTGCCAATATGGCAGGAGGGAGGGGGGAGGGGGGTCCAGGAGCCGGAAGTTCGGAAATTCGACCCTATATGCTAACTTTCAAAGTTGAACCCCCCTTGCAATGTCTGTAGTCTGGCCGATTCGTGATCCGCAAATTTGGTAGTAATCGCCATGGCCAACTTCGCTTCCGCCCCCAGACGCAAAAGCACACACAAATCAGATACAACACATTCACGTCTTATACTGTCCCAAATTCTCTGGAAGGGTTATAACAGCCCAGACTGCTTATGATGCTTATGACACTAGGGGCAAAGTAAAGGGCACACGTTTGACAGCCGATTACAGTCACATAGCGTGGGACTTTGGGGCTTTGGATCTCTTGATACATCATGATGTGTGACCACCTTAGGGTATTTTACACCAAATGATGAGGGTGCAACTCCTGATGAAGCCTGAAACAACAGGAAAGAAAATCCAGAGGACATGTCACACCAGACACATAATGAGTCAGTAGGCAAGTTGAGCTGGTTCAGGTCAGCTCCAAACACGAAACTTTAAGATCTTCCCCTTAGATCTGCTGTTTGCTTGAGGACACATGACTTAAATGTTTCATAACTCAATGGTCCAAGGCACTGCAATCACTCTAAGCTGTCCGGATGACTCATGAGACATCAGCTAATAATGTATGAAACAAAAAAAAAAAAATGCAGTGTGCCAGGCAGTGACACAGATGTCTACTGTGTGCATAGGTTGGCACAGCAATTGATGTAGGCAGTGCTTACTCTATGAGCTCAATGGCTAGAGTGTGTCAGCACAGCCAATCTCATGAAACATGCACCCAGCGGATTTGGAAATAAAAAGGGGGGTTATTTTTAAGCTTTTTACAACTGGTATAATGGTATGTAGACTAGAGGGATTTTTTCAACCCAGAAAGTTCACTTATACTTGAGTATTTTTCCGCATAATTGGAGTTTTTGTTTCTTTAAAAAGCCCCATTATATCTAGTTGTTGTGGGTTGAGAAAACCCCCCTTTTTTGCCATTATACACGTTGAAAAAAATAACTCTCTTTTATTTCTGAACCCGCAGTGTGATGGCTGCAGTACTGATCTCAATTGCAGGCAGTGTTATTGAGATCCTCAAACCTATGCTGGATTTGTGAAGCGAATATTGGTCTGCTGACGGTACATCTCCGACATGTCAGTATCAACCCAGGCAGGGGCCATTGAATACTGTAACACCCCAGCAGGCCTGTCACCCCCCTTGTCCTGAACCCAGGGCTCGCTGATCTTAGTGTACACAATGTTGGCCAGTGAGTCACCTACTTTTCAAACTGGCTCAATATAGAATCTCGATTCGGGGAGTCAGGCAACTTGAAACACTTCGCTTTGTGACAAGATGCAGAAACCATATTTGTGCACTGCCCTCGGAATATAATATATCTCAAGATTCATGGTCACAGATTTGATGGGAGATCTGCTACCAAATGATGGTCATGTACGGTATGTGTGACTGTAATCGCCTGTCAAACGTGTGCCCTTTACTTTGCCCCTAGTGTGAGAGCTTGCAACCAACGGGCCGGGTCATAACTTAAGTAGGCTTGGTGTCGAGTCGGCTATGGGCGGAAGGATTTACATTGGCAGGTGCGGCTTGAAAAAATGCCTGGGGTCCGAATTCAATCAGCACGGAACCCGTATTTTTTCCTCTCGTGCTATGGCCAGGAAAAAAAAAAAAAGTCAAGTACTCGGTTTGCCATGCCTTGCGGTGGCCTTTCCAGAGCAAGTTTGAATAGAACTCACCACAGCGCGAGAAATACCAAGACGATCGACGTCCGAACGCTCCGCGCAGCGGGCCCCGCGGTGAGCGGCAAGCTCCCGGCAGGGTGGGGTCCGGGGCGAAGCCTCGGGCGGGGTTTGGGGTGGCAAACCCCCAGCCGTCGCGGCCGGCGCCGCAAAGAAAGTTCCAATCAGACAAGGGAAGAAGGGGGAGGGAAAGAGAAGAAGAAAGGCACCGCGCAGCGGGCCTCCGCGGCGAGCGGGCTCCCGGCAGGGTCGGGGTCCGGGGTGGAAAACCCCGGCCGTCGCGGCCGGCGCCGCAAAGGAACAATTCTTGCCGCCGATGCCGAAACAGCTCAAAAAGGACAGTATCACCCACTGACGAGAATTCCTTACGCACTGACGAGGGTTGCCGCCGACTGACGAGAATGTCCATCACACTCATGAGATTGACTACTCGCACTGACTGACGAAGATGTACACTACCCGTGGGATACCCAATATACACAAATAGGAGGTAATTTCTTTGTCGTGTTCGTGTTCAAACACGATCCCGTGACAAGGTCAGAATTTGGCCACCACGCGTTTCCTCGCGCGTATCTACGCAGCATATAAGATGACTATGTTATTAAGGTGGTGTTCAAGGAATTTCGCCTCACGGAACAGGGAAATCGTGGCTCCAATGCGCAAGAAACACAATAGATGTCCGTTATGTAAAGCTTTTGCGATTACAGAGAATGTACAAAAATGGTTCACGATGGGGCAGCAGTATTCACATCATACAAAGTTCCAAATTTGGTTCGGCCCGCCAGTGCAGGTCCACGATTGCACCTAACAAAATCCGCACAATCAGAGCCTGGGGGTGCGCGCAGCACAAAGAGCAGCCAAATCGCACCTGGTTGCCTGCTGTGATCTTCCCATCGGTCAAATCCACACAATCATTATGCCCGTTCCACTGGATCGCCTTGCCCGCAGTGACCGTAAACTGTTGGTTCAAGTTACCCGTGTTCCCCGGCGAGCAGCTCCAAATCTGCATTTTGGTCCCCGAGGTCGTCGACCCGCCCGTCACGTCGAGGCAGAACGCGTTGTTGATGACTAGCGTCGCGCCGACCTTGTTCCACGATTGGTTGACGGAGCCGGTGGTGCAGGGCTGGACGACAACGGCAGCACCATCGGCTTGGCTGGAAGCGGTGAGGCAGGTGGTGCTGCTGGCGCCGGGGCGGATGGTTTGTCCGCCCGGGGTGCCCGTCGGGCCGGTAGGCGGTGCGGTGGTGCTTGAGAAGACGGGGGTACCGGTTTTGCACGCGATAGAGCCTCCGCAGGCCTCGCCTGGGTCGGGGGTTCCGTTGCATGTCCAGCTCGACTGGAGTAAGGGATTAGTTCGAGCTGTCGATCCACTGTAATTTTACTCACAGATTGCGTCTGCGGTACGCCAATAGCTTGATAGGGGTCGACACCCAGACACTGCGCCATCGTTACGAGCTACAGAAGGCCATCAGAAACTGCGCCCACAAAGTCCGCCGTAGCCTACGCACATTAAACCCGTGGCTCTTGAAGAGATTGATCGCAAACGGCACCAGCGTGCTTGCAGTCGTATCTGGCAGACAGCCCGCATTAAATCCCCGCACTTGCTTCGCCTGGTATCAACGATGGCGACCTACCGACAGTTTCATGCTCCAGCACCAACGCATTCTTCACTTTCGAGCTTATGATGTCGTTATATACCGCCTCGGACTGTGCGGTAGTGTTGCCGTCCGCATCGCCGGTATCCCAGTCCCATAGTGCGAGCGACTGCCCGCGCGCCGCGGCGATGGACTGCACGTTCCCGTTGAACGAGCCAAAGGGCGGGCGCATGAAGCCGACTTTGATTCCGAGGATTCGGCTGAGGGCTTCTTCCATGCGGAACATCCCATCTTGGATTTGGGCCGTGGAGAGGGTGGTAAGGTCTGTTGCCATTTGAGTCTTGGTCCAACCCCGGGGTAAGCGGAATCCTACCTGCGTGAGACCACGTATGGCTACGACCCATTTCAGCATTTAGTTGAAACAAAGAAGGGAAAAAACGGACGAGCCGATCATATGCCCTGCAGCGAATGCGTACTTGATGTCGCCAATGCGGTCCGAGCTATAGATGCCTAAAGAAAGTCAGAATCGAAGAGGAAGAGGCTAAGAAGGACGCCGCGGCCATCCAAGAAGGAACGTGCACGTACAGTCGAAGTTATTGCCATTGAAGAAGAAGGAAGCATGTCCTCCGGCATTGGTGAACATGTCCGAAATAGCACGGAGGTGGATGTACGGTCCTATTCCAAAGCTATGGGAAGTCGAAAGTCAAAGAGCAAGCAATACCATCGTCCTGCACGAGTTAACGTTAGCGTATAGGTAATCCTCAGGCGAGAAGTGGGCGCACAAAGGTCAAAGCGATGTCGTTCGAGTTGACACACGCGTCTAAGAAGTTCGTTAGTCCTCGCGCTTCCCGGGTATTGCAAAGAATGACGCGTACCATAGACCTGCGGCGTCGCGCGGTATTTCTGCAGACACATTAGTGCGTAACGCGGAGCAACGGCGGCAAGTAAATACTAGGGCTGAGTGGCCAAGGACAGCCGATGAAGCGACGAGAGCGTACAACACCGAGGAGGGGAACATGGCGCAAAGGGAAGGGCAACCTAGTATGCCGCTAATGGCCCGCCGCTATTTAAACCAAGCGGCCATTTAGCTCTATTTTGCGTGCGCATGCCGCTGCACGACAAAAATCGACATGAAGCTCCGAAGGCGTCGCAGTACCTGACATTCCATGATCTTGTTTCCTCCCCGAACTCCGGGAGAGGCTAGGAGGCGCAGCGAGGCGCTTCGAGGCGGCTTGAGCATAAATTTGGCTCGTCGGATGCAGTTAAACGCTACCCGAGGTTGGTTCTTGTGGTCATCCGTTACGTGCGGAGGCGCTCTGGATGAGGATCATTGCATTTTCTGCGGCAAGCAGCGCACTAAGAGCTCTTGAAAAGCGGCTAGACAAAAATAGAGACGATGGTCGTATAGACAGAAGGAGATGAGCTGCAGACAGATGGAACTAATGCACGGGAAATTATGTGAGCCATTCGATGAGTACCCGTCGCCCTTTGTAGGGTGAAAATGCGCTCGTCTGGCCCAGTCGGCAGTAAGGCTGCTTTGACATTCGGCGGCGTGCCGAGGCGGAAGCAGTTTTGCGAAGGAGCGGCGACTTTTCTGGTTTGAGAAGCGAGCGGGTTCCTTAAATGGTCTTCTAGGTTTTCAGTCCACGCATGGTTTGGTGCCTGGTATATGACGGCGGGAGGCGGGGATGCGGTCCGCGAGTGGAGATGTTATGCAGTCAGAAAGGCTCGACGGAGGTTTATGCCCGCGACATTGGACGTCGAGAAGCCTGGCAGCTTCGGTGGGCGAAGGGCGGTCCGCGTCGTGGTGATGGTTCGGGTCAAGTGCGGTGGGGGTGTGACCGTGGCGCTTGCCGGTTATTCCCCGGGCCAGGGTACCCTTAGCTCGTCGTAGAAAAGACAAGCCAGCTATTTTCCGCGCCGTGGCTTGCTCGACGCGTCTCTCCTTGCTCGACGCGTTAATTGGTCCTTCTGCATACCACACATGACATTCGGCCATCGATAGAGGCGCATCGACGCTTGTGGACTGCGAAGCGCCCTCTCCGCGCAGTTTTATCGATATTACTGCCATGCGCAGTAGGAGAATGAGGATTACTCACGAGCAGCGCTTTGGAGCGCTTTGGCCACACAGCATCAGTGTCACCCTTCGACAGCTGCGGCTTGCTCTTCCCCTCCAGCATGTCCCAGCCGCCTCCAGCCTATGGCGCTCCCCAGCGCCAGAATCCAGACACTCGTCCACTTCCTCAGGGTACGCACAAGTCCTTCCGATTTCAAGCACACGCACTCATCTACCCGGTCCCTCCTTTCTCTTCCGACAACCCACAATCCCTTCTTTGACTCTTATCGTCCTGCTATTCTACTCCCACTCCATGTATACTCCACAGGCTGGATAACTCAGGTATGTTCCTGCCGCGATCTTAATTCCATCGTCCAATCTCGTCCCAGTTCGACACAAAGTAGGTTCTCCTCTAACTTCTGCCTGTACCTCACCAACAATTGCCGCAGCTATAACGCTTGGTTTTACGTAAATCCCACATCCACACCGCCGATAACCACTGTAAATCGTCTGCTGCATGGTCCGAAGAGGTTGCTCAGAGCTTATAGTGGACCCACCCTCTCGGCCCACCCCCGCCACCGCCCCAGAGCTATGCACCGCCCCCCGGAGGACCTCCCCCCCAACAATGGCTCCGGATACCAACAGCCAGGTGGATACCAGCAGCCGGGTGGCTATCAGCAGCAACAACAAGGTCCCTACCCGCCTCAGAACAGCGGATACAATCCCGGCTACGCTTCCCCTCCTCCGAACCAGTACGGCGGCGGCTACAACCAGGGATACAACCAAGGACCGCCCGATAATCGCGGTTGGGCTTAATCTGTAAACGTGTTCACGCTGAGCTAAATCCGGAAATAGGAACATTCAGCAACTTGTTCGGCGGAGGAAACCACCAGCAGGCGCCGCCGCCTCAGACGGTATACGTTCAGCAGGCACCGCAGAAGAGTAGCGGCATGGGTATGGGTGGCGCACTAGCACTTGGTGCTGGCGGTCTTCTTGGTGGTGCATTGCTTGCCAATGCGTTCGATGGAGGTACGCCGATCCCTCAAATCTCGCTCGGGCTCTATGCTAATATTTTTAAGGCGACGACGGTGGCGACGGTATGTACCCGATTGTTTCTTTTCTTTCATTGTCTTATCCAGCTGCAAGGAGGAGGATGGGGAGGAGACGACGGTGGAGGATTCGGAGGCGATGATGGTTCGTTCCTTGTTCCGAATCGTTTTTGGATCTCAAATAACGCTTGTCGTAGGTGGAGGAGACTGGTAAACGCTTCCGGGAGTCCACAAACGTCGACGACTCGCCAAATCACGCCGGTTTCTTTGTACTCGCTTTTCCATTTGTATCCCATGAATGTATCGAGGATAACCAGATCGCACTCTCAATAACCAGTGGTAAAGTACCGGAACACGATATCCGCCGCCTCTGCTTCTGAAACTGCCAGGCCTTGCGTATTGAAGTCGGATTGGTGCGGCAGCTTGACCGGGTTGGGGTTGTAGAACAAGGCTCTGCTCCATGTAATGAGGAGAGACTCAACACTGCAAAATGGTCGGATTTCAGCGTATCTAACAATGTCAAGACAAACTCAGCCCTCTCCTCGACGGCCTAGAAGGAAAGCAATCAATAAAAGGACCAACGTCAACAACACATCAACCCACTCGTTTCCCTCCAAACTCATACGCAGCACTGTTCAGCCATGCAGAGAAGAACATTTTGGCATCTACGCCGACGATCAGAAATCGCCACAAGGCCAGCCCAAGAAACACAACATACCGTCTTGCTTTTGTCGCGTCGGGAACGTCAACCACTTTCCGTACCCGCCCTGCGCCCACACATCCCGGCGATACTCCCTCCACATCGTCTCCCTGCTCGGCAACCGCGCAAGGCCCGCCCACACCTTGGCGATCGCCATCGCGGGATTCTGCCCGTAGGTAGAGGTGACGATGTTGAGGTGCTGATTGATGAACCCCAGCGTCGGCTCGTCGATGTAGACTATGTCGCGCCAGAGTGACCGGTAGTGCGTGCAGTCCGTTACAAGTGGTTGTGGTTGATCTGCGGGGCCTTCCGTGTATGGACCGCGAATCGATGAGTTGTGGTATTGCGGGAGGAAGGGGAACGTGTATTGGTAGCCCGTTGAGAATATGATAGTGTCGATGTCGGTAAGGAACTGGAGGAGGGGACTAAGCTTTGGAATGGATGAGGCCAGGAACGACGTACAGTGCCGTCCGCGAGTTGGATTGTGCGGTTTGACGGATGGAAGCAGTCAATTCCAACGACGACTTGAACACCCTGCGGTAGCATGTTCAAGAATTGAACTGGCGTATTGGATCCTAAAGCCAGGGTCAGTAGAGCTCGTCTATTCGATGCAAGTAACCGTACTTGGGCTGCGCTGAGATTTCATCAGCCCAGTGCAGATAAGATTAGATCTGACGGACTAACCCTCCACGACAGCAAGTTGCGCTTCACAACCTTGTTCAGATCCGCAGAAATCCCAACAGCACTCGGGCCAGCGCCAACAACAATCACCGACTGGTTGGCATACATCTCGGGGTGTCGGTACGCCCGTGAATGCACAACCGACTCGGGGTACATGGCATTCCACTCCACGAGCCCCGGGATGTTGGGAATATTCGGCGCATTGAAGGTCCCCGTTGCGATCATGACCGCGTCGAAGTCCTCCGTCCACCATTCTTCCTTGCATGCCGACGTCCCGAGCGTCTCTACCTTGTGCAAGGTCAGCGTCCAGCCGCGTTCCTTGCCGTCCCCGCCAAAACGCTTCTCGACAAGTTCAACCCGCGTGCTGTAGGACATGACCGGGCTGTCGTCATTATTATTGAGACCGTAGAAAGAGTAGACGGAGCGGAGATAACGCTGGAGGCTGCGCTGCGGAATACCTGCGTAATTGGTTAGACTGGAACCTCCACACGCTGAACAACACACTCCACGGGGTATCCAGCGGCCACTCATGTCCGTTGAACTGAGAGACGGGCGTTAGAGGGCGCTTTTAGCCTCACCGCGCTCCGTACCTTCATCATCGGCTGGTGCATACGAGTTCAGCGCAACTTGAATCTATCGCGCGTTAAACGAATGCTTACCGCAGGGACGTTCGAGGTGAGTGAGCTCCAGACCCCGTGTGGCGCACGGTGCCTTCGCCAGCGCTGCGCGCTCGTCACCCCGTCCTCGCCCTCGTCGTCCTTGTGATATACAACGTACGGGAGGGTGGCGCCTTGCGGGGGCAACACTGGCGCATAATCCGCGACACTCGGATCCGCGTTGGGGATCGGGGGCGGCTCCTGCGCGTCGTCGGTGTAGTGCCAGATTCCCCCAGGAACAGCGTCGCGTTCGAACATCCGCACTTCCAGGCCAGCATCAACCAGTTCGCGGTACGCAACAAGGCCGCTGTTCAATATTTAGTCCTCAAATAATGGCGAAACGAAGCTTTACCTGACCCCAGCCCCGATAATTGCGACCTTGCGAATGGGCCACTTGAATTCGTAGAAATCTGACGCGTTCAGGTGGCTTCGGCTGCTAGACGCGTCGAACGGAAATTGAAACGTAGATTGCGCCGAGGCAAGACACCCAGTGGCGGCGGAGAGTGCCAGTACGAGCCTCGAGGCGAACATGGCCAAAGAAAAGTGTGAAGGCGGAGCCTCGGAGGGATCGTCGCCCTTTATATGAACGACGACGTATCGTCGCCGCGTATGTACCTCGGTCCTCAGGCCTCAGCTGCGGTCCTTGTCCTTGTGCGGGAAAGCATGTGGGCCCTTGAGCTGCGAACAACTGCGCATGAACGCTGCATGTGAATTCGGCGCCTGTGGAAAGATGGACTGGGTCCTTTTTCGACTCATGTCGGACGAGTGAGATTAAGTACCAGCTCTTGACGCGGAGCAGAGAGCAAATAATTTACTGTACATTTTCCGCGTAGATTTTTGGCCATCCGTCCGTCCGTCCGTGTATCCATCTGGACCCTACTTCCTCCCCTTGCCCTTTGCCTTCTTACCCGCCACGTCTTTCTCGCTGATCTCCCCAGCGCTAAGCTCAGAGAACTCGTCGCCGCTGGTCAGGGTTCCGCTCTTGGTACGCGCAGCCTTGGGCTTGCGCTTGTGGTGCTCGGGGATCCATTCCTCTTGGTAGCCGCCCGCTCCCGTAGCAGTGACCGCGCCAACAGGCGAACTAACATCCACGACGCGCTTCTTGCCCTTGCGGCTGGGCTTGGGACCAAAGGTGAGGAGGGCGACGTAGCCGAGGCCACCAAGTAACGCGATGGTCATGAGGTAGGTGGAGATCCTACGCGTTTTCAATTCAATGAGAAATCGCGAATGCAAGGCGGTCAACGCACATCTTGAAGTCAAAGATAGAAACCTCGGGCTCGACAACCGTAACAACCGAATCGAAGGCCTCGACGCGGACGGTTTCGCCCTAAGCCGACGCGTTCAGCAAGGATTCGTCCCAGGTAATGCCAGAACTTGCCTCGAGAGTGTGGTCCAGCCAGATGTTCAGACGGATGTCGCCGGGCTCGAATTCACGTTAGCATGCATTTCGCTTCACCATTTCAGACCGTACCTTGAACCTGCAAGACCGTTAGCGCCCTCGCGTATAATAACAGTGAAACCACGTACTCGCTGTAGAAAATAAACGGAACCTGCATCCTCACATTGTCGACCAACGGGACTTTGAAGGTCATTGCAGTGAGCTACACAAGTCGTTCAGTCCCTGGTCTCCTCCAGGACGCGCTAGACGCACATTTTTCACCAGAGTCTCCGTGTCCGCGTTAAGAACCGCGCCGCCGACGCTCAGTAGGGTAACATTCTTGCCCGACCTGCAGGGCATGAACCTCCCCATTCCTGACTAGCTAGGAGCCGCAGACGCACTTGTTCTCGACAGCGAGGTTGATCGTGTTCTTCTCGCCATTGACAATGTGGCCGAACAGGTTGGACTCGGGGAACGAAGCCGAGACGACGACGGGGTCCGTGGATACGGGCGCTTCTGCGGCGGGTGCGGCGTCGGGGTCGGTCTCGAATACCGCTGTGCACACAGTGAGTGTCTCATTCGTCTTAAGTTTACACACGAACCCTGGGACGAGAAGGCGGCGGTGGCGAAGGAGAGGGCGGACGCGAGGATGAATTCAAGACGCATCCTGAAATACCGTTGACGAGTGAGACCAGTGGGTTGCAGACAAGTTGCAGAAGAAAGTTGGAGCAGACGTGGAGGTGTGACCGGCGAACAGGCCGTCGCCAATCTCAAGTGGTCTACAATATTATCTACAGGAAACAGAAATTACTCCTACTACTTTTACTCCTCGTTAGCCAGTTCCACAGCCCGCGCACGAATCTCGTCAATACCCCACCGCTCGCTCCTGCCCAACCCATGCTTCAAGTCTAGCACATCCCCAACCTCATCGCACGCAATGAGAATTGTGTCAATGTCCTCCTTCGTGTGCGCCGCGCTTACGCAGAACCTCACTCGGCTCGTAACAAGCGGCGTAGCGGGGTACGCAACAACCACAACAATAATAGGCGTTTGCCTCTCCTTCATCATACGCTTCAGCAGATCAATAACTGGTCGAAAGTAGGGCAACAGAGAACATACGTGGAACAAACACATCTTGCCTGGGTTGAAAAGCAGGAGTGGGACAATTGGAGAAGCGGGGTGACCGTAGGTGATGAACCCGAGCTTTATCAAGCCTCGGTGCAGATATCGCGAGTTGAACGCGAGCCGACGCAGTCGCGAATGTCCCTCGGAGCCATCAGCAAGGGGCCGAGGTAGGGAAAGCCATGTCGGAAGGCATGAAGCTGGCGCACGACCAGGAAAGTCGTACGGCTGGACAGCCGTGACCGTGTTTGTCGACGAAGAACTGGAACTTCGGGTCACGGGCGGGGCAATACCCATGATGCTTGCCATGCTCGCAATAACCTGCGTAAGCACTGGCGGCGCCATAGACTCCGCATAAGCCCCCGAATGACCTCGGACGCGAAGCCGGTCGATGAGCGCCTTGCTGCCCGCAATATAGCCACCAGCTGCACCGAAGGATTTGGTAAAAGTGCCCATTCTGCATGTATAAATGAGGAAACAGCGCGGAAAATTGCGTAGGACCTACAGAATGTCGATCGACTTTGGTGGTACACCAAAGTAGTCCGCAACACCGCGGCCATGGGGACCAAGCGCGCCCTACAAGTGAGATATAAATGCTATATCGACACCATGACGAAGGACGAACGATACTATGTGCCTCGTCCACCCAAAGAGCGAACTAGACCAGAGGTAAGCTTCCTGAGCCAAGGAGAAGTACAAACACGTACTTTGTACCGCTGTTTGAGCTCCACTAGCCTCGGTAAGTCCAGTAGAGTGCCCTCCATTGAAAACAGTCCCTCCACAATGACCAGAATCTTCTTCCACGGGCGATGGCTCTTGGGCTGGCCTTGGCTGATGACCTCCCTCAGCAGCTTCTCCAAGCTCTTCATGTTGTTGTGCTTGAACATCCGCACACTCGCACCGCTTAACCGGACGCCAAATCGAATCGACGCATGGTTAAGCTCGTCCGAGATGACGAGGCAGCCCTTGCCCACGAGCGCAGGGATGTACGCTGAGTTGGTCGCAAAGCCCATGGAGCTGATCAGCGCGTCGTCCTGACCGACAAACCGCGCAACGAGCGATTCCGCAAGCCCATGCAAGTCGCTCGAGCCGCCCTCGAGACGCGATCCGCAAGACGACACCCCATGCTCTCGGATCGCCGTCTCCACCGCGTCGGCACACCCGCCTGTGCCCTGCGCGAACCCGGAGGTAGTTGTACGACGAGATGTTGAGCGCCCGAGTTTTTCCCCCGGTCAAAATCTGGTTGTGGTTATAGTCCGCGGAGTATCGGTCTAGCAGTTGGATGGTGCGCCCAGCGACACCGGTCACTGGCTGCGAGAAACACTCGTCCATACGCGTTTTGAGCCTGGGGAACTGGTTACAATCTGGTACCACCAATACCAACACGCAGCACGCACCTTCGCGTGTAGAATGAATCGAAGTCGCTGTTTAGCGGCGCGTACCCGTTGCTGGGCATCAAATGCTTGTAAGAGTCGGCGCGGAATCGCTTCCCCAGAAAGTCTCGAACATGTCCGAGCACGATGAGAATGAGGTATGAAATGTAGGTCGAGAGCAGAATGTAGTACGGGGCCTGTCCAGCGGCAGGTCAGCCAGCAGCAAGCCTGGTGTGCTCTACGACCCGCACCTGTTCAATGTGGGGTAAAACAGGAGCCTTGGGATCGTCCTTGGACGTGAACCGGAATTTCTCGTTATTGCAGTGCCCGAACTCGGTGTGCACCGTGCTGAAGTTGTCGTACGACGTTGGCGCACGCGGTGGGATGGCCAGCCCGTCCGCATTGTCCATGTCGTCGTCTGCGTCGGAAGAGGAGGAAACGGAAGAGGAGAGTGACAGGGCAGGAGTTGCGGTTGGCGGTGTCTGGTCGTTGTGGGGTCCATCTGGGATCGGGACAGGACCTGTGAATAGCAAAGCAGCGGGCGTCGTGGCGCGCGACGCCGCCTTTTTCTGGAGGGACATCGTTGCGGGCGTCAAGACTGCAGCCGAGGACCAAAGATTTGTAACCAAAGATCCTCGCTTTGTCCAACCGCATTTGGCATTTTACCAACATTTTACTCTCAATTAGACCCTAACGACGACGGCCCTGCCTCTGCCTCGGAAAGACTACCATAGCTGGCTCTCCGCAAATCCTTGCTTACTCTCGACCGGCCCCGATGCTCTTCCTCATCCGCCGCCGCCGCTGACCGCCTCCGCCGCCTCACAACCGCACCTTCCGGGGCCTTCCCGTTGTTTTTCCTCAACTCCGCAAGCGGACTGCGCACAAGCAGCGTCACGCTCAGCGCAAGAAACAGAATCCCAATAGCTGCCCCAAACACGGCTTTGGGATACGTCGCAACCGTGTTGCTGTAAATCAGCGCAAAGAGCATCGGCCCCAAGATCATCTGTCCCGTTGCTTGCAGGATTGCAAGCGCACCGAAGAGCTTGCCCGTATCCACACCCGCTGAATTTGCGTTCGAGTTGTCGCCCGCATCTTCTGCCAGCAGAACTCGGCTCTGCATAATACTCAGCGCGAGCGAGTGGATCGCAGGAATCAAGCCCGCGCCCCAAGATGCCGTCCAGCTGGCCATAACGAACAACGCTTGTGACGAGCGGAACTGCGCGTCATCTGTCGGCGTCGACATCAAGTCCATTGTGTAAGTCGGTGCTGGTGCGAGAACGATGGCCGTGTTAGCCATGATATCGATGCAAAGTGAAATTCTGGCCAAACGCAAGTCGAACTTGATTTCTCGCGCGAGATGCTCTTTGGTGGGTTTGGGTTTAACCTTGATTCCGGCAGCATTCGGCGCTGCAGGTGGAAGCGTCGACTTGGGCTTGAAGGTCGAAATTACGACTGGAAGCGCTTGTGTTAACCTTTCTTTGTAACAAGGCAAAGGGCATACGAGGGAATGCAAAAAGAAGGAATAGCGCGCGGCCGCCGCCCATGAACGAAATGTAATATGAAAGCTGCTCGGGCGTCCAGGAATAGACGTGCGAGCCATAGAGGTATTTGATCTGGTACAAGCCAGCGGAGAGCAGGTACCCAAATAACGCCATGACCAAGAGCGTCAAGCTCCAGTCCCTGCGCGCCTTCCGATTTCCATGTGCGGGAAGCTTGGCAGGAAGGAACGTTCGTAATGGTGAGAGGAAGCTGACGACAAAGGGCGGTAGGAACACGCTGCCTTCGTGTTTCGGAATCGGGACACCGGCAATGATGACTTCCTGGTGGCGGACAACGGGACTCGACACGCGCTCGTTCTTTGGCACCGACTCCGGAAGGATGAAGAAAACGAAGACAAAGTTGATCAGCGAACCCAGGGCTGCAGCCCAGAACACGGTCGTGACCGTTTGTCCGCCACTGGGATGACCGGCGAAGAGCGGCAGAGGATGCCGGATAAGCCATGCACCTAGCATGGGCCCAAGCTAATTATAGCGGTGAGCGAATCTGCTTCTCGACCACCAGACATAGCTTACACTGAAGCCAAGGAAGCCGACACCTGTAAAGCGCGAGAAGACTGACGCGCGACTACCGCTGGATGTGCAGTCGGATATATAGGCAGAGGTGCCGGACTGAAGCGTTGACCAGCCCCCGAGCAGACCTTCAAACACGGGGGCTATTAGGACGAGCTTGCCACCGTGATCTGCGAGCGGGGAGCCGGGGGTGCTGGTCAGGATGAAGCACAGGTCCCTGTGAGATGATAAGCGGCCCGGAGGGGTTGGCCAAAATATTTGATACGTGAGGAACCAGCCGAGTGTCGAGACGGCGAGCAGCCTGGTGCGTCCGTACCGGTCCCCGAACGTGCCCCACCTACACAATGTCAACATGGCAGAAGGCCCAAAGCGAAAGCTCACCATCCGGTTGTGAATGCGCTCAGCAATCCCATTGTCATCGCATATGCCGCTTGAATCTTCGCTACGGGGTAACTTAATTTGAGATGGAGATAGCCAGCAGATAACACCCACCAGCACGCCCTTCTACCGCGATCGGGTCCGCTGTACAGCGACGCGTCGGAAATTCACTGGATTCGCCGTTTGAGTTGTAGACCATTATCGGAACGGGATGCGTGTCGCGTGTTGCATCAGGTCGCAGCAGCGGTAGCCTACGTAGGTCGAGGAACGTGTTTTGGGGCTCCTTGGGCGCAATTTGGTCGCAAGCGAGCGTCTTGAACACTGTAACGCGCGGAGCGAGGGTCATTCCGCGCTATGAGCGCGTTGAGAGTTTGGCGAGAGAGAACCAAGGCAAGATAAGCTCACAACGAGAGCAGCGATTATTGCGAACGGGACGAGCCTAGTTCCCGGTTTATTGTGTTACGGACAGGACACGATGAACGAACCACAGAGGACGAGGGCGGTAGAATGGTTTCTTGCGAGGCGCGCCGACATCGCCAAGAAGAGACGTTTGTTCGTCGATTGGTGCACGGTTTGCAGCTGACCGCGAGCGGGACGTTGGGAATATGGCGACGAACTCGTCGGTCTCGAGTGCGTCTATTTCTTCGGGGTCTGGAGAGTATTCGACGGTGCGCGAGGCCATTGTGGTTGTGGTGGTATGCCGCAAGGCTGCTCTGTAAGCCAACGTCGGCCGTGGCAAACTTCTGATCTCCCTTTATCTTTGACCAACATTACTCACTGCGCAGCTTCAAAGCAAGCGCCACTATTACCAACAAGGACAAGCGTCTATAACGAACTATAACAAGCCAAACATCCAACTCCCATGTGTGTATAAACGGCGGCGCCCATCTGCGTCAATCCCGTCGACTCTCAATGCACTTTGGTTCCACGGAAATCCCAAAGCTTGCTTTCCGTATACCCGAAGCACTCATCGCCTTCTGATAGGCGCCTCTCGCAGACGCCATAAATGTAGCTCGTTGCGCGCGCAAATCCTCCCCACCTCTCCGTACCGCGACAAACGACATGGAACCGCGGACTCTCGAGCAATCGCCAATCGAGGCTCCTCCGCCCGCATACGACCCAACCCCAGATGTAAAAGTCGCGTTTCCTGCATCCAGCTCCAGTGCGCATGCAATCCCCATGGCGGCGCAGAGTCCGGAGCCTGCACCTACACCTGCAGCAGATGCGACCGCCTCAGAGGCAGACTGGCAAGCCAAACTCAGCACCCTCGAGCGAAGGCTCACTCAATACAACAACAAACCGCCACGCGCGCACTCCCGTTCGCGCTCGCAGGAGGAGCCGGGAATTCTGGCCTCCATGCGCGACCTGTCCGCCTCGCATCCCGACCCCGTAGTCCAACAATACTGGACGCGAAACGCCGACGATTTCGAGAATGCTGCAGATGAGAAGAGCAAACGGAAGTTGCTGAAAGAGATGGGCAAGGCGGTCGGCGTGCTGATAGCGGCGCCCTTTGCGATTACGGGGATCATCTTGGTCGAGACAGGCCAATTGTTGAAGACGTCGGGAGATTGGATTAGTGGCGGGGCGTTCAGCAGTGTGAGGAGAAAAAAGCAGAAGGTCAGGGATCAATCGCCGATCCTCCTTTGATTCCCTATGTAGCCACGAGCCGAGATGGACACTGAGTATTTATGGTCACTGTACAATTTTCTATAAGCATACCACGAATGCGCAACTCAAGCAGTATACTCTGCTCTGCCTAACAAAACCATCATACACATCGACTGCCTCTTAGTCTTTGTTCGAGCAAATCTTACGCCTGCAAGAAACTTTGCAGGGTTACTAAAGCTTCAAGCAAGCACATTTCCAGCTACCGCATCTGCCCGACGCGACCTTTCGACGCGTCGAACTAGAACGACTTTCTGCACGTGACCGGGTAAACTCCCCTTCTAGGATTAATTTGGGCCAATTAGCTGGTATAAAACTGATCTAAGGAGACGGGACAGCTGCTGTGGGTCGCTCTGATATATCGACATGATCATCCCGCACCCAATCGCCGACAAAAACGCGTCCCCGAGTGCACCCGTGTCCGCCCTCCCAACGCGCGGGTATCGGTGCGTAAGGACCATGGCCCAGAGGGATTCTAACGCCTTGGGGAGAACGTACATAACCAATTCGGCGTGGCGCCGTTGGTCCTCGATGAATAGGGAGAGACCGGCGGCGAAGCCGGTAAAGTACCAGCTGTATGACGAAATGAGGGTATTGGCGAGAGATGTGGGAATTAGCCAGTGCAACAAAGGGGATATAGGGATTTTTTCATAGAGGTTGTGTTTGATACACCAGACCGCTGCGAATCCTCGTCAGAATGCGTCCCGCAAAATAGATCAAGCCAGACCTTCTGCGAGAATAACATACATTCCCAAAAATGCCGAGCTCCGCAGGCTGCCTACGGCTACGCGAGCTAGCATTCGAATTGGATCCATACGGAAGGCCTTCCATCGGAAAGCCAGGGCCGGAAGGAAATGCAACACCGAATAAACTGGTAGCATCCAAAGCGCTACTTGGAGGAAGCGGATTGGGGCGACCTTAAAGCAGCTGTCAGACATTGGGTGTAGACCTGCGCAGGGTAGATATGCAGGGACGTTGGCGGTATCTCCGTCAAGGATACTCTGCCGAATCGAGGCCAGGGCAGCATAATTGGATGCGGTCGTTGTTGGTTTTGCCATAACCTTGTTGAGCAGCGTCGGGTCATACAACCCCTTCTCAACGACGAGACGATTGTATTGAAACGACTCTGGGTGTGCTTTGCTTGCGTCTTGAATCCTACACAGTCCATTAATATCGTTATCTTATCTCTTGATCTCACCAATTGATGTACGATCTGGGCATCGTCTCTGGCCGCTGGAAGAACGCATACATAATCTGGCCCGACGCCAGAACAAATAAAAAGACCGCTCCGTGCGGGATGCGCACACCCTGCCTGGTGTAAACACCCTGCAGTCCACTGTCCGAACTAGTTAGCCCTTGCATCCCGATTTCAAGATTCCCTAGGCCACTAACCGAACAAACAGCTGCTGCGCCAGCACAATCCGTCGACTCCGCTTTTCCCAGAGAATCGAAAGTCCGCCTGCGACTGTACCTGCCAGCGCTGCGTGCCAAGTTCGCGCAGAAGTAGCTAGCATCCCAGGCTGTTCGGCGCTCGGGCTAGCGACAGAGAGCATCTCGGCGCTCGATCTACGCGTAATCTCGTCAACCGAGCCTGCCTCATAAACGGGGTGAGGAAGGGCTTGAGCGCCGATCAGCCTAGATAGTTGAAGGTCGCGAGCAGGGAAGACGAGGGGGAGCGCGTTGATCAACAGCTTGTACATCGCTGCAAAGGTTCCTGCATAATGTGGTGAGCCCATCGAAACAGAAGGCAGAGGCATTCGTGTACCTAGCATCGCAGCAAATCTGCACGCATCCTCTCCAAACACCGCATGCCGCAATGCGCCCACCAATTGCGACCTACCTGGCATTAGTTTGCTCGTAGAGAGCTCTGCAGAACAATCGCGTACCGCCCGAGCCGTCGAACGCGTACCAGCACGAGCAGCACGTTGAAACACGCTCGTAGCCCGAAACCCAGCGTCGCGGCACCTACGCGGCTCATGTAATGACTGCGAAACAGCAAGGAATAAACTTACGAGCACCACCGGTTAGAGCATGTTCTAAACACGCTCTGAACGTAGGGAGATGAGCGATTGGCTGCCCCTTGCTGCGCCAGAAGATCTTGCGAGCTTCCTGGAGACGATTCTGCGTGACAGCGAGCGCGACAAGGTTGTCTATAGAGAGCGTTCGCAGGGGTTGGATGGCCATTGTCGTCGTACAGAGAGGGCAGAGCCATGGACGTGGGCAATTGTCTGTCACCTCTTAAAAAAAGGCGTCGGGACGGGGTCGGATATGAGACCTTCGGCGCTGAGAGCTCGCCTGTCTTGTTGGTGGGCATAACCTGCCGCAAGCGAGTGACGGTACGCAACGCACATAAATTACACTGCTAACAAAACAACGCCACTCGGCTGTTATACAGTAAGTATGTTATTCGTGTCTTCAAGCACCTTGGCGGGACTTCGCGCGCCATGCGTTGCCACCGCCAATCCCAATCCCAAAACTACCAAAAGCACCCGCAGCAGGCCCAGCGCTGGACGGCACTGTTTGCTGCTCGATGGGTGTATACGGAGAACCGTTTGCGCCAACCGACTCCGTTCGGTGATGTCCGCCACGACCGCCTCCAGGGAACGTAGGCCGGTACGAGGTCGTCGGCAACGACTGGATAGAAATGAACTTGTTCTGAGGTGGCCGGTCGTCGCTGTTAAACTGGGCGAAATAGTTAGAGGTAAGACACAAAGGCGCGTAGATGGTGACGTACTTGGAACTCGAGGCCAATGCCATCCGCCTCGGACACGTCGAGCAGCTTGACGAGTTTCTTGCCAATCGCGTTCAGGCGTTCGACATCGTCCTTGATCCTCGTCCAGACCTGGATGCGGTCCACTTTGCTCCGCAGACTGACGACCGCGCCGCAAATGAGGTCTTGCCCATCCTCAAGCTCTTCACCGACCAAAGCCATCGCAAGCCAGTTCCACGAGCGGTCCAGCAACTGCGGGTTGTTCTTCATCGTCAACACCCATTTGCCGCCATTCGCGTTGGCCTCGTCCTCCCACATCGGCTTGATGCCCGACTTGAAGAGGTGGTAGTTGGAATTACGGTCCAGATGGGACGGCGGCTTAAGCCAGTTGAAGTAGCGACAGAATTCCTCGACGGTAGAGAATTCGCCAACGACGGTTAGGCCCGCTTCGTACTCGGTGGACTCGGTATGTGACGTTGGGAAAGTTTCTTGACCAGCGTTTGGTGAGGGCGCAGTAGCGTTCGGATGGGCCGAGGCGGGCGTAAACGGCACCTTGGTCTTGGAATCATGGTAGATCGTCCTGCATAGCGCGATGAGAACCGGTCATTGACCGGGAGCCAACTCGACACGCACCAAGGATATTCGAGCGGGTGCTCGGGAGCCTTCATCGGGATCCCAGGCGTCTTCGGGTCCTCAATCATTTCTGGCTCCGGCGGCTTCGCAGTCCCGTCGATGCTCAGCGCCCTCGTCTTTGCGAGGCGGGCGGTGATTGCGTCGAGGCTCGGGATGTTTTTGTACCCAACCCTGGTGCCTTTCTTCTCGGGGAGAGCGGGGACAGTCTCGAGGTTGAGCTTGTCCAGCTTCTCCGCGGTCAAATCAGCGTCGCCACCAGGCACCGGCGCTTCATTCGAGGGTGTCCCCGATCGCGGCGACGCTGACACGGCTGCCGGCGACGCGGAGCGAGTAGAGGGTGCATTGACGGCGACCGAGTCGTTGGTGGACGCGGCGGTTGAGACGGATGCATTCGAGTTGGTGCGGAGAGTGAATGCGGAGAGACGAGGACGAGCGGCGGCGTTGGCGACAGGTGCCGGGGCAGCTGCGCCGTTGGGGTGAGTATGGTTAATCCTGGCCGCAAGCTGGTTAAGGGAGGGGAGGCGGGCAGGTTGGGGTTTAGTCTGCTGCTCCGAGCTCATGGTGGTTGCTGGGAGAGAACGACTCGAGCTGATGCGATGAATTCAAGTTCAACTCCCGCCGCATCTGCTGGCAATATTACTGCACTACTTCCAGCGTGTAATCTCGTCGCGTGTCTTTTCCAGCATTTCCTCCACCGTCACCGCCTGTCCAAACGCATCTACAAACTGCCCCTTTGGATCCATAAGGTAGACAAAGATCGAGTGGTCGACGAGGTAATCGTCGTCTGCGGTCGCGTTGGGTGGCGTCGAGAAATAAACCCGATAGGCCTTGCACACGGCCTTGACTTGTTGATACGTTCCAACCAAGCCAGTGAAGGCTGGGTGAAAGTCTTTCAAGTATACTGCGATGCGTGCGGGCGAATCTCGTGCGGGATCCACAGAGATGAACACTGGATTGAACACCTTACCGTGCTCTTTCTCTGCGAACGGGTTCAGTCATGCACAAGACAGACGGAATTCCTACCAGCGGCGTCTAAGAAGAGGCCCATCTTGTCTAGTTCGGCGGGGCAGATATCGGGACAGTTGGTGAAGCCGAAGTAGACCAAGGACCATTTGCCCAGCAGGTCTTGCTCGGTATAGACGCCACCAGTATGCGTATTGAGGGAAAATGGACCGCCAACTAGCGGGCGTCCGAACTGCTTTTCGGCGCGTTCTTGTTCTGCGCGACGCGTTGGAAGGGAGCTTGAACAAAGCTACGACGCGTACCCTGCTGTTCCACGAGCTGCTGTTTCTCGTGTTGGAAGTACCAGAAGAGCCCTATTCCAGTTACGACAAAGAGGGCCGCAGATTTTGGTGTAAAGACCTGAACAGAGCGTCAAGCCGAGGTTGGAAAATTGTAGCAGAGCTGCTAACGCCGACGGCGCTGTTCGAGTTGACGCCTGAGGAGTAAGGGCGTCGGTTAAGCGGTGGAGTGTATGCGCGTCGGCAGAGGGGACGTCGGGCGATTTGGAGAGCGCGTTTTCCGAGCATCGTCGCGGAACGGAGCAGAGATGTCAGTCCAATCCAGACTTGCGGCGAACGTTGACTCGGTCGCGTCGGCTACGCGCACGATGAAGGAGCCCGTGTCGCACCAGGCTCCGAAAGTCATGTACGCCGTCGAGCTCAGCGGGCAAAAGTCAGTACTAACGACGGACGCAGTAAACAGCTCCAGTTTAGCTTGTTCAATAACCAGGAGGCAGTCAAGATCTCCGAGTTCGAGGTCACCCACAGAGAGCTCTACACCGCTACAGACCGTCTCCCAGTCAAGGACGGCGTACTCGATCGTCGCTTGGTGCGTCGTACACAACCTTTTCTTGCTTGTCCTTAGTTTTTCGAAGGGCACATCCGACAAGAATGCCTTCTGCGAGACTTGCGGGCAGTCTTCCGTCAACTGCGTCGGACACTATGCCTACATAAAGCTGGCAATGCCCGTATTTCACATCGGTTTCTTCAGGCATACCATCGGCATCCTCCAATGTATCTGCAAGGTACGTCGTACTTTCACGCAAATACAGCTCGTTAATCGAATCGACAGACCTGCGCTCGCGTATTGCTCGACGAGCCCGACCGACGCGTCTTCATAAAGCGTTTCCGGAGACCAAACCTTGAGAACATGCAGCGCCAGTCGATAACCAAGTCTGTCAACACCACAGCGCGCAAGGTCGTCTACTGCCCGTACTGCGGCGCGGTAAACGGCGCGGTGAAGAAGGCGGGCCCGCTAAGAATTATCCACGATAAATTCCGAGCGAAGAAGGCATCGGGTGACCTGGATGCCTACAGAAAGACATTCACCTCCGCGATCGAGTACCAGAAGGAGCTCGCGATGTATGTGAACAAGCCCATACACGAGGACCTCCACCCGCTCAAGGTTCTCGACCTCTTTCGACGCATTTCGGACGAGGACTGCGAGCTACTCGGTCTCCGCCCTGCGTATGGACGCCCCGAAGAGTTCATCTGGCAGTACATTTCCGTCCCGCCTGTCTGCATTCGTCCGTCTGTCGCACAAGACGGCGCATCTACCGAGGACGACCTCACCGTCAAACTCACTGAAATCGTCTTTACCAATGCGATTATCAAGCAAGGAATCGCAAAGGGCTCCCCAACGCCGCAGTTCATGGTTAGTGGGCTCTCTGGACAGTTTCGCGTCTCTGAGCTCGACCCCAGGAACAATGGGAATTCCTACAGCTCTCCGTGGCACTTTACATCAACTCAGAAGTTCCTGGCATCCAGAACCAGCCCGGCCAGAAGCCCATCCGTGGTTTTGTACAGCGTCTCAAGGGCAAACAGGGTCGTTTCCGAGGCAATCTGTCTGGAAAACGAGTCGACTTTTCTGGTAGAACCGTCATTTCCCCAGACCCTAACCTCCGCATCGACGAGGTTGCTGTCCCGGAGCGTGTCGCAAAGGTCTTGACGTACCCCGAGCGTGTTACATCTCACAACATCGAGATGCTAAAGCGCGCGATCCGTAATGGCACTGAGGTCCATCCCGGCGCAAACTTTGTAGCACGCGGCGAGAACAAGAAGTTCCTCAAGTTTGGTAATCGTTCGTCGATTGCGGATGGGCTGGCCATTGGAGACGTGGTAGAGAGACACGTTATCGACGGGGATATCGTTTTGTTCAATCGGCAGCCTAGTTTACACAAAGTTCGTCCCTTTTGTCGGCCGCGATTCTAAACTTGAACTGCCATTCCAGCTCTCGATTATGTGTCATCGCGCAAAAGTACGACCCTGGCGCTCGTTCCGTCTCAACGAGTGTGTCTGTGGTCCTTACAACGCCGATTTTGACGGTGACGAGATGAATCTCCGTATGGTTTTCCTGTATGCCCAGACCTTTTCTAACCTTTCAATAGACGTCCCACAAACGGAAGAAGCTCGCACGGAGGCCCTCGAGCTGATGAGCGTCAAACACAATCTCGTCACGCCCCGCAACGGTGAACCCGTCATTGCCGCCATCCAGGACTTTATTACCGCGTCCTTCCTCCTCTCCCGCAAAGACACATTCTTCGACCGCCGGCAGTTTACGCAAATATGCTGTTACCTCGCCGACGCCAACCTCCAAATCGACCTTCCGCCACCGACTATCTGGAAACCCGTCCGGCTTTGGACGGGCAAGCAGATTTTCAACGTGCTCATGCGACCCAACAAAAGCTCGCAGATTCGCGTCAACGTCGAGTCCAAGTGCCACAAATGGGGAGGAGGCGAAGGCGGCTAGCTACCCATTCATGCCCGGCAAACCTGCCAACGATCTGTCTCCAAACGACGGCTGGCTCGTCGTCGTAAACAGCGAGATCATGTGCGGCGTTATGGACAAGGCGACGGTGGGGAGCGGAAAGAAAAAATCGATCTTTGGAGTGATCATGAGGGATTATGGGCCGCATGAGGCAGCGGCAGCAATGAATCGATTGGCGAAATTGTGTGCTCGGTACCTTGGTCAGTTTATTGTCGTTTGCTGGTATGGCAATGTCGCTGATTTATGCAGCAAACTACGGTTTCTCCTTGGGCATCAACGACGTTATCCCCGGGCCCGAGCTATCGCAGAAGAAGGACATCTTGGTCGAAAAGGCTTACGACGACTGTGATGAGGCGATCCAACTCGCGAAGAAGGGTAAGCTCGAGAACAAACCCGGATGTAACCAGGAGCAAACATTGGAAGCCCACATCTCAAAACTTTTGTCCGATGTTCGAGAGAAGGTTGGGCAGATCTGCATGAAGGAGCTCAGTCGGCAGAATGCCCCACTTATCATGGCTACCTGCGGCTCCAAAGGTTTGTTTGGCCCCATACCTAACTTATTTGAGGGCTAACGCGCTGCAGGTTCCGTCATCAACGTCTCGCAGATGGTGGCCTGTGTCGGTCAACAAATTATTGCTGGTCACCGTGTCCCCGATGGCTTCCAAGACCGCTCCCTCCCGCACTTTCCAAAAAAGTCAAAAGAGCCTCCGTCCAAAGGATTCGTCCGCAACAGCTTCTACTCTGGGCTGCGCGCGACTGAGTTCTTGTTCCACGCAATCTCAGGTCGTGAGGGTCTTGTCGATACCGCGGTCAAGACTGCCGAAACGGGGTACATGCAACGGCGGTTGATGAAGGCTTTGGAGGATCTGACGACCCAGTATGACCTTTCCGTGCGAAATTCAACTGGTGGAGTTGTGCAGTTTCGGTATGGAGACGATGGACTTGACCCGGCATGTTTGGAAGGCGACGCGCAGCCGATTGAGTTTGACCGAGCCTGGAGTCATGCCTTGGTATGCTACAACTTTTTTTTTCTTTTACTACGCAAGTCTCTGATGTTCAGGTAGGCTCTCGGTTCGCGTGCGGGTCGCAGTCTTTTGCCCTATGAAATCCTGGAGATCGTCGACCGCGAACTGGCGTCAAAGAAGTTCACGAGCGAGTGTACCCCTGCGTACATTGCGACGATTCGGGGCTACACTACCGATCGCATTGCGCAGCGACAAGCCGACATGCGAAAGCATTGGGGCATGTATGACGCGTTCGAAAAGGATTCAAGTTGGGACGAGTACACTGACCTGAGTTTGGGAGCTTCTGGTGAGTGGTCGCGACCCTTTATAGGAAGCAAACTAAAGTATTGTAGTCGCGCAGAAGGCGATCGTGGACAACAAAGCCAAAGTCACCGAATCGCAGCTCAAGACGTTCCTCGAACTGTGTTGGGTCAAATACGTCAAAGCGCGGATTGAGCCCGGCTCAACCGTCGGCGCCGTCGGAGCGCAATCCATCGGAGAACCCGGAACGCAGATGACGCTCAAAACCTTCCACTTTGCTGGTGTTGCTTCAATGAACGTTACTCTCGGTGTACCGCGCATCAAGGAGATCATCAACGCCTCGAAGAATATCAGTACACCAATCATCAGCTGCAAGCTGGTCACCAACGACAGCGAGGCGTCTGCGCGTATCGTCAAGGGACGGCTGGAGAAGACATTACTGGGCGATGTAGGATTTGGCTGACAGAGAGTTGATGTTGGTTAACGTTCTTTCACAGGTAGCAAGTGTTCTGGAAGAAGCATGGGCACCAGAATACACCTACCTTGGGATCATTCTGGACACGGACGCGATCCAGAAGCTACAGGTTGGCCGTGATTATATTTTTGCAACAACACCTCAGCCTTGTCAGCTCGAACTCACTCTCGACGACGTCAAATGGGCAATCGTCGCTCATAAGAAGCTGAAAATCAAGCAAGAGGCAATCACCGTCATCCCCCGAAAAGACCGTTTACGTATCTACGTTGATGGGGAGGACAAGTATTACCGGCTGCGCGAGCTGAAGCGAGGGCTGCCTGACGTGGTTGTCAAGGTCTGTATCTTCTGGGGGAATTTAGAACCAGAATTGAGGATTGCGTCCGCAGGGTGTCACCAGTATCCAGCGCGCCGTCATTAACATCAAGGACAAGGACGACGCCAAGGGCAAGAAGGGCGACAAGGAGCTGCTCGTAGAGGGCTATGGCTTGCAGAAGTGCATGACTACCGAGGGTACGTCTCCATTCTTTCCCATTCGCCTTCTTGACTTGTTGCTTAGGCGTCATCGGCGAGCACACAACATCCAACCACGTTATCGAGGTCGCGAAAGTGCTCGGTATCGAAGCTGCACGACGCACGATCATCAACGAAATCCAATACACGATGAAGTCGCACGACATGATCATCGACCCGCGCCACGTTATGCTGCTTGGGGACGTGATGAGCTACAAAGGCGAAGTGCTCGGCATCACGCGGTTCGGTGTGGCGAAGATGAAGGACAGCGTTCTTATGCTGGCGTCCTTCGAGAAGACGACAGACCATCTCTTCGACGCGTCTGCATACGGGAAAAACGACAGCATCGCTGGCGTCTCGGAAAGTATCATTATGGGCAACCCGGCGGCAATGTGCGGGACATCGATGCCCGCGTTGTTTTCGACGGCACCACATATAGGCAAGCCGAGGAAGTTGCTGTTTGAAGATGCATGCTAGTGTAGCTATATACTCTGTATTTGTAGTGTCTTTCTTGGAGTTCACGACGTGTCACGCGTTACTGTTCGCGTTTTCGATAGCAACAAATCAACTATGGCCCAGGCGTACTACCACAACACGCGCTCCCCCAGCAGATAAAACGAAGTGTAAAGAGATGCAGCAAGCCAAATCCGACAGAAACCCACAACTCCTCGAACCAGCTATCGACAATGGACAGAAATATCACCACTGACATAAAGAACCAATGTGGTCGGCCGTCGGGGCAGGCAGAGAGGGCGGTTACGATCTATGGAGAGTTTTGATCGACTTGAAGGCGAAGGATACTACGTACTTTGATGATCACCGACCAGCTTTTGAAAGAACGCATCCATAACACCGACCTACGGGGTAATCGCGGGAGACTGATTGGCCTCCGTGGAGGTGCAACCTTGGTAGGGAGTATCCTTTCATCTTCAGGTCCTGAAAGTTGCAGCAGCGATGCCTTCTCCGTTACAGCAGCACCTATTTCCGTTGCGGGAGGAGGGGATGGTGGAAGTTTCGTTAGGACGAGGGTCTCGGCGACCGACGCGCGTCGAAGCGCGGGGACAAGGGATGTGGATACTTCGGTATTTCCAGATTGTTGTCGGCGGATGATGGGACGTGAAGCAGGGTTTAGCTTTGGCTGGTCGGTCAAGCGCAGCCAGGATAGAAGTCACGAACTTTTCCCTCCCGAATAGCAGTAACAACCCGCTCGCAGGATGGTCGATTGAACGGCGTTACATGCAGCAGACTCTCCAAGAGAACAAGGAATGCTCGCGGCAGTCGCCTCGAGTCGAATTGTAGAGCGAGCGTTGGATTTGACTTGAACCTGTCGGTTCGTTCAAATTCGGTTGATTGGAAGAAAAGCAACCTACCCCGGATAGCTCAAAACCTCGTGTTCCAGTCTATCCATCTTTTCGTCCTCTCCAACCTTACTCCCCAGTTCGATGCCGTCGGATGCGTACTGATACGGTGATTTGAAGAACAGCAGCTTGTGCAGGATCATCCCAAGGGACCACATATCTGCTTTGGAGTCAACCGGCTGGAGCAGACCTGTTTGCGGAGACGGAAGCGATTCGGGAGAGGTGTATTCAAGCCTGGTCAGGTCTGAGTTTATGTTCAAGAAGATAAAGCACGACATACGTTCCCGTGTTCCCCGACCGCAATCGCGAGGTATGAAGCATGTCGCGCGAGGTTCCAAAGTCCGAGAGCATCGCTCGCGGAACGAGCTTACCCTCGTCCCAAGTAAGCAGCACATTCCCAGGCTTCAAGTCGAGATGGAGTATGGACTTGGCGTGTAGGAATGTAAGACCCTCTGTAACGTCCCTGAACAGTCCCAGCACCTCCTCCGCGCTCAACAGATGTACCGCAGTCCAGGTCTCCGCCCTCGACCCGTTCTGCCGATTCCGCGTAACCTGTTCCCGGATCCGGTTCCTTTCTGCCGACGGTGCGCGCTGAAACTCACGAAATGCGCGTATACGCGCAGAACGCGACATCTGGTCTGGCGCTGGCGATGTAGGAAGCTCTTCCGCGTCGGGAGACTGCTGGATTCCGCCACCGAGATGCGCGGCAGGGTGGATGTGAATGTGCGGTGACCGTCGGCCGAGGCGGACGTCGATGAAGTCATCGAGGCTGCCACCTTCAGCCCATTGCATGAGGACACTGTTTCAAGGTTAGCCGCCCGCTACCAGGCGAGTAGAAACGTACTGTAATGTGGGGATTTTAGGTCCAAACGCGGAGAATTGACACGTTTCCAGCCATGCATGGCTGAAAGACGGCATGATTCGAGACGAGCCGGAAGGCAGGCATGCACGCACTGATATGTTATAATATTGGGATGGTGCAGCTGTTCCAGGAGGCGGACCTAATATGGTGTCAACGAGGCAGCTGGAAGGGAGGTAGCCATGCAACCTCCTTCAATATATTGAGCAAATACGAATGCGATTCTCCGACCGCAATCTTCTTCACAGCGAAATGTCCGAGAGGATTACCATCGAGCACATGCTTCAACGCGTTCAGAAAGACCGTCTATACCAGAACAGCATACGGACCTGACATAGATAGACGCTCCCGTTCGCACCCATTCCGAGGCGAAACTCTTCTTGGAAGAAGGCTTTGAAATAGCCCTCGGCCATGGTTTCCCTCGGAAACGTGCTGGTTGAAGACCCATCTGGTACTGGTGGTGGCGTAGAGGGACGCGACGTGGTCTCATTAGCTATAGCCAGCAGGTGAAAGTAATTTGAGGCGCGGAAGGACGATTCCGCGTCGAGTACATCGTCCTCCGTGTCGTGTTCGACGGCATGCGCAAGATCCGGCGCTTCAGGCATAAAGTCTTCTGGAAGCACTTGACCGCAGTGCTTGCAGTAGTCGCGGCGTGGCTGAGGGTATTGAGGTGAATGGCGAATGGTGAGGGCATGCGAGGTTGGGTTGTAGAGGACTACTTGATTGGAGACATGGAAGATGGTCTGCCAGTCGTGGGGTTGTGCGACGAGGGCGCCTTGGTCATTGACAAGGACTGCTTGGTCGCTGTCTGGGCCAGCGACGACGATGGCTTGGTCGTTGGCTGGGTCGTCTGCCATGGACGTGACATCTGTGACAAGCGCGTCCCTCTTCTCCGTTTACTCCCACCATCCCCCAAAATGCTTGAAGCAAAGCTCGCAGAAGCTGGCACCCTTAAGAAGCTGCTCGATGGTACGTCCTACTCCTCGCTCTCCTCCCACCGCGTTTGACGCGTCCTGCAGCCATAAAAGAGCTCGTCACCGACGCCAACTTTGAGTGCAACGAGGAGGGCCTCAACCTACAAGCCATGGACAACTCCCACGTTGCCCTCGTCTCCGTCAAGCTCGAGGAATCCGGCTTCAAGCGCTACCGCTGCGACCGTCCCATGCCTCTCGGCGTCAACCTCGCCAGCCTCACAAAGGTCCTCAAGTGTGCAAAGGACGACGACGAGTGCACTATCAAGGCCGCAGATGAGGCAGATCTGCTTAACTTAGTGTACGAGGCAAAGAGTGCGTCCTCTTTTGTCGCCACTTTACCGCCGCGTCATCCTAACGAAAAACGCGTAGACTCGGACAGGATCGCAGAATACGACATGAAGCTCATGGACATCGACTCGGACACCCTGGGCATCCCCGACACCGACTACGACGCCGAAGTCACCATGTCCAGCTCCGAGTTCTCTCGTATCGTCAAGGACCTCAGCCAGCTAGGCGAGAGCGTCCGGATCGAAGTCAGCAAAGAGGGTGTGCGCTTCGCCAGCGACGGCGAGAGCGCGAACGGCAGCGTGTTGTTGAAGAAGGAAGGCGACCCGGGGCGCGTGCGCACAGACAAGGAGCGCAAGGCAGACCATGCGCGCTCGCGTGGCAAGGAGCCGGAGGAGGACGACGACGACGAAGAGGAAGATAAGAAAGTCAAGAAAGAGAAGGGCGTCAAAAAAGAAAAGGTCAAGAAGGAGAAGAAAGAGGACGAGGACGTGGAGATGAATGGGGACGAAGACGAGGAGTTCAAGGCCGACTCTGATGATGAAGAGAAGAACGAAGACAGCGACGAGGAGGATGAGGAGAAGGGGAAGAAGCGGAAGAAGAAGGTATGTCGACATCGTGTTTGCGGCAAATGTACCCTGACGCGTCTGTTTAGTCCAGTGGCTCGTCCAAGCCTGCGAAAAAGGCGAAGACTAGCAAGAAGGAGAAGGAGGAGGAACCTGGTACGTGACGCATGACGATTCTTAACTATACCGACGCGTTATATTACAGAGTTCAGCTTTGCCATGAACTCGCACGTGTCCCTCACGTTCTCCCTGAAATACCTCGTCAACTTCGCCAAGTCAGCTTCACTGACGAACAAGGTCGAGCTCCTGATGAGCAACGAGGTTCCGTTGCTGGTCAGCTATGACTTCGGCCAAGGATTCGTCAGGTATTACCTTGCGCCCAAGATCGGGGACGAGTAGGCGTAGAAGCCCTCGCGCTTTGTTTGTTTCAAGTCTGTATCCTGTGCTGTATCTAACATTTCATCGCTTTTTCCAAATCTTCACGAGCTGCTCTATCCAACGAGAGGATTTGAGAAAAAGGTAAATGTCCAAGAGGTTTACACAAGATTACAATGCAGGGGACGATGAAGGAGGTACTGCTGTCTTGCTCTTCTTCCTCAAGTTGCTGACCGCGCCGCCACTAATCAAGTCCCCCGACGCCTTGACCAGTTGCCCCGTCCCAATCAAGAGCATGCCTATGATTGCCAACGGCGCAGCTAGAATGACCGCCATTGCCTTGACTACATCTTTCACAATCTTGAGCTTGTCCTTCTCATCCGCAGCATTCTCGAAAGCATCCGCGCGCTGCGCCCAGTATCTTTGGACGTCAGGGTCGGGATGCGACGTGGAGAGATCGCGCATAGAGGAGAGGATGGCAGCCTCTTCGGCGTCCCGAGATTGCGAGTGGGACCGCGAGCGTGAGCGCGAATTTTGGGCGTATTCGCTGAGTTTGCGCTCGAGCGCCTCGAGTTTGGATTTTAATACTGAGTCCCCATCCGAAGCAGAGGCAGAGGAGGAGGGAGACGTGGCGGCAGAGGTCGGAGCAGGCGGCGCCATCGCTGGCACTGGACGGAGTTTAGCGTCGAGACCGGGCTCCGAGTCGATGTACGCCGGAGGCGACGGTTCTAGGGGTGTGGATGTAGCCTGCGAGTCGTGTTCGACACTTTGTTTGTTCTCGATAATGGCCATGGATTGTTCTGAACCTTTGAGCGAGTGCGAATATACGCGTTGGATGTTTGTTTACTCGCAAGGAAGGGTTGTTATAAGGATGGGCTGCGGGTACTGCGAGGATGGCTGCGGGTACTGCGCGCAGACGCGCTATATATACAGCAGTGCTGATTTTGTCGCTGCGGTCAGGTCGGCCGTTCAGCCGCACGGATCACGGAGGTGATGGCTTTCGACAAAGAAACGACTGAGAAGGTCGCGGTGTGTTTTTCTCTGGCTGAATTCTAGCATAAAATGCAGGGTGCTGGCTGGTGCTAGTCAGCAAGCTTTAAGCTGCACTATACTCTAACCTACCAGTGAACACAACAAAGACAGCATCTGAATTGAAACAAATGCCGAGTAGACCGCGTTAAATCTTTGTTACCGCAGCTGATTTGCGGACAATTCTAGCCGTCCTTCGTACCATTTTTTGAGTCAAAAAGAGTGGTCAAGGGCTCGATAAACTGCTAGAAAGCCACACAAAGTCGGTGCATTGACGCCATCGGCGGCAAGCGAATCTTGGTACTGTTGAAGTTGGATGCGAAGCAGCCCATTGGGTCCAGAAGTAAGTACCCTAGTCCATACACAAAAACTACAATGAAGGTGACGCGACACTCTCAACACCCCGCCGCTTACATCTCCTCGAGCGCACCGTCCCTCCGCTGATTAAATCTCCCGAGGCCTTCAGCAAATGCCCAGTCCCGATTAGCACCATTCCCGCAATCGCCAACGGCGCAGCGAGAATTACTGCAAACGCCTTGACCACATCCTTCACGATCCTCATCTTATCTTTCTCGTCAGACGCGTTCTCGAAAGCATCTGCGCGCCGCGCCCAGTATTTCTGTGCCGCCAGGTCGGGATGGGAGGTGGACAGGTCGCGCATGTAGGAGAGGATCTCGGCCTCTTCAAGCTCGCGAGAGCGCGACCGCGACCGCGGCGCTTCGGCATATCGAGTGAGCTTGCGCTCGAGGGCGTCGAGCTTGGATTGTAGTGCCGGATCGCCGACAGAATGCGCCATGGAATGGTGTTTGACGTCCGAGCCAGGCTCCGTGTATGCCGGCGGTAGTACCGGCTCAACGGGCGTCTGTGTCGCCTCCGAGTCCTTGTGTTTGGTGTCGACAATAGCCATACGGGTTTCTACAATCGCGGGTAAGATGAGCGCCATGCCAGTGCCACCAACTTATTGCTTACCGAGTTGGAAGGATTTGTTTCTGTGGATTTTTGTTATGCTGCACTCGTTGGATGGGGTACAGTATATAAGGTACGGCGGTGGCGTTTGACGTGCGCTTGCGGAGCTGCGGTAGACTGCGGACAAGCTGCGCAGTCGGACTTGTGTCGCGTCTGTATCCTCTAAAGGCAGTTCGAGTGGTGAAGATCGTCTCGTCCGCAGGGATCCCCGCAATCGACCAACAAAGAAGGCGTATTCGGATTAATATTTTGGTCTTAGGAATGATCAACAGTGTGCTGAGTTGGCGGCAAGTGCCCACACTTTCTCTGGTAATTGGTATCTTTACACGGATCTGGTGCACGAAGATAGGGCAAGATGACTTCAGTAGGAGTTTCGGCCAAGGAGCTCCATGTACCTTTGTGTGGGCGCATTGATGGGTACATCATAATCGAAACGCAACCTCAAGTTGATTTCGTCCGCGACGTTCCATTTAATCCAGTTTATTGCTCCTAGCTAACGCTTAGACTACGACTATCTGCACAGCTCCTACACGTAATGTTTTGAAAGGGAAAAATTTCGTCAAGCGCGACCGTAGTCCCGACGGGGAGGCGAAGGAGAATCACGACGGCGGCGGCGCGGGGGAGACGGCGAGTCACGACGACGCCGAGGGGGAGACGGCGAATCCCGGTGACGCCGCGGTGGCGAAGGGCTGTCCCGTCGACCGTATCCGCGCCTAGGCGGCGATTCGTCTCGTCCGTAGCGACGGCTGGGAGGCGGAGAGGGTGAGTATGCGTCCCTGCCCTGACCACGACGCGGCGGCGTCTCGGACTGGTCACGCCGTCGATAGTCGCGCGGCGGAGGAGACATGTCACGACCCGGAGGCAGGGGCGCGCGGCTGCGAGGCGGGGTGTCGTCTCGACGGCGACGCGGCGGCGACATTGACACATCCCGATCCCGGTCTCGGCGTCGCGGGCTAGGCGACCGACGACGACGATAGCCTCCTCGGCTGGACCCTGAGGAGCTAGAGTCGGAGCTCGAATCATCCGAGTCACTATCGGAAGACGAATCGGAGTCGGAAGATGACGATTCGGCCGCCAACATCGCCTGGCGCTGCTCCATGATCATCTTGGGAGCGTTCTTGAGGTATTCGCGCATGTCTTCTGTAAGAACACCGAGCCCTATACTCGTGAAGTAGTTGATGGAGAAGCGAGTGTTCTTAGGGACGTCGAGCGGGAACATGCCAGTGCACGAGTGGCGAATTTCAGGATCTTTGAACCGCTCGGCGACGGTCTTAAGTCCCATGCTCTCCATGAGCTCCTGCATCATGATTTTGACGAAAATACGACTTGAGCTGGTCGTGTCGTCTTCGTTGATTTTGATGCATTCGAGCACAAGCCATGAGATCGCGTCTGTTGCTAGCTGATGCCCAAAGAAGCGCGCAATATTCCGAAGACGGTTCGTCTCGTATCGGTGAATTGTGGTGTAGTAGTTGTGGAACGCTTGCTCGAAGCAGTCGGTCCAGATACGGTTGAGCTTGCTGAAACGCTCGCCTACGAGGCCGTAGAAAGTCGAGTAGGAGCGCTCTTGGGAACAACACTCGATGATCATGTTAACAAGCTCAATCTGTCCACAGTATGAGTAAGGATTAGAGCAAGAACATAGAAATGACACCTCTTGTCCCTCCTGCAGCTGGACCTTGAGCAGCTTGTGCACAGCTTCTTCGTAGTTGAGGGCGTTCATGATAGAAAGGTAGATGGTCCGGCGGAGGTTAACCAAGTTGGTCTCGGTACGATCCTCGATGCCTTCCTTGTTTTCGACAACTGGGTAATGCGGTCAGAGAGCAGGCAAAGGAATGACGAACAACATACCCCCGCCGTCTTCGTCTTCATCACTGTCCTCGTCGTCCTCCTCCGAGCCCGATTCCTCGTCCGAGTCTCCCAATATCTCACTCTTGATCTGCTTGTACTTTTCCTCGTTTTCGAGGTACTTTGGATCGAAGTTGAAGATATCTGAGAGTGTGTTAGTGTCTCACTGAGAACAAGAAGAAGACCACGTACTCAGCCCTTCCTGAACCTGCAGCTCCTCCTCCAACACGATTTCATGCGTGATTTGCTCGTCCTCTTCAACGAGATCCAAGCCTTCTGGCAGAATCGGGTTGTCCTTATACTTGTCCTTGCGGACCTGCATTAGGACCTCGACCATGTACTGCACACGTTGGCTGATTGTTCCCTCATTCAAGACGGCGCGGAAACGCTCAAACACAGAGGCGTTGGCCTTGGGAGAGTTTTCCGCCAAGAACGCTCCGACCTCGCGCATGAGCCCAACTGCGATCTCGATAGAGTCGTCTGTCGGGCGTTCAATGAGGAGGACGATGATTTGGAGGGCGATGATCTCGTTGGCGACACCCTGGTTGACGAGGTGGGCAATAAACGTAGTCGTGGAGTGGCAGACCGTCTGTTGGAACATGAGAAAGAGCATACACTATAGACTGAGCCGCACCTTGTCGTTCCGCTTAAACGCTCGCCGGAACTGGCTTATGAGCCGCGACAGAATGAGCTCCCCAACCTGAGGCAGCTTGGAGTTGATAATCGCTACCAGCGCTGCGAAGATGGGCGTAAACGGCAAGCTGGCCGCCTGCGCCTTCATGATACTCCGTGCAAACAGGCCGCGACCACGGATGAGATTTTCGGAGAAGAGCTCGGGGACGACGGCCTTTATGTTGACAATGTTGACTCGGTTGACAATACCAGTAATGGACTTGCGGAGAGCGTCCCAGGATAACCGCTGGTATTCGGGGCTCGACTTGTCCGAAGCGGCGGCAGCTTGCATAGCCCGCAGACGCGCGGGAGGCATATAGACGCCGCCTGAGCGCGAACCGACGAGCTTTGCAAACTCTGCATGAGCGTCCGCCTGCGCGTCTTTTGGTTTGTCGCTCTTCTTCTCCAGCTCCACCTCGGCCATGCGAACGGCTAGCTGGCGCTCTCGCTCTGCCCGTCGCACGGGGTCGACATCATAGACCTTGGGGAGGGCGGGAGTCGGTGAGGTGGACCGCCTGCGGCTCGACGGAGGGAGGTCCCCGTCGGGGGAGTCAGACCTGACAGGATATGAGCATAACCCGAGGCGTCCCAGTAGCCGGCATACCTCTTTCTTTTGTGTAGAGCGGTGTCGGGGAGGCCTGGGGAATGCATAACCGCGGCCATAATGGTGGTCGCGGGTCAAGCAAGTCACAACCTCAAAACTCGTTCTCCAACGGGTTCTAGTATTCATGAGAGCTCATTATATTCTCCCTGGGACTATGTGGTCGCCGTGTATTATAGGAATTGGTATGTTTTGCAAAGGAACGGGCGGGCAACCGAATTGTGATCTGGGGCTGTCTTGCGGCTTGACTTGTACTTGCTACACACACGACGGCCAGCGCTCGCGTTTCTCCCTCTTCTCTTTTCCCGGCGACACAACCGACCCCATCGCTGGCCACAGTGCCGCTGCTTGCTCCACATCCTCACCGATTGTCGCGTCGCGCGGCGTTTCGCTGGTCAACTGAGCTCGTGCAAGCTCGGCATTAAACGCGCCTTCTTCTTCCGACGTAAGTCTCCTTCTTCGAAGATTATGCTTCCAACACGTTTTCTGCTCGCTCGTTATCGTGGCCCGGTTGTTGATGCGTTTCCTCGTCCCAGATCGTCTCCGAGCTATAGTGCAAGCTCATACTCGACAACGAGATGGCGCCCAGCTTCCTTTCCAAACTCGTCAAGCAGCCCAATGGCGCCGAGCGGCGGGATCGCTCCCTTAGCTCTCCTTCCCCGCCCGACACTGTCCCTCGCAGTCGGACTGCTTCTACTGTAGAAAACGCCGGTTCCATGTCATCGCGAACGTCCGGGAGCAACGGCACCGGCCCAAGCCGTGCCAACAGTCTGTATACGCGCTCGGGTAATCCCAGCGTCACCGTCATTCCTCCCTCACCAGTCGTCACCAACGACGCTGTCCCTCCCCTCCCCACCTACAGGCCACCCTCTCATACCGAAGGTTTACCTGTAGCAAGCGATGGCAGCTCGCAGGACAGTCACGGCGGTGTCGATCGTTCGCCTGCGCCGACCAAGCCAGTTCCATCAGTGCCGCTAGTTGGGCGCCCACCCACGCCAAAGAACAAGGAGCGCACGCCTCAGTCGTCTCCGAAAGTCAGCATCGCGGAACTGCCAAGCGTGCGCCCGTCTTCTTCCAACAAGTCTCTCAAGGGAAAAGCTGCCGCGGATGCAGCGCCGCCACCCGTTCCTTCGTCAGCGCCTTCTTCACATATTCGCGCCGCAGCGGCTCCGTCGTCGGCAGTAAGCCACGAATCCGAACCAACGCCAACATTGTCCGATTCGCCGACCGCCCTCAAACCGGCTGAGTTCCCCCAAACGAGCCCCGCGTCGTCCATCTCAATCGGCTCGGCGAAACGTCGCGACACGGACATGGTCTCAATCATGAGCCAGACTGGGCAGAAAAAATCAACGTCGCGGCCCTGGCGGCGCAGTACTCCCAAAAAGCCCGTTGGTCTTGCAGGCGCAATTGCGGCGTCGGGTTTGGCAATGGCTAACCCCGCGCTTACTGCGCCCCAGCAGAGTACGCTGAGCCCGCAGGTGATGAACACGAACGAAAATAAAAGTAGCCCCTCGCTCGTGACATCCCCTATGCAAAACCCTTCCGCTGCCCGTCGCTTGACCACCAGCCCCGAGTCCAACCACCGCCGCGTCCACTCCAATGGCGCTCCGAATGGGAAGTCGCGGGAGAAGACAGACCATAGACGGCGGCGGACGACAGGGTCGGTGGTCAGCCACGGAGATGGGGAGACGTATTCGCCGGACGAGCAAGGGGAGTATTATTCGGGCTTGGAAAGCTCTGACGACGACAGCGGAGACGACTCAAGCGACGGAGGAAGCGGGTTGGAGGACCTGGACCTTGGCGAAGACGACATACCCGTTACAGGCTTTGCGGTTGCGAGCAATAAACGGAACGCGGACTTTCACGAACTATTTCCGGGCATCCCCGAAGGCGATTATCTTATCGAAGGTCCGTCTACAAATGTTTCGGTCGCAGCTAAGAAACCCATCCGTAATGTAGACTACGGTTGCGCCCTGCAACGAGAAATCCTCATTCAAGGACGCCTTTATGTCTCGGAGAACCATCTATGCTTTCACGCAAATATCTTTGGTTGGGTTACTGATGTGCGTTTGCTGTTAACCTTTCACGTACCTGCTCACCGTTCTGCGCAGTTATTGATACCCATTTATGAAATCACGACCCTCGAAAAGAGAATGACGGCGTTCGTTATCCCGAACGCCATTCGCGTTGGGACGGGGCGGGTCGATTACACATTTGCCTCCTTCCTCTCGCGCGACACGACTTTTGATGTCATACACAACATCTGGAGACTTGTACGTCCTACCGATGCTGCTTCCATCGGGTCAGGGTCTCTCGAGGCCGACAACAGCAACCTTGCCATTCCGGAGGGAACGATCATCGGAGCCGCCACTGGAACACCGGCAGTGGCGACTCCGGCTCGCAAGGCAACCACTTGTGCTTGCGGCCGTGAGGGCAAGCATTTCGCGGAGGTCGCAATGGATACGGTCCTCCCTGGTACGCCCGACAGAATATACAACTTGATGTTTGCCAGCGGCTTCATGAAAGATTTTCTGTCGGTCAACCAGAAGCTCTTGGGTACACTTCCTCCTCTGTTCTTCCAAGTTGCTTATCAACCATGCGCCCAGACATCCAAGTATCCGACTGGACGCCTACAACGCCTGGCTCGAAGCTGCTTGCGCGAAACATGTCATACATCAAGCCGCTAACCGCATCGCTCGGACCCAAACAAACAAAGTGCGAGATTCGTGACGAGACAGTTCATGTCGACTTTGACGATTACATCTCGACGTTGACGACAACGCGGAACCCGGACGTGCCTAGTGGGGGCGTGTTCTCAGTCAAAACGAGGACCTGCATCATGTGGGCGTCACCACTGACCACAAAAGTGGTCGTTTCCACCTTTGTCGAGTGGACGGGCCGTAGTTTTATCAAGGGTGCGTCTGTCTGCACGTTTCTAATGATTTCGCTGACTGGGATGAAGGTATCATCGAGAAATCAGCGATTGACGGACAACGGACATACCACGGTGACCTCGAAAAAGCCATGCGGGCGTATATCCAAGAACATCAAGCCGAGTTCATGCCCGCAGGCGTCGACGTTACCGCCGTGGTGCCTGCGCCCGTCGAGGAGCCCAAATCGCCAACCGCACCAAGCATCGCCGAGTCCATTTCGGAGAACAAGAAACGCGAGGTCGAGCGCAACCAGCGTGGGCTGCAATGGGCGTATGACACCTTCGCGGGCGCGTACTCGGTCGCGAAGCAGAGCACCAAGGGTGCACTGGAGCTGCTACACGATGCATGGGATCAGTCGAGTTCAACGACGATTCTCATACTCCTCATTGTTGTGCTCGTGATCAGCAATGTCTGGACCTATATCCGTATGGGCTCCGCGGTCACGAATGGGCGTAGGAAGGAGAAGGAGCTGGCCAAGGTCGGAGATCAGGAACAGTGGGTCGCAGGGGTTGTCACGGCGCTTTGGGACGAGCTTGCGGCCGGCAAGATGCCCCCACAGGCGCCCTTGCAGGTTCCACCGGCTGTCGGCGCCGCCGTCACTCCCGAAGTACTGAAGCAGGAGCTCAACCTCCTGCAGTCTACGCTCGATACCGTTGAAGAACGTGTCCGTCTTCTGCGACAAACCATCGGCGAACTCAACAAGCTCGACTGAACACGATTCTCTATCCGGTTGCTGTATTTATTCTTCTACATCTTCCCCTCGCTATACTTGGTGCATGTACTGTGGAATTACAACGACAAACGCTGTATCGGAACAAGGCTAGTTGCATCTCTACCAAAGCGGCGTCGTATCACTCCCGTGTTCGAATTGCGTCGAGGGGACCTGGTAGCTTTTACGGCGGCAGACACGGAGAATGGCTTCGTCGGGAGTATCGGGCCCGAGCTCACGGACGACGTGGTACGTTTCGCGACGCGGCAAGTCGGTGCGGATAGGTTTGCGACTAGGCGAAGCATTTCCAGTTGTGATCGTCGTCTGGGACAGCTTAGTCGAAATCGTGGTGGTCGAAGTTGCGCTCTGGACCGTCTGGGTCACGGTAGTCGTTTTGACGAAATCGGGGACCGGAGGTTTGTTGGTATTGCGCGCCAACGCGACCATGTACGACGACACGACGTCGATCTCCTCGCGAGGCGTGGCACGTTCATCGGACAGAACGAGAAGCGGAGCGGCGGAGAGCGCTGCGATGCTAGACTGCACGGAGGACAGGGATAGAATGGCGCGGCTCTCGCTGGCGGTGAGCGGCTTGATCGATGCGAGGCTTGGATGAGAGACTGAGATAGCTGGGTGGGCAGGCACGGCCGTGAGGGTTGTAGGAGAGCGGCGCGGACACTTTGTCGGTAGGGCCAGGGGTGCAGCAGGGGTATTGGTGCGAGTCTGGGACGAAGGGATGGCCGGAATGTCCTCGAATCCAGCAACGCTCAAGCCCATCGTGCCGGAGGGTATGGGGCGTAGAACGCGAGACATGGCGGGCGGAACGGGTGGGTGGTGAACTGGGATCTTGGCCTGGACTGGCTGAGGGTTGGTGTTCTCGTCCGGGTTGGCGAAGCGCGAGAGCGGGCGAGCTTTGCGAGCAATGCGACGCATAATGTTCTGGCGCGAAGCGACGACAACCTCTTCCTCCGAGCCCTTGGCCTCAACTCCTTCGGCGGGATGGAGAATATCGTTCGCGACAGCGGTGTTGGCGTGGAGGACTTTACGGGAGAGATGGTGGAGGACGTCTCGCCGGTGTTGGTGGGTGTGCGTGTCGTGGGCTGGGGTAGCAAGCATTAGATAGGTGGAAGTTGGGAGCAAGATGGCGATCCGCTGCTACATGACACTGACCCCGACGTTCCTTCAATCGCTCGTTGTACGCCTCCTCAACAACGTCCCGCTCTCGTCCGTCTCAATGGTCTCCAGGCTGGCGGTCTTGCAGGGACCGCCGTCGACCTGCTTTTTTTCCCCATAGACACAATCAAGACGCGTCTGCAATCCCCGCAAGGATTCGTACGAGCTGGAGGATTCCGCGGTATTTACAAGGGAGTCGGTAGTGTCGGGGTTGGTAGTGCGCCGGGAGGTACGTGCTCAACATCCAGATGGCGGCGCCTTTGCTTCAAGTTTGCGGCAGCCGCTGTATTCTTCGCGACATACGACACGCTGAAGCGGGTCTCCCCGCTCCCGGATGAGCTAGCAGCACTTACCCACATGGGTGCCGCGTCTATCGGTGAGGTGGTACGTGCAGGTACCTTCGTGGTCGACTCTCATCGTCAGCAAACTCCAGGCGGCCTGCCTAGTGCGCGTACCGACAGAGGTCATAAAAACACGCGCACAAACCTCCGCATACGGGCCAGACAAGTCTTCCCTCTTCGCGGCGCGAAATGTGCTCGCGTCCGATGGTGTTCGCGGTCTATATCGCGGTTTCGGTATCACCATTATGCGCGAGGCACGTACGACGAGAACGACCACGTTCTGTATTCACAAACGCGTCTAGATTCCGTTTACTTCCGTCCAATTTCCGCTGTACGAGCTTCTCAAGTCTCGACTGTCAATATACACCGGCCGGAAGCCTCTCTATGCGCATGAAGCAGCAGTGTGTGGAAGCGTAGCAGGTGGCATTGCTGCAGCGCTCACAACGCCGCTGGATGTTCTCAAGACAAGAGTCATGCTCGACACGCGGGTGAGTCTATGCTTGTGCTTCATTCTCCGTCTGACGCAGTCAAGGACTCTACGGCGCGACCTTCGCTGCTGACGCGCGTCCGAACGATATACACGACCGAGGGACCACGCGCCTTGTTTGCTGGAGTTGTTCCGCGAACAATGTGGATATCTGCAGGCGGAGCCGTCTTTCTTGGGGTGTACGAGTGGGCGGTCGGGGGACTAATGCGATTTTAGACATAGAAAGAATACAATCAGGCTGAAGCTATTGCTGCCCGAGCAAGAGAAAGCACACTGGCAACCAAACCCTGCGCGTCGTTCGACCGTGTATATAGGTCAACCTGCTCCGACACGTCCACCCCAATCTCGTCCATCCCAGACACCGCAGCGCTGGCCAGTTGCCGCGTATTCGGCTGGAACGAGAGCACGATTGAGATTGGTCTGCGTTCGATGGTGTAGTTGATTTGCAGGTCATTGTCCGAGATGAAGTCAAACTCGGACGCGCTGACGAGCAGTTTATTCAGAGACAGTGAGGCCAGATGTCTAGAAAGCAGTCAGATAAGCCGTGGGCGCGTTGCAGGGAGCGCACTTGTCGTATAATGGCACAAGGCGGCCGTCGTCTTCGTTTACGCGGGCGGCTTTGACCGCCTTCTCCAGCTCTGCCCTCTCCGTGCGCAGCTTCTCGATTTCTTGCGTATCTGCCTTAACGGACCCCTTCATTGCCGCGATCTTGTTGTGTGTTTCCGCAATGGTATCGGATAATGTCTGCATCTCGGTTATCTGCTCGGCCAGACGCTCGTCCGCTGCAGTTATGGTGAGATGGGGCTGCGGGTGGGCCTGTCGCAGACGTGTGAGTGCAAGGCGCGCGTCGATGATCTTCTGCTTCAGCAACGCTGCGCGTTGAGCCGACTCCTTCAGTTGTCTATACTCTGGCAGCTGGTCAGACAGCGCAGAGACGCTAGCCAGCGCAACGCACCAGGCTCAACCTCGGCTACTAAAGCGCGATACTCCTCTCTCCCTTCTGCCAACTCCTGCTTCGCGGTCTTCAGTCGCGCCTTCTTCTGCGCGCACTCTGCCTCCATCGCCTTGTTGTCCTCCGGCGCAACGAGGGTGGCATCGTCGACATCGCTGACGATGACGCGGACGTATTTGCCCTTGGCGTTCTGCTCGAGGTAGCGGAACTTGAGTTTGCGGAGGTGGGTTGTTTGGTCTTTGAGATCTTGTACAACAACCTGTGGATCGCGCGTGTCGATGCCCTCTGCGGCGCTGAACTGTTCTACGCGCTTTGGGAGGTCGAAGGGAGCGGTGTCGAGGGCGATTTGGAGTGCCTCTGCGTCCATGTTGATTGTTGGTGTTAGAGCACTCGGGAGACCCAAACGCGTCTTGAACGCGACGATGCTCGAGACACTGAATCAACCCCAGCGCGAGGCCGTCGTCCACGACCCCCGTCTTCCACTCCAAATCCTCGCTGGGCCAGGCAGCGGCAAGACAAAAGTCTTGACCTCTCGCATCGCCTACCTCGTCCTCCACCATGAATTGCCACCATCCTCAATCTGCGCTGTAACGTTGTGCGTACCCTGCTGCAGCTGAGTGAACCACTAACCCTAGCAGCACAAACAAGGCCGCAAACGAAATGCGCGTCCGCCTCGCAACTCTCATTGGCAAACAGCGCATGTCCCAAGTCAGAATGGGCACCTTCCACGCGCTCTGTGCTCTCTTTCTGCGTCGATTCGCCTCGAGCGTCGGGCTCGACACCAACTTTACTGTCTGCGACGCGGAGGAGAGGTGAGTATATGCGCGTTTTCTGACGACTACTGACGCCTTCCATAGCAAGAAGATAATCGCGAATCTGCTCAAGCCGTACAAGGACCTCCTCGCAGCAAAAGATCTCACCCTGAAAGAGGGCACTGTCCTCTCGCACATCTCCTGCGCCAAGGCGAAGGGTCTCTCCGCAAAGGACTACGTCGCCGAACATGCTAAACCATCCCCGTCCAAGGCGCCAACGTCAGACAACTCCGACATACACAAGATCGTCGGCACCGTCTACACCGAATACGAGAAGAGCCTCCGGAGGAACAACAGCCTCGACTTTGATGACTTGTTGCTATTTGGTGTCAAGTTGTTTTCAGAGAATGCGGCGGCTGCGAAATGGTGCAAACATGTCCTGGTAGATGAATTGTGCGTGTTCAGTTCTGTACGCAAGATTAGCTCACCACTGCGTAGCCAAGATACTAATACGACCCAATACGAGCTATTGCGGGTGCTTGGTGCTGCAACTGGAGGATGTGTAACTGTGGTTGGAGACCCAGACCAGTCAATCTACGGGTAACACAGATTATGCCGCGTTAACGCGTTTTCAAAGCCATTTATAGCTGGCGGTCAGCTGAAGTCGCGAATCTGGCGCGTATGAAAAAGGGTTCGCGTTGCGTTCTTTGGTTTTGCTAGCAATCTAACGCACCAACAGACTTTTCTGGAACAAAACAGATCCTTCTTGAAGAGAACTATCGCTCAACCGCGTCTATACTCGACGCCAGCCTTTCCATCGTATCCCAAGGTCATTATTCGTTACCCCCGCGAACGACGCTCATTCAATGCTATAGACAAATCTCGAATCAACAAACGCCTCCTTACCGCACACCCACGCGGCAGCACACCCGTCCTCCGCTCGTTTTCCTCTGAACAAGCAGAAGCCAGCTTCATCGCGGCTGAAATCAAACGTCTCGTTGCGTCCATGGGCGGAGTTTTACGCTGGGGCGACTTTGCTGTTTTGCGTATGCTGCTGCGCCGCCTATCAGGCCGCGATTTGACGCGTCTTTCAGTGCGATTTAGTGCCTTGTCACGCGCTATTGAGAGCGCATTGCAGAAAGAGGCCATTCCGAGCGCGATTCTAGGTGGCCAAAAGTTTTTTGAACGCCAAGAGGTAGGCTGTTCTCTCGTTGCGATGAGCAACTGCTGAAGGAAGGTAGATCAAAGATATTCTAGCTTACCTTCAGCTGGTGGATAATCCGAACTTTATGCCTGCCTTGACCCGCGCGATAAACGTACCCAGTCGCGGCATCGGCGAGAAGGTCGGCATCTCTTGTTTCTTGGCTTTGCTGATTAAACTTGTATAGTCGATCGCAGAACTCGTCGCGCGAGCCATCAAGACGAAGATATCGCCGCTGGAGGTGGTCGAACGTATCCACGACGCGATACAGCCAGATATCAAGCCAAGCGTGAAGAACAAGATTGGTCCTTTTGTGAGAACCATCAGGGTCTTGCGCAAGATGGCTGGGGAGGTGAGCGCTTTCTTATCAGAGGGGAATAGACCTCATCATCGCGTCAAAGGGCTCTTCACCGGCGGAACTCATTCAGCGATTGCTTGACCTCATCGAGTATGAGAACCATCTCAAGAAAACGCAGCCGGATTGGGAGACGAGATGGGAGAACGTGCAGGAGCTGATTACGTTTGCGAGTGAGGCGCCTTCTGAGGTCGACGCGGAGGGGCTCGACGTCGGCATTGAGGTAGAGGCTACTCAAGCTCCGCAGTACGTGGTTCAATGAGACCTCCATGCGTGTTCAAACTGTTCTAGCGATACGCCGCTCCGGACGTTCTTGCAGGCATCGATGCTTTCGTCTGAAGGAGACAACCAAAGCGAAGAAGACAGCAAAGAGGCCGGTTTACCCGTTTCCTTTACTTTCGTCTCCTGATGGTCAGTCAGAAAGTGATGATTTCCACTTGCCATGCTGCGAAGGGACTCGAATGGCCGGTGGTCTTGATACCGGCGGGTATGCTCCTGCATCCTTTTCGAGATTGGCTGCTCAACGGGTCAATAGTCGAACAAGGAACGTTTCCGTTCTATCGAACAGAGGACATTCAAGAAGAACGACGACTGCTCTACGTCGCTTGCACCCGTGCACAAAGCCTTCTCTATCTCACCCACGTTTCCAAGCGTAAGGTTGGCGGAGAAACGAAGAATAAGGAGATTTCGGAGTTTGTAGCGGCTGCGTTGAAAGAGCACGAGGTCCGTGGCTTGATCACAGGCTTTTGATAGTTTTTGAAGCTCGACACAATCTAGGACGTCTTTACTCCGAGGACCGCAGCGTTCGAATCGTCTGCAGCTGAACGGGACGTCGTCTCGAAAGTGCTCGGTCGTGAAAAAGCCGATGCTGGGGAGGTGGCAAAGCGGGTGGCCGAGTTGTACGTTTCGATGGTATCCCAATTCTTATGAGCTAACAGACCGGCAATTAGCCGCCGAACGAGCCGATACGTCGACCAACACGAACCAACGCAAACACCAGCCCAACCGCAAGTTACATGGCATCCGGCGCTCGCTGCTCGTGCTGCCGCCAGCGCACAACCACCTTCGATTTCGATTCCGATCGTACCAGCGTCTGTGTCGTTTTCATCAACGCGAACAGCATTCCCGCCCCAGAAGTCGCGGTCGGGCGTCACCCCGCTCGCACCAAGTTCGAACCGTGTCGCGGTGCAGACAACGGCGATGAGTCCTAAACCACCCACTGTTCCGCTTCCGCCGCAAGTGGCTGGCGTCAAACGGTCACTGGGGATGGTTGGGGGTGGACCAAAGAACTTTGTGAACAAGAAGTTCAAGGTGCCGACGATGCAGCCACGTCCCCCGCCGTCGTAGATTGAGTTATTCTGTATCGGTACTGTATTGCTGGACTGTTGTATGCTTTCGAGTTGTATTCTACGGGTGTGCGTGCAGTCGTCTGTGTGGGCGCAATTTCTCACGGCTCGAACGTCTCAAATATCCATGTAATTATCCGTGAGTTAGATACGAGTATTCTACGGTACATCTAATGCCTTTATATTCGTTACAGCCGTTATACTCGTGGATCGCGAAACCGCGGCCGACCCTCACGTAGAGAAGGTTCCGCGTTCGTCGATCGCAATTCGCGACGCGTGGAAAGCTCACACATTTCCACCCAGATCAACCCAAAAAAAATATTCTCCTTACACGCTGTCCTCCGCCTTCTCCTCCGCCTTAGGCGCTGCGGGCTGGTGCAGCTTGAGGTTATTGATAAACAGACTCGCGAAGAGGCCGAGCCCCGCGACAGGCACGCCGATGATGAACACGATCCGTAGCGCCTCGGTGTAGCTGCGCACGACGCCGGGGATCATGTCCGCCGGGAGGGCGGTGTAGATCGCCGTCGGGCTCTCCTTAACGATCGCGGCTGGCGCGTTGGGCGCGTATTTTGCCAAAAAGTCGGCGAGTTTGGTTGCGAATACAGGTTCTGCGAAGAAAATAAGATGAGGAGGTAAATTGGCGACGGGGGGAAGGGACGTACCGGCGACGCTCAGGCCGATGGTGCCTCCAATAAACTGCGAGAAGCTGGCCATAGACGTGGCTTGGCCGAGGAGCCGCGCCTCGGAGGGTGAGCGGAACTCGGTCTGCATTGCGATCAGCGAGTTTTGCATCCCCATGCCCGTGCCGACGCCCGCGAGGATTTGGAACCCGACCAGGGCGGCAGAGGAGGTCGACGAAGAGAGGGTGTACAGGAGGCCAGAGCCAACGGCCAGGAATATGGGCGAACAGAAGAGGAACGGCCAAAATCCGATGCGCGGAACGCGGCCGACGACTTGGCCGGCGAGGATGACGGTCAGGACGACCCCGAGCATGAAGGGCAGGAGGTCGATGCCGGACTTGGTCGCCGAGTGGTGTCTTACTGCCTGGTAGAAGATGGGAATGTCTGTATGGGGCACGTCAATGATTGGGCAGGAGAAAGAAAGGAAAAGAAGACGAACAGTAGGAGAAGAGGAGCAATGAGAACCGAGTGAGGAACGCGTACGCGCAGATGGCCCAAATGGAGCGGCTCTTGAAAATCGTAGTGGGGACCATTGCACGCTCGCCGATGTAAATCTCCCAAGCAATAGTGACCGCTGCGAGGACGCCGAAAACGACAAAGGAGGCGATGACAGATGCGCTGTTCCATGGTTTGGTGTTGCCTCCCCATTGTAGCGCGAGAATCAAGCTGGTGATGCATCCAGCTAAGAGGGTTGCGCCGACGTAGTCGAGCTTCAGCGTCTGCGCCCATAGATCCTTGAGGGACTGCTTTGTGGGATCGGCCCCAAGTGGAGGCGCGGCTTTGATGAGGAAAGTTACGCCGACCAAGGAAACACCTCCAAGGGGCAGGTTGATGAAACTAAAAGAAAATAAGTTCAGATGCCCGAGAACGACGAGAAACACTCACAAGCACCACCTCCACGATACGTTGTCCGAGAATGCTCCTTTGAGAGAGCGTCAGAAAAAGGCGAAAAATCGAGGAAGAACGAACCTCCAATCAAAGGACCGATGACACTGCTCAGTCCGAACGTAGCTCCAAAGAAACCGAAGATGCGAGGCCGGTCCTCGAGTCGCGTCGCCTGGGACATGACCTGGAGGATGGCGACGAAAATCCCTGCGGCGCCGAGGCCAGAAACAGTTCGACCGGCGATTAGGGTGTCGATGTTTTGGGCAACACCGCAAACAATGGATCCGAGCTCGAATATGACGATGGCGCCAAGTAGGACATATTTGGAGGGATATATGCGGAGTACTTGGCCGTAGAAGAGGAGGAAGACGGTTTGAGCCAGGACAAAGGAAGTCGCGACCCATCCTTGTAAGGAGAAGCTGTTAAAGTCGGACGCTATTCTGGGCAAGGCAGTGGCGAGGATAGTCTGGTCCAACGCGACGAGGAGAAGACTTAGTAGCCTATAAAAGAAGAAGAAAAAAGTTAGCGAGTTGAATATGTTTGGGCAGAGGTGGACGCACATTGCTACGACGACCACGGCGAGTTTCTTGCCTGTCAGAATGAGATCCTCGCCCTGGGATGGCGGGGTGGAGATCTTTTCATCGTGAATGCTGGGAGCTGCGCTTGCAAGAGTGCGGTCGTCATCGTTGCGAGGGGCAGAGTCGTTCACGTTTGTGGACATGGTAGAGGGACGTCTCTGACAGAGCAAGAGTGGCACCTGGCCCTTTTATGCGGCCGGATGAACATGTCCGATACCGGGTGGTATTCCGAAAGTTGGTCAGAATTTCCCGCCTGTCATCGAATATGACAAAAGAGACTCTCTCAGTAATATTCAACTCGGGAAATGAACTGTGTGGTCTTGCGCGTCCATTGCGTTTCGTGTCTGGTATAATTCTGTGCCGTTTTCTGGGTGCGTGTCGTGAAGAAAATGAGGCTAGCTGGATTGACGAAACTGACTCGGAGACTATGCGAGACAAAGGCTTGGTAATGACCTCGCTGCTGGCTCTCGGTGGGTTTCACCTACGCGCTCGGGATAGTTCCGTGCTTCAAGGCTAGAAGAAAGTTCCACTCATGTCACCACCCGTGACCGGACCCCTTGCTCCGATGGACGACTTGGTGAACCTCGAGTTCCTCTCGCTGGTGAACAAGATCGTCCAGGAAATAGACAACCACACTGGCATAAACGACAAGACCCTCGCAGAGTTCATCATCGCAATCCACGACCAGTCAAACAAAAGCCTTCCCGAGTTCAAGAACAAACTCAAGGAAGCTGGTGCAACATTCCCCGACTCCTTCGTAGAGAATGTCGACCGCCTCATTCTCAGTATGCATCCAAAACACAAGAAGAAGCCAAAGAAGAGCGGGAAGGACAAGGCTGTGGAGGGAGAGTTGTCTGAGCAGGAGAAGAAGAAGCGGCTATTGCCAGGGCTCGCTTTGAGGAACACGGAGCCCATCTCGGACGACGTCTTCTTGAAGGAGATTGGCGATATCGTCGCGGGCAAGAAGACGCGTCCTCCGCCGACGGACGAGAACGACAGGTCTCCCAAACGGCAGCGGAGAGGTCGGTCGCCGTCACCGCCAACGAGACGACGCAGTCCGAGTCCGCCGAGATACGGGCGGAATGGCGGTGGACGGCAGCCTTTGGACGAGCGACCGGTGTTGTTCAAAATCTACAACGGGAGGGTGACCGGGCTGAAGGATTTCGGGGCGTTCGTGACTCTGGAGGGTGTTGCGGGCAAGGCTGAAGGTGCGCAACTCATTCCTACCACAGTCATCCAGAGACCGACTATATAACAGGCATGGTTCACGTCTCCAATATCCAGATTGGCCGAGTCAACTCGGCTTCCGACCTGCTCAGTCGCAACCAACCCGTCAAGGTCAAGGTCTTGAGCTGCGCCGGCTCTCGAATCGGGCTCTCTATGAAAGACGTCGACCAAATAACCGGGCGCGACCTCTCCCCCCATCTCCGCATCCAATCCGAGGCTGAAATGCTCGAGCAACGAAACCGCCCATCATTCGCGTCAACTGGCGCCAATGCCATGCCACTACGCGGACGGGACACTTCTCTCGCCAATAACGGCCCTGTACGTTCCGCAAAACGACTTACATCTCCGGAGCGTTGGGAGATCAAACAACTCATCTCGTCTGGGGCACTGGATGCATCCGAGTACCCCGACCTTGACGAGGATTTCAACAACCCCGTTGCGCGCGCGGAAGTGGAGGAGGATATGGACATTGAGATTCGAGAGGACGAGCCTCCGTTCTTGGCGGGTCAGACCAAGCGGACGCTCGACCTCAGTCCCGTCAAGATCGTAAAAGCTCCGGATGGGTCACTTAACCGAGCAGCGCTTAGTGGCGCGGCACTGGCCAAGGAGCGGCGGGAACTGAGGCAGCAGGAAGTCAACGACCAGGCGGATTCGCAACGCAGCGACTTTTCGCAACCTTGGCTCGATCCAATGTCGTCCCAGTCGGACAAGGTGTTTGCGCAAGATATGCGGGGCAACTTGAAGGGTCAACGGGCGAGCGAGCAACCTGCTTGGAACGGAAACAAGGCGGTTTCCTTCGGTCAAGTGACGACCCTCAGCATCCAAGAGCAACGCAAAAGTCTGCCGATATACAAACTCAAAGACCCTCTACTAGCCGCCATTGCAGAGGTACGCTTCTCTTCATCGCGTTCCTCTGCGTTCTAACAAGCGTTTAGCATCAAGTTCTCATTGTCATTGGAGACACGGGTTCCGGCAAAACGACACAAATGGTGCAATACCTCGCCGAAGCTGGCTACGCCGAGAAGGGCAGGATTGGATGCACGCAACCTCGTCGTGTTGCGGCCATGTCGGTCGCGAAACGTGTGTCGGAGGAGGTTGGTTGTCGACTGGGCCAGGAAGTCGGCTACACCATTCGTTTCGAGGACTGCACGAGTCCAGAGACGCGCATCAAGTACATGACGGACGGTATGCTCCAGCGGGAGTGTTTAATCGACCCGTTGTGCAGCTCGTACTCGGTTATCATGTTGGATGAGGCTCATGAGCGGACCATCTCGACAGATGTTTTGTTCGGCCTGCTCAAAAGTACGTCCTGGCGCTACTTGCTGTCGACTTTCTCTAACTTGTTTTCCAGACACCGTCAAACGTCGCCCCGATCTCAAACTAATCGTCACTTCCGCCACTCTCGATGCCGAAAAGTTCTCCAAGTACTTCTTCGGATGTCCGATCTTCACTATCCCTGGTCGGACATTCCCTGTCGAGGTTCTATACACCAAGGATCCTGAAACCGACTACCTGGACGCGTCCCTCATCACCGTCATGCAAATCCACCTCTCTGAACCTCCCGGCGATATCCTTCTGTTCCTTACCGGACAAGAAGAAATCGACACGTCCTGCGAGATCTTGTTTGAGCGGATGAAAGCCTTGGGACCCAAGGTTCCCGAACTCATAATCCTCCCCATCTACTCCGCCCTTCCCTCCGAAGTCCAGTCACGTGTATTCGAGCCTACACCGCCGGGCTCCCGCAAGGTCGTCATCGCCACCAACGTGGCCGAGACCAGTCTGACTATCCCTGGCATCTACTACGTCGTTGATCCCGGCTTCGTCAAACAGAGCGCGTACGACCCCAAGCTGGGGATGGACTCGCTCGTCGTCATGCCCATCTCGCAGGCCCAGGCGCGCCAGCGAATGGGCCGTGCCGGACGGACAGGGCCAGGCAAATGCTACCGTCTCTACACCGAGGCCGCATTCCGGAACGAGATGTTGCCCAACTCGATTCCTGAGATCCAGCGGACGAACCTGTCGTCGACCATCCTGCAGCTCAAGGCGATGGGGATCAATGATCTGCTTAGCTTTGACTTTATGGACCCGCCGCCGAGCGAGACGATGTTGACGGCGCTCGAGGCGCTGTATGCGCTGTCGGCGCTGGACGATGAAGGGTTGCTTACGCGACTGGGGCGCAAAATGGCGGACTTTCCGATGGACCCGTCACAAGCCAAGATGCTCATCGCGTCGGTCGACCTTGGGTGCTCGGAGGAGATTCTCTCGATCGTCGCGATGCTGTCCGTGCAGACAGTATTCTACCGCCCCAAGGAGAAGCAGGGGCAGGCCGACCAGAAAAAAGCCAAGTTCCACCAACCCGAGGGCGACCATCTTACGCTGCTGACGGTCTACAACGGGTGGAAGGCGGCCAATTTTTCTAATCCGTGGTGTTATGAGAACTTCATCCAGGCGCGGAGTATGCGGCGCGCCCAGGACGTGCGGAAGCAGCTGCTGGGCATCATGGACCGGTACAAGCACGAGATTCTGTCTGCGGGGCGCGACTACAACCTCATCCGGCGCGCGATCTGTTCGGGGTTCTTCCGGAACGCAGCAAAGAAGGATCCGCAAGAGGGGTACAAAACGCTCGTGGAGGGCACGCCGGTATACATCCACCCGTCGTCGGCGCTGTTCAACCGCAACCCCGAGTGGGTGGTGTACCATGAGCTGGTGCTCACTACGCGCGAGTACTGCCATAATGTGACCGCGATCGAGCCCAAATGGCTCGTCGAAGTCGCGCCGCAGTTCTTCAAGGTTGCGGATGCGAACAAGATTAGCAAGAGGAAGAAGCAGGAGAAGATTGAGCCGCTGTATAACAAGTATGAGAAGCCGGACGAGTGGAGGTTGTCCAAGGCGAGGAGTAGTGCGCGGTCGAGCCAGACGTTTGGTTGAGTTGTATTTTTACATACAAGACTGTTTTATGCAGCACTTGTCGGTAGAGGTGGACTCGGTTGTCTGAGCCGCAGGCGTCGTCGGTCTAGAATATCTCGCATGCCACATCTTTGTTTGGCAAAATTTTCACACGGAGCTTTGTCTGCCATGGAGAGAAGTACAGCTTCATCCAATTGCAATTGCAATCGACCTGGGATGCTTGCATTGCGAAAATGCCCGCCTGGGTAAGCATGCTGCAACGCCTGATCCTGAATCTGCTCAAAAAATCTGTTTACAGCTCGGCTTCGGGCCCTCTGAGGTTGCCCTGCATTACCTCGGACCGTTGCTTGCTCAGGTTGCAGACGTCCTCCTGTGGCAGCACATGGTCACATTTATCCATCCCGACTCCAAGCAATGGGCTGAAGCCGCAGCGGCGGAATACAAAGTGCGTCTTTCTGTCCCGGTGGCAGCGTATCTGAGCTGAGAGGTCGTAGCTATACACACGGCTGCTCCAGGCCGGGCCTTGGCTGAAGACCAAGTGGGACCAGGCCTGGCTTTGGCTGAGGACAAAGTGGGAAACCCACTTCCGCTCCTCCGTCCTCCCTGATACCCGCGCGAACGAATCATGAGCGACTTCAAGGGCTTTGTCGAGACAGCACACATTGAAATTGTTGTTTGTAAATACATCTTGACCATCTTGACCAACCATTTGCTGCCTTTGCGTCGCAAGACTATCTGCCACACGATCGCCGTCGGGACTTGCTTGGAGCACCAATAGCCGGGCATCGAGCTGCATTATGATAGTTTCTGCATACGGCAAACCGAGATAAAAGAGACGTACCTCAAAGGAAGGAACAAGAGGAAGTTAGGGAACAGCTGAATCCATGAGATGCGAGCTGTCCGCATCTTCAACTTTACCGCCAATCCGACCACAGTGCATGGCAAGCTGCCACGCCACCAAATCGCAGGCGATGACTCCCCAGAATGTTGCGGCTTTTAACGTGTCCAGTCTTCTATGAACCATGAACTGCACTGCGTCGGAGATGAGACTGTTCTGAACGTTACTCACTCATAGAGCCCCCGATCGCCACAGTGAAGAATGTAGAGCGGAAGGCTTCGACTTCCGAGAGGCTGTTGGGGGACATCGACGGCGCACACGCAACGACGCCAAAGCAGAAGAACTTGAAGAGAGCGGCGAAGAGTGCGAATGGCCAGGGAATGTCAGCAAGCCAGTAGGCCATGGACGCGGAGACGAGGGTGCAGCTGATGTTCCCTAGTGCAACATAGGGTGGGCGAATGTACCCCGGTGGAGCCTGAACAAGATGAAGAGTTGACCGAGCACATAACCGGGAATCGGCACCTCTCGCTTGCTTGCAGTCGGGTCGTAATAGATGGTCATGGACGGGATTAAGGCGTGGCCTGCGTGACAGGACCTTTCTGGTGAACAGAAAGGTCCTGTCACACGGTCACGACACGGTCACGCACAGACCATCTTGATCTCGAGCGCCCATGTCCGAATTCCGCGCGCCAACGAAAGTCATCCTCACACCGACGCAACTCGAATATTTTCAGACATCCCAGACGCATAACGACGTCCTCACATACATCGGCGTCCTTAACGAAGCTGTAGTCAGTGTAAAACTAAGCGGCGAATGCTCACAGTCCGATGTGTGTAGAAACGCAGCTGCACGTTCGACCACTACTCATGTAGCGTGTAGGGCGTAACTGCGATCCTGACAGTGCTCGATACGGTCGAGAACACGGCGCAGAACATCCCGCCGGTGGAGAACGCGGCGTCGCGCTTCGGCAACCCTGCGTTCCGCACATTCTACGACCGTGTTGCAGAGGCGCGCCGACTGCTTTCAGGCTCTGCTCTAGCTGACGGATGCCTAGATGGCGCTAACGCTGCATGAAAGCTTACCGATCCCCGCAGAGGCGCGTGAAGAGGTCGCCGCATATTTCATTGAATCTTGGGGAAACCGAACTCGTATCGACTATGGAAGTGGTATGGAGCTGAACTTCCTCTGCTGGCTGTGCGCAAGTTACATTACCTGCATTTAAATCTAATTCGCCGCGCAGGATGTGTCTCGAACGTCTCGGCGCCTTGCAGGCGAGCGACCACACCGCCCTCGTCATTCGCGTCTTTTGGCGATATTTGCGTATTATGCGAACACTTCAATCAACCTACTGGCTCGAACCCGCAGGATCTCATGGTGTGTGGGGTTTGGACGACTACCATTTCCTCCCGTTCCTCTTTGGATCGGCACAGCTTCGAGGTATTCTACTTTTATCGACGAGATGCCGTTTTGACCACCTCAAGGACACAAATACATCCGCCCAAAGGCGATCCACGACGCCGAGGTAGTCGAAGAATACTCGAAAGAGTACATTTACTTTGCCTGCATCCAATTCATTAACTCTGTTCGTTTGTCCTTGTTTTTGTTAATCCATTAACCTGTTGTCCCAGATTAAATCCGCATCTCTCCGCTGGCACTCCCCAATGCTCGACGACATATCTGCCGTCAAGACTTGGGATAAAGTCAACTCGGGTATGGTCAAGATGTATACTGCCGAGGTCCTGGGCAAGTTGCCCGTCATTCAGCACTTTCTGTTTGGCTCTATACTCGAGTACGGTGGGCCTTTAGCGCCTGCGGGTGAACCGGACGGTCATGGCCATGGTCCAGGACATAAGCACGAAGGATGGGGCGACTGTTGTGGTATTCCGGTCCCTAGCGCCTTTGCAGCTGCGAACCAGGAGCGCAAGTCTGGTCCGCGGATAGTTGGGGAAGGGATCCGACGGGTTCCTTTCGATTAGAGCAGTATTAGAAGCGAAAGTGAATGTACGCTTATAAGGTCGGACAAAGAGTGGCCGACGATGGGCTGGCAGCCTATCACCGTCTCCCGATTGGTGACCTGGTATGCCCAGCTTGCCTTTGCTCCTGCTCGTAGCCAGCGCCGTCGTCCATGGCCTGCAGATACCCCTCCAGCTCGATACTCAGTACCCACACAAACTCATCTCCGCCGAGCTAGACGCGTTCGTCAAGAATGAATTGACGCGCTGGAACTCGTCTGGCCTCGCTGTCGCCGTTGTCCGCCAGGATCTCACCTCTCCAGAGCCGAAATGGCACATCGAATTTGGCTCGTACGGGACCGCGCAAGCGGATGGGGCACCAGTCACGCCCGACACTCAGTTCGCTATCGCCTCCAACTCCAAGTTGTTCCTCGCCATCTCGGTGGGGCTCCTCCTAAACAACGCGTCTATTGCGAAGGAGCGCGGGGAGCAGCTTCGCTGGGACACCAAGATTCATGCCGTACTGCCCGAATGGGAGCTCATGGACGAGACCGCGTCCAAGGGCACGACCATCCAAGACATGCTCTCGCATCGCACCGGCCTCCCGCGACACGACTACTCTGGCATGCCGAGGAAGGGCGGGGTCTCAGAGATGGTGCACTTGTGTCCGTACGTGAAACCACCGTTAACGCGTCGCGTAGATATCGACGATGAAGTACCTCCGCCCGTCCGCCGAGCTGCGTGAGCAGTACCAGTACAACAACCTTATGTTCGAGACGCTCTCCCATCTCCCTCCGACGCTGCTCAACCAGAGTTTTGAATCATATATCGCGGAGCACATCTTTATGCCGCTCGGGATGGCCACGTCGACCTACAGCGTCGCCGAAGCCGAAGCAGGCGGAAATCTCGCACATGGGTACCAGTGGCATATGCAAGACTATCTCTATGGTCGCAATGGTACATTACGTCCGACTGTGCCATACTTCCAGCGTCCCGGAGAAGAAAATATCTGGGCAGGTGCAGCCGGAATATTGGCGTCCGCAAGGGACTTGGTCAGTGCTCCGCCGGCATATTGTAAGCATCTTACACGTATGAACAGTCTTTGTGGGTTGCAACGCTGCTCAACAAGGGCCGGCACCCACACACGAACGAAACTATCATTCCTAAGCAGGTAGTTGACCATGTTGCGACCGGTGTGAGCGTTGCAGCAGGTAAGGCAGCATATCCCGAGCTAGTGAGTTTTCTCTCCAATCGTAACATTCCGCTAATCCTTTGCAGAGCCCGAAAGTGTACGGTTGTGGCCAAGACATCTACTCGTATCGCGGACATGTTATCATCGAACATGGCGGCAGCAACCCCGGTTTCAAGACACAGGTCGCGCGCTTCCCGAACGACAACCTCGCAATTGTGGCGCTATCAAACGACGAGAACGGCGGGCATATCATGGAGAGCGTAAAGTGGCGTATTGCCGACCAAGCTTTCGGCCTAGAGAAGATTGATTGGGCAAAGCGGTTTGTCGCTACGACCGCTATAAACTCCCACTGATTGGGCAATGCAGCTACGGCGATGAGTTCCTCGAGCGGATAGCCAAAAATCAAAAGGTCACCCCGCGGCCCGCCGACCCGCGCAAACCCAGCGCAAGCTGGAACGCAATGCAAGGGACGTTCGGCCATGGCGCGTACGGAAACATCTCTCCGTGTTTTGTCGCGTCGCGCGGCACGGGCTCGACGCCAGCATGCACAGAAGTGCTCAAGGATAGTGTCCCGCGACGCATTTTGGCGGCGTCCCCTCCCAACGCCAGCGTCCCGACGTTCATCGTCCCATTCAAACGCACCTTTTCGACGTATCTCCGCTTCATGCATTTTGACGCGAACGTGTTCAACGTCTCGTATGTCTGGTCGAACGCAGATGTCCGCCGAAAAGAGGGTTTTGCCCTCGGAACCGGAGAGGACGACGGGGATGTCATCGTCGGGCTGGATGACCGGTATGTTGTTGAATGGGTCGATGGGGATGCGAACAAGGGAGTCGCAGACGGGTGGGCTTTTTCGGGCGACTTTTGGGGCAAGGCTGGGGAAGTTCGGCCGTTAGAGGGCGAAACAGCTAGGGAGAGAGCGGAGGTTTGGTTCGGAAGAGTGTAATATAAAGACTTTTATCGTCCAATGGTCACAGAAGACTGGCTTTAAGATGAGCGGTTCTATGTACTGCAACTCTTCTCCATATGGGAGGAGTGGAGCGAATTAGAATGGTGCTCTAGTCTAGCATTGCGGCTCATACACCCGACTGGTTGTTCTTATCAGACAAAGGAGAATCTAGGCGGCTGAATAGGGAAACCGATCTCATGAAGAGCTGCGCCCACCACATCAAGGCTTTGATTCCTTTGTGACACAATCCAACCCCGAAAAAGAGCAGTGATTGTGGCATTCATCTACAAAACCAGAGTCCAAACCACTGTAAGCTACGGACGGCTATGCTAGGTACAGAGATAAAATTACAGATACAACTTTAGATTTCCTGTATGGTGTTTAGTTTGTTTTCCCAATGTTGTCTTTAGTTTTTCCCCTTCTTACGTCCACGTTTCCCGGAATTGCGTGTAGTCGTGCTTGCAATCGGCAGAGACGAAGCCGTCGCCATCGCTGCTTGCTCCTCATCCAAAAACCCCGCAGCCGAGATTTCGTCAAACCGTTCCGCTTCCTCGACAGCGAGGTTATCTTCTGGCGTCCATCCGGCATCGTCAAGAATAAGTCCGCCGGGACCAGCTCCGAGCATGAAATCCATCTCGTCGTCGAGCGGATGGGCACTCGTTGCCCGCGTCGAAACCGACGACACCGCCGACTCGTCGCCAAACTTGATGTTCCCGCTCCGAGATGGAGACGTGTTGGCCGAAAGATCACGGTCGTCCTCGGGCTCTCCGCCTACGCGCCCGCCAACTTGAAGGAACACCTCAGGCTCTTCGTGTGGCGGGACACCAATAAAGTCCTCGTCCTCTTCGTCAAACTCAAGCGGAACGCTAGCCTCGAGGTCGTCACCCACGCCCCTCGCCCTAGGTACCGGAGGCGACCGCGCGAGTTGCCTTTGGCGTTGGTGCCGCATCTCGCGTTTAAGACGACCGAGTCCCTCGGCAACGCCGTCTCCCAAACCGGCAGCAACGGCGCGGATAGGTATGGAGTTGCGGAACGACGAGGGCGTTCCGTTGGGTAACATTGGCAGCACCGGCTGCGAGACGGCGTACTGTGAACCGGCCAATGCGTTCGCGAGTGGTTCGTCAAAGGAAGTTTGCGAGATACGGCTCCGGCGGTGGATTGCTCGTGGTGACGAGGATGTTGCCATCCCCTCAACAAAAGCTTCACCGCCGCTCCCAGACGTAAGACCGCTGACTTCGACCTCGCGCCGGACGTCGATTTTGACGCCGCGGAGACCGAACTGGTAACGTCGGATGAGGGCGTGGTAGTCTTCGCCGAGGGTATAAAATGTAAACTGGTGAGAGAGATAGATTGGACGAGGTAGAACGCGCGGGACATTAGAAAATGTGGAAAGCTCTGCTTGAGCAAGCCAACTTGGGGGAAAGGATCAGTTCAATCAATCAACAGAAAGAGAAAGGGACCAACTCTTCTTGAACCCCTTGCACACTTTGCTCGACCACACTCTTGCCTCCTACATCCGCACGCATAATCTCCGCCCAACCCTTCCGTCGCCTTAAATTCCACGTAGATGTGACACTCTCTTTGCCAACCAAGTCCGCAAGAGCACCTTCGGATGTCAAACCGTTTCCGCCGAGGCCGCCTTGTTGCGGGACGGACCCAGGGCTGCCCCGAACATACGAGGACGACGCGTACGTTGCAGGCGGGCTCGCGCTCATGCTCGTCCCGCCGACCAAGCGCCCATTGGGCAACGACATGCTCACAGGCAGTGGCACACCCATTGCATGAGTGAGCGTATTGGGCGTCTCCAATGTCAAGGTAATGCGGCGTAGAGTAAGAACACCGTCAATGGGGTCGAAAACTAAGACATCACGAACGGCACTGGTTGGAGAGTGGTTGAACGTTGGAGAGGCAGGGCTTATTGGCGACCGAAGGGGATGGGCTGGAATCGAGGACGACGGGATGAAGGTGATGGCCAAAGGCGCAGACGGAGCCGGAGCAATGTCCGCCTCCCCATGGCCTTGGTGCGCTGTCGGTCTTGTCGGGAGATGCATCCGAACGAGTGCGTGAACATCAACCGGAGGTTCCTCAGCCCTCGTTTGAACCTCCGAGTCCCGAACCCGCCCCGTTATGTGGCTCCGAACATCCGCCTTACCACCATACGGGTTCACCGCAAAGACGTGTACCGTCCTCCGCCGCGTCGCGAGGGCAATGAACTGCCCATCTGGCGAACCTGAAACGGCCTCAACGACCGCTGCAGTCCGACCGCGACGTAGTTTGTACGTTTGTGTCGGTTGGGAAAGTTCATCTCCCCTCATTCGTGGGGTTGGTCGCAAATTCCAGACCCCAGCACCCAGCCCGTCCCGTCGGATAACAACGAGACGAGTTCCATCCTTCTCAAAGTCCAACTTGCCAACCGGATGCCGTCCGGCTTCAAAGGTGTGCAGGTCCCGCGGCGCGCCTCGTCCTCGAGCATCCCGTTGGGCCAAAAGCGGCTGCAAATCAACGACGCGCACCCAAGAGCCAGCACCACCTTGCGCGGTTGCTAACCCTGCAGCAGTAAGGACGGAAGACGACGCCTCGAGTACTGCGTTGCCGTAGGGCGAGTTTCCGAGCATGCTTACTGCTCCACTGGCAGCCGGAGCGCTTCGCGAGAAGAAACGTCCGATAGTACGTCCCCAGCTGGCTAAACCGGCGTTGGGTGCAGAAGCTTCGGCTTCAGGAGAGTTATCGGGAGATTGCGCTAAAAAGGCCAGGAGGCGGCCGTTGATGGCGGCAACAGGCGTTGCGGGAGCTTGCAAGGTAGAAAGATGGTCGAGTTGCGGAATTTGTGGCGGGGATGGGCCCGGATGGGCTTGGGGTGGTGACCCATAGGAAGACGAGGTAGAGTTTGATGCAAGGGACGAGCTTTGCGGAAGCGGGACAGCGAGGAGGACAGCAGGAATGACGTAGAGAACTCGCAGCGTTGAACGCACGAGGATTACGAGCGACGGTGGAGAGTGTGTTGTCTAGAACAAATTAGGACACCAGCAAGAATAACGGCAATGATACATACCACCAACACGAAACGGTCTGTTGACTCAAACGCAGAGGGAACACCAATGGCATCCTCAGGGTCGCCAACTCGACGGGCGCTGTTCTTACGCTCACGGATGCTACCTCGGTTGACACTATCGCTGGAGCCGCGCCGTCGATGACTCGCCTCATCCTTGACTGCCTCAAGAGCGGCCGCAGAGGGACTTGCGACCGGTTTAAAGGCATGCGAGGCAACAAGGCTCCCAAGGGAGAGGTTATAGACGTATAGCGCGTGCGGTGTCCTAAAATATCAGGTTACATGCCTTGAGTGGATAAATCGAAACTCACAGAATTCCAATCTCCGCACCATTGTCCCCACCAGGTAGAACCGCCGCGGAGAGAACAGGCCCTGCCATCTCATTCTGCCGGTTGGGAATGCGGAGGTTCGCTACTTCTCGGACGCTGCCGAGCGTAGTTGCGTCCCATACCTGTACACCGCCCGCGTAGGCGAGCACAAGTAGACGTGCACCCCCGGATTCCGCCCACCGAGCACCAATGATCTCATCTTCGTCCTCCTCCTCGCTCCGAGACCCGTGTCCATTTCCATTTCCATATCCGTTCCGTTGGGCCGTTGCGGCAGGAGTGTAGTATACCGATGCACGCCGCCCCTCGCCGGTATGCTGCTGATAGCTGGCGTATCCTGAGCTGGCGTAGGCCGTTGCGGTGCTGGTGACAGCTTGCACCGTTCGGAGGGCGGCCGACAGGGCGGAAAGGGCGCGCGGAGCGGCTGCGTGGGACCTTTGGAAGCGAGATAAGAAAAAGTGATGAGTGTACACTGAGAAGCAGACCTGGGAGGTTGTGGGGATCGCATATGGCCGTCCTCGCTTTGCTGAGATGACGGCCGGCCGTAACCAGACTGGTCGGAGTAACGGGAAGGTCCGGAGGACGACGGGTTGGTTGAGCGCCGACGGCTTGCGCGGTCGCTGCTCCGAGGGGTCGGAGGGTAAGGTGGTTCTGGGGCAGAGCGAATGGGATTGGTGGGTATCGGTTCCGAAGGTGGTTGTTCGGTGAGTGGCCCAGCGTCATCAGACGCGGCGACTAGCCTCAGCCGTGAGGATTCGTCGAGTGCAAACTCCAGGGGAGCGGCGGCAAACGAGTCCTCGATGCCGAGGTCGACCAATGCACCTTCTGGAACCGAGGGACCCGGAACGGGTAACGGATCGTACTCCTCATCCGGTAGGGGAGTAGGGTATTTGCTGGGACTTGGACGGTCCTCGCGGCGGTCCATTGGGGCTATCCCGTCGTTCGGAGGTGAGCTGGCCAGGGGCGATGAGGGCGCAGGCGAGACGGACAAGGAGGACGATGCCACTCGTTCCTTGTTCCGCATGGCCTTCTGGCGACGCTTTGCTTCCTTGTTGAGGGGACTGGATGTGGGAGGGGTGGAGGAAGGGGTGTGTTCTTTGGCTGCGCGAGAAGGCATGGTGTTATCGGAGGTAGTAGTCGAGGATTAAGAGTAACATATAACAAAGGGATTGTCGTAGCAGGGGAGAGCAGACGAGTGGTTTGGATGCATCGGTACGCCGTCAATATCCAGAGGGCAGAGTCGTTGCTTAGACTCGCGCCATGGATGCAGATAGCAAAGAGAGGTACACCGGGTCACGACACTATGATGTGCTGGTAGGTCCGCAGGGACAATACGACCACTAGCTAAGACCACTGCTACGACCAATACGACCATTGGCTCCTTTGTAAGCTCCAGCAAATACATACATGCCACGACTGGTTTCACCCAGTAGACGGCGGAGACCAGCTTTGGCTGAGAGCCTGCTGAACGCGGAAATGCACGTAAATACAAAGAAGCATAACTGCGGAGGTGCTACTGGGCGCAGGTGCCACCCGAGGCTAACGATTCCGCAACGAGTTGGATGACAAGGGGCAAGTCACTGTAACGGAGTGCGCCCATGTCATTCTCCTCCATCTCCAAATTTCTATCGCGCCAGGACCTCCAGCCCGCAGAGAAACAGCTCAGAGACCTCCTCGACAATCTCCCTGCGACGCGCAAATATGCATTCTCCCCCACCGTCCGCGCCGAGATCCTTTCCGCCTTGTACGACGCGTTCCACGGCAACCACCTTGGCCTCTTTCTCCCAGCCGGAACTGCATCGATCCCGCCGCAGCGGCTGCTCAGTCAAGTCCAGTTGGAGTCAGGAATCGGCCGAGAGATGGTCGTCGTTCCGGGCAGACCTTGCAGCCATGTGTTCAAGAAGGGCGAGAGCTGCTACCGATGCAAGTGCGTCTGTCGCGCGTTTTCTGGCGTTGAGATAACCTAACAGCATTCCAGAGACTGCACGCTGGACGACACCTGCGTCCTGTGCTCGCGATGCTTTCACGCCACGCAGCACGACGGCCACAATGTCTCCTTCTTCATCGCTCAGCAGCCCGGTGGCTGCTGCGATTGTGGCGACACTGAGGCATGGCGACATCCCATAAACTGCCCCTTTCATCCCATGCCCGACACCACGTCCCCCGTACGAACATATAACCGCCCTATTCCCGACGACATTCCTCCCATCCAGGGTTATCCACATCGGGCTACCGTGCCAACCGACCTCCGCGAGTCAATGACTCGCACAGTCGCGCTTGTCCTCGACTTTATTCTCGAGACGCTCGATTACTCTCCCGATGAGCCAGCAGTTCCAGCTGACGAAGCATCCCTTCGACTGCAACCAACTTCGGACCCGGACTTGCGCGAGCATTACTGCGTTGTGCTCTGGAACGACGACAAGCACTCGTACGAGGAAGTAACCAAGCTGCTAGCCGATCTCACTGGCATATCGAGGGACGAGGCTGCAGATCTGACGCGACGCATTGACGAAGAGGGTCGCGCGGTAATCGCGTCGTCCACTGACGGATCGCGACTACTCGCTATTGCGCACACCCTCACTCAAATTGACCTTGGCGTCACCATCCGACGCGGACACGACACGTTCCGCGAAAGCATTATCGCCGTCCTCATCGAGTGGCTTCTCGATCTCATGCGCGCGCAGCTTCAAGCAGACACCCTCGTTCTCAAAGAAATTATTGGCAAGGAGCTGCTTTCACCTCCTCGCAGCAAGCTCATGAGCAACTCGGAGGTGCCGAACCGCACACGTCTCGATTGTCTCTTCCTCGACCACACCAAACTTTGGAAGGCGCCTCGCCTGATGATAAAAGAGGGTGTACGCGGGGGTCTTGGGACTGAGTCGCGAGTGGAAGCTCGCCATCTCGGGCCACTTTGCAACTGTCTACCCGCTGCTTGTGTCGTCGTACCTGCTCGTCGACCGAGAAGCCGAGACCTCCATCAAGTACTTTGCTTTGCAGCTCTTTACCGTCCCATCGGCCTCGTATCACATCGCTCGCAACCACCGGCTCGTAGCGCGTATTCTTGGCCTTATTCAGGGATTCTTCTTGAATCAAATCGACGGCAAACGCGTCATCTGCATCGGTACGCGGCAGCTCTGGCCCGGTAACAAACCTAATCCAATGTGTAGATACTGCAGCATCACTGACACTTGTACATCCTCCTGTTGACCCCGATTCAGCGCCTTTCAAGTCGAAGCGGTTCATGCCTGTATTCTCGGACCTCCGCTATCTCTGTCATACCCTCCCCGTCCAGCAACTCATTGCATCCGACCCACGCGGTTTTGTGGGCATGTTTGCGAGGACTTGCTCGATCTTTGTTGGGGTTGGGCCGAACAGGCATGTTGGCTTTGGCCATTGCCTGCCGATCTGACCGAACTACAGGCGCGCGGTTACCAGCCACGTTGAATACGAAAACGACGCCTGGATCAGCGTGTTCAATGTTACGCTGAGCTTGGGCCGAGTGATTAAGGTGTTTGGAGAGGCATTTGGTGGCAGAAGGTACTTGGATCTGCACTACTTCGACCAACCGTATAATATCCAATCTACAGGGCAACCACAGCCAACTTGCTGACCGCAATTAGCATCGTACTTCACCACATTCTTATCGTATGTGCGCCGGCGGGAGCGGGATCAGACGGGGACGTCTCCAACGCCGAAAGTGCCCGTGTCGACTTTCACCAAGTTGCATTTGGGTCCGGCTCAGGGTCACCGGCAGCCTCTGATCTTCTTTTGAGCGCCGAAACCCCCATTCCGTCAATTTCCCGGAAGAACTACAGTATCGTCAAGTTCGACGTTTCCTCTGGCGCCGTCTCGTTCCACCATTCGCTGCACTGGCTTCTTGCGGAGCTGCTAAAGCATGTCGAGGTACTCGATCCAGCGTACCCTGGCGCAACTCTTGGCCTTCCATCAAGTTTCGGCTCCAGCTCGAGCTTTGGGGGAACCGGAACAGCAGCCAGCGACATGGAGGGCGGGCTCAGTGGGGTATTCGGGCGGTTGCTGCTCAAATGCGGGTCGGTTGGCAATTCTTGGGGAAGGGGGCAGACGTGGCCTGGTGGTCAGAAGGCTACGCTGATGTCCGAGGACAGTTGGAGGAAGATGCTCGTCCTGCTGGACTTCCCCTTGAGGGTGTTGGCTATGATTGCGCAGATCCGAACGGGGTTGTGGGTCCGGAATGGGTTCGTTATACGTGGGCAGCTGCTGCATTATCGCGACTTTATGTTGCGTGAGCTTTGCTATGACCAGGACTTGTTCATACTACAAGTGAGCTGATTCCGATTTTTTTGTTTTTGTTTTCTAACTTCCTCGTTTGAAGGCGTCCCTCGTCATACTCGACTGCGATACTGTCTTTGTTACGATCCTCGACCGCTTCGGTGTTCGCGAGTTCTTTGATCCCGAATCAGCTCGCGAAGACGTCCCGCCCTCATCCGACTCCAGCCGATCCTCCTCAGTCAACTCGTTCAGCAGCAGCACGTCCTCCGCTGGGTCTACACCTAATCCGTCTATGCCCTCCGCCTTCCTTATTCATCCCACATACGAGCCTTCACAACTGGCGAACATGGTCGAGGAGCTGCTTTACGTTCTCATCACACTTCTCAGCGAAAACGCGTCAGCGTCAGGAATGTCAATTGAGCGCGCCGTTCGCCGCGAGATTATTCATGCCCTCGCAATCGGGCCGTGCGTGTTTACCGATCTCGTTAAACGGGTCGCGGAACGACTCGTCGATGATGTCTGCTTCGAACGCGTTTTGGCCGAGGTCTCGCGGTTCCGGGTGCCAGAAGGCGCTGGCGCGGGTGGCGGTGGCGGTGCCGACGTTGGAACATATGAGCTGCGGGACGAGGTTTATGACGAAGTCAACCCGTTCTTCTTCCACTATACGCGCAACCGCCGGGAAGAGGTCGAGGGCATTTTGCTCGCTCGTCTGCGCAAGACCACCGGTGTACAAGATCCGGTCATCGTTCCGAAGCCGATGAACATTACTTGTGGACCGTTCACGCAGCTCGCGGCGTGCTTCGAGTCGGAGGTATTGCTGCAGATCCTGTTTTACGCGATGCACAATATTCTGGTGCTCACGGATGCGGAGGGATCCGGTGGTGCGCCGCCACCGTCTGCGGAGGCAATTTTGGACATGGCGCTGCATTTAATTATGTTGGCGATCGTTGAACGCAAGGATGCTTTCACGAAACTTGCCGTTGAACGGTCTTTCCTGGGTGGAGAAAGGCGGCAGGATGGTACACGGTTACTGGATGTGGTTTGGCGGGTCGGGGAGCACGAAAAGTACCGCAAGGTCTATCTCGCGCGGGTAGAGTGGATTTTGGGGCGGATGCAAGAGGTGCCGGATGCGAAGGGAGAGGTGTTGAAGAGGCGGGGGATCGTGAGCGATTCGGCGGGAGGCACGCCGTCAAACGGGAAGAAGGGGGATACGGAAGAGGCAAGAAAGAGGGCGCTAGCCAAAGCTCGGCAAGAGGCGATCATGCGGCAGATGAAGGCGCAACAAGCAAGTTTTGCGTTCAACCTCGAGGAGGAGGAAATGGACGGGGACAGTACGGGCGACGAGACGATGGAGGATGCTGCGGATGCGGAGGCGCGACACTCGTACGGAACTTGCATTGTCTGCCAGGAAGACCTCAATGTCGCGCGACCCTTTGGCATGCTTGGGCTCGTCCAACCGAGTCGATTTATTCGACGCCATCCCGACAGTCATAACGCGTACCTCAACGAGGTCCTGCAAACGCCGTCGTCGTTGGACCGAATGCCATCAAATGTTGCGGCGATGAACAAGTTTCCGCCTCCGCAAGCGGAAACTCTGGATTCAAAGGCTGCGTCGGCGGGCCATTTCGACGGTTTCCCTGCGCAGTTTACGCGGTTCGGGCTTCACGCGTCGGTTTGCACACATATGATGCATCTGGATTGCTTCCAGGTGTATATGGTGTCAATTCGGCAACGCCACCGGACGCAGTCGACTCGAAATCATCCCGAAAGTATCCCGCGCAAGGAATACATCTGCCCCCTTTGCAAGAGTCTCGGAAACGTTATTCTTCCCGTCACAAATCCAACAAAGGCGACATTGATCAGTACACCATTCCCCGACTGGATTCGTTCTGCTGGGATTGGCATTCTCAAGTCCAAGCCCGATCCGTTACTGGATTCGCTGCAGTTCAGGAACGGGACGGGCGAATTCGTGTTTTGGAGCGCACAGGACCCGGGTTACAGTACGGCGATGCGAAGTACCGAGCGTTGGGAGGGTACCGAGGCGGCAAAGATGGTGGACACGGTCATGGTCGTCGCAAAGTCGATTTCGTCGCAGACGAGACATTTGCGGGATCGGCCGGAGCCCGAGTCGGGAGAACGAGGCGCAGGAATATACCTTCCGGAGGAGGTGATTGGGTATACGATGTGCGCCATCGAGATTGCGCAGCGCGGCGTCGACGGAAGTGCTGGCGGCATGGTCGTTGATAACCTGTCCGAGGCGCAGATGGGCATGGTGCGCGGGCTGCTCACTTGCATGGCCAGGCTTGCCGCGCTGCATTTCAAGGGCAGGAGCGACGAGGGACGCGACGCGGTCAAGCAGGCCATCATCAAGCGCCTTCTTCCCGAATGGAGTCGGACATCGCTCACGTCCTTCTCGTATCCGCTGTTGCTTCGGGACCCGTTCACGGTGCTTGTGGAGACAGCGGCAGTTGCACCGGAGATGCTGCGACATGTCCTCATTTTGACATACTACGCCTGCCTTGCGCGGACCGTCATTGGGCTCGTGTACGTGCTCAATAAGACCCGCAGCCACAGTACAACACAACTCGCTCGCCGCGCTCACGAGGACATCTTTGGTGATGTTCGGATGTTCTTCATGAGCGTCGTCCGCCACTCTCCCGTTTTCGAACATACCGCGACACTGGTGTTTGAGACGTTTGGAGAGGCGCGGATTGAAAAGTTGCTGTACGCTTTCACCCTTCCTTTCCTCCGCCGCGCCGCGATCCTTTGCCGGTCTGTCCTTCCTGGAAGCTTCCCAACACCGACTGGGATGGGCAGCGCCTGCGAATACAACCGCCTGCTATCGCTACTCAACATTCCCGCACTTTCGGACCTCCCGAACCAAGACACGTTGCAAAACGCGCTATCCGGCTGGTGCGCACATTATGGACACTCTCATGCGGCCTCGCAACTCAACTGTGGAGTCGTTCTCGACTTCCCTGCCACGTATCGACTTGCGCGACTTCCGTTGTTGTTGGACAACTTGTTTGGCGCTGGGCAGCAGGAACGTGCGTTGACTTGTGGTCGGTGTTTGACCATGCCGGTGGATGCGGCGATTTGTCTGCTTTGTGGGACAACGGTGTGCATGCAGAGTGACTGTTGTCGAGACGAAGATGGAGATCGAGAACGGGGTGAGTGTAATATGCATATGAGAGAGTGCGTTTGGTTTTTCGCTTCTGTTTGGTCTATTGACTGGGCGACAGCTGCGGAGGCGCCGTCGGCGTCTACTTCCTCGTCAAGCGGTGCATGCTTTTGTACATTTACGCCAACAATGGCACCTTTTCGACCCCTCCGTACCTCGATGCTCACGGAGAAGTGGACGTTTCGATGCGGTAGGTGGTCGCTCATATCCTCTTGCTTCGATCTCATGGAATTGCAGTCGTGGCCGACGACAGTTCCTGCATTATGCACGATGGGAGGATGTCCGTAAGACCTGGCTGTCTCATGGCATTCCGACGGTTATTGCACGGAGGTTGGAAGCGGTGTTGGATTCGGGTGGGTGGGAGACGTTGTAGATTGCTTTCTTGCATACATGTACAATGGCGTGAGCCGGAGGTTATACTGGCATAATTTTAGTCAAAACCACGTTTTGAAGAGCGGCGAACGACTCACAATATACAGAGTAAGGATACAAAGCAGCTAGTCGATGTCGGTTTGGTCTCTAGGTCGGTACTTGATACCACGCGCGTCGAGCTCTGCCTCGACATCCTCAGGCACACGGCCTTTGACCCGGGCTGCATACATCCCCTGCACATATTTGGCTGGAAGGTCGAGTCAGCCAACAGACCACAATGAAGGATCCAGCGGACATGTTCGCTGCCATTTGGCCACCCAGCTATTCTCTGGGTCTATAACCGCGATGACACCGTCGAAATTGGTTGTCGTGCAGGATGAGACGCGGTCGGCCGAGTTTTTCATCTGGGGGACGGTGAGCACAACAGAAACAGAAGCAGACAGCGACGGACCTGGAGGATCTCTTCGCAATTCGGACAGCCAGTCTTGCGAAAGTCGACGGGTTGCTGGACGATGGAGCAGAGGAGACATGCTCGTAGCTGGCGCGTGCCTTTGGTTGTGGTCGGGATTCTGGCTTCAGACATATTGGTTCAGAGTCAAGGTACGGATCATCCCTCGTTAGCAGACTACCACCACCACAACGAGCTCACTATGGGCAACGTTCGAAATCAACTCGGTTCTGGTGCTGGCTGCCCTTGTTCTTTGTATCCTGAGCTCACGGTTTCGAGCAGGCGCAGTCTCGGGATTTGCATCGACAGTGTTCCTCCAACCGTGTCGGGAACACTCTTCAACGACTACTAATCCCTGCTAAAGACCCTCCCAGTTGACCTGTTAAAAACTCGGTTACAACAAGGGGACGGAACGCTCACTCCACGGTTCTTCGACGCGTCCACATCACCGATATTTCTATTGACGCGCTGAACAGAAAGAGCGCGAGTCTACTGCAAACCAGTCGACAAATAGTCGCGTCCCAAGGCGTAATCGGCCTATGGCGCGGTACTGGGGCAAGTCTCGTTAGGTTTGACTGCGTTTTTGGCGCGTTAAACGCTGAACCGTCCAGAAATGTGCCCGGAATCTCGTTATATCTCACCGGCCTCACCCAAATGCGCACCGCCCTAGCAAGGTCACCGTATTTCTCCGTCCCGGGCTCTTCCGAGACCCGAAACGCGTCGGTGCTTCCAAAATTAAGCACTCAAGGGAACCTGCTTGCAGGCGCGACCACCCGTGTCGCTGTGGGTTTCCTCCTCAACCCATTCTCTGTGCTCAAAGCAAGATACGAGGTCAGTGCCTTTATTTCAGACTCGCAGCAGGGTCATCGAGACTTGGCAGAGCAACATGTACGCGTACACCTCTATAACCAGCGCGTTCGTCTCTATAGCACGACAAGGCCCGTCTGAGTTATTTCGCGGGTTTCTGGCTTCTTCATTACGCGACGCTCCGTACGCTGGAATATTTGTGGTGGTGTACGAGGGGATTAAGCGGCAGGCCGGTAAGCTTATTGTCTCCTTCTAGCTCACTGTTGACTTGGCCTAGCAACATCATTATCGCTGCAATCTGACGCACAATCCGCGATGCTGCACACCCTAAGCGGTGCGTCGGCTGGAGCAATAGCCACCATGGCTACACATCCATTCGACGTAATCAAGGTCGGTTGTTGTATCATGCCCTCCTCGTAGCATCGCTCAAGACTGCAGACAAAAGTTCAAGTCCGAAGTGAAGACAGATACAACGGGTTTTTGCGAACGACGCGGACGATATGGAATGTATGCTGCCGCGCGATATAGCAACGTCGCTCTAATTTCCAATGTTTTTCAGCAACGTCGAATGTGGGGGTTCTTCGACGGCATGTCTTTACGGCTGTCGCGGAAAGTGTTGAGTTCAGGTAAGAACAACTTGTCCTCAACATCGAGCTCCCCAAAATCCATATAGCTATTGGCTGGGCGGTATACGAGAGTGTGCTGGTGTTTATACGGCGTTCGAGTGTACAAATGGATTCGTGAGCAGTTGATGATTCTACTCATATCCAATCCTTGGTTGAACTACCATGGCTATGATCTTGGTCTCGAGAAACTCTCTCTCTCTCTCGATGGAATCACCCGCAGTACGAAGAACAGGGCGCCACCAGGTTATTTCGCCTCCAGACGTTTATCCTGTTGGTGACGATTTGTTTTGTCAGCGCTGTCAGCAGAGAAGCCCTTGTTAAGAGCTCCATGAAATTGGTCCCGGTATTAGCGCTTACTGCTAGCGAATAAAACCATACCTCTGATCTTCTTTGTCTGTTCAAGCCATCAGAACCGTGGTATTCCATTGCATTATCGTCGGATGCTGCGTGCAGACGCAAATCTTCTAATTGTCTCTGTACTCTCGTATGTTCCGTCGAGATACGGCCTACTATCAGTGCGGTCCGCAGCCAGCACTGACACGAAAGCTGTTCACTGCCGTCTGCGAGAATACTCGAGGTGAACGAAACAGATAGTGTTCAAGTTTCTCCCTGCGATGTCGATGCCAGGAATCATGGCAAGGAACAAAGGATAACCAAGAGTAGCCAACAGGCTTCGCTGTCAGTTGCCAACTCCGCTTTCCGAAGACCCGCGATGACAATCTTCCGTTTACCGCCATCCCCGATTGATGTCGCAGGCAAATCACTTCGCAGAGACACTGCCTGGGCCACACGCGCCTTTATAACCGCGACCACCACCTCCTCGGGTGAGTATCCATGTTCCTCCTTCCACGAACCTCTTCCCAATCCAGCGAGACGCACCAAACCATGACAATCATCGACAAACCCCAGACCGCTGAGGCAGCCTCAGCAGCGGTGGAAGCGCCCCCGCCAGCATATGACCCGGCACCAAACATGAAAGTCGTCTTGGCACCTCCGGCACCCAGCTCCAGCACGCTCTTCATGCCGTCTCCAACGGTCGCGCCTCCATCACCAGGGTTGACCACCGGCGCCGCTTCCACTCCTGCAGAGGAAGCGGAATGGCAAACCAAACTCGACACGCTTGAGCGCAAGCTCACGCAGTACAACAAGAAACCTCGTGCGCGCGACGAAGCGGCGATTCTCTCTTCCATGCGCGACCTCGAGAAAAGCCATCCCGATCCAGAGGTCCAGAAATATTGGGCCCAGCGCGCGGAGGACTTTGAGAACGCCTCGGATGAAAACGACAAGTTGCATATCGTTAAGGATGTGGCAAAAGCGATTGGAGTACTCATTGCTGCGCCTTTCGCGATTGCGGGCATGATTCTCATCGGGACGGGACAGCTGCTAAAAGTGTCGGGGAACTGGATTAGCGGCGGGACATTGAGCAACATGAAGAAAAAGAAGGAGAAGAGCAGACAAAAAGTGTCGGTTTCCTCTTGATTGTACGCGTCCGCGTCCAGAAACTCGCCTCAATTCCGCATACCCATTGACATGTACTACTTGATACCTTGCCCGGTCTATCTAGCCCTGTATCTGACCCATATTATACAGCTAGACACTTTCGGTGCCTGCACTTTCTGGGTACGGGCGTGTTCGGTTGGGTGCAACAACAAAGAGAAAGGCATGACTTAGCTGTTCTTTCGATCTACGCAAACCATGGATGGAAACATCCAGCCATCAATGCGCCCACAAACCACTTCCAAGCTAAAAATGCAAAACGAATGCCCATTAAGTACAGGGATGCTATGTACACATAGAGGGAACAAAACCTAGACGACAGGATGGTAGTAATACAGTGAGGTACGCGACAGAAAGGAAAACGAAAGCAAGGTACTCGAGTAAAAGTTGGACTTTGTACAATATTAAAAAAAGGCAAACGGCGCCGGTGTTCACCAGCCCGTGCGATGGAAGTCATCATACGTATCATAGCTCAGTGTCCTCACCAGTTTCCTCTTCTGCCCCGGACCCGAGTCGTTGAAATTCGGTCCGTGCTGCTCAAACGGCGGTGTCGTCCGCTCTGTCCCAGGCGCCCGGGGAGTCAAGCGCACTAGACTCCGTTCCGTAGCAAGCGGGACATTCACAGTGCTTTTGGTCCGTCGCGGCGCCGGACCGCTCAACTCGGTCCGCGCCTGCTTCCGGTGCCAGAGCAAATTATGTCGCAAACTCTCCGACATCTCGTTCCGCAACATTTGTTGACGCGTTGTACGAGGCGAAGATGGCGGTTCTGGGTGCGGCAGGTAGTACGGGAAGCCGATAGGGGCAGCAGAGGACGATCGACTTGGTTGTTGTTGTTGCAGGCGACCTGATGGAGGTTGGTCGTTCGCGTCGCCGTTCTTGGACGGTGCTGGTGTAGCCCACTCAGGAACCCCGGCTTGTTCATACAACCTGCGCCTCTCCGCCGAGTTAACATCGCCGCCATTCTTCGCCCGAGAATGGATATCGCTCCGTTCCGCCAAAACCCTCAACTTTTCGTGCGCCACACTTTTCGAAACCTGAAGTCCATCGTCCGACGCGTCGTCTTTGCTCTTGCTCCGCCCATGGCCATCGGCATCGGATTCTTCGTCGTCGTCGAATTCTGCTTCTGCGGGTGGTCCCCTGGGACGGTAACCACCTCGTCCCGCGCCTGCGCTCCCGTTGCCGCTCCGCGTAGCGGTTTGGGTCTGCGCCTTGGCTTGCGCCGCGGCCAATGCCGCCGGACTAAACGCGCTCTCCTGCGGGGTAACAACAACCGGCCGGGCCGCAGTACTCTTCCCCAATGATCCACTCGCCGATCCCCCGAAATGCGGTGGCAGAGCGCTACTCGACAGTGCGCGCGGCAGGGTTGGTCGTCTGGGGGGCGGGGCGGCTGTTGGCGGCTGTTTCGGCTGTTGCTGTTGTTGGCGGGCAGGTTTTGTTGAGTTCGGTCCGGTTGGTTCCAAGGCTGGAGCAGGAGTCGGCGGGATCGGCGATAAGATCGTCCCGCCTCCTCCGTTAGGCCGAGCGCCGGTCATCGCCAACCCAAGCCCGCCGAAACCACCGACGGGCCGCTGCCGATGCGGTATCTGTTGTGTCGGTTGTGCTGGTTGGTGCCCCCCAAGGAGCAACGTAAGACCGCCCGGCCGTGTCGAAGCAAGTGTCGTCAAGTTCTCGTAGCTCACCCGAGGAGCCTTAGCGAAAAGATCCCGCTGCCGCTGCGCCTCCAACGCTGCGCTCTCCAGAGCGGCGCTTGACACGCTGCGGTTGTGTTTCCCGAGTGGTTTGACGAGACTGGGCAGGTGGCCAGCGGAACGATGTGTTGGGCGGGTCGGTAGGTGGCGTAGCTCCGTAGAAGTGGTCGTAGCACCATTGCCGGTGCTATGACCCCGTGAATGACCGGGTCGGCGAGAGACGGGTTGTTGTTGTTGCAATGATGGAGGTGGAGCTCTTGCGTTGGCTGGTATGCGAGGCGCGCTCTCCGCTTCCTGGGGTGGTTCCTCGCTCTCGTCTTCCCATTCTTCATCGTCCTCTCCCTCTTCCTCGTCATCCTTGTTGTCCTCCGTTTCGACCGTTCCCTCTTCCCTGCTCACATCATCGTCCTCATCACTCCAATCGCTGTCCTCGTCGCTCGTCGCCAGAACAACAGTTGTCCGCCGCTTTCCATTCACCACCAACGCTTCTCCAGCCCTGAGGTTTACCGCGGGATTGGGGAGCCCCAGATCATTCAGTACCACATTCCGGCGCGAAGTTCCGGCCTTGCGGATACGCGAGCGAGAACGTGATTGCGCCTGACGATGCGCCGAACTGGACGAACGTGGTTGTCTCGCGCGTGGATTCCGCACTTTGGCGTTGGATGAGGACGTTGCGTGCGAGCTAACCGAGCGCGTGTCGTCCATGTCCGAAGGGGCAGGCGGTCTCGATATGGGCTAGCACGCGGGGTTAGCTCCGGAATATGTAAAGCATTTCAATCGGACCAACACGCACCTCCATGGCAAGGATTGGGGCCGATACGGACCTAGGAGACGGTTTGACGGGAGGTTTTAATGGCGCTTTTGTGAGCTGTGGCTGTTTGGGTTGCGGGGTAGTTGTTTGCGTGGCAGCCTGGAGTAATGCCGGTGGTTCGGATTTAGTGTGCTCAAGGCACTGTGTTTGAGTCTTGGGCTTCTCCGAGTCATCCTCGACGCGACTTGTCCGATCTCGTCCCCGAGCATCGCCCGCGTAGGCTTGCCGATCCTTTTTCCGAGTCTCCTCTTCCCTGAGGTGCCGTTCCCTCGAGCTTTCGCTGCTTCCGCTCGATTGTGATGAGCTGTGCCAGCTACTGCCAGAAGGAGGCGGTAAGAAGAACTTGCTGGTTCCGCGTGGCGTAGCGTGTGGGGGTGGCTTGCTGGCGAGCGGTTTTACGCCTCCGCCGAGGGGAAGGTTGTGAGTCGAGTTTGGAGCATACGCGGAGGAAGGATGCGACGCAGAGGGAGGTGAATACACCGGAGAGCCCATCCCGCGCGTCGCGGATCGTGCCATAAGCTGCAACGGACCGGGGACATCTTTCCGGTGCAAGGTGCCTGCAGGCGGTTCCTGGGCCACAGACACAGGTACGGGTGGCGGAAGAAGTGCCGCGGGGGACGGGGAACGTTTGGGAGACGTGCTGTTCAGTTGAGGTGTTGCGGGTGGTGTAGGATGGGGACTGAGATTTGGAGTGGGCGTGAGGATGACGACGCGGGGGACTACGAGGGGGTCCATTTGGTCGTGGGGCGCCTGAACAGCAATTGAAACGGTGGAGGATGCACAAGAACTGCTGCTCGGTGTGGGGTAACCGGGCTTCCTCGGCGCAGTAAGCTCGTCAGTTAACCCCGGAGGGATCTTGTCGAATAGGAACTGGCCCACGGTGGCTATTGAGGCTCGCGATGAGCTCGATATGCTGAGAGGAGAGAATAACGCACGCTTTGGCCTGGGGGTAAGCTGGAAGACGCCACCAGGGTCGTCGCTTGTCAAGGATTCTGGCGTAGGCGGCCATTGGGTCTCGGAATGCAATGTGCGCGACTTGCACGCGAGCCGCCACGCCATGTTCTCGAGTCGAGCGCCGTTTTGGAGGTCCCTAGACACCTTGGAGAATACTTTTCGAGGAGTGAGGCGGAGAAGGACAGGGCGGAGTAGATACGGACCGGACCACAGACGGAGGGCATCGTCGACGTCGTGAATGCGCGGGGACAGGGCGAGGACGGGGGGCGGGGGGCGGTCGCCCTTTGGAGGCATGCGCGTGGTAGTTCGGACTTGAGTTTGTGGGGATCAGTTGACCGGCTTGGAATAAACGAGGCTTGCTCAACACCGTACACGGTCTACTGGCCGGTTACCACCGATAGACGACACTCGCGGTCTACTAGCCACTGCACCAACTCCGTCCTCGACTCGGTGCTGCGGACCTGTCGCAATCAAGGGCCCTGAAACGACATTCATTGCTGTCTTGCGCCTTGTTTTCCACCATGCTCGACCGCTACACCGCCGCAACCCCAGACACTATTCGACCAGTCCTAAACGATATAATCACCGGTACTCCTCATCGCCGTTCATCTCCAAAGAGACGCTGACCAGCGTCTCCAGCAACCCCCTTCGCTTTCGATGCAGAAGCACGCGCCGCACTCATTCAGGCCCTTCTAGCAGACCTCCAGTCTCTCAACGGCAGGATACTCCCCAAGGGTGCGCCGTTTCCATGTCCCGAGACGCGTCCTCATCTTCTCATTCCAAGATGCCGCATTGGCCCTTCTTGCGCTAAAGACTCTCGGCAAGAATCCCACCGGTTCCGAGTCTCTTAGCACAGCGCCCACTCTCTCTGCCCTCTTGAAGCTCGTCACTACCCTCAAGGACGACACCGAGGCAATGGGTGAAGCCCTCCGATGTATCGCAAATGCGCTGTTGCTGTTTGAACCAGCACGATTGGTTTTGGTCAGCAACCAAGTCAACGGCGGCGACCCTTGTCTCGAGCTGTTGCAGGTGCGCAGATCTCAAAATCTTCTTAGCGAGACTCTCATTCACATCCGGTCGTTCTAGAAATCCTCTAACCCAGATCAAATATTCATCGTCTCCCGCATCCTCTTCCTCTCGACTGTCCATCCGTCGCCTTTCATCACCGCCCTTGTCGAGGACAAGCGCGTGGTCGATATAATCACCGCAAAACTTGACCTTCTCGTAACATGTCTACTCTCCGGCGCCAAAATGTCCAAGGAAGCCATGGTCGATGTTCTAAAGTTCACATTCAACATCCTCATGCACTATCCAAAGTCGCTTGATGGTGGGCCTGAGGGCAAGATCATTGGGGACGCCTGGAGCCCCAAGCTTGACGCGTTCGTCAAATTTTCTCTTCGTATCTAACTCCGCGTGACCATTCCGGTTAGGATCCTTCCTCCGTTGCTCCGTGTTTTCCATGCCCTGCCGCCAACTTTCCCCGCCCCAATCGCGGCGCCTCTCACCCATGTCATTCACTCACTTATCGTCGTGCCGGTTTCCCCGGCCCTGCGCCCAGAGTGGTTACCGTCCTCTAGCGGCACTTCCTCTCCGAAATCGCTACCGCCCGTGTCCATTCCTCGGCCGCGACGCACCGAATCATCTTCCTCGAGCCGAACACACTCTCCTGTTCGATCCGCCACGCCGACTTCCCCAAAATCGAGCACCCTTGACCGGGCGCTGTCTGTTCTATCGGCTGGTCGCCGCTCATTGTCGCGGTCACCGTCTCCCATGCCTGGCTCGCCGTCAACGTCGCGATCGAACAAGGCAGTGGCGGATACGCTTCTTCGTGCGCATTCGCTGCTCGAGGTCGCGTTTTCGCACTACTTCCCCGACGCTGTTGAGCCTGACGACGCCTCGGTGCGCGACAAGGTCAAATCCGAGGCAACCTTGGCAGGACCTGGCTCTGAATCGCTCGATGACGAGCTCTCCCCGCTCGTAGTGCTCATCACCCGTCTCTGTGCTGCCGATGAGCAGTCTCGGACGCGTACGCGCGAGTGGCTGGTCCCTGCCGATCTTGATCGCAGTGTCGCAGCGGGGAGTCTCGAAAGCCGCGCCGACATGCTCGGGAGATGTCTGCGCCTGCTCGGGAGTGTCTATCATGTGCGCCTAAAGGATTCTGTCGGGGAGATGTTATACACAGTGTGCGACTCGGACGCGTCAACCATGTCCACATTGCTTGGCTATGGCAATGTGGCCGGTTATCTCTTCAACAAGGGCATCATGTCTGCCCCGCCCGCGCCGACGTCCGAGGGCGGCTCGACCGCCGCGTCTGCCATCGCGGCGGCGTCAGCGCCGACCATCAATCCGATAACAGGCACGACGAGTGCCCCTCGGGAGCCTGAGCCTGAGATGACGCAGGAGGAGAAGGAGCGCGAGATGGAGAAGCTCTTTGTGCTGTTTGACCGCTTGGAGCGGACTGGAGCATTGCCCAAAGAGCAGAATCCGATTCGAAAGGCGATGGAGAAGTCGGCAACGGCGCCGCCACCTCCGCCACCTGCTGACGACGAGGATTAGACGAATTTGACGAATAGGAAACGGCGCTGGGCGTTGACTTTTTTTTCTTGGTTTCGAACAAGCAAACAAGCAAAGATATCGTAGCTAATTGACCACTCACAATGCCTCCCATTTCTATACCACTAAATATGTACAAGCCGTGGCCTAATAATTACCAGCGTGTTCTGTTGACTCGTTTGTTGAGGACAAGATCGGCACATCAGCCAAGTCACGAACCCGCGTTTTCACTTTCCTCCATCGGAGTCCATCCTCGTTTAGATCGCGGCGTCGCGCCTCAGCCATGAAATACATCGTCGTCTCTGGAGGAGTGGTCAGTGGTATCGGCAAGGGCGTAATAGGTCAGTCCAGCTCTCTATATCCCTTCCTCGCGCTTGACATTCCTAGCCTCGTCCACCGGCCTTCTCCTCAAAACCCTTGGCCTCAAAGTCACTGCCATTAAAATCGACCCATACATGAACATCGACGCGGGAACGATGCGTCCCACTGAGCATGGTAAGTGCCGATATCCCCTTCATCGTATCTGACGTCCACCAGGTGAGGTCTACGTCCTCAACGATGGTGGTGAGGTCGACCTCGATCTCGGCAACTACGAGCGCTACCTCAATGTCACCCTTTCACGCGATAACAACATCACCACTGGCAAAATTTACCGCGAGGTGATTGAGAAGGAGGTGCGTCGCGTCTTGGACGTGTTTTACTGGCCAAACTAACGCCTTGCTAGCGCAAAGGAGAATATCTAGGGAAAACGGTTCAAGTGCGCTCGAAAACGCGCTAAACGCTCTGGCCTTATTTCTTGCTAGATCGTCCCCCACGTAACGAACGCCATCCAGGATTGGATTGAACGCGTCGCGAAAATCCCTGTGGACAACTCTGGGGAGCAGCCGGACGTTTGTATCGTCGAAGTGTGTATATGTTCCAACTGCTCGTCGCTGTCGCTGACGTCCACAGCTCGGCGGAACTGTAGGCGACATCGAGTCTGCCCCATTCGTTGAGGCCATGCGCCAGTTCCAGTTCCGCGTCGGACACGACAATTTTGCGCTTCTTCACGTTTCTCTGGTCCCGGACATGCACGGAGAACAGAAGACCAAGCCGACACAAACAACCATCCACTCTCTACGCGGGCTAGGTCTCATCGCGGACCTTGTGTGTCTATTTCTCTACATATACCCGCCATTCTGATGTTGTGCAAGATCGCCTGTCGTTTGCTTGGTCCGCAATCTCTTCATCCTGCTACCAAAGAAAAGATCTCGATGTTCTGCCATGTCGCGCCCCAACAGGTGTTCGGCGTCCACGACGTCTCGTCTGTCTACCATGTCCCTCTTCTCCTACAGGCTCAGGGCATCATCGAGTTCCTCCGCAAGCGTCTCAATCTCGACGCACTTAGCATCCCCCAAAAGATGCTCACCAAAGGCGAAACACTCCAGAAACGATGGCGCGAGCTTACGACGGGACAAGAGCGTCTCTTTGATACGGTTTCGATCGCCTTGGTCGGCAAATACACCGACCTCAAGGACTCCTACATGTCCGTCACCAAGGCGCTTGAACACTGCGCCTTCCGGGTGCACCGAAAGCTCATCATACACTGGGTTGAGTCATCCGATCTTGAACCCGAAACGCAGGAGACGAACCCCGCCAAATATCACGACGCGTGGCGCGCTGTCGTTGGTGCAGGCGGCATTCTCGTCCCGGGCGGTTTCGGCTCTCGCGGCACCGGGGGCATGCTCCTTGCAATCAAGTACGCGCGAGAACAGAAAGTCCCATTCCTTGGGATCTGCCTCGGCTTTCAAGTCGCCGTTATCGAATGGGCCCGTAATGTCGTCGGTATCGCGGACGCGACGTCGTCCGAGTTTATGGAGAATACGCTCTCCCCGATAATCATGTTCATGCCGGAGATCTCCAAGACCCATATGGGCGGGACGATGCGACTGGGCCTTCGTCCGACGGTGTTTGAACCCGGCACGGAGACCTGGAGCAAAGCACGCAAACTGTATGGCGACGCCGGCAAAATCTGGGAGCGTCATCGTCACCGATACGAGGTCAACCCGGCGTATGTCGGGCAGCTCCAAGAGAGCGGGCTAGTGTTTGCAGGCAAGGACGAGAAGGGTGAACGCATGCAGATTTTAGAGCTACCTGGTTAGTGCTCGCGTCCTTTTCGCTGAATCGGTGCTAACATCCTCTAGACCACCCGTTCTTCCTCGGCCTGCAAGCACACCCCGAGTTCTGCACGCGCCCGCTCAATCCCTCGCCTCCGTTCCTCGGATTTGTTGCCGCTTCCTGTGGCGGCAACATTCTCCAGGAGCAGATCGAGGTTCAGCAGCGTACGTTCAAGCCCCCGCATCCCGAAGGCTCGATGGTAGCCGAGGCCATTCTGCGCCGGGGGATGGATTCGCCAGTTCCGCCTGTGAATGGCGTAGACAAGTAGACAGTCGATTTACAGCCTACTTTATTTATATGCTTCTCCCGCATCTGTAGTATCCTCGCATCGTCCAATTGTAGCCCTAATCCAACTCTTTGTGCACGATCACTGCCAGATTGCTTGCGGGCACTGTTAGTACTAGCTATAGTCTACTAGTAGTTGTAACAGTGCACACGAGTAATATGTACGCAGATGGACTCCATCCACGCAGCTGCCGTAGACGGTGCCGTCCGAATCGACTTGCAAGGGATTCCTAGATTGCCAGGTGAATTAGTTGTGGTGGCTGCTTTATGGTGGAATTTATAATTAGGCGAACACCCTTCGGTTCATGAACATCTGCGTATGCGGGTCGACGTCGAACGCGTATCTTGGTCACGTTAAACAAAGGACGCTACCTCACACTTTAAATTCCAAACCGTCACTTTTAACCAAGAACATTCCAATTCCAATCCAAAAAAGCGAAAGAGGCTAATAATACAACGGGCGACGAGGACGGAGGAGCTAGCTATTTATACAGTTAGACGACCAAAAATCTTCTTCTCTTCTTCTTCGACAAGACGGGAGAGCGAACGAGCGAATCTGGGTGTGCGAACGAATTCGAAGGGGTGCCTGCCTGTAGGCGGGTGGCAGGGCGAGTGGTGGTGATACAAAAAAGGTGGGGGTGGCCGATACACGAGGTAGGTGGTGATACACGTTTGGGTTCAAGACGAATGGTGCGTGCGCGGAACGCGACTGGGGATTATTGCCGGTATGGATAGTCTAACGCGGGTGCGGGTATGAAGCCGAATGGGAGTGGTTGGTTAACGAAAGCGACTCGAGGCGCGCAATTGCGCGCCGGGGACGAGTAGTTTTTTTTTTTCTTTCGGAGTACGGGCATGCCATGATGGCTCCGACGCCAGAACGGAGATCATCCTTGTGGCGGGTACGCGCCGTAGGGCGCGTACGGCGACTGCGCGGGATCCCCAAGCGGCCCGGGCTGCAGGTGCGGCTGCCCGTGGTATCCGGCCGCATGGGAGGGCACGGACTGCGACGAATGCGGCGTCGGCGGGCTCGGAGTGTGCGTGTGCCCGGTGTGCCCATAACCGCCGCTCGGCCCCGCGCCGGAGGACGACGTGTGGGCGATAAGCGGGCGGTAGAGGCTCTGCGAGGTCGAAGCGGAGGCAGACGCGCGCGCGGCGGCGCTAATCATCTGCTCGTCCGGAGGGCTGCGAGAGCCCGAGCTAGCTGCGCTGCCACGACCGCGGAGCGTATAGTGCGTCGATGGGGGTTGCGAGTGGTGGCGATAATAAGTGTACGGGTCCGGGTTTGTGCTGAGGCCGGCGGCCGAGTAGGTGTAGGGAATGTGTGGTGCTTGTGTGGGCGTCGTGACGAGGGGTGTCAATGGGAGCGTCAAAGGAGCGGAGGCGGTCGTGGTGCCAGTGCCAGTGCTGGTGTTAATAATGTCCGGAAACTGCGTAAAGAAGAGGGCGGCGACTAGAAGCGCGCTCGAATGCTCGGCGGGGACGATAATGATCCCACCACCGGGAAAGTGCGTAGAATCGTCACCCTGGGCCGTCCCCCAGGGCGCGATGGCGATAAGCTGTTGCTCGAACAGCAGACGCGAAAGGGAGCGGAAGTTTGCCATGTTGACAACGTTGGCGTCGGGGTCGGGAAGACGGTCAGGCATGAACGTAGAGATGGGCGGCGCGTTTCGTTGAATCCACGCACGGACCTCCCGGAGAATGGGCTGTCCGTGCGCGATATGCGCAAAGAATTGAGATGGCCATCTACGTACGTCGCTGAAAACCTATCAGAGACTACCTCGGACAGCAACGACACGCTGAACACACCAGTCGCCGTCTGTCTCAACGGCGGTGACACGAATTTCCTGGTTGCTCGCCAAATCTGACACCCGCATCCCGCGGATAGTGAGCGTGCCCCGCCAAGGGCGGACGTGAGTGTTGGCCTGTGCGGCGGGGGGCGGGATGAAGTTGTCGAGATAGGTGGGCAGGCGGAAAACCATGGAGGGGATGGACGGAAGAAAGAACGAAGAGAATGAGTACACTGACGACCATCGCTAGTACTTAAAGGGCGCGTGAGTAGACGCGTAGTTATGAACGCGTAGCTATGAACGCGTAGTATCGCGTAGTTATGAACGCGATTAAGGAACGCGAGGAACGCGCATACGAACACGTAACCATCTCCCCACACCGTTATCGGTCCGCCAATTGCCCGGCCGTTCCGTTTTCGAATTCGGTGGAGGATATCCTCGTATTCTGGTACGTCGTTTGCCGTACAGTGGACCCACTATACGATGCGCAGCTCTACAAGATCCTCAAGGGGATCCTCAATGATTTTCAGCTTCATCCGTCGTACCTTCATATCGCGACCTAACAACCGATAATGAAAAGGACGGGGTTGTCGGCGACGGAACAGGCCACATGGCTTTAGGTGTGCGAACACGCTAGACGCCTGACGGTCGGCCACGTCGGTTTCGGCCTCGTCGGTTCCGAGTCAGTCACAGGCGCCAACACCTTGCTTCAGCCACCGACGATGCCTTTGTTGGGAACCTCATTTGACGCGGCAGAAGGCGCGTACTTCAAGACACTTGAAGAGCTCGATGTCTGGGCAGCAATTCCGCGTACACAACTCCAAGTCGTCAAGTATCGTTCGCGTCCTCCAACATCTGACGCGCGAGGGAAGCTTCTGGTGACGCCCCGCTTCTGCTAGCGGTCAATATTATTGACTACGCTACAAGGTTTGCCATGATTACAAGGTGGGCCAGAGTGAGTAATCGCCGGTTGAATGTTAACGGAGGAGCAACAGGGAGGGTACAACGAGAGCGCACTTGCTCTCGGTTACACATTCAACTTCTGGTCAGCGGTAGACGTTTTCATCTAGTACGTTCTAGCACCTGCACCGGCCATGGAGAGCTCAGACACACAAGCTTTTCGCACCATCGAGTAACAATCCCGCCTCCAGGCTGGACATCCGCTGCGCATCGTCAAGGTGTCAAGATGCTTGGGACACTGTAATCCTGCCTCCTTCATTCGGCGCAATATAACGCTATGCTTTAGGATCTTCGAAGGTGGCGCCGATAATGACTGCCTCCGTCTCCTTGTTGGTCGGCTCCCGCAGTCGCAATCCAACAAGTCAGGACCCGCTCAGCAGTCGACCGACTTTAGATCCCTTCCTCTCTCCCCGCACTACGCGCGTCTTCTTGCCGATCTCGCGCTGGAACGCGGGTTCGATGGGTATCTGCTCAACTTTGAATGCCCGCTACGAGGTGGTATCGAACAGACACATTCTGTCGCGGCTTGGATGACGCTACTTGTTTCTGAGCTGAAGAGCAAGGTGGGCTCCCATGCCGAGGTCATCTGGTAGGTCGTCCTAAGTATTTGGGATCGATAGTGCTAACGAACGGTAGGTATGATAGTGTAGTCGTCAATGGCCAGCTTGCCTGGCAAGACCGCCTAAATGGGTTCAATCTACCTTTCTTCCTCTCCTCTACCGGGTTCTTCTCAAACTACACATGGCCTCCAAGCCATATTTCCAAGATGAAAGAGTACCTGGCCACCGTCGCCCAGAACGACCTGACGCAACACGACATCTACATCGGCATCGATGTCTTTGGACGCGGCTCACATGGCGGTGGTGGCTACGGGTCGTACAAAGCCCTGCAACATATAGCCCCCGCACAATTTAGCACCGCGTTCTTTGCGCCCGGGTGGACTTGGGAGAGCACACAGGACGCGCCGACGTTCACGTGGGAATCTTGGTTCATCGACGAGCGCAAACTGTGGACGGGACCGCGCGCAGGCGAACTCGTTCGGCTTCCAGACGCTTCGCCAAACCGCGCGGGTGAACCACCCTGTACGCATGGCCCCTTTGAGCCCATCTCGTCTTTCTTTGAGCAGCGCGCGCCGCCCGATCCACGCGACATTCCGCTCCACACATCGTTCTGCACTGGCAGCGGACGCGGCTGGTGGGTCAACGGAGTCCGCATGTTCCAACGACCACAAGGATGGACCGATGTCGACAAACAGACGAGTATCGGGGACTTGACGTGGTCACTGCCTGCCATCGCCTGGGAGGGCGACGTTATTGCGGATACATTGCCAAAAGTGACTCCAGAGTTGACCCTCGATGATGCGTGGAACGGCGGGAGCAGCCTCCGCCTGCAAATTACTGCGCCAGGAGCTGCTGGTGATGATGCCGCTTTCCGGTGTATCTGGATTCCAATCCAGTCCGTGTCGATAACGCCTCAAGAGTGGTACGAGGCCACGGTGGTCTATAAACTGGCGGTAGAGGACCCGAACGTCGATCTCGATATCGCGCTTTCCATCAAGAATTTGGACTCTCCGGAGGATATATTCGAAGTTGAGCCGCAGGCAATCGAGAGCGAGTTCGCGTCCCTTGTGAACGGATGGATGCAACTCCGTGTTCGACTCAACCTCGCCACATCTGCAGTCGGTGTAACTAAAGCCGCCTTTGGCCTCGTCGTCTCCATCGTCTCCGAAGATTCCTCCAAACCACTCGACTTCTCTCTCCTCCTTGGACAACTTAACGCTTACCCCGCACCACCTGTCGCCGCCCCGGCACACAAAGCCATGCTACTTTGGGCAGACTTCACTTCTTCCAGAGCGCCGAATGTCCCGCTGGACGGAACGCTTACGTGGGAGACCGCAGCGACGTTCGCGCCGCTCGCTGGGCTTACGGTCAGTGGCGCGGAAGATCCGACGCCTGCGTGGCCATTAGTCACCAACCCCAACTCCGACGGCCGCTCCTGGTTCCCCAAATTCCTGTATTTCAATATATACGCAAACGCCAGCGCCCAACCAACACCGCAGTCTTCGCAATGGATCGGTACCTCCGGCTCCGATGGGAGAGGACAGGCCTTTGTGTTCAGCTTGAAGCAGGCGAACCTCGAAAATGTTGTGGGCGCAGGTGTCAAAGCGGTCACATTTTACGTGCAGGGAGTAGACGATAGAGGACGGGTATTATCTTGGGACCAGTGCGTGTGCGTTAGCGTTAACATATGATTAAGGCCGATTCTACTGTCCCCATCTACTCTTCTTCTCGTGCCCGCTACTACTGACGTAGGGGTGATACCGTTTGTCCTTGTCCCTCTCCTTCGGCGCAGGTGCAGCAGTGGCCTTTGTGAACTGGATTTGGCTGCGTTTTCCAGGGGCTTGATTAGCTGTCTGCGACTCGGCGCGTGCTTTTTGGAGCTCAGCTGGCACCAAGAGTTAACAAAGTAAATAGGCACATGTAAGGAGGAACACACACCGATGGACTCTGCATACCAGCCTTTCTCGACATTTCCGGGATCCCAAAGCTCCGTCGGAAAGTTTGTCGTCCGTTCATCGACGTCGATGAATTCGACGAGTTTGGCGTACAAGTGTGGGTTCCGGAACCGCGCGGCTGCCCATGAGCGAATCGTTGAAGTGTTTCGGAGGGTTCGCCGCTTTCAGAGCGTGAAATTGCGCGAGCTTCGACTGCACGACGTGAGTTGAAAACGACTGTTTTGGATTATGCGCCTACTTGGATTGCAGGGTCGCAGGGCTCCTCTGTTGCCGGTGGGATACCCCAATCCTCTACTCCGGGTATTGGCGGCGGCGTCAGAAGCTCGCGTATGCGCGCCAGCTCATCCTGCGGTTCCGAAAGGGCGCGGCTTGACGAGGCTTCGGCATTTCGGTTTGGTGACCGCGGTTTTGGCCTGGACGGAGATGGCGCCGCGTCGTTCTGTTCGTCCTTGACCCGTGGATGTGCATGTTGCGTCGCCGGCCGTCGTATGACGATCTGGCCCTTGAGGTTGTTCGCCGAGGGTTTGCGCATGGCTGGACAGTTTGAGTCGGGTTGCGACGGTCGTGAATGACGCACAATCAGACACAGTAGCGTTGCTCAGCTTCTGTTTTGAGTCCTATCCGAGACGGAAACGCGAGCAAGAGGGAAACGGAGGCGCAGCAGCGGCTATAGGGATCCTCACATTCGCGGTCTTGTGCGGCGACGTCGACGGCTTTTCGTCGTCGCTGGAGCCCGAGTCATCACCATATAGTGCCAGACCTGGACATTTGAGCGATGTGTTCTTGCAGGGTGGTGGGGAATATACCCTGGAGCATCGATGCTGGACGTTCGAGTTGAAGATGTGTGTGATCTGCTCCTCTGTTCCCGCGTCCATGTCCATCGCCAGCCACGACCAGATAAACCTCAAGCGCCTTGTCCGTCGGCTGAAAAAGTCCGCGGCGGTCGACGCCGACTGGCCTGCCGACAACGCCGGCACGTACATTAAGGTGCAAGGCGCGTTGCAGGTATGGTATACGTAGCCGCCGCAATGAGCTCTGAACCACAATAGCGAGTCAAGTACGCCCGGAAACTACTCTCCAATGTTGAACTCGAGGACGTGAATCCTTCTCCGTAAGGACCTTCGTCGAGCTCTACCGCCTTTACCCTAACACGTATGCGGCCAGGAAGAGTGCGTTACGCCATGAAGAGTTCAAAGTTATCCTGGACCGCGTCGATTCATTTCTGAGAGACTTGGAAAAGGTGCGTTGCTAATCTGCACTGCACAAGTAGCTTAGCAGAATTAGAAAACGACGCCGAAGCCAACGCGACCTGAACCTATACTGCCCACAATCCCGCCTCCTCGTCCAGAACCCGAGTCGCGGGCAGCACCTCCAGAACCCTTGATTGTTGACGGTCACACCGAGGAGGAAGCCACATCGGCGTCCCTTCCTACCGATGACCTCCTGCTCTCCGTCTCCGACGTCGCTCGCTCGTCATTCTCCTCCAGTGTCTCCCCGCCTTTAACGAACCTTCTTCCCCCATCCTTCCCCCAATCTGGGACGGACTCCTCCGCCGACTCTCGCGTGCTCCTCGGTCTTCCCGAGAAGCCCACCAAATCGACCGGCGTACTGGCCAACCCCACTCTCCAGAACTCGACACTTCGGCAGCGCGAGATGGCCGACCAAATGGCTGTCATGGCCGAGCAGCTCAAACGCAACTCTGTGTACTTTGCCGAGCTGCTGGAGAAGGACAAACGTGTTATGGAGGAGACGGAGCACAAGCTTGGAGAGAATTTTGGGTACATGCAGAAGACGCGTCTCAGGACCCGCGATTTGCGTGGCAAGACCGGGGGCACGACGTGTCTTGTCCTGCTCATCGTTGTTTTCGTGACGGTACTGTTCTTCTTCATGGTGTCGTTGATACGGTTCTCTGGTCGATAGGCGCGTTGCATGGAACATCTTTTCATAGTAGCTTAGCTGACTTAACGCTTCTCTCACTCGGGCCATCTGTGGCTGGTGGTGCATGTAACTGAGTTAATGTGGGCGCAGATGGTGACCGTCACAAAAAAAGTACCGCGTCGCCAGTGGTTGCTCTCAGCCATGAGCAGTACCGCTCACTCGTAGGTGCCCTCCGTGGCTACCTAATTAGGGAGCTTACAATCCGCTCAGAGGTCCAGTACAAATTGAACCAATACTCCCACGGACCTTTGGTCGCTTCAAAAACGATTGGCGACTAAGGGCGACCTACGACAAAGATGTCCCTTCTTGCGCTACTCAGTAAAAATCGACCCGGCTGAGCCGCAAGTCAACTTTAACCACACCATTTTCCACATTCACGTAAAACAACAAAAGTTGTCTTTGGGACTCCGAGTCGAAACTCTTATTTTCGGCAATCGAGATACTTGTAAAGCCCTCTTTCAAACAGCCATTGATTGATAAGAATGTCACAGTATTTGGTACGCTGTGAATGCCAGATGGGGGTATAAGTGCAGCCTTAAATCTTCAAATGAGCAAACGGCGCTGTTCTGCACAGAAAACAACCCACCATTAAACTGTGATCATTCAAGACCGCTGCATGAATGGGCAAGCCGACGTTGTAGCAGGGATAGCAGCTCGAGAGCGAGCCATCGGCGGAGGTGATGATACGGCGCTCTTTGTTCCGGCTGCGGGACTGGAGGCGAGTTCGACCTCGGCATCTTGCGCCAGCCGAAGGAGCAGCATGGAGAATGTTGGGAGATGAACTGCCTGCTCCATGCGCGGGGACGAAGTGACGATGTCCGTCGTCGGGAAGAGGAGGTAGTTAATGTTGAGAGTAGAGGACATTGTAGGGTTTGGTTCGTGGTGAGTTGGGTATTCCTGACGAGGCGCCAGTTTAAATTATACTGCGCTCGGGTCTGAGGATGTCTTTCCGTGTCGTCATTTGTCTCAACTCAGATGTGTGAGACTCCGGTGAGACCCAATCTCAAACACACTTGCCTGATTTGGAATATGGCGTTGAGTCAAACCGTAGTTCTCACCAGTCTCTAAGGTTGGAGTGCTACTGTCTATGAGCAAAATAGACCTATCTCAGCAATGCTGAGAACAGTACTATATATGCAACAAAGAGCGTGCCTCTGGATGATCAATATGGACGAAGTTGGGACTACACACCTAGAGCATTCTATCACCACAAAAAACTCCTTACCACTCCTCCAGATTGAAATTTACTTCCCAAGTGGTCAATAACAACCACTCACTATACGCGTGGTGGCAGTTAGGCGTTAGGCGTCCGTTTGGGCCCCGTTCCAGATCTACACGTCTCAGATTGCCCTGCATCTTGTGTTGTTTGCTGTTCCTCAAGTGGTCGCGCTGCTGTAGAGTTGTTTTTGTGGTGAGTCTTGTGATTTAGAGCAACCAGCGCAGATCAAACGCGAGGTCACGGTAACAGTGACCTTTTCATCCACAAACACCCACAAGCACGCACAACGCGTCCTTGTATTTTTCTTTAACAATCACTGGTTCTCCAGGCACACATCTGTCGGCAGTGTCTCTCTGCCCCTTCTACGCCGACCATGCGCCGCGCCATCATCATATCGGTGGACAAGTCTTCGCTTCTCGAGTCTGAGGTGCTCGGCCTTCTGCTCCTGCCACCATCCCCAGCATGCTCGCGGTAGCTCTCGCGTTCGCGCTAGTTCCCCCTGCAGCTCGCGACGGCCTTCTCTCTGCCGCGTTCCCTACGACAATCGAGCCCATTCCCGCGCGGTCTAGACGAGATCCCTACCGTCTGCGCCGACGAGTGTGCCCCGTTCTCGTTGTTCCTCCATGGCGACGTGCGCGGCTTCCCCTTCGATTTTTCTCTGCAGATTCCAACCCAAACACACATAGGCATGTCGCGTAACCGAATGCTGTTCCTCCGCTTTCGAGGAGGGTTACTTTGGATGCTTCATGTGTGTCGGAACGGCACAGAACGCGACCGATTTCTCGTTTGCGCAGAAATACGTCAATGGTGGGTATTTCGTTCTGCCAAATTAATATTCCAATCTTACATTTCGGCGCGCATTAGTCGTGATTACCGCCTGCGCCTCCGAAGGCTTCACGTTGCCGGTGCTCTCCCTCCCTGGCCAAGACCCCAACCGCACCCTCTCAACTGAACTCCCGCCTGATGCATCCGCCCAGCCTGTGTTTGTCAGTGGCTCGGGTTCCGCCAGTGTACGTCCCACTTCAGCTTCAGCGTCCACGTTTGGGCGCTCGTCTGCGTCGGCGTCTGCTTCAACGCCGATGCCTTCATTGGAATCTGCGAGCGCTGAACCGAGCTCGCAGATCTCCTCTCCGGCGCCCACTAGCAGCGCCCCGCCCGCTCAGTCCAGCCCGCCTGCAGGCGCAGCTTCCGCGATCCAACCGCACACAATCGCGTTGGTGCTACTTACAGCGGGCATCTCCTTCCTCCTCTGAATCTAATGGTCACGGAAATGAATGCACGAACGCGACTGTGTAATGTGTATGCCGAATTGCAGAATGTCCAGACCAGACCAAACCGACGACTATAAGCGCGCGTTTGTAGGCATCTTCTTCATTGCCTGGCGTACGCCCAAATCCGCCATAACGTCCTCGGCGCCCGCGAGTACTGTACAACAACATGAGCGCCGGGATCAAGTTAGAAGAGCATGGCCACCACGTACTTGCGTCAAACGCCGACGTCCGATGGAAATTCTCCACAACTTTGCCCATTCCTGACTGCGTTATACCCCGACCGCCGAATATTTGCGTCGCGTCTGCGCCGATTTCCTGTCCACAACGCGAGACGTATCTGAGAGATGAAAGGTCAGTCGAGGCGACGAGGTCAGCGGGGAAAACATACTGCTTAAGCAATCCAATCGGCCCCGCAAGTTTGCTCGACATCTCCGCATAGCTCATCTAGAACCGTCAAGCCAGGATCATCAAGACAGGAAAGCGCCCACATTATTCATTTGATGCGTTATATTCTCCAGCCAGCTCTGCGCAGCCTCGACTTTTGAGATCATTGCCGCTAGTTTTGACCGGATAACTGCCTGTGCATGCAGCGGCTTCCCAAACACCATACGCTGCGACGTCCATTTGAGGCACTCCTCGACAACGACACGCTGCGCGGCGAGTGCTGTGGCCGTTACCATCCACCGCTCATGGTTGAAATTCGTTAAGATGACGTTCATCCCCTTGCCGAGATCGCCGAGCCTGTTGCCGATAGGAACGCGAGTATGGTCAAAGGTCACGTAGGCCGTTCCTGCTGCAGACGAGTACGACGTCTTGATTGCTTTGGTAGAGACGGTGTCGTCGCGTTCTATGTGCAGTACGACGAAGCCTTTCTGGACAGAAATGAACTTGGGAAAACGAACAAAGGCCATGTCTCTTACATCGGTGTTGCAAAGTGTCGTAAAGTAATCAGCGAAAGCGCCACTCGTAATCCACCTTTGGAGAAAATTAGCACAAACAAGGGAAGCCAGAAAAAAGTACGTGCTTCTTTGTCCCTGTTACGACCCAATAATCTCCGTCGAGGACCGCCGTCGTCTGGCTACAAGTTAGATTCCGCGTGCAATAAACAAAGGTCTTCACCTGAATACCACCAACATCGGACCCCGCAAATGCCTCGCTAATCGCAAGCGCCTGGTACTTCTTGCCAGTAAAGACCGCCGAAACGACTCGCGCCTTGAGTTCCGGTGACCCGTAGTTGAGTACAGGTGGCAGACCAATGACGGCGCCGGCAAGGATACCGTCGACGAATCCGCGTCCGCCGAAGCGTGCAAGTTCGGTGTTGATAATTAGCTGGAAGCATTGAGGACACCGACCAAATTATCTGGAGTGCGCGAACCTCGTGGAAATAGTTGAATTCTTCTGGCGTTACGATGCCATTCATCAGCTTCAAGCCTTGGAGGTGCTTTCCAGGTCCGAGACGCATTGCGATGAGGTTGACTTCGCTGTCAGAGGTTAGGTGAGGGTATCGAGAGAGCTTAGACGCGTACGCCATCTTGTCTACCACATCCTGTGGTATCTTCTTGCCATTATCCTCGCATTGAATTGCGGCCGGTCGCACAACCTCTTCGAAGAAAGTCCTTCAAGTTGCGTCAGACTCGGAACGAGGATTAGAACCAGATACGCGCACCGGACAGCTTTCTGGAATGCGCGATGTTTAGGCGTGTAATACGGGCTCTTGAATCCGGGAACAAGCCATGACGCTTCGGCGTAAGGCACAGCGGAAATGTGGCCCGGAGGCGGCGGCTTGATGAGGGACTCCTCGCCCTGCAGAGTGCCGATTACGAGACGCTTGTATTGAGGGCGCTCGAGGACTTCGAGGCGGTGGAGGCCAAAGAATGCCTGGCGTCGCGTGAACAGGAGACAAACAAAGTATGGATGCCATGTACCTGCGTCGCGTCCTTACCGGCTATTAAGTGTGGGTTGTCAGTCCTCGGAACCTAAGCGGGACAGCTATTGACCTATAGTGTCGACGTAGAGGACATTCGCTGAACCCGGGTGGAGGTCGGCGAAGCGGGAAAGATCGTAGACCTTAGCGTCGATGACGATCCACTGGACGCGTTGAATTGCGGGGAATGCGGGGTAAAGCAGAGCGTACAAGGTCCCCAGGTTTGTTATGCTGGACGACTCGGTTAACAGAGGGTGTAGAGTGCTGGGTGTGCATGCCTTTGCGACTTCTTGCTCGGTGAACACTTTCGACATGACGAACGGGAACAACCGACTACTTTCACATGGACGAGTGGCGAGTGATCCACATCCAAGCTGAGAGTCTGAGCGTCCAATATTGTAAATATCCGTTAAACGGAGTGGACGGCGCACTGGACGCCTCTGCTCTTTGTTATACTGTGCCCAAACACTCGGACGACGGATCAGATATGTATATGTTTTGAACTTCCAGAGACTCCTTGTGCCAGAGCTCACGCGACTGAGGGGGCCGTACTAGGAGCTTAATGACGCCCATCGAGACCGATTTTTGGTTTGGCTGGTCTGTTTCAGAAACAAGGCCGGTTTGAGGCCGGTACTTATCGGTCGCAGATGATTGTCCGCAGCAGAGTAACGATGCGGCGTCGCCGGTCGGGAGATTTCCAGGCAGGGTAGAAACGTCAAGGACTGGGTAGTAATGAGAGGTATTACTGGGGTATTACTGGAGTTTCGATGGCAGCGCGTAGTACCGTGGACAGATGTTCCTTCGGATGCATATGGGATGGCGCATCACACGGCCCTTTTCCTCCTCCACTCACCTCGACTGTGGGCATGCAGCGCGTGTGGTCGACCTACCTCGAAGGAAACCAGCGACGGGGCAGGACGGACAGTCCCCATAAACTGGTGAGCAATTTAATCCAGACTACGGCATTCAAAACCCGTTATAACACATATCATAGAACTCTTCGTCAGTCCCTCTCTTCCGCGCTCCGTCTATACTTACCCGGTCAACACCAGCAGAGAGTCCTCACTCGCTCCTTCCGTCCTCTCCCAAGCACCTCTCGTACACAACGCAGAGATGCAAGGCCGCCTAGATCCGCCAAACCTCCCTTACGCCCAGCAGGCAGGCTCCAGCAGAGGCAGCTCCCCCGCACCCACTCTCGACGGCAGCACCATCTCCCTTACCGTAAACTACCTCCCTTCAAAACTCCCCGCTTTATCATCCGCCAGCTCCCGGAAACGGCGCAGCACCGCCGGAGTACCAGGCTACTACCGCAAACCAGGCGGTGGCGTCGATGCCTTCCGCAGCGGAGAGGCCCGCATGGGCGGCGCGCAGGACGAGGACTACGACGGTGTCATGTTTGGAGCCAAGGGCCGCAAGGCGCGATGGACAAAGTTCAAGTGGATATTGTGCGTTGGCCCGCTCTTCCGATATCGTTTCTGAACGCTTCAGGTTCTTTGCCAACACCTTGCTCATCTCCTACTCCCTCCTCGCTCTCATCTTCTGTCTCTTGACCTGGTTCAATGTGTGGACCCATGCCGACGTTATCCGCGTCGCCAACCACACGGAGCTCGTCCTCTCCACCCTCGCCGCATCCTTCGGCCTTTTCACCTCTATTATCGGCTTCGCCGGCATCCTTCTCAACAACCGGGCATTTTTGGCCGTGTACACATTTATGCTTTGGGTGACCTTTGGCCTTCTGGTGCGTACCGTGCCTACCCGGATCCGCTCCTTGCTCACGCGGATGCTACCACAGGTCGTGCCCGGTTACTTGACCTATAAACGACGAAACCTAAATCTAGAGGGCAAAGTGAACCAACAGTGGTCACAGAGCCTCGGCGCCACCGGTCGGCTGCGGATACAGAGCGAGCTACATTGTTGCGGCTACTTCTCGCCATTTGTCGAGGCGACAGTCAGCGCCACGTGCTATGCTCGGAGTATCCTGCCCGGTTGTAAAAAGCCGTACCTGAATTTCCAGCGGACCGCCCTGGAACGTTGGTACATCGCTGCTTTCGGGCTCGTTCCCGTGCACATCTTTGTGATGGTCTCGGGCCTGCTTTGCTCAAACCATGTCACCTACCGCTTCGGCAAGGGCATGACGCCCAAGGCCTACCGTCTCAGCGCCAAGAGCATGGCGCTGATAATGGATAACTATGCCAAGTACGTCTCTTTGATACTCCACCCGTCTCCTCAACGCTCAAACACTTGCAGCCAACTCGCCGAGCAATACGGCCCCGAAGTCGCCACGGAGATGCTCGCCCGTTCGCGGTCAAACCTGAACCTCTCCGAGGGATATAGGCGATAGTTCTACTGCGGGACGATCACCTCGCCGTTTTCCGCGGCACCATTTTTTTTCGCATCCCTATCCGCCCATGACCACGCCCTTACCGACCAACCAACCGCAGCCAACCGCTCATCTCAAACGCCAACAACCCTCGTTCGTTTCGCCCGACATTCGCTTGATACCCCGACCAGCCAGCGCCAGCGCGGCTTCTGGCTACTCTATCCCCACAAAATAATCATGATATCCTTGTCCTGCGCCGGCCTACGCCGATGTATGTACTCACTTGCTGCATGTACCTCCCTCCCGTCCTCCCCCTCCCACATTCATGACATTCCTACTCCCCTCCCTCCTTACCTGCCGGACCGACTTTTGCGTCGGAGTGTTTGGGTATCGCGTACTGTTATTCTGTATTATCAGGCCTGGCCTGGTGGCCGCGCAATTAACCCGTTAGAGAGGAGTTTTTGCAGACTTTTTTTTGCTCTGGACGCCGCGATGCGACGATCTTTGAGATCGGACGAAGCTTCCGGGTTCTGCAGAATTGCTTCTATTTTAGTCTAGATGACGCCCGGCTTGCGCCCGGCGCTCAGCTTGACCGGCTTTGACTCTTTGTTCAGATCTTTAGACGGCGACAACACCAGCGCTGAAGACGTCCTTCTAAACAACTAGGTACAGGCGTCCCGAAGTCAGCAGATCACCACCGCCTTCGTTGCACAATGTCCCGGACAAAGAAACAGTCAACGGGATATCGATTCGTCGCATTACAGTTATAAAGATACACGATTTCGTTCATACGTTCTTTGAGTGTTTCTAGGTTTGTAAAGCACAACCCTGATGGTTTAGGGTGAGTGACAAGAAGCAAAAGACGAGAAAAACAAGACTATATACAAGCGGTACTAAAAGGGATGCGAGCTCGAGATGCAGATGCCTGGAAACCGTAGCCGGACGCATGAAGAGAAGAGGATATCAAAGGAGAAACGGCAAGAGCAAGAGAGGTCTTTGTGCGTATGCGTGTGCCTAGTAAGGATGCATGCGTATCGTGGGGCGTGAACTTGAGCGTGAAAGAAGAGTGTTGCATATGTGGGTTTGAGGAAGCGAGAAGAACCGTCCGTCCACCGACGGGTTCAGTAGAAAGACATCTGGTCGTCGTCCATGAGCGCGTCGATGGCGATCCCCGACGGCGGGGGAGGGAAGAGCGACATCATAGCTGGATGCTGCATGAAGAGCATCGACAACTCCATCGTACCCGCGTCCGACGGCGCGTGGTGCTGCTTCAACGGAGATGGCGGCGGAGGAATATGCTCAAGCGTCATGGCGTCGACGCCCGCCCCCAGACCACTACTGCCAAACATGCCCGACGAAACATCCGACGAGGCCGAACTCGAGCTACGGCTCCGTCGATGCGCGTCGGGTCCAGGGACTGTCAGGAACGCGCCGCTACTTCCGCGCGAATGCGAATAGACCAAGTTCGGGTCAGGAGAGCCGCCGCTAAGCCCACTAAACCGGCGGTCAGAGTCCCGCTGGCTGTTGCTGCTCGTACTTGTCGTGCTCCGAGCAGCAATGCCACCCGAGCCGGCAGGAGCACCTTCCCTTTGTTCGATGTCGGCGTCGAACATCTGAACCGCTCCCCAAGTCGGCGGTGCCCCACCAACCGGAAGCGCGTCTGGAAACTCGAACGCGCCGATATCGCCATCCGAAAAATCGAACGGCGAATGAAGCGCGCCGGACGGTGGTGGGGGCGGAAGCGCCTGTATCCACTCGTCGATGTTGACGGGTCCGTACGGGGCCGTTGGGAAGCCGTCGAACTCCATTTCGAACTGTTCGGGAAGGTTGGGATCTCCGAAAGCCTCTAAACGCAGTTGGGGACCATCTTGTGCGGGAATAGAACCATCGGCGGCGACAAATGCCGCGGCATTCTCGAGAGGCGACACGAGCTCATCTTCCTGTTTGAGGTGGGAGGGACCGTCGAAAGTGGGGTATCCCGAAAGTCCGAGGATCGTGCAGTCCAGACAGGCGTCACCACAAGCGGCGTCCGTGCAGCGTTTCTGACCAGGTATTGGGCTGTTGTCGTTGCTGGACGCGGGATTGTGGACGGCGCATCCGGGACAACTACAGGAATCGCCGCAGCCGCACATGCGCATGTTGGCCAAATCGATTCGATACTCTTCGGATTGGGCACGGGGATGACCGCCAACATCCTCAAACTGACCGCCGCCACCTTCGGAACGTGCGTAGACGGCGTCTGAAGCAGAGGCGCCATCCGCAAGTGGAAAGGACGGTTCCGAGCGGGGATACGGTGCTGCGTCAACAGATGCGCGCGACAAGCTCGGGAGGAGTCGCCAATCCGACTCGGGCGGTCTGATAGCGCCAAAGAAGGAGGAGAAGGTTCCTGGCTGGCCGTCTAACGACGCGCTGCGCTGTCCATGGCCCTTGTCGTCGATAGGGCTCTTCTTGCCTGCCTTGGAGCTCTTTCCGTGGCTACGGCTGCTGAATTGCGACGACAACGAGTTGACGCTCATTAACGACTCTACGCTCCGGGCATCCTGTTGATAGAAACTACCCAGCGAGCCGCCTTCGTTTCCGTGCAGTGCCAAATCGTAGGCGCGGCCATACGGAGAGAAGTGGTCGGCGTGGTGGTGGGCGCTTCCTGGCGGATGGTTACCGTGAAAGAGATCGTGTTGTCCTCCCGCCTGGGCCTGCAATGCAGCATCGCGTGCGGACATGCGAGGAAGGACGGGCCGAAGCTCCGCGATACGGGCAAGGATATGGTGAGAAGGGGCGCGATTGGAGGCGAGCCCGCTCGAGTCGGGATTTGGGGAAGCTCGTTGTGTAGGGCTGGGGATCGGTTTGCTCGTTGACGGCGCAGAGGACCGGCGCTGGACGGGGCGTGTGCGCGGCGTACAGCAATGACATTCGCCAGTACCAGCCTTGCAGGCGCAACCCGACGCAGACTGTGCCGACCCTGTATAAGTAGTTTCAGTTGACGCGCCCCGACAAAGTCAGAGAGCATCGCATGCATACCCCCTTGGTCGGAATCCGAAACTAGCTCGGGAGAGATGCCATTAGGGAAGGCGGCCTGGGATGGGATGACTGGGGTGCCTAAAACGCGGCGATGAGCGGGCGGAGACCGATGAAACAGAGAACAAACAAAACCGACCTTTTTTCTTTGGCTTGAGGGCGGTGTATGGAGGAGGTTCTTTCGCTTCACATATGCATTTGACGTGGACTTGTTTGGTTTTTCGCAGCTCTCGGCAGTGTTCGCACTGGGTGACGGGGCGACCCTTCTTTTGGATGAGGAATAGAGGACGGTCGTTGTGTTTGCATCCAGAAGATCGGTGGCCCTTTATGCAGGTCTCGCAAGCATATTTTTGTTCGCCAATTAGTACCTGGAGGGGGCGTTGTGAGCTTTTGTCGAGGTTGTCGAACAGCTTGTGCATACCATGTTGAAAAGTGTGTGCGCTGACGAGCAGGGCCGCCAGCACGGGAACGGCTAGGGTTATTGCCCAAGGTACGCCATTAGAAGCAGGATATACGGGTTATCATGGTGGTTTAGTGGAGAGAGAGGGAGCCCAGGTCACAACCGCTGCCTGTCTTATATCCCATCGGTACCCGGATCGAAGTTATCTACCCCATCACCTCGGGGCATTGCGCCCATTAGAGTTCGCTGCGCCCCCTCCATTCTACACTTAACCCTCATCCCGCCTAGATCTCCCCGACCATCCCGCCCTGGGCCGTCCCTGCGGCGTAGGCGCGTCGGTGGCAACGTGAATAAAAATGCGCGATTTTGGCCACAGGAGTTTGATAGTCGAGACCTGCATCTGACTGCAACCCCGAACGTCCATCGCACCGACTTCCGGACACGCAGCAAGCCTGCTGCCTTCCCTGGACCCACCCGCAATGCATTAGCCTTGTCCGGTGGTCTGTGCTTCCCTAACGCGGCCGCTCTCGTTCCCCCGCGACCGTTCGCACACCTGCGCCATCCCTCACACGTCCCACTTGCCCTGGTTCTTGCTTCCGACAGCTTTGGGAGCCTCGAAGACAGGATATTGGCTCTATCCCACTCTTCCTCCAGCAGGTCTCTGACGTCGCGCCGCGCCAGCTACAGCATTTATGCCATTTTTGTCAATGATCATCTCCTCATGGTTTGGGAAGCCCAGATGGACGTTGTTGGCAGAAATATATCTGCTCGCCAGAACCACCAGAAACGTAGCCACGACTCTTCGCGAGACAAACCTGCGTCTTTAGGTCCCACACACATAGATTAGAGTTCTTACGAACAAACTAAGAAGGAACCCAGCCAATCTTGAACAGTCGGTACCCAGATTCGTCTGCCCGGCCAACGACACCTTGCCGGCCCAAGTCAATGGTCTGCAGTATGGCGAGCCGATGACCAGCACAGACGTCCGCATCCGTGGCGCGATCTCGCGCGAACGCCTCGTCGATGGTTCGGTCGACACCTTCGTGTCGTCCCGAGGTCCGCACCGGTACAATGAGATGGAATGTACCGTCGCGATGGAGTAGCCGCGTAGCGCAATTCCGGAGCCAACGCGCATGGTCCGGATGGTACACGACATCGGCGGCCAGAAGGATTTGGAAAGTCTTATCGAGAGGCGCGCCGTCCGACGGGTACTGCCAGTCCAGTCGTGCTACACAAATGCGGTCGTCCAAGTAGTTGGTGTGAACATTGGCAGCCAGATTGTCGAGAATAGCGGGATGGTAGTCCGTGGCGACGACTGTCGCCCGCGGAAGGAGCTTTGCCGCAACGATACTAAGCAGTCCTGTACCCGCGCCGAGCTCGAGAATCCGGAGAGGGCCATCGGCGAGTCCAAACGCCGCCGGGTCGGCGCAGATGCGTTGACCAAAGATGATTGCGCTGCCCCAACTCTGCAAGCCTACGGAGGTGTGGTCCGAACTCGACAACGCCGCGTCGTTGAGCTCGATTTGGAGCGCTGGTCCGTCGGGAACGGGGAAAGCGAAACACCGAGTAATGTCGGGTTCGTCGACTTCCTCTTGGTGCGCAAAGCGCGCGAGAATGGCGGAAGCGTTGTCTAGAAGCCCCTCTCGAGCGTCCTCGTCTTCTGCAGCGTCGGGCAGTTCGTCGATACGTCCAATCAAACCGGTGATCCATTTGACGGCAAAAGCGCGCTCGAAGGGATCGGCTCGAAGCTCGTCTCCAACGTCGGACGAGTCGGAATGAGGATCATTGGGAGCATCCTCGTCTGGATCGTCTTCGACATCGGAAGTAGCCATCGACGCGTAACCGGAATCCGGTAGGTTAGTTTTGAATTTGGCCAGCGGACCGGGTCGACGCCTTGGAATGGGCAAGTTTTGCAGAAGATTAGGAGGAGAGGGCCAGTATAGCTCGTTGAGTTGGCGCAGGTGGTGCGCAATCTCTGAGATAGAGGAGTCGGGTAAAGACCGAAGAGGCGGAAGTGTTGTCGGGGCAATGGGAGCCATACGGAGATCTATGAGGTCTATGTCGTCTAAAGTCTAGTCGTTGAGGTTCTATTGAGAGAGGCAGCGGGGACACAGAGGTCCCCGCTGCTAACGCCCAGAAATCGGCATCGAGGCGAGCAGCAAAAGTTTTCGAGACACGTGTTGATCCAACCCTGGTTTCGAACCTGTCCAACAACAAGCACAACCTCATTGTCCTCCAGATTCAGCAATACTTGCGCCTATAAAAAATGGCTTCGCGTTTAAAATCCCTCTCTGAAAACCACTCGCTCCTTCATGGATTCCTACAAACTCTACTCCAGCTCCACAACTGCTCTTCCACAGCAGCCACAGCTTGTTGACCGTCGTCGTAACTCGTATCCCGACGTTCCCGAGGATATCGACGCAAATTTCTATGAAGAGCATCTCAACGACCCCAACTTTGACCTCACCGACCCCCATGGGCGACGTCTTAGCACGGAGCAGGTTATCGAAGTCCCCGGCGATATAGAACTCTCTTTCGCCACGCCAATGACCGCCACCGACGCGACTCTCGCGTCTTCAACCTCGCATTTCCGCCCTCAGTCGACGATCACCAGCACTGAGCTTGATGAGTGCGTTTGAGCTTCCTGCACATTCACTCGTCCTAACATTCGCAAGTGAATCCCCCTACGCTGAGGTTCGAATGGCTGTCTCCAAGGTCGACGACCCGCTCATGCCAGTCAACACCTTTCGGATGCAAGTATGGTTTATTCCCGGCAGGTCATCGCTCATTGGTGTTTAGGTGGTTTCTCGGTCTGACTTTCACCGTCCTTCTTTCTGGGATGAACCAAATATTCGAATATCGTGGCAAGTCCGGCCTTTGACAATTACAACCCTTGATAACATGTGTACCAGCTCCTTCGGTCTTCATCTCGGGTATTGTTGGGCAGCTCGTCTCTCTCGCAGCCGGCAAGTTCCTCGAGTGGTCTTTGCCCACCACCACATTCCGATCGTTTGGCTACAACTGGTCGTTCAATCCTGGGCCATTCAACATCAAGGTTTGTCGTCAATGTCGTCGTACCATAGTCATCTAAACTTTCGCAGGAGCACGTCTGTATTACGGCCATGGTCAATATCGCCTACAACGGTGCCATTGCGACCGACGTGCTTGCTACGCAGCAAAAGCTCTTCGGGCAAAACATCACGGTCATTTATCAGCTCCTCCTCATACTCGGGACCCAAAGCTTTGGGTTCTCTCTCGGCGGCATGCTCCGTCGCTTTGTCGTCTACCCGTCCTCCATGATCTGGCCCAGCGCACTCGTTAGCTCGGCGCTGTTCAACACTCTTCACACCACCTACGGAAAGCGGGAGCGCGGGCATATGACGCGCCAGCGGTTCTTCTTCATCGCCTGCGCGTCCTGCTTGATTTGGAGCTGGGTTCCGGGCTACCTCTTCACGGGCCTCAGCTTTTTCACCTGGGTCTGTTGGGCGGCCAAGGACGATCTCGTTGTCAACAACTTTTTCGGTGCACTTTCGGGTATGGGCATGAGCAGTCTTTCGCTCGACTGGGCTCAGATCAGCCTCATTGGGAGCCCATTGGCGACTCCGTGGTGGTCTTCGGCGAACGTCATTTCGTCCCTCGTTCTCTGTTTCTGGCTTGTGACTCCGGCGATATACTGTATGCCCATCTGTTCCTTTGACCTTTTCGTCTCAAACAGTAACAGACAGCAACGCGTTCTTCACGGCGTTCCTCCCTCTCTCGTCTTTTCTCGTTTTCGACAACAATGGCGCTCCGTACAATATCAGTGCGACTGTCGTTGATGGCGTCTTCAACGCAACTGCGTACGTGGAATACTCGCCCGTCTTTTTGACAAGCTCTATGATCACTGGCTACTTTGTTGCGTTTGCATTTTTCTCGTCGCTTTTCAGTCACACATTCCGTGCGTTCCCTCCATTACTACTGAACCAGCTAACATCCATGCAGTCTGGTTCGGACGCGAAATTGTTCGACGCATCAACTCGCCTCCCGAGCGCGATGTCCATTCGCGTTTGATGTCAGCATATCCCGAGGCTCCCCAATGGTGGTTCGTCGCCGTTGGCGCCATCTCGATGGCCTGCATCTTCATCGCAATCGACCTCATGCCGATTAACGGTCTGCCGGTTTGGGCAGCGCTCGTGGCGCTCCTCCTTGCGATGGCCCTCGCTCTCCCAATGTGCCTCCTGCAAGCGAAGACAAACCAGCTTCTCGCGCTCAATGTAATGGAGGAGCTCCTCGCGGGCTTCATCGTCCCCGGTCGCCCTGTCGGCAACATGATCTTCAAGACCATATGCGTCGCTGGCACGCAGCAGGCGATAACCTATGCTTCCGACCTCAAGCTCGGGATGTACATGAAAATTCCGCCACGGACGATGTTTGCCATTCAAATAGCCGCCGTCGTGGTGACTTGTTTCGTCACTACAGGTGCCAGCAGCTGGATGCTTGCAAACGTGCCCGGCATCTGCACCGCCGACGCGCCTGGCGGTTTCGTCTGCCCGGGGACCAACGTTTTCGCAGACGCGGCACTCATCTGGGGCGGTATAGGCCCTGGACGTCTCTTCGGCGCCGAAAGCATATACCGTCACCTACTCTGGGCCTTCCCTGTCGGGTTCTTCGCCCCGTTCCCATTCTATTTCCTCGCTCGCCGCTACCCGCTCAGCATCTTCCGGTTCGTCAACATGCCGATATTCTTTGGTGGTGTTGCCGCCATTCCTGCTGCTTCTCCTTACAACTTCGCTTGTTGGTCGGTGTTTGCGGTCATCTTCGGGCTCTACATCCGTCGAACGCACTTTCGGTGGTGGATGCGGTATACGTATATCCTCTCGGCTGCATTGGACGCCGGCTTGGCGTTGGCTAGTATCGCCATCTTCTTTTCGGTCATACTCCCTATGGGTGGATTCGAGCTCAAGTGGATTGGGAACACGATTTGGCAGAATACAGCCGATGGCTTGGGGCTACCGCTGCTAGTCGCGAACGCGACCTTTGGTCCAAGTGTATGGTAGCTTGGCCAGCGTGTATCTTTAACATTGCTTGTATTGCTCTAAAAATACTCTCCTCCCGCGGCAGTGGAGGAATCTCAGTCTACTCGGCGAGTGGAATACTAGTTGTTGCTGGCGCCCACCCACAGCGACCCGGAAGAGAATTTCGCGCGTTTCTACGCGTAACCTGTCTCTGGCTGCTGGAAATCGTCAACCCTGTAGGCTTGACGCAGCATTTGGAATGTCCGTCGCGTCCCGTCGGGGCATCAATAAACGAGAGTCACGCGTCACGTCGTTGCCATACCTCGTCTTGGCTCCGTTCTTGGCGATGATTCTTATATAGTGTAACTCTTTCTCCTTAGCTCCACCAGCACCTTCATATTCTGCCTCCCTTTCGTTCATATCCCTCCTTCTCTTCACCCTCGTCACCCCCCGCGTTTGCCACGAGGCTGCACCCACTCGCGCACGTCCACCACTCAACAACGCACATACCCAATGTCGGAAACAAATACCATGTCCATGCGACGACTTTCTAGACCCCCCACTGCCGACGAGGAGAATAATCTGGCCTCGGCGCCCCCAGGGACCCTACATCGCTCCGGGACAGATGTCTGGAACCGCTTCTTGCGCAAGGGAAAGAAGAAAGTAGGGCTATTGCCGTCGCTCAAGGCCGTCGTATACTCATCTTGTGCGTACATTCTTCGTCCGTCGACCTCGCGTGGTTTACCTTCTCCATTGCTCAGGGTTGAATGTTTTGGTTGTCTTGTACGTTGGTCGGTGACCTGGCTCGCTGCGTACTCAATCCGCACTTAGTATACCCATCGCATTCATTGCCCATTTCTCCAACACGAACAACCGCGAAGACCCCGAGAAGATCTTTCCATTCCCGGTCACGTTCGTTCTGTGCTTTCTAGCGATCGTCCCGCTCGAGAAGGCTTTTGATTATTGTGAGTACACTCGGTCCCGCGGTATGGGCGACGCTAACAGCGCCGGGCAGGCGGCGAGCAGATGGGGTTCTATCTTGGTACCGATGGTTCCCGCCGGCGAAGGAACTTGCTTGGCTGACGCAGGACAGGACCCGACCTCGGAGAGCTTCTTATAATCACTTTAAACAAGTGTGTTCAACTCGGTTCACAGAGTTCAGACTGAACATTGCTCTAGCACCGTGGAAGCGACGTTGGCTATCATTCTACTGAAGAAATGCGAGTAAGTAGCGCGTCAAGCGTCTGTCCTAGCCGTTCATTATGTCAAGGCTCCGATTACTGCAGTCGACGATTATCGGAGTAGTCGTACTGCATCTCCTGCTCGTACCCGGCGTCGGTGAGCTACTTTCCCCGACTCTCAGCCAAGGCTGATTGTGGTCAGCGTTCGTCACCGGTGGCGTAAGGCTCGTCGAGCAAGAGCTGCACCCACATCTGACACAGCTCAACCAATCGCTATTAACGATTGGGTATGTCCGTTCCCCGTAGTTGCTGCGACAACTTAAGAATATACAGCGTCCTCACCCTGCTCCTCCCGGCGAGCTTCTTCGCCGCCCTCGACCACGGGGCACCACCTACGACTGCCGAAGCGGCTGCTGAATCGGCCGTGAACGACTCTACGCGCGACGTTCTCCTGCAAATGAGCCGCGGTCTGGCTGTCATACTCGTTGCAGTGTAAGCACCGTTCCTAGCCCTACTCAACGTGTCTGACGCGTCTGTAGATACATTTGCTCGCGCATCTTTCTGCACAATCCTCCGGGCGAGAACATCGAGCTTGCTGACCACAAATCTGCCCCTCAGGCGCTCAAGGCGAAAGCCAAAAATATTGAAGCGGAGGAGGTACGTCGCTCTGAATTTGTGTATTCTCAAAATACTTACTTCTACCCACATTAGCCGGAGGTCAGCCAGTGGGTTTGCATCGTGGTCATAGCAATCACGATTGCAATAATGGCTGTGACTGCCGAATTCCTCGTTGAGACCGTCGACCGCGTACGAGAAGAGGGCCAAATCAGCGAGGAGTAAGTCCGTTCAAGGTTGTGCGCTTAGAACAAAGAGCATTGGTGCTCTTAGAAACAATCTTTCGCGGATGATTTGGAGAAGAAGTCTTTTAAATCCTAGCGTCGAAAAATACATCTGCACCGGCCGCTATGTCCAAGTTCTCTTAGCCATCCAACTGACGTCGCTTTCACAGATTCTTCGGTCTAGTTCTGCTACCGCTGATTTCTTATTCGGGCGACGGATTCCTTTCCGTGATATTCTTCCTTCGGGGCTGGTATCGACATCTGCGCGGCATACGCACTCCGCCTGTATGTCCCCATTACTTCATCTCTGAACGGTTCTGACCAAGGCAAGGGGCATCTTGCGAATGCACGTCCCATCGACCTTTCGATTCAATTCACCCTCTTTTGGATGCCATTTATAGTACTCCTCGGATGGTGGACAAACCGGCCACTACTTCTGCTTTTCGACCTCTTTGAGGTCGCACTCATCATCGGATCCTGCCTTATCGTTAACTACGTGACCGCGTGCGTTCCCTGCTAGCATCTGCGCGTCGAAAGCTTACCATTTCAGGGACTCCAAAACCAACTGGTGTGAGGGCTTTGCCATGGTCTCCTTCTACTGTTCGTCGATACTTCCACCTATCCTACTGGAAACTGACGGAACTGCTAGGCATGATTGCTCTCTGCGCCTTATACTATGACGGCCAAGAGGAGGTCAGGCTGATGCTGGGCGAGAACTGCCGCAGTGTGATCGAGACGATTGAGCATGCCGCAGAGGGTTTACTTGCAGGCGCCTCGGCCGCTGCAGAGTCCCATTAAAAAGACTATCGCTATGTTTTGTAGGTGCTACAGCTGCTTTCTGTAATTTAAAACGGGTTCTATATCATGGCACTCGGGCGTGCCGGCGGCAGAGATCTTCTCGACGTGGACGCCGATCCGGAGACATTTGCTAGATTTAGCCTCCGTAGTCGCGTTTAATTGCACCTACGTGTTTCTGGTGTCGTGTCCTCGCGTTCGAATGTTCCTTGACCTTCTCGCACAGTCCATGTCCGACACAAGATGACTCCGAACAGCAAATAGGCGCCCAGGATAATTGCGCGATGGCGACTACGTGCTGCGCAGCGTCAACGCGTCCTAGAAATATAGACATTATTTACGACGTATCGAACGATGTTGGGGACGATACTGCGTACGCAGTTGACGCGTAGCCGCAGATTCCCTGCGGGGTACTGCGGAGTCAGATACTGCAATCAGCGTCACATTCACAGTCTCCGGTTCCGAACCTTCAGCGCAAGTGCTGTCGAGAATCTATAAAGATAATCGGCAAGATGGGTTTACTTCCAGACTTGTTGCACCCACCCACCACCAACAACGACCACTGAACCGGGGCCAGTCCCTCCCACAATGCCTGCACGAACCCTCTACTACCCAGGTTCGCCTGCCTCCACGAGCGCATATCCCATGTCTCCAACATATCCCTCATCCCCCGCGGCCTTCTCACCACCCCCACTTAACCACTCGCGCTCCCCGTACGCATGCACGCCCCTGCCTCCCCTACAAGGGGAGTGCATACTGCATTGGGCTCTCGACGCGCAGAGCAGCGCGTCTCTGAAATACGACGTGTCTCGCGACCCCAGCGCACACTCATCCCCGTCCCCTACCTCCCCCTCCCCCCGCGTCCTCGCAGAGCCCGCAATCTCCCTCGCACTGCCCTGCCTAACTATTCTCGTCGCGGGCTGGCGCATACCCGTGTACCCATCCTCGCGCAAGCCTGGGGCGTGCGTGACCGTCGCGGACATGCTGCATGCCGTCTACCGCGCTCTGCGCCAGCACGTCTCATGGGGGGAGGCCGCTGAGATCCCGCGCGACGCCCTCGACGCGGCGCGCTTCATGCACCAAGCGCGGTGCCGCGGGCTTGAGCGGATACACACCGACGAGCCCCTGCGCCGCATCGACTTTCTGTACGGCCGACGCCAGTTTGGCGGGCTGGTTCGTACACCGGAATCCCCGGACGTCTGGCTGCTGAGCGTAACATGACTCGTCTGCCTGCCTTGGACTTGTATTTGTATTTTTGTATTGCTTTGCCTTGCCGTGCTTTGCCGGAGAATGAACAAGTTGCCGAAAGGGTGCTTCTCTGCTGCGAAGGAGTATAAGGCCGTTTTCTCCATCTAGGAAAGTCGAGGACGGGTATGCATCGCTAGATTGTCTGAGAAGTCGCCAGAGTGCATCGGGCGGATGCAGGTCGGGCACAAGTTCGTCCGTCACGTTATGCGCCGCAGCTTGAACTCGACCTCCATCGCATTCATTCGTTCGCTCACAGAACATACAAGCTCGGCCCCGCGTTTCTCATGGCAGACTGACGACTTGGTACATGGTTCATATATTCATTGCCAAAACATACAGCATAGAGTAGGCACAACACGACCTCCAAGCTTGAGCAGGCCGTACTTAGACTTGGAGAGCGAAATTCACTCACATTGTGACCGATTGACTCTTGATTGACTCTTAAGAACGAGACGCCTTCGGCGCTCTGCGCCTCCGTTGGGCAGCTCTGTCCCGACCCCTTGCCGCAAGCTTGTGCGAGACGGGTTTGCCAAGCTTCAGGTCGATTTGAAGCGCCTCGCGTTTCTCCTTGAAGAGTGCGTGGAGGTGCTCTCGGTCATAGAGGTGCATATCGGTGACCGAATCCCGTGTAGCTTTCTCCCTAGGGAGCGTCTCCAGATCGAACGTCTCGAGCCTGTAGACAGCCCTGGCGTCAGTCGATGTGTAAGTCTAGTTGCTAGGATTTAAACACCGAAATGGGGCGGTAATGGACGCACATCGGTTCCCTCCGGGTGCTTGAAGTCGGGCACATAGTCCCACTTGTTCTGCTCTTGGCGTGCCTTCCAGACAGCCTGACGTTCCATGAGTTCGGGGTCCTTCCAGTTTATTGGCATTAGAATGCGATTCAAGTGGGTGTTGAGTTGCTACTGGAGAATCGAGCTGTCGATTGGGCCGGCTTTTATAGGTCCTTAGATGGCAGTGCTGTGGCAGTGCTATGGCAACCGCTGGACGCGTGACCGTGACAAACTCCCACGCCACTCTTCTGTAACCGCCATGGCCCCAGATCGTATCCAGGCATCTTCGAGCAACAGTCCAACAAAGAAACCAACATCAAAGAAGACCAAGAACCCTGGCTTGCGAAAACGACAGGCAGAGTGGAAGCAGCAACTCCCATCGCCGTGGACGGTCAACGAGATGTTCACGCACCCACCGTACACATCCGTGCGTCTCGATGCTTTGAACCTTCTCATATTTCTCATGTAAATGACTGTAGACCGTCGCTACTAAGGCAGCCAAAGCCGACTACCACCTAACGGACGAGGAGCTACGGACCCTACCGCATGAGACTCGCCCTTCTGACCATATCCAACCCATGAAGCTCTATTCCAGTGATGCGCTTTTCAATCTCGCGCGCGATAAGAGCTTTTATCTGAAAACCCCGCTTGTTGTATGCGGTATCACATACCATACGGATCCGGGGCCAGCGGGAACGGCGTCCGGGTCCGTAGCCGCCATCAGTATCGCCAAACCGAAAAAAGAACTCAAGTGGATGGAAGACGAGCGCGACCCGCAGCCGCCGCCACTTGTTGTATCTAAATATGAGCCGCCAGCGGAAGCGGAGAACCCCGATCCACCTAACATCATCTGGACCTCCACTCAGCTGCCGAAAGTGGGTTCAGAAAGCGACGCATGTCGGGCGTACTGCGTGCGTATTTCTCACTGTTCTGCCCAAGTCCGCTTAATTTGACGTTTCCAGGTCGAGCCGAGCGAAATCGCGGACCTCGTAGCGGCCTCACATTGGATTCATTTCGAGACCGTGTCCAAACGGGCTGTGAACCTTCACGGGGGCTTTCATGCTCACCGCGATTTGTACGTACCCCAATTTGCGTCCTGCGACGGTCTGCCTTTATATTGCCTGCTTTAGCGTTAAAAGACGACGTAATGAGGAAAAGCAACAGCTGCAAAAGAAGTACGAGGGCACTTATGATACTGAGAAAAGCGACTTCGAGTGGTCCCCGCATGTCAGGCAATTCCACGAGTCGTGTGGCAGCCCTCGAACGGACGTCAACCGCGTCGCAGTACACCTTCCAATTGAGCGCGTTTGTATGGACGACTACGGCACCGAATGGGAGTGGTTGCCTTGTGAGCTGCATGTTTGACCCTCCTGGATTGCGTTAACACTTAGTATTCAGCTTGGGGTTACTTCTAGGTTGAACGTTGAACGTTGAACGTTGAACCTCCCCAATCCAATTTCGTTGTTCTTGGTTCTGCGCCGATGACTTGTCCACACTCGGTTGTACACTATGTACTACCATATATGTTTTCCATTTGTTGCGGCGACTACCGTACGACTGTCCAACATAATCTCGTTAGGTGGCTGAGTCGCGATCCTCATCTCCAGCTCTGTGCTCGCAACACGGTCACGAGCGATTGGATGACAAGACGGATCTAATTGAACGCGTCACTTGTCCGACGTTGTCGTTCGTCCAGCCATTGCTGCGCCGAGTCGAGTGCCCGTCTGCTGAGCATTATTCGAATGTTCATTATGAATACAACATTAATGCGTACAAGGGAAACTCTACTAGTCTAAGCGCTCGTACTTTGCTGCTTCTCAGCATCCGCCACTGTCTTGCGCTCGTCCTCCTTCAACGCGTATCTCTCGTCAACAGTCGTGTCCATGGGTATCTCCCGCATCAAGAAACTCGCCAAAAGCCCCAACCCCGCAATACCCGTCATAACGAGCCAGATCGTGCGCATGCTCATCGCAAATGCATGTTGTACTTGCTTCCTCAGCGCCAGATCGGCCGCTTCGCCCGTCCTGCCGAGGTTGCGGATAACGGGGATCGCGACGTACGCCAGCTCAAAGCCTGCGGGGAACTGGGCCACGAACGCGGCGGGGAGCTTGCGTTTGAGCTCATTCTGGAGGACGGTGCTGGCGATGGTGATCCCCCAGGCCTGGAAGAAGGCGCGCGTGAACGTGAAGAGTGCGAGTGCGGAGGCGGTGCGGTGGTTCGGGAGGGGCGCGAGGATGGGGAAGACGGGGCCTGCGAAGAGGATGCCCATCCCCAAAGCGGCGACGATCTGGACGCCGACCCAGAGACCCGTCGAGGAGTCTTCCCGGAGGAGACTGAGGATGCCCATGCCTGCTATCATGAGACACCACCCGGCCCAATTCGTTGGTCGGTATTTCTTCATCACGGTAATAACTACGCCCCCGACGAACGCCATGGGTGCCGTGAGGAGGGCGGCGGGTAGAAAGTCGACGGCGGAGCGGATGGGGGTGGCGCCGAAACCTGCTTGGAAGAAAACTGCAACGGGTAAGCTGCGCGGAAACCGGGGATAGCAGTAATACATACCAGGCAAGTAGTAGATTATTGAGATTGATACTATTCCGTGAACAGCGGTGGCGAGGATGCCGCTGAGTGATGTTCGATTGCTGATTATGTCGAATGGGACCGTCGGATGTTTCGGTACCTTGGCCTCGTAGATAGCGAATACGAAAAGTAGCGCAAAGCCGATAATGAGCGGCGCAAGAGTCTCGGCGCTGTCCCAAGCGAAACGTATTCCGCCCCATGCAAGACCGACGATGACCAGACCAGAGCCAGCAAGCACGATGGCATTCCCGCTGTAAAAAAAAACAGTTAGATCGTTCAAGAAAAAGGAAAGGGGGGAGGGAGAACGTACAGCCAGTCGACTTTAGCTAGCTTGCTCCGAGTTGAGCCTTCTGGCTGGCGCACCGACAAGAAAAACCAGACGAGCACAAAGGAGATTCCGGTCATTGGAAGGTTGAGATAAAACAGCCACCGCCAGGCTTTGTTACCGCGATTAGCCAGTGCGCCTCCAATGGGCGGCCCAATGCTCGACGCGAACGACCAAACGAGACCAAGTAGGCCTTGGTAGATACCGCGTTCGGCCAGAGGGACGAGATCGGCGACAAGAATCTCAGAGAGGGCGAGGATGCCACCGCCCCCGATGCCTTGAACCGTTCGGGCGGCGATCATCATGTTCTAAGGCGGGCTGAGTTCGGGATGATAGATCACCGAGTGCGGTATGAAACGAACCATATTCTGGGCGGCACCAGCCAACGCGCTACCGACCGCAAAGAAACCGATGCTGATGAGTACGACAGGTCGCCTATGCCGCGTTAAGTTGGGGAAATATTGCGACACAGAAAAGGCGTACCGTCCAAACGCGTCGGACAAACTCCCGCTGAGCGGAATGAACCCGGTACTTGAAAGCGCGTACGCAGAGCCGACCTGAACATGAACGTGAGCATCTCGTGTAAAGAAGATGTGAGTTGGCGCGCACCCAAGTAAATTCTCCCTTTGTATCGTGTAGCGCGTTCGCGATTGTCGGTAGCGCCGTTCCAACAGCAGTTAGATCGAGCGCGGAGAGGAAAGTCGTGACCATAATCGCGAGGAAGCTCAGATAGAACGCGCGACTTTTGCCCTTCTTTGCCTCCGACTGGGGACTCTGCTCGGGCTCGGCATTCTGCGTGAGGGTTACCACAGAGTCGAGTTGTGATGGAGCCCGTGCGGGTGGATTTTCGACGGACGCCATTTTGAGGAGGGAGAAGGGACGAGATTATGGACTCTCCTCGGTTTCCTTTAAAACATATTGCCCGCCGCCCATCCGGTACCAAGGACGCGTCAGAAGTCAAAAACCTTGTACGCGATCCCTGGCGGCAGTGATGGCGGAAAGACGGAAGAGAGCAAACACAGTAGGGAAACTTGAATTCTGGCCCCTGAGCGCAGCCACTCCGCTGAGTAAGAGGTCAACGGCGTGAGCGTCCTATCAGATTGAATGGAAGGAAGGAAGGAAGTGTATGGCGACCAAATCTCAAACCGGAAATACGGCTGAGCGGCAGATCCGCCGGGTTGATGTTATACTTTTAAGAGGTCCCGGAGATGCCGAGTGGCGAGAGCTGCTGCCTCAAATCTTGTTTATGAAAGAACCGCGCTATCGTTAGTATATGCTGTTCAACATGTCGATGACCTCGTCCCCTCCGCCCACCTTGTCTGCGAGTTTCGGGAAGTCTTCTTTGGGAACCTTGTACTCGCTGAGTGTACTCTTTAACCCCAGCCTTTCCACCAATCTGCGATATCTTAGTACCCGGACGAGCTTTAACTGAGAAAGTACCCAGCGATCAGCTCCGAGAGTTTCAAAATATCACCCTCTACCGACCCGGTACTCGGTTGCTCGAGATAAAACAGGCAGCGCGCAAGGGCAGCTTTGTCCTCGGGCGGGGCGATCCGGGATTGCAAGGCAACAACGGGCGCGAGGGTCAGGCAGGAGGTTATCCCGTGAGGAATTTGGTACGTTGCGCCGAGTTTATGCCCCAACGAATGCGAGAGACCGAGAGCGCTGTACTGTTCCCATTTCGTCGGCCAGAGACTCATCCAGGCAGCGATAAGCAACTTTCCGCGCGCCTCCACGTCGGTTGGGTCTGCCTGCGAGATAGGCAGGTATTTGAACAAGTCGGCGAGCGCGGCGTAGCAGAGGTTCTTTGCCGGCGGAGAGACCAATGGGCGGTAGAGCGATTCTACGCAGTGGTCAACGGCTCGAATACCGGTCGAGGTCCTTCCGGGAAATCTAAGACGGAAACATGGTGATAACGTCCGCTTACCAGAGACGCGTCGGAGTCGCGAGGGTCAATTCAGCGTCAAGGATGATTCCGGCTGGCGCGAGTTGTTGGTGCGAGACCGCGACCTGGCAAGGATCAGTTCATCTTGTAGGTTACTCGCGCCTCATGCCTTTGCGCCGGTTTCATCGGTGTACCCTGCACCAATCTGAATCCTGTATGAAGACAGCGTACTCGTGAGTTACAGCAGTGAACGCACCGAATACTCTGCTGCACTCAAGGTCGTCGGGATCGCGATTTGTGGAATTGGACCGGTAGCTCCGGTCTTCTCCATGAAGCGAAATCGGACGGCTTTGGACCCGTCAATCGGTGAGCCGCCGCCGAGCGACACGAGAAAGTCCGCTCCGGTCTCTTCAAGGATCTTGATACATGCGTTTATTCCGGCGACTGGGGTGTGTTCGCCCATCTCCGTGAACACACCAGCGAACGCGTCTTGCGCAGTGAGAATAGCCTCGATCTTGCTCACTACATCCGTCTGTATTTCGTTAATATTATATGTCGATAATGGTGGGTGCTGACCTTGGTGTAGAGACTGCGACCAGTGACGATCAGACCTTTCTTGACATTGAGAACGCGCATAAGTTTGGGGAGTGCGACTGCGGTGCATCCGGGGCCATATTGGATCGATTTGAGGGTGTCTGTCCAGCCATATGAGCCTGAATCCATGGTGGGATGAGGTTGCTCCAGAAGGTCCGACTTAAGTACAATTTCGGGCGGACAGTCGCACGCGGAGTGGCTTCTTTCCGTGTGGCACCGCGAATACCAAGATTTTCGGTCTCTTTCAAGGTCGATGGAGAGTTCTACGCGCCGTGCCATGGCGGATGGTCCTTGACGCGTCGCATAAATTAGCTATAATACGCACCAGCGGAGCGGGGAATGCGCTGGCGAAAGGGTATGTCGGAAATAGGGCGGCCGCGAGTGGTTGTGTATTATTTGTCTCCGTGTCTGCAGTTCATTGTGCGGCATTGGGCCTGTTATGAGAACGGAACAGCGATCGCACTTACGCTCTCCCTCCATGTCCTCCTCAAATTCCTGGATTCCGACCGGGACCCACGACGTAACCATTGGGCCCTCCCTCAACAAGGCCCTCAAAAAAGCCCGCCAGGGTGTAACCCCGCCCTCATTCAAGCGCAACGGGCCCCCGGAGCGCGACTTCTACTCGTTCCGCTGTTCGTCCCTCGGCACTCCTCGCACCCCAGCCCTGCTCAATCTCTTCTAGACAACTTCAAGCCTCCTTCAATCGATTTCTCCAAACCGGGGGCCGTCGAGCTCACCCGTAAACAAGAGGCCACCACCGTCTCGCTCGAACACTTTGGTAAAGAGGTGCGTGGTGATTGAGCTTACTCTGGCCGGAGCTCATCCGCTCCCAGCCTGGCGAAACCTACGTCTTCAATGGCACCGAAACCGCTGCCAAGGACCTCGACTGTGTCTTAATATACGACGAAGAAACCGGTGTATGCGGATCCTCACCTCGACCTTGTACTTTGGCTCACCACAACCCAGACATACAAACTCGAGAAACTAGAGTCCTACATCGTCTTCACCTACAACGGCAAGGGCCCAACGAGTGCGTCCCACTTAGTTCCAGACCGGCTAATTAAATCGCTACCAGCGCTGTCCGCATCGAGCGTGTCAGCTAGGCCCGATGTGGCCAGCGAAGCGACGCGTCTTGAAATGGAACTCGACGCCGAGGGCGAGGCCGACGATGATCTGCCCCCATACCACGCGTTGCGAGAAGAAATGGAAGAGGGAGAGGAGGATATGGAGCCCGTTTCCGTTCCGCCCCCGCCCCCGCCTCGACAGCAACCACGACCAACAGCCCCGATCCCTCCAAAAGCACAAGCGGCGCCAGCCAAGGCCGCTCCGAAACCCGCGCCACAACGCCGGACCAACAAGAAAGCTGCTCCGCCGCCGCCACCGTTACCCGCGGAGATAGACGGCGGCGAAGCGTACGAAGAACATCTCACATTTGGCCAACCCACCGTCAAGAAGCGACGTGTTACTCCGCCTCCACCCCCGCCGGCTCCCGAACCTGCACCTCCGGCATTTTCTTTCCCGAGTTCTTCTTCCGTTTGGACTGCCCCTCCCGCACCTGTCTCTGCCAAACCGGTGCCTCCTCCCGCACCGGAGCCCGCATCGGACTCGGAAGATGATTGGGAAGAGGCAATACCAGCTGCTCCTACCCCGGCGATGAACGGAGTCATCGAGCTCGACTTGGATGAGGAGATGGGCGACCTCGAGGCGGAACTTGAAGCCGGTTTATTCGCCGGTGATGAAGAATCGGAACCGGAGGACTTCCTTGCGAGCGCGATGCCAAATACCGTGGAGCCTATTCCGCCGAACGGTGCGCCGCTCTCGATATCGCAGCTTGCGGGATACAGCGACGAAGACTATTCGTCGAGCGAGGACAGCGACGATGATTAACGACGCGTCGGCGGCGGCCCGCGCGTTTCTGGTCGAGTATTTATCTCTTCGGATGGCGCGTACATACGCCATGTGGATCGCGATTCGCTTCTTCCGTTCCTTGGACCATTGTGGTGGCTTCTCGGGGATAACAGCCACACACCTGTTTTGCTTTCCTCCTCTCCTGCGCATCTGGGACGAACGATCTCGACAAGTTATTCATATACTGCAACCTGGAAGTATTCATGTATCATCGCAACGGTTTTTTGTAATCGCAGAATCCTCGAACAAATATGCATCCAACCATCAAGCAAACAGCCGCCGCTGCTGTGGCCTTGGGTTGGTCGTTTTGTGTCGCTGATTGATGACCGCCCTCGTTTAACAACGACGCGGCCAACTCGGAGTTGTTCCAGTTACGGAGTGGACAAATCAGGTCGCTGCCCTCTTTGAACGGTCTGGACTGTGTGCACGTTTGTCGGGATGTCGAGACATTCCATAGTCCATATGCTGCAAGGTGCCTGTTTTCGATTGGCATTCACATTGCCAGGATACGCACAAAAACAATGATTCCACACTTGACTTCTAGAGGGTACAACCGACACATACAAGCAAGAAAAAAATTCAACATCCCTTCGAATCGGGAATCTAGAAACCAAGCAGCTGCAGCGATTTCCTTTGTCCCAGTCTTCTTGCTCGCTGGATATCGGTTCAGCAGTCATTATAAGCGGTCGGAATCAAGTTAAGGTAGGTAGCTGCGTTAGAATGCGGTATATCTGCGTGCGTCTATCACTGCAAATAAATCATGGACATGAAAAAAGCTCTGGTGGTATCCTGGGTCCGTTGGTGGTGGTGTAAGTGGTAACAGTCCGGCAAAACAAGTCAAGAAAGCCCAAAGTTGAGTGAAGTGTCCGTGGTGAGGGGCGCTCATGACGAGGTGGAGGACGGCGCGGCGCTGTCGGTGGCGGTCGAGCTCGCGGCAGGGCGCGGGACCATGGAGAGACCGAGGACGTTGGTCTTCTTGTCGGGCGACTCGCCGGTGAAGTCCTTGGGGAGCGGCGTCGATGCGGGGGCCGACGCGCCGTTGGCAGCCTCGCCTTCCTCACCGCCCGAAGTGGCAGTCGCCTCTCCACCCGAAGTGGCGGTCGCCTCGGGGGCAGACTCGCCAGTGCTGGCGCCGGCGATGACCTTGGCGGCATCTTCGGGGGAGATGGTCGTCGTCACGGAGCTAGTGGCGCCGGAGCTGGTGCCAGAGCCACGGACGAGCTGGCCGAGGGTCTCGGGGACAGAGTCGATGAAGATGATGTCGGGGCCGGCGACCTGCTTGACGGAGTCGCGGTCAACGACGTTGTTGGCGAGCGGGTTGTTGTCCGAGGTGATCCAAATGGCGACGGGGCCGTTGACGCCGGGAGGAACGACACAGTCCTCGATGGGGAGGTTGATGGAGAAGGGCATTCCACCAGTGATCATGTTGCAGAACTGGCCAGACGTCTCGACGCCCTCACCAGAGAACTCGAGGCGGGAGCCGACCTGGGGGTTGGCGGTCGTGACGGTGAGGGTCTTGGCGGCTAGGAGGTAAAAATCAGCAACAGTCTATAATAAGTGTGGCGACGTACGGGTGATACCAAGGTCGCAAGGTGCCTTGATGAAGCCACCAGCAATTGCGAGAATCTCCTCGGGACGGAGGGGAATGTCGAACGCTTGGGGGATGGCAGAGCCAGTTCCAGACATGAGGTTGAGAACGGTCTGGTGACGGGCCTCGATGGACAGGATGGACGCAGCGGCATCGAGGAAGATGGTGTCGTCGATCAACGTCGCACCGCCAAGGTAGGCCGAAACGCCAACCATCTCGACCTTGCGGGCCACAGCCGCCATCGTCGCGACATCAGTCAGAACGGAGCTGAAATCAAAGTCGCAGACGAGGGGTTCAGCACCGTTATCCTTCAACGCCTGTTGGATGAAGTCGGTGTGGGCGGCTTCGTCGGCCTGAATGACCGTGAGGGTCTCGGTGGCGATCAGGGCGGACGAGAAACCGGCGCTCGTAAAATCGGACTCGGTGAACTTTGCGATTCCCTCGGCGTAAAACTTTGTCTCGAGCTGCTCGAGGACGTTGGCAAACTCTGTGAAAGAAGAAAATAAGAATCAGGCAACGGGATAGTTCATGGCAACGCACGGAAGACGAGGGCATCGTTTGCGGACGCAGCACGGGACCGAACGGGGGCGGAGGATACCAAAAGAGGGGCGGAAGCCAGAGCGGCGAGGATAGAGGTAGAATAACGCATTTTAGAGAGCCACCAGAGAGAGCCTGCTGCTTAAAAAGAACGTGGAAATATCGCTTGCGATGAGGTGCAACCGGGCAGCCAGGGAACGCCTTGGGAAGGGTCAATGTGGGCGCAGGTAGAGGGAAGGTCGGGACGCACGATGGGGCACGGGGGAAAAAGAAACGGGAAGGAGGAACGAAGGGATGAAAGACGGGGTGATGGGAGACTTGGGTTTTGTATCCACCACATGCGACCCAGACGGCTGGTTTGATCTGCCCATCGGCGTCGCCGGAATGATTTGGAGGATACCTCGTCGCGCTGACAACCAAAATGTCGCCGATAGTGTTGCCGATGAGTACCTTGCGCCCTATCCAGGCTATTGGATAGGTCCAGGAGTCGTATCTAGCCGTATTTCTGCCCAGTTTATGCGAGTATTTCTGGCGGAGTAAAACCCGCCATCTAGGGATGAGACCAAGATGCTAAGCCCGGCGATTGGTGGAGTTGGTGGAGAGTTACCAATGAGCAAGCTGCATCGGAGGCAATATTGAGGACATCGGCGCACTCGGCGACAGACAACTGTGGCGCGCTGTGTCACGCTGTGTCACGTTCTTGCCATGGACGACCTTGCAGCAGTCCTCACCAACCTCGAGTCGCGCCCATTCGACCATGCTATCCACTCAGCACATATCCGCCTAACCCAGTCCCTGCAAGAGGACCCCGCGTCCGCAATTGACCTCATGACTTCTTGCATCGCGGCCCCGGAACAGGCATGGCTTGCCAGAATACAGCCTGCAGAGGCAGCCGTCGACCTCAACTCGGCAGAGAGCGTGGAGGGAGTGTTATCTGTGTACAGGAACGCTGAGGAGGACTATCTGTGTGAGTCGCGACTCACTCGCGTTTGCAGGACACCTAACGTCAACTGTAGCCATCCCAATCTTGAAGAAACACGCCGAGTTCGTTGTGTCGTGTTTCGACCAATACAAGGAGGTCTTGAAGCCTGAGGATCTCCAGGACAAGTTCACCGTGGACTGGACACGCGAAGCGTTGACGGAAATCGTCAACAAGGCACTCTGGCATTTGACTGTACGTCTCCACGCGTCTCCCCCGCACGGGAATTGACTCCCTGGCGTAGGATAATACCGTCTGGGACCTGCTTCGAGAATGGGAGGTGGAGCAACTCGACGCAATCTCAGAAGCCGCAAAGTCTGTTCCGCCAACTGCGTCACCCCTTGTTTGCTAAATTATCTGCTAGGTCTGATGCAGTAGCCCGCGTCGAAAAGTATATCTTAGCGCGGCTCCAGCAGCCCCATGCCAGTACGTTGCCCCCAACACCCTCGAAACCAAGCGTTTTGCCAATCATATTACCAGAGTCCGAAGAGGTCGCACAAGCATATTCTTCGTTCACGACCAAGTACAAACCGGCCGATGCGTACGAGCCCCTGCTCGTTGCGGCCTCCAAAATACGCAACAAGGCTGCAAAGTCGTACCAGAAGCGGGATCGTTTCGAAACAAGTCTCGTATGTCTTTGGAATGTTTTCACTTGCTTCTTTCTTTACGCAACCGGCAGTCGACTCTCGAAAACTTTTCGACCTACATCCTTTCCGAACGTCGAGCAAAGAGTCCCGACTGGGCTGTCCTGAGCACTCTTTTCGAGCGGGCTATCGCGGAAGCCGCCAGACGACGCTTTGCTGAAGAGGACGGCTCAGACGCCGCGTTGCGGACGTTCTGGATCGGATATTGCGACACGGCGGTACGTCGCGACGCGCTCGTTTGTGTGTAATCCCCGCTCATCGGGATCGACAGCGCATTCTCGCCGTTGGCGTCGAAAATGAGCTCACCATATTTCAACGCGCCGTCCGGAGCGTTTCTGGATCAGGCGAAGTATGGGCGCGATATATCCGTTGTCTCGTGAGCCACCTGTTGACGCCTGAGCTCCCCTGCTGATATCGCGAATGAACAGGAACGAGCGGGGGAAGAGGCGGTTTCCAGTATTCCAGGCGGGTAGCCCTGCACGGCATTTGGAACCATCTAACGCACTAGCAGAAATATATGACAAGGCGCTCAGCATGAATTTGCTCCAGGAAGATGTTGAGCAGCTTGTTCCTGTAGTTCTAGCGCGTGGAGCGTTCGAGAAACGGTTGTTGGAAGCCAGTGACGGAGGTACCTTGAGCAGTTGCATCTCCGTCTGCGATGAAAACCCTCTTTTTGCAGATGAAGACCGGCTCATTACTCTTGTCGCGACGCTGGAAGCCGGGGTCGAACTAGTCCGCAAAGGTCGGTGTCTTCGTAGCCGAAATCGCGCATGGTCTTCTTTCTAATTCATGGACACTCATTGTTTCTTTCATACGCGCAGCTTCCCCCATTGGCGACGCGCGAATGCGCGTGGAAAAATTCCTTGCTGCGGTGGTAAGTTGCCCTTCGCACCAGATGAGCTCACGGGTCTGATTTTTGGGACAGTACTCCGTCGCGAATATGGAAGACAGCGGTTTAAAGGTTTTGTGCGAATCCGCGAACCGCAATAAGACGAGTTATAACGGCTGGTTAACGTACACGGACGAGCTCATGTGCGTCTTCCCCGCTTCCTTCATAGCCCATGTTTGCCCTCTGACTCCCTTCCGCGTCGGCAGAAAACACGGCCAACACGCCCAAGCCCGCAGGACCTTTGTGGATATGCACACGAAGAACCTCGACTGGCCAGAGGCTCTGTGGGAAGCCTGGCTCGCCTTCGAGCACCTCTATGGGTCGGTACAGGAGATTGAAGCGTGCGGCGACAAGATCGAAAAGGCGCAATATGTTGTCAATACGCGACGAGCCAAGGTACGTCTCCTCGCAACCCCGCCCGGATTCCGCGACTGGGATTCCTCGTCGCGTTCGTTGGGATTTGTGTCGGTTAACCTTTGAATCTCAGGCTGCAGAGAAGCAGGCTGCGCAATATGCTGCTATGCAGATGGCGTCTGTGCCGGTCGAGCAGGCGCCCGTGCCCGTGATCGAGGAACCGACGCCCATGGAAGTTGACGCGCCAACTGGACCGCGGGGGACGAAACGCGCTGCAGAGGACGCGTCGCAAGACGATGGCAACAAGAAGCCGAAATTGAGTAAGTGCCGGTGTTTGTGTTCAATCGTATTTGACTGTTTCCTAGCTAAAACCGCGCCGCTCAAACGGTTTGTTCTTTTCGGACGTCTTAGAATTTGCGGAGTAAATGTCTGCAGAGATCGGGAAAATTGCACGGTCTTTGTTGCTGATCTGCCTGCGGACGTCACTGAAGACGAGCTTGTGGCGCTCTTCAAAGATGTGCGTTTGTTTTTGGCCATCCGTTGAAATCTTCTCTGACACGGGTGTTGTTTTTGTTCCCGTAGTGCGGCAAAGTACGAGAAGTCAAAATTAAGAACCTTTCGGATGCGGTGGTCGCGACCGTCGAGATGTTCGACCGCGTACGGCGTTGCAAGTTATGCATCCGCGGCTCACGCTAACTTTTGTTATAGGACGACATCCCTGCTGCACTAACAAAAGACAAGAAACGTATCCGCAACCAGGAGATTGCGGTCCATCTCGCGTGGAAATCGACCCTCTATGTTGCCAACTATCCAGAGAGCACAGATGACGCGGCGTTGCGAGCGCTGTTCGTCAAGGTCAGTTGCCCTCCCGGTGCATACTCGGCCACTAATGCTTCCGAAAGTACGGGACCCTCTTCGATGTTCGGTGGCCGAGCAAAAAGTTCAAGGAGACGCGTCGGTTTTCTTACGTCCAATTTACCTCGCCTGTGCGTGATCGCGTTTCGTCTTCGAACACAAACTCATAAGATGTTTAGGCTGCTGCAGAGAAAGCGCTGGAACTGCATGGACGTGAATTGGAACCAGGGCTACCTCTGACGGTGCTGATATCCAATCCCGAACGCAAGAAGGAGCGAACGGATGCGGATGCGAATGAGCGCGAGCTCTATGTCGCAGGGCTAAACAGGAATACGAGCAAGGCTGATTTAGAGCTGTTGTTCAAGCAGGTGAGAAGCATAGATATACTGCATTCTTTTTTGTTAACCAGCAACAAACAGTACGGCAACTTAAAAGAAGTACGACTCGCGACAGATAACAGCGGTCACTGCAAAGGCTTCGCGTTTGTCGAATTTGACGACATTACGTCTGCACAGGCCGCGCTCGAGGCAAACAACATCGAGCTCAAAAGCCGGCGTATTTCTGTCACCATCGCCGACTCGCGGGTGCGCAGCAAGAACCGCAACGAGCCTGACAGCGGGTTAGGCAAGAAAGCGGATATACGGAGCCGCTCTGTGCGCGTGCGCAACCTTCCGGCGGGAACGCAGGAAGGCTTGTTGCAGCAGGTGCTGGAGAAGCTGGCGAAGGTTAAACGGGTGGAGGTCTTTGCCGACCTGAACGAGGCGGTCGTGGAGCTCGACAGTGCGGCGGATGCGGGCAAGCTGTTGCTGCGGACAGACGCGGTGGTGTTTGAGGGCAACGAGCTCAAGTTATCGGAGGAAAGCAGCGATGCGGCGGCAGCAAAGAAAGAAGGTCTGTTTGTGCCGAGGGCGGCCAAGCCGAGAGCCGGGTTGGGGCATCAGAAGGCGAGGGGTGCCCGTTCTGCGCCCATTGCAAGTGGTTCGCGTTCTGCTGCTGCTCCGGCTGCGCCGCCTGCGGGTGGTGTTAAGGGTCAAGATGACTTCCGCAAGTTGCTTGGTTGAGCCGATGTTGCCCAGTGCTTCCAATTCCAGTTATTCTACACTGTAATATACACCTCTGCCTGCGTCGAGCTCTAGGGAATATGCACAAAGCAAAGACACGCACGATATCATTTGCCTGTGCCTTGGAAGAACCGGACTCCCTCGCCATCCGACACTGCGATTAGCTGTGCGCGCCCCGTCTTTGCCAGTAGCCCAATAGCCTTGCGTAAGAGGCTTGGGTGTATGTTGGATAATGGAGAGGGTACGGGCGGGTCAGTTATTTCGTAGAACGTCAGGATGGTGTTGAGTTGCCCAGTCGAGATCGCCTACAGCAACGACATCCAGCTTAACAGAGCTCAAGCAGAGCGATGGCGACGCACCCAAGCATGCAGCACCTCTGCCCACTCTTCCGGTGTCCTCCAATGTAACACCACCGAGCGCGTTTGCCCTACTGGCTCGTATGCCGCCTGGTTCTTTGCCACCATCGCAGCCAAGATCGACGAGAGGTACGTTGGGAGGACTTTGCCTGTCACCTAGTTTATTGGGGAAGCCAGAAGGGACACCATAGACGCACGATTTATCCGCTCATTCCGGAGCACCTCAATCCAGTCTCCCTCAGCCGCCTCGGCGTCGTCTACCCGGAGCACAAATAGCTTGCGAAAGCGCGCGTACGCGAGGATGAGGGTGGCCCACTGTTCTGAGGCAGTTGCATGCGTTTCGGGGTGAGGTTGTTGTCTAGATCGATTCTTGTGAGCTCACGTAGCAGCGGAGGAGACCGACGTGAAGAACGGCGGCGCGGAGTGTATCGAGGGCAATAAGAAGCCTGCCTGCGCGATTACGATGCTATTCAGAGCGCCACGGACGACTTCACCTGTGGCGGTCGTGAAGGTCGAGAAGGAAGTCATCTGAAATCAATGTGCGCCCTCAAACGATGGTATTAGAACACAGAGTCTATGGTAGGGTATATCTTCACATAGAAATCCAGAATCTGCATACACTAACTCCTTGGGAACGCCCCGGGAATCGCCTGTCGTCGACGCTCTGGGTGGTGGAAGTACGTGCTATATCGCGAGATCCTCGATGGGGACCGCGTCGGACTCGTGCTCACGGCACTGCCCAGCATCGTCTCCTCCACCCCATTCGTCGCAGGGGCGACAGACGTATCCAAATCGGCCAGCGATGCGACCGAATTCTCCAAACCACCCGTCTGCGTCCCATAGTCCTCCTCGTCACTGTCATCATTATCATGCAGCCATGCATCGTCTTCCGGCAGGTTAATGACGCCTGTCGCAGGGTCGAAACTGAGCCTATGGCTAAGCGGGGCGCTTGACGTCCGCCGCGATTCCTGTTGCCAGGGGTTCCCCGACACGGAGTCGGACGACTCGTGTCCCCCTGGTACTGGTGTCGAGTTCGAACTGGAGGGTCCAATCGCGATGAACTCGGTTTGTGTACGCCGGCGGACAGATGGTCGTTTCCGCAGCGTCAAAACGACTGCCTGGCTACCATTATCTCTTGATAGTCGTGGCGACGTTCGGTGTTCATTCGACAATGTTTGGCCCTTCTTCAATGGCAACCAAGGTTGTGGTAGAACACCGTTGAGTGCGGGGTGACCGTATCGGCGCTTCCCGGTGCTGCAGATAATAAATCAAGGTTCGAGCAGAAAAGCGGGGAACCAACTTCAGGACGCCGCTATACCAGTTCGCCATTGGCGGCTGCGACTACACAGCTGTGAATAAAGGATAGCTGAACGAACAGAGGTCACGCACGTAATCGGTTCTTTCGTCTTCTGGCGCAACATAGAGCGTATCATCGTTTTGAGCGTACCGCCGACGGTTAAGGTTGCTGGGTTAGATGAGCGAATGTATTGCGTTGAGCCAGTTGACGGACCTTTGGGACCAAGTTACCGGATGCTCTGCCTGTAACCTGGTAACCTCGGATGACTCGACTCCACGCTCAACCTCGTGCACGGAGCTCAAGCTCACGAACTCGCTCAATGGCTGCAGCGCGGCATACACATACCACGACCAGACCATTGTACCCATGATCAACGGGACCAACATGAGCGTGATTGCGTATGAGAGCTTGGACTCTGCATATGTGTTCTGCAGGATGAAAAACCCGGTCATGAAAAGGAGGAATATCATGACGCCCCACATAAGGCGGATGAATGTGAGCGGCCACGCTTGTCCTTGGGATTCGTACGGCTTGTAGAAAACTAACAAAATGTTAGGCTTCGTCTGATGTTGATAGCAAGAACCGAACCAAAGAGAAGTTTGTACTTGTACACAACATAGGCGTTGCCGAAGTAGATGGCGCCGAAGATGAGGATGAGGGGTTGAGTGACGCTGTAGAGCAGCGTGATGACAAACATGAGGATCGACTGAGGGTACACGATCCCATAGTTGATCATGGGAGGGGCATTGAGTTCCGCGAAGTCTAGAGGATATTGAGGACATGCCCGTGACTCTAAAACTGGCCACATACCTCGTGGAGTCTTCGTAACGAACAGCTGGAAGAATCGCGGAATCGTAACACCCAGATTGAGCAATTGCAGCGGCATGATACCGAACGCTGGCCAACGTTGAGCTTTTTCGCAGCAATAAAACATTAGCGCACCTTGTAGAATGACGTAGGAAAGGAAGAAGTTTCTTGCTTTACCCGCTTGGAGCGCTTTCGCCAGCTTCTCGGGGATCTTGGCAGGGAAGTTGGCCAACTCGTACAGCAGCTCGAGGTAAGTCGACGCCAGGAGGAAAATGAAGACCACGTTGACGAGTAGGAACAGGAAGTATCTGAAGACCGTTAGAATGGGAACAAAGTAAGCTGCCCGACGTACTTCTTCAACAGCGAATACTCGACCCAGCTCCTGGCGCGGTAGCCCTGCTGGTACGTCAAAGCTAACCAATGTCAGAGTCCACCGAAGGAGCAGTGGGACCACACAAACCTTCCAACAAAAAAGGAAGAAGGGCGTTGAGCGTGATCATCGCAACAGAGGGCAAAGAGTTTTGCACAATGGCCCGAATCTTGTCGTTACTGTCGATGATTCGACCCAACCAAGGCAGCGTCTGCTTTATCTCCGTATAACTGAGCAAACTGGCCAGCGCCGCAATGGGTATCAACCAGAAGAGAAACAGCACTGCGATCATACACAACACGAAAATGTCGCGCGTTTGGATGGTTAGCTGCGAGGGCGTCATGTTGCTCCAGACAATATCGCGGGGTTCGGGAGCCGGGTACGTCTTGCACTGGAGGGGCGTCGGCGCGTGGGCGACCTGAATTGCGACTTGTGCGGAGGACATCTTCTCGAAAGTGACGAACGCAACGCCGGTAGCCTTGAACTTGGCCATGCGCTTCTTGCGGACTTTCTCGTCGATGTCCTGGAACCGCGCATCTAGATACTCCAACGCATCGACCTTGGGGCCAAACCAACGCGGACGGATGGTTGGGCGGGGGCGGTGAGGAACGACGAGCCGTTGAGGTTGACTGGGACCGGACTCAACGTCAACGAGCGGGCCGACACCACTCGTTTCTGGGTCGTATTCTTCGACTGTGCTCGGATTTCCGACGTAACTCGTCCAAGCAGACTCGAGCGCAAGCAGCGCACTCGTCCGCTTATCAATGAGCGTTTTGAGAGATCCCACCTCCCGACAGACCGTGACACTCTCTACGGGGAGCTCCATGTTCTCGAAATACTCGGCCAACGCGCGCTCGCCCATCAAGTGCCTTGGGAGGTTGGTGACCATGACAGTGCGGGCCGGGATAGAATGCACGAGCTCGAGAGAGAAGAGCTGGCGCGAGCGGATGAAGCGTCGGTAGTTTTTGTAGATAAAGTAGAGCGCCAGAAGCGTGAAGAGATAGGTAAACACCAGATAGAGGGACAAGAACGCGTTGGCTTCGGTGATGAGGTCAAGCCAGTCGGAGCCCGGCCAAGTGGAGTTGGTGGTCCCATTCGTGCTTGCTGCCGCTGCTGTACGCAGCCCTGCAAGAGAAGGGGTGCCCAATAGCGTTGGCCAGTCGTCCTCGTCACCGCCGTCGTCAGGATCTCCCAGGTCCCTGTTGTGCTAGAGCGCCATATTAGACAGATGAACAGGGAGCGCGGTTAGCAACGGACCCTCCAGTTGAGCGGCATGAGAATGGTAATTGCGAAGAAGGCACATATGGAAAACAGTTTGAACGCCATTTTGTAGAAGTTGAGCAGAACGGCGGCATCGAGGCCGACTATTTGGAGGATGGTGAACTCGGAGGTTCGAATAGTGGGTAGAATCCATCCAAAGAATGCCTGGTGCGCGTGGGCTTCATGCGGAGAGAAGCCTGGATTGAACATTAGGAGTGACGCGCAAGACCGGAGCGAGGACACGCACCTTTGAGCTTGGTGCGAGGGGCGAATAGCAGTGGCCAGCGGGTACGGCAATACGAGAAGACGAGGAAAGAAAACATGCCGATGCCGCCAGAGAGGATGAGCTGCGTCGTGAACCATGGTCCCTCGAATCTGGCTACACTGTCTGTGAGCACTACAACACAGCCAATGGCGGACAGCAAGTACCCATCGGGGGCGACCCTGGAGGTAGCGGGTCATCGAGTAAGAAGGGCTTGAGGAACGCTGGCGCCGTCCAGTTCATCGTTGCATTCAGGAAAGGACCCGCGCGTGATCTACTTTCTACCGCGACCTGCTATTCGTTTACTCTTGCCCAACCGCCTGCTTCCTCCTCCTCCTCCGCGTCCAGCACCTCCGCCACGTCCACCACCACGTCCAAAGCCGCCACGTCCGCCGCGTTTTCCAACACTGCCGCTAAAGTCGTCGGTCGACTCCCGCGTGTTGGACTTTGAGCGTTTCCCAGCCCCACCAAAACCAAATTTCTGGTCCCGGCCCCTGCGGTTCATTTTGGATGACCCGCGACCACCGGGAGTAGCTCCCCGCCCTCGTTTGGCAGGGCGCTCAGAAATCGCGTCCTCGACAGCGATATCAAATGCTTCGTCGTCTTCTGCAGACGGTTTGTCCAGCATATCGCCACGTTCTGCTTGAAAATAAGGAGATTTCGGAGGGACGCAATAATACGCACTTCGTTTGAGGCCCTTGAGGCGCTCCTCCATCTCCTTCTTGCTCCGTTCACGCTCCTTGAGCTTCTCGATTTGCACCTGCTTCCCGAACTTTTTGCCCTCGCGCTCACGGCGTTTATCCTCGCTCTTCTTTATTCCGGCGCGCTCGTCAAGCAGCCGTTGCCGGATGCGCTCCATATGCGAGTCGGACTTGACCATTTCCGCAAAGTAATCCGACGGACGCGTGAATGGGAAATTGTGCTTTGTCGCTAGTGCACGCGCTGCGTTGGCGCCGTGAAGGGCTTGCTTGTAGCTACGAGAATAAGATACAGTTCTTGGCGAAATGTGGAAACGTACAAGGCAAGTTCGCGGTTGAGGTCGTCGTTGACATCGACGTCGATGTTTTGAGGGTAAGATAGGACGAGAGTCTCTGTCCATGGTAGCGAGGGGTCGAGCGCTATCGTGTCCCGTATGCGAGCGAGGGCGGCAGTATTGTCAATTTCGATTTTTTGGCGGGGAACAGCATCAGCGTCGACAGACTCGACTTCGTCCAAAGGAACGTCTTGCTCGTCCTCTTCATCGCCCTCTTCATCGTCGTCTCCACTATCCATGTCCTCTTCATCGACGACTTCTTCGGACTCTGAGCCAGACTCGTCGTTTTGGGGAGGTTCGAATTCTTCGTCCTCTTCAGAATCCTCGTCGTCGTCCCCTGCTGCCAGGCCGAGTTGGGCGCGGTCAAAGTCGTCGAGCCCATCCTCCCCTAGCGCCTGCATGAGTCGTTCCAGTCCGGCCTCGTCGACGCCGCCGTCGTCGCTGTCCTCTTCCTCCGACCCCGAATCTACAACTTCCGCATGCTCATCGGAAGATTGCGCAGACGGAGCCGACGCCTTTTCCTGGGACAATTTGGCCTTCTTCGACGGCCCGGCGACGGGTGCAGCGGCAGCGGCAGCCTTTTTGGCGGACTTTGCCATGATGTCGAGAGTGGAAAAAATTAGTGGATCAAGTCGCGTTTGTCTGGTACGGCGATGGCGCAAAACGCGGGCAGCTCCAAACTCTCCTCGGGCTCCAGCTTCCTTGAATTCAACACTCAAGTTCAGACCGCCGCGCTCAACGCCACTCGCAGCGCGGCGGGGCTTCCTGCGGACATCCAATTTCACCGCTCCATCGACTCGAGCCTCGCAGACGACCTAGACGCGTTTTCTGCCCGCGTTCTGCACTTGACCAACAACCTCCTTTCGCTAGTATCAACGGCGGACTCGTCCCGCAGGAAAGGAAAGGGCAAGCTGCAGTCTCAGGACGATGTAGTCGACGATTTTCATTCACTCCTGGTCGATCCCATAGACCAGCTTCTCGAGCGCACTGTGCGTCCTCTCCTGCCCTCCAGCTCGGTCTCACAGTCATAGGATACTTGCCTCGATGAGTTCCTGGGGCGCAACAAAGCTCCGCAAGTCGCCATAAATCCGAATGCCGTTCGCAAAGCGGCGAGCACAAACAAACACGCCACTCCATCCGGCGGTAAACTCGACGCTGCCGTCCAGCACGCTGCACATCTCGCGAAGCCACAGCTCAGCTTTAAGACCCAAATCGACAATACCAACGATACACCTTGGTATCCCGTCCTGTCGCACAAGTTCAACGCTCAGGTTCCGCTGGGACATGTATTTCGAGACGCTGATGCAGACTATATCGTGTACGTGCCTTCAGCCCGCCATAAACTACTCTAAGCGGTCCAAGACGCCACCCGTATCGCTACGAGATAACTCATATCCAATATCCTCAACGCATGTTCGTTTCTGCGGAACCCATACCCCCGACACCGTTCGAATCGACCTCCGCCGTATGGGTTTCAACGCCTGACACGCTCGAAGCGATGTTGGATGACCTCCGCAAGGCGCAGGAGATCGCGATAGACTTGGAGCACAACAACTACCGCTCGTTTGCGGGAATTGTCTGTTTGATGCAAGTCAGCACACGAACCAACGACTGGATCGTCGATACGCTTGCATTGAGGGACGAATTGGCGACTGGAGCATTGAATGAGGTCTTTACGGATCCCAAAATCGTCAAAGTCGACATCTTTTTCATGGCTAAAATGTCCACTGATTATTTCAGGTCTTCCACGGAGCCGAAAGCGATATTGTCTGGCTACAACAGGACTTCAACTTGTACATCGTCAATCTATTCGACACCTTTCACGCATCCAAGCTGCTGGAGTTTCCGAGGCACGGATTGGCCAATCTTCTCGAGATGTACTGTGACTTCGTGCCCGACAAGCGATATCAACTAGCCGACTGGAGAATTCGGTATGGCTATATTTCTTAGCGCTGAACACAGGCTAACTGTCTCAAAAGCCCGCTCCCAGAGGAAATGCTCAGCTACGCGCGCTCAGATACACATTTCCTGCTCTTTATCTACGATAATCTTCGCAACGCCCTGCTCGACCGCGCCCTTTCTGCCAAGTCGCGATCTCCGTCTCCCTCCGCCTCTACTACGCCTGTCCCAACCGGCAACTGGCCACCTGAACAGAGATTCATCCGGCAGTCGCTGACGCGGTCCGAGGAAACCGCTCTTCGGACGTACGAGAAAGAGTTGTACGATGTTCAGGGTGGTTCCGGTCCCGGCGGGTGGGATGCATTGGCGAAGAAATGGAACAAAGGGGGTCTGGTCGCTGCCGCCGAGACGAGTACTGGGAAGGAGACACTACCAAGAGCGGTTTATCGTTGTGTGCACCATTGGAGGGATACGGTTGCAAGGGAGGAGGACGAGAGTACCAGGTATGTCCATTTCGTGCTGAGGGTAACAGCAACTCTCAACACCCCAGATATGTCCTCCCCAACCACTTTCTCTTCCAAATCGCCGAACGGCCACCGGCGGATATGGCCGCACTGCTCAAAAATTTTACGTCCGTCCCTCCTGTTGTGAGGAAACGCGCAAAGGAGCTGCTCGCGGCCATCCGTGGTTGTGTAACGGCAAATTTAACGACGCCAGCGGCCCCTCCACCCAAACCGGTTGCTGTTCCTCTGGCAGAGAAAGAGGTTACCATGGAGGTTGAGGCGGACGTGCCCATGCTCGCATCGAGTAATCTTTGGACCCCGAGTTCGTATCTGTTATTTGTTACCAACCGATGACCAACAGACCATAGAATCCGCAGCTGTGTGGAGTACGGGAAACTCGTCGTTGTTCGGCGCGTCGCTGTCATCCAAAGCCGCGAAAGGGATTTCATCGAGCTCGAGGACAACCAGCAGCACTTTGTTTGGCGGTAAAAGGGCCTCTAAGGTCTTGACGACCGGGTTTCAAGAGGTCTTGACGCGGATCCATAGTGCACTCGTGGTCATTCCTAGCATGCCTTCGGTACGACTGGCTTCCCGGTCGCGCTACAATCTGACGCAGTTTAGGCAACTCCAACCACTGCTGCCACTGCAACGACGATGGATGACGCGTCGGAGCCCGAGGAGGCAATGCCACTTGAGATTCCCTACGTACCCGCAGCGCACCGGACCACAAAGCCCGCCGCTGAGGTAGTCGACGATTCGATCGTCGTTGTTGGCCAGGCAAGGACCAAAAAGAGGAAACGCGCCAAAACGGACGACGCGGAGACTGCGGAGGAGTCTAAACCTCGCGCATCGAAGAAGTCCTCGCCTACGCCGCAGGCAGAGGAAGGGTTCGACTTTTCCAGCGTTCCGAATATTCTAGACGACGTTCCGAACGACGAGGAGACGCGCGCGAAAAAGAAAAAGAAAGGGAAGAAGGACAGAGGGGAGGCAAAGCCGATGTATGGAGACTTCCCGGCGCCGCCCCCGGGCGTATCGGGAGGTGAAGAGCGGAAACCAGTCGCGTACTTTCAAGTAGCCCTACGGAGACGCGTCAATATGATGGCACGCGTTGAGTGACCACCGCGTTTCTAACAGCCATGTCGTCGAAAGGCAAAGGAAAAGCCGCCAGCCAGTCCACCGGGAATGCCACTATTACGAACTTCTTCTCGCGCGGCCCCAGCCAGTCTACACCGAAAACCACTGCCGCAAAGAAGGAGGTCATCGACCTCATTAGTGCGTCGTCTGCTGAGTAGGAAGAATGAGGAAAGCTAATGCCGCGCAGGCGACGACGACGACAAGATGAAGGTCGATGAGGAGGCCTCCAAAAAGCGCAAAAAGGCCGTGGCACTCTTGTCCAGTGATTCAGAGGAGGAAAAGTCGCCACCAAAGAAGAAGCCCGCTCCGACGCCTGCGCCCGCTGCAGCCAAGCCCAAGCCAGCAGCAGCAAAGCCGAAACCGCGTCCATCGAAAACCGCAGAGTCGAGTGACGATGAGGATGCTGCCCCGGTCAAGTCTGTCTCGCGGAAACGCGTTGTCGTCGAGTCTGACTCGGATGACGACAAGCCAGTCAAGAAGAAGGCTTCAACGAGCAAGCTCAAGCCGCGCGTCTCCAAACCATGGGACGATGACTTTGTGGTTGACGACGATGAGGATGAGGACGATGTCAAACCGAAGAAGAGTGCGCCGAAAGTGGGGTCTTCCAAAGCAGCGGAGAAGGAGGACAAACCTAAATTCAAGTGCGTCGTATTTCCAGCGACCCAAGAAAGTTTCTTATACGCCGTAGCTGGGCCGCAGCACGGGCGGCGAAACAAGCGGGACCGCGCGCGCCGGGCTCCAAGGCAATTCCAGACGGAGCACCGGATTGTTTGGCTGGGCTCTCATTCGTGTTTACGGGAGAACTGAGCAGTTTCTCTCGCGACGAGGCCGTTGAAACCGCGAAACGTTACGGCGGGTACGCACTCTGTCGAGTCCGGCTTCGATCACCTTAGACAAACATCACAGACGCGTCGTCGGCCAGCCTTCTGGTAAAACCGACTATGTCGTCCTCGGCGAAGGGGCCGGTCCATCCAAACTCAACGCAATAAAGAAACACGGCCTCAAAACTCTCGACGAGGATGAGTTTTTGAAGCTCATTGGTACGCGTAAAGGGTCGGGCAAAGTGGACGAGAAGACTGCTAAGAAGCTGGAGAAGGAGAAAAAAGAAATGGAGGCCGCAGCGAAGGAGATGGAGAAACGCGAGAAGAAGAAGCAGAAAGAGGCTGGAGGATCGGCGGTGGACCCGTCCTCGCAGCTGTGGACAACGCGCTACGCTCCGCAGAACCTGAAGGAGATTTGCGGCAACAAATCGCAAGTGGAAAAGCTGCAACAGTGGCTGAGAGACTGGTAGATACCGGCCAGACTATGCGAATCGGTTCGCTAATGCTCTTCCTAGGCCGACCAGCCTCAAATCCAATTTCACAAAGCCCGGCAAGAACGCCATGAACGTATATCGCGCCGTACTAATCACCGGACCACCCGGGATTGGAAAGACGACCAGCGCGCATATGGTTGCGCGTCTCGAGGGCTTCACGCCAATCGAGCTCAACGCCAGTGATGCGCGCAGCAAGAAACTTGTCGAGGTACGCGTATCGGGTTCGGTTTGCAACGAGCTAAGTGTAGTTCAGAATGGCATGAACATCAACAACAAATCGTTGGATGGGTACATTCATGGCGCTCGGGTATGTCACGAACGACCTTGCATGCTCCCACTCATTAGGCCATCTAGGAAACCGACGGCGTGATGATTACCGACCGTACCTGCCTCATTATGGACGAAGTCGACGGAATGTCTGCTGGAGATCGTGGAGGTGTCGGTGCTCTGAACGCCCTGATTAAGAAGAGCAAGGTTTGCGGTTTATCTTGGTCTAAACTGGCCACAAATCAACATTTCTAGGTTCCCATTATTTGCATCGCCAACGACCGCGGCGCGCAGAAACTGAAGCCACTCCAAGGCACAACGTTCAATATGCCCTTCAGTCGACCGCAGGCCAACCAGATCCGGTCGAGACTGATGTCGATTATGTTCAAGTGAGTTTGACAAGTCTGTCCGTGCAGTCGAAGTTCATCGTCTCTCAGAGAGAAGATGAGCATCCCTGCGAACGTCCTCGACCAGCTTGTCGCTGGCGCGCAATCCGACATCCGCCAAGTTCTCAACATGCTGTCGACCTGGCGGTTGTCAAATACCAAGATGACCTTTGACGAAGGGAAGGAGCTGTACGTCCGATTGGTTGGCCACCAGGAAGCATCCTCTCATATCGTTCTCAGCGCAGCAATGAACGAGAAATACACAATAATGAGTCCGTTCGACATTACCTCCAAAGTTCTCGGACCGTACATGTTCTCTGCGACTGCGCGCGAGACGCTCGGAGAGAAGATGGAGATGTACTTTCAAGATCATTCGTTTGTGCCGCTTTTCATCCAAGTTTGGCGATTTCATTGTTTGTTGTAACGTATTCTCAATCACAATCGCGTAGGAGAACTACCTCAAAACGGAACCCGCGCGTTTGCGCAACTACGCCGGCCCTCCAAAACAGCTCAAACAACTCGAACTCATGGAACGTGCAGCGGCGTCAATATCCGATGGCGACCTCGTTGACGCCATGATACATGGGTAGGCTGCCTTGACTATTTCTTGCGGCACCATCTAACTAAACGGGCGTAGCCCCGAACAACATTGGGCCCTCATGCCTCTGCATGCTGTCTGCTCCACCGTCCGCCCCGCCTCGTTCATCTACGGACAGGGAGCACACTACGGCGGCCCCAATGCGATGTCCTTCCCGCAATGGCTCGGGCAGAACTCGAAGCAGGGCAAGCTCGGCCGGCAGCTGACAGACGTGCAAGTGCGCATGCGCTTGAAGATCTCGGCGGACAGGAACGAGATACGGCAGTCCTACATCCCGGCTTTGTTCCCCCACATCATAACCCCGCTCATGGAGGATGGCACGGTTTGTGTTTTGCTCTGTTTCCTTTTAGACTGTTGACGTGTTTGGACGACAGAGCGCCGTAGATGGTGTTATTGAGAAGATGGACGAGTATTACCTCACCAAGGAGGACTGGGACGCCATTGTCGAGTTGGGTGTCGATGAACGCAAAGACGAGCTCGTGCTCAAGAAGATTGCGACCGCAACCAAGACCTCGTTAACGAAAAGGTGCGTTGTTTTGACGAGTTCGCGTTTTGGCTGATTTTCGGGTTCAGGTACAACGCCTCGGAGCATCCGATTCCTTTCCACAAGGCGATAGACCTCGGAAAGGCACCCAAGAAACTTGCTGCGAGTGGGCCGGCACCGGATATCGAAGACGCATTCGTAGGTGCAATTTTCAAGCCTGGCTTCAAATGTTCACCTGTTCTAGCTCGACGACGTTGTGGAGGAGGCATCGGAGGACGAGAAGCCTGCAAAGGACGGAGACGAACTCAGCAAGGACAAGCTCATCAAGGCACCGAAGAAGAAAAGGCGCGGCTGCTGGTGCGGAGAAAGGGAAGGGCAAAGCAAAGGCGGCGCCGACAAAGGCGAAACCGAAGAAGAGCAAGTAGCCTGTTTTTTGGGGTCGTTTCGCATTCTGCCGCATTCTGTACTTGATATGCATTTTTTTGTCGATTGTCGGTGTGTTCTGCTGTCCGGTATCGTACACGTCTCGTCCGCCTCTGCGTGCTACCAAATGCCGAAAAATATCTTCCACCATGGCCGTTTTATGCCCTGCGCGCTCTTCTCCATCCCCTCGACCAAGCGCGCGTAATGTTGCGGCGCCGACGCGGGATTGAGGATCTTTTCCGAGAGCGGGTACTGTCCTGCGTCACCCTCGGAGCCTAATAGGATGTGTAAAAGGAAGACGCACGCGTTTTTGGGTCTCGTTCCGTTCTAATATCTGCGCTGCGCGTACGGCTTCTGGGGTGAGCCGCGGGTGTGTTGCGAGGGATTTGAGGAAGGTGGAGAGTTGTATGTGAGGGCGGAAGGGATCGGTGGGGCAGGCAGCGGCGATTCGCGTGAGTTCGGAGGCGAGCTTGGCCTTTGTGGAAGACATGGTCGTGTTTTTGGAAGAGCTGAGTTGACGCGGTCACCATGTTGACAACAGGACGCGTTCATTGCGCGTTCAGTGCTCAGCGCTCAGCATTTACCAAGGGCAAGTGCAGTTTCACAACCGAAAATTGTGCCTTCAAGAGGTATTCATGAACAAGCCGGTGTTGAAGCGTTCGTACAGAAAGTCTTCCCTCCGCCGCCATATCGGCTTTCACAGGCAATACCCCACCGGTCTTCCTGCCGACGACCGACACACGGCCGCTCAGTGGCGCATGTGCATATCATAGCTGGCTTCAACGTGTCCGAAGAACCGAAGCCCACCCGAAGTCTCTGGTGCCTTTGGAACTCAGCCAGGTGTCCGATTCTCGGCCGCCGCTTCTCACAGAAAATCTGGTGGGGCTCCACACTTTCAGATGTTCATCAACCCACGGACGTATTGGGCGGTAAGGACAATAAGCCTTTGTCGATCGACAAAGCAAGCTGGGTATAAAGATTGCTCCATCGTTTGACTTTCCTGTTTCCGCCCCCCATGTTATGCACCTTTCCTGCTCATCGCCTGCGACTGTAGCCACTTGTCCAACCCGCTTATCCGGCGTATCAGGGCCGCCCACTGACCGTGGAACCATTTACGTGACACCTCCGCTCGAAAACCACTTTGCAGCTGCCTCGAGGCTGGTATTTTCACTCTTTGGCGCCTCTATTGCACCCAGCGAACCCCTCGACGTCGCCGGACGTCCGTCGTCGTCGCAGCGGACAAGTCGTCGCCGTCGTCGTGCCTCGTGTTGGTTCCTCATCACTCACGCGGCAGCGATGCGAAATCCGTTTTAGGCGAAGAATCCTTTTTGGGCGCTGCGTTTGTTAGCTGTCAGGAATGAGCTCTGTGGCCAGCCCTCATAAGCGCGCCTCGCCTGCTCACCTGCTTGCTTCGCTCCGCCATCCCGAGGTTGCCCTACCCCCCGCCCGCGTCCCCTCCTCCATCTGCCTTTGCTATGTCCTACTACTATAGCGGTGCTCCCGACTGGGTTTTTCAGACCTTCGCCTTCGTTGGCTTCGTCCTGAGCTTCATTCCCTTGCCCTGGCATTTGGAGGGTAGGCGGCTTTTTTTTTTCCCTAATCCGCCTCTTCTGACACTTTACAGCGTACAATGTGGCGACATGCGCCTACATGATCTGGACTGGGCTGGCCTGCCTCGTCCTCTTCATCAACTCCATCGTGTGGCAAGGCAATATGCTCGATATGGCGCCCACCTGGTGCGATATTTCGACGCATTTCCTCAACGGTTTCAACCTCGCGATCCCGGCCACCTCCCTCTGCATCAACCGGCGTTTGTACCAGATCGCGTCGGTGCGCACCGTCACCAAGACCAAGACTCAGCAGCGTCGCGAAATTATCGTCGACCTGCTCATCAGCGTCGGGCTGCCGGTGCTGCAGATCCCGCTGCGTACGTCGCGACTTGTGCTTCCGCCATACGTTGCTAACATTACGGATGCAGAATACATTGTCCAGGGTCATCGCTACAACATCTTCGAGGACATCGGCTGCCTGGGCACTACGTACGAGAACCCGCTCTCGATCGTCCTCTGGCACCTGCCGCCCATCCTCGTCGGCTGCGTCTCCGCCATCTACTGCGTCCTGTCTATCCGCGGCTTCTACGCGTCCCGCAAGCAGTTCAAGGAGCTCCTCGCGTCGGGGAACAACAACCTCAACCTAAACCGTTACCTGCGGCTCATGGCGCTCGCCTCGATCGACCTCATCTTCAACATTCCCCTCGGCATATGGGTCCTGTACACCAACGTCAACGTCGTCGGCCTCAGTCCGTGGCGTTCGTGGGCGGACACCCACTCCAACTTTTCGCGCGTCGTTCAAGTGCCCGCGTTCTTCTGGCGTCGCGACCCGATGTCTGTCGCGAGCCTGGAGACGATGCGTTGGGCGACCATCTTCTGCGCGTTTGTGTTTTGGGGCTTCTTCGGCTTTGCGTCGGAGGCGCGCAAGAACTACCGTCTGGCATACTACAAGGTTGCGAGCAAGCTCGGCCTGTCAACGAGTGCGACATTGGGGGCGTCTGGCAACACTTGGTCCGCGAACGGGTTCGTTTTTTTAGCGCGTTTTTTTTCAGAACTGTGCTCATCTCCGACGCAGAATGTCCTCAAAAGGGAACCCTGCCTCCCTTCCCTCCTTCGTGCGCAGGCCGAGCACGCGCAAGCGCGACTCGCTCGATTCGCTGTCTTCCGCCGAGGTCGACAGGCTATCCTACCACGGCGGCAAGGAGAAGACGCTCCCGTTTGGCGGCAACGCGGGCGACTACACTCAGAGCAAGTCCTTCGCAGGGCTGTCTCTCCAGGACGTAGGCAACCTCCTGCCTGCACCAGACTACAAGTCCGAGATCGGCGTCTCCCCCGTCGAGTCGTCCGAGTCGGGCAGCTCGTTCCGCGGAGACGCGTCGGATGCGGGATCGGTGGTGCTACCCGCTGCACCGGCACCGGCGCATGTACACAACCCGCGCGACATCGTCTAGACGCGCGCTCGAACCTTCCTTCCCGCCCGCGCCGGCCCACCAAAACTACTGTATCTATAGTCGCTCTCGCGTTGCTCCTCGACACTCATTTACTCTCAGTTATACCTCTTTATGCTTGGTGTTCTGTTTGTGTACGAGCTTGTATTACCAGACGTAGGTAGGTAAACATCGGAATAAATCCCGTTTAGAAGTAAAGTTGCGTGGATCACCGAAAAGAGCTCTACGGCAGAGTGCCAAAACAGACAAGGAGAAATTGATTGGTACTAATGGACCTGGAACCGCCAAGGCGCTATGGACATTGGACTGCAGGTACTTCAGTGGCGGTAGAGCGCCATCGACTCTATGCGGAAGCCTGGGCAGCAATATGGTCGGTCTCCCATGACCATATTCAGCAATAGTCTAGAAAAGAGAAACCGAAAGCGTTCTGCGACCATGTTCTAGAAACAAATTCTACACAGACTTCTCACGACTCACAGGCGAGGATAAAAGGCGACGCCGCCTCAGTAATTTTCTTCACTCTGAGCTTTCTGTCCGCTATGGTTCGTAAAAGCTCCCAGAAAACCAAGCAGAGTCTGCGCAAAGCGATTAAGAATCCGGGCATCAAGGCCCGCTATGCAGCATGGAAGCGGAGGCAGACTTTGCGCGTCTGCGCTTACGTGCCTGAGTTCCAGCACCCCAGAGGAACGGACATACGTAGTGTACCTGCAAATCCAAAGTATTGTCATTCACGTTGTACGCAGACTCACACGGCCACCGGTGCTAAATCAGTTTTCAAGTTAAACCAGCTCGACCTATCGACACTCCCATTCCAACGAGCGTACAGCAACCGCCGGAAGTGGAACATCATGCACCTCTTTGATGGGGTCCAGCTTGAGCGGTTGGCCAGGGAGAAATATGCGGTGCTCCAGAAAGAGTTCAAGCGCGGTAAGCGAGTCTCACATGAGCTGGCGGCAAAGGCCAGGGCCAAGGAAGCTGCGAAAAGAATTGCAGCTGCAGGACAGGCTTTTGACAGTTTTGCTTGACCTAACCAAGCCTTGTGTCTTGAATTTGGTTCCGAGTTTTGTGGATAAACTAGCACGGAGCAGTAGGCCGTGCACGAGCTTATAAGGATAAGAGCAGGTTTATATATGGGAACCATCTTTGTGTAGGCCAATTTGGTGAGTGAGTAAGCGGACTTTAAAGGGATTCGCAACCAGGCTGTAGACAAAGGGGAGCCTGATCAGCATCACATCCTAAAATGGTAAACCGACACCCACTTATGGAAAACTCACCATCCGTCAACTGCAGCTCAGTCCAAAACTCAGCTGATGATATCCTGTGCATTCCAACCGATTGCAGGTATTCGACCAACTATCTTGTCTTCGAAGACGGACTCTGTATAGATGACACTCCTCGTTAGCCTCCCGGGGCTGGGTGATCTCCACACTCAAGAGAGGACAAGTATAGAGCAAAGGGAGTGCTCCCATTGTTTCATCCGCTGCGACGAGCAACATTGTGCAGTGCGGCCCGCTCCCCGGTCATACCCTCAATCCCCTTCTACGTGGGCACATTTTTTTATTAGACCCGGTATCGGTGACCTTTGGGTGCAGCACTGCGCCGGTTTGCCATAATTCTGCAACCCCTTCTCAAGCTTACTTACAACTGTAGCCTGCTTCATATCAATTACGGTATAACGGAAATAATTGAGGGTTACATGATGGTATGGACATTCTCAACGCGGGCATTTTCCATTGGGACCGCATAATTCCAGGCTCATTAGAGCTTATTAGATTCCCTGAAATATGAGTTTGAATAACATAGGATGCTCCAAAGCAATTGAGTAGCCATTCACCTTGTGCAAAGAAAAACAAAAATCGCAGCATCTAATAAGCTCTATTACCCATGTCCGTGGAGACCCAAGTCCCGATTTGGGCATGGGTCCGCACCCGAGCATGGTACGAATCTTACCGTTGATGTCCGATCGCATCCGTAGTCCTCCTAGTCGTGGACGATTCAAGCTCGCATTTTGACGCTTTCCTTCCGCAGGTTAAACGCGGACTCGAATGTAAAATATTAAGGACTCGGTGGAGCAGGACTCAGGGGAGAGAAAGTGTATGAGCTGATGGATGGATGGACGACGACGACGCGTCGGGACTCAGGAGACGAGAATTCGGATTAGCTGCATAATTCTGACCAAGATATGAGGTACTGAGTAGTCGCAACCCTCCACCTATTCGAGATTCGAGGCCGGGGCAGGTCGGTCGCATGGTTGGTAGCCAGGCCAACGCCGTCCGCATCGACCAGCACTCCACTAGTATCGGCGGACCGGCATATCATACATACGCGTCAGCTTGGGGGCGGCGGACGCGCCAGGACCTGGCCCGCAGATCTTCAGCTGGCCAGCCGAGCGTCGACGCGTCGTCTATTTGAAACTTGTGAGCGCTCTGGACATAAAGAAAGCGGAGTGTAGCAGGCGCACCTTTGCCCATCCCGCTCCAACACCCACATTTCCGTCACTCCACAGTCCATCCCGCGCACTCTGCGAGGTCGACAGCTTGAGACTGAGCAGCAAACCAGAAATTCCATCAGCCACAGAGTCGGGAGCGGGTAGCGACAGATACATACAGTGAAGACGTGCCGGAGGTATATAGCGTGGACCCGCCCCTACGTCCAGTAGCAGAAACGTGTCATTTGGACGAAAATTGACCTAGATAATGCGAGGAGGAGGTGGCGTGTTTGTGAGTTGGTTGAGGGATCAAAAATGTCGTCAAAAACGGCGGGTTTTGCGAGGCGGATTGGTGCAGAAGATGCGCGAATAAAAGATGAAGTTGTGGAGGGATTGGCGGGATGTGGAGGCGACGGTCGAGTCGCGGCTTGACGCAAATGAAGAGCTAATAGCGCTTGGTCAGCAGCCGAAAGATGCCGCGATGGGCCATCGCGGTCCAGAGCCAAACTTGAAAGATTACTGGCTGCGTCCCATGTCCAAATGAGGAGTTTCCTCCGAATGGACATGGGACAAGCGGATCTTCGGGATTACGCATTTGGACATGGGCGACCGAACAGCGATTCCGCTGTATCTCGACAATCCGGGCACATATTAGCTTGAAATAAAGTGCAGAATGCAGCTAGTAAGTCTAGATATCTTCCTATAGTTCTCCCTTTTCTCTCCTTTCTTTTCTTCTTTTCCTTTCTTTTTTTCTTTCCTTCTCCACAGACATGGGACATGGGCCACATTAGCCATTGATTGAAACCGGACAAGAACGACAGACTTGAGATTCGGCTGCTTGTTGCGGATGCGTGCAAGTTGTAGACTTGTCCCCAGCGGTTCGAGGTCGCGATATGGCGGGCTGCGCAAGGGGATCGTAGCCCCGAGGATCGAGTTCACAAGCGAAGAACGCGAGCTCATCAGCTGTGATGAACGTCAGTGAAGGTCCACGAGTCGGAACTAGCACCATACACGCCGCGCGTTATTGACTTCGGGAAAGTTGTGAAGGAGACGAGAAACCTTGGATTGGAGTTAACAGGACAGAAGGGGCATAAACGAGGAAGAAGAAAACAATGTTAAATGGAAGACGAACGTACGGGATGCTTGCTGGGAGAGTCGGTGCGCCGACGCGTCTCTTCCAAGAAACCTTCAATGCGCTTCTGCTCCCGCGCCTCTGGAAAACGTGTTGCAGCATCTCCGCCAAGCGAGGGCGCCAGCGCGGAACGAACGGCACCGAGTTCGCGCTCGAGATCGGTGTTTTCGTCCTTAAGACGTTGCTGGTTGGCCTCGTAGCCATCGCGGCCTTCAAAGCATGGCGTGGCCACTTCATACGAATTGCGAGGGTCCGCGACCTGAAGAGAAGATGAGCAAAGGAGGAACGGACCTGTTGGTAGAAAAACGAACCATCTCCGCTTTGGTTTGATCCAGCGCGCTCGTCACGTCTGCGTTCACCTACAACTGGATCAGGGTCAATAGAGGACGACGGGGAATCGCGTTACCGGCAGCTCTTCCGCCTTCTCAGCACACTCATCAGGCTTCTCGGGGATCCAGGACATCGTGGAAGCGGCGCGAACGGCGTATGCGGCCAAGAGCTGGGCAGCATTTCCGTCCTGCGGACGCTGCCGCTGCATCTCGAAGCTTTGGTCCCGTATGTCGGCAATCTAAAGATGATGAGAGAGTGAAGACAAAGCGGAAGAACGACGCACGATTCGGTACAAACGCGTAATCTCGGCGTTGGTTATGTCCAGTGCGGCCATGGCATCAAGCTTGAGGTCCACAAGCAGTGTGGCTGCTTGCTTGATTTCAGCCTGGCAAAAGTGTTAAGCTAGAATAAGCCACGGATTGAGCGCACAATTGTGGCTTCGTGACCACGAAGCAACACTAGGATTCCATCGATAATGTCTCCGATGCGGGCCGAAGGAGATGTCTAGAGGGTAGTATGAGCACAAAGAGATGAGCAGCAAAGAACACGTGCCGCCAACTCTGTCGAGACGAAAAGCTCGCTCTCGGTCGCGACTTGAGTGTTGCCGGCGTTCAGTTCCGAGTCGCTGCTCTGGGTAGCAGCGGCGACACGGCTTTGGAGTTGGTTGTTGTAGATGGACGAGCCAAAAAGGGGAGGGCCTAGAGGGCCAGCGATGTCCTTGTCGTACTCGAAGCGACGAGTAGCGCCCTGAACAGTCGTGATGAGCCCCAGGGAAATAATGAGAACGGGAGAACGTACGTTGCCAGTAGCGGAGCGTCTCCCAATGTCTTCTTCGCGGTCGGGAGAGTCATGAACATATTTGGAGAAGTCGGGGAGTTCGTCGTTCTCAACTTCGGCAGGGAGGTACTCGACGTCGATGGGGCTAACTGGCGCCGTGCTGATATTCGAGTGGGGATGAAGACTCTGACAGTTGAGGAGGAAGTCCTTGTCGAGTTCGTTCTGCTCGCCCGCAATGAGCGATGGTAGCGAGAAAGTGTACGAAGGAAGTACCTCGTCGTCGACACCGAAACGGCGACTTTGAAGAGGGTCGTTGCGGGCGGGCGACACGACAGCGTCCAGAGATGGAGTATTGAGAGGGGAACGCGATGTAGAACGAAGGAAGGACTGGACAACCGATTCTACGGTCAGTAAATAAAGGCGTGGATGCTGTTCACGCACTAGAGGCGTCCGAGGTGTATGAGGAAGAAGGAGAAGATGCCCTTTGGGAGTCTGGGACCGACGGTGAGCGCGGCGAGATTACGGATAGCGAGAACGCCTAGCGACACGCACCATGAGGGAGAGTCTGGCGGGGGAGTGGAGGAGCAGAGTACGGGACGGCGTCGTCGGAGACCCGCTCAAGACAGAGGAACGTTTACGGGACGGTGTCGAGAACATGGTAGCGGTGAATGAGACTGCGAGAGGGGGTTTGGGGGAGGTCGGGTTTTTATACTGGGACGGGTCCGTCAGCCACAACGAGGAGTGCAACTCCGAGTACCATTGGGCGCTAGTTGCGAACGAGCGCGTAAAACATTGCGTTTTATCGCGTATTGGAGATGGCAGAGGACAGTCTGGGACATGGTGCTCGTCGAGGTGGTGGTAAGAGAACAAGGGTTGGTTATCATCACCGCCGAGGAAAAATGTTGGCTTGAATATTCGTCGCGACTTGAATCACCCAATATTCGTCGCGGACGTGCTGGAGGAGCTATGAGCACCATCCCGACCGTCTGGAGGATACCTCCAACTAGAGTGTGTCTGGTTCGAAGTACGGAGATATCACCTTGCTTCTCACCATAATTAGTGTCAATGGCGGACCGTACCCCACCGCGTCGCCGTCGAACGGACGACCCATCGTCGCCGTCCAAGACCATCAAAGAACCTGGCCTGCGCAAGCGTCAGGACGAGTGGGCTACACAGGTCCAAGCGGCTCGATGGCCAGTCGATGCTAATTTCGTCCATCCGCCCTCGGTTTGGGTGCGTCCTTGGCTCTCTCTGTCTACCATCGTCGTGTCTACATCATCCGCAGACTGTCTACCAAGGCAAGGCGCAAAAGGATTACAAGCTCAGCGTCTTCGAGCTTTTGACGCTTCCGTACGAGGTTCGGGAGCACGACGAGCCGGGAGAGGGAGAGGAACCGCGCCCAGACTATTACAATGCAATGAAGCTATACGACCGGAAGGACCTTTTGGGGCTCGCAAGAATGAAGGCAGAAGCACTGCAGAGAGCGACGTTCCAAGCGGAGGGCTGGATTTATGATACTACAACTGCGCAAGCGGTCCGGCGTGTTGGGATTCAGCGTCGCAGAGCCAATTGGTACGTCGTATTCGCCGTATGTTCTCGCGAAGAACTCAACCGCTCACAGAGAGATACCCTCATCTTGAATGCGCCTGTAACACCATAATCGATAATAATGTGTCAACATTTCATGCTTTTCGTCTTCTACAACAGTGAATACAAAGTCCAGAGCGCGCGATCCAACCGAAAATACAGGTCAAGCATCGTAGCCAGGCGGTGCATCAGCTGGAACGGTCCTTACACCGGCTGACGATGTCGAGCCTCCCTCGTCGGGAGCGGTGTACAGTGCTACACGCAATAGAGTAAGTAGGAAACAATGAGGGGAGTCGGTGGACGCACGCAAGCCCTCGACGTTCTCTGCCTCCTGGCGCTTCATATAGATTGCCCGCTCGCGCGTCTTCTCCAAGATCGCAACAAATGAAAACATCGGCGCATTCTGGAACCGTATCTCGGCGGACGTTAGCAGACGAGAACACGGAGGCTCTCTAGAAGTATACCTCGGCGGACGTGCCGACTGTAAGCCCGCCGTCCGGTGCGGGCTTCAGCTCAAACGACAAGTAGTTACTTCCGAACGTCGGTTGGTGAAAGTTGGAGGTGAGTATCGACGGTAGCGGAACTACGGGCGGTCAGGCCGCCAATGTAGAGGGAATGTCGAGGGCGACAGACCAGAGAGCGACTCGAACGTAGCGTCTGTCGCACTCGTAAAGATGAACTAGCAGTTGCGTGGGTGGTCGTATGAGATCGACGCGAGATATGGCGCACCCGCATGTCCGTAACCTCGACGCGACCCACGGCCTTGAGAGTCTTGGAGCCGCCAGAGCCGCCTGAAGTTGCATCGGCTGCCGGTGGAGCATCGGGGATGCGGAGGATGCACTCGACGCCGGAAGCGACGGAGGTGATTGTAAGCTCGTTGGGCAACGGGACTGGCGTCCGGTCTGGAGAGAGCATTGCCCAGTTCAAGGCCATGTTTGCGCAGTGAGGATCGAGTACAAGTCTGAGCAGCCACCTGACAAAGCATTCGATGCTTGTCTTCTCCCTTCTCGTTCTCGTGTTCGCCAGTCTTGCAGCCGCTACAAACGAGCACATAGTCGGCGACTTCTTCAAAGGCTCTTCTAACCACACAAATAACTGGGCAGTTCTCGTATGCTCGTCCCGCTACTGGTTCAATTATCGCGTGCGGTCGTAGTATTTGTTTCCCCAACTGCTCACTCTTCTCCCTCAGCATATGGCGAACGCGTTGGGAATGTCCGTTCGCGACTACCCTTGATGCTCCCCTCTAATTTTGCCAAGGTACCGCACCGTTAAACGGCTAGGCATTCCCGACTCGAACATAATACTCATGCTGGCCGATGACGCTGCATGCAACGCTCGCAACCGCTTCCCGGGCACCGTTTACGCCGAACCTGGACGCGTCCTCGATCTCTACGGCTCCAACATTGAAGTCGACTACCGCGGCTACGAAGTAACCGTGGAGAACTTCCTCCGTGTCCTCACTGGTCGCCACGAGCCCTCCGTTCCTCGCTCAAAACGTCTCCTCACCGACGCCAACTCAAACGTCTTTGTGTATATGACCGGCCATGGTGGAAACGAGTTCCTCAAATTCCAGGATAACGAGGAAATCAGCGCATTCGACATTGCGGATGCGTTCGAGCAGATGTACCAGAAGAACCGCTATAACGAGATCTTCTTCATGATCGACACTTGCCAGGCGAACACCATGTACACCAAGTTCTACTCGCCCAATATTCTGGCGACGGGCTCGTCGGAAATCGACCAAAGCTCGTACTCGGTGCGTAGAAACCTTGTTCGATTCTTTGTTACTTACATCCATTCCAGTATGAGAACGACGCTGACATTGGCGTTTCCGTCATCGACCGCTATACCCACTACGTCCTTGAATACTTTGAAAGTATCAACAAGACTTCTACCAACTCTTTGGCCGACCTTGTACGTCTTTCTCTTTCTTTCGCCACTCTCAGCTAACTATACCCCGAGTTTGCTACATACGACCGCGACAAGTTCAATTCAGACGCGGGGGTCCGCTCCGATCTGTTCAAACGCCCACTCAACGAGGCTCGCATAACCGACTTCCTCGGCGGCGTCGCACACGCAGAGGTAGTCGATACGAATGAGCCCGCAGAGGAGAGCATACAATGGCCCACCGAGTCCGAGCCCATCGAGACATCCAGCTATGTTGAGCAGATTCGGAGGACCGCTGCGAACAAGACTGCACCTGTCAGGACACGGACGCAGTGGAGCAGCGATACGCAAACGGGTGGCTGGAAGAGCGCGAGGGCGTGGGGCGGGGTCGTCCTGCTCGCGGGACTGGTTGCTTGGGCTGGGGCGAGGAAGTAGATTTTGGTGGCGTTGATGTACGACTATGGTGAATTATCCGCAGGACATTAAATCCGTTCTTTCGGCGCAACTTCCCGTCTTTGTGTTGACCTGAGGGATACTGAAAGGTGAGCACTATGCTGCTCTTTGGAAACTGCCATTATCGTGTCCTCGAATGCGCTTCTCTTTATGTGTTCATCGGTACCGGTTCTCGAAACACCACCATCGAAGCACCCGCTTCTTCGTGAGGGACGTCCGACGTTCGAGTTCTATCGCACCATTGCTTCGATCAAGTCCAGGTCTATGAAAGACATGTACTACTGGTGCGTGAAAACCAGCTGCCGTTGAGCTGCCGCCGCTCTCAGCTCGAAATTCGACGGCTGGTGTCCATCTCGCAAGACTCATTCTCTCATGTCGTCGGCGTCCTTATCGCACAAACGAAGGCTCTAAGTGGAGACGACACACATTTGGAAAGTGCACAGTATGCGGTTACCCTTCCTCTACTCCAGGCACATTTTAATACCCGCGGTCGCTCACAGGCATGGAGCCGAACTCTCGACGGCAAGATCTCCGGTGCGTGGCCCAATCTTAAGCATGTGCCGAGTACCCGAAGCGATCGAGATGGCGGTGTGCTCGTTTTGAAGGAATTTCGGAACCCTGAGTGTGGAACTGCGATCTGGACGCGGCGACTCTGCGAGGCGCGGGTTTGTCACTCGTGTCACATCTTGACAACAAAAGGCGCGTCGCGGGACAAAGACGCTGCGGTACCATTACTAGGTTCCCGGTGTCCTGTCGCCACAAGGCACACTCTGGACGCCTTTCCGCGGGAACAGCGTGCGTGGATGGCTATTGGGCTGATGTCGTCCCCGATTCCTCGCGTGTGATGGAAGAAAGAGTCCGCTACGTCCGCCGGCGACAAATGACCAGTGGGCACTATTCAGAAGATTCGCAGGGGCTCTCCGAAGGTTTTGCCGGCAGATCGTTTGCAGTATAGCGGCAACTACGGGACGGGCCTCGGGGGGTCGATCCTTGGCACCTCCCGCTAATGAATTCCGTTGGTTTGACATGAGGGCTTCTGCCCCAACATTAGGTCTGGCTCGGAGGAGGTTCCGCGGAGTGTATCGCGACAAGACGCCTGTGTGGGCATATGATACGAGGGTGATTCAGGGCGGGCATGGAGATGATGTTATTCTTGAGTCCGAAGTTTCTGTCAGTCTCCAGCACAATCAAGATTCGCAGCCTGCTGGCCCAGATATAAGACGGCTGGAAGCTGCCAGAGTCATGTTTTTGCTTTTCAGCTCCCCGCGATGTCGATTGTCTGCTTGTCCTTGTTTGTTCCCAAGGCTCTTGAAGTCTTCTTCCATCACCGTCCCGCTCACTGTCCCCCGCGTCGCTCCCCCCATTCCCCACCACTTCTTCGACACACAGGCGCATTCACTCGCGGGTCTCGAGGCCCGTTGTGCGTGATACGTGTTTCGAATCATCACCCGTCGTCCCTCCCAACGACCGCTCCAACTCCAGGCATATCATATCTTGCCGAAGAATAAACGCATGAATATATGGCCGCAACCGCAATGAAGAAAGAGAAGAACGCCACAGCAAAGAAACATTCAGAATCCGAGGACCGCTCGTCGAGTCTCTCACCAGAACCCGCACCGGGCTCACGCCAGTCCACACCGCTGAGCGAACTCTCCCCACCACCGGACGACGACGACGAGGATGATACAAAGCAAGAGGGCAAGGACGCGGACGGCGAGGACAAGTCGAAGGGGCCGCCACAACGAGACGCGCCCCTCTTAGATCAAAGTCAGCCCAAAGCCTCTGCATCCCCAGTCGCAACCCCAGCACCAGGCGGACAACTACCCGACCCCACTGTCAAGCCAAAGTTCGTACTCGAGTTAAACGAGGAGCTGTTAAAGTGCGTGCTTGTGCTTTTTCGCACACAAATACGACCTCTCAACAATCCCCTTCTAGAGCCCTTATCGAGCTACAGAACCGCAAAACTCCCTACACCGACCTCTTATACAGGGCGTGAGTCCATTCTCAACTTACAAATCTCTAATGGGCACCAAATTGCCGCCATAGATATGGTGCCCGAGTCGAATCCAACCTCGCTTGGGCTGCCCGCGTCGCCGACCCCAACACTGCCAAGTTCAATTTTAGTCTCCCCATGATGGAAGCGCCTCCCCCGATCGACCTCTATTCCACCGAGCGCATCCAGGAAATGTATGCGCAGCTTCCGACCATGTTCGCAACGGACATCGCCCGTTCCCAATCGGGCTCCAACGCACTCAAGAGGGAGCGTCCAGAGGAGCTCCCTATGGACGGGATGAACAAGCGGAGAGACACTGGCGAAAGCAAGGTCATGACACCCGACGGTGCTAGCGCGGAGCTCGCGGGTCCTATGGGCGGCCTTGGTGCTGGGAGCGGGATGCTGCCGCGGCCGAATGGAACCGCAACGCCTCCCCCGACACAATCCTCTCCGCAGAATCCCGGCATGGGCATGCAACCTCAGCAGCAGCACACTATGATGAACCAGGCGATCCAAATGCGCCAGCAGCAGCAACAGCAGCAGCAGCAACAACTCTTGATGCAGCGTCAGATGTCCCCACCGTCTGCTGGTGTAGGTGGAAATGGCATGCCAAACAGCGGAAACGCTGCTGCGGGACCTTCGGGTCTCGGCGGCGTAAATGTCGCGTCGTTGCCGCCAGTAATGCAGCAGATGTACGCGATTTTGACGCAGCAAGGCGCGCGCCACCAGCTGGTGCAGCATCTCCTCAAGCTGAATCCCAACTTTTTGAGCATGCCCGTGAATGCCCAGCTGCAACAAATGGCCCAATTCTATGTGCGCATCTTATTTCGCGGATATTTCGACCACCAATTAATTCGATTGTAGGCGCAACGCAGACAGCAGGGTCTACCACCGGTCCCTATGGGCAACAACGCGATACCGCCGACGCAGAATAGCCCGGTTTCGCCTATAGGGCCCGGCGGAGGTAACTCCGCGTCTTCCCAGATGATGTTTCCGGGTGCCGGGGGGCAACAACAGCCCCGGCATGGATCTACGCTCGATGAGCGGGACTCCGGGCCCGCAAATGGGTGGGCAGGGCTCTATGGGTGGAATGGGAACTCCTGGAGGGATGGGCGGGCAGGGCATGTCGCCGCAGCAGAGGCAGCTTATGTTGATGCAACAGCAGCAAGCGCGCGGAATGGGTGGCGCCGGGCCCATGGGCTCGGGCGGGATGAACCCGGCATCGATGGGCGGAGGGATGGGCGCTGGTGGTATGGGTGGGATGTCGGGCCTGGGGGCTGGCGGTCAAGGCATGGGTAGTCCGATGGAGGAGCAAGCCCGAAGGATGCAGCAGATTGAGTTTGCGCAGCGCGAACAAGCCGCCAAGCTTCGGATGCGTGGAGCGGGGACGCCAGGCATGGGGACGCCAGGGTCACCAATGATGGGTGGGCAGGACTTCCCGGCGCTGCGATCCAACAATCCGTCTGGCGGAATGCCTGGGATTGCACGCATTGCACGGTCTCCGTCAGACGGAGGGAGCGCTGGGCCTGGTGGTCCTGGGCAAGGAGGGATGGGGACGCCGAGGATGACACCTTCCCGGATGCCAGACGAGTACCAGCAAGCCATGATGGGACGGAATCAGGGCGGAGTGGGCGGGATGGGGATGGGCGGGCAACCCGGGATGGGTCTAGGAGGGATGATGGGTATGGGTATGGGTGGTCAAGGTGGCGGTCAAGGCGGCTGGGGTCAGCAAGGCGGAGGCATGATGGGTATGGGCGGAATGGGCGTTGGTGGAATGGGCGGTGGGGCGATGCAAAGACCGAACAGCGCGTACGGTGGCGCACCTTCACCACCAGGAAGCGGCAACCCTCAACAAAACTGGGGCGGGGGCGGCGGAAACGTGGGCTTCTTCGGCAACGACATGGGGCGACAAATGGCGGGTACGCCGGGCCCTGGTGGTGCAATGGCGCCGCAAATGGCGCACCAAAATCCTGGAACGGATCCGGACTATGACCCTTTCAATTGGGGATAGCCCAACCGTTCATTTTTCGACATTCTTCTACGTTTGCTGTCTCGTCTCGACTGTATTTCGTTGTGATGCATTCCATATTGTGCTCTAGCTTATTGGTTTCCTCTCTTCATGCTACCTAACCTATCCCGTCTGCGCTGTATTCTCTAGTACATGATTAGAACTTCGTTCGACTCACACCATCATCGTCTCCGATGGTTGGGGCTAACCCCGAGAAACGACTCTTGTGGCATCCCCGCCAGCAGCATAGGTTTGCGGTCGGTGGAAACTCCCAGATTACTCTCTATGAATGGGCGCCGGAGAGCCAGGAGATTCGGCAGGTTGCATCGCAGAATGACCTCCAGTTTATGCGGGTAAGTTCGTTCTTCTATTCACGCGTTTTTCTGACTAGAAAAGACGTTTGCATGGTCTCCAGATCCTGCTTTCGACGACCTTGTGGCCGTGGGGCTGAGCAACGGACGGATTGACCTGCTGAGACTCGATGCTGCGCGGCATACACGTCGGACGGAAGGCGGAAGCAGCGTTTTGTCAAGGAGTGGCCCCATCGTGTCTTTGACGGCGCGCACGCAGCGCGCCTGCCTTGCGCTGGACTTCTGCCCGGTGGACTCAAACTATCTACTCGTCGGCCTGGATAAGGTTCGGAATGATTCAAGCTTGGTGCGCTATTCTCAAATGCTAGGCTTTCTCTCTCAAAGTCGGTAGGTTGTTTACGACATAATAAGCGCGCGGAGCAAGCTTTCTCTTTCTTTTCTCCCCGAGGATGACGACTACGTGCTCCCAACGCGTCCTGGGCCAACTATTCCGCGCTTCGATATCACGCAAAGGGCTGATCAGCGCACTGTTCAACACCATGCTAGCAGTGAACAAGTCTCTGCCGTCGCTTATGCCTCGAACACGAACCATCTTCTCCTGGCCGGGATGTCCTATCGCTGGCTGCGCATCCTGGACATTCGCGCTTCAACACCAGTCGTAACGGGTTTCGCCGCAAAAGTGCAGGGCATTGCTAGTGATCCGTACGACACCCACCGTATAGCAACATTTGGAGATGGCGCCGTCAGCATTTGGGACGTTCGCAAGCTCTCCGCTGGGCCAGTTCTGATGTTCTCAGAGAGGGATGCCTCCGCGGATGGGACGCTGGTGTCGCCCCAGGCCGTCTACAGTGAGATTGAGTTTTCCAGTACTCGTCGGGGAACACTCGCTACCCTCCATCGCGATTCTTCGTTTGTGAGGTTCTGGGATATGACAAGTACGCGCGCGACGGAGGTCGGGTCCGGAGAATCGTCAGATGGTGGGGCGGGAGAGAGCTCGTCATTTTCGGCGACCAGTCGTTTAACAAGAAAGTCTTGGACGTCGGGTCTTCCGTGGACGGGAGGAACGCCAACACCTATCGGGGGAAGTCAAATATCGGTGGCGCGCGACTCGGGGCATCTAGTTTTGAGCGATACCCGTCGGAGTGAGTCGTTCCTCTAGTGATGTCTTAATCTCAACATTGCGAGCAGCCAAAGCGTTCCCAAAGACTCTGTCGTCTTTCGCAGTCGTACCATCAGAAAAGCCGCAACTGACATCCAATGTGATGCTCGTCAACAGAGACGGGGACTTGGAGCTCTATGCGTTACACGATACACCCAAACAATCGGTTTGGAGCAGTCGCGGTGACCTCGCCATCAGCGCCGGCCATACTTGTCGCGTATTCTCCGGTATCATGGAGGGTGAAGCGGAAATTGAGCAAGAGTTTCTGCAGCAACGCGACCGGGAAGGCGTCCTCGAACAGTTTCGGCAAAACCAGCAGCAGCAGTCGCAACAAGAAGTGGACGTCCGCGAACGAGCCCGGTCTCTTACAACTACCTCGTTCAGCAGCACTAGCGTCGTTGCGGCACGTCGGCGTACTGTTATCTCACCGTTTGGGACGCAGCCCCCGTTATTTGGTCGGGGAGACGAGGACGGGTTCCCTGCACTGGGAACCGCGTCTCCTACACAGAGTCGAACACGGACTGCATCACCGGCATCTGGCTCAAGACGAACAGGAACAGCCGCGACGCGTCCGAGTTCGATTGCGCAAACAACGCAATCGCGGACGTATAGTCCTGCCTCAATGCGGCGATATCCTTACGGCGAATCGTCGACAACACAGTCAACAACACAGAAATCGCGCTCGTTGTCGCGCGCCAGACCGAACTCCCTTGTCTCTACGACCAATAGCGGCTCCCTCGTCAGTGGTCCTAATCAACAAAAACTGACATTGCCGCCGAAGAAATCAAGTCCACAGAGGGCAAGAAAACGGAGCCGGAGTCGCATACGGAGCGACAGCAGAACCATCCGCGGCGTTGAGCATGTTGTCGAAGACGATATCTCAATGGTGATGCGAAGAAGGTGTTTGCGAGGGTACAGTATTGGGAATGTGAGTGGATCGCTTTCTTGTTCGAATATCGCTCAAGGCCTGCAGCCATATCATAATGTCGCTGTTACCCGAGACGATGACGCGCCCGTACCCCAAATGCTGTCGGATTTGTGGACATGGATCAACAGTGAGCCTGTGTCTCCGGGTCCGTCGTACTCTGACCACCAATTTATTAGCGGCGCAAGACTTTCTTTGTGTGCCGACGCCGCGGCTTCATGGCTATGACTTCTCTTACCAAGGCGTTATCGGCATCTGGAGAGGATTAACTCCGGACGGAGCTGACGCTAGTGCTGCAACCAGTGCAACCGCAACACCTCTTGCAGAACCATCCTTGTTACTTCCTAACGTATTGAACACCAACTTTCGGCGCGGCACGGGTAAATCTCGTAGCCATTCTCGCACAAGGCGCAGTCAATCCCAATCCGCGCCGATGCAACGAAACTTCTCCCCCGCAGATGATCTGCAAGGCAACTTTGGGGCGGCACTGAGCGCGTTGACATTGCGAGGCGGCGAAAGAGAGGCCGAGATTCACAGTCGAAGCGGGATGGGCGGATTGAGCGCCACAAGTATCATGCGGTTTTCCGGTGGTCGACCGGTACAAAGGCAGGTTGCGTTGCAACTTTGCGGATGGTCATTGAAGGAGGAGGATCTATGGGCGAATATTAAGAAATGGGAGAAGGAAGGCAGTCATTCGCGTGCGGCTTGCTGGCTAGTCTTTGCTCAAAAGTACTCTGAAGCTGTGCAGGTGTTGATGCGAAGCAATGGTGAGCAAGCACTTGCTGTATGTTGAGCAGCATTCTGATTATTTTCTTCCAAAGATGAGGCGCATCATATGATGTCCGGCGTCCTCGCAGCCCTGGCTCCCGGAATCGCAACTTCTCGGAGCCCAGAGCTGCGCAAACACTACGAACGCCTTACTATCCGTCTCCAAGACCCATACTTTCGCGCGCTGCTCACCCACCTCTCCTCCGGCGACTGGTCCGAGGTCCTCGACGAGGAAGTCATTCCCTTCCGCGAACGTCTAGCCCTCGCGTTCCAATTCCTTGACGACGACAAGCTCTCTTCGTATCTGGAAACGTGCATGTCCAACTCGGTCAAGCGTGGCGACATCGACGGCCTGATTGTGACTGGCCTAACGCGCCGCGGGTTGGATATTCTCCAGAGCTATGTGAATCGGAGCGGAGACGTACAGACCGCCGCGATCCTCGCGTCGTACGTCTGCCCCGCAAAATTCCGCGACGCGCGTGCGGAACGGTGGATAGAGGCGTACCGTGATCTTCTCGACGGTTTCAAGCTGCACCACCACCGGGTATGGTTCGATGTTGAGCGCGGTGGACTTATTGGAGATGCGTTGGCGCAAAGCGGGGTCGAGTCCGAGCAAAGGGGCGTCGATTGGGCGCCGCAGCAAATCCTGATACGGTGCAATTATTGCAGCAAGCCTGTTGTGGGTCTGAATGTGAGCCCGGGAACAGCTCCCAAGCACAAGGTTCGTTCTGCCGTTCTCCGGAGAACCCTGTTAAGAACTTTATAGCCAACCGTTTGCGCGAACTGCAATCGTGCACTTCCACGATGTTCAGTATGCTTAATGACGCTAAGCGTCGTGCCTGACGCTGTCCGCGACGCGGAACTACTGTATTCTCCTGGCCGAGGTATGCATGTTCTGTCCGTTTGCAAACAGGCTGATGAAAGCGCCACAAAGACACCATAGACGAGGCTATCCTGATTTGCCAGACCTGCAGACATGGTGGACATGCGGCCCACATTGCCGATTGGTTCTTTGGCGAGGGAGCGGCGCGGTCGCATGGGATGTGTCCTGTCGCAGGCTGCGATTGTCGATGTACAGACGAGTTTTAGCGGGTTTCTTGTTTTCAAAATTGTCGGAGATGACCGGCGATGGGTAAGCAAACCCGACCCGCGCCGTTCCAGGAAAGGAAACCCCGCGCCGATTCAGGATGAGCAATAATCACGCCATCCGGGTCACACGGAGTTAGTCAAACGGCGATACCAAATTGGTTATCGGCCCGGACTTCTCAACGGTATATAAAGGCATGTAAAGTAGCTAGAAATTTATCGAAGTTTTGTGCTCTCGACTGCGGGCTACTTCCCAAAACTGCTACTGGAACTCAATAGTTCCAACAGGTTATGAGCCCATCTGGCTCAGCCTAAGTCGACCACTTGTCTAAACCGTACTTCTATCAAATATCTCCTATCGATCAATTTCCCACGGTCTCTAATTTTCTCACGCTCATTTGAAAATGTCGGAACAAACTTCGCAATGGAACCGGATCAAGCATCTTGACGGGCAAGCTGGATATGCTACTTGGAGTGTAAAAATCAGTGATCTCTTGACGGACAATGACCTGAATGAGTACATTGGTGATGGCGCGCAAGCCAAGCAACCACAGCCCGCCGACAAAGCGAACCCGACTACAGCGGAAAATAAAGATCTTGAGGACTGGAAGAAGAAGCAACGGAAGGTTCTGTCCACGATACGCCAGCGCGTAGGTGACGGACCTATGGCGTACATTAGTACGATGACGACCGGCACGGAAGCCTGGACCAAGCTCCAGCAAATCTACCAGCCTAAGGGGGCTGCATCGATTCTCCGACTGCGTCGAACCCTTTATCAACTACAATGCGCCGAGGGTGAGAGTATTGAGGAGCACATCCGTGCGCTCACCTCTACCCGGGCGGAATTGCTGTCATTCGGACATGCAATCACAGAAACTGAGTTTGCCACCATAACACTGACCTCGCTGCCAACCTCATGGGACAGCTGGGTAAACACCATTGATCTCACAACAATTACCGACTCCGAAGTTATAATTGGCCGCATCATTCAACAAGCCAATCGCCCTGCTGCGAAGGCTGGTGCCTCAACGGAAACTGCACTTCCTGCTTATCAAAGCACCCAAAATGGAAGCAGCAGCCGAGAAGGCAGATGTTTTAACTGCGGACGACGAGGACACATTGCAAAGGAGTGTCACAACAAAGGACGGACATTCACGGAGGAAGAGAAGAATGCTAATTACGAGCGCTCCAAATCCTACAAGGGTAAAGGACGTCGCGGTAATGGCAAGGGCAACACTTCCAAGGCAAATGTGGCTAAGGAAGATGATGAGGATAACAAGGCACAAACAAACATTGCTTTTATGGCTTCACGTCCAGGACTTACAAAGGACTCATGGCTTTTAGACAGTGCTGCTAGTATCCACATATGCAACAATAAATCCTACTTCTCCCACTACATGCCGTCAGACAAAGAAACAATTGTTGGAATCGGATCAATGAAAGCGGAAGGAATTGGCAAAGTCACATTGCAATTCAACGTTGATGGTCACACAACTACAGTCACGCTAGAACGCGTACCATATTTACCTTCGGCCCCCCACAATCTGATCTCCCTCGGAAAACTGCATCGTGCAGGCTATTCCATCAAATTCCCCATTGGCTCCCTCGACGTTGAAATCCGCTCAAAAGCGGGGACCAAATTGGCACATTGCCGGAACATCGGCAATGTTTACGCACTCGGGAATGTCAAACCCATACCTCCTCCAGACTCTCACACACCAACCCAACCCACTCTCGCATTTTTGGCGACACGGGAACGCACACTTGCAGACTGGCATCGTGTCTTTGGACATCTTGGCCTACAATCTGTCAAGCAGTTAGCGGAAAAGGGCATGGTAGAGGGAATGAATATTGCACCTGGTCAGGCAGTCGAGCAATGCTCCACCTGCATTCAGGCAAAGCAACATGTCGCTCCGTTCCCCAAGGAAGCGCGACGCGAATACAAGGAGATTGGGGACATGACTTTCACTGATGTTTGCGGACCACTAGTACCAGCAGGAATACACGGAGAAAATTATTTCATCACATTTACCGACGGGGCAACTCGACACAGGAAAGTAATACCGATCAAGGCCAAATCAGAGGCCCAACGAGAAGTCGACAACTATATTGCATTCGTCCGAACCCAAACCGGGAAGCAGTGCAAGGCATTTCGCTTCGATGGTGGTGGGGAGTACCTGGTAACAGACCTGAAGCAAAGTCTGTCCGCGAAGGGAATCCGGATCGAAACGACAGCTCGACACTCACCTCAGCAGAATGGTGTCTCAGAACGCCTCAACCGCACTATCATGGAGCGCGCACGCGCGATGGTACTTGCGCACAACCTCCCCAAATTTCTCTGGCCACAAGCCGTCACATATGCCGCTCAAATTGTTAATCGATCTCCATCCCGTTCGCTTAAATCCAACAAAACCCCATATGAAGCCTTCTGGAACAAGAAACCAGATGTATCGACGCTCCAAGAATTCGGAGCAAAATGCTGGGTGTTGGTGCAGGGGGAGAGGCCACCCAAAATTGGCGCTAGATCCGAGGCTTACACCTTTGTTGGTGTATCAGAGGAAGCTGCAATCTGGCAGTACCTTGTGCCAAATACGCGCAAAATTTTGAGTTCACGAAATATTGTTTTTGAGGAGGCATCAGAGAAAATAGAGGATGAGGGGGAGCACGAAATGAGCCCGATTAGGCTCGAGGGGGAGGGACAGAAGGATTTGGACGAGCCTGCATCGGGTGAACAGGATGTACACAACGAAGCACCGGCAATCCAGAAACCTCCCAATTCACCTGCCAAGCGGAATATACTTCAAATGCCGCCAAGAGAACGACATCCAAGAGCTGTCACATCCAAGGCTCCGGAATCGCTCAATGAGAATGCACTCTCACGCGCGACCTTCAATCAGTCCAATGTTGCTGCAGTAGCCTATGATGCCCCATCAAACCTGCGTGAAATGCGTGAACATAGGTTTCGGGCAGGATACGAGCAGGCAATGGAGGTGGAGTTACAACAGCTAGAAGACATGGGGACATTCACCAAAACCGACTTACCTCCCGGGCGAAAGGCCATTGGGACAAAATGGGTATTCACAGATAAAGACGGAACTGGTGATCTGCTCAAGGCAAGACTAGTTGTTCTGGGGAATAATGCTATTCCTGGAACAGATTATGATCCCAATCAAATCTCGTCTCCCGTGGTCCGTGCAGAAACCAACAGACTTCTCATGGCGCTGACAGCACGCTACAACCTCGAAATGCGGACCGTTGATGTCAAAGGTGCATACCTGAATGGTATCCTGGATGAAGAGATCTATATTCGGCAACCAGAAGGATTTGATGATGGATCAGGCCAAGTCTTACTTCTCCACAAATCCCTCTATGGTCTCCCACAGGCTGGACGGATATGGAACAAGACACTAGACGCTAGGTTTAAGTCCATCGGCTTCAACCGCCTACTGTCTGACAGATGTGTCTACATTCGTCACGAGGGCGAAGAAATGACCATTGTCGCAGTCCATGTTGACGACATGCCAATCCATGCATCTTCAGTCGAGCTTATCGAGCGGACAGAAAGTGAACTGGAAAAGGTATTCAACATCAAACGACTCGGAGACACCAAGGTCCTACTCGGAATGGAAATCCATCGGGATCGAGAACGAGGCACATTGACCATCACTCAAACCAAATATCTGGAGAAATTGCTGGCACAACATGGCATGGACAAAGCCAATCCAGTATCAACTCCCATGGACCCAAATGTTAAACTCCAGAAACTTCCCAAGGAGGAATCCTATCCAGAGATCAAGAAGCTCTACCAGCCCATGGTTGGAGGACTCGTCTACGCTGCAACAATCTCACGACCAGACATTGCCTATGCAACCCAGACTGTATCACAATACAGCAGCAATCCAGGTCCCATCCACTTCACAGCGTTGAAGCATATTTATCGCTACATACGCGGGACAACAAATCTCGGAATCACATATTCCACAACAGGCAACTCAACTCTCTCGATGCATGCAGACCACACAGACGTCAAGGAACCTCCCGACGATGATGAAGACCCTATGCTTTACAGCGATGCAGATTGGGCCAACGACAAAGATGACCGCAAATCCATTTCAGGATATGTGTCGATGCTTGCAGGAGGTGCAACCACCTGGTCTTCCAAGAAGCAGGACACAGTCTCACTTTCAACAATGGAAGCTGAATACATTGCACTTGCACACGCTGCGCGCGAGAATCTTTGGCTTCGAAATCTATTCATCGAACTTGGACGTTCACCATCTACTCCTATTCCCATCATGTGTGACAATCGTGGCGCGATTGACTTTACATTCAACTCGGGATATCACGGACGTTCAAAACACATTGGCATGCGACATCACTTTATTCGAGATACTGTCGAACGAGGAGAAGCAACAGTTACACACTGTGCCTCAGCGGACAACCTGGCAGATATATTCACCAAACCACTCGCACGAGACGCACACGCAATACAAGTTCGCAAGCTTGGTATGAGTCGGGTTTGAGGGGGAGTGTCGGAGATGACCGGCGATGGGTAAGCAAACCCGACCCGCGCCGTTCCAGGAAAGGAAACCCCGCGCCGATTCAGGATGAGCAATAATCACGCCATCCGGGTCACACGGAGTTAGTCAAACGGCGATACCAAATTGGTTATCGGCCCGGACTTCTCAACGGTATATAAAGGCATGTAAAGTAGCTAGAAATTTATCGAAGTTTTGTGCTCTCGACTGCGGGCTACTTCCCAAAACTGCTACTGGAACTCAATAGTTCCAACAAAAATGACGACGCGGCACTGATGAAAGCGATTGTTGAGTCGTACAACAGTCCGTAATGTGCGCATGTATGTACCCAGAGCGAGAAAGTCGTAACGAGGTCGTGAACATGAATAGCCGATGGAGCAATTACAAGTATAGCTCAAGAGCTATTCTGGGGGGATTAAGAGAACTCGTCGGTGAGCAGACCCGGAGGTACGATAGAGGAAGGTGGGATAGGAATACAAGCGGGGCGTAATGCAGAGAAATGCGTCGGAAGGGTATTGGACAGGTAAGTAAGCGGGAGAAGTGATTCCGGTCGAAGGAACAATCGTCACGAGAACGTCCAGGAAGCGAGGAGGGGAGTGAACCGGTATCCGGATTGCAGACTGGCCGTTGGCGGTACGTTCGCCGCCGAAGCATAGTGTGTCCTCCGCGGTAAGCTCGGACATGTGCAAGTGAAAATGGTGAAAGATGTCCCAGCGACGCGTCGCATAAGTGAGGGGACCAAATCGAAGAGCGGACAGTGGGCGAAGGTGAGTGAGATCAGCACACGACACAGCAGCAACCTCCGCCACCGGCTGCGTCGTCGTTTGTGTCTGCTGCAGATGCTCCGGCGCCTTCACTGGCCGATGTCTGACGCCGCCGGGATTTCTTCTTCTTAATGGAGTCGTCGGCTGCGGGGTTGTGCATGCGGATTGCAAGATGAACGATTGTCGGGGGTGGTGGCGGGGTTTCATCCGTCGGGGAAGCCGTATACGATGGCAGCCCGAGTTCTAGCTGAAGTTGAGCCACAGTATGAATGTCTTTGATAACCAGACGGACTGGCTAAGGTGTCTTCGTCTTGGAGAATCTTTCCGAGATATAGGATACGCAGGAATGCTGGTGCGGGTGGTCGCTCGTCTTGCCACTCTGATTGTGCAGTGAGCATATATTCAAGAGGATACTGCGACGTACCACTGGGCCATGCATTCCAGACAAGCTCCTTGACGCGCCCGACGGTAGTCTCAGGGTCAAATGATTGTGTCCGTCGTCTCCCAGAAACGAGGAGAAATGTCAAGGTAATTTGAGGGACCGGGGTAGGGACGGCATCTGCTGCACTCTCAACAGCCTCTACGGGCTCTGCTGGGGTGTCGGGAGCGGGCGTAGGCGCCTCCTCGTCCGTCGGCTTTGGGGCAAGATCGTCGCTCATATCAAGAAGGGTAACGCCGTTCCTCTGCATCCCGGTTTAGTGCGCGTCGCGCTTTGCTTCCCGCTTCCACTGCCTCAGCCATGAATTCGACGTTTTACTTCAATATCGGCCATCCTACAACAGTCCAAACCTCACTCGTGGTGTGTACTTTTCTCGTTGGCTCGGGATGAATGGTTTGAGAATCGTATGTAAGGCATTAGCGTCCTTTGCACGCTTCGACCCCAGCGGACGCTACCTCGCAACTGGACGTCTAGACGGCAGCGCAGCAATCTGGGACCTCGATACGCGCGCCTCTATCCGTGTCCTCGACGGCCACGTCCAAGCTGTCTCCAGCATCGAGTACGCGTCTCCCCGCGTCGCCGCGATTCATCATGACGAGGACACGGCAGTTGGTCCAGACATTCGCGATTCGTGCTTACAACGTCAAAAGACTGGAACGTCGTCGTCTGGGATTTGGCGAATACGTGCATACCAGCGCAGCGCCATTCCACCATCCGCTTTGACGCTCCCGTCATGTCTGCGCTGTTCCATCCGCGGAATAGGTAGGCTTCCCGGTCAGACAGAGTTCACATTGACACCTGCCTTCAAGCCGGATAATACTCGTGCTCTTAACAAACGGCGAAGCATACCTCGTTGACGAACGAAAGGGGCACCGTTCTCGAGTCGAGTTGGGCGAATCGTTTGAGGAGACCGACGATGATATGAATGGCAGTGGTCCCTCGAATCGCGTTCGGTACGCCCCAGGCGCCGTTCCCCGACATCTAACACAATTCATAGCTCGGGAATAACCATCGCGCGTTTCGATCCATCGGGCAAACACGTCTACGTCGGCACCAGCGCAGGCCATATTCTCGTTTTCAACACGCGCAAGAAACTGGTATTTTACAATTGACGCGTCTCCGTCGCGTCTGACGCGTCCCAGATGGTCGCGCGCTACAAAATCACCGGCGCTGGTTCCATAAAAGGGCTTGAGTTCACCAAAAACGGAAAGAATCTTGTATCCAACTCGGCGGACCGCACCCTTCGCCAATTCACCGTCCCAACTCTTCCCGTCCCCGCAGCGGAAACTCAGGTAGACGAGCAGGAGATCGAACCAACACATCGCTTCAACGACCCGATTAACAAGACTGCATGGCACGCTATGTCGTACAGTCCGGACGGAGAATGGCTTGCAGGAGGTATTTCTACATCGCTTCTCCCAGCCACGACCAAGAACTGACTTGTCGCAACGGGCGCGGCCGACACCGCGAACCACAAAATCTGCATCTGGGACCTTTCAAATGACGGGCAGTTTGCGAGCGCGCTAGATGGCGGGCGGGAGCCGCTACTGCATCTTCACGTGCGTGTGCTCTACGCGTGATCTTGGCGCCCATAACGTGTTCCTTTGGATAGTGGCATCCCTCGAAATCTGCAATCGCGTCGACGACGAACCAGGGCAACATCCTCCTTTGGCATCGGCCACATCCGGAGCGATGGGGCGCGTTCGCGGGTGGGTTCGAAGAATTAGATGAGAACATGGAGTATGAAGAACGTGAGGATGAGTTTGATATTGAGCGTGTCCCTCGTTGGTCTTTTCGCACTTTCTAACAGCGATGCAGGAAGACGAGGCGGATATGATTCGTCGCAAAATGAGGGAAGAAGATGAGGTGGTGGATGTGGACACGGTGCCTGTTACAAAACCCCGGGAGGTACAGATGCACGGAGTTGGTCTTAACGACGAGGATCTTGCGTGGGCAGACGAGGACCCCGACGAAGATATCGAGGATTGGACCATGCAGCCTGTGATGGAGGACGAATGGGAGCCGTAGTACATAGTAATTTATTAGACGAACTAGTTCCAGTATGAGCTACTAATACAGATTCCATTCCGATTTTTCAAGTAAGAAATAACCATGCCTTACACGCTCCCGACCCAAATCTTTGACTTGAGCGCCCCAATCGCCCTCGTCAAGTTCTCCATCCTCACCGCATTCAAATTCACATCCAACACCGTACTTCCATCCGGAAGCCGACCAGAGATATAAACGCTGTTCCCAATAACAAGATTATTAGGCGTTGCGCTGAAGCGGTAGCTGCAGATCGTCCCCTCGGAGCCAATGGGAGTCCAGTCGGTCTCCATAATCCGGCTCGCAGAGACGTTCGAGACCACCAGCGTATCTTGCGCCTTTGGGTGCACAGGCATTGTCAGCGCGTTGCTCGCAAGGATATGATGCGCTGCCGCAACATGCGCGAGTCCTAGCCCATGGCGGTATTCCGACAGTTCCCGAGCCAGCTCTACGAGCGACGTCGCGTTGATTGCCTCTACCGTCGTGGTTGGGTACGGGAGCGGCAGGAAAGCATTGTGTGGGTAGTGAGAAAGCAGCCCTGGTTCGCCGGCGGCAGTCTCAATAAGTTCGCGGAAGTTTGCGAAGTTGGAGCAGTGGACGATGGTCTTGGGGTCGGTGCCAATTTCGTAGATTGACTTGAGCGCCCATGCGACGAGGATGTCGCCGGTCGTGACAGTACTGGCCTCGTTGGACGCTCGCAACTCTGCCTTTACAGGATCCACCAGAGTAGCCATGCAGTCTTTCGGCACGACAAAGAGCCTGTGTGTGGCCCCGCGCCAATACCGCTCGCGAAGATGCCAGCCGACCATCCACAAGGAGCCTTTCAGCCCCAGGGGCGAATACGGCACCTCCACTTCCCCCTTGACCTGCGGCATGCTACGCGTCCGGTTCAACACCTCAATAATCGGGTTTGGGTTGCGGCCCTCCGACGGCATCGCCGGGAGGTCCCACTCCTGCCCTCGCATCTCCGCGACTAGCGCATTCATGACCATGGAGGCACCGATGCCGTCGAAAACACCATGACTCCGAGCAAACCCGATGCACGAATAGGTCGGCGTCGCGGCGCCTCGGGCGGGGAAGTGCGTAATGTGCCAACAGGTGAGCGGGGAGTCGGAGTTGACCCAGGCAAGGTTCTGCCTCGGTGTCGACGGGTGCAAAAACAAAGATTGTGGGAGCGACTCGTGGCTCTGCTCCAATGGGAGGGTGAGGTACGTCGAAAGCGCGACATCCGAGGTCGTTTCGGTGAGGACGAATGTGCGGTAACCGCTGGGCAGAGTGGCATCGAGGGGTACAGCAAGCTGCCAATTCTTGGTTCCCTCGATGGACTCGAGTCGCCCGGCAAGAACGCGCCATTTTTCCATTACGCGCTGCAGTGCAGACTGGAGGAGTTGCTTGTTGACAGTGCCTTGAATGAGCCATCCAGTTAAGAAGGTGGAACGTTCGAAAGAGTTGTCAAAGCCGGTGAGGGGGTAGCGCGCCCAATTAAGCGGGGTCTGGTATGGGTTGGTCATGAGAGTGAAGAAGGAAGCGGGAGAGTGACTGTTCGGTGACCTCCCTGACATTGGGATCGTCGTCGAGAAGCTGATCGCCGTTGGCTGTCTGCGGCTCCGAATCGAACAACGCCACCCCCACACCGGATCCTTGCTCGACAAGTGGAAAAGTCTTCCCCTCGTCCCCGTGGTTTTACCCAATTCGCACTGCTGTGTCGACGTCGCTACAACTTTCAGAAGCGAATCTGCTGTTAATCTTCCGCCCATAATAGCGCGTATTGTGCGCGTTTCTACGTGTCCAACCGCGTCGACGTTCATTGCGAAGCGACTGGCGCGTTTGTTCATGATTTCGACGCGTCAGTCCGGCAGATGCGCTATATAGCGCTCTCGCGCCCACGAGACCCATATACACTCGTTCATGCAGCTAACATGTAGGTGGTCCAATTAAAGCTCTCATGGCCCGCGGCTTGCGCGATGGACATACGCTGAAAAAATCGGCACTGTATCGAAAGACGGGACGAGTGAGGATACTCATCACAAAGAGGTCTGACGAAGCAGTACCAATTCGTGCTCAAATTTAAAGGCCTTGCATGAACTTGAAGCAGGGTGCAGAAATTCACTGGGACGCCTCGTACGTTCGAGTTGACTCATGGATAGATGCCACCTTGGAGTGTTATTTCTCTGGCTCGTCGCCTCCAAGGTAACGACCGTTACCTCATCGAGAGCCAGAAGGTCTTGGCGAAGTACATGTCTGGTTACGCCTGCTTACGCGTTGGGTACTCTCCAGATGGAATAAAAGGCGGAGAGATGAATGAGCTGTTCGACACCGACGTTGAAACCTGGAAAAGAGCCGCCAGTCTTCCAATGAATACATTATCTTACATGTTTCTCCTTCCATTACTATCCTGTGACCACAAGTGCAAGAATTATCTCCGGCGCTCGATATCAGTCATCTGTAATATTTTTGCAGCAGATAAATTATATTCCCTGTTAGTTAAAGCTCCCATCTACCCTCCCTCCAAATCCTGGACGATTTGGAGCAGCGGGCGTTGCACAAAGTCGTGAACAATCTGCTCAGCGGCGGTGATCACAAGTGCAAGATCTGACTTTCATTCAGGTCGTCTCACTGCTTGATATATCCACCTTGAAACTACCTTCAACTGTTAGAATACATTGCCTAGTATTCCCCCTCCAAGAATGAAGGTCCTCAGACTTGCGGGCGAAACACAGCGCCATCGACAACCAAAACATGCAAGAAGGCCAGATTTTGCCTGGCAACGAGCTCACCCTGGCGCCATTACTGGACGCCTCGGCCTAAAATTTGGACCATACACTGGTGGAAGGTATATACACTCCGTGACCAAGTTGCAGAGATGTAGCTCTGGTTTCCGGGGCGCTACAAGCAAATCTTGCACAAGTGATCCATCTTGCACTTGTGATCACACGATAGTACCTCAAAAATACGAGCCTGCCCCGGCATACGTGCCTTGTTGCGCTGGGGCGTCGTGTAGCTCCAAGTCCTCTGCCTGCCTCCGAAGATCTTCTACGGATCCCGGTCCAAACGCTGGTTGGGGCGGTACAAAAGGCTTCGCCGGCAGCACTAGCTTGCCTGCAGGTATGCGGGCTTGCAGATCTGCCTGTGACGGGACAGGTTGGAAGTGTAGCTAGACTCGAACATCAGCTCTTTGTCTTTCTGTCCTTGCGGCAGCACCCACCGAATCATTAATCTTCTTATAATGCTTCAAGAACACCGTCACCCTGTCCAACTCATCCGCAACCCGCTCCTTCTTCCTCCCCTTTAGCTCCTCGAGCTCCTTCCTTGCCCACACAAGAAATCCCACCGCGTCCCCACCACGATCTGTTCCTCCGTTCTCCCCCGCATCGACGCCGAGCCATTTGTGCGAAAGCGCCTCTTGCAGCGAATTCTCGTCGCTCAGATAACGCCGCAGCTCGGCGGAAACCTCCCCTTCCTTGCCGATGTTGATGTTTATCCCTTTGCCTTTGCTGGGTGCCCCGCCAGGAGTCTTGGCGAGTGTGCGCGCGGACGAGTACAGGTTGGCGCACTCGAGATGTAGTTTGGCGATGAATGCTGGAGGTGGATGAGATGTGGGGAGTGGTGGACCAGGCGTAACGTTGTTGTCGTCGGCGGATTTGGACAGTAGTCTGCGTATTGAGAGGGTTTGTGCATCTGCAAGGGCAAGTCTGCAGACGTTAAGGCCAAGTCCGACGCTATATGTGGACATAGACGTACTTGGCCAGCGCGTTATTGACCTCACGGCTCAAATCCGGCGGTTTTGCGACCGCTGCACTGTTCCCCGAGGCATCCCATGCGACGAGAACTGTCTCCCCAATGTAAGAAAAGATTCCGCTCGCGCGACAAAGCATATCCGCTGCCGCCGTCAGCTGCATCTCCTTAGCCTTCCTATCCGCCGCAGAGATGGCGCGGTCCCGCTCATATGCGCCGAGCAGTGCCGCCTTGGCGTGCGCCAGATTGGAGAGTGCGAACGCGTAGGTCAGAAGTGTGTATGCGAGTTCCGCGTGCAGAGATGGGAGGTTTAGACGGGGCGAGTTGTTGAAGAGGTTCGCGGAGAGGGTGGTGCGCCAGCTGAATGCTTCATCTTTCGTCTCAACTCAACTCGCGCAGGTCGTGGGCGACGCACTGGGTTCCGACTTGAGCTCGATCTGGCCGTTGTCGACGCAGGCCATTATACCGCGCAGTTTCGGCAGGTATTCGTCGAGAATCTTCAAGGGATTTAAGCCATGGAATGGAGGAAGCGGATAACGCACCTTGACGAGACGCAAATGATCCTTCTCGTCGTCCTGCGTCCGCTTGCTCTCCTTCAACACAGCCCTCAAATTCGCTCGAGATTGCGTCGCATCGGAGATGTGGGTGGAGAATAGCTTGTCCGCCGTCGAATCCTTGCAAAAGTCTGAATAAGATATTGTGCCAGTCGTGGGCAGCTCGTAGAAGTATATGCTCATAATGAGCGGAGAGAACAAGTCGTAAGCAATGGCCGACTGATGGCTCACTACAACTCTTCATCCACTCTCACAATGGTCTTCGCAAACCTCGGCGCTGCTGAGAAGACGGCGTTTTTCTCGCTGCTAGACGAGTTAGCTGGCCCAACAGTCCATGTGGCGCTAGGTTTACGCGTAATCTCTCCAGATACTTCGCATCGCGTCCAGAGATCTTCAGCGGCGGCGCCGGAAACGATGAAGACGCAGCCCAACCGCCTTCGCCCGTAGCAGCTGCCCCGACTCCGTCGTCCGTTGCCGCTGCACAACGTGCGCTAGCTGCCAACCTGCGCACAGCAGCTCCGCCCTCTGTGCCTGCACTTCCCCGCCGCGGCACGTCCGATTCCGCTGGCTCTGAACCTCCCTCGACTGGATCTGTGTCGAGTCTTAGTTCTGCGCGTGCAACCGGATCTGTGTCGAGTCTGAATTCTACGCGTGTATGTCGCGCGTCGCTCTTCTCCGATCTTGCATAATGTGCCTGCGCAGAAATTCGGAGCCAACGTCGATACTAGTTCGACCAAGGGCACGTACGTAGTGTATCGTTCACTCAAGGCGCTTCACACGGACTTAACACATCTTCTGCAGTCTCTCGACGATTACAAAACTCGGCAAAGCACCTCCTCCTCCCGCAGCAGTCCGTGCACCGGCTGCGTTCGCTCCTACTCAGAACAAATGGGGCCCGCCACCAACGCGCGGTGCCGTGCCGCCGCCGCCACCACCACAGCCCGAGCCTGAAGAAGAAGAAGAGGAGGAGGAGACTGCGCAAGGGGAGTGGGCGGAGGCCCTGTATGATTATAGTTCGACGGTATTCTTGTCACTTGTCCGCGCTCATCCAGCTCAACTTCTCACCCAGGAAGCGGGTGATCTCCAAATCCGTGCTGGACAGAATGTCTGGGTTACTGAACGTACCTCCGATGACTGGTATGTTGAAAACGCGGCAGAGTCGTGAAACGGACTGAAATCTTTTAGGTGGACGGGAGACTTTCAGGGCAAGAGCGGCCTCTTCCCGGCTTCGTATGTCAAGATATTGTAGCACTAGGAGTAGCCCCTCCACCTGTACCTCTCCAATGTGTACAATGGCGCCGATAGTAGAATTCTGTGAAGATCAGGCGCTCAATTTATTCGTAGACCCTCTTTCTTCGTTCGCTCCTTATAATGCCGCCACGGGCGACGTCCCCTCCCTTTCTATCCCTCTCCTTCCGCTTGCGCTACCACCACCGCATGCTCTCCACAACCAACCGCACATTCCGGGTGGCCACCCTCTTTTCGCTCGCCACACTCGTTTTCGTTGCGTTGCAGTTTCGGGAAGAAACGCAACGCGCGTTTGCCAAGATCCCGGCGCTGGTCGACAAGCACATCTACAGCGGAGGTGGAGGGGGGGATCTGGCAGCCTTTCCGGCTGCAGGGACGGCGCCCGCATTGGAGGAGGACGAGTCGGACGACGCCATCCTACTAGCATCGCTCCCTCCGGTGATGTACCCTTCACATCTTGCGGACTACGCGCAGCGCCAGTGGCAGACCCCGGCGGAAGAGAGCTACCAGGCCCTCCGCTCATGCCTCAAGACCAAGTCGTGTCCGGAGAATCGGAAGAAGGGTGCGTTTCACGGTCACTTTTCTTGGAGAGTTTTGACCTTTGTTGCAGTAATTCTGACTTTCAGTATGTACTGGCGTAATAGTCTACGCGGGGACGTTGGAGGGGAAGAGGTGTGGTGAGATTTTACGCGTTCTTCGAGGTCCTGTTGCTCATTCGCGCCGATCAAGGGCAATGTCGACGGTTCGTGTTGCGTTTGTCGATGCACGCGCCACCTGAACTAACCGTTCAACAGATTCATGCCGCATACAACCTAGGGTACACCCTAATCCATGTCGAACATATGGAGCAGCTTGTCAGGATCTATCAGTATTTCCCCGACATGGTCAAGGTCGTATTCATGGATGACTGGGAAACGTTCAATTGTTGGAGGGAGGACTGGTGCAGACAGACTCCCCATAATCCAACGGGGATTCCGGGGTACAAGGCGCGTATTGGCGTTGAAAAACGCGTCGTTGTTGGGCTAACGGACGAAATATTCAGATGCTTTCCTACTATTTCTGGGTACGTCAACCGTCAATGCCGCAATCCGACCACGCTTACAAGCCCTCAGACATTCCCCCGTAATCCCCTGGGGCCCAAGTGGATCATCTCTCCCGAGCCCTATCATCTCCAAAGTCTGCGCGAGCCACAATCGAACAACAGCTACCTCGGCTATTCGATTGAGAAAGTCTGCCGCAGCCAGCGCTTCATCCCTCACTCCGAACGCCCCCAACAAGCCTGGATCCTCGCCAAGTTCCTCACGTATTTCTTTCCCGAGAAAGACTTTGTGTGGTCCAAGGACATCTTGGACGCCGTCGCCGACGAGACGGGTGTGCAGTTCGCAATGGCTGCGCGCCATCCGCACGACCCGCCGGCACAGGAGGACATCGACCGTGTCCCGATTTATCTACCAGATCAGAAGCACTATGTCAACCACGTTCATTTACAGCAGGACAAGTTTATGGCGGAGCTCGCGCAGAGTCGGGTGTTGATTGGAATTGGGAATCCTCTCATGTACGTTCGCTCGTTCCTTGCTTCCCAACCTCACATTTTCGCTAGATCGCCGACACCCTGGAATGGACTTTGCCTCGGCGTCCCATTCATCAACGTCGTTACCGAATGGGACGAATCGAATTGGGAAGATCGCATGCAATGGCGATCCCAACACGCATTTGCCTCACTTTTAGACCCTCCCTACGTGTATAACGTGCGTTGTTTCTCTTTTTCTTTGTTCGTGCCGCTTATAACTTTCACGCAGGTTCGGCGCGGCGACAAACAAGGCCTCATAGACGCCGTAAAAGCCGCGCTTGCTAATCCAATAGATTCGTATGTTTTCATGATCAGACCGGCGCACACACACTCACAATTCTCTGCGTAGTTTCGTTCCAGAACGAATGACGTTCCCTTCAATTGAGGAGCGCCTCGCGCCCATCGTCGATAGGGACTGGGAGGCGCTTGAGCGCGAGCAGAAGACGACATGCAGCGAGCCGTGTGGATGTGCGACTCCTTGCGATACGGAGATTTATGGTGTGCATTGGCCCCCGGCCTAGATAGTTCATATTCTAGATAATTTGTATTTGTTCTTGTAATATTACGGGCGGGGAGAGGCTGCAAGCAGGCGCTCAAATCGCGTTTCTTTCTAGGCTGGAGTATGAGAGTGCGGTCACCACCCAATTTCGGTCGTTCTCCGTCCAGCTCCGCAGATAACTTGAATATATATTAATATGCCGGCGGTGTTCTGAATATTAATGGAGGCGACACTCCCTGTTGCATTCCGCCATAGGAAGGGTTGGTCTAAGCAAAACTTGGGAGACATTTCTTGGGACAAAGAACATATAAGAGCAAGTTTGATCCGTGGGACCATCATTGCCTTCCGTCCCAACAGTCATGGACGCGATAACAGATACTCTAGCGCAGCAACTTGTGCAGTCTCTGCGCCAGTATCTCCACTTCTTCTTCCTTCACTCGTCCAAGTCCTAATATTGCTCACAGAACCCCTTCTTATACGCGTCTAATCATCGGCATCGCTGGTTCTCCAGCATCTGGCAAATCATCCTTCGCCCATCGCCTCGTCCGCACAGTCCAGAACCTGCTTCTAGAGCCTCAATCCTCCGAAGTCCTCCTAGTCGGCCTCGATGGCTGGCATCTCACCCGCGCTGCCCTCGACGGCATGCCTGACCCCGCGCTCGCACACGAGAAACGAGGGAGCCATTGGACCTTTGACGCAGACGGCTACGTGGCGTTTGTCAAAGCTCTCCGGGAACCACTCTCCCGCTCCAACCCCATAACGGCCCCGACCTTCTCGCACGCGCTCAAGGATCCTGAATTCGACGCGATTCGCGTCGAGCCACACCACCGGCTCATCGTCATCGAGGGTCTCTACCCCTTCCTGTCTATTGAGCCGTGGGTGCAGGCTGCCGAGCTACTCGATGAGCGCTGGTTCATTCGTGTTGACGAGGACGAGGCAAAGCGCCGGATTGTTCACCGACATGTCGACACCGGCATTTGCTCAACTGCAGAGGAAGCACTTCAACGCGCTGTAGGGAACGATATGCCGAGTGAGCTCGCTTATCGACTGTAGGTCTTCCGATGCTGACTTTTCGCAGATGGTCAGTTTATTATGGAGAACATGCTCGAACCCACAAGATTCATCGACAGCATCAACGATACTGTTATGGCGCATGAGCTGGACGGATAATGCACTCAAGGACGTGGTATTAACGTACTACTATCCCGAACTACCTTGCGAAAACCAGCTCGCTCAATAATTACAGAATAGAGTGTGGGCGATAGAGTGTGGGCGATCTCGGACTATCTGATTCTTGCGCTTGATGATTGATCGAGCGCCCACAACTTTCAAGCATCCACAAACAGCGTAAAATATAAGTGCTATACTGTATCTACAAGGTGCGTCATCTGTGTACGTATGTGTATATCTACAATTGCATGGATTACATTCAACCAAGCTCCCTCGACCAACTTACACACAGGTCATAATAGTTCGTGTAAAACGCGGTCGTATCGATCGGGCATATGCGCACTAGAACCACAGCTGATCAGTATACTGAAAAGTACCAAGAAACATCACCGCACCTAAGCATATCTCGCGCGAACACGATTTGCTTGAACACCTTGGCCGGATCCGTGACCTCAAACAGGCGGACCTTGTCTGGAGCACTGTCCGAATTAGCAGTCTGACGATGGGCCGGCGAAAAATCGTTGTCTCGCATCGCCCAGAGGACCCGGCCGGGCGGGACCATGTTGGACATGTGCATGTTCGCCTCTAGGGTCTTGCGAACGGCAATGAACTAGGCAGTTTAGAGCTGAAGATGAATGAAATCGCCGGAATGGCTTACCCAACTCGGGTCCTCTTCCGACCCGGTGCCTGCTTTCCATCGCTTCGCGCGTGACGTAACACTCGAATAGCCCGCCGCTGTCTCCTTGCCAGCCCCATCTTCGCCGTCGCACAACCACATCGCGCCTGCACCCAAATCCCGGATCGCACCGAGCGATAAGCGCGAAACTACGTCGTGCGAGTACACGAAACTTGTGATAAGCCGCTCGGAGACCTTGCCTAGCGCAGAATCTACAAGTGAGGGTGGTGCAAAGAGGTAGCAAGAGACTCGTCGGCCAGCGGGCAACCCGCTTGACGGGATTGTCAGACAGGTAGACGGGTCTGCCCACATCTACATTTGAATCAGTCAGAAACAAGTAGAGCAAACTGCGAATCATAATCACCATTCCCAATAGTCCCGCAACTCCTGCACCAAGGGAGTGACCTGCGAGCACGAGTTCTGCGCCGCTTAATTTCGCGGCATGGAGTCCCAAGGGAAAGCGACGAACCGTAGTCCGGATTATGATGCAGAGCCTCTTGAACCGCGACCTGAACCGGCTTTCCAACACCGCCCATTACCTGAGCCATCTTGAGCATCCCTCCATGCACATAGTAGCGCGGATGTGTTGGAGGTGCGTTTGCCTTGGCATCCGGGAAGACGAAACGCCCAGGTACGCGATGTATGTCGTCTTCCGTTGCAGGCGGGGTCGTTGCGGGCTCAAATCCCTCTTCTTCGCAAGTCAAATCGGCAGCGATTTCGTTCAAGCTCATCGTGCCTGCAAGGGGATGAACAAGGGCCGCGGCATGGTTGAGAGAAACAAACCTCGCAGGACGAGCACGATCTGCCCTCGACTGTGGTCAGTCAAGACCTGCCAAACATGAGCTGTCTCGAGCAAGATGTCGTTCACAATCGCACCCAAAACCGCGGCATCAAATGCTCTGAGCCAATCTTGGCAGTCGACCGCATCTTCTCCTTCAACTCCGCATCCCCGTTCGACGTATTAGCGTACCGCTCAAATATCTCGTGGTCGTGTTTGCCCAGCAACACATCCCACCATGAATATTGTGGATCGCCCGGGCCCGGCGGCGCAGTAAACTCGGAAAAGTCGCCCGCAGCCTCTGCCTCCGACGCGTCGATCGCGTGAGCCAGATTGGCCTCCTCCGCAGCCTTTTCCGACGCTGAGTTCGTCGAGGCTGCTCCATGTGCGGAGGTCAGAGAGACGCCGAAGAACAATAGACTGGCGCCTCCGTAGCCGGCAAGGACAAGCTTGGAGAGACGGCGGAGTGTTGTCTTGAGCTGCGCGTTGGTCAACCGGCGCGGTTCGGGAACGACGGCGGGTCGTTTGGAAGCCGCTTTCGAGGGTTTCCCCATGGTGAAGAAGGACTGCGCGCGGGCGGGTGAGGCTTCGCCTATATCGGCGACCAGAAGTTGTCCGCTGTGGTCCGGAGCTCGAAAGATAACGTCTGAGGTGACCCGTAGTCGAGATCCTCTGATACTGCCATCAAGTCACCAGCCACTATAAGAGTCAACCGTTCGGCTCACCGTCGCGCACGCATAATCGACTCAAAACTCTTCGGCACGTCCTTGACCGGAATCTCTATCATATGCTTGAGCCACCGCTTCTCGTCCCACTCCTGCGTAACCCCCTGCAGCGCTACCCACGCAACAATCCCGCGCGCAATCTGCGTTATGCCAAACTGCTTCTCGGGAAGGCTTTCCCCCGCCGGTGGGTTGTTCAACTCACGCCGTACGAGGGTCAAAAAGGATGAGAGGGAGAACGAGGCTTCGCTGCTGCCCGGGATGATTTGCGAGAGCAAGTTTATCGAGCTGTGTGCCGCCAGCAGACTCGTCGATGTGATGTACTCGCTGAAGAATATCGGCTGCAAGCGCCAGTTATTGACTGACTTTGTACCGGGAGCTCGAAGAACTCACAGCTAACGCAATGGCCTCCGCGACTGACAGCACAGTTGACACTGCTCCTCCTACAATTGGACGTGCAAGTTGCGTGCCCCCAAACAATGTGTAGTCGACTGCTGAAGCAGTGAGCCCGACAGCGGTGGATGTTATTCCTCGCGTTACAGCGAAGCCGAGCCTAGTTCCGGATTTGACGAGCTGGAACCCGAGGGAAGAGACACTGGAAGCGGCATCTATGGTCGTTCTCGTTGCTGTATCCCAGCCCATGGCTGGTGTCTACTGAGTAGAGAGGAATCGAAGGCGGAGTGGTATATTGAGCATACGACCGTGGTGGTCGAGTGCAAGTGCTGTGCACGTGAAAACGCCACCGAAAACTCTCATCTCCCGCTTTGACCGGCAGCTCTGAACCGCGGCTCTGCAGTACTGGTTCGAATTATAGTTCTATCATATAACTTCCACAAACTGTTTCTAGTGCCCCAAATCCCGTTGCAGCTCGCTCATTGCATTAAAATACGTGTGCCAGTCGTCCATCCTGCAAAACGCGTCAGTTTGAATCCACCACAACCCAAATTACCACTTACTCCAAGTTCATTGGCGCACTGGCCCACAAATCCAACAACTTCGCATCTGGCCCAACACTTGTGTCCATTCCATACACCGACTCCGTAGGCATGTTCTCCGCGGCCGCCCTTCCTCGTACCGCAAAATCAGGATACCCAAACGGGGCTGCAGAGGTCTGCGTTGGGTACCACGAGCTGCTTTCCGAATCAACCGAGGCCACACCGTGATCTACGTCTTCGGGCATGGAGGTAAGGCACTCGAAGAACGGAGGATCCTCGGGATGCCGTTCCCTTTGCTCAGCAGAGGCGCGCCAGTTGTGGTCAGGTGTGGAGGAAGAAGAGTCTGAAGGGTACGCGTAGGCCGTAAATTGGTGCGGGCTGGGTTGCGGTAGGTAGACGTCAGCGGTGGTGGCAGGTGGAGGAAAGAAAGTGGGCGGGGAAATATTTGGATCGGGTGGAGTGTCCGAATCAAGGCATCGTTTTCTGTGATTCGGCGCAGATGTTGAGGTCGATTGGGTTGTGGAATGAGTGGCCTGTGTTTCGCCAATATCGCTCAGCGAAGAGAGGACATCTCTATGGAACAAATTGGACGTCAGTGGCGCAGATTTGGGTATATCCCGAACCCACTTGAACAAACCCGCAAACGGCCACCTGCACATAAATGAGATGGAACAGATCCAATAGTAAGACTGTAAGACGCACCGAACTTCGCAGATACCCAGGCATTCAATACACAGTCGCACTTCCGATATCGCGCTGTTCATGTGTGGCTGTAATCCCGTTCGCTTTGTGCCCCAGATGTTGAGCAAGAGAATCATCCCAGCGCTGAAAACGTAGAACTGCCAACGACATCAGTGAGGGTCAAGTAGAACAGGAAGAGGACGCGCCGCAATGGTGGGATTTCCGTGCTCGGCACGCCGTCTGGGACGGTGGAGCATATTATGTCCAATACGAATACAAGAACGCGCTGCGTTTGTGCAAATCGCGAGGGATGGTATCGCCTACCCAAAGCATCTTCAATGAGTATGTGTTCGCTTGAAGGGCACAGCACGACTCACTGATAGTGGTGGACGTCCCTTCTTCCGCATCGGCGGCAAGAAGGGACGGTGTATGTTGATCTGCGTGAACTTCGACGGTATTAGAGTTGGTTTTAAAACGACAAATGTGCGCCTCACATAATACTCGCAGTACAGAGTCGCCGACTGATCAGCGAACATTTCTGCCCGGTCAGCGGCACTCGAGTTCGGTGCGCGTCCCTCCCAGACAAGGTGAGCCGGCAAATCCGTCAACCAATCGTTTAGAGCCGAGTCGAGCTCCGTAACAATTCTTTCCTCCCATTTTTCGTCTCTGTGAGCAAGCAGCCGCTTCGCCTTGTGTATGGGATACTAAAGAAACGCCATCAGATGACGTTTCGAGCGTGGGGCTGAGCACCATACCAACATGTCGAGGGAAAACCCGATAATTATGGAGAGTTTAATCCTCTGATTGAAGAACGTCATGTAGGACGGCTTTCCGCTGGGCTGAACGAACGGGTGGACAGGATCGTCCCAGTGCTCGTCGTCAACCTCGAGCGGAAGGTCGAGGTCGAACTCTTCGTAAGGAATCATGGTGGGTCTGCCGACGGCAGTGCTTATGTGCCGGTCGAGGTAAAGACAACAGAAGAATGCGCGTCTCCACAGTTCGGATTCGGCAGTTGGTGGTTGAGGCGTTCGAGAACGCCTGTGGACACCGATATCCTGCGCCATGCGGATGGCAGCGCCGAGCACCGTCCAGGCAGAAGAATGCGTCACAAGATGGCAGAATATAACAAAAAGCTGCAGGCGGTAAGGATGCTCGTCGTGCAGATGGAAAGTAATCTTACACAAAAAAGTTGCATCGTGTGGATTGTCGGAGGCGCGAACATATAATCAAGTTCCAGTTGGATCTGGTCGAAGAACTGACATCCGCGGCAGAACTCGTCGTCGAGTTCGCTGAAATAGCGCGCCCCAATGCCGCAGACGAGTAAAACGACACCTCCAAATGCCCTGTCACGAGTGTGAAGACCTGCTGAAAGATCGCGTTCAAAGCTTGGGCGATGAAGGAGTGGCAGGTAGGGATGCTGATGTTCAAAGTACAACGCGCAGAGGGTCCACATCAATTGCTGCGCAGGAAACACGTAGGGCTTGTTGCGTTTGGATTGTGTTTGCTGGATACGTTCAGATATGTGGTTGTAAACGAAGGAACCGGAGTCACCTGGTAAACATCGAGGTGCCAAAATTTCGGGCGTGTTTTGGACCACGAAAGCGTCTTTTGCTCAAAGTCTTCTCGAAGGGTCACAGCGCGTTGAACCACCAGAACACCACTGCTTTCTCCATGGAAATGGTCATGTCGGTGCATTTCGAAGAAAGACAGAGAAGAAAGACTCTGGATGAGGGCCATGTTCTCCAAATCGTCGGGGTGAGCTGGGGGCGCCGCGGTATTCATGGAACGTATAGAGAGACCAGCAATCTCTACACCTGCGCCTGGTTGAGGCAGCCGGGGCTCTTCGTCTGGTGGAGGGCTGGATGTATCCGAAGGACTGGCAGTAGAGCCAAGCTGCGACAAACTCAACATTAATCTAAAGGTGTGGGGAGCGCCGAATCGAGTACCTTGACGACTCGATCCTCCGCTTCGTGCACGCGTTCTTCCAGAGATTCCACGTACCTAAACAGAGTTGTGAGACGCTCACCACGAATCATTGCGCTCACGTTCTCCGACGGGCGACGAGACCAGTGAACTGACAAGGGACCTTCATGGTAGCACAGAGCGTGCAGGTCCGCGGTGGGAAACGTATTCCATCGCCTAGAAAGTGAGCGTTCTGCTCTTAGACGATGATTAGATTATTTACAAGCTCCTGTGATAATATGAGCGAGGAATTGGAAGAAGGTCAAGACAGGTACGTCGACGGCGTCTGCAATAGTCGCAGGCCCTTTGGGTTCTACGAATGACGCGCTTTTGGGGCGCGTTCGTCGCGTCCTCCTCAGAATCGGACATGGCAGCAAGTGTTGAGAGTTGATTGTGACGCGTACGCTCGGCACCAATGCCATACCCTCCCGGTGACACTCTAGACGGTTTCAAACTGACAAAAAGGTTCAAGTACGGGGACCCTTCTGGCTGGCGGTGTTCTGGCTGGCAACATGATAACATGACGGCTACAGGCAAACTTGGGACCACACGACACCCTTTGTTCTGGCGGTCCTTTTCAGATTCAGGTACTGGCAAGAATTGTCCCTGCGCCTTAGTACTCCATCATCGTCATTCGTGTGGATCTCGCCTTCATCTATGAGCGCACCAGCGCCCACTCAATATCCGTCCCTGCGCCATACTCCCCTCCTAATCGAATGACATCACGCCTCGAAGACCATAAATACTGTCCAGCAGCAGCAACAGAGCAATCCACCCAACTTCACCCACTCACACACATGGACTCTTTCGGAAACAACGACCGCCGTGACTTTGAGCGCGCCGACCGCGAGCGCGACTTTGGCTCGTCCGGTATGCTTCTGTCCCCGCCTTCGCCGTACATCGCTAACGATGCGCAGACCAGTTCGATTCCTCCACCCGCAGCACTGGCGGCTACAACAACACCTCCGAATTCGACTCGTCCAACAGCGGCAGCGGCTTTGAGAGCCGCCGCGACCGCTTTGACGACAACACCAACCCGGGCATGGGCATGGGCACCGGCGCTGGCACCGACTCGTCTTTCCGTTCTGGTGCCATGAACGACTCGAGCTACGGGTCGTCCACCACCGCGGACACCTTTGGCACCAGCAACACCGGTAGCTACGGCACCGGAAACGACTTCAACAACGACCGCTCAACCGAGTACGACAACAACGAGTTTGGCCGCGGCTCGAAGCCTACAATGGGCGACAAGCTCAAGGGTGCGGTTTCTTTCCTTTTGCTCTCTTCGTCGCGGTGTTGATGCGTGGACAGGCGGCGCCGAGAAGCTTGCGGGTCAGATGCTCAACAAGCCCGGCTTGGAGGAGCGCGGCCAGGAGCGCAAGATGGGCGAGTTCCGTGACCGCGATAACTTCTAAACGCGCGTCAACCCAACAATAAACGGACAATAAATTGTACTGTACTTTGTAATCTTAACAAGTCTTTCCATCCTGCGCTGAGATGATATTGAGGGTGCGAAACAAAGGGATCAGATTAGACAAACAACTCTCCGTAGCCATTTCCTTCCCCTCGTTGCGTGTCGACGGTCAACACATCTCCAAACGGCGTTCCCAAGAACGAATCGCCCAAGTCCACCGGTGGCATTTCTCGATACACCTGGTGGATCCTCTCCGCGCTCCTCAAAAACCGCTCTCGCACCTCTGCATAGCCTTCATCCACAATCTTCCCATCCCGTTTCTTCCACTTCCCATCGACCAAAACAGCCTCTACGTTGCCGACGTGCGCATGCAGAATCACCGCCGCTACGGGGTCCACCCAGCCGAGCATATTCGGCGCCTCCCCATCCCACAAAACCACATCCGCCTTGGCGCCTTCCTTTATGACGCCCAAGTCCGGACGGCGCAGCGCCAGCCCCCCGTTACGCGTCGCGAGCATGAACGCCTGCGTAGCCGACATCGGGTTCGCCTTCGGGAGGCGCCAGGTATCGAGCACGAGTGCGTAGATGCGGTAGCGTGCCGCTTGCAGCCATATCCTGGCCTGCGTCAAAATGTCAGTCGAAAAGGTGAAGTGGGTGTCGACGCCGAGTGCCGCTTGGTCTGTGATGAGGTGACTATTGGGGTCGGTGTGCCCGTAATGCATTTCGGACTCGGGAGTGATTGCGGCGTATTGATTGTTTTGTCGAAGGACGATGGCGCCAGCTGGGGTGATGAAGGAGCTGTGCGAGAAGACGAAAGCAGCGGTGCTGTTGAGGACGCCTCGGGCGTCGAGGTCCTCCGGCGAGTTAATGGACCCAGCTGTTGACACTTGAATAAAGAGAAAGGACCAAGTCGGAAGAGGACCTACTGTTCCACGGTCCTCCAAGGTAATGTACTGTAACAAAAGAAACGTTCTGTCGCCTATGAACCAGCTTTAGCGCGGAATATAGTCACTCAACCACGCTTACTGGATGAGGTCAATAACCGCAGGTGTATCCGACGACGACCAGAAGTCGTAAGCTATCCCAAGCGACGTCGGCGTGCCTTTGAATGGTGCCTCCTCCAATAGCGACTCGAGATGCGGGAGCTGCTCCGCCATTGTAACCAATCCAGAAACGTTATGCAGCGCATAAGCATAAAACACCCTAGCGCCGCTATCGATCGACGCCTTGAGCCCCGCAGCGGCCGTCTCGTTCGACCACGTCGAATGCGCATGATCCAGTGTCGTCGTAACGCCCGCGTTGAGCGCTTCGTATAGTCCGGTAAGTTGCCCAATGTATACATCGTCGGCAGTAAACACACTTCCCCCGACGAATTCGCCAAACTTGACGAAATAGTCGGGAAGGGTTGTATTGGAGCCTAGGGTCTTGAGTTGCGTCTGCCACCCATGCCGGTGAGTGTCGATGAATCCCGGCGTAATGATCTTTCCCGTCGCGTTGACCGTTTCCGTATCCGGAGGCAGAGACGGAGTGACAGCGGCCTCGAAGACGCCAGCAATCTTGTCTTCTTTAACAAGTAGAGAGCCGCCCCGGACGACGCGCAATGATTCGGAGGCCTCATCGAACGCGACTATGGTTCCTCCAGAGAAGAGAACACCAGCTGCGCGAGCTCCGCTGCAAGCTGCAATCGTGAGTAGCAAAAAGCGAACCAAAACCATGTTTGGATGCATCTTCAGTTCTTTGAGAGATGGTTTTTATACTTACCCAGCACCCGAGCCAAGACGCTCAGTCAGCTTTTTTCGGGATTCCGCCTAGCGCGCTGCGTTTTTCCGAAGCCCCCGATTACCCTGCTCTGCAGAGAGCACGCTATCGACATGTTTATCGGTCAATGACTTGGTTGCAGCGAGTTCGTGAGCCATTAGTCTAGGGTCGGAGACTAAGTCAAAAGCTACCGGCAGTTAAAGGTGCAGAGGAAGTTGAGAGGAAGATATGTTCGTATTTCACGACAGTATGAGAAACTTTGGAGAGGATCACCGCTTCCGCTTTGAGCGCCGGCGGCTCATCGGTCATAGATTTATATGTAGCAAGTTCCGATTTACCTGTTCGTCAGCGAGGTCATTGACGAGAAGAAACGGTGCTTACTTACATGGTTAGTTTACATGTTCTCCGTTACAAGTTTTCTGTTTGCTTACAACCTATCCTCGTCCCGCGAACGGCATCTGGTTTGCCCTACCCAGACTTGTCAGTCACAAGTCCCCGATAAACCGGAGTACGAACATGATCATGAAATGCGGAACGTTCACGTCTGGCGGGAGCCCAGCAAGGTATACTATCGCGGCTCCGACATGCATAACATCGAATGTCGGCTCGACCTTGTTCGACCCGTCTGGTTGCGGGACGCCACTATCCATGCGCTCGGTGAGCGCAGTCGCAGCATTGCCTTTGTTACGTCAATGTACCATCCAACTCGCTTGCCATGGACAGAGCGTACCGATATCGAGCGTCGTACAAGTTATGCCAAAATCCCGTCCCTCGAGCGAGGTACTCTTCGAGAGCCCCGTGATGGCATGCTTGGACGCCGTGTACGACGCCGCGAACGGGCGCGGAACGTGTGCCGAGATAGAACCATTATTGACAATTCGGCCTGCAGGAATTGGTCGTCGGCTTCGTGGTAATTTTAGATCCAGCATACCACCCTGAGGCGTCTGGTGCTTGAAGAGGCGAATTGCCTCTCGTGTGCAGAGGAAGGGACCAACAACATTTACTGCCATTATGTTCTGAAACGTTTCTTGAAGTCGTGAAGTCAGAAGGGGGCGAGAAGGGTGTTGATATGAGTTGTACCCAGCGGGATCTCCTCAAGAGGCAGCGCCTTTGAGTTTACGCCGGCATTCTGCACAGTTCAGAGACCGAAAGGTCAGCTGCAAAAGAGGAGTTCACGTTGAACAGTAAATCGAGGCGGCCTGCACGCGTTCAAGTCACGTCGAAAAAAAAGACGGAACGCACCAAACTTGTTGACCGTTTCTTCAAACAGCGACTTGACAAACGGCTCGTCGACAATGTCGCCTGGAAGCACAAGGACGCGTTTCTGCGCGTCAGGAGGGCAGAGCCCTTTGGTCTCTTCTAACGCGTCCTGGCGGCGCGCCGTTATCACGACATTATAGCCTGCTTTGGCCAGGGCAATCGCACTCTCGCGTCCGATTCCTGTGTAGAGGCTTAGAAAGAGTGGGATGCAGGCGATACACAGACCGGAGGATGCACCAGTGACAATAGCAGTACCTGGCATCGTGGTCGTTCCGAGCAGAAGCCAGGTGATGGCGGCATCAATCAGGCATGACGCTCCTCGAACAAAGGGGTACTCCACTCTCCCCGCCATTTAAAAAGGCTGAATTCACAAGCCTTACTCAACAACGACGATGCCCTCCTCCCTGTCCAAAACCATCCACCTCCTTCTCAGTACCCCACTTGTTGACGAGGACGCAGTTGCGCACGACGGAAGCTTGAGCTCAAAAGTCTCCAAATTCAAGGATGTACCCATGCAGGACCTCTCATCGTCCCCAAACTCGCGCTCCTCAAGTCGCTTTATTGAGCGGGGAACACCGGCAAGTGTTCTTTGTCTGTTCAAATCTCCACCCAGTTGTTGATGAGGGCTACCAGGAATCCACACCACCGAGCAGCCAACCCGGCTCGAAAATAACGACGCCGCCTCAAAAATAGTCAGTGATGTCCTGGACGTGATCCCGACGAGAAACTCACGCATTGCGGACTGCTCCGTACGATGCTGCCCTTCTCTTTGTATACCCTATCGCTCTGCAATGTGAACGGAAATACCTACAGTCTTCAAACAAAGAGTTGCCGGGTCCAGCCGTTGTCTTTCATGCATGCGCGAGAAGCCTCTCTTTTAGTGCCATATATAACGTCAAGAAAGTGCCGCAATAAAGGTCGCCGTCCGTTGCCTCCTTCCGCCACTCAGATAACCCTCCACCTGAAATGAACTGCACCTGCGGCGACAAACAAGGTGCGCGACGCAGACAGTGTACTTGAGCTTGTCGACTAACCCATTTGGATAGCGAGCGATCGCGACAAAGGCACATGCCAAAGCTGCGCCTCGGAGTCGTCTAAACAAACCTCAGTACCGTATGCCTCAAAGCGGGCTCGGTCAGAGTCTGCAATCGAACCCAGCGCCAGAGAGCCAGGCTCCAAGGACGCAGGAAAGCCGGTTGCCTCAGTCAAATTTGCGGGCGACGACGCGTCAAAGGACGCGGTCCCTGTGCTTCGAATCAAGGCCAAAAAGAAGCGCGCGCAGACCCAACAACGCAGCAAGCCCAAACCCGAGCCAAGGCACGTCCACGCGGGCGGTCTCATCTCGGTGGTCCCGACGTTGCCTCCGACGCAGTCTTTATACGCCGTCTCAGGTGCTGCGCCCCCGCTTCCCTCCAACTTACGTCGAAAGAAAAAGGCAGATTAGTGTTGCAGCGGTAAAACATAAGCGTCGTAGTCTTTCTCGGCGATGTATGGCATGGATTCGTAGGCATGAGCATACAATTTTTGTAAGTGCAAAAAAAACAACATCGTATCGTAGAGCCCGTTCAAACCTCCTTGACGTTGACGGTACCACGGAGGAGACCGGTTCTCCGGGCAGCGATAAGACCGACTTTTTGACCGGGGACCGCAGAGCGCGCGATAGTCGAGGCTTTTCCGATGTGCTGGTGGTTTCCTCCTCCGTGAGGATGGTCCACGGGGTTCATCGCAACACCACGAGTACGAGGCCAGCTGCGTCGGATCGTCAGTAAAAAGTTCTCTGGCAAGGTGGAAAGAACGACGCACTTGTAGCGCTTGGCCTTGAACTTGTAGTACGCCCGGCCCGCCTTCAGCAATGGCTTGTCGATACGTCCACCACCGGCAACGATGCCAATCGTCGCACGCGCAGCGCCCGACACCGTCTTCTTTGCGCCAGACGGCAGCCGGATGCGCGTCTTGTTGTCGTCCGGGGAGTGGCCAATAACGGTCGCGTAGTTGCCGGACGTGCGGGCAAGGGCACCACGGTCGCCGACCTTCTCTTCGACGTTGCAGACGATGGTACCCTCTGGGCACAGGCCAACGGGGAGGGTGTTACCGACGGAAAGGGTGGCCTTTTTGCCGCAGTAGACAAAAGCACCGGTGTGGAGGCCCTCGGTTGCGATGAAGGTTTCTTTGCGGAGTTTGTAGCGGTAGGGGTCGCGGAAGACAACACGGGCGAGGGGAGCCCCGCGGCCAGCGTCGTGGATGATCTCCTTGACGATACCACGGATGTAGCCGTTGCGCTCTGCAAAGTCGAGAGCACGGAGACGAGCTGGCGCCTTGTTGTGGTGGGTGTGGGCGTTGAAAATGGGGTGAGCCCGACGCTGGGCACGGATGACACGACCCATGGCTACGTAGAAAAAGTAAGGTCAAGGACGAGCAAGACGACGACGACGCACGATGAAGAAAGTCTTGACGAAGGCTGGGATCAATATCCTACTGCATGTCACACAGAGTAACGTCACACACAGTCACGTGTTACATTGTACAATTTCAAGACCAAATCTGGACTGCACGCTTGCCACGCAAACCCTGGACCTCCTCCTGCCTGCACGACGACAGCCACGCAAACCACATCATAGACCGCAGCTGCAGAATGTCCTCTTTCCAGCACTTGCCCTGGTTCACGCTCCGGAACTCCCTCGTCAACTTCTCGCATCGCTTGATGTTCTCTGGCGACACAAAGTCGATCGCAATCTTTATGCAGTCGCTCATATTCCGGACCTAGCTTTGCCTCAGCGATACTCGCATGAAGCAACGCAGCACAAACCTGATGGGCACATCCAGCAGGAATGAAGATCGCCTCTCCCTGCTTCTGGTAGACACGATAGCTCTTAACACCGTGCTCTGCCAGCAACTGTCGCCGCATATCGTCGTTGAGATAAATCTGCTGCCCGTGGATTGGGTCTGGTCCCGGTCCAGCATCCGACTTGGGGATGACGCCCCGCAGAAAAAGCCGAATCTTGTCGCTGTCCTCCGCCCGGAACAGGTCCCAGGCGGCACGACCCTCATTGCCGTCCGGGTCCTTGGCCGCGTAGGTCATGATATTGAGCGCATCGGCCATGTCCATATGTAGACGCGTCGACCCTTTGACTATCGACATTTCTTCGAGATTGGCGTTGGCGTTGTACATTTTTGGACCTAAATGGGTTGTTAACAATGCTCAAGAGCAATGCGACACACGTACCCAAATCGGGAGCAACAGTGTTGGACGGAAAATGAGCGCCGATGTTGCGAACGCCATCCCGCCGCACGTAGTTTGGAATGGGGACGGCATTGGCAAAGTCGTTATACAAGGCGGGGCAGGCGGTCTTGAATTCGCTGGTCGGTGGCCAATCCTAATACACGATCAGTCTTATCACAACGCACAGAAATACAACCACCTTGAGCTTCCAGCAGCCGTCATCGCGATCTTCATAGTCGCCAAAAGTCGAAAAGAAATCCGCAACCGTCGTTGTCCGACTCTTCTCCGTCTGGCACTCGATCGTAACACACGTTTGAGCTCCATACTCGTGCGAGAGATACTCGGGGGTCCATGGGAGCTCCAACTTCTTGCCTACATCCGTGACAAGGATAGGCTCGCCCCGCTCCCACAACGGACGGAAAAGTTCCTCAGTGAGCTCCGCGTTCGAGTAGCGCCGAATATCCCAAGACGGAATCTCATCACCATTGACCAACGTGTCGTCCGAATGGCTCGAGCCCGGCGAGGGAGCAACATCGGGACTTGGAGACACGCTCCGCGACCCCTCTACCGTACGGACAACCTCTTCCATCTCCTCGATGACTGCCTCGAGCTCCTCCCTGACGAATCGCGTCACTGGCGAGAAAGACTTTGCGCCATGGTCTGATTTCGAGGCGCAGGAGAGGAACCCGGGAGAAGTATGGAGGCACTGATTACGGAAATCTTCGAGCATGATCTCTTCGGTTTCGTTTTTGGCGACAGTTTCGGTAAGCCGGACGACTTGCGCATAACATTCGGCGCATGATTCGCGGCCACAGCAGCGGCACATCCACGAGCCCGAGAAGATAGACGTAAGGCAAGTGTCTACGGCGAGTATTCAGCACCTGAATGCAAGATGATTCAGCGACCCGTACCGCAGGTAGCGCGGACCTCGCTCTCGCGGACTCGATAAATAATCGACTCGTGGTTCATGTGGTTCAGTTCTTCGCGTAGAGTCGGCAATAACGCGACGGCCGCCGTGTTCTGTGGATAAATCAGTATCAGACAAGGGGTAAATAGTCCCGCGCGAACCTTGATGTCGTCGATGCGCTGTTTATCGAACGTGGTGTTCCACTGGTCTGGAAACAGCAGCACAGGCTTGCGGCTGAGTTGCTCGGTGTATGCGAAACCTTGTAGCTTGCCGGCTTCGTCCCAGAAGATGGATCGGACATGCTGGAAGCGACAGGTATCGCCCGCCCACCGACGGGTACACGCGATGCAGCGGGGGATGTCGGCATTCTTGTACCGAGTAGACATGCATCTGCTAACTTGCATCTCGCGGCGCGACTGTGGATTCGTTGGGACCGAGATAATGTCAAACGGTGCTGAAGATTGGGTGTAAGCCATCAAAGTGAGCGTAAACCCTGACATGGCTGACCTTCACCGTGACTCCCGCCCTTCGGTTTATGGATCATTCGGTACATGGTCTTCGGCATATTATCCGCTAGAGCCAGTTCAGGCACAGCATAAGGCGACTCAGAGCTCCTCACCACTCAACAGCGCCATGTGCGCGTCGCTGCGTTTCTTTGCAGTGTAACCTGTCTTGCGTCCTACTCAAGACCATCAGAATCCGAAGACTGACCAAACTAAAGCCGCAGCATGCGCACCGATAGAGGCCTTCTGTTGCGGAGCGACCCTCTGTCGCGATCGGGGAGGTTCCTCGGCATCTTCGAGTTGCGAGGCGCCCCGTTTCTGCGACGCGGAAACATGATCTCCTCCGGTCGGAATCAGTCCGGGACGCGTTCGGAGAAGACTGGAACAGATACCAGGGATATGAATGAGCTGTGTGTATTGGTACGAGGGACTTGGGGTGCTAGCTGTTTGACGCGCCACATTCCGAACGGATGCACGCGAACTGTATTGCAACTCTGGAGCACAGAATGCATTAGACGCTTGCGCAGCACGAAAGGGGATCGATTAGACACACGGGCATGTGCCAGCGGAGGCGTCTCTGGCCGTCGGTGGGCGGTTGATTGGGGGTCGTCTACATAACAAGTCAATGCGGCGGGACGAGGAAGTACAATGGGCAACACACGTGTATACGGTCCATAGGGCACCGGCGGACTAAACGGGGGGCGTGGCGAGTACTCGTTGGCTGAACGATGCGATTGAGTATGCACCCGCGATGAGAGTACTATCGACGCACCCTGCACGCGGTGGGGTTGTTCGGAGACGGAGTAATTGAGAACAATGGGACGCGACACTTTGTGCCCTGAGCTGGGGGGTGACGGGGATGGCGGGGACCAGCTGGAGCGTTGCGCCGACGTTGGGTATCCAGCGTACCGCGGGGGAGAGGAGGGGTTGTTGAGGATACGCTGGAGTGAAGCACTCCGGGGTTGCGCGTCCATAGCGGAGGTGGTGGTGGACGGGAAGAAGGGAATGTCAAAAGAATGCTTCCGTTCAAAGGGCCAGACCCCGCGCACATCAAAGTGCTCGAGACACGGCGAATCCCGGTTTTCGATGCATGCGTGTATAAAGTAGCCTATAGCAGAAAGCACAGTATAAAATCGATACAGTAGCGTTCAATCCAAAGTCCCAGTAAATCGTCGCAAGATCCCGGCGAACCTCAAGGACGGGAGTGCTGCTGTACCCCGCACCGCCAGCCACCCCACAATCACTCCTCCGAGGGTCGCCCAGTACCGTCACCGACCGAGAACCTTGTTCGCTAGCGGCGACCCATCGGCAGCTGTAAAAGTATACTTAGTGCCGCACGGAAACGGGCCCAAATGGAATCTTCTTACGCTGGTCTTCGTGCGACGCGGGGCCTGCCGCGTTTGACTCTAAGAGGAACCAAAATGAGGGACGTGAGCATTGCTATCGCTCTACACCGTACACGGCTTGACACAACGACTAACCTTCCGCGCAGGTCGGCGGGGGTGGCGACTCGGGGTAATACGCCGTCGCTCGTTGAGCGGCTTCCCCGGTAGATGCCGGTTTACGCCCTGGTTCTGGCACACCGAGCGTGCCCCAATACGTCGCGGGCGATGGCGCCTTCGGGGAGAAGGTCGAACTTGTAGACGAGAACAACGCAGTAGGAGGCGCGGTCGTCATTGTCGCACCCTTGGATGCTACGTGCCTTCCGCTTACTGCAACCTGCTGTTTTTCCACAAGAGCCCGTGTCGCGCCGTTCTGCCCAGCGGGAGGCATATCCGCCCACATTTGCAACGCCTTGATCGATCCCCACTCAGTCACCTTGTTGTTTAGCCAGTGGTGGTTGACTGGTTTCGTGAGGAAATCGTTGCAGCCAGCAGCCAGCGCCTTGACCCGGTCGCTATTCAGTGACGAGGCTGTCTGTGCCACAATGATAACTGAGGAGTGGTACGGCGAAGGTGCACTGGTGGTGCCCGAAGGCGAAACGGGATGATGCCCGTTGGATGCGTTCGCGGGAGCCGGAGGAAATCCGTCAACCGAGTTGAGCTTCTCGAGCCTTCTGATCTCTTTCGTGGCGTCTATACCATCCATGACTGGCATTTGTATATCCATCTACCAGCCCCAGCTTAGCACGATAAAGCCACCGAACATTCAAGCACTCACCAGAATGAGATCGAAATTACCCGTCTTCCACTTTTCGATCGCCTCTACTCCGTTGTTTGCGAGCTGGAACTTGATCTTCTTCTTGCGCATGAAGCCAGCAAGCTGCATCTGGTTGACAACATTGTCTAAAGCGCGAATTAGTTTCCGATTAATAGCAAGACCCCGCAAACCTTCTACAATCAACACACTAATTGGCGGAACGATATCAATGTCCGGCGTCGCCTTCGGGTTTTCCAACGTCTTGGGGTCCGGCGTCGCGGTTCGTCGGCGAATAGCTTTGCGTATTGGACTGCTCAGCCTGGGCGACGCCGTAGAAGTTGTGGCAGGACCCGCCGCCGCTTCCACATCCGTCTTGATAATCGCCGGTAGAGTCGCAGCGGACGGTTCAGGGGTAGGGATTTGTTCTGGGACTCGTCCCGGCGGTGGCGCCCCAAGTTTAGGGAGGTTGCGAGAAGAAGGTTGCGGGGACATCGATATCTCGTGCAACGTCGAAAACGTTGGATTGTCAGATTTGGTCCGCGAAAGTGACGCGCGCCGACTTCCAGGCGCTAACAACTGCCCGTTATCGCGTTCCATGTTTGGCACGACCGCCTTCTTTGCCGACGAACTTCGACTAGCTTTCGGGCTGAAGAATATCCCCGCCGGTTGACCCGGAGGACTCGAAATCAGTAAGCCGGAAGACGGCGTCGAGCCCAGTTGAACGGCATCGTTGTTCGAGAAGTACTCTGTACTGTTGGACATGCTCAAGGGCGACGGTGGAGCGGGACCGTTGCGCTCGAAGAAGTCTTTTGTTCCCGAGCGACTTGAGCGATCAGAGTTGCTCCGTGCGCTGGAAGGGCGACCGCTGGCGGGTGAGCGGCCGGCAGAGTTGGGGCCATATCCAAAGATGGATGTGCCGGACGGAGTAGCGGGGGAGGTCGCAATGGGCACAAAGAAGGGGTCGACCGGCGGGCGAGTGACGGCCATCCGGAGCTGCGTTAGAACACGTCGTGGGCCAGCAGGCTTGGGTATGATCATAACCTCGGGCATCGGAAGCGCGGAGCCATTGTAGGACGAAAGCACAGACTGTAGCATGTCCTTGACAACCTTGAAGCTGGCCAGGCTAGTAAAGTGAACAACTACAACGGAGGGCTGGGGTAGGGCAGTCGACGTAATGCGGGGAACTTGGCTAGTTGACCGGCGGGAGTGTGGAGGTAAGGGAGGACGTTTGGGGTTCAAAGTAAGCGGATATGGCGGCTCAACGCGTAGAGCATTTAATCGCTCTTTGAGAACGGACACGTCGTCGTCAATGAAGATAAACGACGGTCGCTGCTTGGGGGGGGAGTGGTGGGTCTGAAGTGATGGCAGGAATCGGTTCCGGAGGGTCTTGAAGCCGTGCAGGTGCTGATGCGCCCGTTTCACCGTCCGCAGACATATGGCTGACATCCATGCCCCAGTCGGCGAGGTACCTCGTTACGTGTTGGGCAAAGGAGCCCTTGGATGACGCGTATAGCGCGACTTTGGCGCCTTTGAGCGTATCGGCAAACGCCGCGAGTTCTTCCATCGTCGGCTCGACAATATCTGTTGACACAGATGGGCTCAACATGTCCGTCGGCGCGCGATCCAGCGTCAACGTTAGTTCGCATGTGCGGCCACCAGTAGACGACGGAAGATCGTGCGTGAGTGATCCTCGAATTTGGCGAAGTAGACGTCGAAGAATGAGGCTGGAAAAGTGGGGTTCTGGTCGAGGGTCTAAGTCAGAGTCCGAGTGGGCGAACTTGTGGGCAATCTGTATGGTACATTCTATGGGCCCTTCTTCGGACACCGGCGAAGATGTAATGGCATCGGGAAAGTCGAGACCGTCGGGCACGGTTACATCTTGGCCGAGGGAAGTCGCGAAACCAATGAAAAGGCCAACCTCGATAGAATCGCCTGGTTGTGCAACGGAGATTATTTGGCGCAGAACCTGGGTGCAGTATCAACCTGAATGTTCAACGCGGAGAAAGAGCACGCACATGAGAAAGCGCAACCGTTAGCCCGCTCTCAGAACCACTGACCCACGCGTACTTCAGACTGAGGTCGCCATGGTATAGTACCAAATCGACGCCAGCCTCTGCCGCCGCCCCACCCATGACATCGCCGACACTTTGTAGCAGCTCCCCAAGGTCAAACTCGGACTGCCCCACCGGTAAAGAAATCTCCTCGCGCGGCTCCCCACAAAACTCGGCCATATGCGCGGAGAAGTAGTTGAGATTACGCATAGCGGTGAACAACGCGGACATGGATGGCGTCGGGACCGACAGAGCGCATGCCGAGAACTGTTCCTTGGTCGGCTCCAGAACCTGCGGCGGGGATATCTGCAGGAGCGTCTGTATGGCCATTTGGACCATATCCGCGAGCTCGACCGACAACTCGAAGAGCTGATCTGAAGCCGACGTTCCTGGATCCGAGCTCCCTTTCGGGACCAGTGGACGATGTGGGTTCTGGAGGCGTCCTAGTTGAGGGAGGGAAAAGGCTCGGGAGAACCGGGGATGTATTCGGGGAGCGGTACGCGCAGATGTGGGGGTGTCGTTGCGGTCGTCTTCAGACATGTTGGCGTCGGAGTCGGCGTCTTCGACGGAGGGAGTTGTTGGGGTAGAAGGGCGCTGCCCCGAGTCGGCACGACTTTTGAAGGAGAACGTCGTCGGGTCGCGGGCACCATCGTCGACGCTCTCAAAAGGCCCCATGAGGTTATATAAGCAGCATCCTCGATTTCACTATTCTACAAACTAATACGATAATTCGATGTCTCCCTGCGCGACAAAGTCAGCAGAACGTCCATGTCCACGATAAACGAGCACAAACCTCGGCAACTAAATCCATATCGTGGTAGCTAACCCTCCTGCCCGACGCACGAGGATCCTCTTTGGCATCTGGCGGCGGAGGAGGAGGTGGACCACCTCCACCGCCCCGGTTTCGCCTCTCTCCGCGTCCGTTTCGGCCATGGTCCCTCTCGTTGCCGCTTACCAATGCCCCATCCATTGACGGTTTGGCCGGCAAGCTGGCACCATCGGCGAATCCACCCAGTCGGTCGCTGAGCCGTCGCCCGCCGTTGGAAGATCCATAACTTTCGCCGGACCACGGCGGCGGAGGGTAACCACGGTCACCACCTGTGTCCCCGTAAGAGTTGCGCCCTCTATCGCCATCCCCGTAATGCTGCGGCTGCGAGACGCCAAAGGCTTGTGGGGGTGCGGCTTGACCATTGCCTGCGTTGTTTGGAGGGTGAGCGAATGGCTGGATACGATGAGGATCGAGAGCAAAGTTGTTGAAGAACGGTAGCTGTTTGGGGTCAGAACCCTTAATGTTTTTTTTTTGGAATAGAAAAACATGCCTCGTCGAGAGATTTGACATGTTCAGGGTGTTTATTCGCGACATGCTTCTCAACAAACGCGGTCGCCTTGAACAGCTTTTGACAAGTCTTGCAACGGAATTTGCCCTCGTCCTCTTGCTTGACGAACTGCTCGACAGCCTTGGCTAGCTCCCTATAATAGTCTGAGCGATCCGACAACACGAGGGGACTCCAATCAACGCACTCATCGTAGCTCTTTCCGCCATGAAGACGTGCGTCCACAGCATCGCGATTCAACAATAGCGCCAGCTTCCCGTCGAGCCAGTCAAGCCAGCGATCGTCTGCATGGGCATGAAAAAGCGAAACAAAAGAATGGTAAAACGCACCAGTACGTCTTCCGTCTTTATTCTCTCGAACCGCAGTCTTGCTGTCCTTCTCTTCAATTGGCGCGTCCCCCGCATCCTCTACTTTGACTATCTTCTCCTCATCTCCGGCGGCTTCTTCCTTGATGACGTCGTCCGCCGGCTGAGAGCTCTTCGGCACAGGCCGACGTTCATGTCCAACGCATTTCCGTTGCAGCTCCTCGAGATGGTCTGTCACGATCGCGCAGTAGTAGCACGTATGGAACGCGGCGCGAAGGTACGCAAGGTACAAGTCAAGCGATACCATGGTCTGTTTGCTTTTCATGAGGATAATTCGCCGAGAAAAGGCGTAAAAGATAGACCTTGAACTCCTCAAACGCCTTCTCATCATTAACATCCACCATTGCCTGCTCGCGTAGAACCATTTCGATCCTGGCTTCGACCGCCTCGGACCCCCGCTCTACAGGTGGCTCTTCCTCGCTCGTTGACCCATCCACGGGCTCGTCCCCCGACGATTGGTTTTTGTTCTCGAACGTTAACTTTTGGAGCTCGGCCGACTCGGCCTCCAGCTTCGCCACGAGCTGCTTGGCCTGCAAAAGATCCTTCTCCATCCTTTCTGGGCGGTTGGCAATCTCCGGCGCGTACTTGATGCGGTTGACGAATGGCTTAATGATATGCGTTACATGTAGCTTGAAGCCTTCAATCTAGTCTGTCTGTGAGTAGTGGAAGATGCATGATAGTCAAGCGCAAACCTTTTTATCGCCCAGCTCCGAGAGGGCTGCGACCATATCGGTTTCATCGCGGAACCGTATCCATCCCGCACGGTAAAAGTTGCGCTTCTGCAATGGGTCGCCGAGAGCAAGGTGCACGAAGCCAGGGATCCGGGAACACGCCTGCAGGAAGTGAAAGTGAGCGCCAGCCGATACTCTGGAAAGTAACTCATCTCTTCCAGTCGAACCCGGCCAATATCCGGCGGAATGGTGCGTATCATAACTTGCTGTCCCTCCGGCATAATCGAGACCTCCTCCCCACGGTCGGATGGCATAATGCCCCGCCTGTCCTTTGTGCCGGCGCCATTAGCTGCGTCGGCCCTCGTAGTATCGGCGTCCGTCTGGTCTTCTTCCACAGCCATGCTGAACTGCATTTCGTCGTCGTCCATCCCAACGCCCGCTTTCGATTCCTCCGAGACGGGGGCAGCCGTAGCGACACCGGCGCCATTGGAAGCAGTCTCGGTTGGCTCGCTCTCCATAGTGACGTTGTCTTTTTGCTTCGGCGACTGTGGGTCAAACTTGCCGTCTTCGAGGTCAAGCAAGAATGTCTGCAGCCGACCAGCTCGGCCCTGCTTGCGTACCCGCTGGCGCAGCGCCTGGAATTCCTCCGACGGGTTGTACTTTTCGTTGAACCAAGGTGACTTTTTGTGGTGATCGAACATGGTTTGAAGCTCGATTTCTGGTGAGTGGAACATAGCACGACAGAACAACGAAACGAACCTGCTTGTCGGCGAACTCGCGCTTATAATTCTCCCAACGAGTTTTGATGCCGTTGCGGGGTTTGGTGCCGTCGCCCGCCTCTCGTTCAGCCTGCTTGTCGGCGGAGTCCTCCTCGGTCGCTTGCTGAGGAAAATTGTACCGGAACCAGTCGGCGTACTGCTTCAGGGACGCGGGATAGTCAAAGGTATGAGGGTCGGGTGGGCCGCGCCGCCGCGAGTAGGACGACGAAGACAAGCCCCCGCCCCCGCGACGCGGTGGGGAACCGTAGCGGCTATCTGTAGACTGGCTCAGGCAAGAATTCGGTCGAGAGATGTGAAGAAGCAAACCATAGTCGTCGTACCGTGGACGTGGTTCGTAGCGGTCCCCACGGTCGTATGGAGATGACGAGCGTTGCCGCTTGCGCCCAGCTGAACAGACCTTAGGACGAGACTTGTATGCAATGACCAGCCACGCACCCTCGGACAGCGGACTCCTGCTACGTCCTCGACGGTAGTCATACGGGCGGTCGTATGGATTCCAACGATCATCCCAGTCGCGGTATTGCTCTCCATATGACGGATATGGGGCCCTTCCGGGAGACCGAGATCGTGAGCGGTGACGGGGCGGCGGAGGATACGAGTTCCAGGACATTTCTGGGTAGGAGAGAAAAGAAAGAGCGCGAAGAAGAAGAGGCTTGGTCAGGGCCTGGAGTACAGCGAGTGAGGTCGAGCATAACAGACCTCTTAGATCGCGGACACGGCACTCGCGCGGGCGCAGCTGGATGTCTTGACGCCGCCGCTTGGTCGTGGTCCTGCGATGACAAGCACCAGTCACGAGCAACCGCTTATACCTCCGCAAAAATAACCCTTGTTTTAGTACCATGAGCAGCGACGCAGCCAGCAATCCTCAAGACGTCCCCACCGACGATGAACTCGACGTTGCCGAAGGAATGGATCCAGAAGGCTTCTCAGGTCCCAAAACAGTCAAACCACTCAGCCGCGAGGCGCTAGCAGCCTTTGAGGCTGCGCAGAAACGCTCTGGGGTCATTTACATCTCCCGAATACCGCCTGGAATGCGTCCAACAAAAGTTCGCCACCTCATGAGTGTGCATGGCGAAGTTGGGCGAGTGTATCTGCAGCAAGAGGGTACGAACGTTCTACCGCTCACATCAAGTGTTGAACGTGCTCTTCAGATGCAAAACGCGCATATCTGCGACGGAAATACACTTCGACAAAGAAGGCGCATTTCACGGAGGGGTGGGTCGAGTTCAAGGACAAGAAAGTTGCAAGAACGGTGGCAGAGATGCTCAACGCTCAACCCATCGGCGGAAAGAAGGGAACACGGTGGAGAGACGATGTGTGGACGATGAAATACCTCCCAAAGTTCAAATGGGGCATGCTCACGGAGCAAATCGGTGCGTTTGGTGAATTGCACGGTGCCGGCGTTGTTGAAGTCTTTGTAGCTCACGAAGCCGCCGTCCACACGGCCAAGCTCCGCCTCGAACTTTCCCAGTCGCGCTCTGAGCAGCGCGATTACCTGCAGAACGTTGAGCTGGCGCGGGTGCTGGAGAAGCGGGTAGAGAAGAAGCGTGAAAAGGGCGAAGTCATGGAACTCACGGAACGACCACAGAAGCGCAAACGGCCAGCTCGGGAAGATGCAGACGATCTCCCGCGTAAGAAGCTGCAAGGAGGAGAGGCAGAGCTCGATGGGGTACTTTCGAGTACATTTTAGTTGAGGCCCTGACAATTTTTTCCGATAATATGCGGATTGAACTCTGTCTTTCCGAGGCATAGACGTGGAAAAAAAGGGACTTCAGCTAAAAGCCACAGTCTTTGGGACAAAGTTGTCGTGTTTTCCACTTCATCAACTTTGCCATCAATTGCGCCCACAATGGGAACTGGACGTTAGGAAGATCTGGAGCATGTCGGCTATGCCAGGAAGCGACTACTACTGTTTGCTGCTAACAACGCCTTCATGGCTTCTGGCTCGATTTCATGCCACAACAAAGCGCAAACAAAGCGTTAGTTTATCTGCTCAATTTTTTACGCATCTACCAAAAGAATTTCGTTGACTAATCTTAACACTGGCTATTCCTACACACTAGCCCTTCAAGACGAACGCTTCGAGTTCAAGTCGTAATAGGTTGTGAACTGGGCAAGGATCTGGGACATGATGCGTCTGACGTGCGTTGTTTGGCTCATACGACGATGGACCCCCTCGCTACACTCCCTTTCGATGCTGCTGTCGCCGCTATCAAAGCAGCCATCCCAGCGCACCTCCAATCCCCGCGTGTGGGCATCGTCTGTGGATCCGGACTCGGTGGGATTGTCGACTCGATCCGCGACCTACATCTCGTCCCCTACAACATCATCCCTGGCTTCGCAGAGAGTACCGGTGCGCTTTCTCCCTTGAGCTAGTAGCTGGTCTCACCGGAGCAACAGTTCCCGGCCATAAGAGCTCGCTCGCGTTTGGGCTTATGGGTCCAGGTGAAGGTGTCCCAGTCGTAGCAATGCTTGGACGCGTGCGTCCCTCTCTTCGGCGCGTTTCACTGGCTCACTAGAGCGTGCAGTTCCATCCATATGAAGGGCACCATCTCCGCATCGTCGTCTATCCCATTCGCGTCATGGCGCGACTCGGGATTGCCAATCTTATCCGTGCGGCCCCTCATTCTTACTCTCCCCGCTTCTCAATGCTTCGCTCCAGTAACCAATGCAGCCGGGGGCCTCAACCCCAAGTTAGCAGTTGGCACCAGTACGCGTCTTGAGCTTTCTCTTATTCAGCTCAACGCGTTTCTCCCTAGTCGTTGCCCTCCACGACCACCTCGCGCTCCCCAATCTCACTGGAATGAACCCTCTCCTTGGTCCGCTCACTTCTCCAAGTCACCACCGCTTCATTCCGATTTCCGACGCGTACTCGCCTTCCCTCCGACGTTTGCTCTTCCTTGGCGCACACTCCCTCGGGCTCGATGCCAGCGCTGTAACAGAGGGGACCTACGCTTGGGTCAGTGGTCCAAGCTACGAGTCTCCCGCAGAGGGCCGTTTTCTGCGCCTCGTCGGCGCCGACGTTGTCGGTATGAGCACCGTCCCCGAGGTCCTCGCGGCGCGCGAAGAAGGGCTGAACGTCATGGCCCTCAGCCTCGTCACCAATGCCGTGGTTATCCCTGAAACATATAGGGATATTCGCGCGGAGGTGCAAGCAGAGTTGGCTGGGATACCATTAGAGGATGCGCCGGCACAGGTCGTTTCACATGACGAGGTGCTGGAAATTGGCAAGGCCAAGGGGGAGGTTATGATGAAGCTGGTAGAGTACGTTGTCGGGGCAATCCCATAAGGCACCGTATATGAGTGGATTGTACATTAGATACAGCTTCGAAACTACTAGATGTTAAACCTCTGTAAACAGCGCGTGAGTGCCTCTTCCAGAGAAACAAACATACGCTTACCGGCTTGAGCGCCTTGATGAGCATCCACTCCTCTGGCGTAACATCGTCTCGGAAGGTCGCCTTGAGAATGTCGATGCTCTGCCGGGTAATGTGGCTCAATAGCTCGTCCTTGTCGTCGAAATGCCGCCCAAACATCTTTGCCGACTGGTAGACCGCATGCTCGATCTTGACCGCGACGCCTCCGCCTGCTTGCGCCTTCTTGACGATGTCCTGTGCTTTGTGGTTGATCTCGAGGGACGTTCTGCGCAGAAGGGCGGTTTGAGATCAGCATTAGCTACGCGACATGGGCGGAAATGAGGGTGGGCGGGGTACGGGGTAATGTGGGGATGAAAACGCAAGAATGAAAGCCGCAAAGGACACGCACATCTTGCCCAGATCGATGGTTTCCTTCTTCCCTGTTGCAGGATCGGTCTTGACGACGGCAATAGGCGTTCCAATCCGGAGAGTCCCATCCAGAATATCGACACCCAAGATGATCGGGTCCCTCTTACAGAAGGCCGCGATGATTTTGAGCCGACAAGGCCAAACAGCTTGGGGTGCTGCATCCCGCCGCTTGGCCTCTAGCATCTCCTGGTTGTAGGCAGTGAATGCATCAAACAGGTGGTAGATAATATCCGCTGCGTCGCGTCACGGATCTATGCTCGCGTTGTAGCCACGAGAGACGTACCTTTGAATAGCCGGATGCCCATCTCCTCCGCAAGCCGTTCCGCATCTTTGTCAACCTGGACATCGAAACAAAGGATGCAGGCAAGTTCCTTGGCCTTTTCGAGCATCGTCCCCGCACGCATGACGTCCTTCTTGTGGACTGGACCGATGTTGATACCAGAGACCGGGATCTTGCTGACTTTGAGGAAATCGAGGAGGGCCTCGAGTGACCCAAGCGTCGAAGCCTGCACGCAAACACCCTTGCCAGACTTGTCGATGCTATTAAGCAGAGATGTTAGGTCCGACATGACCTCGTCTCGCAAGTCGTCCTCATCATCATCTGGCCCGCAAACCAACAGCCGCGATCCCGCAATCGCCTTCTCCAGCTCAGGCGCGACAACCTTGACACCCAAGGCGGCCTTGACCTCCTTGTGGTGCACGTAATTAGCCTAGAAGACCAGCCAGATCAGTGCTTCAATTCAAACAACGGAAAACTTCTTTCCGACCTTGACACGCAACTCGCGCAGGGGCTGCGGTGTTAGCAGCGCGCGCACTTGAGTCACGATAGGCCCATTCAACCCACAGACCACGATCTTGTCGCCTTCCCGCAGGTATCCGTTGGAAAGAACGACGTCGATGGTTGTGCCTAAACCCTCGATAACCTTGACTTCGAGAACGGTACACTCGAGCTCGGAAATGTACATGAGACGATCGCTCATGCGCTGTTGCGTGAGGTTGACGAGCAACATGATCATGTCCGGGACACCTTCGCCCGTAATCGCGGAGGTGGGCACGACCGAGACGTTCCTCGCGAAGCTCTTGTTCTCGTAGTACAAAACCGCGTTAAGACCTTGTTCGGCAATCTCAACCACGATCTTGTTGTAGCGGTCCTCAAACTCGCGTTGGACCGAACGAGGTTGTTTGGCGAGAGACTCTTGGAACGCGCCGTCCGGTGTCGCAACCCAGCCATACATACGATCGATCTATGACACAGTATTCAGTTGCGGGATTTCAACGGAGGGAGCGCGGGATGTCGACCTTGTTGAGGGCAATGATGAACGGAGTCTTCCGGTCCCTTAGCAGCCGAAGAGATTCCAGGGTCTGGGGCTCTAGTCCGTGCTACAAAGAGGGTTTATTCGAGGTTTAATCGGACGTATTCAAGACTCGTACCATGATGTCGACGACAAGGATAGCGATGTTACAGAGCGAGCTACCACGAGATCGCAAATTGGTGAACGATTCGTGTCCGGGAGTGTCGATAATGAGGAGTCCAGGGATTTTGTACTCCTGCTTGCCGTCTTTGTTCATGACGGCGGTCTTGGTCTTGATGGCGTCGACGGGGAAGTAAGTAGCACCAATTTGCTGCGTGATACCGCCAGCTTCGCCCTCTTGAACATTGGTTTGTCGAATCTGACGGAAAGGGTTTAGCGGAAGGACCAACATCGACGAGGAACACAAACCTTATCCAGTAGTTTGGTCTTGCCCGTATCGACATGTCCCAGAATACAGCAAATTGGACTCCGAAGATCGTCCTTGTTCCGAGCTGCCAACGCATCTTCGTGTGCCTTTGCTCGTCGGGCGGCCGCTTCTGCCTTACGCTGAGCAGCCATCTTCTGAGCAACGGTGAGCTCCTCGTCATCGGAATCTTCATCCGAGTCGTCGTCAGAATCGTCAGAGTCGTCGTCAGAGTCCGAGTCCTCGTCTGAATCGTCTGAATCGTCCTCCTCCTCGGAAGACTCTTCCTTAGCGGGGGCTTTGCCTTTGGCTACCGCGGATTTGGCCGGAGCTGTGGTATGCGTTGAGCCCGGACGATTCGAGCACATGATGTATATATCCTACCCTGTTTGGACGTCGCCGGTGCAGCTTTCGGTGCCGGCGTTGGTGTGCCTTTCGGAGCCGGTGCTGCTTTCGGAGCCGGCGCTGCTTTGACGCCTTTGGACGGAGCTGCAGCCTTAGCCGGCGGTGCTGCTGATGCTTCCTCATCACTCGACGCGTCCCAATCGTCTTTGACGCCAGCGGTGGAAGGAGTCTCTGCGGGTTTGGTGTCCTCCTCCGCGCTACTCAATTCCCAATCGTCAACGGGCTCCTCTTGCGACTCAGCAACGGGCCGTGCCTCGACTACAGTCGGCGGCTCGGGAGATCGTGGTCGGGATTCGGGGGCAGGGGATGCGTCCTTGGCAGCTGGGGCCGGTTTCTTTTTCCGGCTACCGTAGTTGACTTTTTTCGGCGGCCCGCTGCTGCCCGAGGCTTGTTGTAGACCCTCGATCTGGACGCCAGACGCAATCAGCGCCTCCCTACGTCGCTCTGCTGCGAGCTTTTCTTCCCTCTGCTTCTTCGTGAGTAGACGACCCTCCTTCTTCGCCAGTTCCCGTTTCGCCTGCAAACCGGTGAGCTCAGAGAATTCAAGCAAGGAATGCAGTTTACTTTCTCCCTCTCTTTCTTGGCCGCCTTTGCCTCCTCCTTCAACCTCTCCTCCTCGGCTATACGCGCCTCTTCCTCCTCTATCCGCTTCCTCTGCTCCTCCGCCTTCTGCTTAGCTTCCTCCTCCAATCTCTTGCGCTCCGCGACCATCTGCTGGATGGCGTTGAGCCGACCTCCCTTTTTGGCCGGCGCAGGCGCAGCAGGCGCAGGCGCCGACTCCTCGTCCTTCTTGCCCTTCTTCTTCTTCTTTTTCTTGTCCTTTGCGCCGGCGCCGGCTTCATCGCCTTCAGCCTCGTCCTCCCCTTGGGGTGTTTCTGGTACAGGCTCCGCAGATGCCGCCTCCTCGTTTCCGCCCTCAACGGCCTTCTTCGCGGCAGCTTGCGCTTTCTTCTTGGCCTACGCGAAACTAAGGTCAGAGTTGCCATAGAATGACGCGTCCTCCGCACCTTTTCGCGCTCCTTCTTGAGTTTCTCCTTCTCTTTCTTCGTGAGGACCTTGGGTGCAGCGTCGTCCACAGCGTCATCCTCGCCCTTTGGAGCCTCTACAGCGGATGCTGGAGTCGTAGTGGGTGCATCGTCGTCTGTAATAATCATTAGCAAACAATGGAGTAGTAGGAGGATGTCATGTACCGCGCTTACTCTCATCTGCGCCTGGATCTTGCTTGCCTTTCTTGCCCTTCTTCTTGTCCTTCACTGGGCCCCACTCCTCGTCCAGATCCTCCGCCGTCATTTCTTGAGGCTTTTGCGACTCGGCAAGCGGCGGTTCGTCCGCTGTAAGAGCGTGAAGTGAGCGGTAATGAACTGCGCAAGGACATACCGGCTGGTTCCTCGTCTCCGTCCTCATCCTGTGCTTTGCCCTTCTTCCCTTTGCCTTTCTTGCCCTTCTTTTTCTCCTTAACGGGTCCCCACTCTTCGTCCGCGAGTTCTTCGGCAGTCATCTCGACGGGCTGTTTCGCGGGCGCGTCGTCGTCGTCGGGAATATCGTCGAGGGCGCTAAAGTCACCGGCTTTCTTCTTCTTCTTGTCCTTCTTGCCCTTGCCGGATGAAGCCTTGATTGCGGACTAGACGGGCGGCTTAGACGCGGTCGGGATGATTGCGCGGCCATGGTGCTCATACCATGAGACCGCCAAAGTCCTCTTCCTCATCTTGCGGGCCAGCGTCTTCGACGCCCATGTCGAGCGCCGCGAACCCTCCGAAGGCCGATTTCGAGTTGACCGACGAGTCAGTCGCGGGTGCAGCGGCCGGAACGGCTTCGCCAGCGTTTGCCCTTGACCCGAATTTGAACGCGATAATGGATCGAGACGAGGACGAACCAGTACTCGTCGTCGTCCTGCTTCTTACCCTTCTTAGCCTTGTTTTTCGGCGGCATTTTTGGGCAAAAGTGGTGGTCGAGACGAAGGGAATTCGAATTGATCTCGGGTTCGCCACCGAACTTGTCCGGTTCCACCATCTCGGCCGTCGCGCTCTCGCTGGCAACTCTGAAACATGGGCCTCCTTACTATAATACGCAAGAACCGCCAAAAAGAAAAGGAAATGCGCATCCTTTTCCTGTGAGCGCGCCAGATTCTCTGGATTGCACCGTCCAACAACCTCAAGTGGCCTAGACAACGCCGGCAAGACAACTATTCTTAAGAAACTCAACGGCGAGGACATCCTCAGCGTCAGCCCCACGTTGGGCTTTAATATCAAGACGTTTGCGCACGGCAAGTACGCGCTATTCTCTCTATCGATTCTCGCGTCTGGGCTCGTCGCTCATCGATGTTCGCATATCTGCGTAGCTTTACGCTTAATATATGCTCGTATCGTTCATCGCCTCTGCGATAGTCTCTTGATACACGACGTAGGGGATGTCGGCGGCCAACGCACTCTCCGGCCGTACTGGAGGAACTATTTCGAGCAAACGGACGCTCTAGTCTGGGTAGTCGACTCCGGAGACCGCATGCGCATGCAGGACTGCAAAGACGAGCTGCATAGCCTGCTGCTGGAGGACGTCAGTCGCGCTATTCGCGTCGTTTTTGGCGCAGACTTGAATTTAACTCGTACCAGCGGCTTGCAGGCGCGTCGCTCTTGATATTCGCCAACAAGCAAGATCTTCCGGGATCCATGTCCGACAGTGAAATCCGCGATGTTCGTCCTCCGCGTTTATCGTCCCCTCATTCACCATTGTAGGCGCTGGACCTACGGTCCATCAAGTCTCACCATTGGATGATATGGTCCTGTAGCGCTGTAACTGGCCAAAATCTCGTCAAGGGTAAGCCACTGCCATATTCCAATACCGATCCCGTCTCAACGCGCTAGGACTGGACTGGGTCGTTGGCGACGTCGCGGGGCGACTGTATTATTCCGCTACCGCATCGCCGGCGCGAGCTGCTGTGGCGGCTTGAGCCTAGCGGTGCAACACATCGCACACAACGGCGCGTTCATATCGACTCCTTGCCAATCGCACCCGCGCGCAAAGAGCGAACAGTCCATGATGGTCCCTCTTGACCTCCGAGTTCAAGTCAACAAATGAATCATGCATGAAATGGCCGACGTTGGCAAAGAGGGTGCCCTTAAAGTCTCTCCGAAGCCTTTAGCTTCTTGCACTTGCCTGTAATTTACGTCGGTATGGTGAAGCAATATGAACTCACCGGTATCACCCGTTTAAACGTTTAAGGACTATCGCAGCGACTCGCAGCGAGAAGACCCCGAGCTCGCTACCATGCGTATTCTGCCCCACTCTGGCAGACGGCGGAACGACTGTTGAACACTTGTTTGCGCGACCTACGCATCTTACTTCCACTGTACTGCGAGGAATCTGGATATTCACTTCTGCGCGCGGACCGCCTGCATCTTACTTACACGATACGCAAACAGCATATGCTCACTGTGAAAGTCTTGATTTTACCCTGCAACAATTCGTAGCCATGTCCATTGAGAAATTCTCGTGCACGGATTCGTATAGAGGTTCCGGTCTCAGTTCGGTCTCGTTCACCGCCGCTGCCGCGATAAAAAGGTCTTCTGGAATTGGGGTTTTCCTGAATTCAACGGCGGTGATGCCAGGTGAAGGGGAGCAAAGACAACGGCCAGATGAGCAGAGGAGTGGCGCTCATCGAGCCAGAGAATGAATACGCTCAGGCGTTGCCCTTGACACATTCTGCGCGACAAAGTTTAGATCGACGCGCCTTTTGTGCCACTATTCGTTAACTGAGTGGGCGGAAAGCGAAACCGTAAAGCTAGTGCCGCCATAGGTTGGCGGGAAGTCGAAGGAAGAATTCTGGAGGAAAGGAATAGATGACGGAGCTGTCAGGCGAGCACACAAGCAGCCAGAATCGCGGCGGACCGAGGAGTCCCGCCCTAGACAGTCGCGGCGGGATTAAGGGAACATTCGTGAGACGAGAATATGGATTTTTCTGACGCGGCGGTCGTTGTTCTGGCGTCGTCGACCGACGTTGATTGGGGGCGCGTTGAACAAAGTTGAACAAGTCACGGTCCGTGTTTGTCCCACTGTGGGTGGAATCCTTTGGAATCCTATGGAATCCTGAGATGCCAGGGGAAGGACACGTGGAGAAGACGTTGAGAAGACGGTTCTTGCCTGGAGGTGCGAGATTGACTGAATAAGTGGGGGATTCATTTACCTTTTGGATGAAGCCAGCCTGATTAGAGATGCCCGTTCATCCACAAGAATTTCTCAACTCGATGCAATCGAGATGCAACACCAAAGACGCAAACACATAAAAGGCCCGCCTCAAGCCTGGTCTCTCCACTCCCCTCCGACAACATGCCTGCCTCCGTACAGCAGTCCTGCGTCCCACCACAATACGCGCCCTCCTCAAAGGCCCTCCAATCTACATCCTCCTCCCTGCTCTCCCTCACCTTCCGCCCATACTCGTGGCTTTGCGCCTTCGGTACGCGTCAAGACGCGTCTGGTCTTGCGTAAAGTCCTCATCTGCCTCCAGCTCGCAGCTCCATCCTCTCTGTGCTCGACGAGGCCATCACCATCGGCCACTTGACGCTCACCGACGATGAGGGGACCCACTACTATGGCGCGTACCGCGCAGGGTGCAACGACGTTCACCTCAAGGTCGTAAACGACAACTTTTGGGTTCGGATTATGCTGTATGTCCACTATCGCCATGATTTACCGCCAGTTGTTCAACTCTTCTAGATCTGGTGATTTGGGCTGTGAGAACCTCTCCCCGACATTGTTGGCATTCACGGGCTAACATTGAACCAGTCAGCGAAGCCTACATGATTGGAGACGTACAAGTGTCGGATCTGAGAGGCGCGATGAACGTACGTGCTTCAGCTCCTCTTTCCCTCTTGCTCCATCTCAATTCAATTCCAGTTATGGCTCGAAAACCAAGCCGGCATGGAACAAACCCTCTCCTCCACCGTATCCAAAATATCATCTGCCGTTTCGGGTCTCTACAATGGAATTCTCGGTCAGACGCGGTCCCAGGCCCGTCTCAACGTTATCGCCAGCTACGACCAGTCCAACGAGTTGTTCAAGGTGCGTTCCGCGGCCCCAACACGCGTCCGTGGCTCAAGGTTCGGCACAGGCGTTCTTGAGCAAGGAGATGATGTACTCTTGCGCACTTTGGGACACGCCCGAGGGCGGCGTCCGTGGCGATCTCGAATCCGGACCGACGCCCGGGGACCTCGAGTCGGCGCAGCGACGCAAAATCCATCATGTCCTCCGTAAGGCGCGCGTGAAACCCGGGAGCCGCATTCTCGAGTTTGGGAGCGGATGGGGCGGGTTGGCTATCGAGGTACGCCGCTGCCATTCGCCTGAACAAAAATAGTTGACCAAACCTTGCATAGGCTGCCCGCAGTTTTGGCTGCGAGGTCGACACGCTCACTCTATCGATCGAACAAAAAAAGCTGGCAGAGGAGCGCATCAAGGACGCCGGGTTCGAGGGCCGCATCCGCGTCCACCTGCTAGACTACCGCGAAATCCCCGCCGAGTTCGAAAAGTCGTTCGACGCGTTTGTGAGCATCGAGATGCTCGAGGTAGGCGCGCGATATTGTCGGCTCTGACCGTGCCTTACCCATTTCCAGCACGTCGGCTCTAAATATTACCCGCTGTACTTCAAGCTCGTCGACTTTGCGCTCAAATCGTCGAATGCAACAGTCGTAATCAGCGCTTCGACGTTCCCCGAGTCAAGATATACCGGTTACCAGTACGTTCCCGGTTTAAAATGTCCCGGCGTCGGGCTGATTTCCTCTCGTAGAGCCGAAGACTTTATGCGCCGATACATGTGGCCCAACTCCTGCCTGCCAAGCGCAACCGCGCTCATCACGGCAGCGCAAACAGGCTCACAAGGGCGGTTTACGCTCGAGGGTGTCGAGAACCATGCAGCGCGTTCGTACTTCTCTATCTTTCTACGGCAACTCAGTTTAACGTGCCATCAGACTACCCGCGAACACTCCGGGAGTGGGGCCGGCGACTGGAAGCCAACCTGACGCAGGACCTGGTCTCACGCGACTACCCGGCGCTACGAGATCGCGCCGACTACGACGCGTTCAAGCGGAAATGGCAATACCTCTTTGCCTATGCTGGTGCCGGCTTCGCCAAAGGCTACATCACCTGCCACATGCTCACGTTCATCCGCCAAGTTCGTACTTTCCATCTCGTCTCGACTCGGGCTGACCCGTCCCGCAGAACGATACGCCGGAATTGTGCGACTAAATACCCTTTCGTACCTTTCGCGATTCGCCGGGCTTGTTGTATTATCTAGCTATCCTTATTCCTCACTCTCACACTCTCCTCACGGCACCATCGGAATATCGGTATTGGTTATCTCGGTAGAACAGCTAGAATTAGCGGTTATGAATTTTACGACGATCGATGCACTCTAAATTTCTCATGGTCGCCGTCCCTCGCCTTGCTTTAGACTTGAGAATAACCTCGGCCTAAACCTAAGAGCATACTTGAGGGCGGCCCCTCGATGACGGCCCTACTTCCATACAAGGAGATTATAGTTTGGTGAACTTGCGCCGCAATCATTATCCCTTGTGGACTGGTTTCCGTCGATCCATCAACGGAAGCAAATCTCAAGCACTTCCTCGACAAACGAGCAACAAAGACGTATACCAGTCAGCCAAGCATTCGTCCGGTGCCGCACCAGTTCTTGCTTTTACCTCGTCTCGTACATAATCCGTCCGCCGTACCTCTGACGAGTTCCCGACACCGTTAGATAAGGAATATAACCCCACAAAGAATGTGTACATAGAGAGAGCATCTAGATGGTAAACGATGGTGTGCGTATGTCGACAGCATTACAGATGAGAGACGGTAAGATATATCCACAGAAAGATCATGAAAGTAGTCGTGTCGGGTCGAGCTTGGTACTCCAGTCGCGCGCTTCTTTCGCGCTGGGCGCCGCAAGCGCATGTGAGTTGGACGATGTGAAAAGCGTGAACGAGAACGGTTTCTAATTCGAGGTCAGGAACGCGGAGTGTCTCCAAATGGCCGACTTGCCCCAAGAAGCGCTTCTTTCTGTGGATCGCTCTCCACGTTGACACCGTCAAGGCTGACGACGCCAACCTCCTCCAACTCGTTGGAGTGGGAGTAGATATGCAGGTACGGTCTATGGCGCATCGTCAGCGAATCTCGGCCTCAACGGCGACGCATTCTCACCTCCGCAGGACGAACCAGCGACGTTCCCATACATTCTGACTCGCATCGGTCAAAATCAACAGGTGACCTTTCTTGGTCGATCCATTGGCATCGCTGTTTGCCGGTTACTCGGTATTCATGGAACAAAAGTCGCAGACGCACCTTCGCGGAATCAACTTGGTCTCTGAAATTAACTTGAGACTTTCGTCAGGAACGATGCTGCCTTTCTTCTTAACCGGCTTCGGTTCGTCGGATTCTATAGGATCTTGGCTGAGAATGATCTGGATACATTTCATCAGCGACGCCGCCGGAGGAAATAAACCGCGTTAACCGCTCACCTCTCCGCGATGGCCAAACTGCTTCTGCCAAAGTTCCACCGAGCGCTTCAGCAAGCCCTCCGCTTTCCACGCCAAAGTTTCGGTGTTTACCGGCTGTAGCGCCGTCGTCGTCAAAACCACGCGAATGGCTTGAACGTCGGCCGCGCGCCGCTCAATCGAGATCAAACGCTCATAGTCCTGGACGACGCTCACCCCACGGGGTTTCCACGACCCGAGTACCTCCTCGCCCCGAACGTACTTCTCCGATGTATCCAACCTCCACAGATCCCGCGGTGAACGCGTCAGTGGTGGCGAAAGCTTCACCGAGAACAAAGAGCTCGTCTTGGAGAGAATCTTCGTCGACCCGAGGAACGCCATGAACTTGGAAGGTGCCCGTGCATCGCGCGTCCGAATTGTAACCCCGACATCCATGTTGAACTGCACGGGATCGCTGCAAGAGTCGACGGCCACGGCCCAGTTTAGTTGGAGGATGACACGTTGGCTCCCTTCTGTAACTCTGTTGAGCAGCAAAGAGTCGTGGATGCTCGTATCCCATAGCGCTTCCGCCGCTAGATGCCCGGTCCCATCCGGCTTGAACTCAAGGACTTGGTCCTTCATGAGCGGAAGCGTCACCATAGCTTTCGAGGTAGATTCGTGGATGCGACCATTAGCGTCGAGTAGGCGCACATTACCGATACGAATGCGCGTAAACTCGATCCATGGAAGTTGCTGGCCCGAGTCGGACGACAGAGTAACGTTCAAGCGGCGTTGGAGACCTTGATGCAGCGTAAAGCAGCCAGCGTCCAAGTTTCCGCGAGCGACAACTGGAACGGGCGCGTATTGTCCGTCCGGCGCAAGCTCACAGATCTGAAGCCATGCTACAACGTCATGCGTCTGCTGCACCACAAAGTCCGTCTCCGATCGACGCATGGGCGGTACGCCCGCGGGCGCAGCCTCCGACACCGGAGAAGCTCTCGACGGAGGCGGTCGCACGCGATGCTCTCGCATCTCGTCCCATCGTTCTAGACGTTCCAAGTACATCGGACGTACAGTCGCAAAGAACTCGATGGGCGCGTATCCCTCTTTCATGTGCGCCAATACTTTTGAAGACGCCACGAGGGAGAAATGCCGCCTGAAACGAAGCTCGGAGAGCGTCGAGGCATCCATGTCGAGGGAAGCAGAAGGGAATACCTCCTCGGAGGCCAGGGCGGGGCCAACGAACGAGGATAGCCGGACTTGCATGTGCACGGCAGAGAAGTCATGCGACGAGAGGCCTTTGACTGTGTCCACAGTCAAATAGAAGCCAATTTTGCTTCCCGGAGGTACGGTGCCTGGACTCGGCGAAGAAGCGCGCGTCGACGTAGACGAAGAACCGTTGGCGTGCTTCGACGACACCTGAACATTGACTATTTTTATGTCAACGCGACAAGACCCGATGGCCTCTGCAGTGTAGCGACAAAATATAGGCACGATGGAGCTTGAGGATAGTCGACGGGATAGTGGTGCAAGGGAAATGAGGGCATTGCCAATGAACGAGTATTCGGATGGCGTCGTGTCGTAAAACGAGTCGTCGGACGAGAAATGCTGGGTATAAGACGGTCGGTCAATGTAAGTGGTGAGGTTGCGCATGCGGGAAAGCTGTTGTTGCATGCGATCCAGCGACCAGGTATAGATGGCGTTGTGCCGTTTGTCGAGAACCTTGACCGCGACGCAGGGCTGAGTGGAAGACGCGAGTACGGGATCTGCGACGTCACCAAACTCATCTAATCCCGCAATCGTGTCCACGGCAGAGACCGGCGCCGCAAGGGACCCACCGGCTGATACGGTGAAGTTGTAGGAAACCTCTTTGCCGAGCTCTTTGCTATGAAAGTTTAGTTGGCTTTGACGCCCGGTACGGACCGCTTGCCTGATGATGTTGGCTTCTTTGACGAGAACCGCGTTGGAGAGAACGATCTCCGCCATTGAGAAGGCTCTATGCGCCCTCCATCTATCCAAGACCTTCCGTATTAACCTCAGCTGTTTAGCCGTATAGATGACCGGCTCGAACTCGGCAACCATGTCTGTCTCTCCCCGAGCGCGGGCGTCGATGAGACGCCGCATCTGTATTCGGACCAGCTGCAATTGGTGCTCCATATGCTCCTTTTCGACTTTAAGGTCCTCTGCCTCGGACGACGACTCGGTTATGGCCTGTAACCGATTCTCGAGTTGATCTTGAGCGTCCTTTAGATGCCCATCGACCTCCGGACTGCCGAGGCTCGGGGCGGCATCGACGCTGGTATCATCCGTCGTCGCGTCGCTCGAAAAGGGTCGACCCATTTCGCTCCAAACGTCGTCTGTCTGGCTGTGGCTCATGCTGAGACTACTTTCGGGGCGCGAGGGCTTCATATTGTGGTCGCGCATAGTCTTGACCTTTGTGATCTTCTCATACAACTTGTTCAAGTCATCATCGGGAAGATTGTCTAGCGTTGGATCGAGGCCAAGGCGGGCAAGAGCGGCTTCTCGCTTCGCGAACGTCCAGTCAACGTCCGCAGCATCTGCAGACGATGCCGGCGAGTCGGGCCGCGTCGCTGGCGATTCGGCCCCGGCCTCGAGATCGGCAGCGGTGACAGAGAGTTGTAGGTTCGACTTCAACGTCGCACGATCCCGCTGCTTGCGAACAGCCTCGGGATCATTGAAACGGAAGACATGGTTCTCGCCTACGATCGTAACGCCGTTTATTAAGACGCCGGTTTGGGAGGAAAGAAGTTCATGAACATACCAAGAATAATGCGGAATCCTGAGCGCAACTTGTGAGGCTATCATGAGAATCGTCAGAGAAGAGGAAGATCTTCGCGACAAAATGCACGGTACCTGTCCGGGAGTGATTTGTTTGCCGTTGAGAAACTGTGGCCATGTTTAGGTTTGAGGGTGTCTCTGCGAGAAACAAACATACGGTGACACTGTCGGGCATTGCATGCAAAATGACCTTGCCATCGGCATTGTCGAAGTAGCAGTGCTCCTCTAGGATATTGTCCCCGCTCAACCGGATCGCCGCTGGCTTCTCGCTGTCCATTCGACCAACCTTGGAGAGCGAATCGGTCTTCGGCACGGTCACGAGCTCATGTAAAGCCACTTACCATCGTCTTCCCCGGCTTGATCTGGTAAATCAAGCATTCACTCATCAAGGGATCTAATCGTGGTCAGAAGTCATCCTGAAAAGCCGGCATGGATCGCACCTTCGTTCTACAAATGAATACGATCAGCGTTTCGAAGCAAGACTAAAGAGCAGGCCGAAGCAGCGTACCAGGTTGACCAAATGCGGCATCTAGTTATTGTAAATCCTAGGATTCTCCTCGGGACAAAGGAGAAAGTTGCTCACTCGTTTGGGCGTGTGCACTCCGACGAGGTTCTTCTCCACGGTAATCCCGAGCTCTTCAAGCGCCTTCTCTCGCTCCTTCTGTACCTCCTGCGTCCGTGACATCTTTTGCTCCCACGTCTCATTCAACGACTGCATAAGTTTCTGGCTCGACTCCATTTGATCTTGTAGTTCCGCCTTGGTCACGGTCTTGATTGTACCGTCCTTTGCTCGGTACGAGACCTTTTGCTGCTCTGGCGGAATCTTGGGATCATACACCTCTTCCCCGCTAGCCCCAGATACACGAGCTGTGCGTTGTGAGGGCGTTGAAGGTCGGCGTTTCACGGTTCATACCTCTGAGCATCTCGAGTTCCTCTTTCAGCTCGCGCACCAGCTTCGCATTCGGGTCTTCGTTAACCACCGCCTTGTTTTTGATCTTCTTCGCTTGGTCGGCATACCGCAGTGTACTAAGGGTCTCCTCGTAGTCAGCCGGGGCAATGGCTGCGATCATTGCGGTCTTGGAATTTCCTCCCAGACAGTCTTTGAGCAGCCATGTGAGCACCTAAGCCCGTCCATGAGATTGTTCAACAGTCACTCTGCAACGCTCACCGAGTCGCGGTACGGGACAAAGTCGTCCGCCTTGCCCTTCTTCCCTTTCTTACCATCGCTCTGGCTAGCAAGCGCAAGCGACGAGATGACCTTCCCAAGCGTAGTGAGCGATTTGTTAATGTTGGCGCCCTCCTTTAGTCGCTGGCCAGTCGCGCCGGTCGAATTTGCACGCTCGGACCCGGCAAGATCGACCAGACTACAACTGTGAGCAAGAAGCGGGCAGCAAGACGCGTAGCCGGCGCACCTGATTCTCGAAACTTTTTCCGTATCCATATTCGTCTCAACGTCGTGTCGTTTCATGGTCAGGAGGAGGGTAAAGACGGCATGCGAACGCGACGACGTTTCGTTCATGTTGGTCGCGGCAACTGTGCGCGCCTTGTTTCCCTCGTCCATGAGCGTCATCATTTCGGTGTAGCTGTTCACAACGAGGCGCGAAAGGTCCTCGACGTACGGTCCGAGGCTCGGGTGCTCGCGAACACGAAGGTTGCCGGTGTTCTTGGGATTGAGTAGATCTCGAACCTTTTCATTGTAGATCTGCACTAGGAGTCGGAAGGAGCGCATTCGTGAAGCGGATTGCGCACCTCAATATAAGAGACCTCCACCGTGAAGTCGACATTGGGGTCCGACGCCTTCTTTGACGCCACACGCTCGAACAACTCGGAGCAGGTGAGTGGAATAATTCCCTTGTCCGGTCCGTCTAGACGTTGATAGTCAGCGAATTCAGCTGTAGGACCAATGCACAACTCACAGCCCATCATACTGTACGACTTGCCCGACCCTAGAGACAATGAGCACACAACTAGTCCGCAACCCCGCACGACGAATACGACGCACCAGTTTGCCCATCTAGCACAAGGATTCAGTATTGCAGCATCGCTTGGGGCACAATGGCTGCACTCACAAGCGAAGATACACGCATTGAACCCGTTGAAACTGTGGTCGAGCAACTCGACTCCAACATCATTGTACAGCGTCTGCTGTGAGCAGTAGCGCGGCTCGTCGCGGTCTCCGGCAGACCAGTAGGATTTGTCGAACGAGAAGGCGAGGGGGCGGCGTTCTGTGGCGCGTTTGGAGGTGTCCTGAGCGGAACCAGCCTCTGGAGGGTCGATGAAGGTCTGGTTGCCCTCCATCCGGATGAGGGGTTTCGCTCCGCGGGCGAGCTCTAGACGGACAAGTCAGGACGAGCAAGGGCGAGGCTGGACGGCGGACCTCGCGAGTTGAGGGGCCGACATCGGACGACGACCTTGATGTTGCCGTCGCCTGCTTCAGCCATGGCTGGGAGTAGCTCCGGATTCTAGGTGCGCGGAGCGATAGAGTCCAAGAAGAGATATAAAAAAGTCAAGAATTAGGGAGTTGTTGTGGTACAAGGGTGAGCGCAACAAAAATGGGTAGCAACGCTTGATCTCTGCAAGCGCGCGTTCTACGCGTCTATCGTACATACACACAGACGCGCCCACCACATATGCTACAGTAAATCGAAATCGTCCAGCTGCGAAGCGTCAACAATGCGTAAATGCCACAGAATCGAACCGCACCTCGTCGTTGTAGGACATGATGCTGCGCTTGAGTTTGGAGGTGTCCACCCAGGTAACAAAGTCCTCCATATGTCTGCGGGCGATGGTCCGACAGAGTTACGGACAAGCGAGTAAAAAGCGAACCTTGTAACGAGATAGGCTGGGTCGGTGATTGTGTCGGGTCCGACTCGGACATGGCCCTGCTCTATGAACTTGGCTGCCTGCGCAGAGTCAGCGGCGAGCACAACGCGCACAGAAGATAACACCAACCGCGCTCACGGTTTCCGCCATTTTGGACATGCACATAAACACTGCCAGTCGCCGCCGACAGAACGCGGAGACGGTGAGTTTGTTGTCTACGTCGCTGAGTTTAGCTGCGCCATTCAAGACGCCCATGTCGTAGAGTTTGGACAGAAGCTGGCCCTCCATTCGTGTTCGAAAGGGATCTTGGGCCGGAAGGAGGGCTATCCGGTGCGCAAAAGAGCGCAACGAACCACAGAGCTTGTTATACCTGGCGCCGTTAGAAAGGTGTCATTTTGGTGGTTGGTAGTACTTTGTGTAGTCCTCTCTGTCCTGAATGTGGTACCGACGCATTACCTTTATTTCGCGTAGATTTGCATCTTGTTTCCACTAGATTGTGTTAGGTTGGGTGTATTATAAGAAAATAAGGACGTACATTGAGGAAATCGACTTTTTTGAGGAGTTTCTGCTCGTGGTGCTTGAGGACTCGCATAGTTGATTGACGTGCGCGAGAGTGCTTGCCTCTGTCCGCTGTGGACCACAGTGTGGATGCAGTCTTTCCACCCCGACGACGCCTTCTCCAATCCAATGCTCCGCCAGGCTGCACCACCCAGCTTTGCCCTCAACAACCAGGCATTTCAAGGAAATCCTCCCATGGCCATGCTACCAGCTGCCGGTCCCTTCCCGCCCAACATGCAACCCCGCTCAATGCCCTTACGCCCTGGTACAGTCCGTCCAATGGGTAACCCAGCCATGCCTGGAATGGCCCCTGGCATGAATCCTGGCATGGGCTTTCCCCAAAACATGATGGGTGGTCCCGCTGGAATGGCTCGTCGCACTGTCTCGAACCCACCGCACATGGGTCCAAATCCTACTATGCTCCAGCACCAGGTTGGCGGTTTACTGAGGTATTCAGCTTTATCTAAGCCAAATTTCCAGCGGATGCAGCAGATGATGCAGCGGCAGCAAGCTGAGCAGCAACTCATGATGAACCGCGCTGCACAGGGAGGCCCCGGCCCTCAGCGACCACCCGGACAGCTTATGGGCGGCCTTCCTCAACCGGGACAACAATTCCAAAATGCCCCTCCCCGAACCGCGTCTCCACGATCACATACTCCAGTAATGGCTGGGATGCCCCCGCCACAACGGGGACATCCCGACCCCATGTTCAACGAGTTCAACAACTCACAAAACCAGTTCCAGCGCGGCCAATTTCCTTTTGGACCCTCTCCAACCCCGCCAGAACAGTTCCCGCCCTCAGCACCGCGAGGCGCGGGATTTCCTCCAACTCCCGCCCAGCAGCTCTCCATGCAGCAAGGCCAGCACGGGGACTTTTCGTTTGGTGTTGGAATGCCCATGCGTCCTCCCTCACAACACTCCCCATCCCAGTCGCAAGCTCAACACCACCATCCCGACGCGATGGCCCATCCCGCGCGCCCACAATCACAACCACAACAGCCTCCCCAGCGTCCTCTCTCCAGCTCAGCTGGTCCCTCCCTCACCCCGCGACTAGGGATGCAGCCAAACAACATACCTCGACCTCCACCACCGCCCCAGTCCCAAACGCCCCAGCAACCCGGTCCACCACCACCTATGAACCAGCGCCCACAAAGCTCCGGGTCCTCACATCCGCAACCAATAGCGCCTCGTCCGCCGCAACAAGGGCCGCCACAACAACCAGGATCGGACGGGACGTTGTTGTCTGCATCAGCATCGCCGCCAGATGTAAACACTGTTCTGACGCAGCCAGTCCCGCGACCGACGACAGAAGTACAGGCGCTCGCAGTAGGGCATGGTCTAGGGCTGGTGAGAGTGATGCAATTTAGTGGGCTCTTGGGGTCGGATTCGCCGCAAATCCAAGTTTGTCGCGTCGTCTTGTTTTCAGCGTATCTCATCCTTCTTTTAGCGCCAAAAATTACACCTTTCGTTTTGGGACAATATGATACGAGAGTATTTCACGCCGAAAGCGATCATGAAATTAACCCTATGGCGGGATAGTATGAAGAATGAAGCAAAACCTTTCGGTGCGTCATCCATCGTGCAGTCGTTTGCAAACCAATTCGGCGACAGAAATTGGTGTCCCCATCCTTCCTCGTTTTTTTCTGGTTACCACGCAATCCGGCGTCAAGTCGATGTCATTTACGCTCGATGGCGCCCGCGAGCGTTTGTACGCTCCAGGGCACGCGATAATCGAATGCGTAACTGCAGCTTGGACTTGCCGCTACAACAACGGGCACGTTGTAACGCTGCGCGGACCACTTACCGTCCATCTTGTCATCTGTTCGCCTGCACCCGGGTCCGCCAACACCGCTGGCTCGCCTCCGTTCATGCTCAAATTCGACGACTTCGAGTTCGATGCACACTCACATGACAAGTACATCGCACTCGACGCCATCTCGGGGTCGAGGAGAGCGGAAGAACCGCCGCCGACTGTGGGGTTGAATGGCTTGGCCGACGACGACAAACAGTGGGAGGAACCGCGGTCGATATTGGAGAATTCGCCGTCTATTCCCGGAGAGCCGGTGAATGCGTTTGGTATTCCGCAAGCCACCATGCGATGTCTGGAGGTGCGGCTTTTTTATCTCACTTGGTTGTTTCTCTGAACGAGTTTCAGCTCGCAGAGAGTGTTGCTCAGATGTCGGACTTGATCTCGTTTGCCAGAGAGAACCAAATGGGGCCGAATGGTGAGTCGATTGCTAGGCTACAGTATTCGGGTCACTCAAACGACTGTGTTGTGCAGCTGCACTCAAATCGTTGTCGGATAAGCTGCGAGAGGAAAATCTGGCTGTGGCGCCGATGATGAACGGTCCTGGAGGGCCGAATCCGTTCTTCAGCAGTAGCCTCCCAGCGCCCAACCACCACGGAACCCTGTACTCGAGTGCACCACCGTCCGTCATAAACCCACCTGCGCCCCCCACAACCCTCCTCCTCAATGAACTCTCCCCAAAATGCGCCGCCGTCTGCTGCAAACTCGCCACAGAAGCAACATAAGACGATCCCCGCCAAAGGTTCCGTTGCAACTGCCTCGACACCAACAGCGAGTACGAGTGGCGGCACACCCTCGCTGCCGAGCGCGACGTTGAAGCGCAAAGGCGAAGCACCTCCACCTGCATCGGAGCCTCCTGCGAAACGAACGACGCGACGACGGCGGGCGACGGGGAGTTCATGAATTTCCGTGCTGGTTTCTAGATTGTATCCTACGCTATCTTACATGGTATATTTATCATCGAGTAGTGTACTTGTAGTGTGTACTGTGACTGCGCTTGTGACCCAACCAAGCATGGAACGACCACGAGCTCAGAGGCCCAGCCTCCACCCAACTGCCGACCCTAACGCCAATGCCGCCCGCTCCGCCATCCCTGTCGTCTCCGCCATGAAATCCCTAAAGCCACCTGGCGGCGGCGCGATCCGCATGTCTCTCGCTGGGCCCGCCCAACGCGCGCCGCAGCAACCTCCCTCTCTTCCCCGCCAGTCTCTCATGCCCGGAGGCGGCAGCAGTGGCGGCTCCACCAATCCACGCATGTCCATGATGCGCTCGCAGAACAACCCTCTGCTGCAATCCGTGTCAAAGCCGAGTACAAACTTCAGGACGCCACTCAATAGGTGCGTGGTTGGTCGCGCGCCCCTGCGTCGGATATTGAATCCCTGTACAGCAGCACGCGTCGGGGATCTATGTGGAGCGGGGGCGCTGCGCCCCCGATGCCGTCGAGCAGCCAGACCAAGGAAACGCGTCCCCTCCGAGACAAGCAGTTCCAGAGTCAGATGAAGACTGAGATCGTCAACTTCCTTCGACTGCGCCCAGAATACGAGAACGTCTCGGTGCAGATGCTCAATGGGATTACTGGCAAGGGCTACAAGGGCATCGTTGACTGCCTCACCAACATTCTCGACCCAAACTACCCGACAAACCCAATGGCCAAGCTCGAGGACGACCTCATACCAACGTTGCGCGTGCTGCACTATCCGTTCGTGGATGCGATCGACCGCCGGTGGCTGGCCGCCCCCGCCAGCATGCATTCGTGGCCGACCTTGCTCGGTGTGCTGCATTGGATGGTCGAGGCGTGTAGGGTACGTCTATTGCTGTTTGCCCCCTTCTTCGTTGGCCCTTACGCACATCTAGGCGCTTGAGGCTTACACCACCAGCGGCGACCCGACGCTGCAGGACCCGGAATCAGTTCCGGAGGAGTTTGAAGAGCATTGGGACCACCACGCTCTCGCGTTCGACTACTACGACCAGGCGTACGCCCTCTGGTTGGATATGCAAGATGACTTTGTGGAGCCGAACCAGTACCTGGAGGAACGCTACGGTACGCAGTATCCGCAAGTGTCGAAGTTGTCTGAACGTTTCACCAGCGCGTAAGAACGAGCAGGCGCAGGTCGACTTGGACGAAAAGACAAAAACATTGGAACAGGGGCAAGCGGAATTGAAGAAACTTCAATCGACAGCGCCGCCGCTCGCACAGCTCCAAGATGAACGCCTGTTATTGCGCACCGACCATGAGAAGTTCCTGCGCATCCTAGCGCAATTTGAGACACGAAAGAACAAACTTTTGGATCAAATTGCGACGGAAAAGGCTGAGCTCGTTTCTCGAGGTTTGCGCTTCATTTTGAAATCTGGCACCTGCTCACGACCGTCCAGGCGAGCAGCTTGAGCGGATGAAGGCGGATCAGATCCAGCTGGAAGAGAAAATCAAGGAGCAAAACCTAACCCGTGAAGAAGCAATCCAGTTGACCACCGACCACGATAGTCTGCAGGCGAATGTGCGCGACCTGAAACACAAGATCACCGAGACGCACCAAGCGGTCATGAACAACGAGGTCGCTGTTGCGAGGCGGATCTCTGCTGTCGAAGAAGCCCTCGACACGTACACGGGCCTGTTGACGCGACTCGACTTGTACCCGTCGCCTGCTCCACCGCTGCCAACAGTCCCGCTGACGCTCGAGCTCAATCCCGCAGCGGCAAACCCGCAGCATCTGCTCATTGGCGATATTCGCGGCTCAATCAAGCCGTGTTTGAACCAGGTCGCAGAGAGCAAGCGGTTGGAGCGCAACACCGTTGAGAACGACCGCCTCAAGTTTGACAATGACCTGGAGCACTTGCGGCTCGAGTGCGAAAATGTCGAGGAGGAAATTGGCCACTTGGAAAAGAAAGTCATGGCGCTGAATGACCAGGCAGACGAGTTGCGCGAGGTTCGTGAACAACGCTGTTTTTATCTTGTTCTGACGCGTCTTGGACAGGTCACGCAACAGGAGGTGAACGTCTCCAGCAAGGAAGTCGAGCGGCTGGGGCGCGAGCTTAATCAGGCGCGGACGACTGCTTTAACGAACGGAATGGGTGTCCGGTCTAGGCTACAAGCGCTGCAAATCGAGTAAGGAGATTTGCCCGCTACATGCTTCCCGTTCTTATCCTCTTAGGTATGATGAGCAAGTTGCAAGGGTGGCCAGACTCAGAGACGAGACCGTGCAAGCGATAATCAAGAACACGACCGACATCACCAATTTCAAGGCCGCTGTTTCGAGCCATTTGGCGGAGCTGGCCGCATGTGCTAATGCAGAAGAATAATCTGTTTGTCGTGTACGTTGTTTAGCTGTACTTATGTATCTGTATTGTATGCTGTTGGAAGGTATCGAGGAGGAGGTTATCGACCACGACCCTGGCTCAAACTTCGCTTGAAGGCTCTTTGTCAACGCCTTTTGGCGGCGTGTTATCGAAGAATTGTCCCGGCTGATATACCAAATATTTATCCTACTCCGTCCACAGAATTACCTACACACAGAATTATCTACATCGCGCGCGCCAACTCCCGCTCAAGCTCGTCGCTCGGATCGTCCATGGTCGGTGTCGCCGGACGCGGCGCATGCGGGGCAGTGAACCCGGACGTCATACCATGGAACGGACCATGCTCTTGGATTGGAGAGTTCAGGATTTCGTCTCGCGACGGAATTGGCAAGCTAAAGGACGATTGTATCCAGTTTCTCAACAATTGAAACGGACAAGGCGACGCACCTATCCTGCCGACGGACCTGCCCAGCAGCGGGTGTCTGCCGACGAACTTCAGCGCGGAACGCGTTGACCTCTTCTACGATCAGTTTCTTCATTCCCTCGATGCTGTCTTCCTCCTCGAAGCTAAAGTCAAAAACCTTGAATTGAAGAGGTCAGACTAGCGAGAATGAACTGGCACACTCTTACGGTCGGGCAAACGGGCTCGTCCGACGGATCGTGCCAGACTTGGAAGTATGGGTGCGCAAGCGCCTCTTCGCAAGTGATGCGCTTCGCGGGGTCAAAGCAGAGCATCTTGGAAAGGAGATCGATAGCGAGAGGGTTCGCATGCGGATAGAGTGTGGAGAAGGGTACACGAGGCTTGATTGGGAGCGAACGGATGTAATCTTGTGCCTGGAAGGAGAGTTGATAAATGCGGCGTAGAATAACCGCCACGTACGCGGGGAGAGCCGACGCGACGGAGCGTGTCCTCGGAGGGGGTACCGAGGTAGTGCAGGATCTGGTTCAGTTGGTCGACGTAGCTAACCCTCGCGGTTAGCAGAGGAAACGGGTCATTAGAACACAACTCACTCGCGGCCTTTGAAAATCGGTTTTCCGCCCAGAAGCTCGGCTAAGATACAGCCAACGCTCCAAATATCGATGGCGGTCGTGTAATTAGCAAAGCTATGCGTGGATTAACAGTCAAACAAGAATCGTAGAGATCCCTCACCTAAGCATAATCTCCGGCGCGCGGTACCACCGCGTCGCGACATATTCCGTCATGAAGCCTTGGTTTCCCGCTGCTTTTGACGCGCCGCCGCCCGGCGTGTACCCTCTCGCAAGCCCAAAATCGCAGATTTTGAGCTCGCAGTCGGCATTGACAAGCAGATTTCCGGGCTTGAGGTCGCGATGCAGCGTATGCGCCGAATGGATATACTTCAGTCCGCAGAGCGTCTGGTAGATAAACGACTGGAAGTGGGCGTCGGTTAGAGGCTGGCCTGAGCGGATCTGCAAGCTGATGAGACGCAAAGCGGCAGAACGCAACGATCCACAGACAATAGCGTGCAAGTCCGCCTCCATGAGCTCTTCCTGGTTGCACAGAGGTCAGATCTCTCCGTAACCGGCGGTCGGAACATACATAAAGGTAAACTTCGTGAAAGTTTCCGGTGGCGTCCGGAACGATGTCCATGTCGTACAAGCATGTTATCTGCGCCGCTGAGATTATCCCGGCAAAAGAACGTCGCACGTACGTTCTTGTGACCTCGGAAGTGGTGGAGCAAGCTGTTTCGGTATTCAGAAGACGCTTGACCGTCGAACCGGAAACGGTCGCACCGAATTTCGCGCAAACACCGCTTGGTGAGAATCCGCTGCATTTTTGGTCAAAATCGGGCACATCGGCACATGGATTAGAGGCGCACCTTCGAGTTTATGTTTGTGATCTTCTTCACCGCGCAGGATTCATTTGTAAGTCTAGCAGGTCGTGTTATAGCAAAGCGCAAAGTCCGCAGACGTTGATTGACCTGTGCTTCGCAGCGACGACACATCCGTAGGCGCCCTGTTCTAGCTCAGGAATGCACACCAAGGGCATCGACGACGAACCTGGCCAAGCTCCTTGACGAATTGGTAATCGGCGTCGACGACGAAGACGGAGTTGAGAGCAGTGAAGGAATGGCGCTGCATGGGGATGGGGAGAGGTGGAGATGTGTCGCGATGTGGTTGAGAGCAAGTTCACTGTCTGATGGGAACCAATCTTCGAGTTTCAGGATCAACACCGCGACAAAGCTTCCTGGATGCGATCTGCCTATGCATACCAGAGAAAAGTCTTGTAGGTCTTTATATCTGCGCGAATATATTTCGACAGTAAATTCCCGGTCTAGGAGATCAAACTGTACTTGTATCGATGTACAGCTCTACAGCCGTACTTTGTTCAGGGAGCGCGATCACGTGACTTTACGTCAACGCGTAGGTGGCGCGTAGACGTAGAAAGAGGTAAGCTGTGTTTGCATTCCCTCCGAGGCTATCTACCACAAGCTTACACCGCGGGCAAAATAATATCAATGCGCGGATTGCAAACATCTCGTATAGGTTTACACCGAAACTGTGCAAACCTGCGGTATACTTTGCCCGCCGTGTTACTTCATATAGTTCCCTGTCCGAGCTCCAGTCTATTACTCACTTCTACTGCCACGGCGACCTATACCAGCGGGGAAGATCCTTCCGTCGAAAGTGGTGGCAGAGGAGCTTTGATGTACGCATCCTCGTTCTCCTCATTAGTCCCATTTTTCATCGGTGCGCGATAGGATGAGGCAGAACGAGAGCAGGTTCCCGATCCAGTTTGGTAGTATCGTGAATTTTCCTGCACGACATCGGACACGCACACAATTAAACATCCACTTGCGGGTATTTCTCATTCCAGACGAGATTCATGGCAGTAACAAGGTGCATCTGCCCGTCTGTGGCGACCTTAGGCTATAAAGTGGCAATTTCTTAGTTTATATGCCAAGCAAGGAATTATGGTGAGATACACCTGTTATTCGGTGCTTGTTGGGTGTTCACGACCAAGGGCGGACCTTCCAACGGCTGCGCTTCATCGAAGCCCCTGTGGGGCAGGTACTGGTCAAATTTCGGCATACTCTAGCTCTTGGACGAGAATTCGTACGGGTTGCACATTGGTGGACAAGTTATATGCGGACACACCCTGAAAATGTCGCGCATTCTCGAGTCGAAGCTGGCCAATTTCACCTATGCTACATGCAAGCAAGTACTACTGATACACCACGGTCGGAAGAACAGTCTCATAGAGCTGAAGAATCTACACTGATCGCAACCGTCTTCGCAGCCGGCGTAAAGAACGGAATAGTCCGAAGATTGTTTGGCGGAGGCCCTTCCGCGTCGAGTTTCTTTCGCCCTTTATCCGTCTGCAAAATGGTCAGCAGGTTGCAAAGACGAGCCAAACGATACTAACGATCCCTGCAGTCGCGATACCCCGCTCCAAGCCTTCCAACAAGGCGCACGCCTTGCATAAATCGTTGCTCGAGATGTAGCCGCAGCGTTTACATGTTTCTAGGCCATTTCAGGGAGGTGCGCAGACATGGAAATGGACATACGTTGTGCTTTCTGGGTTGCTTTGACTTCCTCCGAGACCTCGAATGCCTCGCCCGAATGAATGATGTCGATGATAGCGCTTGGGCGAGCTGCTTCGAGGTCTTTGAGGAAAACACGAGCGTGTCCACGGTACGCATCGGGAGAGTAGATACACTCTGTTGAGAAATAGTCCAGTTTCTTGAAATATGCATACCTGGAGACGCTTAGCGCTGCATAGCGGGTATGCGACACGTACATGACAATTTCTTTCTCGTATGCGTACTTGAACGGCTTGGACCGCTTGATCGTATCCTCTCCTTGCGTGCAGATTGCGGTACAGCGACCAAGGCGGGCAATATCCCCTCGCATAACTAGAGTTAATTAGAATAGATACTGTCAGAGAGCAAACAAGCGCACTGTTCATGAGGACCGTCTCTGCGATGTCGTCTGCATTGTGTCCCGTCACGATGTGGTCCACCCCAAGCATCGAAGCACCTCGATCGAGGGCCTGCCGCCGGAAGACACCGCAGAATGTACAGTTATTCTTCCTTCCGACCTGCTCGACGACTCGGTCCATCGTCCAACCGTATAGCTCGTCGTAGGATAGAATTTTGAGCGGCAACGAGTATTGTTGCTGGTTCCGCTTTACGGTCTGCGTAACTTTTCAACCATGAGCTGACTGCTGAACCGGAAATAAGTACCTCGAGAGAGTCGTCCCGATAGCCTGTTATGCCCTCGTCGATTGAGAGCAAGAATAGTTCCAGTCCATAATTGTACCGTTCGTTCAGCTCTTTCATGACATATGCAAGGACCGTGGAGTCTAGTACTTGTTCGACATGCACCAGACGACTCTTCCAGAACGCACCTTTACCGCCGGACGCGCCGATAGCAACCCGATCCCCAGGCCTGAAGAGTTTGGCTTGCATTATGGTGTTATGCACCTCCGTTTCGAAGACATAGAAGAAGCAGTCTTTGCATATTTGCTGGCCGGTTTTTGGACGCTTGACCATTGCGCGGTTGGTCTCACAGAGGGCGCAGAATCGCGGTGGCATATTGGAGCAAGTCAAAGGAGTTCGAAGCCAGTCACGTCCTCTCCTTCCCTTCGCCGTTCATGGTGCATGTCGACCTCCGCGAACACGTCCAGTGCTGCGTTTCGTGCTACCCTAGCGCAGCTTGTATCTCCCCTCCGTCGCCTCCGTCCCCGCATCCCGTTCTTTCGTCTTCCAGCCCATCGGCTCCCGACACTATCTTTGTATCGTAGTTTGCTTCGGTCTGCGCCAGACGACAACGTGCGTCCACCCACTCATACCTGCGAAATTCGCCTGCTCACGGCCTCAAGGGTAGATTCGATGGCGCGTCAAGTCTCTATTCCGAAAACACCGACATGTCACCAAAACGGAGCGGGTACAGCGCGAGCTCCTGAAGGGCTACAAAGTTCACGGGTTTTTGCGCAATGGTACACTCAGCTCATCGCTTGCACAGTGGCTCGACGCGTTCAAAGCAGCACAGGCAGGCGACGAAAAACAACGCGCCATCCTCGCTCGCTACTCCTCCCTCATTGCTAAAAGGTGCGAAAAAGCGGACTGGGAAGAATCAATACAACGCGAACTCGTGCGTCCCATCGACCGTCGTCAGCCAAACATAACTTTACGCCGGCAGGAATGGCAAAAACACTTGAAATCGCGACCTATCCTTACCGGCGCGCTAATGAAGCCCACGTTGTACCTTCCGCCCTTGCCGCGTATGAAGCCCCAGCCTCCGTCAATCTCAGCAATATACCGTGCGCGGATGCGAGCGCGTATCCGGCGCACGGAGGCACGCGAGCAGCTCAAGGAGGATTTGAATGATCTCTCAATAGAGGCTGCATTCGAGCAGGGATTATTGGACATGGGGGAGCGCTTCGATCCAGTGCATGCGACGCAAGACGCATTCGATGGATGGAGTACGCTCCCTTGCCCTCTATTTGAACCACGCTAACCATCTACTACCAGGGCAACCCATAAACACAGCGCTCAAGACAATCACCAACTACCAACAACGCGAATTTGACCGTGCAGCAATGCCCGTTTCTCCCGAGCTAGAAAATACCCTCAAGGCGGCACGGCGGGAGAAGATCGCGAATAAGATGCGGGAACGCGAACGCGAACGGCGCGGGGAAATTTTACCTCGTACTCTTCGTCGCATGCGACAAGGCCCGCCTGCACATCTACTGGTACATATGGACCAGCAAGCGCGGCACAACGACCGTGTTGTTCGCGGCATATCCGAAGTCGGATATGTCGGCTTGGTCAAGCGGCGAGTGGGCTGGAAGCTCGCAGACGGTGGAGCTGGGTTGAGAAGAGAAAACAGTCTGGATCTCGAGGGTGAGCGGCAAGTGCAGCTACGGGAGTTGGAGAAGGAGGTTGCTGCTGAACAGGCGAAGCGGTTAGAGCAGCAATAATAAATACGCTACATTAGCATCCCGTATCGTACATAATGTTTCCCGCACAAAATATCAGTCTATCCTCCCCGACTTGTTCGAATGGAACCCTTGTTCCCTGTCGTACGCCTGGTCGTCTCCGACACATCGCCGTAGGGCGAGGTAAATGAATCCGAGCAGGACCCCCAAAAGCCCGACCGCATAAAACGGATGATTGACGATGTACGATTCGATTGCGACCATGTTCTTGTTGAGAGATCGCGCGAGTCTCTCGATGAAGTTCTCCGAGTTCTTGGCGTTGACAGTCCCGCTTGCCGCTCCTTCGAGAGCGGAGAAGATGCTCGGCGATGTCAACTTGATGAGGTTGCCAGATTGATCAGAGTCGTAGTACTTTAGGACCTACGTCGCGTCTGTGAGACTGCACAAAGACACTCAAGCCGTCGAGCGTACCTGGTGGTCTGCAATGACAACGCCAACATCCTCAATATCATGGCCACCCTTCTTGAGCCCATACATGCTCTTCAGCCAGCTCGACCACTTCTCGGCGTCCATATATGTAAATACGACGCTCCTACCACCATACACACCTGTACCGGATGTCCGCACGCGCCACTTGAGTGCAATATCGCGGAAGCGGTCGGCAACCTTGTCGCGTGTTTCCTTCGTGACTGCGGCAATGACGACGAGCGGGGCGTGCGGCGCGTTCATCACGCTCTGGAAAGTGTCCTGCATGAGCTCGATGGACGTGGGGAGGCGGTTGCTGAGCAGCCATGTTGTGAGATCTCGGTCGGCGTCGTCGACACGCGCAGAACCGAGGTACATGGCCGCGGCACTATTGGGATCCCGGTCTTTGAGTGCGATAACGGCCCAAGGCGCAGTGTCGGGGATCGAGTAGCGCTTGAATAAGACGGGAGAGGCGGACGTGAAGATGGTGGGTGATCCGAGAAGGGGAGCAGCTAAGCGAGTAATAGTTTTCTGGGCAACGTTAGACGATGCGTAAGAAGTACACGACGCGTACCAAAAGATATGTGTCGTCTTTTGGGTGCAGGAGCAGATACACGACTTGGTTATCAGACACGTAGGCCTCGATTTCTTCAGGCTGGATTGCCTGAATAGGGCTATTAACAAGCGGTTAAGTCAGATCTAGACGACAGGTTGTGATAACGCACGAAGCGCTGGCTTTTTCGACAAACGCCTTCAACTGGTCGAGCTTTCTGCCGCTCGTGTACTCGGATTTTTCGCCAGAAAGAGGATAATAAACGAGGGTGGGGTAGCCGCCGACGCCTTGCGATTTGCAGAAGCTTTCGTGTGCTTCACAATCGACTTCGCCAATCGTAACGCGCTCCTTCATGCTCTTTGCCAACTGCTTCCATATAGGCGCAAGTTTCTTGCAGTGTCCGCTGCAAGCCTGGTTAGTTGTGTGTCAGATGGCGAAGCGGGCAACGCACCACCACGGCGCATAGAACTTGATGAATGCGGGCCCTTGCTTCACAATTGCAGGGAGAGTGTCCGGATTGAGTGCAAGAACTTCGCCCTTGGGGTTGAGAGTCGAGCCTTTGGGAGCTGGCGGTTCCACAGGTGCCTTAGCAAGAGGCGATTGTTTGCCGAGGTACTCGATGAGAACTTCGTAGTCGCGGCTTCCCTTGTACTTCTCGACAAACTCTCCGTCGCGGTAGAGGTTTATTTGCGGGTAGCCCTTGACACCGTTGGCGTCGCAGAGGTCTACGCTGAGTGAGTATGGTGATTGTTAGACCCGGGCCACGCACCTCCGTTGACTGAGCAATCTACCTGGGCCAGCTGAACATCTCCAGTGTTCCCTTGAAGCTTCTCCCAAGTGGGTGCGAAGGCTCTGCAATGGCCGCAATATGGGGAGAAATGCTCAACAAACCAGATTCCGCGAGCGGTTGTTGACTTGAAGTTGTCTGGAGTGAGGGGCGGGGGTAGTGAGGCTGTCTGAGCCGGCAGAGCAGCAGAAGCAAGCGCGAAAGACGTTAGAAGGATTGAAGCAAACCCGACCATGGTGGAAGGGATCAGCAGTGTGGCCAAGCAGTGTCAGCCGCAGCATTCATGTCCTCAAACACTTTCTAGTTCGACGCGTCAATAAACTCAGGTAAATGGGCTTCCAGTGCGTACACCCAAGCCCGGCTATGCGCAAAAATCGGGGTAGGCTTGCCATCAACCCGGTTCATGCGCCGCCGCACCACTGTGTAGCTTTGTCTTGTGCACGGCGCCGAGCCGCGCTCAGAGTCAAGGTCGACAGGGATATCTTGGGGATATCAAGTCAAGGTCCCTGGTCAACTCAAGGGGAGACACATGCCCAGAAATGCCGAGTACTGCTCGGCGGAGATGCATCAAAGGTTTGCCACAAGTAACTTTGGTTTCACTATCAGTTCAGACCCAAATAACAGCGTCCAAAATGGTCTTGCTGAACTGTGGCTTGCTGTTACTGCAGTGAAGGGAGAAGAACACACGCTGGAGAACTATCGGGATGTGGAGATCATTTCCCCCGCATGAATCGGACAGGCTCCTCAATGCCGCGCCGAATTCCATCACAACTTAGGAACTCCTTCCTTCCGACCTCCATCTCCCTCAAATCGACGAGCCTCCAGGTTCAGTCCTCCCGGGAAGCACACCCACCTCACACTCGTTGAACCCTACCCCGTAACTCGACATGTTCACTGCTGCCTTCCTCACGCTCGTTGCCGCAACCGGCGCCCTTGCGGCTCACGGCGCTGGCAACCATGCTGCTCTCGCGAAACGTCTCGACTCGTCTGCAAACGCCTCCTCACTTACGAAGCGTTCGTTCTCGGGCCGTACTACCTGGTACCGTCAGTATAAACCGATCGCTGTCGCCTCCAGGTCGCTCTAAAGACTCGAATAGCTACCGACACTGGCCCGGATGCGTGCACTGGCAAGAACCACAAAGGCATGAAACTTTTGAAATTATTTCAATCTCGCATCAGCCCACAACGTCCTCCTCCCCTTCCGTCCTTCCAATCGCTCCCCCGCTCCCGAAACGATCCTTCGTCGCTCCTTCGAGCTCTTGCGTCGCTTATAACACGTTCTGACCAAGTTTTCCTTTAGACTCCGACTGGTATATCGTAAGTCTCTCGATAACTCGTTTTCTCGTCCTGACGCCGCCTGGAGGCCATGAACATGCCCCAAAGGTACGCAATCTCCTCAAGATGTGCTGTACCGTCCAACCCTGACGTCTTGAAGCTCCCAATGCTGTGGAAAAAAGGTCAAAATCAGCTACGGGGGCAAGACGGCCATCGCGACTTGCGTCGACTACTGCGCATCGTGCCCAACGGTTGGCCAGATAGACCTCACGAAGGCGCGTTGCACGCAGCTCTCTCCCTGTGCAATCCAACGCTAACTTGCCTAGGGACTGTGAGGCGGTCGTTAGAAGCAGAGAGTTGTGCTGAATTTGTGGTTTCTCCAGGTTTGAATACTTTGCGTCTTTGGACGACGGCGTCATCTACCCAACCTGGTGCGCTAATCAAACATTCACGAGTCGTGCTAATTTGCTTGTACAGGTCCTTCGTTGGAGACGATGAAGGTGACGACGACGACAAGGATGATGATGATGATGAGGACGACAAGCCCACCACCACCAAGAAGGCCACGCCCAAGGCACATTCTAGCAGCTTGCTTTCTGTGCTTTCTCACCATGTTTCTAGACCACTGCCAAGCCGAAGCCGACAACTACCAAGAAGGCGACGACCACCAAGAAGACGACAACCACCAAGAAGACGACCAGCACCAAGAAATCTTCCACTGCGGAGCCCACGTCTACCAAGGCTTCGTCGTCCAGCGTCAAGCCCTCGTCGTCCTCGGCTACGACCTCGAGCAGCGTTTCAGTCGCCGCGCCGACTCCCAGTGACGACGCCGACACTGACGTCTCATCTGGTGTCGCCAACGTCGGATCTGGCGCTGGATCTGCTGCCGACTCGGATAACTTCCAAGACTCCGACTCGGCCACCCCCATCTCCGGTGCACTCACCGGCTCCGACAGCGCCGCGACCTCGGTGCTGGCCAAATGCAACTCCCTGGCTGCTTTTGGTGCTGTCCTGGCCCTCCTCGCCTTCCAGGCACTCTAAATACCCGTCTCCCATACCACTTATACCTCAGTTATCTCGTCGGTTCGCTATACCTACTCTTGGTCGTTGGTGGTTACTAGCTAACGCCACCGACTGCTGGCTATCCTCGTTGCTTCTCAGTCATTGGTTCCAGTTCATAAAGACTTCATGTTGCGTGCTTTTGTTGTTCTACTTAGGTCGCCAGAGTCAGAATAATACGCCACATGAAACGTAAGATCTTCGACCGAGACCATGGACAGATATCTGAACCGCCGACCGGTCCACTAGCTCTCTAGTCGGTGCTTGCTGGTTGTGTCATCCCCCTGCTCTTTAGAATTCGAGCCCTCGAAGACATGGAGCAAGAATGTACGAGTGAGTAAGCAGAACAAAGGAAAAGCAAATCCGGTAGCATTCCGAACTCTTAAATATGGAATTTTTATTCTAATTACTGTCCTCTGAGGACCTGTTCGCTAAAGCGTATTTGTCGTCTACCATGGTCGCCATCTTGATCTCCTTCATGAATAGACTTGCCACGAAACCTGCGCCTCCGATCCCCAGTAACACGCGCCACAGCACGGCTAGACTCTCCGCGAATGCAGCTTCGACCTGGCGTTTGAGCGGGTCCTCCAGAGTCTTGATAACGGGGATAGCAGCGTATGCGATCTCGAAGCCTGGAGGGAACTGCGCGACGAACGCTGCAGGCAGCTTTTGTTGGAGTTGGTTCTGTAAAACGTTAGAACGAAATTGCAGGGCGACCAGTTTATTGTATTTACCTGCACAACGGTAGAGGCTATTGTTATTCCCCAGGCCTGGAAGAACGCGCGTGTAAACGTGAACATTGCGAGTGCGGACGCCGCGCGATCAGTCGGCAGAGGTGCCAGAACAGGAAATGCCGGCGCAGTGAACTACGCAGCTATTCAGCGCGAGCGGGAGCAGGCAGTGGAATATATCACCAGAATGCCTAACCCCGTCGAGCCGATGATGGAAAACAGCACCCACATTGCTGTCGAGGAGTCTTCTCGCAGGATGGTGAGCAAGCCAGTGCCGATGATCTGGATGCACCACCCGGTCCAGTTGACAGCGCGATATTTCTGTAGCTTACGGATGGTTGCTCCAGCCACCAGCGCCAGCGGCGCACAGAAAAGCGCGCCCGGCAGGAAGTCGACGGCACTCCGAAGAGGTGACGCGCCGAAACATGCTTGGAAGTAAACTACACCATGTGTCAGAGCCGTCGGAAGGCGGGGCAAATACCAACTTGGGAAGAAGAAGATTATAGCTGTAGCGTCATTTAGTAAGGAGTTGCGGCCAAGCTAGAAATTCAACACTCACAAATGCTGCAGATGGCGTGCACCGCGGTTGCGAACAGTCTAACCTGGTCAGTATCTGGAGATTAACGGGAATTATCGGCTTACCCGCTTACAGATGTTCGGTTTCCAACCACGTCTAGAGGAATTGTCGGCCTACGGGGAACGAGCGCTTCGTAGCCTCCGAATGCAAACAAGAGTAGAAATCCCAGGATCAGCGGTGCTAAGACATGTGGCGACGTCCAAGCGTATCGAATGCCGCCGTAGTTTAGACCGACGATTGCGAGGGCAGAACCGACGACGACAAGCGCATTGCCACTGACATACATTGAGCAAACTGATGGCGGAAACAAAATGCACTTACATCCAGTCTATTTGAGCCAATTTCGAGCGAATGGAGCCCTCTGGATGGCGTACTGAAAGAAAGAGCCATAGCAGGACCAACGCAATGGCGCAAATAGGCAAATTCAGATCTGTGTGTGACGGTCACATCAGATCACATGATATTTCGAACAAAGGAAACCCACAGAATAGCCACCGCCATGCGGAGCCGCCATTTGCCAGAGCGCCGCCCTGTAATATTAGCTAGCTGTTCAGGTCCACTTTGCTTTAACTTACAATGAAAGGGCCAATAACCTACTGGTTGTTAGAGCAGATCTTGCGACACAACATATACGCACTGATGCGAATGAAAACACGAGGCCAAGGAGCCCACGATACAGCCCACGATCGGCCAGAGGCACCAGATCGGCTGTTATAATTTCTGCTAACGCAAGGATACCGCCGCCGCCGATCCCTTGCACAGCTCGACCCGCAATCATCATCGGCTGAATAGCGAGTGAGGCTAAGTGTTTATTAGAATGGGAAGCTGACCATATTCTTTGCGGCGCCGGCGACGACACTCCCCACGCAGAAAATCGTCACTGCGGTCATCATCACCGGTTTGCTGTTCCACGGATCGTTAGCTCAGGCGCCAAACATGTTCAACTTGGGGAACGTACCGGCCAAACGCATCGGCGAAGCTAGCGCTAAGCGGAATAAACGCTGTGCTGGAGAGGGAGTACGCCGACGCGACCTGTGCGAATGGACGTCAGTCGAGCGCTCGGGCTCGGTGAACACGGAGTAGTTACCCAGGTATATTCTCCTCGCGTGTCATGCAGAGCCTCCGCTATCGTAGGTAGAGCGATGCCCATCGCGCTCAGGTCGAGCGCACTGTGCGTGCTTAAGATTCGATTTCGCCGAGATGAGGATAGCGCACCTCAGGAATGTTGCGACCATGACCGCCAGGAAGCTCATATAAAAAGCACGACCTTTGTGAAAGTTGGTCTCGAGTGCCGGCCCCGGCGCATCCCTCCGTACAGGTGTCGGGAACCCATTGATGTCGTCCTTTTCTGCGCGTTTGAGCGCAAAGGCGAAGGCAGCTTCCGAAGATGAAGGAAACCCGTATGCCGACTCGAGGTGTGCAGGCGTCCGAACTTCGAATCGTGTCGTCATGAGAAGAGAATGAAAGGAAGAATACAGCGAAAGCGAAAGAAGGAATATAAAGGATGCGCGGTGGAAAGCCAACCTAAAGGTTTAATAGTCGCGGTCAGCGCCTAGCTTACGATCAGCGCCTTACGACACATCTTCAATGCCCGGCGTGCCGCAACTCCGCGACCTCCACAACAACAACGGCAATATCTAAGGAGCCGGTGAAACAGCGTTCGAGCAACAGGCGTACTCCAGCTCAACTCCAGCTAGACCGCGCCGCCGTGCCGCGGACCGCTCGGCGCCGCTCAGAACCAAGTCTCTATGAGCACTTGATGAGCACCTAAGTCAACTTGAAGGAACACCGTTCAATAATACACACAGTGTGGCCATGCTACCGAGATGAGATTCGCGTTTTCAGCGCGCCGCCTGTATTGGATCTTCAGTCGATTCCGCGGTATCGTGGTCTGAATCGATTCCTTCTGGAGGATAAAATGGTCGAGAGGCCTGGCCGGATAAAACCACCCACCCCTGGCCTCCCGGTCTATAATCGGGGGTCCTGTTAGCGTCGCGTGACGGGGATGTTGGGCAGACCGGAACGCAAAGCGGGATCCCGAGCAATCAAGCTGCTCCAGCTCTGTATGAGTACCTCCGTCGGCGTGGCGCCTGCGCGCCGTCGACTCTTACTACAAAATAAGCAGTGCGAAGACAAAGGGTCCTCCGAAGCGATCACGATTTCGGGCGGCGACCATCGGCCAAAGTTCGCCCCCGCTCGGTCTAAGAGAGATATACGGCGAAGTTGGGAATCTTACCGGCCGAGCTACCGACACGACACGCGAGAAGATTCTGATACGGTCTTTTCCACTGGCAGTTTGTCGATGTCCAAACAAAGGATATCTTCGACTTCGATTCTCTATCATGCAGTCCGTCGTACTATGACTGTTTTCTGCACACCTTTGAGCCCCTCTGCAGGTTGCGTTCAAAGCGGTTGGACGCTCCGGGGCCGATTGGCGACATTCTGATGCCGGAAAGAGAGACTTGGTGCTGAATCTAAACGGTGGTGAATATCATTTGTCTCTGGGGAGCAAAAAAGGCAAATCACCCAAAGTACTGTAACGAAACAAAGCAGGAGACCTTGTGTCAGCAACTTCCTTCCTTAGTCCTTCCTTCAACCTTCCTTCCTTCGCGTGTGTATGATTTCATTAGGCATGGGAAACGTTTCACGCTTTGGCTTGCCGTGCGTTGTCATTGCCTACGAGTAAGAAAAACAGAGCAAGCAGTTGCAAGCTCGCGTCATGTGCTAGAATACGTCCATACCCGGCGGACTTGTCTGTGTTGCCCAAGTGTTGCCTGCTGCGGGGGGGAGCAGGGTTGTGAGCCCACTTCAAAAATATTCTAAGCGCTGCCAAAATGTGGGCCTCGAAATCAGTTGAGTAGAATGCAACGGTCGGCACGCCAAACGGAGGCAAAAGCGGAGGTAAAATGTGCTTGGATGCTGTGGGTTGGGTGTGGGATACGGGCAGCCAAGCCGTCGAGCATGCGGTCAGCACACTACTACGTCCATCTGAACAATAAATGGGCGCTCTACGGATGATTGAAACCACTCACGGAAGTACAGAAGACTCCAGGCTCCTAAACCAGCCGTCGATGCAGAGCTACGCAAGGCGGTTTCCTAGTAGCCAGTTTCGGTCTAAATCCGAGTTTTGATTGAATTCCGAATAAAGCCGTTGATTATGTAAATTAGTGGAGTGTGCGCTCTGCAAGACGGCTGGCGCAAGAGACCCGGGCCGGGATCGGCGCGCCAATTTATCCCCGGTTAGACAAGGAACTTTCCACGGCGATAATTATGGACTGAAGCAACAGGATGTGTTTATCAAGGCTAGAAATTGGAGGTAGCAGTGTCATGGCCTGCCCATGCCCTCACATTTTCTTGTTGGAAGTTGTGTGAAGATAGAAATTGCCCCATCAATATTTGTTGGTGCAACCAACTGCCATATTTTGTGTTTGCCAATAGATCCTTGAGCGGTAAGTAGTTAGTTGTGTTGCTGCACTATCTAGAAGGGCTTCTAGGGCCAGAAATGAATAAGTTCTCTCCTGAGGTCTGCAATAACTGTTCATTTAAAATCTGGTCAATGTTTTGTTAAGTAATAAGAAAGGACATGTCTGGCTGTTCATTTAACCCTGTAGTGTTGTGTGTTAGGTCCATAGCAATGTCTTGCAGCTGCAAAATAGTCACTGAACCTATTTAAACACCATAAATCGGGGGTGTATTTGCATCGCGACATCCGGGGATAACTCCGCGCCGATCCCGGTCCGGGTCAATTGTGCCAGCCCTCTTGCAGAGCGCACACCCACACTAATTCGGCTATCTTCGGAACGTCGGGATATCTCGGAATTGAATATATATTTGTATTTAGACCGCGTTGGCTCTACTCGGAATCCGCTTTGAAAAGCTCTGCATTGAGGGCTGGTTTAGGAGCCTGAGAAGACTCCAGCAGGAGCGAGCTGGGAGATGAAAAGGATCCCATGTCACCGAATGGCCAGGGCGCGGGGTGCAAGTTGCTTGTGCTGAAAGAGCTAGAGAAAAGACAAAGAACCCACGAAGGCCACCATGGGCGGAGGATTTGTAGGCAGTGGAAGCAACGGGAGACGATAGTTATAGGTTGAGAAGGGAAGGATTCATGTACGCCTTCTATATGGCTTCTGTTAGAATTTTGTAGTCGCCGTGGTGGCGTTTGTGTGCAAGTTGCGGGTGTTCATGTGGTGGCAGCGGGAGCTTTACAGCGCTCCTTTACGGCACTAACCAAAACATTTCCTCTCATCCGCCCACGACCACCGTTCCCTCTACCACTGGCCAACGCGTCGCCTTCGCTGTCGCACGCAGCGCCAACCAACCATGTCTATACCGTCGCCCTCCCCCCGCCTCCGAACGACAGCCTCGGACATCCCCGTTGTTGTCGTCAGGACGCGCTCAGCCGAGGCTGATGAATCTCTTCCCTCGTCCCCAACCTTCCTTTCTGAGCCTGAATCCCCAGCCAGGAAGCGAAGCAGCCGCATCCCATTCTTCGGCAGACAGCGAAAGAAGTCGACCACTTCCGACGCGTCTCCAGTCCCATTTACCCGCCAATCCGACGCTGAAGCGCGCCAGAGCAGCGCGTCGCGGTTAACAGAGCCAAGGTACGTACCCCATCGACGCGTCTCAAGCTCCTCTGACCGTCCAAGACCGGACGTCCCAACCATCGGTTCAGACAGCGAGCGCTCAGAGCAAACCACTCCCATCCCGCCATCCAGGCTTCCTGCCCCATCCCTGAGCTCTAAACTAGCTGCCCGCTTCGCTCCTTCACGACAAAAGCTACTCAACATCTCCCCTCGGAAACGAGCACTATCCACTAATTATGACACTCCTTCCCCTTCATCGAGCGCTCTAGCGCTTCCCATCCCCCAATCGCGCGGGCCGTCTGTCGATTCCACGTCCTCAGATGCACGGTCCGTTACCCCTCGACCAACGCAGCCCACAATCACCGTGTCCGTGCCTCCCGACAGTCTGGAGGACTACAAGGACATGTTCACACTCCCCAAACCGCCTGAGGACGGCCAGGTCACTCCCACTAGCGATTCCGTTCGCTTCCCTACACCATCGACACTGCGAGACTCCCCCGAACCCTCCTCTACGATTAAACGTCGAATTTCACGTTCAACGACTGACACTCGGCGCATCTCCCGTAAACCCGTCAGCAACTCGACATTCAGGCAGGATGTCGACTCCACTGACGCGGAGGATTCAGAGGCAGTCATGTCCGACAGCCCCAAACCCTCGCCGCCCATGCATCGCGGTCTCACTCCGACTGCTGAAAAACGGCGAACGTTGGCATCCGCGCTTCCGTATACCTATTCGGAGAAATCGACACCGAAATCCATTATGAAATCGCCTTTGGACCGACCGCCGGCCTTTCCGCCGCCGCCGCCGCCCTCTCATCCACCTTCCTCCGCCTTACCTGGCATTCCTCTAACAGGACACCGGAAGTCGGACAGCGGTTCCTCGGCTCGTCGACGCGCGCATACCTTGTCGTCAGTGCAGTCATCACCGACCGCATCCACATTTTCCTCCAATGCGACGCTACCAGCCCGTCGCAGCAGCATCAAGTCTCCCTCTGAAACATCCCCTTCAAACAAAAAACTCCCTGAGGTTCCGTCTGCCGCTAAGGAGAATTTTGATATCGAGGCTGCATCAGCAGAAGAGTTGAGGCGGGAGCTGCGCGTTCGGACTGAGCAGTTGGACGAGCTGCGAGGCGCGTTGACGCTTCGGAATCAGCAGTTCGACGAGCTCGCGAGCTATCTCCTCAAAATCACCGAGTCGCACGTCGCAGAAAAGAAAACTCTGCAGAAAAAGATTGGGACGTTGGAGGGAGAGGCAACAAGACGCGACAAGGAGATGCAAGGTCTCAAGTGGCTGGTTACAAACAACACTCGCGGTTTGGGTAATTTGGGAGCATCCGCGTCCAAGTCTACAAGCGCGCTGGATCTTACGGCGGAAGATTCTGGGACGGAGTCTCTTCCAACGACATCTGGTGCAGAGGATTCCTACCGCGAATCTGGTACTTCTGGTGGGGAATCTTCGTCTGTGCCTATCCGAAAAGTCAAGCGTAACAATACGCTCATGTCGAATTTCTATCGCTCGACACGACAGCCAGAAGCGACTAGTGCCCCTCCATCCCCGTTGCAATCTTACCTCGCGCTCAAGCGCGGCGCTCTCGCGGTCATCTAAGTCTACCTCCCCGTCTTCATCCACCTCATCTCTCTCGCTGACCCCCGCATCTCCCGCAACAACCATCTCCTCGCTCGGCGCGATCCCAGAAACGCCCCCTCCTTCAAGCGCAACTCTACGCGTGCAGGATCCTGCCGTTTCAGCAGCGATCATGGCAGCAGAAGCCAAACGAACAAAGGAGGAGAAGAGGACGAGCAAATCGACTACGGCGTCGACTAGTCGAACGTCGACTTCGTCAATTGCTTCTGCTGCGTCTATCGCCTACACGGCCAACTTGAAACGCGGGCGCCCGCCTTCAATCGCGCAAGTGTTGGCGTCTTCCCCGCGAATGGAGAACGGCATCGGGTCGCCCAAGTCGCGCGCTTACGTTAGCGGGTCGCTCTCCAGTTGAGGTATTATCGCAAGTTTTGACGTCAACCCAGGCCGCTCCGTCTTTCCTATTTCTCGTCTCCTTCCTCCGGCATCTTTCATCTCTCACAAGTACTGACCCAACAACCCACGCTCATTTAGTCAAAAGGCTCATGCCCTGCATCATTCGCGTATTTCTTATGTGTCGACAAAGAAAGCGTGTACGGTATGGCCGTCTGTGTCTGCATTGCCCTCTCCGGCTTCGATTTCTACATTACCGTATTATATCCTCTCATACTCTACTCATTTTTGGTCTGCGAGATTTTGCATCGGCATCCATCCATCCATCCAACTCCTCTTGTATCTGCACTGTATTATACGCACGTAATTGACGGTTATTATAGCGGAAATATTATTCGATTTGTACAAAGCATTCTATCGAGGAGTAGAAAGAAGGGATTGAACCGCGTTTTGGATGGAGGAGATTGTACTTCGCAGCGGCCGCGCGCAAGGGTCACGTTCAAAACGCAGTCGGAGACCAGCGAATTCTTCCTTACGAGGGAGGTCATGGAACGCTCTTATGGCGTCTTCCAGTTGCGCAAAGACAACTGTGGAACTGAAGATCGTCGTTAAAAGTGGCTACAGTGTGGTCTAATACTCGCTTACCGCCCTTGCGAAGTCGACACCCGCTCGATGAGCCCAAACCGCCTACATTCCGTCTCCAGCATACGCGGTTCCATGGCGCCAGAGATGCTTAAACAGCGAGACGCGCCATTTTTAACGCTTTCCACAAGATTCGGTGAAAGCGGGCGAGATTCCGACTCGAATTGAACGCTTAAACGCCGTCCATGAAGTACGATCCCGCGATACAACGCGTCGTGAAAGAACGCCGCTGCCGGCGCATGGTGCAGAAAGTGCACGTACTGAATAGGTCAGAGGCGTTGCATTGTGCAGCTGGGACTTACTGCCAGGCCGTCGTCTGGTTGAAATTGGACTCCCTGTAGCGACCCGCCTCGAATCTGGTCTGCCAACTCCACGAGAGTTGTATTTCGCGGCAGTCCTCGCAGTAAAACGCTCCGCGAGCGATTCTTGAGCGCTTCAGTCCGCCTCTGGCCCGCGCTCAAACAACGATCACGGACGCGCGCTACCGTTGCGCCCATCTTGTGCAAGTCTGAAGCTGCCTACACCCCAGCGTCCTATGAGAATGGCGCGCGACTGAAAATAGAGGTGGGTACACACCCAGTTGGTCGTCTCGGCGTTTAGGAAACTAATCCATGCTTTGTCGGGTGGTCCTTTGGCAAAATGGAGACGGTCTATGGTCCCCAGCGGAGTCATGCCCTTCGCCAACACATCTGCCGTCATCCCACCGTCTTTGAAAGTCGCCTGTAGCGTCCTGCTGAGTACTGGATGGTATGGTGGTGGGCGCGGTCCCATCGTCCACGAGAACACAAGCTCTTCGTCAAAAACCGTTATGGGCTGCTTGGTCGCGTCTGTCAGAAAGTCGGCGGCAGATTGTTCGTGGTAGAAGGTTATTTGAACGGTTCGTAGACCATCGAGGACGGCGTCGTGAACGTGGTAGATGGGCCCAGCGAGAACTAGGTCGAGGATCTCGCAGACAAGAGCTTCGCGAGGGACGTTCTGGATAGAAATTGTGCTCTGCTGGGCCCGGGAACGCTCAGATAGTGAACGTGCGGTATAGCGTAGGGACAACGATGTGAACGAAGGACAGCGGGCCGTCATAGCGAGAAGCATAACGCGTCGCGACACGCAAATCACACGACCGCATCCAGCCTGGAGGTATGGTACAGAATTACAGAGGTCAGATTAAGGCAATAAGTATTAGCACCAAGAAGGCGGCACGAGTGCTCCGCTACCTGGAATATGGATGGAAACTGTTTTGTCCCCGAGTGTTCGTCCGCGCAGGACCCGTCCCTCCGTTCATCATCCCTCCGGTCCTTCCAAAGTTGATTCCCATTCCTCCACGCAAAGGCATACCCATGCCCATCCCGTTTCCCATTCCCTGCCCACCCATTGCCATCGGTCCCATTCCCATCCTCATGGCGCCCATAGCAGGGTTCATGTTGTTCATGCCTCCGTTCATCATCCCCATACCCATGCCCATACCCATCATGCCCATTGGATTCATCCCCATCATCATCGGGTTCATCCCCATCCCCATTCCGCCCATCCCGTTCATTCCATTCATACCCATGGCGCCCATCCCGTTCATTCCGTTGCCCATGCCTATGCCCATCCCTCCCATGGGGTTCATCCCGTTCATCCCCCCGCCCATACCCATCATGTTGTTCTGCCGCGGGAACATCATCGGCATCTGCTGCTGCTGAGGCGGTTGGCTCGTAAACGTCGCAATCGCGTTGTTCTGCGGCGACGAAGTTTCGCTGCGCCCGCCGCCGTTGTTCGCCGTAGCTAGACGTTCGCGGTCGCGCTGGCTCCGTGGTTGAGCCATTTTTACTTCAATCTACAGGGACGATTGGCGAGGTTAGAAATCTCAAAATGGAAACGCGTACCTCCTTATCGTCGATTTGGAGACCAAGCTTTCCAACCAGTGCATCCGCGTTCGCGGCGTCTTCGAAGGTGACAAAGCCAAAGCCTTTGCCGCGGCCGGTTTCGCGGTCGACCATAACGGTCGCATCGACAACCTTCCCGTCTAAGAATGTTTCAAACTAGGGACAAGAGCCAGAGTGTCAATACGCACAAGACCCAAAGAAGGCCTTCATCGATTCGGACGTCGTTTGAGGAGATAGACCGCCGACGAAATACCGCGTATTCCGTAGGTGCTCGTCTCGGGGTATCGCGCGTTTGGGGTCAATCTACCGCGGTCAACTTCGAGGATTCTTACCAACGTCACACGTACCGATTTGCCGTCGAGAGTATGTTCTCGTCCAATAACTTGAGCGACCGCCGACGCGTCCTCAAAGGTCATGAATGCAAATCCACGCGATGTCCCCGAGGGGTCGCGCATGATAGTGCAAGCGTCGACCTTGCCGAACTGGGCAAAATAGTTCCTCAGCGATTCTACAATTGTGGAGGAAAACAGGATTTGATTAGACGCGGTGGCAAAGCGATAGCAAAAACAGTACCATCTGTAGTCTCCCAGTTGAGGCCGCCGATAAAGATTTTGCTAAGTGGACCGTAGGTGTAGCAGAGAGCGAGAGCGAGAGCAAGTAAGATAGGGATAGGCGTGGAGGAATAGGATATGCAAATTAGTATCGGGTTGAGGGAGGACGCCAAGATGAAAGAGGTAAACGTAGCAAGCTCCCAAGTACGTGCGTGTAGCTAGCATGCAACGTAGGTCGAGCGTGCGCGCATGGCGGAGGGAATATCAGCGGTAGTAAACGGCGCGCTCACCCAGAATCATGCATCTCGGATGGCTTCTTGCCAAATACGGTGTCTCCCGATATATACGTCTGAGTACCGTGCGTTGGTATGGGCGAGGTGTGCGGCTGTTCCATAGAAGTGGGTATAGCAGAGGATGTGGTGTTTTGCTGTTGGTGTTGCCGCTCTTGACTTGGAGTTTGCTTGTACGACGTCTGGAACTGCTGGGCGATTTGGGCAGAGTACGAGAGAGACCCAGACGTTCCCGCGTTCGCAGGGGTCGCAGTGGGCTTCGCAGGGAGATTGTGGGGAGGCTCGGGTTTCACGCTCGTCGTTACCGGAGCTGGGGACTCGGTCTCAGGAGGAGGCGTTAGCTCCGCGTCGATGAGGTCCTCGTCGCCATAGATGTCTGCGCGTCGTGAGGCGTGAAAAGCAGGAGCGGAGAGTGTGTGTGCTTACCGCCGTAGAGGTCGTCGAGTTTGCTGGTCATGGTGCGAGCAAGACCTGAGATTTTGATCCCAGTCCTTGTGACCCAGGTTCTGCTCGTCCTCCGCCCAGGACAATGGAATCTGCGCAGTTTTTTTCTATGCCACCGACATTCACTTGCAGACCTATCTTGAGCTCTCTTCAGGCACGATAAAAGCAGCCTCTCACCAGCACCTTCTTCTCGAGGGCCATCTGTCCAACCACTCTACATACCTCCCAGCAGTCACCCTGTCAACCTCGATAAAACCAGCAAATGCTGAAACCGACGCGCAGCTGCCACAGTTCTTCGCGTTCGTCCCTGGTCGTGAGTTTCTCAAGGAACACGATAAGTAGCAGCTGGCAGCCGCAACGGCGTCTGTGGCCGGCCGTCGCTTCCCCGTCATGTCTGTCCTCCTACAGTTGCTAACTTTTTTGCCTTTGGTTGGTCTCCTTCACGTTTACACCTCTGGACTGACCCATCTCCAGACAATGGCAGCCGAAGTAATGATTCCCCGCCAAAGTAACCCAACATCCTTGCCGGGAAACTGGTCGCTTGCGGGCTGCTTCACGGATATCTCTACCGCCCGTACTCTCGCAGCAGTGGATCTGGTCACTAATAACATGACTGTCGAGGCATGCATCACGTTCTGTACTTCAAAAGATTACATCTTCGCCGGCGTTGAATTTGGGAGGTACGCGGTTCCTCTGTCGCAGCTTGTACTTTCTGAATGATAACTACAGCGAGTGCTGTCAGTCTATTTCTGCCAACTTGGACCATCTTACAACCCGACATAGATTGCGACTCCACGATCCAAATCCCCGGCGCCAAAACACCGCTCACCGACTGCGCCCAGGCATGCGGCGGCAACCCAGCCGAAATCTGCGGCGGAGCCGAACGTCTGAGCGTCTTTGCCAGCGGCGACCCCGCCCCCTTGATAGTTCCGACACCCAATCCCGGCTGGACGTACCAGGGATGCTTGACGTGAGTTCTCGGGACCGTCTAATCAAACATTAATCGCAATTTTCTCCAGCGACAGCACCGCCAGCCGCACGCTCCCCGTCCAGCTTTCCGTTCCAGTCGGAGTGACCGCCCAAACGTGTACCCTCGCATGCCAGACGGCGGGAAACTTTATGTTTGCAGGACTTGAAAACGCGCACGAGTGTTGTAGGTCCCGTCCCAATTTCATGAAATCATAAACAACTAGAACAGGGTGCGGAAATACGACCAACATCATAGCTCAGCACGTTGGAAACGACGACTGCCGGCTTGTATGCCAGTCAGACCATGACCAGTATTGCGGGAACGCCAACCGACTTGCATTGTACTCGTTTACGCCCGATGGCGCTCCTCCGCCGCCACAGCAAGAATGTGCCACGGACATGGATAGCTTCACCCTCACGGCGGTGTTCACCAACCCACCGGTCGGCGGTCCCGCTTCGCTTCCATTGAAAGCGGTGGTAGTCGAGATGGTTCCGAATGTTCTTTGGACTGTGCTGTCGGTAAGTTTCTTGCAGCAATTCGGTCCCAACACTATTATAATATATCGCATAGGCTTGCACCACTTGTTGCTCCGAATGGTCGAGCTTCTCCCTCCAAAACTCGGTGTTTAAGCCCCGCTCGTCTATTGATCCAGCTTTGTCCATGTCGTCAATTGGGCCCTCGGACGGCGAATCGCCGTCTTTTGTCGCATCCGTGCCGCCTTTTGCAGGCGTGCCGATCTACTGTGCCGCCGTCCGTCCTTTCCTTTGTTCCTTTCTGGTACTAACGTTGCTGGTAGTCTACGACCGACCCATCTTCCCCGCTACTTCTCTCCTTCAACGGTAAAACGTCGTTTTCCCTCTGCTCGAACACAACCTTTTTCAACGCCGACGGGCGCCTTGATCTTGTGTATAACCCGGTCACGAACCACCCACACTACTCGTTCTCTTCGTGCAACCCGGTGACGGTACACGTTACCCCAAAATAAGCCATCGTAGACTTTGACCCAATAGACCATATATCGTGTACGTCGCTATCCGAAATGACATGACTACTCCATCACATCACATCATTGCGCCCACAACACCAACCAACATTCCTAGGACGACCCCAACGCCAACACGCACAGACGCCGCTCCGCCCGGTAAGCTCGGGCTCGGATTCGCGCTGGTTTCCCCAGTCTGCGTCGCCGGCGCCGAAATTGTCGTTTGGAGCATCCGTGTCGTACTCGCAGGGGCGTTGGTTGACGGGAGGCTCTCAATCGTCACCTGCGAGACACTCGACGCAGATATCTTCCCCGACGCGGTAGGGATGATCCTGCTCGAGTTTTGTCCCGGGAGTGTTAACTCTGGCAGCGGGAAGCCGAGTTTCGAGCAAGAGACCGTGAGCGCTGCAGCTTCTATGAGTTCTCGTCATGTTAACGGCAGACAAAACAGACTATCGAGCAGATTTTGCGCCTGTGCGAACTCGGCCTTGGTTGCGTTCTCCGCTTGGCCGACACACAGCAAACACTGGAAGTAGCCCGCCTGGAACAGTTCCGTGCAGCACAACGAGGGCTGGCATGTCTATAGCAGTTGTAGTTCAGCTGGTTCTGGGAAGATCGTCAAAGCAATCGTACTCCAGTCGAGAGAATATCGTTTATCGGGTTACACGTAGGCTCGCATTGGGTTGGAACCTGCGGGACGCCTCCGTCTTCTTGCCGCCCCGCGAGGACAAGCGCTGCAGCTGGCGCCGGCGCGAACGGGCGACCCATGCGGAAGCCGGCGATGGGTGGTCGGGCAACATCAGTGCCGCGCGCAGATATCGCGAAATCTGCGATCCGGGCGGAGACGGAGGCGATGGAGAGCGCGAGCAAGAGACAGACCTCAAGGTGGACCATGAGAGTATGAACCAAGAGGCCGAGTCCAGTTTGGCGCCGGCGACAGAAGAAGCGCGGCACCGATATCAAGATTAATACCTAGAGACACCGTAGATTCTAGGAAGACCGACTCGCAGCGTCGAATCTGAGGCTTGTTGAGAGAGTTCCACGTGAACGTTCAACAACTTCATGGCGGTCAACTTCAGACTTGCCCGTCACGTTGATCCAATTGCAAGATGTCCGTTTATGCACTGTAAAAGCTGCTACAAGTAAATCTAAGCGACTAGGAGTACACGATTGCTCGTTAAACGCGTATATATCGTTTATAACTTACACCCCCATTAACCAGCAACCTTCACAACCACAGATCCGCCCCTCCGTACCAGCGTGCCGAGCGAGACCGTCTCGAACACATCCACCGCGCGTTCAAACGGCAATGGGGCCCCGGGATCCTCCACAGCCGCTCGAACACTTTCCTGATCGAGGGCGACGCGTACAAGGGCTGCAAGCCCATCCCGCACGTCCCCACCCTCCCAGTCGACGTCCGTTGCAGCGTTCACCCACGCATACCCCACCACACATCCTTTGCTGGACTTTTTCTCCTTCTCAGCCTTCATCGCCCGCAATCCTCCCCGGAAGTTGTCTTTTGCGGTAGGTATCGGTCGCCCCGGGGCGTCCCCTACCGTGGTCGTGAACATCTTCCTCCTTACGACTCCGTCGGCGCGTCGTAACAGTCTCTCGCCCGCTTCCCAGACTGCGCGCCCACCGATCGTGTCGACGACCGCGTCAAAGACATCGCCATCGTCAATGACCCTCTCCAACGCCCTTACTGCCGCCGCCCTCCCCCAACCACCATCTTCCTCATCCCCAACGGCCCCACCGTCATCAAAAACAACCTCCTCGGCGCCCCATGCTTGTACGCGCGCCTGGATCGCCGCCATATGTTCTCGATCTCGCTCCTCGTCGTCGACGTCAAACGCCGGATCATCGAGCGTACCGGGGGCATGTACACATACGCGCCATCCCCTCGCGACGAGAAGACGCGCCACATACGATCCAACGCCTGCGTGCCCGTTGAGCACCAACGCGCGCGGCTTTTCTTTGCGCTTTGCCAATGGCGCAGTTGCGGTCATCGGATCGACCTCGAGCTCTCCGTCGGGACTGATTGTCCCTGGTTGCGCTTGTGCAACGGCTCCCTCAAGCCCTACAAGGGTCCTGATGGCGCGATATGCGGCTAGACCTAGCGGCAACAACGCCAACTCTTCCAATGTAGGTCCTGGTGGCGGCGGGGGCGCCACTGGAGCGGGTGCGCTGCGCGACTTTCGGTGGCCATGGTAATTTTGTCTTGAAGAGGGCCGTGAAGATGGCGGAGAGTCGCTCAATGCAAATGCTACTGAAGACGGCCGGGAGGGGTAGGGCGAATCTTGATTAGAATGTGAATAAGTATAGCCGTCATGTGAGGATCGGGACTGCGGTCGTGAGTTGGGTGGTGTACTTTGAGAATGACTGCCAGGAGTGTGCGGCTGTGGGACGCGATGGAGACGGTGGCGGTCGACAACGATATACTCTGCAAGAGCGCCGCTCTAAGTCCGCTGATTAGATTGGGCAACAGAGAAACGACGCAACGCGCACAAACCTTGCGAATGTCGAGTAATCCGACAACCCATTCGCCTCTCCTCGCAACGTCTTCGCGAACTTCAAACCCACATTCAATAACACGTCCCACGAAGCTGCGTCCAGGCATAAACCCGACTTGAGCCGCGGGCTGCGCCGAATCCTTCGCGTCCTTCTCAAACACGGACCCACTATCCGATATGCTCCTTCGGGAGAGACTTATCGAACGACCTATGAAGCGTCCGATGCTCTGTGTCCTTTGGCGGGGTAACTCGGCTTTTGCGGCGACGGAGTTCCCAAGGAGGCGAATATCGACCGCGTCGAGCCCCACGGCCCATACCTGGACGAGGACGCTCGACTTTGAGACGCTCGGGGGCGTCCGGTAGTGCGAAAACCCAAGGCGCGGAGGCTGTTGGGTACGCGACGAGGACGCGAGGCCAGTAACGACTTCGATGGATGCCATGGTTGCTTGTGCTAGCCGAGAACGCGACAAATCAGCGCCGTCCCTCCGGAAGGAGGTTTTGATGCGTTTGGAGAGGGAGGTCGAGCGTGTGAGAGGGTAGGATGGTAGGGGAGCGGGCGGAACAGTGAGGGAAACATAGGCGGGAGTGCCGTAGGAAGGCAGGTCCGGTGGACCTGAGGGTGGAGCACTACGTGGAGTGTAGACGGAGGACGCGGTAGAGCGCGTTCTGCGATGGGTGGGGGTAGAGGATCGTGAGGGGGAGATAATAACGGTGCTCGGCGGCGGAAGGCCAATCTTGGGCGGGTCCTCGTCCTCCTCGAGGAGGGCAGCCATTGACATCATAATGGAGGGCGTCGGTGAGCGGGAGACGCGAGTTGGGACGGGGATGGGAGTGCGCTTGGGTTTGTTTACGAGGAATTGAAGATAGTCTTGGTCGGTGTAAACGCTGGAGCGGGTTGTCGTGATCGTTGCGGACATTTCGTTGGCGTCGTCGTCGTCGACTGCGAGGGAAGAGCGAGGGGTGTAGAATACCGTCTCAGTGTCGTCGTCGTCGTTCTGGGAAAGGTTGTTGGTATGACGTACGGTGGTAGGTCGTGGAGGCGGAGAAGCGGCTGCAGCATCATCTATGAGTGCCAGCGCTACCAAACGAGCCTTGTCCGAGTACAGGTTCCGCGATGGAGGCTGCGAATATCGCTTTGTCGGTCTGCCAAGCGCACGCTGCAGGAGCGTCGCTTTCGGCATCGAGGCGGGAGCATAAAACGTCACAATTCATCGTGGCTATCTATTGCCTCCGGCGTCCGAGTAATTATCGAGTTCAGTGTTTCCGACACCTCTGTCCCCAGCTCCGACTCGGTCGTCTCAGATGCGCTCGTTGTGTCCGACAACGAGCTCACCAACATTGTCGTTGCAACGCTCGAAGCGGTCGCTACCACCGTCCCCGTCCCTTTCTCCGCAACCAGCAGCTCCGTGTCCCCGCTGAAATCTGGTAGGAACCTTGTCCACCAAAACGCCAGTCGTATGCCGCGGTCGAATATCCGTTGCTTCAGGATAAACAGCACAACTAGCAGGAAGAAGCCCAGGGCCGCAAATATGAGGACCCGGTCGAGCCAGTCCGCCTTTTCTAGCGCGGTAATGAGCTGTTTCGAGGTGTCCATGACGGAAGTGAGCGTGTCGTGTGTGGAGGACGTTGACCGGAGCGTCGCCGTTGAGCTTGCTGTATCAAGTGAGCACAAATGCTTTGGAGGAATAGCGGAGAACGCACAAAGCATCTGGGATGAAAGCACCGACCGCTCCAGCTCGCTCTGCAGCAACGCCATCGTGCGCTGCATCGCATCCGTAACCTGGTCCTGCGCATGCATAACCGCATCCCCTTGTTTCTCATTCTCGTCCAGTGTCCGCTTCTCTCCCGCGCCTCCAAACAGCTCTCCTCGCGCCTTTTCCTCGCCCCGATCCATAGCTCGCTTCGCCGAAAGCAGCGCATCCCGCGCCTCTCTCCGCGCCTTCGCCAACGTGTCGCGTAGATCCTCGACCACGCCCCCAAGTTCCTCACGGTCCTTCCGCCTCCCCAGATCATCCACGGTACCCTCCAGCTCTTCCACCATCCCGCGAATAGTCGTCAGGTCCCCGCGTAATTCCTCGTCCAGCGTGTCAAGCGTTGGGCGTGGCCCCGTGCAAGCGCGTAAACGAGGTAATTGGTGTTCAGAGATGTCGGCTAAGCGACGACGTGCGGATGCGATGAGCGCGAGTGTGGGCTCGGGGAGCGTGGATGATGTCGGCGCCATGGTGGAGAGAAGAGAGCAGCGTGATGCGCCTGTTCAGAGCGTTGTAACATATTCTGTCTAAATTTGCAAGGCTGCCTCTGTCTGTGAACACGGCAGTTTCCTCGGCGGGTCCCTCGGTCCATAGAAGCCGCGCCAGCGAATTCCGAGTTCTAGGTGGAGCGGGCAACCAACGCCGCAGGATTCGACGTTGCGATCATTGCCCCTTCTCTCCGACTTTGACGATCCAAATGCGCGGCCTCGCGCTCGTCGTTCCCCTTCTCTCCTCTCTCCTCGTCCTCGGTCACGACCATCACCTCCTCCGCCGTGAAGAAGGCAGCATCTCCGGTGCTACCTCCAGCGCAGACGCCGCAGGTTACTCGTGCGACCCCAACACCTGCAAGCTCCCAACATGTAACTGCGCATCGGCGTCCCCGCCAGGCGGAGTTTCACCCAAGGACACCCCCATGTTTGTCGTATTCACGGCCGATGGTGCGTTCCCAGTCCCTTAACCCGCTTGCCTACTATGAACAGACGCCGTTCAATCGTATACCTTGGACTCGGTCAACCAATTCCTTGCCCACCGCAAGAATCCGAACGGTTGCCAGCCCAAGATGACCTACTATACCTCCTTGAACTACACCAACTACACCCTCGTCACTGGTGCGCTCCTCCGTTCGCAACCAGATCCGGTTTCATCTAAATGTTCTCCGCCCGCAGACTGGTATGTTGCCGGGAACGAGATTGCCGACCAGTGAGTAGTGTCTTTGCGGGTCGTTAGCCCATTCCCAATGCTTGGCAGCACCATGACCCACGTCGGCGACCCCTCCACCGATGAAATCAACGGCAACCTACTCGCACTCAATGCGCTCGCGGGCATCCCGCTCTCCTCCATCAAGGGTTTCCGGGCACCCTTCCTCAACTACTCGGTCGAAACCCTCAAGCGTCTTGCCGCCGCGGGCTTCACCTACGACTCAAGCGCGAGTGCGAGTATTCCTGTCACCGACTCTGGGACAGACGCATACTGGCCATACACTCTCGACCATGGCTTGGCTAATGACTGCTTAATGGTCGAGAATGCGTGCAAAGGACAGCCTGCGTTGCCTGGATTGTGAGTAACAGTCACTTGCCCTATTTCAGCTGCTATTAGCTAACAACGATTAGTTGGGAAGTCCCAATGTACTGCTTCTTTGACCAAAAGGGCCCAGCGGGGCCGCATCTCATGGATCCCTGGCTCGACAATGCCAATGGCGCATCCAAAGTCAACGATTCTGCGACGCTTGAGTGAGCTATCTTTTGTTCTACTTTTGCGCAACACCGAGGCATCGGTAGGTACATGAAGAACACTTTCACGGCGCATTACAACGGCAACCGGCAGCCAATTGGTCTCTATACGCATCCCATTCACTTGAGTACGACCTATCCCGGCGTTGACATTGCCCATTCCACAATCGATATGATCAACGAGTTCCTCGACTGGGCACAAGCTCAAGACAATGGTACGCTTCTTCTTTTTCTTTGTTGTCACTTATTTGCTATAGTTTGGATCGTATCCACCGAACAACTGCTTGCCTGGGTCCAGAACCCCACTCCCGTCGCCTCCCTCAATTCTTTTGAGCCGCTGCAATGTACCCCGCCCAATGTGGACAGCTCGCTCAAGATTTGTAACGGAATGCCGGCCCACGAGGATGGGTTGTTGAGCCACTGCGCGTTCCCAGACTTCCCATTCTACACCTGCTATGGATGTCCGCAGGAGGCGCCGACAACATCGAACCCCAATCCGGCACAACAAGTTCCAGATGGGCAACAGGCTCGTTTGCGACGTAGGTTTTCTCCTTGTTGTTGCATCCTCCCATTCACGGTCTACCCAGTCCCCGGCAACTGCTCAACTGCCTTCTGGGACCCCATTGGCGGGAAGTGCACTTGCTCCGGCTCCAACTGTGCGTTTACGGATGTTGCGCGGCCAATTGGAGTATGTTTCCCATATTTGTTTTGATCAATCTTAAGCTTTATTTCTACTAGGACAAAGGAACAAACGTTACCGGTGGTGGTACTGGTGGTGCTGCCGGCACGACCGCGGAACCCACCAATTCCTATGTCCCCTTCACCGGCGCCGCGGTATATGCACTCCCGCCCGGCGTCTTTGTGGCCGCCGTCATCGGCTTCTTCGGCGCGGCGATCGGCGTGTTCGGCGTGTTCCTCTCGTAGAGGATGGACCGACAACGCCCACGTACGCTCCCTCATGCCCCACGGACCATTGCATGGATCTCCTTGCTCGCCTGCATACGCATTGTTACTCGCATTTTACCTAAAACTGGACTAGACATCCTAGCGCCGCGCCGTCCGTTCATTGCTAGCTTAGCGTATCTATTTAGTAGTTGTGGACTCGAGAGGACGTTGTCGTAGGTATTACTCGTTTGGTGGGCGCCTAATGGATGCTTTTATGACTTGCGCGGTCACATGTTAGCTAAACTCGCGTCTAGCGAGAGGCGTTTGCAAAAAACAGAACCCATGCATACCCTTAGTTCGCCGCGAATGTTAGGACCTACAAAGGTTGGCCGGTTGCGCAGGTTCGCTGTACATATCCCAGCTGGTTTACCGTACCAGACTCGACAATTCGTAATTATAATCCGAGAGTATCTTACATGTGCTCAGATATCCTGTGTAGCCCGCCATATGCTATCTAACTCCCAAATTCACGATCCAAATGGTCTGTGCGCCCTGTCACGCATGTGACGGATTTAAGACGCGCTCGTTTGGGGATTGATGGCATTCGCATCTTGCACTCGAACCTCCACCATCCTCAACATCCTCAACAATGGCGCGCACCAAGCAAACTGCCCGCAAAGCACGTCCACTCTCCACTGGTCTACTCACCGTCTAACATGCTCTCCAGTCCACCGGTGGCAAGGCACCTCGCAAGCAGCTCGCTGCCAAGTCTAATGCTGCCCGCAAGTCCACTGCCGTCCGTCGTAGTGCTCTCTCTTCCTCTTCGTCGTCTCATCATCTGCTTTTCAGGCCGCTGCTGGTGGTGTCAAGAAGCCTCACCGCTTCCGGCCGGGTACCGTCGCCCTCCGTGAAATCCGTCGCTACCAGAAGAGCACTGAGCTCCTCATCCGCAAGCTCCCCTTCCAGCGGTGTGTGCCGGTGCTCTCTCTCTCTCTCTCCACGCCGCGCTGACAGTCGCCAGTCTGGTTCGCGAGATTGCCCAAGACTTCAAGACCGACCTCCGCTTCCAGTCGTCCGCCGTCATGGCGCTTCAGGAGGGTGCGTTGCAGTGCTCATCGTAGTCGCCGCCTCTGACTCGTCTTCGCAGCCGCCGAAGCCTACCTCGTCTCGCTCTTCGAGGACACCAACCTTGCCGCCATCCACGCCAAGCGCGTCACCATCCAGCCCAAGGACCTTGCCCTCGCCCGTCGTCTGCGCGGAGAGCGGTCTTGAAGTTGTTGTCGCCCCATTGCCGGGTTGCTCGTAGGAGTACTCGCGGCTTCAGCCTACCCCACTTCTGTATCTGTTCACTGTACAATGCATCTTCAAACAAACAAAGTGTGACCGCGACGCGTTTTGTTGAATGACTGGGCCGTTGAACGCGTTCCAGACCCTCCTCTTTCGCATCCCAACGAACCTGGCATGGATGTCTCGTGCGCGCCATCAGTAACATCCAGGCCGCTGATGCGCAAGCGGGAGAGGACCACAGTTTACGCCCGACATTGAGAGCCGTTAGGACTGCCTCTTCGAGGAGAACTTGAACTGGGTGGTCGTTCATCGTAATTACTGGCTTCTGCTCGAACACGCACACCTGAACAAGTCTTGTGTGAGGACGTTCCACGACGCGTCATGTCACTTCGTGTCACGCATCTGAAACGTTAATGAGCGAATTCATTCACTTTGGCAAGGCCTCGATCCGTCCATGTTTACGCGTCCTGCTGCAGCGGAGTATCGGTGCGCATTTTGTTCTGCACAGTCAATTTTGAAGTCATGTGGGACTGTTTGACCTTGAGAAGCTTGCGGAGGCGTGCCATGAGCTGGGCCACTACCATTTCATTTTTACGATCTATAGAATTTGAACATTGTCGGTGGAGTTGAGAGACCTCCGAACGCCATGGCTCTTCGTATAATGCTCTGTAATGACGCGTTGAAAGATACCTAGGGGCGTCTAGTGGCGGATCAGGTCTTTAACTTTTGGTTCGTTCCGCGATGCATGAGCCCGACCGAATAGCGGCGACGATGGGCACCACCACCGACGCCCAGCAGCCGCGTACTCTACTCTCTCAGCTTCGCAACCTCAACCCGCTCAATTCCCTCTTCACTTCATCGGCAAACAACACCAACAACAATACAAGCTCCACCTCTTCTCTTCTCTCCACCAACAACGTGGCCGTACTCATGAACAAGCCCGTCTTCAACACCAGCAGCATCCTGCTCAGCGACGACAACGCCGCTGTTGGCAGTGGAATGGCCATGACCATAACCCCAACTCCCAGTCGCCCCTCTACCCCGCAACCCCACCAGCGCCCGAGCCGCTCCCCCGCAGTCAAGAATATCATCACTAGCCTTTCCCGTGCGGCGGCGCGTTCCAACTCGCTTCCGATGCGCATTGAGGTCGTACATACGCGCGAGGAGACGGAGGAGCACCTGCTGGAGGGGTGGGACGTGAACGATGCGATGTTGAAGCCCACAATCGTCTCGCAGTGCACAGCGCTGGGGCACGACCAGAGAGTAGACGACGAGGTGGTGTCCGTGGATGGCGACACGCCGCCCTTGACGCCCGAGTCGCTCATTGCGGACGGCGATTCAGACGGAGGGCTCGTTTCGCCCATGTCGCAGAGCTCTGAGCTAGATGGGATGAGATACGTGTATGGATATGGAGACGCGGGAGAGGAAGAGGAGGACGAAGACATATCTGCGCGCCCACATTCGCAAGAAATCAAAGAAGGAAAGAAGCCCGCGCGCCCTATTGTGCGGCCCTATTTACTCCATGACCGACGGGATGCTCATTCGTCCATTGCAGGACTACGATACTTTACTCGACGACATCACAAACGACGTTTGCGTCGATGCGCCGATTACTATGCCTGCTGTTGCTGCTGCCGACGATGCCGACGAGTGGTTCGGGTTGGATTATGCGCTGGAATTGAGTACGCGTGAACGCCGTGCTTCAGAAACGCCGACCATCTCGACTGGAGAGCATTCCAAGGTACGCACGCGTCCATACTCATCTCCTTCGATCCGCGTCTAATCCTATTATTCAGAGTCGCGAATCTTGGCTAGCTATCCACGAGGGAACCGTGCATCCGTATTACGCCGACGAGGAGTTTTCGCTCTGGAAGGACTGGCATCGTTGGCTAGACCGCCAGGATGAGCGCAAACGGCATCGTCGGGGACGCGCATTCAGGATGCAGTCAAAGGAGCTGGCGTGGATCTACGTGGACGAGATGCTGACTATGGATGCGATTGAGTGGCAAGGCGAGGTGTACGGGCGTGTGGATCGAGAGTTGTGGGACCGGCTGGAGATTTTCCAGAGTCACCGACCTGTAAGTTGCTTTCATGTTTCTTTCTGCGCCTCATGATGGTACAGGACGCGTACTGTCCACCCCAGAGGCACAATCGGGCGTGGCACCTGAAGCGGTCGCGTTCTGTTTCGTCGTTGTTTGAGCTCTGCCCGCGTTTCTTGGAGATAGACCGCCGTTTCGACTTTAGCGGCGAGGTGTAGAAGAAGAACAAGAAGTAGAAGTGTATTCCAAAATGTATTGTCTTGGCCAGAAAATAAAAGACAGAAAACAAACATCAGGACGTCAACACGATCCCGTGATTCAAAGGCACTCTCATGGCTCCGACGACCAAGAAGCGGAAATCCGAGGCCGACGTATCGGCCCGACCCGCCAAACAGCCTCGCCGCACCCTCGACTCCTTCTTCGCCCCCCAGGTCCTCGCCCCCGCCAGCTCCGTCAATGACGACGACCGCCGCATCGTCTCCCTCAACTTCGAGCAGGCAGCTATCCTCAAGCAGGTCGTCAGCGAGGGCAAGAACGTATTCTTCACAGGAAGTGCAGTACGTACATTTTGCCGCCGCCGCCGCCGCCGCGTCGGGTACTGAGCGGTCTTCTAACCTTGTTCAGGGAACGGGAAAAAGCCTGCTGTTGCGCGCGATTATCACCGCGCTGAAGAAGAAGCACGGGAAGCTGAATAATGCGGTCTCCGTTACGGCGAGTACGGGTATGGCGGCGTCGAATATTGGCGGTACGTTCTTCGCGTCTCTCCGTCCCGCGACATGAATCGAGCAAGTTGCCAGGGATGACGCTACACGCGTGGGGCGCCATTGCGCCTACGCCCACAGAGATAAATCACCAGGTTAGCTGCATAAAGAAGTGCAGGCCGGCGCTGCAGCGGTGGCAGAAGACCAAGGTCCTGGTTATTGACGAGGGTGCGTAGCACAACGCGTCTCATGTCCCTCATTAACCGCGCCGGGATAGTGTCCATGGTCGACGGTCCGCTGTTCTCTCGTATCTGCAAGCTCGCGCAGATGATACGCAAGAACGACCGGCCGTTCGGTGGCATTCAGGTTCGACTTGCGCCTTCTTCGTCCCTGAACTTATGCGTGAAATAGCTCGTTGTTACTGGTGATTTCTTCCAGCTTCCACCCGTTTCAAAGGACGGGTCAGCGGTTTTTGCATTCGAATCCGAGGAATGGAAGAGCTGTATAGACCACACTCTTACACTGTCCCAAGTTTTCCGGCAAAAGGACGATCGTACGCTTGCTCCATCGCCGGCGAGCTATTCTCTAATGCGCGTTCAGACTTTGCGAACATGCTGAACCAGCTGCGACTGGGGGCTATCACGCCCGAAGCCGTCAACACGTTCAAATCCCTCTCCCGACCACTTCCTCCCGACCCTGCAGGTATCCTGCCCACCGAACTCTTCCCGCTCCGCAACGAGGTCGACCGAGCTAATTCAACGCGCCTTGCGAGCCTTACTACGTCGCCAAATGTGTTCAACTCGCGCGATTCGGGGTCTGCGCCGGAGGATAAACGCAAGAAGCTGCTTGAGAGCATGATGGCGCCGCAGGAGCTTGTCCTCAAAGCGGGCGCGCAGGTCATGCTCATCAAGAACATCGACGAGCAGCTAGTGAACGGGTCGGTGGGCAAGATTCTTGGGTTCTATCGAATTGCAGACGTCTGTGGCGGGCCTGGAAATGGGGTTGGGGCCAAGAACGGAACCGCGCCGGTGCGGAATGTGGTCATGGGCACAGATGGGAGGCCAGTACTGAAGGAGGCTGAGGGGAAAAGCGGGAAGGAGAACGTGCCGCAGGCTGGGAGCTCCAATGCTGTTAAGCCGAAGCCGGAGAATGGCAAGGGCAAGGGCAAAGAGAAGGAGAACCAACCGGACGTCAAGCCAAAAGTCACCAAAGACCAGGGGCTGTACCCGCTCGTCGAGTTCCCTGCGCTGGATGGGTCGCAGACGGAGGTGGTGCTGCTCGTCCGGGACGAGTTTCGTATCGAGGACGCGCAGGGGGCGGTTCTTGCGCGACGGATGCAGGTTCCGCTGATTCTAGCATGGGCGATTTCGATCCACAAGAGTCAAGGACAGACAATCCATCGCGTCAAGGTTGATTTGGGCAAGGTATTTGAGAAGGGTGAGCTTGCGTGTATATCCTTTGTTTCGCTGTCTGATCGTTTGGTGCAGGGCAGTCGTATGTTGCACTTTCGAGGGCGGCGAGCATGTCGGGGCTCCAGGTATTGCGGTTCGATGCGAACAAGGTATCCTTCTGATTACTCGCGTTCGATGGGTTCATGTTTGTGTACAGGTAAAGGCTCATCCAAAGGTGATTGAGTGGAGCAAGACTTTGGAGACCCATGCGCCGGTAGAGAAAGCGGAGCCTTCGACTTCGGGAGCGGGAATTTAATCATGTATCTTCCTCATAATGTATCCTATAGCTTAGAGTCGGCATTTGCAACGTTATTCTTGTACAACGAGTGGGGTGATGAGATATTTTACAAAACAAACAGCGAAATACGAAACATATATCCCAGTTCCTAATCCTTTGCCTCCAGAAACGCGTCCAGTTCAGCGTCTAGATCCTCCTGAGTAACAGTCGGACGCCCGTTGCGTCCGCGCCGGGCCCCGTCGCCATTCCGCCGAGGCGCGTCCCGCCGCGAGCCTCCATTTCGACGTTCGCGGTCACCGTCGCGATCCCGATGCCGATCTCGACGTGGTTCGCGGTCCCATTCGCGTTCACGGTCTCGCGGCCGTAACTCGCGTCCCCATTCATCCGTTTCGCGTTCCCGCCTCCCGCGTCCCCATTCAAGTCCGTTCTCGATTGGCCGACTTCTATCATCCGCCAGTTCATCTGCGTACATTGTGCCCCGTCCTCGAGCTCGGCGGGGAAGCGGCGCGGTCAGGCGCGATTCGAGGGTGGCTGGTTGGAGACGCATGACGGAGGTACGTTCAAGAAGCGTACGGCCGTCCGATGCGATATAGTCCGAGCGCATGCGCGATACGGGTTCGTTATTGTCGGGAAGAATGTCGTCCGCCGAGTCAGGCGGGGGTAGTAGGTCGGCCTCGGGGTCAGGCGCGTGTTGCAGTTGTTCATCATCGTCGTTGTCGTCCTCCATGAACGCGTCGAGTTCGGCATCGAGAGCTGCGCGCTCGCGTTCACGGTCGATTTCCGCGCTGCTTCCCCGCCGCCGTCGCTTGGCCGCGGGATAGTCCCGGTCGTACTCGTTGCTGTCGTTTTGCGGCTCCTTGCCCGCGCTCCAGCCGTGTTTGCGATAGAATTGACTGTCCTGGCCAGCACCTCGCTTCTTGACGTCCTCAGGACGCGCCCAGCGCATGCGGATAAGCCCTTTCAGACCCTGACCGTGTCCGAGGCTGCGGTTTATTCGGTCTTCGGGAGGCCAGATGGCTTCGGGAATTGGCTTGCCAGTGACGAACCCATCCGTGTCAGGTTCCTCGGTGATGTGTTTTTGGAGGATGCGGAAAGCGTTGCGTGCAGCAGTGTTGCTGTTGAAGACGAAAACGCAGCGTTCGTCGTCGACCTGAGCGAGACGATGAGTGTGAGGTGTGCACGGCGTAGGGAGGAACGCACCCATTCCAGACCTAATGGATGACAATCGAAATGGGTGGCGTATGCAAACAAGCTAGCCGTAGGCAGACTCCCAATGGGTGTGCCGTGTAGGAGAAGCGCGTTCCCGCGTACTAAGGTAGGTTGTTTCTGGATACGCGTCGGCGTCAAGTTGCGCACCTTGGTCGTCCGTGTCTCCCTCGTCGTCATCCATGGTGTCCTCGTCGTGTTTACGCTGTTTTATAGTTGAGAAGTACTCGCGAAGGAATATTATTTGCGCACCTTGCTCCCGGCTCTTGGGACTGTTTCACTCAAGAGGTAGACCTTGGTGTTTCCTATTCGTTTGGCGAGGGACGCCTGCTCCTCTGGCGAAGGGAGCTGGGCTTCATATGGCGTGTCGTCGTAGGAGAGTGCGGCGGTCGCGTCGTGGGCGTAGTCGTCCATTGTGCAGACTTGGTGCAGACCAAGGAATGGGACGTGACACGCCTGAAATGAACGACGACCAGGTAGTCAATAAGAACAAAATCCACCGCAAGGACAAGCGTATACTCTCCTTCTACACCTTGGAACTACCCTCATAATAACTCATTAGCTTGGGACACCGACGATATTGACCAGTGCGTGCTCAACAGCCCTCCCGAGATTTCTGCTAACCGCTACGTTCAGCGTACGGAGTTCGCGCTCTTGGCCTCACAAACTAACCGGCTGTAGTGGAAAGTCGATCCTTTTGCCAAGGAAGACTATGTAGCCGCGAAACCGTTCTCAGAAGAATCCTCTTTTGCAACGCTGTTCCCCAAATACCGGGAAAAGTACTTGCGAGAAGTATGGAGCGCTGTAACACAGGCATTGGATGCGCATGTAGGGTCTCTAAGTTCTCTTATTTACGATTCTCAGTCACTGCAGCACCTCGCGTGTACACTCGACTTGGTTAGCGGATCCATGTCCGTGCGGACAACCCGAAAAACATTCGACCCGTACATCATCCTCAAGGGACGCGACCTGCTCAAGCTACTTGCTCGAGGCGTACCGGTTGCACAGGCAGTAAGAATCCTCGAGGATTCCGTCGCATGCGATATTATCAAAATTGGAAATTTGGTGCGGAACAAAGAGCGCTTCGTCAAGCGGAGACAACGGATTATTGGGCCGGACGGGAGTACCTTGAAGGTTTGGTCACTTGACGGCCCTTTCGCTCCAGCTAACATGGCTCCAGGCCATCGAGCTTTTAACGCAGTGTTATGTTCTTGTTCAAGGAAACACCGTGAGCGCGATGGGGCCGTACAAGTCGCTGAAGGAGGTCCGGAGGATAGTGCTGGACTGTATGAGAAACATACATCCCATATATCGCATAAAGGCGCGTCTATCGTGGCTGTTTTTGACGTTAATTCACCCTCGCAACAGGAGCTCATGATTAAACGAGAGCTAGCAAAAGACCCCAAGCTGGCAAACGAATCATGGGATCGCTTCCTGCCCAAATTTCGCAAGCGGCATCTCAAAACGTCGGAGAAGACGGCCAAGAAGAACGAGATTCTTGAGTCCAAGAAGGAGGCGCGCGCAGCCGCTGGTCTCCCTGAGGCCGGACCTTCCAAACCCGCCAAGAAGGTCTACACGCCATTCCCGCCTGCGCAACTGCCACGCAAGGTACGGATAGTGACATTTCGCCCTATTTCCATTGAAAAACCTGTCCAGATCGACTTGCAACTCGAATCAGGAGAGTATTTCCTCAAGTCTCATGAGAAGGAGGCAAAGAAGATTGCAGAGCGGAAACAAAAGGTCAGGCACCCGCATTTTCTGGAATAGGGCTAACTGAATGCTCTGTAGCAAGCCGAAACAACAGCCAAGCGACGCGCAGAGAGGGCTGAGGCGTTTGTGGCACCTGTGGAGGAAGCTGCGCCGACAATCGAACAAAAGCGAAAGCGGAAAGCAGCGGAGGAAGAGGCGGGAGGTGACGAGGAGCGAACGAAGAAGAAGAAGAAAAAGAAGGAGAAGGTAGCAATGGAGGAGGACTAGATACAGGTTATGTATCGGAAACGACGATCCGCCGCGCGCGACTGTCAAAGACAGACAGCCTGAGCACACAAGTCAAGCGCGCCTACAAACCTCTTGGACCGCTACCACAACCATGTATAGCCCTCTCCACAACCCGGGCTATCCCTCTACCCCGACAATTCTCTTCCATGCATCTCCGCCACAGTCTGCACGCCACTCGGCGTTTGACACCGAACTCGCCCCAATAGACAGCCCTCGACCGACGTCAGACGGAAGTTTGTACGACCCCCACGCGCCACTGCTGCCCAACCGTCTATCACGACCACATGCGCCCCAACAACTTCAACTCTCCGGAGCCCGCTATGAGGACTTCGACGCTCGAAGATTATACAGTCCCAAAAGAATCGACCCCTTCAGTCCCAGTCCTGCTGCGTCGGAAACAGAGTTTCTAAAAACCCCTTCTTCGGCGCTTTTCCCTGGACCGGCTGGTCGACCCAAACCTCCGCGATTGCATCCCTTTGCGCGATCCTTTGAAGCACCTGAATGGATGTACATCCTCATCCACCTCGGTCTTTGCTCCCTCGCCTATCCAGTCCTGTTATTAACGACAATTATCGCGAGCAACAAGTCCATCTTTTGGAGTCGGTTAATCGTGGGCATAGGCTGCGGGGCTGTCGGCGTCGCGCTTGGCCTCAGTCTTGCGCGCCTCGCCCAAAGATTCCTCGAAGCAGCGAGTGCGTCCCGCGATCGTTGACCGGACTTCCGCGTGTTGACCCGCCATACAGCCTGGGCCACGCTAATACACCAATCGCGCGCAGCACAGAACCCCGGTATCCGCCTCCGCGACTTTGCAGACAGCTCGGCATCTCCGACGTCTATTTTGGCCGGTCTGAAACTTCTTTGGTCCCGTACATTTTATCAGGGCGCGTCGCGCCGCGCCCGGGCCCATTACGAGTTAGTTTATCCGCTCCGCCCAAAACGCCGGCCAGCGCTGACCGTGTTTCCAGTCCGCGCCCGTGGACCTTCTATGTTCTCGCGTTCCTCATCATGGTCACAATAAGCTCCTCATTGCCGTTCATTCTCGGGCGAGTGGTCGACATCCGCGCCTCAATTGTGGTAAGCGCGGCTCGACACTTTTTCTTCGATTCCTGACGCTTCCTGAGCACCAATCAGACAACTACTACGAAGTCGCCGTCGCTGCAGATCTGAGCGAGGATGATCTTTCACGCGCCGCAGCGCTCGATGGCACGTTCAATGTAAATGCGGCGCTCGGCGTCACTTCCTCGTTCGCTCAACATATCCTAGGACTTTCGATATACATGGACGTTGTCGCCGTTCAGCAGCCACGGAAATCTCCCTTCCCCGGTAATGCTACAATGGGAAGAAGACACGGTTTATTTCGCCGAAACGACTCTATCGCAGCTCTTACCAGGTGGGACCGGTTTCGGCACGTTCGACTCGGATACAACGGCCGCTACGACACAGCTGGACATCAAACAAGCCACCGAGAACAGTGGGAACAGAGATGTTAGCGCCGGGATGGTATTGCGCTACCCTCGGTGGGGGATACGCATTCGGTGCACCAAGTCCACCGATCCCAATACTATGTAAGGGTTTCTCCTAGACTCTCTTCTGCACGAATTCATCGTCGTCGTACAGACTGCCTCGCGCTGCATCAGGGTTAACCTATATGTTCGTGCCGCACGAGATTCTGCGGAATTTATTCGACTCGTTTGGGCGAGAATATCCCGCGGCATTGGGCGCCCCACTCAACTTGACGCGTGCGATGCAACCAAACGATACGTTTCCCGCGACGCTGAACGCGGATGATATCGCTATGTCAGGTTAGTGCTCGGCGGATGTCTATTCTTTTCAGCTAATCGCAGACTTTGAAGCTGTGTTCTACGACAATGGTGTTGCTCATAGCTTCTTCAGTAGTCCGGTATCTATGGGTTCGTCTTTCTTCTCCATTCCCTTTGTTTGTTCAACCGGAATACAGGTGATGATGGCGCCGGTTTCGTGTCGATCGAATCGTTGCTGGTTAGCAACCCATCTGGAGTTACAAGTTGTTCTCATATTTGCTTCAGGTTCGACTCAACACAACCTACACGCCGCAAGGCACCTTTTTGACCCACCCTGAACAAGGGATGCCTGACGTCAACGGGACACAAACCTTCGTTGGCATGGACTCTGCTGTTTGCTTGGAGCTCTACGAGCCATACGTGCTGGAAACATACAATAGCACCACGGGCATACCAGCGACAACGCGGATCGTGAGCAAGACCAATACCATCGTCGACGCCAACGGCAAGGAGGAGCGCAATTTGCGGCGACCGCTGACCGGCGAGAACCTCAAACGCGAGCTCAACTCCAGCTCGCTACGACCGGCGTACAACGTTGCGCATGGCAATTCCGCGAATCAGATCCTCAAGGATAACGGCAGGGACGCCTACTATGTACCGTCGCCGACTTTGGTGTCGTTCACGGGCGGGACCGGGCCACAAGGATATCTCGAGCTGTCTGCCGACTTTTTTTCGCAGGCGCGGGGTTTTGCGGACGCGTCGAATGTGCTCACCTATCTCGCGGGCTCTGGACAAACTGTTGCGCGGTGCTATCCCGACAATGTGACAACCTTTGTCAAAATCGCGACTTTTGATGCGGTGGTGGTGTTGGGCATTGTGACGGTGTTGGGCGTCTTTGCGGGCTTGTTCGTGCCGCGCCTTCCGTTTTCAATACCGCGACGAGGATTTGAGTTGTACTCGTGGCTCGCGGCGTTTTACAGCAACGAGCTAGTGTTGGAGAAGGCGGAGCAGCGCGGCTCGGAGGATTTCCCCAAACATCTAGAGCTGGAGGATATCAAGCGCCACATGGGCGATTTGAGATTCCACTATGGGGTCTAGAGGAGGAAGTAGATTTGATGACTCGACCATGGAATGTTTCTGCATACCCAGCATTTGTATACGACTCAAAGCCAACGGACTAGGGATTTATCATTATACTTTCAATATCATTGTCAGCGGAGAATAGCGAGCGAGGTACAAGTCAGCTATGGTACAGTAAGATGGCCAAACGGCGGTCAAAAAAGTAGGAAAAGCAGCAGAGGGACATAGTTATTCGTCGTCGTCGTCAGAAGCGGCCTTTGCTTTTTTGGCTTTCTTTTTGGCTGGAGTCTTGGTTTTGGACGCGGGTTTCTACAGTTCAGTTAGTAACTTGCAAACAAAGACCACGGAAACAAACCTTGCGCTTCTTCCCTGCATCTGCGTCCTCGTCGTCATCCTCCTCGGCGCCAGACGGTTCTGCCTCGGGCTCCTCCTCGTCACTTTCCTCCTACGGCGACGATAAGTCGAAGCGTTCAAAAACGAGTCAAACACAAAGCAACAAACCTTCTTCTTCTTGGGTGCGCGTTTCTTTGGCGCGGCCTTCTTCGTTGGTGCCTTCTTCTTGGGCTTCTCCGCCTCGGACTCTTCGTCAGAACCGGCCTTGACCGCATCCATCTCTTTGGTAAAGTCCTCGCCCTCAGAGTCGGACGCGTCCTACAGAAGCGAATAAATTGACAATGACAAAGACCAGACGCAGACGCGCCTTCTTTTTCTTCTTCGCTGGTGCGCGTTTCTTTGGAGCTTTCTTGGGTTTGTCCTCATCGTCCTCATCCGCGTCCTTCTGAGCAAAACAGAACAAGAGTTGGAGAAGCGGCAGTATAGTAGACGCGATCGTACCTTCTTACGCCCGCCCTTCTTCTTTTTCGGTGCAGTATAGTCGTCGTCATCGTCGCCCTCGCCGTGATGATCCTCAGGCTTCTTAGCAGTTTCGGGAATGTCGTCCTCTGCGAAAAGGGTGGTCAACATCAACATCGAGAGCAACAAGGGACAAGGGACACAAAAAAACGCGTCGAGATTACACTCACCATCGACTTCGCCGTTCTCCCAGGCAGCAGAAACGCGCTGCTGGTCCTCTGGACGCAGCTGCTCATACCCATCGAGATCCTCCGCGCTACCAATCTTGGACTTGACATTCCCAAGGACTGTTTTCGTTACGCAGCCCCAGTGGCGCCAGGAGCTGTAGAGCGGTAATGGTTAGTGGTAGCCGACCACAAGAGAGGAACGAACAAGTTGGTCTTGCCATTAATCTCAACGACAGTCCCGAAGCGTAGAGCAGACTTCTCGATTTTCGTGCCCTTGCAAGGTTTTGGTCCTGGTAGTTGCGAGCGCGTTTTGAGGGTTTCTGCCTGGTTCAAGAAGGGGGTGTAGACGCACCTTTGCACTGTGAGCGATTACTAGCGGCATATTCGAGTCGGTAGGCCATTGTTGACCCTGCTACAAGACAAAGTTCGAGAGCAAGCGACGCGCGACATCAATTCTCACCACGTTCCAAATGTTCAACGTTCAACTCGTCAAGTCTCAAGGCAAACGAAAGGTGCACACTTCGTATTTATTTACAAAAGAAAACTGTACCCTAGTAGACATCCTAGATGATAGACTTAGATTGCCCTGTACTGTATGTTCGTCCCAATAGAAAGCACTGAAAAGCGATGGACGATCTCCTACCCACGATAAAATGCATGCGCGGACGCAGTTGACGGCGCACGACTCAGCTGGGCCGCGACATGGTAGGGACTCGCAGCCGCATACGCCTGCGCCAACTGGGAAGTGCTCAACGCGGGACTAGCGTATGGGCTCGCCCCATACGCGTACCCGCCCAGCGGCGGGGCTGGCACGGGTAGCGGAACCGGTCCCGGAGAGCCGTACGGAGATGCGTACGGACTCGAATGCGGGTGAAGTTGCACCGGGCTGGAGTACCCCGCCGGAGTTGGACTGACGTAGTTTGTTGGCGGGTACGCCGTAACACCAGGCGTACCATAAGGAGGCGTCCGTGGTCGGCTCGGCGACTGTAGCGAGTGATACGAGGACGGCCTGTACGGTGAGGAGACCTGCGCGGAAGGCGCATATGGGCTACCTCCGAATTGCAGTTGTTGAGGGGAAGGTGCGTAGGGACTGCCTCCATACGCCGAGGTTGCGGGAAGCGACGAGTACGATCCGTATGGCGTCGTTGAACCATAGCCAAGAGCATGGAGCTGCGCGACGAGAGAGCTAACGGGCACGAGTCGTCCCGGAGCACCGACGGCACTTTCATCCTCGTAGTCGTCAGAATCCTCCGCTGCCTCTTGACGCCCAAGAACGTATCGAACATCTTCATCAAGGTCGAGCAACGGACCAAGCCATGGCGAAGGATGTGATGACGTCGGCGGTGTCGGTCGTCGAGAACCAGGGCGCGAAGAAAGTCTCCTCTCCAGCCTATGGTGGGCGTTAATATAAAGCGGCGCTTTTAAGAAAAGCACTGACCCGTGCCACGAAGCTCCCTCGTCGGAAGCTTTGCTCAACCTTCTCGCTCCTTTGCCATCCGCGAGCCCATTGGCATCGTCGTTCTCATCCAGCAGCACAATCAGCAACTTCTCCTTCTCTTTGTCGTCATCGCTGCGCTTCTCGCTTCGTCGACTCCTCCGACTCGACTTGCTGCTCTTGCTCGTATCGGACGTGGCAATTCCTGGTAGTTGTACCAGATGGGTAGAGTGAGCTATGATAAAATTAGCACGGAAGGGAGAATCCGTTGGATTGAGTACGAACCGTCCATGGTCTCTCCGTGGGCAGTTAAGCCATGGCTTAATGGAGACGGACCCAAAGGCGAATTTGCAAGCTTTGAGATTGCAGCGTCTATTGCGGAACCTGCGTCCCGTCAGCATCCGCATCCCCAAGCTAAAAAACCAAACGTACCGCTATTGGAGGATCTGGAAGGGAACGGGTAGAGATAACGCTTCATCAGTACACTGTTCGACATCGCTTGGGACGAGGGCAGGGCTTGGAGGGGTGGAAGTCGAGAGGGCAACATCGTGAATAATGGGAGAGGGGAGAGAAGAGACGGAGCTGGGGACGCGCGTCCGCCTCCATAAATCTCGCCACACATGTCCACGAGCGCCTTTTCTTGACTCGCCGCTGTTGTATCAGCGGCGTCTATGGGGAGCGGACAGGGCAATCCATCGCCACGAGACCCAGTAGATATGGCACCTTGTCTGGTCCGCCACACAAATGGCGCAGCAAAAACGTAATGCTAAAGCGGGCCGCGGCATACGGCGATAACGAGGAAGAGGAAGACGGAACTTGGGACTCACAAAGTTGAGAGACGATCGCTGGGGTTCGTTACTCGGAGCGGTACTGTAAAGAAAATAAGTTCCAGTTCGGAGCAAGCAGCAGTGAGGACAAGAACAGGATGTGCAGAGCACAGGCGCCCATGACGAAACAGGTAAAGAGCATGCAATACACCTCGACGCGCTGGTTTCGCGTGTCCGCGTAAGCCTCGCACAAGTCCAAGGCGCCTTTATTTGCCTCTGGCCTCGAGATTACTCGCATGCAAGGTAACAGCGTCAAAGTGCGGAGCTACCACAACGCTCCTCCTACGCACAAACAACCAATAACACATACCTCGATTCCCAACTGGTACGCCGCGCACCATACCGAGCAAGGGCAACGAAGTAACACTGTTCAGGCTGTCAACTGAGCCGCGATGAGCACCTAGCGGTGGGCGTTCCAAGTTGATTGGGAAGGACGACGGTGGCGGGAACAATGACGTCGGAAGCGGGTCCGACACTGAACGCGAGGCCGGTGGCGCAAGAAGGCTAGCCACAGTTAGGCACATCTGCAAAGACAGACCAACGACAGTGCGTACTCGTTACCTTCCCCGTCTACCTGAGCATCACCCGCCTCCCGAGCTGCGAGTTTGGCAATCATAGGTGGAAGCTGTGGAGGTGCTTGAGGGTCGGTCGGCGCCCGTTTGAGCGCAGTGACTCTGCCCTCGACATCATCGTCAATCCGCATGATGCTGCGACGCCGGAAGTCGTCTAGGGTCTTGGTGACCTTCTTGAATTCGCTCTCGAGGAAGTTGGCGCGCCGCTGGCCGCCTCGGAGTGGGTGGGTGCGCTGCAAGACGATATGATTAGCGCCGGGCAAAGATGCGATGCCAGTGGACGACATGGAGCACGATGGAGAAATGTTGCGGAACAGAACACGCGCCGCAGGGTCGACCGGCGGACGATGCACTCACCCCTTCGTCTTTGCCTTGCCAGGCCTTGATCCAATGCACAATATTCTCCTTGGTCCCCTCCATTCGCGATCTACCGCGGCATAGTGCAAACACCACGGGCTGCATTGCACGTTGGATGACCTTGTCATTGGTGGCGGCATTCCCATCGGCCTCGGATTTGCCCTTGAGATCGCCGTCGCTGGCGAGGATCTCACGAGAGCGTTGTTCGCTACAGTGCGGGAGCGGTCAGCAATGGAACACGCAGCAACAGAAGCATGGAAGGCGCACCGAATGAACTTGTCGGCGTATTTGCGTGCCTCGGCTCCGGAGATGACCTTGAAACGGCCAGCGTCGCCGTCTGTCACCGATGCCACCTCACGGAGTACATCGGACGGGATCTCAACAGCGCTGGTGCTGTCCTTGCGTGGTCGAGGTTTGCGTTCAGGACCGTTGTCGTCGTGGTGGTGTTCCGAGCTCTTGGCGGTGCGCTTCTCCCTCTGCCTCTCCTTGTCCTTGTCTCGGTCGCGCTCACGGTCGCCGCGATCTCGGTGGTGGGACGACCTCGAGCTTCTCTCCCGCCGGAGGTCCCCGTCCTTGTCGCGCTTCTCCCTCTCCTTCTCTCGATTGCCTTCGCTAGTCCCTTCCCGCTCTCCACTCCGGTCTCGGTGTCGGTCGCTGCTCCCCATGATAGTCGCCTGTGTGCGTGTGTGTGTTTCGTGTGCTGTTATAGGTGCAGGTAAATCGCGTCCTTGTCGGTATGGAATCGGTGCCGACTCGTCCCACTTGGCCGGATGCGGATGGGGTTAGCTGCGGCGGGCGTAGAGTGTAGGATGGCCGAGGTAGGGGTAGATGTATCGCTGTGGAGGATAAAGCAACTGCAAGCGAGCCTTTGTGGGCAGGTCTATTGTTGGAGGGAGTAGCGCATGATGACCGGAGAACAAGAGATGAAAATCTGAACAAAGCCACGGCGCCGATGTCGCCAAACTTGTTCGCGAGACACCTCTAGCTGAACGCCTCCTGTAACCAGGTAATCTGCGGGGTATACGGGCTAGCTGTTCGGCAGCAGGTACGCAGCAATAAATTCAGAAATACTTTCGGGCACTCTTGCGCCGCGCCCACAGATTCATACACTGGCAGTTGCCATGTCCCCACGTCGCTCGACGCTGCGCTAGCAACCATCCGCCGTGCAGCACTCATTTCCTTTGTGCAGAATTCGTATGAAAGGACACAGGAATCAATGAAAGAGCACACACAAGGCGTGGACGCGGACCAGCCATTAAAAAGAACGCGTCGCGTTGCGGTCACACATTGTTTGTTTGAAGATGCATTGTACAGTGAACAGATACAGAAGTGAGGTAGGCTGAAGCCGCGAGTACTCCTACGAGCAACCCGGCAATGGGGCGACAACAACTTCAAGACCGCTCTCCGCGCAGACGACGGGCGAGGGCAAGGTCCTTCGGCTGGATGGTGACGCGCTTGGCGTGGATAGCGGCAAGGTTGGTGTCCTCGAAGAGTGATACGAGGTAGGCTTCGGCGGCTGCGAAGACGAGTCAGAGACGGCGACGACAATGAGCACTGCAACGCACCCTCTTGGAGCGCCATGACGGCGGACGACTGGAAACGGAGGTCGGTCTTGAAGTCTTGGGCAATCTCGCGAACCAGACTGGCGATTGTCAGCACGGCGAGGGGAGAGAGAGCACCGGCACGCACCGCTGGAAGGGGAGCTTGCGAATGAGGAGCTCAGTGCTCTTCTGGTAGCGACGGATTTCACGGAGCGCGACGGTACCCGGCCGGAAGCGGTGAGGCTTCTTGACACCGCCAGCAGCGGCCTGAAGAGCAGATGAGACAATGAAGAGGAAGGGAGAGCACGACGACGGACGGCAGTGGACTTGCGGGCAGCATTAGACTTGGCAGCGAGCTGCTTGCGAGGTGCCTTGCCACCGGTAGACTGGAGAGCATGTTAGACGGTGAAGAGACCAGTGGAGAGTGGACGTGCTTTGCGGGCAGTTTGCTTGGTGCGGGCCATTGTTGAGGATGGTGGAGGTTGGAGTGCAAGATGCGAATGCCATCAATCCCCAAACGAGCGCGTCTTAAATCCGTCACATGTGTGACATCGCGCAGGAGCTGGCTGCTGCTCTCAGTAGGGCCAATGTACGCGTTCAAGGTCTTCAATATCACACCAAAATGCCTGGGTTGGTGTTGCCAAAGCCACACAGCGCGTCACAAAGGACCTTTCCAGCTATTCTCATATCGATAGACCGCTTCCGAAAAATCGCAACTCTGTGGAGCCCATTCAAGTCCAGTCCGCAAAAGCTGGATTGAATGGGCAAATGAACTCCGTGCAGCTCTCCTGGACCTTTGCGTTTTTTTTCGAAGCGGTCTATTGATATGAGAACAGCTGTCAGCGCCGGATTTGTTTATTTGAGGCAATGGTGAAATCAACGGTTGAAGAAGCGTCAAATGGTTGCTGGTTGCATTCCAGTAGAAGCAAATCTTCAGAAAAACTTCTCGGCCCTACATTCTCTGACCCAGCGCGCCCATTTATATATCAAGACACAGTGGCCGGAGAAGGACAGGGATTACACGCTACATTCTACGCAGCTAAGGCTTTTGAAGACAACCTTCCAGGGCTCGAAAACCCCAAGACATACGACGCGTTCAACACGACTTTGTTCAAGTTGGCCGCTGCGACCGTGACCGTGTCCGACCCATCAACTGCTCACCTAATCTTGGGCAGCCGTCACAGCTTGTCGAAAACCACCATGGTGCGTCTCGTCCCCGTCGCCGCCGTCCTCGACGTCGTCGGCGCTTCTCTGCAGCCGTCCAGTCCGCTCACCCATCCATAGGCCAAAGCAAAGGCAGCGGCCACCTCCCAGGGCAAAGCAGCGAAAAAGAAGAAGTGGTCCAAGGGCAAGGTCAAGGACAAGGCCCAGCACGCTGTCACCCTCGACAAGGCCACCTACGACCGTATCCTCAAGGAGGTCCCCACCTTCCGCTTCATCTCCCAGTCCATCCTCATCGAGCGTCTAAAAATCAATGGTTCGCTCGCCCGCGTCGCCATCCGTCACCTCGAGAAGGAGGGCACGATAAAGCGCATTGTGCACCACGCCTCCCAACTGGTCTACAGTGCGTCCCTGCTCATCGTTATCGCGAAGCTTCGCTCATTTTTCCCTTTCTCCAGCACGAGTAACAACAGCATCGGACTAGATTCCCCCATGTTATGCTGCCTCGTCTATAGCCCATGTACCCACTAAAATCCATGCTTGATGCCCCAAATCCTTGACCCTGGTCCCAGTTCCGAACTCTGATCTTACCTCCATGGCTTCCTATCTTGGGATCGATGTAGGCACTGGCAGCGCCCGCGCAGCCCTCATTACCGCCAGTGGCGAAGTAACAGCGTCCGCTGTCGTCGAGACCCAGACGTGGCGCGATACTGAAGACCACCGCATCTTTGAACAGTCCACGAGCAACATCTGGAATGCAATCGCGTCGGCGACCAAACAATGCCTTGCCGCCTCGAATACACCTCCAGAAGCAGTCAAGGGTATTGGCTTCGATGCCACCTGCTCCCTGGCCGTCGCCAACTTCGAAGGAACCCCGCTTCAAGTAACGCGCGGGTCGGAGCTGGGTACCCCAGGCGATCGCAATATCATTCTATGGGCAGACCATCGCGCAGAGGATGAAGCAGGTATCCTCCCCCCGCAGTTCTCGCAGCCAGTGAGACCAACTATCTGCAGACATGATTAACAAGTCCGGGAGCGTCGTACTCGACTACGTCGGCGGCACGATGAGCCTCGAAATGGAGGTACCCAAGATCCTCTGGCTCAAACGACACATGCCCGTCGACCGTTTCGCGTCCTGCCAGTTCTTCGATCTCCCCGATTTCCTTACCTACCTCGCCACCTCCTCCCGTACCCGTTCCTGCTGCTCCCTCACATGCAAATGCTCCTTCCTCCCATCCGCATCCGGCTGGGACGCGTCTTTCTTCGACAAGATTGGTCTCGGCGAGCTAGTCCAGGGAGGCGCGTACCCGCAGCTCGGCGGCGCGCACAAGGACGTTCTCACGGCGGGGTTGCCTGTCGGGACCGGGCTGAGCAAGAAAGCTGCTGAAGAACTAGGGTTGTGCGAGGGCACGCCCGTGGGCAGTGGGGTTATCGACGCCTACGCAGGTTGGCTTGGGACTGTTGCTGTTCGGGTTGGAGATGACGCCGCCCCGCCGAAGTTATCCGACTCGCAACACAGGCTTGCAGCAGTCGCAGGAACCAGCACTTGCCATCTCATCCAAAGCCCCAAGGGCGTGTTCGTCAACGGCGTTTGGGGGCCGTACAAGGACGCGCTCTTCCGCGGTTGGTGGATGAACGAAGGCGGGCAGTCGTCGACTGGACAACTCATCGATTTCGTTCTGACGACGCATCCGGCGTACAACACTCTTGTTGAGACTGGTAAGGAACAAAAAAAGAGTATCTACACGAGTACGCGCATTTTGTTCCTCTGAATAGCGTGAACTAACACCATCTAGTCCTTACCGACACCCTCGAGAAGCTCCGCGTCGAAGCAAACGCCTCCACACTCACTGAGCTTACCAAGGACATTCACCTCTATCCCGACTTCCACGGTAATCGTTCGCCCCTCGCGGACCCTCGCATGCGTGGCGCCCTCTCCGGGCTCGTCCTCTCCTCCTCGCTCTCGGATCTCGCGCAGAGGTACTATCTCGCGCTCCAAGCCATCGCGTTGCAGACGCGGCACATCATCGATACGCTCGAGCAGGCCGGGCACGACGTCCGCGTCGTCGCACTCTCGGGAGGTCAGGCAGTCAACGTAGCGCTCGTTTCGCTCCTCGCGGACGTATGTGGCAAGGACGTGGTGCTCCCGCCGCGGGGCGCAGAGGGTGGCGCCGTTGTACGCGGGGCTGCGATGTTGGGCAGGTTTGCGGCGGAGGCGATGGGCAAGGAGCTGACCGAGGCGCAACAGGGCGATGCACTCTGGGGTATCATGGCGGACATGACGCCTGTGGGGACGTGTGTATCGCCTAGTGCGCCGGCAAAGGAGAAGCGGTTGTTGGAAGCAAAGTATAAGATCTTCCTTGAGACGATTGAGATCCAGAGGAAGTGGAGGAAGGAGATGCAGGATGCTGCTGAGGGAAAGTAGTATGTACGTTGTAAGTTTCTCTGGGAGTGAGCTCAAGATCAATACCTTTGTTCTAATCTTGAGCGCCCCATGTTTTCGTTTACGTGATCAATGGGACGTGGTGCTGGATTTGGCCAGTCACAATGTCACAAACGCATTTGTTGACTCTTGGCAATGTAATTCAAGGGCATGGGAACATAAGGATAGTACAACAACGGGGGTACATGTAGAATGCGGATGCAATCGAGATGGTACTGCGCCTATCGCGCGTACACTATCTAGTTGCCTCGCTCACCACGGAGGCGGCGGGCGAGGGCAAGGTCCTTGGGCTGGATGGTGACGCGCTTGGCGTGAATGGCGGCAAGGTTGGTGTCCTCGAAGAGCGAGACGAGGTAGGCTTCGGCGGCTGCAAAGACGAGTCAGAGATAGCGACGACGATGAGCACTGCAACGCACCCTCCTGAAGCGCCATGACTGCGGACGATTGGAAGCGGAGGTCGGTTTTGAAGTCCTGGGCAATCTCGCGAACAAGACTAGATGCAATGAGGACGAGAAGGGGACTGTCAGTGAGGACACGCACCGTTGGAAGGGGAGCTTGCGGATGAGGAGCTCAGTGCTCTTCTGGTAGCGACGGATTTCACGGAGGGCGACGGTACCCGGCCGGAAACGGTGAGGCTTCTTGACACCACCAGCGGCTTGCCTGGAGAGGGCGAGTCAGTTTGAGAAGGGCGGGCATTGTGCTGACTCACTGGGACGTCTTGCGGGCAGCGCTCTTGGACGCGAGCTGCTTGCGCGGGGCTTTGCCTCCGGTGGACTGTAGTCGAGGTTAGAGAGAGTATGGCGAGAGAGAGAGAGAGAGGCGGGAGTACCTTGCGAGCGGTTTGCTTGGTACGGGCCATTGGATTGTCTTGAGGTAGTGGTGGTGGTTGAGGTTGAAGGGACGAACAGATCAAACTCCAAACAAGCGGCCCTTTTATACTCGTGACGGAAGATCCGCCTCAACAAACCCATATCCAGGCCCATTCACGCGTCCTTTCGGTGCTTTGGCTTTGCACGCAATAAATTCAGGCGAAATATTGCAACTAAACAAGAACAAGAAAGGATATGTTTCACTTCCAAGAGCAGCCGCAACACGCGTTGCATACGCGCATATTTTACTGTAAAATGACGGACATGTCCTCTGCGGTTTTAGCAAAGCTCCCAGCGGAGGCCAGGGGGAGGTGGACCAAGGGCATGATCTGTGTGATGAGGCCTGACCGCGATTGTGGTACACGTCTTTCCCCAATGCTCCCACTGTGGACGCTTCTCTTGCCGCTGCCGGCCCTCGCAGCAACCCCACAAACACTCGGCGTACCCCCCGCCCTTCTCTCCAAATACACTCCGCCAAAATCTGGCGCGCTCTGGCAGTGTCTCGACGGCTCAAAGTCTATTCCTTGGGACTTTGTAAACGACGACGCCTGTGACTGCCCCGACGGCAGCGACGAGCCGGGTAGGCACTCCCGCCGCACGTGAACTCGCTCTGACTCGTCGCCGTAGGCACCAGCGCGTGCGCTAACAGCACATTCTACTGCCAGAATGCCGGCCATATTGGCGCGAGTATTCCCAGCTCAAGGGTCAACGACGGTCTCTGTGGTGCGAAACCAAGCTTGTCTTATGAGAAAACGTCCTTACGCGTTGCCGCAGAGCCTACGTGTTGTGACGGCTCTGACGAGCGACCCGGAGTATGCCCAAATGCATGCAAGGAAATCGGGGAAGCGTATCGTAAGAAGAGGGACGCAGAACTCAAGCTGCGCAAGACGGTGCGTTGTCCAATTCCCATAAAACCCTGCTGAATGTGGTGTAGGGTGCCAAAATACGAGCATCGTATATCACATTCGCGCACAAGGAGAAGAAACGGCTAGAATCCCTCATAGAATCCACGTCCCAAGAATTCGCCGTCAGAGAGAAGGAGGTCTCTCGTCTACGAGGCGCGTTGCTCGTGTATCGACTGTTCTACTGCCAACACCTCCTAGATATTGCAGACCGCACCGAATCGCTATCTGCTGCCGCGTTGGAGCACAAGAAGCAGTCTCGTCGGTTCCGCATTGCAGCTTTCTCGACTTTTATTAAACTGTTGCCTAGCCCTATATACCACACTCATGGACCACTCCGCGGCACTCAAGGCACTCCAGCGCGAACATAAGAAGCATCTCGAACGCGAGAAGGAACTAGGCAACATCCTCGACACTCTGCGCAAGGGCTACAACCCCAACTACCAGGATATGGCCGTCCTCGAAGCCGTCCGCGGATGGGAGTACCTCGCAGGGCTGCCGCACATTGGTGTCGAGGAAGACGCGAAGCTTGCTGCCGACGCGGAGGTTTCGGACGAGGAAGCCGGCATCGAGCCGAGTGAAGAAGATAAACCTGCCGAGGGAGATGACGATGAGTGGACTGCGGAAGAGCTTGAGACGGGCGTCGATGAGCTCTTAAACTCAGACTACATCTCTCTGCTCATGGCGCACGATGAACACGTCCAGACTCCGCCCCCGAGCTCCCGTTCGCCTATCTATTTTCAGTCCGTCTATAAACTTATGCTCTCTAGTCTTCAACCTCCGTGGCTACCTGCCCGATGCAGCCATTCCGCACTATGAGGATTTCCGGGGTCTAATCCTCTCCTGGCTTGAAGTCATCGGCATTGCCGGAACGGACACCGAAGCCGCAAGTGGTAAAACGTCTGTTTCTATCTCTGCCCAATCCTCAGTGGCTGTATAGACACGTCCAAAGCTCGGCAGGCATTCAACGACGCCGACAACGCGCTCAATAAGGTCAAGAAGGAGAAGAAACAGGCCGAGGACGATTTGAGCGAGATCTTTGACGCGGAGGGCTTTGGCGCCGAGGGCGAGTGGAAAAAGCTCGATAATACGTGCTTGGAGCTCAACACCGGAGAGTGCGTACTCTTCCCTCTTTCGGTGCACTTGTTGACAACCACGCAGGTACACCTACGAGGTCTGCATGTTCAACGAGGTCAAGCAGAAGCCCAATAACGGTGGCCAAACATATAGCCTTGGGTTCGTGTCCGCGTCATGAAGTTATATCTGCTGATGCACCCGCAAAGTAAATTCGAGTCTTGGAATCCTTCAGCAGAAGTTGGTGAGCCAGCGTTCTACGAGAAGCAAATGTACACGCGCGGTACGCGTTGCTGGAACGGACCCGAGCGCAGTGTCATCGTGCGCATCCAGTTTTTCCAAGCTCGTCTATCTAATAACTTTCTAGTTGGTCCTCTCCTGCGCGGTCGACAACGCCATCCTTACAGTGCAGGAACTGGAAAAGTGCGAGTACCAGATTACGGGCACGTCGCCGGCATTGTGTCTTCCGGTCGACGCGAAGACGGACAGGGAAGAGTTGTAGGCAGTAGAAGTGTACGACAGAATTCCGACGAACAAGCGCGTCTATCGACCAGCTCTGTCCAAACGTACAGTGCTGATGTGCATACGACCGTCCACTTTCCCGGCCTTGTCCTCTATTCCGGCAATAACCCCGTTCTGTCTCTCCAGCTCAGAGTTCATGTTAGTTCCGAGCGCCTTCATGGTCTTGGCCAACGAGTAGATCTCGTCCAAATTGCCATCCAGCTCATCTTCGAGTTCGTCGTCCGAAGCCGTCGCCTCGAATTGGAACCGCTTCCGATCGGAGCGCGAGCTACTGCGGCTTGAACTCGGAACGGCATTGGATTCCGCGTTCAATCGCACACGCGCATCGATCCTGCCCTGTTCGCGCTGCGCACGCTTCTCCTCGTAGCTGCGCTGCGTCTTGAACTCCCGAGCATGGTGTTTCGCCGACTGGTCCACAGTGATGGCGGGGATGAAGATGGAGCGATTGAGCTTCCGGAGTTCCTCTGTCTTGTCCTCCGCGCGCTTGAGGTGGTTCTTTGTGACATCCAGATGGTGGTCCGTGTTTTCCAACCGCTCTGTGAAGCACTTTAGCTGGGTTTTGAGTCACATGTAGGACCACGGACCAGACTGTTCCTCTAGTCTTCTCAGTGTGCCGTTGCCTGTCTCCACCGCCTCCCGCGCGAGTCGAAGACTATTCTGAGTGGAAGCGACGCTCTCCTTCTTCATGAAGCGCGTCTTCTGCTTGATGGCCTCCACGTCTTCTTCCTCGTCATCTTGAGCGGTGTCAACACTCTCGCCGTCGAAAAACCGCCCAGAGCCCGAGGGTTTGTAGCCACCCATGAGCTCGTTGCGGTCTGCCGCCAGCTGGTAGGATCCTCTGTCCCCAGCACGAGTATACGTGTCGCCGACACCATTGTTCCTGCTGTATTGATTCCGCAAATCCGGTTGCGGGCTCGTGCCTTCGCCTTCGACGGGCGGAATATGGGACTCGTTGTTGTTTCGTTTGAAGAGAGGCATTGTAGGGGTGAACGCTGTGGTCAAGGTATTGAAGGCGATGCAGCTGCGGAGCTTGCGGAGTAAAATGCGGTCACCTGTCGATCCTTTGTTCTCTGATGCGCCACACTATGGGAAACTGCACCTAGCCCATCTTACCAAGTCGACGCGACGCGTCGTCTTTATGTACGCTCAGCGCGACCATGTATCGACGAGATTCTCATCGCGTTGATAAAAACCCAGCTCAACAAGTAGGGGACGTCTCTGCAAAGCGTTTCGCTACACGAGAACTTCCCTCAAGGAACCAAGTTTCCGCCAGAGGTTCAGGGTCTTCTGCGAGTTGTTGTAAGCTGTATCTAACTGAACATACAGCTCCATACAAGCCAGTGCACTACGTGGCGCAAAAACACCGGCGCGCTCATCATCCACTCCCTCACTGTCGCTCCCTCCCAAATCGTCTGGTGGCCCGCCACCGGCCCGAAGAAAATACGAGTCAAGCCCAGAGCATTTCCGCTCCTTGTGCGACAAATGCGACGTTCAGCTGGTGAACCACGTTCTGCGAGAATGAGATTGAGATCATGGCGGGAACGCTCGACGAGGAGGTGTTGCTGGGACCCGACGGAAGGGCGCTCACTGAGCCAACGACGGGACAGTATTGTCAAGGGAAAGACGAATCGGTTTTATAGCGAATCGTCAACGATATGGTATGAGGGACCGCGTCTTGGTAGGAAGGTCGACGAAGAAGAAGATTAGCAAGTGGTTACGTGCTGTTGAAGTTGCATGTTGTGAAAGTCACCACATCCTTTGTCAATTCGCCGCAATACACGGTCATGGAGAGGTCCATTCCTGATGCGCATGTTCTGCAAGGTCACATATAAAATGCGAAGTAAATCATTGCGCAGGTGTAAATCTCTTCACGATTCGACAGTCTCTATCCTCCATATCCTCGTCTCTCCGTCGTCGCCCGTAGTAGCCAACATGTCCTCTAAGCCCGGCCGCATGCACCAAGACACAGTGTTGAGATCGTGAACGCCATGCGCGTCGGGATGCTCGGCAATGAGCTTGTGTTGTAATGCAGTCGCGTCTTCGTTGTCCTGTGAATCGAGTCATTCAAGTTGCGCCTGGACACAGTGAACATACGGAGATCTCCCAGACACGAATAGTTCCATCTCCACCAACGGCAGCTAGCCACCCCAGACAAGGCGTCCCAGGCTTACCGATACCCCAACTGACAGAAAAGACTGTTCGATCGTTCCCCTCGATAGTCAGAGCGCACTCCCACTTGTGTTCTGCGACGCGTCGCCATATGCGAACGGTTTTGTCGTCGGAAGCCGACGCCAGGAAGCTGTTTGTGGGAGACCAGGCAAGGGACCACACGGTCGATGTATGTCCTGTTAGAGTGGCAAAACAAAACCAGTCGTCTGAAGGGTCATCGAGATATAGTTTTATAGTGTCGTCGTACGAGCCAGACGCGAGGATCTATGCAGTTCGGTTAGATAAACGACGCGGATTTCGCAAGTGCCCGGAACCTCTTCGATGGGATGCCATGCGACACATTTCACGTCTTGGGTGTGTTCCATAAGGACGCTCAAGCACTCAAAGTCGGCATCGGGGTGTACTGCGCGTCGGCTGAGTCAAGGCGCGACCCGAGAGCATCACTACTCGCCCTCCCAGATCCAAACAGTCTTGTCGCGGCTGCAGCTTGCAAGAAGCGTCCCCGACGCCGAGTACGCAACGCTCTTGCACTCCGTCTCGTGTCCTTCTAGCAGACTGGCGCACTCCCAGTCGCCCTTTGGACCGCCTTCCTCCTCCGCCGCTTCCTGCTCCCATATACCGATGTTCGCGTCGAACGAAGCGGTGGCGAGTGTATTACCGGAGGGAGCCCAAGCCACGGATCGCACCGTCTTTGTATGCCCGGTGGGGATCGTTGTAACGTGTGTAAACGTTGGGCCAGTGGAAGAATCGGTGTACGAGTACATTCGGACGGTCTTGTCGGCGGAGCAAGTGGCGAGGAGTGGTTTATCTGGATTCCATGCAGCATTCCAGGCGCGTTCTGAGTGTCCTACGAGTGCTTGGACTGCGTCGATTCGGTATGGCAGATCGACCTGCATCGAAGTACTGGAAGGGCTGGATTTTGTTCTGTGACACTCGGGTCCCGCTTGGACCGCACCACCATCCATCTCTTTACCCGCCGACGACGACCGACTCGTAGTCGCCGTCCATTGCTTTGTGATTCTGCAAAGATCTGCATGGCTCCGGATGAGCATTGACCGGACGTGCTAGCACGCACGCGGAAGTGACGTCCAAAACACTTTCTCTTCGTCTCCCTCCATGTCTTCAAAACCCACCGTCCTAGTCCTGGGTGCTACCGGTCAGCAATCTCAAACTCAAGTCCAAAACGACTCATAGACATCCAAGGCTTCACGGGAAAACTTATAACGCGCTACTTGGCCTCGCACAGGGACCGCGACGCGTTCACGCTCGTACTTGGTGCCCGCTCTCAACAACGGCTGGAATCTTTGGCTAAAGACCTCGACCTCGACGACACCGTGCAGCGCAAGGTCATCGACGTTACCAAGCCCCACCAGGTCAACGAGGCCGTCGCATTCCAGGGCGTCGTTTTGAATACTGTCGGACCTTTCCTCATGTATGTGCTCTCTCTATCTCTCTCGCAGTGAAGCTCACTAAAGTCACTAGCTGGGGAACTCCGGTCGTCGAGTAGGTTCGCTTTCTATGCTGTTCTTAAGCTTACACAGAGTTTAGGGCCTGCGTTCGCCATGGAACTCATTGTATGCCTTCATTCGTTCCCAATATTCGTTCCTTATTATTTATAGATGTCGATCTCACCGGCGAGACGGCTTGGATTAAGCGTATCGTCAGCTTCCACTTCTCTGCCACAAAAACCGGCGCCATAATCGTACCCTCTTCTGGATTCGACTCTGTTCCTGCCGACATTCTCAGCTACGCCTCTGCCAAGGCACTCCGCGACTTCACCGGTAGCCATGTCGATATTGACAGCTCCATATCCGCGTACACCCTCCGCGGCGGGTTCTCTGGCGGCACCATCTCGACCGCCATTTCGATGCTCGAGCAACTTCCTCCAGACGAGCGCAAGGAGGCACGTAAACCTTTTGCGCTGAGCCCCGCAGTCGGTGCCAACTCGCCTGGTCCCCGCTTCGTATACAGCCTCTATCTCCCCCACTTGAAGAAGACGCTTAATGGCGGATTCTTCTTCATGAGCATGCCCAATCGCGCCCTCCAGCAACGCTCATGGGGCTTACTCGAACTTGAGGCTGCGGCAGACAAGAACCATCCGCACTATGGACCACATATGAAGTACGACGAATTCTTGGTGACCGGAGGGCGTCTATCGGGTCTCCTGTTGTCTCTCGGAGAGCTCCTTGTCTTCGGGGCGTTCATGATAACCCCGGTTCGTCATTTTGTTGCTTCGCGGACCTTGAACTCAGATAAGCATAGATTCGCTGGCTGCTGAAGAAATTCCTACCCCAGGCTGGTGAGGGTCCGTCAGAAACGTTCGTTTATGTCAATTCTCCTGCTCCCACTGTCTAATACCAGCGGCAGCACCATGCGGAACGGCAAAATGGTGGTACAAAACGTTACGACCTCAGTCGCGAGTGGCTCTGCCTTGCCTCTCCAGGCAGAGAGCGTCTTAAAAGGCAAGGGTGATCCAGGCTACTGGCTGGCTACCTGTAAGCGGATTTCATTGACATGTTTCCGTGGCACTCACTTGTGTCATCTAGACATCATAAGTGAAGCCGCGCTCTCTATCGCCCTGCAATTCGACGAACTACCTGCTCTTGGAAAGCGGGGTGGCGTTCTTACACCTGCCACCGCTCTCGGAGATGTTTTGGTCAAGCGAATGAATGCCACAGGCGTTCTTTCTTTGGAGAGCAGGGTAGTTGAACCGTCTGCTTGACGGCCTATGTATGTACTAGCAGTAAACCCGTGCTTCGCCACGGAAAGATGGTCTGCAGTGAGGCTTGCCCCTTCATGTGCTGTCGACGATTGGCCCGTCAGCGACGCGAGACCTTCGGTCTCGCTCGGGCGGTTCCGCGGGAGCTCCCTTGTCTTTGACAGTTGTCTCAAGGTTTATCTGTCGACCTAGGTTCTTGTATAATAGATGCAAGAAACACGCTCTTTCTTCCTTTGTACACAAGTATTATCCGAATGTTATTGGGATACGGCACAGATCAAGGTCTCAAATACACTGCGCAGAATTTGATTTGGGAGTACGCTAGGTGTGGCTTAGAGGAAGGAGGCGAGACGCCCTTCATAAGGAAGGAAGAAAGGAAGGGTTGCTGACTCAAGGTCCCGGCGCGGACCGGTCATACGTACGCCGGGTTGAAAGATCGTGAAGCGAGAGAAGATTAGAACGTCAAACGAGAGGAAATTAGTTGAATCTGGAGGACTGCATAGGTGCGAGCCCTGCTCTAAGGATGGCTCGTGGCCGGCAGGTAGGGACGCAATCCAAACAGGAACAAAGAGCGCTAACAATTATCTGCTGCCACCTTTGTTCTGGTGGGTTTATTGGACAAGGCTATCGATACAAGGCATTATACAGCTTCAATATAGCATTACTCCCCGCGGGGACTTAGTAGTGGTGACGGCGCCGACGCGTGGTAGTGCCGTACTCCCTTCTCCGCTCCCGGGCAACGGCCTGGCGCTGCCGTCGAGGAGTCTTGCGGATTCCGAGCAAGCGGCGTAGCTTGGTGCCAAATGAAACGTGCGAGGAGCGACCCTGTAGGTCTCGTCAGCTGAGGATATTCATGTTGGGTTCATTACACGCACCATCGCGTGAAGCTCATGCTTGGCATGCTTTCGGCCTTCCCGAGTGGTCTTCGGGTTTGCCAATGCGGCCTCTGCAAGAGCTCTCAGTGCTGAACATGCAAGGCAGAAAAGATGGCTCACTGTATCCGCCGGCGACGCGATCCGGATCGCGACGGTAGAAGCCACGGTGATGGCGCGTGTGGTGGTTGAAAAGTTGCATGTTTGGAGGGAAGAAGTATTCGTGAGGTGTGTTCGTGTTAGGTCGTTATTCTGTGGGGGGAGGTGGAGTTTCCTGCCTGGTATTTATGCTCAAGACGGCGATCGACGTCACTGTGGATTTTGGAGCAAGTACGTGCGTGTTCGCTCATTGTGGTGCCACACATCTCAATTGGGACTAAATGCTTATCTACACGCATCTAAGCGTCTATTTTTTGTTCAGCCTTGAGTTTGCGGAGAGTTGGCCTGGCGAGATAAAATTACACGAAAGTTTACAGACGTGGTCGACAGAATGTCATCGCGAACCCGCCCTTTACACAGTTCGCAATGCCTGAGATAAGTGACATCATGGTTTGATCCCCAAGCGGAAATTGATTTTGCAAGCACAAAGGAAAGGCACTAGACAGAGTGGTCTCCGCTTGAGTATCCCAGCGGGCTGCGTCCCGCTTTGGTTTCGACATTGTTCAGCTCAATCTGACTTCCCAGCCCGCTCTCCCTTTCCACAACCTCGTCGAGTTCCGTCTTCCCGCCGTCGACATCACTCGAAAACTATCGGACGCGTCAAGAGGAAGTGGGGGATCGAACAACAGATACGAACGACAACACTCCGCGAAATCTGGATCACTCCGTTGAACCCGCTTGTAGACCCGGTCGCGCCGGTCGACGAAGACGCAAATTTACGGTTCGAAAGCGTCAAAGACTTGCGGTTGTTGATGTTTGCGAGAAGCGCACTCATGAATGAGCCTGGCATCGCCATGAAGAAGGTTGTCCAAATGTCTGGCTTTTGTTTAGCAGGCTGTCGACGGGTAGGATGCACCCCTTTACATGTTTTTGGAGCGACTTTGAACTAACCAAGCTTTAGAACGCCAAAGGATGTATATGAAAGGAAATGCGCACAGATATGGCTGCTCCAAGAGCGACTAGACTAAAAAACAATTAAATCTCGCGGCTGTGATGTTTGTTCATTACCTACCTAGTGGTGAGCCCAGTTTCTGAACGACGCGTCAGAACGTTGAGAAACGGGCATTAAATAGTCTCTCACGCAGAGTATACACAACCAAGTGGTCCACGACTGCGGCGGTGCTATGCAATAGTTTTAACTCTCGTTCTGCACCTGAAATGGATGGATGGATGGACGGACCTTCTACTTAATGCGGACCGCCTCTGCACTTTCAGGTACCAGCACAAAACCGCCGCATTCACCAAGTCCATTGCGGCGTCACCAAAGAACAGCAGAAGCACCTCCCATCTGTATCGCGTTTCCACAATGGGGATGCTCTCCGTTTGAATGCTTTTCGCGGCGATGAAGAAGGAAAGGGCTTGCAGACCCGCTACCAACGTCCATAGAAATATCGATAGGAAGAGAGCGCCGGTTACGCGGTATATCCGCACCACGAAGAAAGCCTGAATGAGTTTTGCGTTTAGAAGGACTGGCAGGCGACAAGAAAATAATAATAATAACCTGGACCCCGTGGTCAATTATGGACCTACGAATCGTCAGCTGGACTCATATTGGGCTCCTGAGCATGCGCACCCGATGACGACCCCGATACTCAGCCCCAACGGTGTGAAGAGGAGCGCAAAAACCTCGCCAAAGTCGGTGACTGCCATGGTATACGCTCCTTCGCAAATACACGCAGTATATGCGAGCTGCAGGATCCTGGATTTTACATCGCAATCAGGCCGAGGAGACATTCGCGCCACGGGAATGCGTACCACAAGAGGATGACCTGCGTCGTCTGAGCATCTCAAATGCGACAAGCGGCAAATTTCACACCGTTAATCTCATAACGAGGGGATCGTTGGGAAAAGTCTTGAGGTACCCCACACATTGCATGCAGATTATCCCAAAGAAGAACACGCAGAAGAATGCCCCGCAGACGATGGGACCCAGCGTCAGACTGAGGTTCAAGATCGCCATGAAAGACTGAGAGCGAGGGAGACGGGGAACGGCCAAGCGTGAGGACCGTGCGGAACGTTGGCCGTTCTCTAGATAGCTCGGAGGTGGTAGTGCGCTGATCGTTCAGGATTCAGAAGGCAAACGAAAAGTGACACTTCACATGAGTAGATTCTCGTAGCGCAAGTTCGGTGGATATCGATGCAGTTGGGGTCACGTCGAAACGTCGGAGGCCAAAGAATTGCCGAGCGGAAGAGCTAAACAGAATACCAGAATATTCCGAATGGCAAACTCGGCCCTTTTACTGACAATCGTCTTGTGGTAGTCGCGGTTTAGATGCCAACAAAGCGGAGAGGATGTATCTTCAGAGGCTCCCCGGGGTTTCATGCGTAAATCTGCAGATTGAATGACTGGCATCCTAGATTAGCACGGCGGAGAAGAAGCTGGAGCAGAACAATCAGAACCGACTGCCAGGTGGGTACCCCGCTTAGACCGATGGTATGGTCGCCGGGATGTGTTACGAGTAATCATGGAGATTTCCGTCGTAGAAATTCGGAGAAAGGCTGGAAGATGATGACAGGTCAGGACAAAGAATAAACCGTGGGACAAAGCGTGATCCCAACCTGATCCCGACCACAAAGATTAACAACGCCTTAGCACCGGCGCCGGCGACAGAATCGCAGTTTCTTCCGCGTTAGTACTTGGAGTTATGGCATTCACAATCGCCCAGTTGAAGCTACTTCCCAGTACAAAAAACCAGTTCAGTTACACCTAAAAAGAGTACAAAAATGTATGCGCACAAAGACTCGCACTAAAACGAGGTAACCTTTTCTAGTGTACATGGCAGAGACGAGTCAGACAATGACTGGAGCCGCCGAGTATGTATATGTTCGTGTACAGTGTGACCAGAGTCCGTCTACAAATAAGCGGGAGCATGCGGGGAGGAAGCAATAACCGATACTCAAGTTCAAATGCTATGGATTCGGCGCTGGAGTCGTAGACGACGAAATATCGTGCCCGCTGTCGGAGGCAGGCGCGATGACCGCGACTACCACACTGATATCTAGAGGGAAAGCTGTTGGCACCCAGGCTCAGAAACATGGAAAAGAAGGACGCACCGTCGTTCTTGCCGCCCCGATACTCCCTCCCCGTCTCTCGCGCGCGCCGCGCAAAAGGTGTATCATCAACATCGACATCGTCTGCGTTTGGTCTCAATCCTCCACTGAGCACCGCTTCGTGGAGAACTGATGTTCCTGCTGGAGCGCTCGAGGCCATGGCGCCACAAGGCTGGCTGCCGGCAGCGCGTCGCGTCGCGACCCTCCTCGCTCGCGAGCACAACGCCTCACTAAGCAGTCCGGCCAGTGTCTGCCGCCGCAAACGAGGACCATCGACGTACTCCTTTATCGAGACATTGACGCCTGTTGCCAAAGTGGACACCGCCAACGCCTTGGTCACGCGGCCGACCTCCTCAAGCACATCTTCATCCCAAAGGTTATCCCCGAGCCCGTCGCTCGCGAGAATGAGAATGTCTCCTGTGCGCACGGGTAGCGTAAAAACGCGGGCGGCCGACGTGGGGGTGACGTCGCTCGTGATTGTGGTTGCCGATGCTTCTGGAGCTGAACCGACGAGTTGTGACCACCAACCGCTCGTGGAGGAAGAAGCCGGAGGGGGTAGCGACGAGGTAGCGGCGCTCAGTTGTACTGGAGTATTCCATCGCCACCACATCTCCTCGCTTCTCCAGACAATCTCGTTATCCCGGACGAGAACACCCATACAATCCCCGAGGTGAGCGATTTTGAGGACGGGCATCAGCTCGGTCTTGTCGGAAGAATGGGTCATATCGACGGGGCCAGCAGCACCGTCAACAGGAACAGAAAGAGAACTAGAGGCGGGGATATAATCGAGGACCGCGACGAGGGCCGTACTTCCTCCAGCGCGGAGAGGAACCGTCTTCGTCGCGCCGTCGGCCTTTGGAGATGCTAGGAAACTCCAAAGGTTTGAACTGGCTGCGGGTTCGGGTGGCTGCTCGAAGGATTTTGCTGCCGACTCCGGCGGCGATTCTGCAGGAACCTCAACTACGTGCGCTTTGAGAGTGCGCTCGTACGCGCGTTCCAGAATGTTGAGGACGTCGATGCCTTCCGCGAGTTCATCCAATTCGGCCTCGAGAGCGGCTGCAAGATCTTCCGGTTCCTCTAGATCCGGTTCTTCGAGAGGCGTCGAATCGAAGGGACTGAATGAAGAGGAGGACGCATATGGTGAAGTGAAGCCGGGATCGTATGGTGAGGCATATGGTCGAGGTATTGGCGTCTCCCATGGAGCGACAATCGGAGGTTGTGGTGGTAAGGGCCGATGCGCCGCGCGGTCGACCTCGTCTGCGCAAAAGTGCATTAAGCGACGGGAAAACAAGGCCGAGGCGCTTGGACCACTAGCAGGAGCTGTATTAAAGTAAGTGTCTGGGCACCAATGTAAACGAATGGTTTTACGCACCGAGATTTTTCACCCTTGCCCATCCACCAACACCGTCGGCCACACCCATTGCATTTTCATGTACGAAATATGCATCTTCACCGACTTGTACGGCGAGGGGAGCATCGGTTGCCTGGATATGCAGCGACCGTGTACGATGGCCGCGCTTTGGGATGCCATACGCGCCGATGTCCAGCGTATATCGGGGGCCTTTCCGCCTATGTGAGCGAGAGCTCGAAGTGTGCGACGAGTTGGGCTGCTTTGCGGTCTTCCCGGGGGAGTAAGGGAAGAATAGACCGAGTTGCGAGGGATGCGGGTGTTGGGAGGTGGGTGCATGTGTCGATGCTAGTGCAAGCGGAGCATGGGTGCCATGGGGGTTTTGTGCGTTGTTGGGCCCCTCGACCTCGGCTCGTGCCTCCACCGGAAGGCGATGGGACGAGAGCCGAGCGTTTGGAGGTGGAGGTGGGGCAGATGCGTCGAAGAAGGCTGAAAGTGAGCTGGGATTGGTGTACAGGGTGCGGGATGCTGAGTTTGAGCGGACGCGGGTAGGAAGGAAGCGGGCATGCTTCATGCTCATCGTCGAGAACGACGACGAGGACATTGTGGTCGTCGCTCTGCTCAAGTTGACGCCGCGCGAAGCCGGCGTGACAGTAAATGACGCAAGATTCCGATTTTACCCGAAGGCGGCGATGCAGCGGAAGTCGATCTTCCGTTCCCGCCAGCACCTCCAGTATTGCTGGATCCGGTCTCAACGTCTCTCGCGTCCTATCTGTCGCCGTCGTCTTGTTGGGCAACATAGACGCCCGATACGCAGCCGAACGCCTAGAATTGCCGGAATACATCGAAAACATGACCGTTTGACTCGATGGATTTGGGAGCAGCAGTCGGGCAGAGTCGATACCAACACGCGAACAGAGAAGACACCAATGCGGATGTCTAAATCGGTTCCAAACATAGACCACGGTCGTACAGGAAGAGTACAAAGACGAGATGGACAAAAAAACGAAAGTGCGTGTAATCTGTATGGATGCAGGCTTTAGTAAACTGTACAAGTAGTGTACTTTAGAGATTTGCAGCAATGTCGGAAGAAGTTATCCCGTTATGGAGCGATTTCCGGATGTGTTACGAGCAGTAGTGCGTCCAAATTCCACGATGCGAGCTGATGATGGGGCGGTATGGTGCGAGACTGCTGGGCTGGTCCCAAGATGTCTGGCCTGACAGCACAGAGGGTTTGCAGAACATTGAATGACGCCGAGAACGCATAATCCTTGTCGCAGGGGACAAGGATCATGGGCCGAGCGGGAGGTGATGTCGGAGCTGACCGAGCACCCAGGGACCAGAGTGCGCCGACGAGGACGACCGGCTCGCGGTGGATGATCATCGCCGAGGCTGGATCGTACAATGCGCTGAGAGCAAAGTTTGACTGGGAGTTGTTCATGCACTTGCGAATGCGATGCAGGGTATAAGCGTACAGCACGCAAAAACGCGCGTAGGCTTTCTATAGGATATGCGGAATGGAGCAGTGAGATGTCGTGAATGTTTGGAGGCGTTTGTGGCCCTGTCGGGTGGTACGAACGGATGGGGGCATGTCAGGGACTCCCCATTGGCCGCTCTCCCGCAGGAGTCCTGGCTCCGTCGAGACTGCGTCTTTCTGGCGTCCTATCGCCTCCGCCCATTGCACGCTCTGGTGTTCGATCGCCTTCAACAACAACAGCGACCCTGGCCTGGATGGCGTCCATGTCCATGTCCATCGCGTCCCCGCCCTCGTCGTCTCCCTCATCTCCCGTGTCGTCTGCGCTGCTCAAGCTCCGCGTGTCGTCGCTGCTGGAGCCTGCACTTGAATGTGTAGGGCGAATCGTTGGCTCGTCATCCGTGGTCCAGCCCCCATCTGTCTCCGTCCCTTCCGTCTCGGTCTCAGTCTCGGTGTCATCATCCGTAGGTTGCTGTCTCGGCTCGAAGGAGTGCCCGTTCGGAAGCCGAGAAGACGATGCAGGCCCATTGTACGCATCGACACCTAAGGTCTGCATCGGCGCCGCGATAGGTGCAGGTACTGGGCGGACGAGCTCCGGGGAGGTGGAGAATAGGATGAGCTGTTCCGCGTAGCGTTGCATCTCCTCTTTCGGTATCACGAGTCGAAAGTCGTTCAGGAGCAGGAACTGCAGCTCGAGCTGGTTGAGTTCTGCTTGTGGAAGTCCGCCGACCTGAGAATGGTCGATATAGATAGTGGATAGCCTAAAGAGGACGGACCTTTGCGTAGCGCGAGTTGGTGTAGAAGACGTCGCTGAAAAATTTGCTGGCGACGGTGACGCCTGCAATGACCAGACGGTGGATATTATATGAGTCGATGACAAAGGTGCGTCCAGTGGCGTCGGTGCTGAGTTTGGACATGCGGTCAAAGTAGACGAGGAGGGATAGGAAGACCTCGTTGGTGGTGGGACAGTATTTAAGGATTCGCAGGAGGTACGCCTCTAGCGATATCGTCGGGACGTTCCGGGCGTGGAAAGTGAGGACTGACGCAGGCGTTGAAACTGCTGTGCGGGACGCAGTGGTCAATGTACGCCATATTGGAGCGTCGGTTGGAGTAACGGTGGCTAGTGTCGTCCTTGTGGGAGTGGTGGACGGTGCAGCGCCATGAATGCCACTATCGAGCTTGTCGTTTGTGGCGGCAATTTGGGTGAGGAGGTTGGCTAGCAGGCGAAGGAGGTCGTTGGAAGGATATTCGTGGATCGAGGAGGGTGATGACGGGACGGGATTCGGAGGTGGAGCAGGCGGCGCCGGACGGGGCCTGGATTGGTGTGTTGGGGCCACCACAGTGGGCGGCTTCCGCGGTTGGCGGTGGGGATGAGCGCGTGGGGGAGGATGGGCTGGCTCAGCGTGCGCGACAACCAGCATAGACAACAAGGTCAAGAGTACGCAGTCACGTGTCACACAATAATCGCTACCCGACGGAATACTACGTCGGCCAATGCCTCAACATGTTCCCCGCCCAGACCCTCAACCTAAACTCATCTCCAAACGGAATTTCACAACGAGAAAGCTCGTTCAAGCTCTCACGAAGCATGGGCAAATCCGCCTACATTATTTGTTAGTTCTGCCGCAGACACCATAAACCACTCACCGCAATTTTGCGCGACATCCCATGGTCCATCTTGACAATCTCCCTTAGCACACGACTCAATTTGAGCAGGTCCTGGCGTTCCATTAGCCAAGAAAGCGAAGGGTCGTGAATTTGGACGGACCTCTCGAACCAGTTTCCGCTTCCCTCTGACCACTACTTGAATCTGCGAAATCCATTCACGGACCTCCCGTTGCTCCAGCTCGTCCACACTTTCATACCCAGCGTCTTCCGCGTCGATTTCCGGCATCATGCCCTCGCCGCGCATCGCGTCTCCCGGCCCATATGCATCCTCTAGCCGTTCCAAATAATCTCTCGCATACGAGCACTGAACATCAACGCGCCACATCTGCCGCGGCTCCGGCCGCTTCTGCTTCGCAAGATGCCCCGGTCCCTGAACGCGCTCCAAATACATCTGGATGCCCTCCATAGGCAGAGACGCGACTTTTCTCGCCGTGGGGTGTATGGCACCCTCCGGGGCGCGAACCGTGCGCAGCGCCTTCTCAAGATCGCTTTGCTTGTGCGGCTGATATTCTTGGGAAGACGGCGGACGGAGACGCTCGTTGGCAAACGGCGGCGCGTACCCACCCGCTGCGCCCATCTTCCTCGGCGATAGACCACGGATGAACGTGTCGTGAGCTTGGTCCTCCGTCCCTGGCGTTGTCCGCGCTACCGCCGAGGATGGAGGAGCACCGACACTGCTAGAGCGCGACGGAGAACTCGAGGGACCGGCGATACTTTTGCTGGTGTCATCTCTTATCGACGACGGCGGACCAGGGCTGGATGGAGGGGGTGTGGGACGATGATATGGATGGGCTGAGAGCCGCGGGGAAGGACGAGGGAGTGGCAATCGGGACGGAGATGGTATATCACCCAACGACGCATAGGGATGGGCAAATATCGACCGGGGCGACGAGCTCGATGGGGAGGGCGCGGGCCGAGGCTCGGGAGAGCTGGATAATTTGGATGGACGCTTTTGGTCTATGTGCGATCTGCGCTCCTCGTCCAGTAGTCTCGGAAACACCATCTTGGCCACCGGAACCGTTGTTGATGCACTGAATGCGGCAAGTGTCGCGACTCCCATTCGAGGCGCGCTCATGGTGTTGACAATATCAGGCAAGAATGCCGTTTTGACGCGTGGTGGGGAGAGAGAGCCGGGTTTGAGGAGAGGAGACGCGTCGCAAGTCGCCTTTATCGTTGGTTGGAGAGGAAGCATTGTGGTCTCGACGCATTCATGCTGGCGGAGCGAAAGCAAGGTGTTGAAGCTTGCGTGGGAAGCCGATGTGGTCAGTTGATCCTCGCGGCTCTTCTGGGGAGTCCTCGTCTCCGTTGAATGTGGATCAGCCGGAGGAGGGTCCTTAGGAGGGCTATCGGAATTATCTGGAACCATGGCTGGAAAGATTTTTGAGTTCAGGAGGAAGAGTGTGATGCACAACCCGCACCTCTGAAAGCCACAAGTTGACACCAACAGAAAGAGGTCTATACGATGAAAGTCAGACTGTGATACCCTCAAAATGGAGTCAAGAAATGGGATGGAAGTCGTGGCCTTGACCATTGTGTGGTTGACCAAGGAAGTAAGATGTTGGAGGATAAAACAGACAGAAGTGAAAGTTGAGATCCCTGCCATGGATCTGGGGCTCATTTAAGCCCCAGAGGAGCACTGCAGAACAGTTGCCACCAAATGCCACACAATGCAAGTAGCAAAAGACAACCGGGCAGGGTAGAGCCGAAAAGAACAAAAGTGAGTTGGGATTGAAGAAGTAGACCTTACCAGACTGTGGATGTTGGTTCTTGGAGAGTGAGGGCAAAGATTGGTGATGTGGTTGAAAGGAAAGAGTTGTTATGTGATGGCTACAATGATCACATCATCTCCTGTGACAATATCACTGGCATCGTCTCAGCCCTGCGGGAAAGCTACTACATGATCAGGAAACCTGACAGAGCCAGTGGCACTCTGGCCCATTCCGATAGCAGAGTCCTGTGCACGCTGAGCCGCAGTGTAATATGGAGCTCGAGTGTAGGTGCCAACTATGAGACAGTGCCGAAGGGCTGATCGAGCAACATCCTGCACCAAAGACAGAGTTCAGGCTATGAACAATGTCCTCGGGCAGTCTGCGCCGGTCAGGTAGAACCGTATGGTACGGACACCATACCGTACTGGGCTCCTGACGCTCGACGATATGTACAGTACGGCATGGTGGTGGGCCGTATACGGCTCCACGGGGTCTCGAGCAGCGCCAGACCGCTGTCTAAGCTCTCCAAGCCTCAGGCCGCTGAGTCAGTTTTGCCCTCAGGCTGAGCAGGAACATTTCCCCCGAGCTCTCGACAACTCTGCTATCAACATTGATGGGCTGATCGGCCTCCCCGGCGACCGTACACAAAACCGTGCCATACCGCACGCTCCCTCGCCAGGGCCGTATGGGCCGTGCCGTACCGTATTGGTACCGAGACAATTGTACCGTATCTGGTACGTATGGTGGCAATCCCTAGAGGCAGGCATTGTTGCCCAGCGGATGATGGTGTGATGCAGTGTGCTCTGTTGGTGGGGAGACAGTCTTGAGCGTCCGAAACATCCTGCATGTTGGAAATGTTGTCATTGCACTCAGCTGTGTCCCGTCGGCAGGGGGGGGAGCTGGAAGAGAATCATTTGTGAGCATTGGAGCTTTTGGGGAAGTACTGTAGTAATCTGACCGTAAATTTGAGTTACGCGTTACATGGCCAAAAAAGTCATTGCCAAAATCCAGCTCAATTCAAAAGAAATTTTTTTGGCCATCCCGGAGATCGAGAATTCCAAAATGTCTGAACTTACGGTCGGATTACTACAGTATTCCCTGTCTCATATGGGGCACTATGGGGTGCCCTGCCATCTTGTGCATTGCATTTTGTGGGCAAAATAACCACTGTCTTGTACATTCGATGGATTGCATGAGGTGTCTGCTGCAGACATTGAACTGTGTGTCTTCAAAGCGGAGGGGTTGGAGGACAGGCACATCTCCTTCAGTCATTCCTCCAAGACCTGCGGTATCTCTGGATCTCCGACACTGGTGTCTGCACATGAGATGATGTTTCCCCGATGTTACAAACATGTCACACCAGTTTCGAGAGGGTGCAAGGCACTGCTAATGCATACTGAGACAACAAAGAAAAGGTGCAGGAGCTTGCCGTAGACACCACATATTCATGTACACGTAAACAGGCTTTTGTATCAATTGGCGGCCCCATCCTCATGCTCCGACCAAGCTGCCGCTCCCTGCCTTTTTGCAATGCAAATACATAGATACATCATAGAAGCTTTCAACATGTTGCTTTGCCGTCCAGGCCCACAGCCAGCTCTATGGTGATGAGTCCTAGCTAAAACATTGATTAAATACGCAAAAAGCTGCCAGTCCTTAGGATGGGTAATCTTTGGCCTGCTGAAGAGCGGTGAATTTGCGCACCTGTGAAGACACGCGAGGAGCAGGCAGTTGTGGCCTGTTGACGAGTAGAGTGGGCTAGAGTTGGCGAACGATGCGGTCACGGATCCGGACTGAATCGGGCGGCGCGTCGCAAGCCACGACAAACGATGGCGCTATCTGGTATCCGGATGCAAAGAGACGGAGGTACCGGAGCGGGGTCGTTGGGACAGGCACCGGAACGTGGCGTCGCCGCAACCTGAACAGCCCGGTGGCGTTTGAAGTTTGGCGTCAACGGTGAATCAACGCACCGCCCGGTGGTGGATTGGCGGATTGGCGGTGAGCAGGCGAGCTTCTCCGGCCGGGCTGTGGTACCGCCGAGTTGAGCAGGCGACCGTAGTAGAGTCGACTCCAATCGCGAATTGGGCGCGGTACAGGTTGGTGGCGGATCGCTAGTCGCGATGGGCTTCGGAAGCTGTGTGTACAGCCGAGTTGAACAGTATATAAAGGCCGCTGTATGTAGCGTAGGGGGACGAATTTTACGGACGATTTTGGACGCGATTTGAGTTTGGGTTCACGGTTTTGGAACGGGATTTGTTTGTTTGGATTTGGATTTGGGTTGTTCATCGCGCGCTCTACACGTTGTCGTGTCCGAAAAGTGAATTGCATGAAAGATGAAAGATGTCTGCGTACCAGTTTTTGCGTTAAAAGAAAAAGTCCTCAAAACGATCAAGGAGAAAAGTGTTGATGGCATCGCCGGAGTTGGCGGTGGAGCGGTAACAGGTTTCCGCAGCCAAAACACTGCCTCAGAGAGCAGCCTGCACGGCTCCGCACAGTGCTCCACAACAATGGCTCCGCAGCGCCTGCCATCAAACTCCGCAGTTTTCCGCAGTTAATCCGCAGCTGATCGCAGTCAATGCGCAGCAATTGATGGCATCAAAGTGGAGCTTCGAAACAGTATATAAGTAGCTAGAGTTTGCGAGCAGAGGGCAATAGAAAATCTTACAACTTACTTTCAAGCGAACACCCCAACGACTTTTGACAGCACCCCCTTTGATTGTATTACCTAATTGGGAAAGTGTACCCTACTAGATAATACAAACTACTTGAGAAACCTTACGAGCTTAACTGTGAAGTGCAATTATTGAGTTCTTGACCGCAGTAGCGAACTTGTTAGTTGCATTAATAATCCTTGAACTTCTGTACAAGGTTTTTACATTTGAGCACCCCGAACCGAAACCCCCATCCGACTTTATCCTTCGACATAACCGGGCAACGGACTAGGTCACTTCTGCAAGCGGCGGAACACTTAGCTGTTCGATTATTTCGAAAACCCTCTCACAACCCCAACCCCCAACTTACCCCAACTCTCGTCCTTTTTCGGACAAACCCCGTTTCACCTACGTACCTGAACTGTATGTGGAGTTCACGAACAAAGTCGCTTCCTGAACTCTTCGTTGGAAAACAATTTTTCCAGTCAACATCATTGGAGCCCACCGCGAGGGAATTCATAGGTGAATCACAACTCAACTCAACCCTTTTACAACACTTCCGACCTCCTAAACTTCATACTCCCGACCCCCATAAATTCTAGCTATCAAGATGACAGGCTGGGATTTCTTCGACAAACTCGACGATTCTTACGACGCGAAAACAGCTGCAATGCTTCAACGGACCGAATACGAGAAGCGCAAGTCGCAGCAAGCTTCGACTAGTAGGAACAAACTTTACGAACCCTACTCACGAGACAGGAAAGGAAAAGCAAAAGCTGAAGAATTCAACATGAGCGAATTCTTGGACAACCTCAGTGCTGATGATTCCGATCTTGTATCTGTGAGACCTCGACGACCTTCCCCTCCCTCTTCTCCCGAACCTGCCCGACTCCGAATGCCTGCCCCGCATCTGTTTAGTGCACCGTTACGAACTTCGTTTGACATGCCACCCCCAAGAACTAGGGAGGCTCCGCGAACATTCCGTGGAAAATATTCTGAAGTTGAACAGTTTGTGCTGCACTATGAGCAGTTGCTCAACAAGAACCGTGTGACTGAAGAGAAGGAACGGTGCCGGTATATTCTGCAGTACTGCTCTCCAAGCATCCAAAATGTCATCAAGACCATGACCAATTTCCGCACTCCGCGTTGGGCTGGTCTACGACGCGAAATATTGAAGATGTTTGATGCAGAACGTGCCTCACACCGATTCCGTCCAGCAGATGTCGTTAAGTTTGCGAAAGAGTCAAGTAAGCAAACCATTTCGAACATGACCCAATGGCGCAAGTATACTGTCAAGTACAATACTATTGCTGGTGGCCTTTACCATCAGAAGCATTTGACAGAAGAAGCCTATCAGGGTTATTATTGGTTTGGCATACCGCAAACATTACGGCAGGTGCTCGAAGCTCGAATTAATCATGGACGCTCTCTGCATGATACTTCTCCCTATACTATGGAGGAAATTGATGCAGCCGCGGACTGGCATTTCCGCCGTACTCGAGCTGAAGCAATGCTGCTGAACGCTGCTGAATTCGGTTTTGATGATTACGAAGATGAATCTGATTCCGAATCTGATTCTGATTCCGAGAGTGATTCCGACTATGATCACCATCGATCAAAACGAAAGAAGAAGCGCTCTACAAGTCGAAAGAACCGTGAGAAGAAGACTAAGACCTCTTCAACAACTACCACAAACAAGAAAGCTAAGTTCAGTGGTAATGAGGACGAGATAGCTGGCATGATTCGTCAGTTGAACGCAATGAAGATTGAGGACCCTGAGTATGCTCCAGCATATTTCCGGGTGCTCGCATTGGATAAAACAGGGAATGCGGTCCGATGCATAAGAGCTCCTCAAGCTTCTCAACAGACTAATAATCGTCGGCCAAGCTATGCATCTTCCACGGTTAACAATCGACCCACGGAAACCTCAGCTCCTGCAACACCAATTACGACTTCGCGCGAACCAACAACCTACCCCAATAATATTCCTCTTGGTGATCGCTCGTGTTACGGATGTGGAAAGAATGGCCACAGGGTTACCGCCTGTCCTCAGGTGAATGATCTTGTTAATCGCAAAATTCTAGTACACAATCCGGAAACACAACACCTGGAATTAAATGGTGTTGGTTACTTGCGACGCAGACTTGGTGAGACAATTGTGCAGGCTGTTGAACGGCTAGCACAGGAAAGGCCAAGTCCAAATGTTATGCTGGCTCTACACCAACAACCTCTTGGAACACGCCATGCAGTACAATCATTTTACGAACACAAGATGCAAGAGCAATCTCGATTCTATCAATTGGACAGTGATGACGAGGTAGATGATATGTTTTACACTGAGATTTATTGCTCAGATGACTTTACTGATGATGCAGAATTTAGTGATGATGATGATCAAACAGTATATCTCTCGGTGCCTAAGTCTGTTCAGTTCCAAGAGGCTTATTCCTCTGACGATGAGGAGGAGGATTGGTCTGTTTATGAAGCAGACCGCCGGGTACCAAGTACACGGGCCAAACGCCAGCAAGTTTTTGATGGTGTGTATCCTCCGCCCCGATCTAGGACCCAGACTCCGCCAGCTCCGACAGAGAAGCCACCCATGCGACCACCTACATCATCCACTCCACCTACGACATCACCCCCGACATCGACAAACCCCGCACCCAAGAGCTCCACTTCAGCTCCACCGGCTCCACCCGCAGCACCCCAGCGTCCGGCGGCATTCAGGGAAGCCCGGCCGCCCACTCCACCTCTGCGATCAACACAGAAGAAGCCTGTGGAGTTGCCGGATCACCGAGCTGTCGATGCTAGGAAGCCGCGGACTGCCCCGGATAGAGATGAAGAGATGCTTCCGCCAATTCGTTCCCATGACACAGCAATTCCCCATGATCCGGTGGATCCCACTAGAAGGCCAACGGCTACGGATAAAGATCGAGATAAAAATAACTCTCGTGCCCCGGCCCGACAGTCTGCTATTTCTTCCACGGTGAACCGGACAGCTGTGACCAACCGAGTGCTTGACACAAAGGTTGAGGTGAGCGTGCGCGAACTTATGGAAGTCTCTAAAGATATTCGCGCTGAGTTCACCGACATGGTTAAAAGCCGGAACCCCAAAGTGGTATTAATGGGCGCACCCAAGTCCACAATTCCACGAACTTTGAGCTTGAACGATAGGGAGTATTGGCCCTCTACCAAGGGAATTCTCATCCGCGTAGAAATGACGGTGCGCCAGATCAGTGAACATGAAAATGCTGATGAGATGAAATCTTTGACCATCAACGCTATCATCGACACTGGATCCCAACTCAATGTTGTCCGAGGCGACATTGCAAGACAAAGGGTACGTGCCGCTGTTGATCCAAGATGTTGCATTAAGATGAATGATGCAAATGGAGGATCAGGCGAATTGAGAGGATTAATTCGCCGAGGACCACTATGGCTGGGACAATGGGTCTCATTTGCTGATATGTGGTTATCGGAGCGCGCACCTTTTGAGCTTTTGTTGGGAAGGCCATGGCAGCGAGCCAATCGAGTTACAATTGATGAACGAGAAGAAGGAACTTATCTTGTGGTTAAGGACAACCATGGAGAGGTAAAACTGGAGCTCTTGGCAGCTCCAGCAGAAAGTGAAGCTGGAAACCCTCATGCTGACTTATTGACAGTTGATGGGAACGTTTTCCAGGCAGCGCTTACTGAAGAGGAATCAGCTGATGTTTTTACAGATGACGAATATTTCGAGATCCGAACATCATACCAAGATAATCACGATATCCCCACGCAAGATGAAGTCGAATTAGAGGAGTTCATTCCAAATTATTTGACTTCACAACCATTCGATCCTGGAGGACTTGAACACCGAAGACATCTGGCCATTCTTGACCCAACCAAAACTGAGAACATAATTCGTGTTGACACATTCCATCATATTCTTGACCAAGCAAATGACCCTGCCTCTGAATGGGGAGAGGTCAACTTCTGGCTTGGAGGAGTACAAATGAGGATGGAAGGCTATGTTTATAGCGAAGACTGGCCACATGAACTTGTTCTAGGAAGACCTTGGTTTGAGAAATATGCAGCCTATCTGGAGGAGGTGGATAACAAGACTTGCTTAATTATTGAACCTAATAACATTGGCAAGCATATGGAGTTGTTCACTACCAAAGTTCCAGAAGAAAAAGGGCTGTGTGGCATTCAAGTGCAAACAGCGACCCATGCCGAACGACAAGCATTATTCGAAAAGCAAGAAGAAGAATATCATTTACGAGATTATCTAACGGGACCGACTTTGCTTGCGGAATCACCAAAATCACTGATTGCAAGATCCGAAAAATCCGGTAGCCTGCTTAAAGTGGAATTACCTGCTATCGTTGATCCAGGATTATCGGTGAATTTAATCAAGAGTGATATTGCACGCAGAATTTTACACCTCCCAATTGAGCGGACACGCACTCTTTGGACGTTTACTGGAGAAGGTGCTTTACTGCATCTTAGGGAACGAATAAATAAAGTCCCACTCCAGACCAACAATTTCGAAACCTTCGCAGACATGCATCTTGATGAGGAAGCAGAGCACCCAATAGTTCTGGGGCAACCTTGGTTAAGTTCAAACCAATTGGTTGTTGAAGAACGAAGCGTGGGAACTTACCTTGTCCACAGGTGTCAAAAGACTAATAGGGATTTTAGAGTTGTTGATGCGCGAACAATTTGATGAAACAACTGAACCTTTATTGGTCCACATCAAATTGCTTCAAGAACAAGAAGAGAGTCTAGAAGAGCCAGACGCTCAAAACTGGGAAACCGATTCAACCACCAATTCAATCGCCTCAAATAAGCAGAGTCCAAATTATTCGGTATTAGCTATCGTAGATGCTGGCTCACCAATCAATTTGGTGCGTGAGGATATTGCACGCAAACAAATTTCCACGCAAATTGAGCCAGTACGTCAAAGTATTACGATTCAACACCAAGAATTTGGCACTCTACAACCACAACAATTAATTCGAAACGTGCGAGTTCAACCCGACGCCTTGCACAACGACGAGCCCAAGGTGCTGACTGGACCTATTGACTTGTATGTGGCAAACATATATTACGACATGATATTAGGGAGCTCCTGGTTGAGCGATAACACTTTGCGAATCGAAAACCAGGGAGCAAAAACATACCTTGTTGATAGTTCAGCCAGCGAAGCAAGAAAACGGATACAAGTGTATCCGTTCGAACAAGATACCAGCCGAGTTATGCTCTTTGTTAACATTGAGCAGTCGGACGGCCAAGCAACAAAACCCGAAGTTGAATCCGCATTCAACTACATGACCGATACAAATACGCAACTACATGTTGACTCGGAAGAGGGTTCCGAGTCGACTGAAGCCGTAAACGAACAGCAAAACCATCGGAACGAGAATACGGACATAAACGCAACAATTAGCAGCCCGCACACAAACACTGAGACGCGGGAAACTGTGCACACTGCGCCGCTCCAAGAAGAAGCAACGATTGGGGCTGTAGCTGCCGAGCTAGCCCGACTTGGGTTAGCGTGTGTACGCGCCGCTCGCGTTCTGGTGGATACTGTCGTTCTTCTGTTATGCGTGCTTTTGACCATGCCTTTTCAGGAAAGCCTAGACCGCGGAGAAGATCAGGGACAAAGAGATAAGATTAAGGCGCGTACCGATGACCTTCCCGCCTGTCTCGGGATATTATCGTCGACGCTTCTCGACAGCCCTGATGGAGCAGGGGCAAATTTTGGTGGAACAGAAGCGCGACAAACGCGAACTGGGAGCTGTAACGCGTCAGAAGAACGCGTCAAGGAAACTTTGGAATATGGAGACGCGCCAACAGAACCTGCGGGACCGACAAGTCAGCTGGGGTCGCAGAGAGAACTGCGGACTCCTCCATCGGAAGATCTGGTGGAGCAGGCGGGAGACGCGCGGGCTATAAAAGCGAGTCGTTAACGCTCGCCGGATGCCCCCATCATACAACCCACACACATACTTACTGCTCACACACTTCCAACCTGTCTTCTAACTGGATTCCTACTCTACATACAACTCCCCCTCGCATCGACTACCACCTCATGTCGCGCGAACCCCGCCACTCCCCTTTGCCGCCATCCCCGGCGCGCTTCAACTTCTCGACCAACTCCACGCGGCAGCTTCCGCCTCTTCCATCCCTCGCGTCTCCGCACCCGCAGCTACCCCCGTGGCGAGCGCCGTTCAGCGCGATGGAAACAGAAGCCGCCGAAATTCTCCTCTCCCTCCAAGATCGGCTCGAACCACCGACCCCCGCACCCGCGGTACGTTTGTTTGTTGAAGTTGTTGACGAAGATGTTGATGCAGTCCAGACGCCCGCAACGTTGCAGTACGTCCTGGACCGGAACCCATCATACGACGCGCGCCTGTCCGCAAACCGAACATACGCGGCGATGGGCACGACACCCGCATCGCGCTACGTCCACCCAACCGAGGCGCGCGCGCAGCAGCCTCCTCGCGCCCCCACTCCCTACCCGCACGAGCAACTCGCGCTCGCCCATCGAGCGCGACTCGAGGGTCTCGGCCGCCTCAACCCCAACGCGCGGGCAATGCCAAGCGCGGACGCGGTGGTGGCCGTGGACAAGTTCGCGGACGAGGGCGTGGTGCCGAGCGTGGACGCGGACGCGGAGGTCGACGCGGTAATGGACGTCGCAACGAGTACGTGCAGATCTGGTCAGGCAAATCAGAACCGTCTAACGAGTGCGGCAGGCAACCAACCGTTGTCTCCCATCGGAACGCCAACGTCCGGGCTTCGGACTTTCCCTCCGGAAAGACCAACGCCCCCACCGACATTCGACAACGCGTCCCATATGCCGCATCCTTGGGCATCTACCACCCAGCCCCGACTTCCCAGTCTCAACTCCCTCTTCCCACACAACGTGGCGCCGTCTACCAGCCCCACCCAGCCTTTGCCCGCGCGCGTTCAGCACCAACCCGTTCTACCGCAATCTCGCAGGACGCGGTGGCGGCAACGACCCGGCTTGAGCTCCCGCCCCGCCCTCCTTCCATCTTCTTCACGCCAATCTTCCCCGACCTCACCCCCGTTCAGCCCAACGAATGGGAGTTCCTGTCCGCGCACTTGCCGCCCAACAGCCCACTGGTTCCGACCATGCTCGACGCGGTCGAGCAGTACCAGGGTCGAGTTCCGGTGGCGGAGACGGCGCTCATGCTGCGTGACGTTCACGGCGCGATGACCAAGATGGTCGAGCGCAAGGCACAGCAGGAAGCGACGCGTGTGCCTGCTAACGCGGTCCACGCGTGGGGGATTGTCGGCGAGTCGATGCGGATGGCGCAGGGGTGGATGAACGCGGAGGCGGAGTACCGCATGGACGATGCGCTTGCGTACGCGGACGAGTACCGTGCTGCACGCGACAACGTCAGTCGCGGCATCGACGAGTACGAACTCGAACGTCGAACGCACCTTGGTTCAGCGAGAGCCGTGCCTCTCGGCCGCTCTCCTCTCGTCTACGTCTCCCCAACCCCAAGCCACTCCCCAACCCCTCCTCCCAAACGCCGAGTTATCCAAGCCGCGCTTGAAGCCGACTACGACGAGTTTGAAGTTGACGAGAAGCGCGTTGACGAATCGTCGGTGAGCTTGGCTGCGGCGATTTTAGATCGCGAGTCGGGTTCGCCGGTGTTCTTGACGCCAGAGGGAAGTATGGAGCGGTGGATGGAGGACGAGTTTGAAGAGATGCGTCGCAAGGTCGGCGACGAGATGGAAGTCGAGCTTGAGGGCTCGAATCACGACAGCAGCATCTCGAGCTCCCCACCACCTCTCATTTCCGCCTCCTCGTCAACCTCTTCCTTCCTCCGTTACCCCAGCCACTCGCCCCCACCTCCCCAGCACCTGGACGCGCAAAGCAAGAGCGTCAACGTCGAGTCCAAAGGATCGGCCTTAAATTCCGAAGATTCGGAGAAGGTTCTGGAACATCGTAAGCAGAAATTACGCAGCGGCTCGGAACCTTACCGGCCGAACGTTCTAGAATTCGGCCTCGGTCTGGACCTCGAACCCACTCCTACCCACAACATTCCATCGACCTCACCACACGTTCTTAACGACGCCAACGTCCTCGTCGCCACTGAAGCCTCCTTCCACCCTTCCTCCTACGACATACTCGATGCACCACCGGCTGACGGTCTTCCATCGCTCACCGACGCATGCCGATTCGTAGCATTCCTCAACACGATTTACCACCACATGTACGTCGACCAGGGATTCCACGAGCTATTCGGAGTCGACGCAGACGGGGACCTCACCGTCCGCCGCAACTCCTTCCCTTCGGTTGTGGGCATCGACGCCGCCACTCATACCTCGTTTACGCCATCGGAGCAGCGTCTTCGCGACAGGATTTTGGGCATCAAGACCGCGCTCATGGAGGGCGACATCGAACGAGCGCAGGAGTATTGGCTTGAGGCCGCGAGGTGCGTTTTTCGTACCTCAGTCTCGGCCATTTTCCAACACTCCAACAGCTCAAATTCGGAGAATCAAGTTCATTCGCGTCCAGCATCGACGCCTCCCCAACTCGCGACACAGAAGTCGTCTAACCCACCGACCCCCACGGTCCAGCTCACTCGGTACGCCTTGAGTACACTCACACGAGCGCGTACAGAACTAACAAAGCGTGTTAGTCAATGGCTCGACAGCAGCGAGAGAGTCCGAGAAGACGAGAGCGACGACGAGCTCTACATCTTCACGGCTTCGGGCAGTCGTGCGCACGGGCTGGACCCCGACGTCCACCGCAATCTCCCCCATCCCGACGACGAATTGTCGACCGACGACGAAATGGCCGTCGAGGATGCACAGATCTTTCTTCTCGCCTCCATTATGTTCAAGAATCCTCTCTTGACTCCCTCCACACCCCCGACGGACGTCAACGACAAAGACGTCGAGCTCGACGACGTGCCCGTCCCGGTCAACAAGCTCGCGCCCTTCCCCGCCGTTCCTTCCGCGACGCAAGCCGTCACTCCCGAGTTCGACTCGGTGTTCATCGATACGGTGCTCGACTTCGAACGCAAGGACACAGACGCGAGCAGCGTCTCGTCTGGTGAACGCAGGCTCAACGCTCTGCGCCACGAGCTCAAGGAGCTGCTCAAGGACGTCGACGAGTGCCTTGCCGCGACTCATGCCGATTCATCCCCGCCATCACCCAAAGCCGCACCCACCAACGACTCGAGCTCTTCGAGCTCGTCGTCCGACTACCGACCCGCAAATTGGATTCAAGATCTTCGGGCGCGTCGCTTGGGTTTAGCCAACGACACCGCCGACGGGACCGGCGCGGATGGTCAACCGGGAGCTGCAAAGCGTGCAGCGCCAAGTCGACAACGACCGCACGGATATGTTTGCGATGCTTCAACGCGCACACGACGTCGCGTTCGACCCCACCGGCCTCGGCCGTCTCATCGACTATGTCCGGATGCGCGACTCGTTGGGCATGCGCATTGCTTACTTCCCCGACCTGAAGCAGCCGCCAATCGTCCGTGACCTCTTGTCCGCCGACGCAAAGCTCGAGCCACCGATGTTCTGTAAGCTTGTTTTCTTTCGAGACGCAGCGGGGGCTGATTCAGTTCGAGATCCTCCGCATTTTGACGTCGTGCCGCTGCTCCGCGAGGTCGTGGAGAACGCGCAGCGCTTCTGGGAGCTCGGACTCGAACACCTCGCCAAGAACGACTTCGAGCTCGAGTACGGGACGTACCACTTCCTCCGCTACCACGACTTCGGTACGCCCAAGTACTGGCTCTACCTCAACGCTATCTTCTCGACGACCGAGGTCGCGCTCGGCGAGGTCCTCTATTCCGGCCTCGTTCACGCTGGACATTGGGCCGAGGCGCGGCTTTGGAAGGACCTGTTGCAGATCCGTTTCAAGTGCGAGCCCGCCATCGAACGCCTCCGCAAGGATGGCTTCCTTTCTTTCGACTTCAGCGACTCGTTCCACGGGCTTTCCACGCGCGAGATCCCCGGCCTCATCTACGACAACTCTCCTTCTTCGTCTGAGGACGACGAGCCCGGTTCTAGCGATGCGAGCCTCCCGCCGCTCAACAACACGCACCAGCCGCCAACGTCGGTCGCCGGGTATTTCACCACCTCCGACTCCGAAGACGAAGACGAGGCTGCCGAGGAGGAGGAGCGCAACTTCTTCAACGCTCGCGACTTGTTCGCCAACGGCGTTGAAGAAGAATTGCCGACGGGATTCGTTCTCGCTGCCCCGCCTTCCGGTCCCTCTCGTCGCCCTCTTCGCCGCCGCCCCAACTTCGCTCAGCTCTCCCAGCTCCCTCCGCGCCAGTCGACGTCCAGCTCGACCTCCTCGTACGGCACGACCAGCGGCGCCGACAACCACGAGGTTGGGCAGCAGCTTCTCGCTGCGGCGTACGTCGCCAACTTCGAAGATGCCGACATGGACGCCGAGGGTGAGCCCGATGTCGGGCGACGACGCGTGAAGCGGGTGAGTTCAAATCCCTTCTGTTCGCCGCGGATGCGCTAACCGGCGGCAGCAGCAACAAGAACTTGAACGACGACGACCCCCATGTACCATATCGACCATACAATTCGCTTTACAAGTACGCTCTCCTGCTTTTCTCGATTCTGTATACATACTGTACCACCATGTTCTCCTTCCCTGCTTTCCCTCCTCCCCGAAATGCTGTCCTAGCTATCCACACTGTACATACCCTCGCTGTATTGATTATCCTTCGCAAGTACATACAAGTTCCAGTACCTACAATGTCTCGAATACGTGTACAACATCCTACTACGATACTTCTTCCAAGTGCTGCCAACGCTGGCAGCTTTATATTCTCTACGATTACATTCTTCCTACGCTTACTTACCATCTTGTTTGTGCGATTACTTGCTGCCTGTACGTACTCGATTGTGACCTGCACCTACCAATTCATACGGTTACAATCCAAGAGTGCGTGTGCAATAAGTAATTTGGCTGTTCAGAAACCTGGATTACGATCGTTTTTGGTGTACGCCGCTGCGGCTGAAACAACTAGCTCAACCGCAGCCAATGGGTTATGCTCCGACGAATGGAAAGTTATTTCCGTTGACGATGGATACCTTCCATTCACTCCTGCACAAGATCGAGACATCCTGGAGGATGATGACGAGTTTATATTCTATCCTGTTGAAGTGGATGATATTCACGGTCAAACCGTTCAAGCATACACCATGTACAAGCGAGTTGACAGGAAAATCCGGCCGGTATCGACAACCTTCTCGCCCGAATACGAAGTTAAACGCCAAATTCCTGAAGATCCAATGCTTTCGCTTCCCGAACTGCCTAAGCGTCCACCCGATTTTACGCCTGGAGAACGCTTAACCGCTGAACGATTACCCTTGCTGGAGGTCAACAAAGACAATTTTCTTTCAAAGGAGGAAGAAAAGTTGATTCTCTATGTACTTAAGGTAAACGAACAAGCAATTGCGTTCGAAGATCGGGAACGTGGAACGTTCCGAGACGATTACTTTTCACCATACAAAATTGCCACTGTACCCCATGTGCCTTGGGAATATAAAAATATTCCTATCCCACCAGGGATTCTTGACAAAGTCATAGAAGTTTTAAAGTTAAAGATGGAAGCAGGAGTATATGAGATGTGCCAGTCCTCATATCGCTCGCGCTGGTTTTGCGTAATAAAGAAAAATGGGAAACTAAGGATTGTTCATGATCTCCAACCATTGAACAAAGTTTCCATACGCGACGCCGGTATGCTCCCAATTATTGATGACTTTGTGCAAGGATTTGCTGGAAGACAGTGTTATACAGTGTTTGATTTGTACTGGGGATTTGATGCACGCAAGATGGATCCCGAAAGCCGAGACATGACCGCCTTCATGACACCTCTAGGACTTCTCCGAATTACTTCTATGCCAACGGGATACACAAATTCGCCCTCAGAATTTCAGAAGAGCATGCTGTTCATTTTGCAGGGGGAAATTCCAGATCCTGCAAATGTGTTCATTGACGATCTTCCAATAAAAGGACCCTCTACTGCCTATTTAGACGAGAACGGGGAGCCTGAAGTTTTGCCAGAAAATCCGGGAATTCGCCGATTTTTCTGGGAACATGCTCTCGATGTGCATCGAATTATGCATAAAGTCAAATGTGCAGGGGGAACCTTTTCCGGAACAAAAGTTCAGATTGGAAGACGCGAAGCATTAATAGTTGGACAGCTCTGTTCTCCCGAAGGACGGACACCAGATCGGAAGAAGGTGTCATCGATTTTAGATTGGCCGCCGCTAACGACGCCAAAAGAAGTTCGCCGTTTCTTAGGACTTTGCGGAACCGTCCGAGTATGGATTCCAAACTATTCAAGTATTATTCGGCCATTAACCGAACTTTATCGACAGAACACAGAATTTGAGTGGACACCGACCCGAGCCAACGCTTTCGAGACTATAAAACAGCTAATCGCGTCGGCACCAGCTTTAACACCCATAGATTATAAGTGCGGTCGTCAAGTTATATTGTCAGTAGATTCCAGCAACGTTGCAACAGGAATGATATTGGCCCAACTTGACGAACAAGGACGCCGACGACCCGCAAGATACGGATCATTGCCAATGAGCGAACGCGAATCGCGATATTCACAGCCAAAACTTGAACTTTTTGGGCTTTATCGCGCGCTTCGCGCATGGCGGTTATTCATTATCGGACTCGAGAATTTGTGTGTTGAAGTCGACGCAAAGTATATTGCCGGATTGTTGAATAGTCCCGATCTGCAGCCAGACGCCGCTGTGAATCGTTGGATTCAAGGTATATTGATGTTCCATTTCGCTCTTGTGCATGTTCCGGCAACAAAATTCCAAGGACCCGATGCCCTTTCACGCCGAGCCGTTGCTCCGGGAGAGGAGATCAAAGACGATGATGATACTTGGCTAGACGAAATTGCTTTGTGGGTACGTTCAATGCCGGCAACAAAATTCGAAAAAGACGCAGCCAAATTACCATCCTCATTACTGGCACGGAGCACACAAGAGATGAATCTACAGAAGATTGAACATTTTTTACGTACCTTGGAGGCCCCGCAATACCCGACATTGCAACAGCAACAACGATTTATTCGGTTGGCAACACAGTACATGATTCAGGAGGACAAGTTATTCAAGCGGAACTCAAAAGGAACACCATTATTAGTGGTGCTTGAGCCGGCCGCACGTCTCCGAATTCTAACACAGGCTCATGAAGAGCTTGGGCATAAAGGTGTTCGCACACTCTGGTTAATGTTGGGTAAACGTTTCTATTGGCCGAAGATGCGCAACGATATTGCGCATCACGTAGCGTCCTGCCACACCTGTCAGGTTCGTAGCACAAGGAAGCTTGAAAAGCCTTTGAGCATTTCTATGCCTGTTGCTGTTTTCCAGAAAATCTATATTGACATAATGAACATGCCTGTAGCCGGGAAGTTCACAAAAATAGTAGCAGCTCGAGATGATCTCACTGGAACGTGCGAAGCAATGGCAATCGAAGATGCCACGGCGGCAACTTTAGCTCGCTTCTTTTGGATACACATCTATTGTCGATACGGATGCCCACGACGAGTTATTACAGACAACGGACCTGAGGTCAAGGCTGGATTCCAAGAACTAATGAAGCGTTTACAGATACCCCACGTCAAGATTTCCGGATACAACAAACATGCTACTGGTAAAGTTGAACGCGGCCATTTTACACTTCGAGAAGCACTTGTGCGCGCTTGCGCAGGAAGACTGGATAAATGGCCAGAATACTTACCATTGGCAGTATTTGCAGACCGAATTACTGTGAGCCGGATAACAGGGTTCTCACCTTACCAGCTTCTTCACGGAGCCGACCCTATCCTGCCATTTGATTTATTTGAGTCGACCTTCTTGGTGTCGGGCTTTAAACGCGACATGACCACAGTGGAGCTGCTAGCATTGCGGATCCGACAATTGTCAAAGTTAAATGCTGATGTCAAGCGAGCAGCAGCAACTCTCAAGCGCTCCCGATTCCACTCCAAGGAGCAGTTTGAGCGCAAATTCAAGCGCCGACTGATCAAGCAAGACTACGCACCGCAAGAACTAGTCCTAATAAGAGATGTTGGGATTGAGAACCAAATGAGTGTGCGCCGCAAGACCGAAGACCGTTATATGGGGCCATACGAGGTGGTTCGCAAGAACGCCGGCGGAGCCTATATTCTTCGCGAGCTAGACGGAGCAGAATTCACTAAAAATCCAGTGGCGGCTTTTCGCTTGCTGCCGTACATCAACAGAAATCATTGGTTTATGCGACACGGGAGGAAAAGAGGCACTATGGAGGATTCAAGCTCAGAATCGGAGGAAGAAGGGTCGTCTGGAAGCTCAGAAATGGAGACAGACTAAGTTTGACATTCTCTGATGAGGTTCTCCGGGAACGCCTCGTGTTCTTTGTCTAGAGCTGAGTCAATGTCAATAAAAATAGGCATAGTATAAACGCGATGGAGGCGGCGACTTCGCTTCCTGCCCTCTTCCCTCCTCCCACTATGTTCAATACCGACCTTCAAGACGCCATTCTGGCCGCCGACCAGCACAAACACAAGATTGTTCAGCCGTCGTTCTTGGACACTGAGGTGCGGAATCTTCAAAGCAGTCCAGTCGATTCCTGAAGTCATGCATCTCAGCCTGAGCCGATTCCCCGCTCCCCGGTCCTACACACAGCCAAGTCCACGCGCTCCTTCCTTAGCATGCACAGTGGTGCCGAATCGAACGCGGAAACCACCCCCACGATTACGGACGTCGAGTTCCACGAAGACACCCCCAGCATCCAGACGGCGTCGACTCATGAACCCTTCCCTTTCGGCCGTCCTCAGTCGCGCAACAACATGTATACCGTGAAGTACTTCCAGGATGCCCAGGGCGGCCAAGCGAGGCTTTACACCCCCATCCGCGGTCTCGCCAACCCTCTTCCATACTCGCTTAGACGCCCCACCACACTGGAGCAGCTTCGTAACGCCACACTTCGCGTCCCTGTCCGTCGGCCCGGCGTTCTGCAGTTCAACGGACGCGAGGTCCTTCGTGTCAAGGGCTACTACGAGCGGGGCGTGGGCAAGAACCACACGTTCTTCCAGATCGTCTCCGCCCCCACTGTCCCCGTTGCCGTGGGCCAAGTCGTTCGTCTTTCCGGGGCCGTGAGCGGAATGTGGAAGTTGATCGAGGTTAAGCAACGCCAGTGGGGTTGGTGCGACGGGTACTTCCGCAAGGAGATTGACGGAGGGATCCTCATCGCGCGCGTGCATGCGCTCGAGGTTGGGTACCCCAAAGCCCCGGCGACGACCCAGCTCCTTCGAAGCATTATTCAAGATATCGCGAAGGCGACTGCGAAATGTGTGCGTGTTTATATATGCTGTGCAGAGCTGGAGGCGGAGGACAACACGGAGGATGTGGAGGACCCAGCTGGCGATGATGGGTCTACGGAGTGAAGATGGTGGCAAGTACGTCAACTTTCTCTTTGTTCTTTTTCCGTTTTGTTACGAATATGCTCTACCTGCTGTCTGTGTGCTCGATTATCAATTCAAACCACGGTCTTTACTTGAATTGGATTGAGTGTGCAAGAGAACAACAAGTGAGCACGACAAGTCTTTTTTTTTATGACGCAAAACTTGAACTTGCCATCTTTCAACTTGGCAACTGGGGACAGTTGATTTCTTTCTGTTCGCCGCGGATGTCGTGTCCGAAAAGTGAATTGCATGAAAGATGAAAGATGTCTGCGTACCAGTTTTTGCGTTAAAAGAAAAAGTCCTCAAAACGATCAAGGAGAAAAGTGTTGATGGCATCGCCGGAGTTGGCGGTGGAGCGGTAACAGGTTTCCGCAGCCAAAACACTGCCTCAGAGAGCAGCCTGCACGGCTCCGCACAGTGCTCCACAACAATGGCTCCGCAGCGCCTGCCATCAAACTCCGCAGTTTTCCGCAGTTAATCCGCAGCTGATCGCAGTCAATGCGCAGCAATTGATGGCATCAAAGTGGAGCTTCGAAACAGTATATAAGTAGCTAGAGTTTGCGAGCAGAGGGCAATAGAAAATCTTACAACTTACTTTCAAGCGAACACCCCAACGACTTTTGACAGCACCCCCTTTGATTGTATTACCTAATTGGGAAAGTGTACCCTACTAGATAATACAAACTACTTGAGAAACCTTACGAGCTTAACTGTGAAGTGCAATTATTGAGTTCTTGACCGCAGTAGCGAACTTGTTAGTTGCATTAATAATCCTTGAACTTCTGTACAAGGTTTTTACATTTGAGCACCCCGAACCGAAACCCCCATCCGACTTTATCCTTCGACATAACCGGGCAACGGACTAGGTCACTTCTGCAAGCGGCGGAACACTTAGCTGTTCGATTATTTCGAAAACCCTCTCACAACCCCAACCCCCAACTTACCCCAACTCTCGTCCTTTTTCGGACAAACCCCGTTTCACCTACGTACCTGAACTGTACGTGGAGTTCACGAACAAAGTCGCTTCCTGAACTCTTCGTTGGAAAACAATTTTTCCAGTCAACAACGTCTACGACTACGGAATACACGCTCTTTGCATTCTTCACTTCGCTCTACACGCTCTTCTATGCACTCGCCGCCGCTTGACGCACTTCGCTGGTCGAATTTCGTCGTTACCTGGATTGCAACAACAGTATATTTCTGTTGGAGCCCCCGAACACGCACGTTGAACGTCGCCGTACTCGTTGGACTCGGAGTTTTATTTGGAGTAGATTGGGAGACGTCGGTGCTGGTCATCGTCGTTGCAGTTATTTGGTTTTGGGTTTTGTTTGGGGTTGTTTGGAGTTGAGTTCAGAGTTTTCGAGTCCACTGTTCGGCGAAACGTCAGCGTTTCACTGCGCTGGCTCCAATGTTGTGAGAGGGCAGCCATAACATTGCCGACCATTTAAGACCGGGTGTATGGCACACTTGGGAGCGCAGCTGGGATGAGCGCTGACATGTTGCAACATCCTTTCCATTCTATCCCAATGTTGGTCTCCACTCCCGACATTGGCCTGTTCAAGTATTTTGATTGGATATACCTGCCATGTAGTATTCACACAATGACATTCTTTGCTCTGAACCACATTATTTGCTGCTTTTCGGACTTGACATACTGACTTGGGCAAAATTGATTCACGGCCCAATTGGTCTCACTCCAACCAGATGTTGCTGATGTCTCGAAGCCAATTTGTTATTTTCTTTTTTGGGTGACAGCGGAATTGAGAAAAGTCACTAACTGCCTAGACCATTTTTTAGGAAGAGAGAAAAGATGAATAGGGGTAAACTTCCATTTTTGGCACTAGTTTATCTTATCATCGGACCGGCCCGTTGTCATTTGCTTTCCGGCATTGTTGTGCCCGCCGAAGGACATGTGGAATGGGGAGGATCACATCGTGGAGGGTCGGGCTCACACTTGTTGTTTGGTGTGTATTGGCACAGGCATTCATCTTCTTCCGGATTCTGCGTTGAACTCTGTTCTGTGGTCGGGTGACCGGCGGGGAAGTTGCAGAACACTTGTGAAAGATGAAGAATGGAAGCTTCGGCAGCTCTGGTGCAGTCGATCAGCGAGCCGATTAGGCCCGGAGGGGTCGACGGAAGAGACCGGAGCTCTTCCCGGGATCACTTTTAAGATGTGCATGAATTGCCTTTGAATTGGCCCTTGACCGGGAACCTCCCCCACCTTCGCATACCCCGCTCGCTCCAGTCACCTACCTGCGCACCCCCTCCGTGCTCGTTGACCTTATCGGCGCTCCCTACATCATCCATGAGCCTCACGATGGACGACCTCTGCGCGTCTTTGTCGTCCAGCGCGCACATCGGCCAAGAGGCACTTGACCTCGCAGCTCTCCAGGTCCGCCTTCACATATCTACGTTCTCATACACTCGCTGAGTTGCTCTTCCTCTTTCTCTCAGCTTCAGCTCGCGGAAACTCTGTTCCGCCAAGCGATTCCGTCGCAGCGCACCCCGGACGATTATGCGCAGCCCTGCAACACCCCCACTGCTCGCACACCCTCCGCGAGCTTCAGCTGGAGCCCCATGGTCGATATGTCGCGGGAGCCCGTCACGCCGCGTCGCGACTCTGAGATCGAGATGGACGAGGACGAGCGTATGGTCGAGGATATCCTTATGCCCAGCTCCCCGGTGCAACCACAATCGCCCTCCACACCCGTGCACACCCAGCCATTTCCCTCGTCGACGCAGGCCGATGCGTCCCCATCGCTCTTTGCCGCCACAGACCCCTTCTATCTCGCACAAGTGCAGGCGACCCAGAGCTACAGTGTCCCGCACATCCGCACGTCCTCCGTGTTCGCACAAGCGGCCTTCCCCACGACGCAGTCACCTTTCTTCATGCAACACTCTGTTCAGAATCACCCTCAGCCTGCGCTGACCATGGACCACTCGCTGCCACTGATAGCACCCGTCTCGACGTTCGACCGGTAGATGAGGGCGCATATTCTTCTCTCGATGCATTGCGGCTCTATTGCCTTACGCGATCTCCCTCCTTCGGACCCCAGGCAAAATCGGAGCCACACCCAGATTCCTTATGTATAACTTACCGCAAGGCCAAGTCTGCGCCTAATTTCCACCAGACATATTGAGCCTGAGAAACCCCTGTACGCGTTTGGATACCTCCTCTCCCGCTAGATAACCCCCTACTGTACTTGACCGTTCACTCTTGTTGTAAACCCGCTTATTGGCACGCATCTCTCGAATTAATCGGCCAGTTTTGTCGCGTGCAGAGTACTCATACAAGACTTCTTTCGATACAGACGGACGCGGAGAGCGAAAACGATATAGATGCGGTGGGTATACAAAGAGTCCGTCAAAACAAGTCTTCTAATGTCATTTGCTTAACGATATCCTGCAATAGTCTCAGTAAACGTAGCAGTCAGGCCCGGGAGTCGCTCACTGTGTTGGACACCATCTGTGAAAACTCCTCGAAGCTTAGTTTGCCGTCCCCGTCCTGATCTGCCTCCATAATCGTCTTGTCGACTATTTGCTGCAGTTGCTGATCCTGCGTGGCGTTGGATACCATGGTTTACAGAGTCGCAGACACAGACCTTGAGGTTGTTGCCCACCATCATCTTGAGCACAAGGAACAACTCTCCGTTGGAGATGAACCCATCCCGATCGACGTCGTACACCTTGAACGCAACTAGACGCGGCTCGGTCAATGAAGCGGAACCAAGGGGATGCGAAACCCACATCGTAGCTTTTCGTCCCGGCCACCCCGACTGCTAAAGGCGCTCAGACCGCCAACAAACTCTTGGAAATCGACGGTTCCTCCACCACTGCAGAAGGCAAGCGGATGAGCAAGGCAGCATGGTAGTGAAAACGATATGTGCGCACTCTTCGTCGAATATTGCGATCATGCGGGAGGCGAGAGGATTTGTGGCTATCTGGGGTAATTGGAGGAACTCTTCACGATCGATAGAGCCGGAGCCATCGCTGAGGGCGCGGAGTGAGAGGGTGTCAGGGAGTTGTCGGGAAACGTACGTGTCGAGTTTCATGAAGCGTTTCTTGAGACGCTCGAGCTCTGGTTGGGTGACTAGTGTTTGGGGTCAGCATCGGGGGCAAGGCGGGGAATGACAACGGACAGTTGGAACGCCTCTCCATGTCCTCCATGAACGCGGCGGATGCTACGCTGGTCAGCTGGAATGCCGATGGCTCGACTGAGGACGCACTAGTTTGACCCATAGTCGCCGCACAAGACAAGGTATGCAAGTCACACGTCACAAATTCCCTTCTTGCTTCCCGCCAGCCGGGCAATGCGGGCGCTCCTCAACAGCGCCGCCCGTCTCCGGTATCCACATCATCCACACTGCCTTGCATTCCCGAGACTCCTTCACGAACAAGTCCCGAAACTCTCCGACGCGCAGCGCAAGACAATATACGCGCTTTCTACTCCTCCGGGAAAGGCTGGCGTTGCCGTAGTACGCGTATCGGGGCCCGATGCACTTCAAGTCTGGCACAAAGTCGTCAAAAGACGTCAACTTCGCGAACCAAACCCTTGGCGAATGGAACGGTGCCAAATTGTGCATCCAAACACCGGGGACGCGCTAGATGATGGTTTAGCGGTTTTCTTTCGAGGTAACACGTCCATTTTTTCATCACATTAAAGCGAACGAACATATGCCAGCACCGAAGTCGTTTACGACCGAAGACGTCCTAGAGCTCCATATCCACTCTGGACGCGCCATAATCGCGTCTGTGCTCGCTGCCCTGTCCCAACTGCCATACTGTAGACCGGCTGAGCCCGGTGAATTCACGCGACGCGCATTTCTCGGTGGGCGTCTAGACCTTACTCAGGTCGAAGGCCTCAAGGATCTCGTCGATGCAGAGACAGAGGGACAGCGGCGGATGGCGCTCGCAGCCGCCGGGGTAGGTGAGCTTGGTTCGCATCGCCCCCAGATTCCGCTAATGTCTGAGAAGGGCGCGACGCGTGCGCGATTTGACCAGCTACGCGCCGATATCATTCGCTGTTTAGCCAAAATAGAGGCGTTAATTGACTTTAGCGAGGGCGAAGACATCGAGGAGGGTGTTTATGAGGATGGTATAACTATTGTTGAACACATTTCGTCTTCTAATTGGCTTCTACCCAGCACGCGAAGACGCGTTCCACATCTTAACCACTATCCAATCGTACCTTGGCGACAATCGACGCGGCCAGATTATGCGCTCTGGCGTCCGCTTGACAATATTTGGACCACCAAACGCAGGCAAGAGCAGTCTGCTCAACTTTCTTGGTTTGTGGTCAGCACAAACTGTCTACATGCTACTGATACAGAAAAACAGCACAACGGGACGCCGCAATTGTCACTCCCGTGCCTGGCACAACGCGCGATATCCTTGAGCTTTCACTCGACATTGGTGGTATGCCAGTGATCATCTCGGATACGGCCGGCCTTCGCACCACGGACGATGTTGTTGAGCAGATTGGTGTGCAGCGCGCGCGGAGGGCGTATGTCTTTTTCGTTGTTACTTTGCATTTTTATAACCCCCCATTTCAGGATCGAGGCAGCGGACATCGCCCTCTGTGTGGTATCTTGCCAGGATCTCGACCTAAACGGAGGCGACGTCTCCCTCCCAAGTTCTGTCAAAACACTCGTGGATGATAACACCTTTGTGCTATTGAACAAAATTGATCTGTTCAATGGAGACGCCTCGCAGCTACGAACAGGTAAACACCGTTGGACAACGAGTCTCAAAACCGGCGCGGGGACCAAAGAGTTTCTCGCGGGATTCGCCGACGCGCTGAAAACCAAGTAAATCAACGCGTTTCCCTTGTTCTTGACGCCAACAGAGCAACAGATATTCTTTGGACGACTCCGCAACCTCACCACACGCGCCGGTCATTACCCACGCGCGCCATCGTGTCCATCTTGAATCGGCTGCGGGCTTCATCGAAGCGTTCCTCCAAACAAGTGCGCATTCCGTTTGTATCCTGTCCAGAGATGAGTAAACTGATTGTGCGCCCTTGGCAGCCGCGGACGACGTTGTTATTGGCGCAGAGGAGTTACGGTATGCTGCACGCGCGGTAGGCAAGGTCTCGGGACGTATCGACGTTGAGGATATCCTCGATTCGTTGTTTAGAGATTTTTGTATCGGCAAGTAGGCAAAGTCTATCTACGTGCGCGCTTGGCGTCCTGGAGGCATCGAAGAGTAAGCCGATGACTTCGAGACAGAGAACCATTTACATAGTCGTCTTCTTGCTCGCGATCGCGTTTGCGCGAATCTCGGCTGGCGCGAGGAGGTGAATCGACGTCCATGGCGTTGTCTTCTTCGTTCGCTTTCCAGAGGTTGATCTTGGAATCTTCACCGCCGGAGAGGATGACCGAGTTCTAGAATCGTTCGAGACCATGGAGCAGGTCGAGGAATAAAAGACAGACTTGTTCGTCATAAAGCAAAGACCGGACTACACCCGAGTGACCGTTAGCCCATGTTTTGCACAGAGTCCAAGGTGCTGCGGGTGTTGAGAGGTCGGCGTTGGACAGCAGAGAGAAGTCGCCTCTGAGCGGCCAGGTCAAATTACAACTATGCGAAAGATGATAGACGTACTGGTTCGAGCCGACGAATACTTTGAGCTCCGGAGACGTCGCGCTTGAATGGCACGAGATGAGATAGTCCGTGTTCCATTCGTGTTGCGCGTGGTTGTGTAGGGACGGATCCCGGATATCCTGACTTTGCCGCAGGTCGAGCTAGGCACTTCATGAGGACGCGTCGTGAAACGAACAAAAGGCACATACCTCGTCTGACCACGTACTGAACGTTTCCATGTCGCTATGTCCCCATATCTTGGCACCAGAAGAGGGAGAGGAGTATATCCAGCCCGCGTTCGAGACACTGCAGTTCCACGATCCGACGTGAACGACAGCCTCGTCCTCGTCGTCCTCATCTGCGGTGGATGTGCAAATGAGCCCGTCGGTAGATGCGGAGAGCAGGAGGTTCGGGGCAGCTGGAGAGAAGCGCAGAACCGTCACGTCGTCGGAGTGAGTGGAAGAGTGGGTACGCAAGGGGGCAGCAGGCTGCCTCGGGTCCCTAGCATAGATTGTGAGCACATTTTGGCGCGTAAAACACGATCATACCAGTAGATAATATGGGCGTCCTCACCCTGCAACTGTGTTCCTGCAGCGACCGTCAACCCATCCGTAGAGACGGCGCAACACAGCAGGCCACGCGTTTGGCCCATGTTCGTCACTCTTGAGCTATTAGTGGGCTGAAAAAAAAAGCAAATACGGCCCACTTTTTATGCTGTACGAGTTTGTGCGTTCGTCCCAAACTTGGATGCTCCCATCGAGACCGGACGAGATTAGACACGGTCGGCCGACGTTTGCGATGGATTCGATGGTGGTGAGCGACGTCGTGCCGGAGGTATGGCCAGGAAGGACGTGCGTCGAACGCAGAGTGCGCTCATCGAAGATGTATATTTTGTTGGAGGGTGCAGATGCCGAGGCGGTGTATGCGCCAGGTAAACGCGCAATGGATAGGACATATTCTTGGTCGGATGCTAGAGCTGTAGAGGCGAAAGGGGACGATGTGGAGGAGTAGTTGGATGCTGCGTGTAATATGCTCATCCTGGGCGAAGAACAAGTTGTAGAACCTGATGATGCGCCCACAAAAAATGGTGTTGCATTCGGTCTCTGAGCCTTCTGTAGCGAGGTACCAACAGTATGCACCAAGCTGCGTAGCCATGGACATAATTTTTGAGTTGTCGCGTCGAGACGATCAATAGACCCTTGTCTCTTACCACCACAAACCCGCCCGCGGTCATACGCCCCGTCCTCCGCCCGCCCACCGACGCACTCCACTACGTTCATTACACCCACACTCTTTTCGACGGGCCTCAGGCACCACTTTATTCTTCATGCCTTCCCCCCGTTCTTGTAAGGATCTTCACCCAACTCAGACTAGGCTCCTCATTCTCCATAGCGCCCCGGTTGCATAGGTTTCCTCACCGCATAGACTATAAGCTTGTCCCAGCTCCGCTTGGTGCGCCGTGTCCGTTAACGTCCGACCGTTCTATTGCTAATGCCGCCCAGATCTTAGCCTCCCATTCAAAGTATGCTGCAAGTGTTCCACCACTGCGTCTCGGCTGACCGCGGTTGCAGGTGGAGAAGGACTCGATACCCGCCATCATCGTCACCCCTAGCTCCCCGTCCTCTGCCCGCGACTTCTCCATCGCTTTCTTCGCTCCGCCGGCGAAGCCATCCCTGCGGGAGCGCATCCGCTCATATGCGCCTCCTTTGCAATACAGGGCCCGCACGATCCTTCTCATGTTCCTCATCTTCTTCGTCCTCATCTGCCATCTCGTCACTCATCGTCTCGCGGCCAAACGCCCCCACCTCGACTTTTCGGTCCAGACAGGCGAGGTCGCGTACGTTGAACACTCGTTCGGCTCGTGGTTCATCCGGTCACTCTGGGGAGAAGATACCGACGCTGCTGTTGCACGCGACTTTATCGTGGACGACGCGTTGGTGGTCTAGAGAGGCGTCGTATCCGTGGACGGGTCCGACAAAATTACGCACACGCTTTCGTAGAGCTTTCGGCCTTGCGCCAACGGGAGTGAGTCCCTAAACATCGTTATTTTGTACCACTCGTGCTATCCATTGGTTGTTCATAAGGAGTTTGTCCCCTTTGACATATTCACCTGCTTTCCAGAAGAAAAGGCCGTGCGCGACTGACAGAGCATGTCTCTGGCTGGGCCGACCTTGACCCGTGTAGCAGTGCGCCCCATGTCAATTTATCACTCACCACCAAAGGGACTGGCCACTCCAGGGGCAAGTTAAGCCCGAGTTCTCGGCGACCGTATGACGACTGTTTTTTCTGGTTTCACTTTGACTGCATTTCATTTTTCACGTTTAGGTTCCGATCCCCTGAAGGCACCCTATAAATTCGCCGCTTGTCTCTGAGTCTGAACGCTCTTCATTTACGACCCGCCATGGCGGTAATCCCTCTCATCCGCCTCGTAACCCTTGGTGCGTCCACTCGCCCGTCCCGAGGCTCGAGCATGTTCACTCAAGTTATATGCAGCCGTTGTGTTAGTCTTCTCAGTCATTGTACTCGGCCTAGCATCAGGGTTAACATCGACGACGGTCAAGTATTTGAACGGCTACTTTGAGGTCGGTTCTACCGTCTGTAGAGGGTCGTGCTCGCTCATGGCGTCCAGTTCGCCGCTCTGGCCATCGCTACTGCCGGAATAACAATGATTACGGTCCCCATAATGTGCGTGCCATTATCGATTCGCTACATCCCTAATGCCTCTTAGGATTGCGTTCGAATTCCTCCGGCCGGGAGCTGCATTCACATCCAAAATTGCCATTGAAATTTCATGGCTGGGTGCGTTCCGTCCATCTTCCCAGAATCATGCTTACTGTCATCGAAGCGATCCTCTGGGTTCTCTGGCTCGCGACTGCGGCAGACGCATCGCATGCCGCCTCGCTCACGTTCCTGTCGAGCGATTGTGGAAACTACCTTAGCGACACGATTGAGGAGGCGTGCCGAGAAACTGCTGGTGTCCAAGCCTTTTCCTTCTTAAACTGGATAATCCGTATGTGCTTTACGACCTTGGTTGCTGCTGTTTAACGCGAGGTCGCAGTCATGGCGTACACGGGACTCATTCTGGTCCTTACCCTGATTGCGCAGAGCAGAAAACATCAAGGCGTCTGGCTTGGGTCCGTAGCCGAGGCGCCATTCTTTACCCCAAACAACAACGAATCTTCGATACCCCCAGTCACCACACAGACCACCGGCACCGCTCCGGGCTCGTATTCGATGAACCCAGTCCAACAAGGAGGAACCTATAACGTCGAGGCGTACCAACCGCAGGAAACGTACCAGCAGCAGCCCTACCAGCCACAGCAGATTGTGCCGCATAGTACTGGGGCGTCTGAAGGAGGAACTGGACCGGCGTCGCTCGCAACGGGAACCGTACACCACCAAGGGCCGTAAAGTAGCAAGTAGGCAGTTATGTCATCAAACGTTCTTCTTTCGCTTAGCTCTTGCCACGACTATGGACGCCGTCTTCGCTAGCGTAGCTGGCCTAGTAGGTGCATCCGCCGACCAGGTCAAGGTCTGCAACGACGCGTCCGAACCACCAGCACCTGCCTCATGCCCTCATGTAGCTCATATTCTGTCTACTCGTTGCATACCCTCTCGGGTCGGTCTTCATTCGGATTCCCTCCAGCAGACCGGACTTGAAGCACGCGTTCAACATTGCTGTCACTGCAACGTTCTTCTTCCCCGTACTTCAGCTGGGTCAAGAGTTCTTCCAGTTGCTCGGAAGCATCCTTGCGACCTTCTTCATCTCCAAGTATGTGCGCGGCCGGAGGATGCCATGGATTGTGTTTGTGTGCGTCTAGCACTTGCTTAGGCGCGCAAGAGGCTCATTGGGGTTGGGTAGCATTGTTATGGGGCACCTTACGGTCAAGTGCATTGTTTTGTCAACTGCTACAACCTATGCTAACGACTTCACGTCCAGCCATGCCATTCGCATGATTATGCAGTACAGCTACGAGAAGCTAGAGATTACGGCGCCGCAAATGGTCCTTGCGATGAAGCTGACGACGTTTGCGTGGAACGTGCACGATGGGCAGCGACCCGCGACTGTACGTGCTGCGTTTGGTTAGCGCTCGTCATTACAGAACTTGGTCTAGGATCTGGACAAATGGCAGATGCAAAAACGCGTCGTGCAACATCCGTCTCTGCTCGAGTTTCTTGGATACTCGTATGTGCCTATCACCGTCATTGCGCTATTTAATCATTCCGTAGGCTATACTTTCCGGGCATGCTCGTCGGCCCCTACCTTGACTTTGCGGGCTACATGGAACTGGTGAACGAGACTGTGTTCAAGAAGCTCACGGTCAAGGGCAAGGGTGGGCGGAACATTCCCGACGGCCGTAAACGCGTCGCCTATCGCAAGATGGCTCTCGGGCTCGCGTATTTGGGCGTTTTTGTGGTTGTGGGCGGGCATTGGAACTTCGCGCTCACGTTAACGCCGTGGTTTGTGAAGCAGTCCATGATGATGCGGTAAGTTGTGCGTTTGGGAGTTAGGGCCTTGTTCGACGCGTTTGCAGCATCGTTATCTTGCAGTTCTGTGGGATGATGGAACGGACTAAGTACTACGCGATTTGGACCCTTACAGAGGTGCGTCGACGCGTTGTCCAACCGTAATCGTTCAGACGCGTGGTTCAGGGCGCCAGTATACTAACGGGACTCGGATTTACGGGCATAAGTCCCTCTGGAGACACGCTCTGGGAAGGCGCCGCCAATGTTCTCCCTTTCGAGATTGAGCTTCCTTCCAACTTCAAAGTAGGAGGGTCTCGATTGGTCTATTCCGGAATTAATGTCCGCCCAGGTCCTTTTAGACTCTTGGAATATGAAGACCAACATTTGGCTACGTGAATGCGTGTACAAACGCGTCGCACCGAAAGGCAAGAAGCCCGGTTTTACGGCGAGCATGCTTACCTTTGCTACGAGTGCTTTCTGGGTACGTTTTTCCCCCGTTTGCCAGCAAACTGAGCATCAATGTGGAACAGCATGGGATCGCGGGCGGCTACTACCTAACTTTCCTCACCGGCGGCTTCGTCTCAAGCATCGCACGTCTTGCGCGCGCCAACTTCCGGCCGCTCGTCCTCCCGGCCCCGGGGGCGCGGTCCTCGATCTGGAAACGCCTATACGATGTCCTCGGCGGGCTTGTTACCCTACTTCTACTCAACTACACGGTTATACCGTTCATGGTTCTTGCGATCGATAGCTCGTTACTTGCGTGGGCGCGAGTCGCGTTCTACGGGCATTTCATCATCTTGGGGACGATGCTCTTCTTCTATACGGGCGGCGCCAAGTTCTGCAGAGGATTACAGGCAAAGTACGCGCTGCGGGCGCGTGCGAAGGAGGGTTCGTCGACGCCAGTGGACGAGAAGACGTTCACCTGTGCCTCCGGCGTTAGATAGTCTGGTTCCTCCGCCGCAGTAGAGGCAACAAAAAGTAGGCTAGCGCAAGCATCTAATACGATCACATTCTTGGATAACGCGCTGTCGGTAAATTGTGTTCTTCTGAGCACGAGGCCGCGATGTTAAATGCGCGGTCGGGCCTGCTGGCCTTGCTCTTGTGATGGGCTCGATCTCCCCGCTCTCCCCAACGTTTAACCTGCTCGACGACTCCCCCGAGGGTTCCCCACTCGAGTACTTCAACCCAACGTCGACACTCTCCTCCATACATGATCATGAACTCGATTTCCACCCCGAGGACGAACCGAGCGACGAGTGGAAGACACAACGGAAACAGATGATTGAAGAGGACATGCAGCCGATAATCCACGAAGCCAAAAATCGGCTCGAGGATGTGCTTCAGGGCTTGCAGGGTCAGGAGGGACTCGAGGGGATGCGCGCGCAATACATGGAGACGTTCCGTGTCTGTTCGCAGGCGTTGCGCGCGCTTGCCAAGGAGGAGTTGGAATGTGCGGTCAAGAGGGAGAGGCTGCTGTTGGCGATACGAAGAAATCTGCCGGTACCGATGCTTGCAATGCACGACGAGCTCGATGATGACGAAGGGTTTGGAGAAGGGGACGGGGAGCTCATAGATCATTTGGATATCGAGCGCGAACAGGCGGCGGCACTGAGCCAGACGCCAGCGCTCGAGGAGAAGTTTCAGAGTCTCATTGACTTGGAACCCGAGGAGGAGGAGGAGGAAGAAGAGGAAGATTTCAAGAAACCCATGCAAGACGCGTCCGCCATGACCGTCGTAACACTGACGCGTCTCGAACCTGTTCCCGACACGCGACCCGATGGCGAAAAAGTGTGGAAAAGCGCGAGCAGCGCCGCGAAGGAGTACCAAGAACGCATTAAACAGCAGCGCGCCGCATTGAAAGCCGCGGCGGCTCCACAGATCCCTCCACCAGAACCGCCCAAGAGATGGGTGTCGGCTAGCGACGCGGCACAGCGCTATCGGAGGATAACTGGTTGAATCACGCGGGGAATCGGAAGGACATGCAGAGCGGAAGGTGTGCATACAGAGCGTAAGTAGGCATATAACTCCACTGGATTTTCGCGTCGACGCTTTACACCTTGAAACCCTTTGACTTTCTGCGGCCACGAGCAGACTCGAACTGGATGAAGAGATGAGTGAACGAGCATTGGTTGTAAAGCCGTGGCGCACCTTGCGGCCTTTGGAAATTGTGTAGGGCTTCTTGTTCTTGTGAGGACCCATGCCAAAGTGCTTGTTAGCCTCCCGGGCCGTCTTTTTACCGCGCAGCAGGACGGTGTTGGCGCCGGTAGGGGCACGGAGAGCCAGCTGATCGAGGGTAATCGCCTCACCGCCAGCGTTGAGGATGCGCTCCTTCGCTGTGCGGGTGAAGCGGAGGGCAGCGATGGTGAATTTGGGGACCTCAACGAGACGGATGTCGTCCGTCACGGTGCCGACGGTGACGATGATTTTGGAAGAGAGGTCGCCGGCATTCGCGGTCTCCTTCACGATGCGAGAAAGCGACAAAGGTGCGCGGTTCGTCTTGGAAAGGAAAAGGCGGTGGAGGATGACTTTGTTGAAGCCAGAGTCTGTGCGGCGGGCGAGGAAGCGGTAGAGCTGAGATGGATGAGCTCGGTGCAAATTTTGGAGGAGATGGACACAGACTTTTACGAGGAGCAAAAGGTACGGGTCCTCGGATTTGGGAGCCGTCCGGTTACCCTTCTTGACGTGGTGGCTCTTGAGGTCGATTCCCTGTACAGAACCGTCAGAAACGACGACGAGCACGGCGTCGAGCGCACCATCGTAGTTGGTCTTGAAGCTGGGTAGCGCAAGTAACACCTTGTCACACCTATCACGAGTTCCAGCCAACTCCCACCATGGCCAGCTACGACAACCCCCCGCCCCAGGACCCGTACACCGACGCTACCTACCGTGCTCCAGCCCCTACGCTCGACGATGTCCCCCGCGGTCGTTCCCGTTCCCGCAGTCCCCCGCGTGGAAGCGCCCGCGACGACTTCCGTCGCTCTCGCAGCCCCTACCGTCGTCGTTCCCCGCCTCCGCCGCCCCGTCGCTCGGGCGCTCCAATTGTATGCCTATCCTTCTGCTGAGTGCTTGACAACTCACTCTCAAACAGCCGACGGCCCCAACCCCCTCCAACGTCCTCGGCATATTCGGCCTCAGCATTCGTACGCAGGAACGCGACCTCGACGACGAATTCAGCCGCTTTGGTCGTGTGGAAAAGGTCACCATCGTCTACGACCAGAGAGTACGTTGCCTTATGTGGCTGACTCCACAATCTCAATTTTCAACATAGTCCGACCGTTCCCGGGGCTTTGGCTTCATCAAAATGTCCACCGTCGAAGAGGCCACTCGCTGCATCCAAGAGCTGAACGGAGTTGTAAGCTGATCTCTGTCCCTTTTCCTTGTAGCTGAATAGACAAGGAACTCAACGGTCGTCGCATTCGTGTCGATTATTCTGTTACCGACCGTCCGCATGCGCCTACTCCTGGGGTACGTTTGAAACTTTCCGGCCAATTTTTTTTTGCTGACCGTCGGCAGGAATACATGGGTCATCGCCGTGCAATTCGTGACCAGGATCACTACAGAGGCCGCGATAGCTACCGTGACTCGAGAGACTACAGAGACTACCGCGACCGCGACCGCGACTCGTACCGCGACAGAGACTACCGTCGTGACAACAAGGTTCGTACACTCTGGCGTCCCAGTACGGCGACTTACCCTGCGTAGGACCCTTACGGACGCGAGCCAAACTGGCGCGATAGAAGGACACCTCCCCGGGAGTCGCGTGGACGGTATTCTCCCGAGAGACGTCGTCGCTCTTATAGCCGCAGCCCTCCCCGAGGCGCGATCAATAGCAGCCCTCGTCGCGACTACGACGCGCCGCCGCCCTCGGCCGCGCCACCTGCTGAAGCTCGCTGGTAAATCAGCTGTTACCCACAAAAGGACGGGAAGAACGAAGAGCAAGGACAAGAGGCATCCGGAATCATGGCGCCCACTTCTTTCCTGAATCAATATAGCAAATGTCCCAAGTTTCAAGTCGTCGTCGCAATGTTTTCCTAGTACACCTCGCTTTCAATGTTTGCAAGTACAAGAAACCTCTTCTCACCAAGGCGTCATGAACGTTCGAACTGCAAAAGGCTCAACAGCTGAACAGCAACAGCAATTTGTCCTTCGGGCGTCTATCGCGAAGCTGATGATTGTGGAATATGAGTAGGAACACCGTGTCGCCATAGCGTAGCAATAATATATCTTGCCCTTCCTGGGTCTGTGCGTGAGGTGAGAGATGGAAGTTGGCATCACGCTGAAGGTTTCTTCAAGCCGCCACCATGCCGCGAATCCGCAAAAGTGCGCAGACAGCCATAACGCCGCCCATGTTCTAACCTGTCTTAGAAACGAGCAACCGCACCAAGATCAACGACCGACGGAAAATCCAGAACAAGGTCCGCGAGAGCCATAAGAAAAAAGCAAAGGCCGCGAAAAAGAACCCGCAATGGAAGTCAAGTGCGTCTTTTCGCGTCCTTGAACGCGAGCAGGCAATCTGAAGGCGCTATTCCGCAGAGCACAAGAAGGACCCGGGCATTCCGAGCACTTTCCCGTACAAGGAGCAGATTTTAGCGGAGATCGCTGAACAACGGCGGGAGGTGCGTTGTTCTCTCTACTCCGCTCTCGGTAATTCCTTGACATTAGTCTGTGTTCAGGCCGCGGAGGAGAAACAACGGCGGAAAGATGAAAAGGCGCGATTAAGGAAGAAGCAGAATGGGGAGGAGGTTAGCGAGGATGAGGCAGCTGGTGCTGAGGATGGTGGATCGGGGGACGACGGAGTCCTCGACGACGTCAAAGCGCGCGGGCTGAACCAGGGTTTCGAGGGAATCTCAAGTCTCAGCGCAAAGCAGCTCGACGAAACCAAGCTCAAGCCCCGCCAACGTCCTGCTCCCATGGAACTCGACGAACCCGACGCGGACGAGGTTCCCGTACTCGTCAATCCCGAGTTACCCACTCTACAGTCCGCTCTGGAGGCGGCGGACGTGGTGGTAGAGGTTTTGGATGCGCGCGACCCGCTCGCGTTCCGGAGCGAACATATCGAGGCGCTTGCCGCACAGAAACGCGTCGTATTCGTGCTCAACAAGATCGGTGCGTTTTCATTGCCGTCGGTCGCTGCTGTACGTGCTTATTCGTCGTTACAGATACTTGCCCTCGCGAGTCGGTGTCCTCGTGGTTAGGACACTTGCGCGCTATCCATCCTACGGTCCCTTTCCGTTCATCCTCGGCATGTTTACCTGAACGGCCCTCTTCTGCGTCCGACAAGGGCAAGGGTAAAGCCAAGGTATCATCTACAGACGCGCTGGGTGCCGATGCTGTTCTTGAGCTCCTTGGAACATATGCCTCGGAGAAGAAAGGTGACGCCCCGCTCTGCGTTGCCGTCGTCGGTGTCACCAATGTACGCTCTTTCTGCTGGACACTGAACAGTCATTGATACTCTACCAGGCCGGCAAGAGTTCATTCGTCAATTCCCTCCTCGGAAAACGTGCCCTCCCCATCTACGCGTTGGCGACATCTTCTCGGGGACCGACAACGACAACCTACGCGCAAGAAGTCGCCGTCGAGGTCAAGGGCACGTCGATTCGCATAATCGATACGCCTGGATTAACTTGGGAAACGACCGCCCGCGACACGGAGGCAGACGGCGACGGGGACGCATTAGACATCCGTGCCCGAGATATTCTCCTGCGGAGTAAAGGCCGGATCGACCGTCTCAAGGACCCAGTGTTTGCGGGTTCGATTTTCCATATTGATTGATCTAGCGCCCACTGACGTTCATTATCTGCAGTTGAGCATCTTGTTTCGCGAGCCAACGCCGAGGACTTGATGCTCTTTTATAACCTCCCTGCCTTCTCCGCCGGTGACACAGACGCGTTTCTTTCCTGTGTTGCCCGCGCCAATCAACTGGTGAAAAAAGTGCGTATCCGACGCAGTTACTTAGATCTGAGCTATGCCAACGCGACCTTTTGTAGCGAGGCCTACTCGATCTAACCGGCGCTGCGCGTATTGTGCTCCGAGACTGGAGCACTGGAAAATTGCCGTGGTACACCATTCCTGCCGCTGAAATGGCGCCGGGGACGCTTTCGCCTGCCGATGAAGTGACATTGGGCACGCTTCAGACGCGCAAGGAGTTGCGGAAAGTGCGTGGGCTGATCAAGCTCAAGATCGGAGTTGTCGAGACGCGGAAGGCGCTGGTGGAGGAGTCATGGGTTCCTGAGATCGCTAGCGAAAGCAGTGACGAGGAGGAGGAAGACGAAGAGGGTGCATCGGAAGACGGAGATGAGGATGGAGATGAGGAGGAAGATGATGATGATGAAGAGGTAGAGGAAATGGAGGCAGATCCCTCAGAGGACGATGAAGAGGCGACACCTCCGCCGATACTTTCCGGCAAACAAAAGCGGAAGCGCGCTGCGGAGAAAGCGGCTCCCCGGAAAAAGGTGTCGTTTGGGCCCGAGCCCAAGTCGTCGAAACAGGCGCGCTCTGCAGCTGGTGCCGCTGCGGGCAAGAAGCAACCCTCTTCACAAAAGGCGCCTTCCAAGATGAAGGCCGCAGCGCCGCCGAAGAAGGTTGCAAATGCTCCGGTGAAGACGAAGGCGTCGCAAAAGGCCGCAGAGGGTGCAGGGGACGGGCAGGCGTATAATTTTGGGCAGTTCTTTTAGATATGATTCGCTCCCAGTGTCCTGGTGCTTGTCTGGCAATCGTCATGGTCGGTGACGTCGCCTCTAGGAACAAGATATAACGGTGGTTTCCTTCTTGCGCCCAACACGCTCAATAGTCTAACGGTTCCCCTGGTTCTCGGGGCGCCGCGCAACCTTGTGTGGGCCTCCATGAATTGGCCCTTATTCTAATCGCCTACTTATACCCTACATCGACAACTCATGCCCGTCCCTCATTCATTATTTCCCCACAAATCCCTCTGGAAGTCTGCCCCGTACATGGTAGCCCTCTTTTGGCGCGTCGTTTCGATGAATACTGACGCGTTTTCAAGGTCAATGACTCTCTGTTTGCGACCTTTCCAGTTGAGCTCCGTGTCGAAATATTCCGCCAATATTGCGGCCAGTTCTGCCCAATCGACAAAACGAACCATGGGCCGCTTCTGCTCATGCGCGTATCTCGAGCATGGCGAACACTGACCATGCAGTCGCCACAACTCTGGTCATCGTTCGCACTCAACATCGACCAACCCGTTTGTCCTCAAAGCGGCAGACGTCTCATCTCCCTCCTCAAGCTCTGGATCGACCTATCGAAGAGCACATTGCTGTCATTCTCCCTCCGTTATCCCAAGCAGGACGCCTTCTGCGTGGGGCTCATCCAAACCATTCTCCCGGTTTCGGATCGCTGGCGCGAAGTAGCTCTGCAGACGCCACATGCTGCCCTCCTGTCCTTCCTGACCACAAACCCGGACCGCTTCCCCGCGCTGAGGTCGCTCGGCGTAGAATGTGCGGGGCTGCCTCCGCTCCAGTTGCGGAATTATGACCTCAACTGGGCCCAGCTCTCCAAACTCGATCTGTTCCTCATAACGTTCCCTGCTCTCGACGACTGCATCCATATCCTGCGACAAGGCGTCAATCTGACGTCGTGCCGTATGCATGTCGAGTGCGCATTGGACGAGCAGCACGATCTAGCGCCGATTGTTCTCCCAAAGCTGCGAGATCTGCAGCTTGTGCTCCATGGCATAAGCAGAGACCAACCCCAAATCAACGCGTCCGAGGCAAAATTCTACACGGTTCTCGACGCATTGGAGCTCCCGGGCCTCCGCTCCTTGGAGCTGGGGTGGAACATCGGCGGTGGGCCGTATCGGTGGCCGCATATGGAGCCATTCATCCGCTTCATTCGCCGCGTCGGCGCAAATTTGGAGCGTCTCCGTTTGGACTATCTTCCGTTCGACAAGCCGGAGCTTGTTTCTATCCTGAAGGCGGTACCGTCTTTGCGCCAATTGAGCTTGTCGCACTCTCGCTCGGACCACGCGAGTGACTACATTAACGACACGTTCTTCGACTCCCTGACGCGGTTCGTCCCGCTCCTCGAGAGCCTTTCGCTCAACTGCAACGGCGGCTCTTTCCGCAACTCTACTTTCCTGCGGTTCATGGAGTCGCGGTGGCGCTATCAGCCGCAGGGACGCGCGGGCGGCTGTCTCGAGCATGTAGAGATCATTTCGGCCAAACGACTCGCGGAGTACATTCCGGGGCGTTTCCGCGACATCATCGAGGGTAAGCTGGAAGTACGTGGTACGCTCCAGTCCAAGTCGGACATGATACTTGTTCTGCGGGCGTATCTCAAGGACTCATACAAATCATGTTTTCTTCGCAGTGATCTGCCTCTCAGGATACGTTCTTTGTTGGTGATGTAGTTATGAGTAGGTGTATGAGCATGTAGTCGCAGTAGGGCTTCTTTGTAAGTAGCGCGTAGAACGCAAGGACATTCATGTGAAGAACAATTGAGTTGAAAGCCTAATAATACAACACTTGAACTATCTGCTGGTTTACTGGTCCCACTGGTGCCTGCTGCCGCGGAAGAGGTGAACAAGTCCGACCGGGATCAGCGTCGCGTCTACGGGCTCCAGGTTCCCGAACTTGTGGAGAATCTGGGCGCCGTACAGGGACAAAACCCACTTATCATAAAAGTCCATCTCATGCATCCGAGGCGAGTGTAACGCGACCGGGATGTTCAGCGCTGCTGGCCGTGCCGTCTGCATGAGCCGCTCGTACCGCAACTTCCACCCGCGCAGCCCAGTTTCGCGATACAACGCATACTCTTCAAAGGACGGGAACGGCGCATTGTGGTCGAGCGGTTTGCTGGGGTTCCTCTTCTCGTTCCACATATCCTTGAGCTCGAAATACTCCTCGTGATCTTTCTGCATCTGCTCGGTAAACTCGTGCGTAGGGTCAGCGCCAAAGACGTCGCGAACGGCGATGAGCTCAACGAGAGGGTTGCGGAGCTCGAGACCGCCCGACGCAATGGGGAAATAGAAGTAGCCGTCCGGGAGGTCTTCAACGCCGAAACGCTCAGCAATAACGGAACGAAGGTACCCGACTGCGCCAGCGTCAGTCGCGGAAGGGAACAGCTCGCGCTGAATGCGGGCTAGCGTATCGATCATATCGTCCACATGCGACTGTCCGAGGCAGAGTGCCGTCCCAAACGACTTGGTCGGTCGCGGTTCAAAACCACGGCTGAAGAAGGCCATGTACTTGTTGAACGCGTTAATCCAGCCAAAGACCGACTTGGTCGCCGCCAACTGCCGTCGGAGCTCCGCGATATGCACGTCCACCTCCGTCTGGTCAATGATAAACCGTGCAAGAGTCGCGTCAAACTTGAGGAATCCCCAGCGGATGTCGCCGACCGGAAGCTCGGGCGCAAGGGTCTGGCCAACGCAAGCGGCTCCAGTTTTCGTCGCGTTGAGGGTCAAGCCCGCCAAAGAGGAGTATCGTTGCACCTCCTTCCACGCCTCCACGCACTTCGTCGAGTCCCAATCCCAAAACCAAAGATCGTCGTGAATGCGGTGCAAAAAGAGGCCATGCTGGTTGACTGCGTAGTCGAGCACAAAGAGGACCGCCTCGCCAAAGAACGAGCTGAGCGAGTACGAGATTGGCGTTCCGCACTGGCGGGCACGAGGGAGCTCGCCAGGTTTGTCGTCCTTGAAGGTGAGTGGTACCTGGAGGAACGTGCGGAAAAAGTCGAGCCAAACTTGGGGAACGCCGAAAAACTCGAGGCAGGCAATGATTGTGTCGTAAGGAAGGGACGGACCAAACCACTCAAAGTCGGTGGACACGACGGTGAAGGAACCATGAAGGGCCTGGTCGAGATAGCACTCGGTTGCGACAAAGTGGAGGAGTTCCTGCTTGATGTGCGATGCGGGCATTGTCTTCGGGTCCATGTTCCCATCTTCGTCATACGATGATATTGAGTCTACAGAAGTGGCGAGCTGACCGGCAAGGAAATGTTCCTTGCGGAGGGTTTGTCGATGGGCATGGATGGTCTCTGTCGAGCTGCGTTCGTTGAAGAAGGAACCACGGATGTCGTTTTGCGCTCGAGTAAGAGGCGGGGTCGACTGCTTCCAAGCCTTGGATCCATAGACATCGAGAATGTCTTGCTTCAGCTTGACGGACCACATGACACCAATGTAGTGCAGAAGAAGCGCGTCGAGAACGTCGGGGTCGGTGAAGGCGCGGTATTTGCCGTTTAAATGTCTCCGCATGTCCACCTGGACCCCTTGCGTCGGCCATCGCCAATCCTCCAGCGAGGCTAGTCGCATAGTCAGGACTGTGGCCACCTCCGCGAGGACGACAGAGTTTTGGCCAAACTCTCGGAGAGTTTGGCGCTTGTCCTCAGACATCTGGTCCGAAGCGAGCAACGACTTGACAAGCCACTGCATATCTTCCGCCGTAATCGTCCGCTGTCGCAAGTCCTCTCCAAACTCGACCATTCCCTCACGCATGTTCTCCAGAATCTCCGGCGCGGGACCGTTTGCAAAGAGTTCCGCGAGGTACTGCTTGTATGCGCCGACGTCTATAGTCTTGGGCTGGAAGATAAGAGACTTGAGGCGGTCTTGCTGCTCGTGCATCTCCTTACGGCCGACCTCGACGAACTCGTCTGGCGTAACAGGCGTCGACGCCGCCGCGTCAACGTCGAGCGATGTGGCTTTGGAGGTAACCGAGTCGCCACTGCTGAGCCACTCATTGCAAAGGGAACCGAAGAGCTTCGCAAAGTCGAAACGCGTGAGCGTGTGGCGAATATGGGTCTCGAGAATGTCTGCCCACGCGCGGATGACTTCGGGGCTGAATCCGGGGTCTTTGCGAGCTTGAAGGAGCCAGAGGTCGAGAGTAGCAAGGTCTAACTTGCCGCCAAGGACGGTGTTGTAGTCGATAGCCCCCGACCCGCGCCACGAGCGAACAGCTTTGAGAAGGAGCTCGACTCGGGCGGGGAGATCGTCTTTGAGAGCAGCTGCTTCATCGAGGACAGCCGAGTGCGCCGCAAATGCAGCACGCTGCTTCTCGAGCTCCTGAAGCTTTATGGAGGTGATGAACTGAAGTGTTTTGCCAAAGGAGGCCGAGACTTGGCCACTGCGAGGATGTGAGTCTTTGTTGTACGGCGACCAGCGGGTTGCCGACCTTGCGCTGGTGTGGCCACCCGTTGCGCGACCACGACCACGACCACCACGGCCACGAGAGCCGCGCGAGGAGGACATTCCACGTATGAGACCAAAGTTGCTCATGGTGTTGGTTTGAGGAGAGATGAAAGAGCCCTGATTACCCTGATATGAATATATATATATGCATGTTAGGGAGAGCTCGGTAGCGAAATTAACTGACTTTTGTGATGAGTTGGGCAATATGCGTGCGGATGACTGCCAGGTGGAGGTTCCTATTGGAAAGAGTAAAATGCGACGCGGTAAAATGCGACGCCCGTGCATGGGAATACGACGCCTGAACGTAGGAATGCGACACCCTGGAGCTCACCTCGAAACGAAATACGGGTACATTCGAATTCGAGCATTAACATGATGGTCGAATGCAGACTATTGAATCACCTCACCTCACGCTGTACCGGTATCCGAGTCTCGTTGAGGCGCATCGTGACGGTGCTGAAAGGACGCTAGGTACTGGGACACCTGTTGCATTAGGCATGGAGGGAGGAACTGCGGACGCTATAATTCAGTGTCTACTTAACGAAATGATAGACGACGCGTCGTGTAGGATCAAAGTCACACTACCGCATCTTGTGCCATCTTCGTTTTCTTCGATGCCCAAAGAACTTCGCAAACGCGGCAAAAAGAAGAAAGGAGGCCACAACTCGGAAGATGCACACTGCGACACTCCGCCTCCACGCCAGGCACCAGACCAAACACCGTCGTGGATAATCAAGCCGGAACCAGAGCCCGTCAACCCCGATGCACCATTCGGAGAGGTAGACCTCGATGTAAAGGCATACTTCCGCACAGTCGACCTCCAAATCCGCGATTGGCAAGAGCCCGCAGACGCTGAGAACGACGTCGATCCAAATGAAGGTTCGTATTTCGAGTATTGCGTCGCTCCAGTACTCAATTCCACAGAACGGAGACTGTTTTTCGTTGCGGCGCTCAACGAGATGCACGGAAAGGAAAAGCAGCTTGCAACCGATCCCGAGTGTTCCATAATACTCGAGCGAATGACATACTCTATGGACGACTTTGTTCGACGCGTTTTTGTGGACAGTCTTGCTGGATCGTGCGTATTTGCACATTTCTTTCCAAGTGTTACCTGAATACGTCTTAGATTTGAAGTTTTGGCAAAGAACCGCTTCGCGTCGCATGTCTACCAAACACTGTTCACAATCGCGGGGCAGACCATCGCAAGAGAGCAACGCGGCGTTTTCCCGACGCTGCCAGATGGGAAGAGCAACGGAGAGCTGTGTACACTAACTCAGCTTGTTCTGGATCTTTGCGAGGTGCGATATCGTCGCCTGCTTCGGCATAGGCTCACGACGAACAGGAAATTCTTCCAACTTTTCCTTCGTTGCTCATTCACCCATTCGCATCCCATGTCATGCGCTCTCTGCTCCTTCTCCTATCGCCCTCCGTTGCTGCGAAGCAGGACTCCGGAAAGACAGCCATGCGATCCAAGAAGAGCGCGAAATGGAAGGCGCGACAGGGCCCATTGAAATCTGTCTTCGAGAGTTCGGCCAACGAAAGTTCTGCATTCAACCCACCCGTCTCATTTGGAGAGACTGCGCGTAAACTCGTGCACGCTGTACGAGATGAGTTAGACGAGAACGAAACTCGAGCTCTTGCGGCGAACCAAGTCGCAAGCCCAACACTCCAGGCGCGCGAACATGCCTATCCATAAGAACGCGGCTCACAATTTCGCTTAGATTATGCTTGCAGTTGAGGCTGAGCAGCAAATGTCCGATGAACACGATTCGCTTATGGACCGTGTCCTTGTTGGACTTGTTTCTGCCTCGCGTCTGTTTCTTGTCTAGTCCTCGTTATGCTGCTCATTCTGTCTAGGCGAAAACCCCGATGACGACTTCCCTGACTCGGATTTCGTAGGTACGCTTCTACGCGATCCTACCTCGTCACATTTGCTCGAGACGATTGTATCCGAGTGCCCGCCTGCCGCATTCTCCAACCTCTGGAAGATCTACTTCCAAAACTCTCTACCGAGGCTTGCGTCGCATCCAGTTGCAAACTTTGTCGTTGCCAAAGCGCTGGAACGGGTGGACGTTGCGCAGCTGGCGAGCGCTTGTGAGAGCCTCAAGGATGTTTGGGCGAAAATGCTGCGTAGGTTAAATGGCTCGGGGACCCGATGTTCTGCTCACGGTACATAGAAAACTCGCGTACGGGAGTTTTGCGAGCTGCCATTGATCGCGCTGCGGCGCTCAAGGCTTGCGGCGACGAGGTTACCCAGGTACGTGGATCTGCCTTCTGGCTGGGCCTCTTTTGATGATGTGCCGCAGGCTCTATGGGATGCCATACAAGCAACGACGCCCGAGGAGAGGAACTTACTAGTTCCGGCAATGTTGCGCCTGCAAACAGTTCAAGTATTGAATCTCTTCTTCGTAACAATCGTGGTCTAACGATCCTCAAGGATTTCAAGACGTCACAAACAACCGAAAATGACCACAAACGAAAGCGCGACTCCGAGACTCATGAGCCGACTGTTCAAGGCGCAGTTTTGCTGCAATCGCTTTTGAGGCTCCCAGAGCCATTCAATATGTTGGTCATTGAGAGGTTCGTGGTCGTATTGTGGCCGAAGAGACTTGCTCAAGTCGACTTCAAGCCTAAACTCCCTTCCAATGGAGGAAACTCTTGCACTGACGAAAAACCCAATCTCCTCTCGCGTCCTCGATGTTCTCCTCGAGTCTCCAACCGTGCCGGCAAAAGCAAAACGGCAATTTGTCCAATCCTTCATCGGGCACTACCACTTGCTCGTGGATGACCGTATCGGAAGCCGCGTCGGAGACCGATGTTGGGCGTTCGCGGACACATATCTCAAGGAGAAAATTGCGCGGTCGCTGTTTTCTCAAGAGTCGTTTCTTGCAGGGTCATACTATGGCAAGTTCTTTGCGAAGAACTTGAATTTGTATCTGTTGCAAAGGCGGCCGGAGGAGTGGAAGACGATGCAGGCAAGCAAGAATAAACCGACCGCCGAGCCGGTTCCACTGCCTCCGCCGATACCAAAGGACGAAGAGCATGATGCGCTACCGCCACGACCTGCGAAGAAGCGAAAGCAAAATCGGGACGCGGCGAAAGACGAGATTGACGAGTTATTTGCCGGTAAACTCGGAAAGAAAGTCAAGAAGGGCGCGTTAAGTGGGGTTGCACTCGAGGGAGGCAAGCGGGGGGATTTTGGGTTAACAGAGGTCATGGGCGCTATTAGAGCAGCTCCCGGGGAGGGGAAAGGGCCGGAGATAGTTGGATTGTACATCATACGTGACACCTTTCTTGTCGTCCGGAACCATGTCCTGGAGAAACAGCAGTTTCATGAAGCATTGGTATGCCGTCGAGGCTATCCCAATGTGCGTCAGCGCCGTCCCGGACATCCCACTCAAGCTGACCAGCACGTAGTTACATCTCTGTGCTCGGCGCTTGCGCTGGTGCATCGTGGTACCTCTACCGCCTCGCCACCGGTCCCACTGGTCTGCAACTGGCGTTTTCCACTCTGAGTCTCCTTCTCACTCTTCTGTGCAGTTGTCTGGACGAAGAGCAACCCCCACCCGTACCTCACCATCGAGCAAGACCAAGGAACTGTGCGTCCGTTCCTTTACCCACAAGTAACCGCCTCAAGTCGTGACCTAGAAACTGCTGGAGATGAACCACAAATTTGACCGGAGGTGCGAGAACTACCTCTAGAGCTCATCTGTTAACTCATCCGACTTGTAGCTGGAAGCGCGATAAACTCTAGTCGTGTTTTCGTTGTACAAGAATGTTCATCCCGTCCTCCGCTTGTGTGATACCACCCCAACTTGATCCGATAGAGTATCTCTGAGTATCTCTTCCTCTCCCTCGATGGCAGATCTCCCCGACGAAACACCAATCCCAGGTCCTCCAGTGGTACGTCCTCCACTTCTCTCTCTACCAACCCGCCAATTGATCTCCCCCAGCCACGCTTAGACGGTCCTTTGGCGCTGCCGAGAATCGTCTTTGGAGGCGGCGCTCTGTCGCAGCAGTACCAGACCGATGATCTCCTCGCCGGCGATGCTCCGCTTCGCGCTGTCCAACTGGCCCTTCGGTGCGTGGTAACCGTCCCCCGGTCTCGACCCTCCCTCATCTCTCTTAGATATGGCATCAACGCTTTCGACACATCGGTCTACTACGGCCCGTCGGAAGCTCTCTTGGGCAAGGCGCTCCATGCGTTGAAGGACGAATTTCCCCGTTCATCGTATCAGCTCGTGCGTCCGGCGTAACTCTTTGGCGTTGCGGCTAAACAGCTTGAAGATGACCAAGTGTGGCCGCTATGGGATGAGGACTTTTGACTATTCTCCCTCCACCGTTCGCACGAGTGTGTTGAAGAGTCTCGAGCACCTCCAGACGGACTATTTGGATGTCGTGCATTTGCACGATGTAGAGTTTGTTTGTGAAGAGGTGACGCCGAGGAAGACCGGGAACCATACATCGGCGCTTGGAGACGAGAAGGAAGCGTATGGCTTGGCCGAGGGCGACGAGGCGAAAATCCGCGGCCCGGGGGACCAGAAGATACTCGACGCGTATGCGGAACTTCGCAAAATGCAAGAAGAAGGTTTGATAAAGCACATCGGGATTACGGGTGAGTTTCAGCTTTCATCTCATCGCGCGGCAATCTCATTTGCAGGGTTTCCTCTTTACACTCTTCTTCGGCTGGCGCTTCTCATCCTCCATAATCCGCCGTTCAAACCTGTGGACGTTATGCTGTCCTACTCGAACCTGACCTTGCAGAACAGCACGTTCCTCAAATTTGTGCCGCAGCTGCTCGAACGCGCCAAAGTCGGCCAGCTTTTGGCGGCGTCTCCATTCAGCATGGGTCTCTTGACGGACGCGGGACCTCCTGCGTGGCATCCCGCATCGCCGGAGTTGAAGGACGCGGTGATTCGTGCGGCAGAAGAGTCGAAAGTGCGCGGGCGGTCGTTGGCGGATCTGGCGACAGGGTATTGCCTCCACAATACCGGCGGCTCTATTCCGCTGGTTGTTGGACTGAGCAAGCCAGAAGAGGTGCATGAGTGTGTTCGTGTTTGGCGAGAGATTGAGATTAGCCGGGATGGAGAAGCGAAGCGGGTGGAACAAGAGCTGTTTGTCCAGAAGATTTTCCGGGATGCTGGTGTGTTGGACTGGGCATGGGCGTCTCCGTAGATTTACATGATGTGACGGTGCAAACTTGTTGAACATGGATCCTTCGTCGACGCTCTTTCTCATATGCGACATTCAAGAACGATTCAGGGCAGCTATTGCCAACTTTGAGCTCGTGGTGGCCACGACCAACAAGCTGCTCCGAGTTGCCAAGGTACCGCAAGGCTACCTCAATCCATTTCTTAGCCGTTCTAGATTTTGGGCTCAGAAGTACTTGTGACGACGCAAAAGGCAGCCGGTGCGGCCTCCGTTGCCGCAAGTTTACCCCAGCCTGACCCTTGCCGCGCCCCGCGCAGCGCTGGGACCGATCGATCCTTCTGTAGACCTGGAATCGCTTGGGAGCCTGCACATCGGGACGTACGATAAAACACTCTTCAGCATGCTCACACCGCCGGTCCTGGAACAGCTCAATAAGCGAAGCAACATCAAGTCTATCGTGCTGCTGGGCATCGAGGTCGGCTGAGCAATAGTTGAAGCAGCTATCGCCAAAGCTGACGCCGCTTCAGAGCCACATCTGTGTCCTCCAGACTGCCCTTGCCCTGCGCGCGCTCCCGGCAAATTACACGACCTACGTGATTGCCGATGGGGTGTCTTCGTGCAATCCAGCCGAGATCCCGCTTGCGCTGTATGTTCCGTTTACCTTGGCGGATGCTGCTTCTTATATCATTCAAAGCGCAACAATGCGCGCTGCAGGTATCGTCGTGACCAGCAGCGAAAGTCTCTCGTACCAGCTCGTGCGCGACGCGGCGATCCCCGAGTTCAAGAGTTTCGCTCAAGTCATCAAAGAGGAGAAGGCAACAACCTCAAAGGTTGTCGAGACGCTGCTCGGACGACTCTGAATACGCTGCTGCACCTGGACAAGGTTTGGCGCTTTGATTGTTAGACGACGAACAATGTAGAAGGTTCCGGTTCCGCGGACGCTCTTTACTGTGCATTGTCCTTGAATGGCAGTTGCCTCGGTGGAATGGGCAAGCGCGAAGCAACCAAAGTCGCGGTCGCCACGCGGCGGCTTCATATCGGTTGTTTTGCGTCGAAGAATTTGGTCCTCAGCCACTGAAAAAATATCTCTGTCAGAGCCGAGCCAACTACTGCTACTTATAGCGCGAACGATGAGCTCGACATCTCTGCCACAGCTCAGCGAATCATTTTCGACGCTTTGACCAAGCTTTCTGTCAACCTCCCCGCGTCCTCGAGGCGGAACAAGACCTCATTGTTGCTGTTCTGCAGTATAAAGCGGCCATCCAGCTCTGTTCTGGCAAGCTCTCTCTGTCGTCTTCGACCGCGACTCGATGGCTCTCAATCACTTCCCTCGCTCGATGTCGCGCCGCCGGGTCGCTGCCATATGCCCCGCCAATGGGTAGCGGCGGATATCAAGACCAAGGATTTGGAATGGGGTATGGAGAGCGTGACGGATATTCGCCACCATACGACGACGGGTACGGCGGCGGGCACAACCAGGAGACGTGGGATCCACTCGCTCAAAACATGGACGTGAGGGCGCTTTATTCCCTGGGGGCCACATCTGACCCGCGTTTCTGGCAGTACGGTCAACAGCAGCCCTACAATCCGTTCCCCGGCCACTCCCAGTTTGGACAAAACCACAATCATAACCAGATGCATGGCCAGCACATGCAGCGCTCCTCGACACCGTACCAGAACCAGCGTTTCGGACACTGTAGGTTTCCTCTTCCTTCAGGTCAATATTATTTGACGCGTCCGTTCCAGCGTTCGACGACCTTAACCTCGGTGTCCGGGAGCCCTACTACGACGAGAACAATATGCAGCTGCAGGTGGCACGCCCTGTGACTCCGATGGGGATGCAGCCCGCGTATAGCTCCCACTCGATTCATCGCCCGCGCCATCGCCGACACTCGACCGTGTCGTATAGTGCGCTTCCACCGACGTATATTGATCCCAATGTCAGCTCGATGGGCATGGGCGTCGGCATGGGTATGGGCATGACTGGCACTATGCCGATGGTCTCCGCCGTCGGTGCGATGAGCACAATGGCGTCGTACCGTCCGCCTGGTGGCCTCCAGATCAAATTCAAGCCCAAAAAATCGTGGTTCGCTGGTGTCAACCTTATCGAGGCACAGTCGACACGGACCAAGATGTCGGGCAACGACCTTTATTCGCTTAGCGACCTACACGCGAATTACAATCGCCGGATTTATTTGCGTGTGCAGGTAATTCGTCCCATATTGTGTCTTTGTTTGTGAGCAGCGTGTTGATTGTGCTTTTAGTGGGCCGGTTATTCGGCGCTGACTTACGAAGTACCTGTCGATACATATGATGGAAGAGTCGATATGCAAGTCCTGTGCCGACGCGTCGCGCGGGCATGTGTGCACTACCTTCAGGTTCGTACCGAACTAGGATTTCTTTGTCCTCCTAATCACGACGTCCAGGCAAATATGGTCAACGCCCGCCTCAGCCATGTCATCCTCAACCATCTGGACGAAACCTCGTACGGTGTCTGGACACCCATGCTCTCGACTCGTTGAATACCTGCTCCATTTCTTTGTTCTTTCTCAGTGGTTGGCAGAACTTGTATCACGCGTATTGGCTGCGATCTGAACTTGACGACCATTTACGACCTCTTACGACCTAGCTACAGTATGTATCTGCTCCCGCTTGTTAGCGTACACATCGCGGCTTCGATGATATTTGATCTTTGGTTCGCATATGTGCCTGGGATACAATGTACCGCCGCGACATGTTCCTTTCCGAAACCTGGAGATGTGACACTAAACTTAAACCCACAGCAGTTTCTAAGGACGCATATTCCTTCGGGGTTCTACTGTCAACTCATACAACCGTCTCAATAATAACGTCCGTTCGTCTAGATCCTCGAAAAACTCGTCATCCTCCATATCCACACTCGGCGTGGGATTAGATGCGGCGCTGCTGCTACTCCTGCTACTGCTTGAGCTGGCACTGGAGCTCGCGCTCGCGCTCAGGCTTAGGATGTCCGTAGTGTTCGAGTCCACATCTGTTGTTACGACAATGTCGGCGAATGTTATGTTGGCAGCGGAGCCCTGGATTTTTGCGGCGTCGTAGATGGACGATGGACAAGAGGCCATCGCCATGACAGAAGGTTCGCCAGAGTAGAAGTATACGGCGACCACCTGCAGAGGCGTCAGGATTGATGGCAAGGAAGAGAGGTGAATGAGACGTGCCACCATGAGGTATAGTCCAACTAGCATGATGCCTTCGCCACGGGCTCGTGCCCTGTCTTTATGGGACACTTGCGCGTCCTCGTCGACACCCACACGCGCTGAGCTGCTCGAGCTCGCGAGAAAGACGGCGCCTACAAGAACGACGACCTCAAATAGGTCAACAAGCATGGTGAGCGGCTTGCGAATCGCCCATGCGAGGAGTATCAGGACTGGCGTCCATACGAGGAGGAGCTGGGCGCTCGTCTCTAGCGGACGCGTCACTGTTCGTGGAGGTCTTAGGCGTTGTGCGGAGGGACGGGCAACGCAGTGGATGAGGTATGCGAGAGAGGTGATGAGGTCAGCGACCAGGCAGCAAAGCGGGAGCGCTATCAGCCCGAAAAATGGTGTTGTGGCGGGTTTCAGAAGGTCCTGTTCACGCATAGGGCCAATGGTTTTTGCGAGCTGTTGAGGTTGAGGAAATGGGTGGAAATTTCTGGGCATAGACGTACGAAAAGGGCGTTGACAGTGACGAATGGAGAGACGAGGACGAGAACGAGCATACTTGCGGGAAGGTTGATTTCTGGCTCATCTTCAGGCGGTTTTTCATCCGGGTTGGTCGGCGTTGGCTTGCAGTTCGGGATTCGAGTCAGGATGGTCGATGAGATATATCTTGGAGGACATTAGCGTGATCGGAAAGTAGGCGCAAACAGACGCACACTCCAAGTAAAACCATCGCAAGCCCTCGGCTCGTTTTGAGCAAATCGCGGCGAACGGTATCGTTGACGGCGCCGCTGTTGCTGTTCAGAGCCGAAAATACGGCTACGGGAAGGATGACGCTAAGGACACCAGTGGTCAAGAGAGTCTGGCTTTCGCTCGAATTTTCGACGCGTACGCCGCCCGCCAGCAGCGTAAACGCAGGAATTGGTAATAGTCGGAGGAGTATGATGCCGATTATAGTCGATTGGAGGAGATGTACTCTGCATCGAGGTCAGCCAATGTGCGTCGTCGCAAGCGGCAGGACACGCACTCGCACTGAGTTAGAAGACACAGACATAGAATTGCCGCTGTCACGCTGCACCGTCATTAGAGTCGGTACTCATACGTGGTAGTCAATGCATACTTGGTAGAGGTGACGCTGACGAGTTCGCCGATATTCTTGCCCAAGTAAAGTGCCAGCTGTTCGCCGCCGTAATCAAATAGTTTCGATAGCGGAATCATTGCCACGAAGCACACTGGAGGCGTGAGGTCGCGCGATGCGAGTTGAACTGGAACGTACTGGCAAATTGGATCGCAGGGGACAGAGAATGCACCATGTGAAGAGCAAACGCGACGGGGACGAAGATAAGGAGAACGTTGAGGTCTGAAAGCGGCACTGAGGAAGGAGAAATGCGTGAAAAGATGTTGACGGACACGAAGATCGCAGAATCGCGACGAGGCTCGTCATCCAGGTAATAGAGGGAGAAGTGATGTGGTGGAACAGAGACTTGTTCGGAGGACGCGGTTCGAAGCGACTTTGCGGCGGCGGCGTCGGAATGGGCGGATTCGGCTGGGCGTACGGCTTCGGAGTAAGTTGGACATCGACCATAGTATTCTGGTCGGATTCGAGACTGAACGTTCTTGGGAGGTCTTTGTCTGCGCTGTACATGCTTTTGGATGTCGGTAATGCGCTCAGGGATGGTTCAGTTTTTGGGAGATCATAGGGTGCGCCAGTGAGCCTGTCGAGAGCCGCTTGGTGGTGGGGATTGGTGGAATCCATGTTGCGTGTCGATTTTGCGTGTCATGGTCGTGGTGGATATATAGTACGAGTAACGCGACGACCGGCGGTGTTGAATGGGTTGTATACTTGTGAGCTGGTTATAATTTTTAAACCGTATTTTCCTAGGAATTCTGCGGTAGGTACTTGGGGGTTGAACGTTGAACTTGTAGGTTGAACTGGTGGTGCTGGGAAGGACCAAGTTGGGCCATCAACAAATCTTGCTCGCCGCCTTCTCCTCAAGACCATCGTTCTCTCCTCCCCGTCTCGCCACAGGTACGCTCTACTCTCCGTCCACCCCGACCATCTCCACCATCCGCACACTCCACCACGCCCCGCTCACCATACTCATGTTTTTTTTTTCCAGAGATGTCCGCCGCGAACAAGATCCTCCGTACGGCCAACGCTCCCACCACCGCCCCGGACGAGACCGAGCTCTCTGTCGCTCAGGCTCTCATTGACCTCGAGAACAACGTCCCCGAGCTCAAGTCTGAGCTCCGCCCTCTCCAAATTTCCGCCGCCCGCGAAGTCGACGTCCGTGGCGGCAAAAAGGCCATCGTTATCTTCGTGCCCGTTCCCCAGCTCAAGGCATTCCGGAAGGTTCAGCAACGGTGCGCTATCCGTTCGATGGCCGAGTGTAAATGACTTAGTTATGCTGCCCAGCTTGACGCGTGAACTCGAGAAAAAGTTCTCGGACCGCCACGTCGTGTTCGTCGCCCAGCGCCGTATGCTGCGCAAGCCTACCCGCACCTCCCGCGTCGTCCAAAAGCGCCCTCGGAGCCGCACCCTCACCAACGTCCACGAGCGCATCCTCGAGGACCTCGTCTTCCCGACCGACATCGTCGGAAAGCGCACCCGCGTTGCCGTCGATGGCTCAAAACTGCTCAAAGTGTATGTGCCCTGTGGGCGGTGTCTTCGTCGGATCTAATACTACTGCAGCTTCCTTGACGCGAAAGACTCGACATCTTTGGAGTACAAGCTGGATTCGTTCTCGAGCGTATACCGGAAGCTGACTGGGAAGGATGTTGTGTTTGAGTTCCCGGTGGTTGCGCAGGACTAAACGATATGCGTATGCCCTAACATGAACATGGTTTTCTTGAGATGTCCGTGCCTTTGTCCGCCTGCTTGCGAATCGCGGCCCAATGCCTGCATGTGACAGTTGTGATCCAACCCTTGTCTGTTTCCTCCATCGGCCCTTTCAAGGCGCGCGCCTTCCCTCCCTCCCGCTCCATGCAGCAGTACTCCGCGCCCATGGATCCGTATGCTCGGTCCCGCTACGAGCAAGGCGTCGACTCCAAGATCGTTATTTGTGGAAGTTCGGGTGTTGGCAAGTCGAGCCTTCTCACTAGGTCCGTGAACAACCCATTTCCATGCGTCCGCAGAGGCAAACGCTTCTTGCAAGGTACACCCAGAATAAGTTTGAGCCTCAGAACACCACTTCAACGTCGGGGGCATTTTTTGTAACGAAGAAGGTGAAACCGTTGGACAAAACAAGCTTTGCGCTCCTTATGCTCGTCTAGGTATACGTCAACGGCTTGAGGGTTCGGCTACAGCTATGGGATACAGCTGGGCAGGAGCGATTCCGGAGCATGGTGCGCCCTGTTGACTCTCATCTTCATTCACTGTACTGAACACAAACAACGCAGGCTCCCATGTACTATCGAGGTTCGTCCCTCCCTATTCGCGCCCGACTGCCCCCAAATGTCGCTCTAGGTGCCAATGCGGCCCTCCTCTTGTACGACATAACCAACGCTTCCTCTTTCGATGACATTCGTGGGTGGCTTGAAGGCGCGTCCTCGCTAACTGCACCCAATATTCCCTAATTCGCGTCTTCTAGAACTCAAGAAGAACTGCCCGCCCGACTCGCTCATTATCTACATCGTGGGCGCCAAGGCGGACCTGTCCTCATATCGCCAGGTTACCCCCGACTTTGCGCGGTTGTCGCTCCATAACTGGTTTCCCCCTCCCCGACCGCCGACGCCGCCGCCACCGCCACAAATCTCCACTCTTTCTTACATCCGCCCCCGTTTCACTTCTTTCCCCGGCTTGCGCTCCCCTCCCCCACTCAGCCCTCTCACCAGCCCTACTCCTGACACTCCCGCTTACCTCGACCTACAAGCCAACGGCCGCAGTTCCGGCCTCTCTCGGAGCAATACTGGCTCGTCACGGCCACAGTTGAGTACAGCGGGATCGTCTCGGACCACCGTTTCCAGCACGGCACGACAACAGTCCCGATTTGGCTCACACTTTGGGATGAAGGTCGGAGGATGGAACGAACTCCCGGACTCGGCCAGTAATAGCCTAAACGAGGACGATGAGGGTGGTCAGGAGGACCCGGACGACGAATACCAATGGGGATTGAGCAAAGGCATGGAACTGTTCGAGGTGTCGGCGAAAGACGACATTGGTGCGTGAATTTCCCTCATCTTTGTTATCTCGCGTACTAACTGCATGCGTGCAGGAATCCAGAATCTGTTCGACCACCTGATTACTTCTATCATCGCCAGAAAGGACCATATCGAGAAGGAGAACGCACAGAAGAAGCGCGACAGCGTTTACCTGTCTCCGGTCGCCGCCCCGACATGGGACGCCCAGGCCGCCGAGGAAGAGGCCCGCGAGAAAGCGGAACGCGAGCGTGCAGCTCGAGGCTGGAGCTGTTGCTCTACTTGAGCGCGACGCCGGACGCCGCCCTTGCCTTGTAAACTTTTGTCCCGAGTCCGAACTCGTCGTGCTCTCGTCTCGTCCGCTCTTTTGCACCCACTCATTTTCCTCACGTCTGTACTATTACGCCCGCTGCGCTCACGCAGCTTTACGACCCTCCTCTTTTGCCCGTTCCACCATGGCATCTACCGCACTTTTTTCTACGCTGGCATCTCACAAGTTCCGTGTCCATTATTCCTTGGTTATTCTCTCTGCTACACCTAAGTACCGTATTGCACACCTACTACTGTCCCCGAGTCTAAACGTCGTCAACTCGCTTGCTTTGTTTCAATAGACTTTCCGGGGTGACATGATCCCGCAGCTTGTCCACACTCCCTCATGTCCCTCGTTCCCCCCGATCCCGCCGCTGCCGCTGCCGATGAGGACTCCAATACCTGCACCCCCGAACACTGCTTTCACGCATTCGACGCGTTATACTGCGCCCTTACACCCGGAGCAACCCCAATTACACCTGCATTCGCCGACGACAAATAGTATGGAAACCATCCTTCCCCCTTGACATATCTAAATGTCTACGACTATAGTCCGCTCTTTGTTACCTGGAATACGCGTCGCCCCGGCCGCTCTTCAAGACTGCGCGGTTGCATCGGCAGCTTTGAGCCGCTTACGCTCCACGAGGGCCTTGCCGAGTTTGCGCTCGTCAGCGCGTTCCGCGACCATCGGTTCCGCAAGATTGCGAAGGACGAACTGTCGAGCCTCGAATGCGCGTGCGTGCCTGCCCCCGACTCCCTATCATCCCCTTGTACATTCCTCCCGTCCCGCGCTAGCTTGACTAATTCCCACTTCCCCTTTGAGCAGTGTCTCGCTCCTGACCGACTTTGAAGATGCCTCATCGTACCTCGACTGGACTGTCGGCGTCCACGGCATCTCGATTAAATTCCCTCACCCCGAGTCCCTCTTGACGTCGCCGCCCGGCTCCGGTTCCGGCGCGCCGTCCCCGCTCTCATCGGCGACACACCTCCCGCGCCCGCGGATTACGTCGCGTCAGACTTTCAGCGCATGCTATCTCCCAGACGTCATCCCCGAACAGGGATGGGACCGGATTGAAGCAGTCGATAGCGCCATACAGAAAGCTGGCTGGAACGGTCGGATTACTGAGGATGTAAGGCGGAGTGTCAAATTACGGAGATACCAGAGCAAGGTGTCTGTCGTCGGATGGGACGAGTATATCGCGTGGCGCGAGGCCAAGGGTGTCGCGTAGAACTGCTTCCGCAGGAACGGTCGGGATCTATACCGACAACAAGCATCAAATGTAATACCGGACGGACTGGGTGGCTTCATGTTTCCAATTCGGACCTCTGGAATGGGTTTGCCGCTGCATCGCATTCTGACCCGTTTGGATGCGAGTCGTCTTTGTGTGAAGGTACCGCCGTCTCAGAACGTTCCTCAAACTCGCTGCGGCGCACCAAATGGCTTCGAACGTTGCGTATTCGTCGCCGCATCGCCCATTCCTCGCCAAAGTGGTCTTGAACGCGCTTCCAGGCTGTCGCGACCATCTTGGGATCGCCTGTGCTGGTCTTGTGGAAGGCGATGAGCAGCCAATAGACGGTCGATGCTGATGGCTTGATATGGGGCGGGAGCGAAAGGAACACGTCGAGAATTTGGATAAGCGCGTCAAGCGACCACGGTTGTACTTGGGACCCCTGGCTGGTCGTACGGTTGGGAATTCCATGGCGAAAGAATCCGAGAAAGAGCGCGCGGAAGACAGGCAGGGTTGGGGAGTAGGAAGAGGGTTTGAGCTCGCCGGAATGGTCTCGGTAAAGTGGCGCGCCAATCTCGATGTTGCGAGACGAGAGCATGTCCCGGAAGGTTTGCAGCGCTTCGCGAAGATGTCCATGGTATGCCGACGATTGCACCATTAGCGTGTAGGTGACCGCGTTCGGGAGCATCGTCTCCGGTATCTCGACAAACTCGGAGGACATGACTTGCCTCGCGGAATGGATGTCGTCTGGGCCGAACGCGGTCTCGGGGACCATGTTATGTCGCAGGAGGCGGTAGATGCGTCGCACCAGCTCGTACTTGGAGTGTTTCGAGTACGCCCAAATACAAGCGTTTACGCCATCGATACCGAGCGGCTTTTGCTCGTACCGCATCGCGGCGAGGCTTTCGCGGAGCCCATTGAGCGTACGGGCCCTGCCAGCGTGTTTGAGAAAGACGAGGAAGGTGGTGCGGTTTGGAGCAATGGCGGCCGCGTCGAGGAGGGAGACGGTTTGGTCAATGGCAAGCTGGCTGCGCGTCTCGGTGGCCAGGTTAATGAGGGTCGTGTAAGTGTAGACATCGGGAGTGGGGTTCTCCAAGTCGCCTCTTGCGAGACTCGTTTCGTTCTCCGCGGCGTTAAACGTCGTGCCAGGCGGTTTCGCCACAACCATATCCACAAATATGTCGAACGCGCTTTTGAATTCATCTGGCGTCGCTCGGCGGAATCCTTTACCGGCGTTGTCTATGAGCGCGTTCCAGTGCCAGCTCTTGAGCGCCCAGCCGGAGCGCCGTATGGTGGTAAGGACGTGCAGAAGGCAAGAAAACGTATGACGCGTTTTCGTTCGTTCCCGGGCGAGAAGACGGACCAAACGCTCGAGATGGTTGTAGGGCACAAAGAACGCTGCCCCCGTGAGTGCTAGGTAGGCATCCCAGCCTTGGGTATGCGACTGAGTGTTCCCAAGGACCCGCAAAAGGTCTCGACGCCATACGACGGGGTCGTGTACGCGTGCGTACTCGGGGCTGAAAAGACACGCGAGGTCGATGTCTGTGAATCTGTCGTCTGCCCCGTCGCTGGCCAACGTGAGCTGGCCGCGTCGAATTACTTTGGGATGGAGAATGTCGAGCGGGCGCAGTTGGAAAGGACGTCCGAGGGGATACTCGCGCGGTCCAGGACTTGTTACTTGGGCATGAACGTTCGGGGGATACTCTGCAGGCGGAGGGAGGACGAAGGGCAGAACTTTCGCGGACGGGTGTGCCGTTTGGCGTTGTTGTTGAGTAACCTCGACTGGAGTCGACCTCGATTCGTGTCGCGGGATATCTCGGGTTGCTGGGTGGGGGAGGACGAATGAACATGGAGGAGTGCGGACAGTGCCTCTGGAAAAGGCTCTGAGCATCAACTGGGGTCATTCTGGGAGGATGGGATTAGAGGAGTAGAGTGGAATGGAAGGGTAGAGAGTACAAGTCCGCTGTTGCTGTCCGCTGTCTCGGCCAACCCAGACTCAGCAATCCTCGTCTGTCGGCGCGTCCACAGAAATTTGTTCAACACGTGCGGTGCATTGATTCATCGTACAGCACTTGGTACATCGTCGTATGCAGGCGGGGCAATCTCTGCATCGTGGCTTCTTTGTCCACCTCCACGCACCCGCTCCAACTCTCGCGAAACCTGTCTAAACTCTCGTCGCTGCGTCTCAAATTGCGTCCGTATCGTCTGCCCTTCCGTTCGTAACCGTTCGTTCGCCTGCTCCAGCTCTGCATTCACCCTCAGCTGCTCCTGCAGCTTCCCCGCCTCCTCCTGCATATCCCGCGCCTCTGTCCTCAAACGGGCGTTCTCCCTCGCCAAATCCTCGTTAATCAACGTCTGCAGTTCCGAATCGCCGCCCGACCACGGAAGCTGCGTCGTCGACTCGCGCATCTCCGTCACCTGGCGCTGCAGCCGCTCATTATCCCGCTCAAGATCCTCAACATGTATACGCTGCAGCTCTGCATCCGACCGTGTCGTTTGCAACTGCTGCAGCTCGTCCTTGGTCACCTCCAGTGCCTGCCGCAGTCCCTCGTTCTCCGCGACAAGCACTTGATTGACCGCACGTTGCGATGCAGGATCATTGCTAGCCACTTGCGTTTGCAGTTCGTCCACAATCACCCGCAGACTCTCATTTTCCAGCTTCGCATTTGAGAGCGATTTCGTCTGCTCAGCGTTTGACGCAAGGAGTTGAGTATACGCTGCTTGCATGTCCTGTATTCGCCGAATAAGCTGCCCGATGATAATCTCTTGCGGATTGACTGCAAGATTGGCCAACGGTTTCGTTGGGAGTTGGCTCTGCGGTTTATCTTCTTGGGGCCAGAGCGATGAAAATCGCTGGTTATTGGCCTGCGACGGAAGCGTCGGATATATCACCGAGGATGCTCGTCGCCGAATCGCGTCGGACGGGATAGCGAGTGGCTCAGTCGTCGGTGCCGACGGCAGGCGCAAATCTGGTGTTTTCACGGTGATAGGTGGTGAAAGATTCGCCGGTTTCTGGGGAGGTGGCGGCGGTCGTCGCCTGATGGAGCCCGCCGACACGGGCGATGTAGGCGACATAATTGGCGATTTAGGGGGAATTTGTGGCGGTTTTTCGACGACCGGTGCCTCAAGAACAGGCAGCGGAGGTTTCAGGGAATGTGGGAGGGTACTGGGAATATTTCGACCTCGGATTCGCTGCTCGACCAGGTACAGCGCAATGGCAAAACCGTGCCTGTTTAGTTTCCGATCTCCATTTGCGTCCGCCAAAATCCTGGAAGAAAATGTGAATCTCGGAAAACCAGGAATGGGGCGTCCAAACCATATTGCGGACAGCTCTTCCGGCGGGAGCTTGCTCTCCATTAAGAAGGGGAGCGAAATGCTATCGAAAATATACCCGTTCTTGAGTGGATCAAGGAGGTCGAATTGACGATCCGCTCGTGTCCGAAACTCTGCAGTAAGTTCCCACTCGAGAGGAGGGGACGCCCTGCTACGTGGCGAGGGCGAAGGCGTAGGGAGCAGAGAATGAGCGGGTCGCCGGGACGCGTTCGTTGGATTGGCCGCTGGACTGAGCGACAAACGCGAAGGTGAGGGTGAAGGTGAAGGAGTGGAAATAAATGAGCGAGACTTGCGTCTACTCGGATCCAAAGATGGACTTGGAGGCGGTCGAGGTGGGGAGAGCGATGGGGAAGGTGTTCGGGGTTTGAACTCGGTGTCTACCGAAAGGAATCCATTTGTTTTTGCGGACGTCGGGAGTGGTGAAGAAGTTTGAGCGGCCGCTTGTTCGTAGAGTCCAGCAGGCAAGCTTTCGGGCAGGGTAGTCAACGGGTCGCCGTTCATGAGCCATTGAACAAGATGCATTGCTATTGCAAAGTCCGTCACGTCTAGCGCGCCGCGGCGCTGCGTGTCGGCCAGTTGCCTTTTAACGCGTTAGGACACGAGGTGATACGCACACAAGCTTACCAGATCTTGGACAGCTGCTTCTCCGAGAGGTTGGACTTGGAGAACATCTCGCGAGCTTTCACCCCATAGATTAAACCATTGACAGGTTCGCCGCTCACAAAAAGCTTGCGAAACTTGGCCTTGTCTTCTGCCGTAAGTGGAGGTACTGGAGGTGGCCGCGATATTGTTTCCGCAACGGCAGCAGTAGCATCGGGGAAGTGTGCAAGCGGTCCTGCTGTAGACATGGTTGTGAGTGGAACGAAGGCAAGATGGGAGTAGGACTGCGGACGGTTTTCAAGAAGCTGTAGAGAGGGCTGTTTGCCGGCTTGAGCCCATCCACAGAGGCGAACCGCAGCAAGAGTCTGTTGCGGGGTAAGGAAGCCCCGGGATTCCTCATCTGCAATGGACCAGATCGCATGTAAAGTCTATCGGAGAACGACTTTGAGCGCGTTTGAGCGTGCAGTTGGCCGAATATACCTCGACCGGGAGTTTGGTCTTGTTGAAGAGCTCGAGTGCTATATCCCCCGGAAGAAAGCCGAGGTCGCGTTGTTCACCCTGGGCAAAGAGAGTATCGACTATACGAGACTCGTCCGGGGTTGGCTGGACAGCGATTGGCATCGTTGCCTCGGGAGCTGCGCTGCGCAGGCTGGTGGTGATGGAGTGCGGGGAAGCAACGACCATCTTTCACACAAAGCCACCATCTCGACACCAAATGGAATGGACTCCTGGCCGGCTTTCTCTCAGCGCAAGGGAAAAGATATTATCAGCTATCCCCTCCTCGAACATGGCACCCTCGCCGCAGCCCGTCTCGTCCAGAATGAGCACACCCGTCGTCTCGACTGGGAGCAGATTACTGCTCCAGCATCATCCAGAGATGCGCTTCGCGTCAGTCAAGCGACACTCGTGTATCCCCAGACGCGTCCACGCGTGAAAAAGACCTCTAACATGAGCATCCGACAGCAAGCGGAGCAGGGGGTGCGTTGGATTCGCGTCTTCAAACCAAATCTTGAGCAACAACCCAGGCAAACTTCATCCGAACTCACCTCTCCGATGTCGACATTTCAGCAGAGCTCATACGCGCCGAGCTTACAGAGGACGCGAAACTGCAACGCCAGCTGGATGTCTTCGATCCTTTTGTGGGCAACCAGCTTGAAGTTGTTCACTGCGATGATGTCTCTTGGCTCTCGTTTCCGATGGGAGACGTCGGTCGAGATCTCAGTTGGTCTATGTTCCTTTATGACGCGTCTTGACTGAGTATCTATTGAGATTTATCGCCGTTGAAGCACATCGACGGAAAATGGGAGTTTTCACCGCTTGGGCACCCTATCCACACGTTCAACACCCCCATTCTTCAGATCGCTGCGTCGGAAACAAAGGGTACCAGGCTGAACTCCAAAGCGTCTTAGCTCATAACCTTTACAGCGCCATTCCTAGCTGCCCGTACTTTTGGCGGTTCCATCGTCTTACGAATCGATATCGACGGCGAGGACCTCTTTGTCGACGAACTCGGCACAATCAAGTCGTCGGATATAGGTGGAAAACACGCTGTAGACGTGAAGCTTGCCCCGCGAGGTGAACTTACGTTGGTCAACGGCCTCGGTGCATTGTACCGATGGGATCCAAAGATGAATTCGACGAGGTATGCCGAGCATCCACGCTTTACCATGAGCTGATCGTCTTTTCTGAGGCTGCTGGTTGAACTGGGCGAAGCCGATGATGATTTTTGGCGCGTCGAGTTGACCAACGAAGCGGAATCGCTCCTCTTGATGTCTAAAAGCAACTTATCAACGCTTGACTTTCGCGTGCAGTCGTTTTCACATCCCTCGGCCATTTTCTGACTTTCCAACAGGCGGAAGGATCCGCTGCACACTTATATTCCGCATCTCCCAAAGAAATCCTAACATCGACGGAAGCGGGCCTTTCTGAACGCCTCATCTCTCTGTGTACGACCCAACAACTGCTCTGGTTTGACCGAAGAAAGACGAGCATGCCCTTGTTGGCGATCAAGCATGGTCGCGCATTCGATCGCTCTCTTCAAACGCGCACCATCTCGACCTCTAATGGACCGATCACGTTACTCTCCTCCCGAAAACACGGACTGCTGAGCGTCTACGACGTAGGCGCATCCGCGCAACAGGTGTTGCCGCCTTACTGCCTTACTGCGGGGGCGGCGCATGGAACCCAGAAGGCGCATTGTTTCGTCAACGGGGCTTCATCGACGGCGTTTTTTCGCCTTTCGGAAGATGGGGCGATACATGCGTTCGAGATGTCGTTCGATATGCCGGGCCCAGTTGTGTGTACGTGGTCGGAGGATGTGCAGCGGCTTCATGAGCAAGCCGCCGATCTCCAAGAAGACTACGACGACTTCCAACTGCCACAAAAGGCACCGGTCGATATGCGGCCTTTGTATGAACGTGAGCCGTCTTTTCGGTTATATGACGTTTGTTAACGTTCTAGCAGGCATCCTCAAAGAACCAAAAGAAGACGCCACTGACCAGGTGGTTGCGGAGAGTTTCTACGATTTAGTGGAACGTGCATCGTCGTTTTGGCAAGAAACGGGCGAACCTGTCGACCATATGCTCACATCGTCCGTTCTATATGGCAAAGCAAGATTTCTCGCTGATCCACGGCCAGGTACGACATACTCTTCCGCTCTGGCGAAGAACCCAACCAATCGACCCGCGCCGATTTTCTCTCAGACAGCGTCCTGAAAACCAAACGTGGATACCGCGCCTTTTCCAAAGGCCGCGTAACTACGGATATACTCAAGAGAGGCGCTCCGTGGACGTACGATCTCACCAAGACGCTGTCGATCCTCGACCCCGAGTTCAAAGCGGACATCCAAGGCACCGCCGAGCATCTGAAGCAATTCAACCTCCGACCGGAACTACAACGTTCGGTCGAGTCTGAGACGCGAGAGACGCGAGCTCGAGAGCAACTTGCGCTCGATCTTGAATTGTCGCGTCATATCTACTCCCCACGGCCGCTTGGACCAACCAGTGATGTTGCTGACGATCTTGAGTCAATGACCAAAACACTATCGCTGGACGAGCCGGTGCAGTTCAATCACTTGCGGCCAGCGTTTGAGGAGGGCCAGATCTCTGCTGGGGTACGCGCTTTAACGCGCGATTGGGTTCTGGGGCAGGATCCGAAGGATTTTGTTTATCGTGAACGAGATGCGGATGAGGCAGAGGATGCGGTAGGATGCATGGAGGAAACGCGTATTGAGCCTTTGAAGGCTGCCCCGCAGCGTCCACCAACGTTGGTTATTGCTTCTTCGCAAAGACCACCGGCGATGCAGGCAAGCCAGCCAGTGTTGGCTGCGAGCCAACCGATGGAGGTTGATTTTAGTGGTATTTCGCAAGAGTATATACCGAGTACGCAGCCAGTAGCAGGCCCTTATGGTGCCCGGCCCAAGAAGGCACCCAAGAAACGGGTCGGCGGGTTTTGATTAGATGCCGTGACTGACAAGTAGTGACCTGTCTGTGACTTCCCCTCCCATTCCCTCCTCAAGATGAGCCACCGTAAGGTCTGTGGCCGTGGTCGCTGCTGTGGGCGACGCTGAAGCATGTCTAGTACGAAGCTCCCCGCCACGGCTCCCTCGGTTTCCTACCCCGGAAACGCGCTGCTCGCCACCGCGGCAAAGTAAAGTCCTTCCCCAAGGACGACCCCAAGAAGCCCGTCCACTTGACTGCGGTTATGGGCTACAAGGCCGGCATGACCCATGTCGTCCGCGACCTCGACCGTCCCGGTTCCAGTGCGTTCCACACTTTCCAGCCATCTATTCGATGCTCAAAATTTTTTCAGAGATGCACAAGAAGGAGGTTGTCGAGGCGGTCACCGTCGTCGAGACGCCCCCCATGATCGTCGTCGGTGTTGTCGGCTACGTTGAGACGCCCCGCGGTCTGCGCACCCTGACCACCGTCTGGGCAAACCATCTCTCCGATGAAGTCAAGCGCAGATTCTACAAGAACTGGTACCGCTCCAAGAAGAAGGCGTTCACACGCTACGCGAAGAAGGCCGCTGAGGAGAACGGCAAATCCGTCGCGCGCGAACTTGAGCGCATCCGCAAATACTGCACCGTCGTCCGCGTTCTCGCGCACACCCAGATCCGCAAGACTGGCCTGTCGCAGAAGAAGGCACACCTCATGGAGATCCAGGTCAACGGTGGCTCCATTCCCGACAAGGTCGAGTTTGCACACGGCCTGTTTGAGAAGCCCATCGAGGTTGGGTCTGTGTTCGAGCAGGACGAGTGTGTCGATGTTATCGCGGTCACCAAGGGACACGGGTTTGAGGGTGTTACACACCGATGGGGGACGAAGAAGCTGCCGCGGAAGACGCACAAGGGTCTCCGCAAGGTCGCTTGTATCGGTGCATGGCATCCGTCCAAGGTCATGTTCTCTGTGGCTCGTGCTGGTCAAAGTGCGTATCCTCCTTTCGATTCTTGACGGTCACTGACGCCTGCGCGTAGACGGATACCACCACCGTACCGAGCTGAACAAGAAAATCTACCGCATTGGCTCTGGCACGGCTGACGACAACGCGTCGACCGAGTCGGACATTACCAAGAAGACCATCACGCCCATGGGTGGCTTCCCGCACTACGGTATCGTCAAGAACGACTTCCTCATCCTCAAGGGCTCGATCCCTGGCACGAAGAAGCGTGTTGTCACCATCCGCAAGTCGCTCATGGTGCACACGTCTCGTCGTGACCTCGAGAAGGTCCAACTAAAATTCATCGACACCTCGTCCAAGTTCGGTGTACGTTCTCTTCCACTGCTGATATTCGGACGCGTTCTTATTGGTTTCTTTCCAGCACGGTGCATTCCAAACGTTCGAGGAGAAGGCGGCGTTCCTTGGTGTCCTCAAGGTCAAGTCGTCGGCGTAGATTCTCTTTGTATAGTATGCGTAGCCTATGCACTGTGCCGATATGCTATGTGTTTTTTGCCCTTTCCAAATATGCTGGTCGCATCAATCGAATTTTGCACTTGTCACTTTGCTTTTTCGACGCTCATGGCCGTTGGTCCATCCATTTCCTTTGCTCCAGCCTGCTCAGAATGGATAATGTAGAGCCGCTGCGCGTCCCTCATACGAACGGCCACGCGCCCGACATTCGTCCCGGGGTACGCACCCATAAAACTCTTCCATCCCGAAACCAACCGCGTTCTCCAGCTGCTCTCGGAACCCAATCCCTCTATCGCGCCGCGGGCTGGCCACTCCCGCCCCTGATGCTACTTCAGCTACAGCAGCGACCCCACCACCCCCGAAACCAGCCGCCAAGGGCGGCGCGGCCGACCCAGCCGTAACGCGCCTCGTCGACACGATTTCAAGCTTGACCCTGCTACAAGCCGCCGACCTTGTCACGGCGCTCAAGGTGCGTCGCAGTCCGGGAGAGGAAGTAGAACAGCAAAGCTCACGCGCTGCCTAGTCGCGGTTAAATATTCAAGAAATCGCCATGCCAGTTGCGGCGGCTGGAGGCGCGCCTGCCGCTGCCGCTGCGTCGGACGAGCCCGAGGCCGTGCGTTTCCCTTGGCATATATGGAGAGCCATGCTCACACGAATGCAGGAGAAGCCAAAAGAAAAGACAATCTTCAACGTCGTTCTGGACTCTTTCGATGCAGGCTCTAAGCCGAAAATTATTCGCGAGGTCAAGGCGCTCGTGCCCAACCTCACTCTAATAGACGTGCGTAGCTCGCAGCGGTTCTATTCTTACACTGACGCCGTTTTAGGCCAAAAAGTTCGTTGAGTCGGTGCCCAAGGTTCTCAAGGAGAATCTGCCCAAGGAGGAGGCAGAGAAGCTCAAGGCGACGTTCGAGGGTCTAGGCGCGGTGGTCAAGTTGGATTAAACATGCTGTTGCTTGAATTGCAATCCGTATCCAAGTTGTGTGTGTGTGGTGGAGATAGTAGAGAGAGAATTTACACTATTGTGCGATTACGACCGTCGTTTGTGGATGGTGCGGCCATTAGTTGGATATGTTGGGTCAGTCCTCCGAGAGGTAGCGATACTCGAAACGAAAGTCCGACTTCTTTCGCTGGCACCATGAGCCCTCCCAGTCAAAGTAGACATAGACACCTTGCTCGTATTCCTCAGTGATGGCCTGAGGTTCCGAGTGCCGCTGGAACCATGTCAAGTACTTGACATGAAACCGCCACGACTGGCGCTTGAGCTCCTTTGCGGCGAGGTACCTATCGGAACACGAGTGAATTCCGCAAACAAAGAAACGTGGTTTGTACGCACTGTTGGTATGTCCCCGGATGGAAGTAAAACACGTAAAAGAGTGTCTCCACATCAAGCTGAGAGAATATCGCGGCAGTACTCAACAAAGGATGAGGAGTTTGAGGGTAGTATGCCGCTGTCGCAAACGGATTCCGTGGAACGTAGTACTTCGGCCTGTGAGACAGTTAGGACAGTTGAGATGAGATTGACCACGCCCACTTTTCCGTGTCTTGCGGCTGCGGTACGCTCGCATACCCGCCTTCCAACATCTTGTGGACTTGATCCAGGTTGTTCATGCGATTTGCGGCTATAAGGAGCTTGCATTAGGCGGAGAAATAGCGCAGGAACGCGAAGCGCAAACCCTTCTGCTTTACGCTCTCAAAGGAGACAACGAGGTCGGAAAGTGAGCCCGGGAACGCACTCGCGTTCGTTCGGGGCGGCGCGGTAGGCGCCGCCGAAAGAGGTCGTTGCTGCCCAGGCTGTATGGGCATAATTGGCGTCGACGATGCACCTGCTTGTTCGCCGTGGGGTACTTTGACGCCCGGCGGGAACTGAGGCTGCTATACGAGTTGAATTAGATGCATGGACGGTAGACGGGACAAGCTACTTGCTTGTTGCGGCAGCATTGACGAAGCAGGCGGTTGCGCCTGCGCTGTCCCGTTGGCCAACGGGGGAACTGGGTCCAGCAGTTGCTGAACGGTACGATACATGAACAGGGATGCTTCGAGGGCAAGTTCGAGAGTACGTACAGATAAACTCGGTGATTGGGCGCCAGCACGCGGAGGAGAAATAAGCATCTCTGCATGGTCGGTGAATTACGCGTCGTGTGTCAGAAGAATGTGTGTGGGCACCTTTGCGTGCTCGTGGAGGGGACGATGTTGCGGCCGGGCCACCCAAAGAACTGGGAACGCCCTCGGACATAACCGGCGACTCCTGTCCAGAGTAGAAGGAATCGTCCGGCGGCTGAGATACAGACGCCGCGGAGGACAGCATAGGGCTTGTCGTCGACGGGTGAGTAAAGCTTGGGGACGACGGTGTCGGCTCCGGCGGTGTAGTCTGGGCTACAGAAGCCGACGCTATCGGTGGCGCGCTTGGCTGCGTCGGCGGAGGATTTGCAGGTGGCAATGGCGCAGACGCAGGCGGAGGAGCCGCTGCTTGCGCGGAGGTGTTCGTGCCACCAGCAGCGGCTACAGAATATCTCACAGGAGGCAGTTGCGCCGGCCGAGGAGCAGTCTGAGGTAGGCCGGCTTTGAGGACGGTCGACATGGGTTGCTGCGCAAAATTTGGATTCGGCGGCGGTTTGGCCGTCGCTGCACAACGCGGTCAACCAATATTCGATACTGTAAAAAACATAGAACTTGCCGTCCACAGATTGTTCTTGGAGTAAAAGAGTCAGAGGCCATTGGAAGCATGAAATTTTGTCTCACTCCGTATTTGCAAAGCGGCCGCTGCTTTCTTCAGTATAGGGCTTTCAGCTGGTTTACTGGGTGCGGGTTCTTCTTCATGTTTCTTCGTTCGGGCAGGTGGAGGTGGTTCTGGGAGTCATCAGGCCGAGTGAGTGGGATAGTGGCTTTGTCCTCACCTTCACTGTCGTTGTCGGAGCGTTCGTCGTCGTCATCATCGCCGGCAATACCGAATTTCTCCTCTTCCTCGTCAAGGTTAAGGTCGTCGTAAATGCCCTCGTCCTCGTCAAAGTCTTCCTCCTATAACGAGGTCAAAGTGAGATACGATAAACGGTGCAGACACGCACTGTATTGCTCTCGACAAAGTATTGGACGTCGTCCTTGAGCGCGACCACGCGTTCCGTTGCCAGAGACCCGTTGTTGAGCAGTCGGAGGACGATCTCGAGACGGCCGATGTGCCATTTGCGGCGTTCGTTCAAGGATTCCAGCTCCTCGAGACGACCGGCGGCGGGACCGGACTTGTTCTTCTTTTTGCCGGTACCCTGCAAGCTCTCGATCTCTGCCTCTGCCTGCTCGACTTGCATTTGTAGCTCTTCAACCTGGTTCTGCAGCCAGAGTGTTGCCTCCTCCTTCTCCTGCTCCTTGGGATCGAGTTTGGCGGCTTGGATGAGACCCTCCTTGGAGAACGCTTTGGTCTTCATCTCCTTCTCTGTTGCCTTGAAGCGCTCCATTTGCTGTTAGAATGTGAGCCGGTCGAATCTTCGGATGGGCGCCCGACGCACTGTCTCGATGAGCTTCCTATTCTCTACGAGCTGGGACTTGTCTTTGATGTCATTACTGGCCACCCAAGTTTTAATTTGGTCTCGTAGACGCTGAAGCTTCTTGATTTGTGTCTTGAGTTCCAACTCGAGCTTCTCCTTCTGGGCCTGTGCAGTGCGGTTATTCTGGCGTCGGGAGGGTGAGAGGGCGAAGACGGACCTGATTTGTGGATGCCTGCATTTTGTCGTAGATGCCTTCGAAGAGTTCTACACCTTCGGAGACCTTCTTGAGGGTTCGGTCTATCTCGGCTGGGACGGGATGAGGACTGGAAGAGGGATGGGGAGGGAGGGGATACTCTGGAGCTTCCTAGCAGCCATACCGGTCGGATGATGGGCGAGGACAGGGTTGAAGTGATCATACTCATTGTGGCCGATGTTAGCTGCACCCAAAGGTCAGATAAAATATAACAAAAATCCTATAAAGGGCCTATAAAGGGCTGGCAGCTAGCTGGATGGATTGTTAGCAGTCCAAGGGAGAGCATATGCACTTGTGATCTAAACTCCGCTTTTCCCTGTACCACCACCACCTTTCAGCTCGTTGTGGGCGCACGACCCTACCAACCATGAAGCTGGCCCTCCGCAAGAGTCTCAACTCCAGCAAGGACAGCAGCGGCATCCGCGCCACAATATCTACTCCCCTCCCCGCCGTCGGCAAGGCTCAGTCCACCATACAACCTCCTCAGAAGGTCATCCGCGCCCTCAGCGATTATCGCCCACAAGCTCCCCAGCAGCTCCCTTTCAAAAAGGGCGACTTCTTCCACGTCCTTCGCGATGAGAGCGGCGGCTGGTACGAGGCTCATAACCCGATGACCGGCGCACGCGGGCTGGTGCCCAAGGACATGTTCGAGGAGTTCAACAAGAACGCCGCCGCGTCAGTCATCTCCGCCGCAATCCTCCATCTGCTCATCTATTCTCCACAGTCTCCGAGCACTGAATACCAACGGCCCAGGAGGTTCCCCGATACTCGGTCCGCCAATCAGCCCCGGAGGGCAATCTCCCAAGACCCCAAAGAGCCAAGTGTTCTACGCCATTGTTCAGCACGACTTCTTCGCCGAGCGCGCCGACGAACTCGATGCCAAACGAGGAGATGCCATAACCGTCGTTGCCCAGTCAAATCGCGAGTGGTTTGTGGCCAAACCCATCGGCCGCATTGGCCGTCCCGGCCTCATCCCCGTCTCTTTCGTTGAAATTCACGATCCTGCGACTGGTCGAGCTATTGCGGATGTGAACGCGCTGATGGATCGCGGCGACCTTCCACGCGTGGAGGATTGGAAGCGAGCCATGTTCAACTACAAGCAGAACAGCATCGCCCTCGGCGTCATCGACTCCCCGGCCTCTCGGGAGTCGGTGCCCAATAGTCCCTTCATGACCACTCAACCGCCTCCTCCCATCGTTGCGGCTGCAGAACCCGCCATCACGCTGCAAGGCCCATCCCCGTCAGTCCAGACTTACGCCACCCCATCCAATCCCCCGGCGTCTACGGAGCCCGAGTTGCAGCCCGAGGGAATCCTTCTCTCAGCAAGCGTAGTCTCTTTCCATTTCGAGATGGAGGAGTACTGGTTCCGGGTCGATGGCATATTCCAACCCTATGCTACCCAGCCAGGTGGTCCACTACCTCCCGCGAAATCCCTCATCCTCTTCCGTGTCTACAACGACTTCTACGACTTCCAGGTGTCGCTGCTGGACATGTTTCCGCGGGAAGCCGGCCGGGAGCCGCCACATCCCCGAATACTGCCCTACATGCCAGGTCCGGCCCAGGAAGTAGACGACGCTCTAACGGCTACGCGGAGAACCGAGCTAGACGAATACGTGGGCGGCTTGTGTGATCTTAGCAACGTCGGGGCCAAGTATGTGCTGGAGCACCCGGTTGTCCGCGAGTTTCTCGCAATAAAACCGGGAGATGTCGAAAATTCGATCCCACCTCGAACGCAGGAAATCGAGGCATTGTTTGGCGCAGGCGACCAATACGATGACACCAATGGCGTGCAGGAGTCGTTTGGCCAGCTCAGGATGGATGATCGGCAGAGTCGCGCGTCTGAATACGACAACGATAATGGTTACATCCCTCCCTCCCATCCCTATGGCCAACAGACGGACACCCAGCGGCGGCCGTCCGGTGATTCGAACCATCTATATGCCCCGAACACGAACACGCATCGGCGCAACGGTTCTTCTTCATCGCTCAACGTCCCTCGAGCAGAGTCACCTTATTCACGCTCGCAATCGCCGCCGGTGTCACAATGGAACGACTCGTTTGCGAGTGGTACTCAACAGATGACCTCGTCGCCATCAATATCCTCGCGCGGTTCCAAACCGCCCTCAACACGGTCGCGGTCTGGCTCAGTTGCAAACGTCAACTCGCCTTCGATATCTGCGCAGAACCCGCAGACGGCGTTTGTCAAGATCAAGATCTTCGACCGCGTCGCCGACGACCTTATTGCGATCCGGGTGCATCCACGCGTAACGCACGTGGAGCTCATGGACAAGGTGCAATCGCGACTAGGTGGTGAAGTTGCCAATCTGCGATATCGGGACAGCATGAGCAACGCATTCGTTGGGCTGGATACAGACCAGCAACTTCGTGCCTGGATTGACGCCACGGACAAGCATGTTCTGTACGCGGATTGAGTGGATGCATGCTTCGGATTCTTCGCTTCGTTTCCCCTTACTCTCACCGATGAGACAGTTTCTTTATTCACTTCGAATTTCTGTGTCTTGTTATATGTTGTTGACTTGGTCTGCGTGTAATACTTATGCTACTTAATGTAGTCAGAGTGTATCTAGCCATTGTTAGAACAGGCAGCATGTTGTACGGAGGAGGAGCAGTTTAGGTGTCACATGTGTGACGGTCAAACATGCCTTCTCTGAAGCGGTACCTGCGGTCGATATATCGCATTGGTATCAAGGCCTACGTCCGCCAGATGCTCTACATCGGCGACGTCAAGTCCGGCCGATTCGTCGGCGCCGACCAGTCCGTCCAATTCTGCTCCATTGGGGTTGGCCTTGACCTGCTGGTGCAGGTTCGGGAACAGATACTTTGAGAACTATAACGCGGAGGAGGAGGTTCCCGGTGCGCAGTGATTCCTCGACAACCGGCATCTACGGCTGAGGATGCTATAGGTCGTCAACGCTGGATGGAGTTCGCGCAGGTGCGTCGCGAATGAGTGGTCTGTTAGGGTCGCGGCTCATGGGCGCAATAGCACAACCTCAACGCTTCGCAAGTGCCACCGGAATGGCACTCTTGGATATCGCACATTCGCAAAGACCCGCCGACGGAGGATCCTTTAGTACAAGCCGCTCGTCAGCACTGGCAACTGGTGCGCACCGCCCGCCCATTGTTGGACCACTGACCGACTTTCCACAGCCGTACAGGGAGAACCTCACCGGAACCCGCGGCGCATACAAACCCTACAACACCGCTGCTCCGAAAATCACAGCATGGGAGCCTAAGACGGCGCAACGCGTCTGAAATACATCCTTTTAATGTACACTTGCAAGTTCATCGACTACGTGCTCCGCAATCGCCAGTGACGCTGTCAGTCCCGGACTCTCGATACCCAGTAAGCTCACGAGCGGACGCTGCGAGCTCTCCGCTGTGTCGTCAGGAAAGTCCTTTCGGAAAAAGAAATCCTGAAATCCGCCCTGCGGCCCAACAATCTTGGGTCGAATGCCGACGTAGTCTGGGCTGAACGCGTATTTATCTATGGCGCCGGGAGACAGGTATTTTGTGACCGCCTCGTACATCTCTTCCAGCCTCGAATCGTCCGCGACTAGATGGTTGCGCCAGAAGTCAGGGTCCTCGCCTGGCGGGGAGATCCACTCAATGTCTGGACCAAAACGGACATTCCCTTGCAAATCGAGCGTAAGATGTGTCCCCAGGGACTGGAAACCGTGCGTGCTTTTGCTGGTTTCGGGGCATGGGTATATGAGGTGCGAGACGCGGGCTAGGCTCGGGCTGGTGTATTTTGCGTACGAGCCGCGGGCAAAATACATGGGCATGCGTTGGGCTTCCGGGAGGAGAGAGTTGACGACCATTGGTGCGCGGAGACCAGTCGCGTTGATCACAGTTCGCGCGAAGAGCGAAGCAGTCTCGTTACCGGTCAAAGTTTGGACGACCCAGCCGCGTTTTGCACCCTCCAAGTCCTGAGACGGTGCATTGGAGGCAAATGGGTCCACACGGACGACGGTGGTAGAGTACGCAATGTCTGCGTTGCCTGATTCGAGTATATCCTTCTCGAGGCTCTGCATGAGCGAATGAGAATCCACGATTCCTGTTTCTGGCGACCACAGCGCGCCAGAGATGTTTTCTGAAAGGTCTGGCTCCATCCGGCGTGCCTCGGCGCCGGAAATGAGTTGGGTTGGTAACATTTCTGCGTTTGCATCGCTTTTCGGCGCCGGAAATTGCATTCTGCGCGCCTTCTCGTGTAGGTTGGTTATGTATGGTATCTGTGTATCGGTCGCGACGACGAGCTTTCCGACTTTCCGAAATGGAACGCTGTTTCTTTCGCAGTAAGAGTAGAGCATGTCGCGTCCGCGAATGCATAGGCGCGTCTTGAGAGATGCAGGTGGATAGTATAGCCCGGCATGGATTACTTCGGAGTTGCGCGAGCTGTTGGACGCGCGGAATAGTTAAAATATTTTGTGGGCGGAGCTTGAGCAGGCCAACCTGGTTTCTTCGCCCTGTTACGACCGATAAGCGCATTGGAACAACAAAGGGAACGCGAACCGCATGCTTGTGCCTCTCGATTAGTACCGTTGTCTTTCCCTCAATCTGAGATAGCCTCCGCGCGACCGCGAGGCCGACAACGCCTCCGCCGAGCACGACGTAGTCGACGGCCATTTCTGGTCGCTGGTGCAGTAAATTAGGATTGAGAAACGATGCGAGTATTTGCGTGCCCTGTACGCATATGTTGCGCGGTTGAGCGCTGCCCGGAGCGGCCTGAGGTTCATGGTGGTTTGCGTCAGGGCGCGTGATGCGATAAACTTGTTCTTCGCTGCGCTGACCGCGATGGCGTCCGAACCGATGGGGCCCGCAGCGCCCAAGAAAGCCACCCTCGAAGAAACACTGGCGGAATTCGACACCATTCCGCTGTTCATGAAGTCCCTTCCCGAGGAGCCGGCAGATGACCCGATGATTGCTGCGCTGCAGAGTATCGCATACGAGGGGACACCCGATGGTGCGTTTCTCGACCCTGCGCGCGAAGAAAAAGAATCTCACTCTATGCGCAAGGGTAGAAATAGCGCTAAACTTCAAGGAGCAGGGGAACGAGTATTTCAAGGGCAAGCGATACCGAGAGGCGATGGGCTTCTACACTCAGGGCGTCGATGCCAAGCCGGAGGATACCAGTCTGCTAGAAGCCCTCCTGTGCAATCGGGCAGCGTGTAACCTGGAGCTCAGTGCGTTTCCCTTTCGTTTTGCGGACGTGGCTGACAAGAACGAAAAAGAAAATTTTGGGAGAGTGCTGCGCGACTGCTCGCAGGCGATCTCACTCAATACTTGCTCTTCAAAGGCATACTACCGCTCTTCCATGGCTCTGCTCGCGCTGGAGAAGGTAGATGAGGGATTGGACTGCTGCGACCGGTGTTTGGCGTTCGATCCGGACAACAAAGGTGTGCAGGGTGTGCGGACACGGATACTCGCTCTCAAGGCTGCACTGGAGAAGAAAGAGGCAGAACGCGTCGCTAGGATACAGCGCGAAAACGACGCAAGAATGAAGATGAACACTGCGTGTCGGGTATGTCTGCGGTACAAAACCGTTGACTAGAATCTGAACAACTGAGAAGGAACGCAATCTAATCCTCATTCCACCAAAGGATGGCTCCCAGAATCCATACGCGCCGCACTTTGACAGGGAAGACCCTACGGAATCGACGCTCATTATCCCGGTCTTCTTCCTCTATCCGCAATACGCGACCTCGGACGTGATACCAGAGTTTGTGGAGGATACGCCGTTCGCGATGCACATCGCCACAATGTTTCCTCCCCAGACACCGCCGCCAGAATGGGACCTGAAGGGAGAGTACGCGGATGGGAAGCTGGTCATCTACGCCACGACGCATCGCAAGCGACTGCTCAAGGTCGGAAAGAAGATGAACCTGCGCGATGTGTGTGCGGCAGCCAAAGCAAAAGAAGGAGAGCCCAGGGATGGGTTGGAGCTCAAAGACGGATGTTTGACGTTCGTGGTAGTGCCCAAGGGTGAGGTAGAGCAAAGGTGGATAGCAGAATACAAGAGCACACGATGATGTCGAGACTAAATCAGCGAAGAAGAAGGAACCGGGGTTTGAGCCTTCTCCTCGCGCCCGTCGAGCCAACTTGTGCAGAACGCGCAGCGCTTCGCCTGCGAACGGTGTTAGAACGCGTGCTTGGAGCAGATACGACCGCGCACTGACCGATTGCGAAACATCCTTGCGGCAATACGTGCACTTGACAACGCTTTTGAGGATATTGTCTTTGGTGGCGCGTGAATACACCGAGGCTACAACGTAGAGAACGATTCCAAGAGTGATGAATGTAACAAGCTGGGCTGGTTGTGAGCTCAGTCCAAGGAGGACGACATATAGCAACCTGGGACACGAAGTTTCCCCATGCAAGCGTCACCGCACCTGGAAGGGTCAAGTCAACAGTAGTAGGCGATTGAGGTCCCTACACACCATCGTCCGCAGCTTGTTGCAAAGTATTATAATGTGCATTCGCAGTCCTTCCGTGTCGCAAGACAGCAAATTTCGCTGGCAGGTTTCGCCCCATGAAGGGGAGCAGTGAAATCGGTGGGAGGAGAATGTCCTAGCAGTGGCGAATGGGCGCGTTTTACGCTTGTAAACAGCAGACATACATTGACCATGGAGTTGACTACAGTCGAGAATCCGCCGGCCTATACAGCGCTTGGGCGGCTGAGTACCCAAACGAAAGCAACATACCATTATGAGACCGACTGCGACCTCGAGAACATTGTCCCGGCCGAGAAATCCTTTGAAGCCAGACCAGACGCCGCGCACTTTCTCGACGATATTGCGTTCAAGGTCGATAAGTCGACCTTGACTGTCGGTGCTTCTGTGGGTACTCATGGTGGAGGATGAAGGGACTCGGATCAAATCTTGATCCGGGCTGGGGGGAAACCAATTCATCGAGCTACCATACATTGTAATCGTTTGCTGTCTAAAAAGCGTTCGCGCGCGGCGACCAAGGAGAAAACGGCTGGTTGATTACCTTTATACTGCTCTCAATTTGGCGCGTCAGCTGCAGGTTGAACGAGTCCAGCTTGGCACCCGGTTTGTCCAGGGCCCACAACGAAACCGCCAGTGTATTCTGACCGTTGTAGTTCAAAATTCCTTGCGGAACGGGGAAAGACGTTTGCGGGCCGATGTTGTTAACTACATACTGAGTGAGATGTATCCCAAAGAAAAAGCCGAGAAGTTCATACCGTACTTCCCGAACTGGTATCCGTTAACATAGAATTGAGCACGGAACAATGGGTTAGTGGTCGAGTTCGTGACAACGAGCGCCATAGGATAATCGACGCCAGTGGGGACGTTGAGGGAGAAGGTTGTGCGATAGAATGCAACGCCGGGGTGCTGTATCCCGGTCAGAGGGCTGCCTTTAGCCCAGGCCCCGTCGTTGAAGCCCGGAAGATGCCAGCCTGTGTTGTGTTAGCAGTTTGACACAGGCGTCAGTGTCGCTGAACCTTGTCGTTCGCCGAATAAACCTCCTTCGTTCAAAGGCCCGCGCGTGCGATCCACATGCTGCAGAAAGTCAGTCAGTTGCCGTCGCGAAATGAACGACAAAACAAACGTTTTCGCCACCCAGGTTTCCGGCAACCTTCCAGAGGCCAGCGACAGTTGAGTTTACGCCCACAAAAGAGTACCGCAAGATTCCGCGGGGTGTTTTGAACCCCTCTCCCGCAGCCCACCAGTTCTCTTCGTTTCCCATGTGGTCTGGACGAATTAAGACGACATCCTGTGCAAAAAAAGAGAGCTACATACCCTGGAGGATCGTCAAAATATGTTGAGATCCTTTCTGCAGCGCGGCAGGGAACAAGAATGTGCTATTGAAGTCGGCCAGCGTAGGATCGCCTGAAGACGAAATTAGTCCCATTTTCCTCGATTGCCGACAATGAACCTTTCCAGGACCCGACAAATGTCTGGTCTAACCACACCGAGTAGGCAAATGCAGACCCTCCCTGAATACCGACATTGAACCCCTTCTCGAGGGATGTTGCGTTGAAGTGCATTCTCCACAGAATGTTGCCTGTGTGGTACCCGTATTCGCCAGCATACAAGACGACTGGGGTCGTGAAAGGATACGGGTTCACGGTCGTTTGATGATCGGCAATGGTCCACAAGGCGTCAGAGTAAGTTGGCTGAATCTCGGGGAGCGAGTCGGCGGTTTTCTGCAATCAACGCATGTTGGAACTTATTGCTAGTTTTGCAAACGAACACACCCATTGCAAAGTCGCAGGATTTGGCAGGGTCACTGACGGAAGATTGGCCGCCTTGTGGGCCGTGAGCGTTCCATAAGAGGTTTTGGAAACTGAGAGTTTGGCGCCATTGAAGGAAACAGAAGAAACGGACGCCGGGGCAATAATCTCGAAAATCTCTGGCTTGGTAGTGTTGAGATCGCCAGTGAGCGCGAGAGTACCGCCAGAGATGGAAACGGTCCGGACAAGGTAGCCGCCTCTGATGAGGATGGGATTTTGCCGGCTGAAATGTGCGAAGGGGCCCGACGTCGGGGGATGCAGGAGCCAAAAGTTGTACGCGTTGGCACGGTCTAGATGTTGTTCAATCCGACTCGAGGAGAGAGATACGACTGACCAAGAATATAAAGAAGGATATTCCCGATTCGAACAACAGTTTGGCCAGTGGTCGTGTATTGCAGCACAACGCTACCAGCTGCAAGCGACTTGGTCTTGATCGTTTCAGTGCCGGAGACGACCGTGGCAGCCGGTACCGATCCAGAAAAAGTAAAAGCAGTTTCGTGGAGCTCCCCGGTATTGCCGTAGACGAGGATGACATCGTGTTTGTCGATGGTTGCCCTGTAAACGTAGACTTGAGCAACGGCCAAAAATCCGGCATTCGCCTCGTTATTTACCAAGTTAGAATTTCGCCAGTTGAGTAGAGAATGGATGTAGAACCAGCTAAATAATCGACAACGTGGATTTTGGAATCCTTTCCATTGAGGGCTAACGTTCCGCCGAGGGTCGGAACGGTAAGCTGGCCAATACTGATTTTGTCAGAACAGTGAGGACATTGAGACCTAGATACCTTGTCGGCAACGTCAAGGTGTAAGTTTGAACGTCGTTCAGCGACGCATCCGTTTGTCTACAAAGTTGACGGTGAGATGCAAATGAATTTCGAAAACCTACATACCGAACGACATAAAAACCGGTCTTGTTCCCGACTGCGTCGAGCAACTGTGTCGTCTTCAACGCCTGGTTTCCCGTGAATGAGCCTTGCGTCGCGAAAATGTTGGTGGGGCGAGTAGTCAAGAAGGCCGGAGAAACAGCCCGGAAGTATGCCTGCAGCTTGAGTTCGTAGGCCTTTTCACGAAGAGTGCGGTCTTCGGCAATCGCGGAACCGTAGTCGTATGATGTGTAGACACCTTCGACGGTCCGTTAACAAAGGTGTAATCCTCGTGATGTTCGTACCAGGATGCGCGATTCCGCCCCAATTCGTTCCGCCTGTAATCATCAGTACCTGGCCAGTTGATGGCGAAAGAGCACGCACCGAAGAGCATATAGAAGTTGAGCATGGTGGTGGACATTGCAAATTCGTTTTTGTAGAACACTGGTGCGAGCATGAGCTGGGATGTGCATTGCGCGGGGTAGAACGAACCTCGCTCAAATGCAGGACCAAGTAGCTGAGAGCAGAGCTCGTATCCTGCGCCGCCCCACTATCGAGTATTGACGATCAGAAGAACCTTGTAATAGCGGACAACTTGCAGGATCGAACGCGCCGCCCTGAAATTCGTATACGGAATTGGGCGCCTGGGGGTTGATATCTAGGTGTGCGCCGTAGAAGTATCTGTTGTTGGTTAGTCAAGAAAGCGTACTAGAAGAAACACGAACTCCGGTACCGCGTCAGGCAGCCACGTATCCGGGTGGGCACAGTCAAAGCTACAAGCATGTGAGAAGCAGGGGCACAAGGATGTGGCCCATGTACCCATTTGGATACGAGTCGTAGCCGTAGATGTCTACGTTGGTAAAATGCGAGCCTGGCCAAGCGTCGTTCACCGTCAAGGGGACGGTGACGCCACTGTTTCGCTGCATGGTGGTTAGAGTCATTAAATTAAGGATGGACAGTACCACCATTATGGTACGGAGACCAGCTTCATAGTCAAAGTCTGCGGTTGCATGAGAGAGCAGACGAACAAAGGCAAACCAGCACCTTCAGTAAACGGCTCTTGAAACCCAGAGTACTCATTTTCGACCTGGACGAGGATGACGGGCCCGCCTTTGGTGATCTCGTTCGCAGCGATTTGTTTGCCGATAGCGGTCACGTCTGCAGATTATAGGATGACGAAAAGTCGCGGCAAGGAAAACGTACAAGCAGAGTAAGCTTCGACGTAGGAGGTGTTACTGGTTCTCCATAAACCGCCAGTGTGAGTTCCCCATCCAGGGAATCCGCCTGGAATTTATGGTTTTTGAGTGCACACAAATCAAAAGGAGAGCATACCTCCGGAAACCTCTGCGTTGATATACGGACCAGGGCGAATATTAAGGTACAACCCCGCTTGTTTCGCTGCGTCGAAGAAAGGCTGGAGATCACGGAAGCCCTCGAAAGAGATTTCGCCACGTTTAGCCTCGTGCAAGCCCCAGAAAATGTACGCGGAGACGGCGTTGAACCCGAGAGCCCTTTTCGAGCGTGAACATGAGTAGGGGAGTCGGGTTTGCGCTCACTTTATCTTCTGCATTATATCGAGGTGAAGGCTTTGGACTGGCATTCGGAAAGGGTGGACTTCGCCGCTGAAGAGATCCACGCGTGACCCATTTATGAGCAACGAATATTCGTCCCAGGTTACCTAGAGTAACGGTCAGCGGCAGAAATGAGGGATAGCCTTGCGGCGCGCCAGATCTTGCAAGCCATCGGTCTGTGTTGTCTGGCGGGAGAATCGGACATTGCGGCGAGTGTTGCGGGCGTCGACGAAGGCAGAGATAGCTGCGCAAACCACGAAGAGGCCAGAGAGAAGCATCTTGGCTACAGCGATTGTGGCTGGGGGTTCTTTAAAGCAGCTTTCACATTCAGATGACGGTGTTTTCTCGGGCACCAGCTGACAACTAAGACGCGATTCCGAGGCCGACGCTGAGGACGATATAACAGCGATGCAGCCCAGTTTTGAGGCGATAGATCCTAGTTTCGCGCCGATAGAGCCCCGTCTCGAGGGGATAACACTGGACGCGTGCCAAATGGGCTGGAAGGAAGCAGACAAAGTGGCGGGCCGTGGAGGTGTCCGACATGCCCCCAACCAATGGCCGTAAAGTGAAACGGGGACGTCGACATCAAGACGTGATTCGGTTGGCTCTTCTCAAACCCTCATCCAGCCAGCCAGCCTGCTCGCTGTGCCAGCCATTCGGCACTCCCTTCCTTTCTCCAGTCCACACCGTATCCAGTCGTGGATACTTCCATTCCTTCGTTCAACACCATATAATGCAAGTCGACGATCTGGCGCGGCAGCGGGCGAGTCCCTTTTTACCCCTCCTCCTCTCCCCAACCTTACCTCCCATCTTCTAGTTCGAGTCCTTCAAGCTCGGAATGCCCTCGAAAACCGCCCAGGTTCTACCTGAGCACCGGCACCGGCGCTCCCACTCGCGCAACGCCTCGATATCCTCAATTGCATCTTTACCAACTCCTCAGACCACGACCACCACCTACGAACCAACCACTCAGTCTCACCTCCCTCCCAAACGAAACTCCCACCATCGCCGCCGCTCCTCCGTCTCCACCAGGCGCGAGTCTGCAGAAATCATGGGAGTTTCCGTTTCCGAGTCCGCCATCTCTCCCGCGGAGGACCCTGCAGACAAACGCCGCGATGCCCTCTGGGCCCTCGAAGGGAAACGTGTGGAAATCCCCGATGAGCTACCCGCTCCCTTCGAATTTCGTAAGTCTTACTCGGTTCATTGCATAATGTGCTCGTTTAACTCGTCCTCAGCGACAAAGCCGTCGTTTCCGCCTGGTTCTGGCTCTTTCACCGCGAAACGGGACTCGTTTAAGCCGTCGTTGTCATCCAAGGACGCACTCCATACCCTCGTCGAGGAGGAAGAGGAGGAGGATGATGCCGATAAACGCGCACCTCCGACGCCGACCACGCCGACGACGGTCTTCATGCGGAACATCACTGCTCGTCCACGGCCTCCCCATCTCCGACCGCTCTCGTTGACGCCAGACAGTCTTCCTGTCAACGGCCTACCCACCCCTGCTTCTGCCAAACGCTCGAGCCTTAAGGTCCTCGCCCTGGCACCGGATGCGCTCTCTGGCATGATGCCTAGTCCCTCTCCACTTTCTTCCAACTCGTCGCGGGCACGTCCGGTCTTTAACCTCAAACTGGAGGAGAATGGTACTCAGTCGTTTGATGAGGCTGCTCGGCCCAAGCCAGTGAGGAAGAGCAGCATCTCATACAAGGTCTCGACTTGCAACGCCGCCGGCTTGCCGACGCCGGAGACGACGCCCACTTGCTCCGAACGGCGTTTTTCTACCTTGTCAAACCATTCCATCTCGAGTCGCAGCAGCATGGGGAGCGAAGAATCCCTTGCAAGCCGCCCTCTCAGCGCCAGCGAACAGCACTTTCTGTTTAAAAGCCACAATGCTTTGCTCGCTCGCATTACCGATTTGGAACGTGCCCTGTCCTTTCGTAACAGTGGTCTGGAGCGTGCTTCGCGACCTTCTTCGGTTGCTTCTGCTCTTTCTCATACTTCCCGTTCCTCTTCCCCCGACTCGCGCCGCGAGGAACCAATAGACGAGATGGTCTCTCTTGTCTCAGACCTCAAGTCTGAGCGTGACGAACTCAGGCGCGATGTTGAGGGGTGGCGTACTCGGGTCGCCGATTTGGAGAAACAACTCACCGTTTTCACCAACCGTGTGGAAGTCGAGCGACGCGAAGCATGGGTCGCCCGGACTCAGGTTGGGCTTTTTGGAAACCGAAAGGAACGGCTTGGCCAAGCGCGTGGCCGATCTTGATGCGGAAAACGAGCTTCTCGCACAAGGGCAGAACGATCTCCGTCAACAGGTCGTTCGCCTACTCGAAGAGAAGCAGAACATGGTTGTCGAACTCCAAGAGGCGAAGACGACCATTGTTGTCCGCGACACCGACCCATTGAGCACGCCCCGCGCGTTCGATGGTCCTGTCGTCACCATCCGGCCTGTTGCTTCGGCAATGAAGCGTGGTCTTGGATTTACATCCCTCGATTCGCAGAGTTCCACTGATGTTGACGAAGCCGCCCTACCGTCTTATGGTGTTCCATTCAAGCTCCGCGCGGTTGAAGAGGATGATGGAGAGGATGATGGCCTTGCCGGCTATGAGGATGAAGACGAAAACGATGTCGTCTTGAGCCCATCTTCGTCCTTCGGCTCTGTTGAGGAATTTTACGTTCCTCGCCCCTCCGATTTGGCTGTTCAACCGATCCCTTCCCATGCCGCGAAATCCTCCATCTCAACGTGGACATTCCCGACACATGTTGCTTCCAAAGGATCGGAGGAGCCTGAGGTCGACCGATTCTTCGGCTGCCTTGACGATCTCGACGACGACATTCCTTCGCCTAACTCCCCCAACTACGCCGAGTACGACGAGGAAAAGAGCAAAGGATTGTTTGCTAAAGGATTCGGCTGCAACGACGCCAAATCGTGTTTCGTCCTACCCGCTTCTGTGCTGGCCAGTGCCGACGCTTCATTTGTCCTTGATTCCGTTGTCGAGGAGGACGATGAGGAGACAGAGGGCGAAACGGTTGTCGAGGAGGCCGAAATAAACAACAACAGTGGCATCAAGATAACCTTCACGCCTCCTATGGACGACGATTCATTCGAATTGCCACTCCCAGTCTCTACGACCTCCCCGAGCCCGAAAATCGTCCCCCCCACTTTCGCGTTCTCCGAAGATGACCAAGATGATGACGAGATGGTTTCTCCCAAGCCCGCGTTCAACTTTTGTCGCTCGCCTCAGCTGCCTGCTACCCCTCCAACGGCCGCCATTCGGCACGAATCCCCATCCTCTATCCCCCGCTTGGTGTCCAAGCTGCCGCCTTCCCCGACATCTCCTCCGGCTATAAGATCCGTTTCGCCTATCAACTCGAGTCCTTTTGTCACTCCTCCGACGAAACGCGGCGGGACGATGCCCTCGTTCATTCCCCAGCCAACGTCTCCCTCTCGTACCCCTCCAGCTTTCTCCACCAATGCATCTACGAAAGCCAGCACTACTTTCATCCGTCAGCCCGCCCGCCAGCCTTTGCTGTCCAACCGCAAGCCTGCGCAAGCAAATGGTTCGACCCCGCCTCGTTTGTCTTGTACGTCGCACTGATTTGTTTCGTTTTAGCCAACGACCCGCCTCATGTTCTCTCCAGATACGCAAGCAACGCAGCTCCCCGTTCGGATACGGGCTTGAAGAGTGTTCAGGGTAATATACCATCGGAAGAGACGACGAGTGCTGCATCGAGTTCCAATACGCCTTCCTCGGCCTCTCCGTCCTTCACCTCTATTATGTCTTCGCCACTCGGTGGCCGTCTCTCGTTCCAGACCCTTTCGAACTACATTCCCTCGTGGGGCATGACCTCGCCCCGCGGCGCGGAGAGCGATGCTTTAGGGCACGACTCTACGCGTATGGCACGTGCGCCGGCTGGTCCAGCAAAGCGAGGGTTTGTTTCGAAGCAAAGCCAGCTTGAACGTTTGAAGATGCGGCTGGAACGAGAAACGATGGAAGGCAATCGGAGTACCGTTGGCCGGAAGGGCGAGGAAGAGCTATTCTTATGATGGTGCGTTGGTTACTGTAGTTGGATGCCTCAAACTGACTGAAGACAGTATAAATACTTGGTCAAAAACGCGCTTTCGTGTACCTCTTTTACTGTCTTGATTTGTACGATGAACGATTAGTGGCCGCAGCTTGACGCTGTGGCCTATGGAAAGGACTTTGCTTGTATACTTGCGGAATGTGGCGCTGGATGATGTGTGCACAACTATGTTTGCTGTTGGCCTTTGCAATCATCGTCGAGCGTGTGCTGCGGGCACCGTCGCGCCTCACATGCATATCCTTCTTGCCCGAGCTGCGCGACACGGGCGAGTACGCCTTGCGCGGTGCTTGTCCGAAGCAAGCTACTCAGCTCCACATCCATACTCATTTAGCATCGGCGTCAGCTTTGCACCCAAGCCGCCTGGACGATTCGCAGGGACGCCTCGGGTTCCATTTCCTTCCGACGGAATCATCGGGTCGTGGAGAAACAAGCTGCTGGCCCATCCAAAGCAGGTACAAACACGGGACGCGGGTGAGGACTTTTACTTTTACAACTCGGTGCGCCGTTCACGATGCCCTGAATACGCCAGCTAATCCACGGAGCGCTCTAGATGCGGAACAAGTCGGTCGGTGCAGTTTCTCAACTTGTTGTGGGCGCGTCCGATTGAGGCTCGGCAGGGTGTTTGTTTTGGAGTCGCGGATGGGGTAACGGGGTGGTTGGAGAGCGGGGTTGACCCGGCGCTCTTCGCGCAGGCGCTGATGTTTCATTCTCATCGCTACTCGCGCAGCGCCTGGGCGGGAGAGCCGGAGATCAACCCCGAGTTGGATTATGAGGAGCGGGAGCAGGTCGAAGGCTGGGAGTTGACCCCGTATGAATGTCTGGACGTGCGTTTTGGACGCGTTTAGACTTTCAGGTCGACTGCTAATGCGCTCATTAGCTCGCGTATGGAGGAGTCTTACGCGAAAAGTTTGTCGAGGCGGGTAATATGTTTCCTGCTTTGTTCTCGTCGCGTTCTCAACTCGTCCCAGGGTCAAGTACGGCGTGTATAATCAGCCTCAACGCGCAGAATGGCTTGCTGCAGTCTGCAAAGTGCGCAAACTCCGCCTATCCCTTTCTCTGTTCAATGGCTCGCAGTCTTGGAGACAGCGGCTTTTCCATCATACGCGACTCGTCCATTCTGTATCACCAGCCCGTCCAAACCCACTTCTTCAACTGCCCAAAGTCTGTTTCCGCGATGTTAAACGCGACGTTGAGCTAGCTAGCTAATATCGGGCAGGCAACTAACCAAGCTTCCACCACCATCAGGTCGGCGCTTTACGCGCGCCTGTGTTGACTCTCCCCGCGAAGCTGAGACGTACCGAGCGCAACTATGCGACGGGGACGTGGTCGTGGCATATGTACGCGTTTTTATAACAGCGTGCTTGGAAACTTACTCCGGTTTACAGACGGACGGGTTCTCCGACAATGTTTTTCGCCACGAGCTAGTCGAGATATGTTCGCGGGATCCGGATGTGGGTGATTCAGACGACGCGCAGGCGCAGTCGATGGCAGATCGACTCGTTCTACATGCGAGGGAGTGTATGGCCGCCAAGTCGCGGGTTAGCCCTTTCGAACGTACGTTTTCAGTTCAGAAAAGCTTGTCGACCCTAAAACGATACGCAGGCCAAGCGGCGCGCGAAGGGATGTTTTTCCCCGGCGGAGTAGGTTCTTGTTGGCCATGTTTCTGTCTACTGACGAGCTTGTGTTGACCAGAAACCTGACGAGTGCGCATATTTTGCATCCCCTGAAATTCTTCTTATTCTATCCAGCGTGACGGTTGTCGTCGCTCTCGTTCGAGAAAACCAAACGAAAGAGTAACCCTTTGTAATCCAAACTCGCAACGGATTTTTACTGTATGTATATTCATCTCGATGTAATATTACTTGCTCTTCCAAGCAACTTCCAAGTCATCACGTTCGCGTGCCCCGATTCCGTTACTTTCGTTCACGTTGCCGGTCTTCCGACGCTTCTTGCTCGCGTAAGTCAGCAGGATAGACCTATATATATGAAGAAGGGCTTGCCTGGCCGTAGCTCCCCGCTCGCGACTCCGTCTTTGCCGCGAACATGCTCAACTTGCTGTCTCCTCTCCTCCTCGCATTGTCCTCTGCTGCAACTCATACTCTCGGAGTGTTGCACCGGCGCAGCTACTTCTACGTTGGGCAGACGTATGTACCAGGAGGTACTTCGTCCTTCGCGGCGAACCAGATGTATGTAGAGCGGTTGACGCCTGCCGTGGTTTCCCAGCCGTTTCCGTTGCTCATTTTCCATGGTCAAGGTGGGGAAAACCATGATCTTACTTACGCGTTATTAACAGTCTTGCAACAGGCCAGACGGGAACAAACTTTTTGAATACGCCTGACGGCCGGCTTGGGTGGGCGGATTATTTTCTAGGCAAAGGCTACGAGGTAAACCATGCGGCTCATCCAATTCTACAACGCCAACCTCCTTCAGCTGTATATAATCGACCAACCGTCGCGGGGTCGCTCTGCTTGGCAGCCGTCTGTGAACGGGCCGCTAGTGCCATTCGATACGTTCACAGTCGAAGCACGGTTTACAGCCACGCAGCGGTACAATCTCTGGCCGCAGGCGTATCTTCACACGCAGTGGCCGGGAAATGGATCTATGGGCGACCCAATTTTCGATGCGTACTACGCTAGCAACGTTGGATCGATAAACAACAACACAGAAGAGGCTGTTTATGTGAGGGACGCGGGTAGTGCGCTTTTGGATATTATTGGTGTATGTTTGTGTCTTTGTTCTTTGTGTGCTGCCCTTTGAACTTGTTTTCAGCCCGCCATCGTTGTAACTCATTCTCAGGCGGGCCAGTACGGCTGGATTCTCGGCGATTCGCGTCCGCGACTTGTCAAGGTACATCTCAATCCATTGCTCTTCGCGGAATGAGCAACTTTTGCTTCAAGGGAATCGTCGCCTTGGAACCACTTGGCCCGCCCTTCATAAACGCTATATTTGCGCCATTTACGTCTGCACGGAGCTATGGCGTTGCAGATATTCCGCTCGAGTACAATCCGCAGATTAGCGAGCCTTCTGAGCTGGCGCCGGTGATCCTCAGGTGCTTTGTTCTCCTGACCTTCCATGCCTCAACACGACCCTGACGTCTCCTCCAGCCAGATACCAAACGTCACTTGCTTTCAACAACCGAACCCGGCCAGAAAATTAGCCAATCTACTGGATATTCCCGTACTGGTGGTCACTTCAGAGAGCGGGTACCATTCGCAGTACGATAATTGCACGGTCAACTACCTCCGGCAAGGCGGAGTTCATGTTGAACACGTTCAATTGGGACAAGTGGGTATTCATGGTGCGTCTTTACGTCGTTGGGCGCCCTCCTTCAACATGATTTTTAGGCAACGGTCATCTTTTCTTCATGGAGAAGAACAATATCCAGATCGTCGACCAGGTTGTGCGGCCGTGGTTTCAGAAGATCCAGTGAAAGCGATGAAGCAAAGATTTTGCGGAACTTCGTTGCACGAAGTTATGTACAAGGATGCTCAAGCTATCGACCATTGAATCACCAATCGCGAGCGAATCCATGCCAGTAATTAGGAAGCTACATCATATCGACATCCATGTCCTCTCGCGGGGCACCGCGAACGACGGAGTTGACCAGCTCCCGGCGGATTTCGGGTCCAATCTGAACATGCGGAGTCGCGCGAACGACGTCGAGCAGCGCGTCTTTTTGGTCCGGCGTCAAGTCTGAGGCGTAGCTAAGAGAAATGAGCTGCCTGGCTGAAAATGCGAAGAATTCACGAACCGCTGGGCAAAAACCAACAAACTCTGGTGCCAGAGAACGGGGAGCTTCTCCGAGTCCCCACGCGTCTTGGCTTTGTACGTGTTGGAGAGGCGGATGAAGTGGAAGACGAGCGCATCGACGACCTTGTACGGAAGTTCGTACTTTTTGTCGATGAGAACACGCAGGAAGAGCGAGTTGGGACCGGAGTAGTCCATCTCGGCGATCCTAAGCATAGCTGCCGACGAGTGCAGGACGGGAATCTTGGTGCGCGCGAGAACGGAGGCGACAATGGCGGCTTCCTTGAGTGTGCACCCTTGCTGCCGTTGAGTTAGAAGACGATAGCATGGTAATGCTCGGGCCGGCGTACATCCAACATTGGGAAAACGATTCCTTTGAAGAACGCGCCAGGTTTATAGAGGGCCCGGCGTAATGCGTCGTAGTAGTGGACATTGAGTTTTTTGTTCTCCTGAATGTCTTCGCGGATCGCGTCGAGAAGAACTACGCTCAGGAATAGTTGCGCTTGTGGCGGCTTCATATTGGAGATGAAGGTGCGCGTGGCGGCAAGGCAGGCATGAGCAGACCAGTTCTCGGGGTGAGTGAGGGCAAGGAGACGCGCCCAAGCAGGGAGGGTGGGAATGACTTTGAAGATTTTTGGGAGTGGTCCGGACTTGTATTTGTGCAAGAATGTGCCGAGTCTTGGACGAATGAGACGGCGAAGTGGTCTGAAAGGATACCCACTTCTCGTAGGCCTCAACGACCTTGGGATCGAGACCCAGCGCTGGGTCAGGCCGTTCTCGATCTGCAGACTGGTCAGAAACTTGGTACGTGAATGAGGATGCCGCACCTTGTTGCACATTCTGTATTACAGCGGCATTCGAGGACGCGCCACCCTCTAGCTTGGCAAATATAATATCAGCGAGAGTTCTACGCTCGCCAGCATTGTGGGGATGCAATGCATCCAGCGTTTCCAGATCGCCTTCGTCGATTTCCTGGAAACACCATGGGATGAGGGGGCGCCGGCCAGCACACGACGGAGATTCCTCACGAATATTTCTTCGACGTCTTGGTCTTCAATGTCCTCCAATTCAGACTCGTCGTCTTCGTCATCGGCGAGCCGCGGTCGATGCATGTTGGATGTCTGCATCTCGGCTTCGTCCTCGTCGACATCGTCCAGCCTAAGCTCATCCTGCTGGTCCCGCGCGAGTTCAAAAATGCGTTTGGAAGATTTTTGGTCGAGGACGACCTGCTTGGGGTCAGGACTGCGAAGATCTTGAGTCTGTATAAATAAACCTCGTCCTCTTCGTCCGAGTTTTTGGATTTTTTGCGCTTGCCGGGCTGGGATAGACGGCCATAGCGGGACTGGATGTCGTCGTCTGCGAGCTGGACGAGGAGGGGGTCGTGGCGGGACTTGCCCGAGGATTTTCGTAGTGCAGGCATTCGTGAAAGATTGCGGCTGTCAAAAATATCGTGCTCTCCTTCCGCTGGCTGCCAGTATAAAAGGCGTGTTCGGCTCTGTTCACTCCCTCGATTCTCCCGATATGACCACCGCAGCACCTGTACGCCGTCTCACTCTCCGCGTTGTCCAGCTCACACCCCGCCAGCTTAAGACTCTCGATAAGGACGGCACAGAAATAACCACCGTCGGCTTCGACCGCTTCGGATTCGATTGCCAGGTCCACCTCGACGTCCTCCGCTCCCTCTACCTTCGCCCCCACTATGTCCTCTCTGCCAACGGGTCTGGCGAGGCCAAGGAAGAGATCAGCCACGCCCAGTTCACTCAGGGCACCGACTACCAGTCAAAGTCCATCTACCACCCGGACAACAAAACCATATCCTACACGACCCTCTCCCGCTTCCCCCCGGTAACTCTTCTGCCTCCCTCGGCGCGCAAGCGCATTCTCGTCACTGGTGGCGCGGGCTTTGTCGGCTCCCACCTCGTCGACCGCCTCATGCTGCTCGGTCATGAAGTCACCGTGCTCGACAACTTCTTCACCGGCTCCAAAACGACAGTCAGCCATTGGATCGGACATCCCAATTTCGAGATGGTTCGCCACGACGTTGTCGAACCCTTCATGATCGAGTGCGACCGTAAGCCCAGCCTCGATGTCCCCGACGCGTTTTCCGACCCAACACAGAGATCTACCATCTCGCCTGCCCCGCCTCGCCTCCCCACTACCAATTCAACGCCGTCAAGACCATAAAAACATCGTTCATGGGTACCCTCAACATGCTCGGCTTGGCGAAACGCACCAAAGCCCGCTTTCTCATTACCAGCACCTCCGGTACGCCATCTCCCGCGTACCCTGTGCTCAGCCCTCTGATATTGTTCCAGAGGTGTATGGGGATCCCGAAGTACACCCGCAGACCGAGGAATAGTATGTATTTCTCTTCCGCGGCCTCTTTTATCCGCTCATCTACTCTTAGCTGGGGCCACGTCAACCCGATCGGAATCCGCGCCTGCTACGATGAGGGCAAACGTGTCGCAGAGACGCTGACCTATGGCTTCCAACGCCAGGACGGTGTTGATGTCCGTGTCGCGCGTATCTTCAACACGTATGGACCCCGCAGTACGTCGCGTCGTTTCGTATGCGTTCGTCTGTTCACGACCTTTTAGTGAATCCATACGATGGCCGCGTTGTCTCCAATTTCATCGTTTCTGCTCTCAAGGGCGAGGACATGACCGTATATGGCGACGGCAAACAGACACGTTCGTTCCAGTACATCCACGACCTGGTTGACGGTCTCATCGCGCTCATGAACTCGGATGAATCGCGCCCGGTGAACATTGGTAACGGCGATGAGTTCACCATCGGCGAATTTGCCCACCTCGTTCGTGAAATTGTCGAAAAGGTTCAGGACGAGGACGGCGTCAAACGCAAGCGTCGGGTCGAGATTGTGCACGAGCCTATGCCCGCGGACGACCCACAGCGCCGTCGCCCGGACACGACTCGTGCCAAGGAATCTCTCCAATGGCAACCTCGATGGACGGTTCGGATGGGGCTCGAGGAGATGGTCCGCTACTATAAAGCGAAGATGGAGGAGGGAAGCCTCTAAAACTAGACTCTGTGAAAACGGTGTTCATTACTGTACTTTTCCGAAACAGTGGGGCTCTAGATAGAAGAAAAATAATACATGAGATAGTGGTTGTGCAGATGCAAGTACAGTGGTAATGCGGACGAGAGAGATGGGGGTTATAGGAAGAGTTTTTGAAGCGTCACGCGTTGTTGCGACGCGACAACATTGGCCATCGAGCCCTTGATGACCTTCTGCTCTACGGAGGTAGGGCTAAATGCGCCCCGACGCAATCGTCCCTCTTCTATAGGCTCAGATTGGGGAAGCGGAAGCGGACGCTCGTGCGACGCGCGTCCAACGCTCGGGTCAAGGTACCGTCCTCCTAACCATCTTGAGGACGAGGAACGGACGGAGAGGGGCGGGTTACAGACCTGCATATGACTGCTTGACAGATTTGTTGCCGTTCTCGAACCAATCGTCCCTCGGACGCTCTGAATACCGACGAATCGGTCGACCCGTGAGGGGGTTAAGCGGAAAGAAGGCGGTCGATTGACCTTTGCGATAGTGGGCGAGCTGTTCGGTCTGTTGTCGGACGACGGTTTCCGCAAGGCAGGAGAAGGAGAGGGAGGACATGGGTGGGCGCGCGGAGAGGGCGGTGTCGCCTGTAATGTGTTGTAGGGTATTGAGAGCGTCGCGCATACGCTCTGGGGTTGTGGTCGGGTATTCGGCAGGGTCGGACCTTGCCCGGGGTAGGCGCGATAGAAATTTGACGTAGACCTGGTTAACGATGGACGAAGTTGAAGGTGTAATGCCAAGGTAGCCCGCGCCACCTATAGGACCTATATTAGCTAACGGCGCGGAGGTTGGAATGGCGCCAGGACCTTTGACGGAATAAAGGACAGCCTTGAGATCGTTTGCAAGACGTTCGGCGTATTTCCGCGGCGCTGTCTCGTTCGCATCGCCGTGAATAACGAGCACGGGCTGCGTGATATATCGAAACGCTTCCGCAGGCAAAGGCGTGCGCTATGGAGCATTAGACAGGGTTTGGGACGATAACGAAAGAGCGGTACACTCAGGACCAAATTCGTCGACTCGAGACAACGTTGACGCCTCCGTGGATGCATTGTCGTCTCCCAGTATGCAATGAGCTATGAAAAGTCAAAACATGAATTGTATGGGGGCGGGAAGGACCACTTCGTCGCGCAGCTCGGGAGATGTGTTCTTTTTTCTTCTTAGTATCATGATAGAATGTCGCGATGATGAGATTTACCGGGCCAAGAGTGAATGAGACTGCTTCGTTGGCGACGTGCTCATACGACTCCAGATCTTCGGCGTAGCACCACGTTTGAACGAGCTCGTTGTATGCAGTGTATATCCACATGAGCCTATGGCAGCGCATGAGAACGGCGATTCCAAGTCAATAGAGGATGTACTCGGTCGGCGGCGGTACGTTGCAGAGCGCGAGGCTGAGGCACATCTCCGGAAAGCTGCAACACGTAAGGAACAGCGCCGGTACGTTTTTACACGTACAGTGTCGCGAAACGGAGGGCGGCGTTTGTTCCTACACTTTCGAATGCGAGGACATGCACGGGAGGGAGGGACAGTGCCTGCGGGGAACAGGGTAAGCGGGAGTTGGACAAGTCCAAAGGACACGCACGCGAGCAGCAAGCGCGATATCTGCGGCGTCGGTCCAGCTATCATGTCTTCCGGATGGACGACACTTGCTCTTCCCAGAACACCTTGGAATATCGAGTGCAATTATGTTATACTCTCCATCGAGGCGCGGGTCGTCCATTTGGGAGTCGAGCCAGGCAGAGCACAGAAAAGCCGGGGGTAGCAGGAGAACAGTGGGTTTTTCGGGGTCGAAGCCGGCGACATTGCAGAGAGGAGTGTTTGTTGTGTAGAAGATGGAGGCATAGTCGTCCTCATTGTGGAGGTCAACGAAGGGCATCGTACCCAGAGTGCATGAAGATGAGAGCAAGAGCCAAAATGAGAAGAATGCTCGCCGGGGATAGGCTTGCAACCCTGACGGACACGGTAGATCGGCTAGAATTAAGCGATGTGAAAAAAAAAGTAGGTTTTGAAACCAGTGCACTCAAGCTCCACTCCTGGCGACCAGAGGAGGCCTTGGGTTGTATGCTGCTGCAGCAGAGTGCGGAGGCGCCCACAGAAACCAAACCAAGGCAATTAGCCCCCACAGACAATTGTGAGACATTCAATAATGAAACATCAAGGGGAGACAGCCAGGAATCAAATCGCTCGCAGACGGCCATCGCTAGAGCTCTGCGCCCGAGATAATGCTCTCCACAACTTGAACCACTTTTTGTTGGCGCTAAAAAAAACGCTGTAAACGAGCGGCCCTGTGGCGGAAGAGCAATGCGTGCCTCTCTGTCCTGTTTCTCTGTGGTTTGGAACATCGTTGGGATTCCGAGCTCGAGCATTGTTGTTTGCTGACGCGTTATGAGGGCGTCCCAGGCAGGCAGCGCGCGTTCAGCATCGAACCGGTCGAGTTCTTTCTCGTACGCGCGTGAGAGCATCTCAGAGACTGTCAGGGCATGTTGCGAGGTTTACGACCATGGACCGACCTCGGCTTCATGCTTGGAGACCCCATTCGCGCCAATGAGAACGGCCCTGTGTATTGTTAGTCCAAGTACGCACGCGTTGAAAGCGTACTTGTGTTTTGCAATGTCGACCTTGGATTCGTATTTAGCGCGGATGGCGTTCCTTTCTGACCACAAGTCGCGTTCCATCTTGTCCTGATCTTGCTTGAGCTGGACCGAATGTTAGACTGAACGAATGCGAGACGAAACGCGTACACGACTGAGAGCAGACAGTACGTCGGGTGGGAGCTCGGCTAGAAGAGGGAGGGCGTGTTGAAACGAGAGATGGCGGACATCCTTTGGAGGTGAGGCCTTTTGGACCTCTGGAGGTACTCCGGGGGGCGATGGTGGGGTTTTGGGACGTTGCACAAGTGTTTGAATAGGATTGAGCTGAGAGAGCAGCGAAGCAACGGATGGGATATCTGTCGGCGGAGGTACAGGCGGCGGCGCCTGAGCAGATATCCAAGATTGTGAAGTTCTGAGTTTGTCGAGGATTTCTTTAATGTCCTTTATTTCTGTAGCTGGGCTTGAGTCGTCCATGTTCAGGGGAGGTATGGGGCGAATTTGCCCGCCCTTGGCTAGGTGTTGACAGCAGATCACTACCCTCTCTCCTTCTCCCATCACCAGCGCTCTGTGCGCCCTCCCTTAATCCCGCCTCCCCTCCAGCTGCGTTGCCCACCATGCCCGCCGACGATGCCAGCTCCAGCCATATGATGAAGACTACAAAGCGGGGCCGTCCCTTCTTGAAGGTACATCCCCGTCTTCAACTTGCCCCCCCGTCCGCTCTGACCCCGCCTCCCCAAAGGATACCCTCGACCTATTCGCTACCCTAATCGTATCCCTCCAGCTTGGCCCTCATAAGCAGTTTTTCAAAACTTTCCCCAATTCCTTCTCGACGTGCGTTTTCCGTTCGTCGTCCTGATGACCCCTCATTGTCGTCCCCAGCGACGAGGCCGCCCAGAACCTCGCTTCCCTCAAGTTCTCCCAGTCCAATCGGGGTCCGGACCCTAGGGAACCCTCTCGTGTTGTCACCACCACCACGACGACGACGTTCTCAATGACCCGTGAAATGGCCAAGGCCATGAGCCAGCATTTCATGGACGCACGCCTCATTGAAAACGCTACGGATCCCCCTTCCAACCTTTTCAAGGAGCGGGGCGTGTATATACTTACTCCCAAGGGCCTCCACGTTCTGGAGCGGTTTATCAGCAAGAACGGCATCAACGCTGACCACCTTCAATCCGTCTTCGTTTCGCAGCCAATCTGCATAAAACTCCTGCACCTTGAGCGACGTTCCACCGACGACGAGATTATCGTCACCCAGTCAGTCATCACCGCCCTCTTCCGTCGCTTCGTTGGCCGGCAGCCGAATCATCCCTCCTCCACCAATCCACCCAGCGACCCCTTCCAAAAGTACAACGAGCGATCCAAGGGCGTTCCGCTCACCGACGTCACCGACCGTGCTCAGCCCCTCCAGGGCAAGAGCCAGGCGCTGCACAAGTACTGCTTCGCCGCCATCACGGCGCTCGAGTGGCTTTGTGATTTCACGTCGGTCGTTGGCAGAGAAGAGGCGGCAGAGATGGCTGCCCAGTTCGTGCGCTTCGGGCTGATTACCCTCGTCAGCGACAAGCGCAAAAACAACGACTCGGCCATCATCTTTACGGTGCGCGGCTCTGCACCCGGCGGCAATTCTCCCGTCAGCGTACGTCGCATCATTTCTTCGCTAGAGTCGCTTGCTGATTTTAGTTTAGCAACATGGGGAGTTCCGCTGCACCGCCAAAGCCATCTACAAGGTCACCGATGAGGGTCGTCGTGTCGCTCACTGGGACTCTGCCCGTCACGACTCTCCCAATGCTTCTTCCGCCAACCTCAGCACCTCACGATCGTCCATGGACAACGACGAACACGGTGCCAAGAAGCCCACCGACGCCAAGATCCACCGCCGGATCTCCATCGCCGAGAAGCTCAACTACGAGGCGCACAAGGGTGGCAAGGAGAGCAACACGGACCGTCTCAAGTACATCTTGGACGACCCCGCTCTCCGCTCCCTCTTCCGCGAGTTCCTCAAGGGCAACTTCTGCGAGGAGAACCTGTCGTTCTGGCTTGAGGTCGAGGATTTCAAGCGCAAGTTCAACATCACTTCTAGCGCTATTGCCGTCGCCCCGACTTCTGGCAAGCCAACGAGGGGAACACCTGGGCAGGCAGCCATGGAGAAGCACCACGAAACGCTGATCAACACGGCCTTTTTCATTTACAACAAGTATCTCGCGCCATCCAGCCAGTGCGAGTTGAACATCGACCACGGTCTTCGCAACGAACTCTCCAAGTACCTAGAGGACGTTGTCACGAGCATGACGGGCAAGGTCTTCCAAGGCCAAGTCGACCCCGAGCAGGCGAACGCGTTCAACGCTACGCAGCTCCAGACGATGATTCGGCTGTACGAACGTATCCAGACACACGTTTTCCGGTTGATGGCGACGGACTCCGTGCCCAAGGTATATCTCTTTTTGCCTGTCGTTGCGTTGCGACTGACCGAATCCGCCAGTTCATCAAGACACCAAAGTTCCTTGCGGTCAGGAACTGGGCTGAGGACATGGACAACGAGGACAACATCCGTCTCCTGCCAAACAACCCAACGTCTCCTCCAGGTCTCGCCGAGGAGCAGGGCGGCGCATACATCACGATCTCGCAACAAGCGAGCGAGCAGCACCGGATGTACGCTCCGTCATAGTGGGTTTCGGGTTTCTCTGGCATTGTTGGTGTCTCGGTCCCTCACATTTTATGCGCATCTTCCTCGTACACATTTGCCCATCGCTGGTTGTTTTCCTCGATTTCACCCTTGCTTCTTTTACCTTGTATCGTCTAACCCGCGGGTCGTTCACTTCGCCTCATAATCGCGCTCTTGGCACAAACACTTTTCCTCTCTTCACGTATTTACATTCATGCCAATCTCGCACTACCTCACTTGCAACCTCTCTGCGTCGAAACTAGCCTGTAATATCTACTACGATACGATGTATCGGGGTCGGCTCCCAAATAATAGAATCTCTAAAGTAGTATGCGTCGCACCTATGAAGAACATGCTCATGTGTGAACACCTGAACTACAGACACCAGCCAACGGCCGCGACGCAAACGATTACGGTCAAGCCCAACCCGATACGATTCGCCCCACCTGTATAGCTTGTAATCGAAGCCGCTGGACCGTTGCTCCTGGACAGCACGGGCTCCATGTCCAGCAGCTTCGAGCCGGTTCGCTTGTGGAAACGGCTTCTTTCCATCTTCGTCGACGTCGGTCTCTGAATAGACGACCATGCCGTCGCCTTGTAGTTGACACTGTGTCTAGGCCGTGAAGGAACCGACGATTCCCGGTGCGCTGAACGTAACGGACACGCTTTCGGAGGGATAATCGGAGCCGGCTGCAAGGAGATTGTATAAGTGAAGGGTCGAGGAAGTAGCGACGCCTACCGGTGGCTACAGTCATTGTACGATGTACTCCGCCTCGTCGACTTCAAGGACCGTGGCCGAAAGAAACTCAAACAGTGAATGCGGGGATCGGTGCCAAAACCGTAATCAATGTGGGAGAGGACGCGACGACTGTATGTGTGTTAGGTTCGCCTTCGGAGAGGCAGGTGTGCCGTACATGGTAGAACCACTCGGATGAAAAAAATCCAAGAGATCCTGTGTCTCGAAGATGATAATCCAGGGCAAAAGGAAAGGTATCGTTACAAGCTACAGGTTCACACTCATAATATGCCAACAGGCTTGCGGAGCTCTGCGGGCAGGTGCTCATGTCGAGTCGGACATGTACAGTAAGCTGCATCAAGGAGGATGAATTCATCACTGAGACGCGGACAAAGGCAGCCATCAGTTGATGAGCACACAAAGAAATTCAAGGAGACGATGGTGCGATTATTGAGTATGCTTCAGGCTACATGTGCAGGCGGGTATATAACATATACAACAATGACTGCTTAGGCAGGGATAGTAACTGTAAGCTGTGGGTGTGTTCTATGGTGCATGCCGTGGTTCGTCCCGGGCCCCTGAGCTTGTGCCGAGGACGGTGACATGGGCGGTGGCTCTCTGCCCGCAGAGATACATGCAGCGGAAAGGCGTTTCCGTAAACTCGCCGTTTGTAGCTGTATATCTATTCGTGTGCTGTGAGAACCAAAAAGAAGCGACCAATAAGGAACGCACATTCACAAGGCCACAAGGAAAGCATCTTGTCTATCGGCACGAGCAAACTCTTTCCAAGTTCCAACACTTCTACAAGGCCGCCGGCCTCGATGCTGTCCCAAAGCAGCAAGCAGATGGCCAATTGGTGGAAGAACCACGGAAGCGCAAAAGGACGGTGTAAAAGGTGAACCGCGCGGGTTTCTGGATGATGCGCAGAAGAGCTTGAATGTGGGGTAGCCACACAATTAGAAACGTCCTGGATGACGGTTCGTTGGTAGTCTATCCAGTCTTGAGCTTGTCGATGGTTGAGAAGTGTCCCAGGTCGATGGTGTGAATGGCGGAGACCTTGTGCGCTACGTAGACCCTTTGCGATGATCATCCTGGTACTGAGGGCCGTCAGGCCAGATGCTAGCATAGACGGGTGAAAGTTACTTGACGATATTTTCGCGGCAAAGATACGCAACCGCGGCATGCATGCCACAGACATGAGCATCCAACTCGTCCTGTACTCCCTGGGTCTCGTTCCAAGCTTCAAAGAGTGCTTCCGAAAGCGTTTCCCTTGCTTCATGGTCAGGCCGCGAGGAGTGGTATTCAGATGCAGTGCCGCTCGAATCGAACACCTCGAGCCGTTGCTGTTCTCGCTCAACGATGTTGCCGCAAAAGTTTGTTAGCAACAGGCTACGGCAATACAGCGCCCAGATTGACGACTTTCGCGACGTAGAACTTGTTGTGTGGTCGGCGTATAGCTCGTTAGGGAATAGAACGAGATACTGACGCGGAATTAGCCAGGCCACAAAGCGTAACCTGGAGCACGTACATTGACGGGCTCACACATGCTCAAGCCTGCGCCTACATCCGGCATACCCAATGCCATACACTCCGTACGCACACTCGTCGCAAGGGACAGTGCACCCCATACGATCCGACGACATTCCTCGTCCCGCAACTGGCGGTACGCCCAGACGGGATCCCAAGGCAAAGCGCGTGCAAATGCCGAGGGGGGTGCGCTATCAAGTCGAGGAGGTGGTGTCCCGGGAGGTAAGCAGCTACAGGGAGAAACGGCGCCAGTCGGAGGAGATGCTGTTGGAGAGTGTCCCAATGAACCAGAGTTTGAGGGAACTGTCAAGTTGGCAAGCGGTGGATGAAAGACCACTGGGGGGCATTTCGTGGGCGAAACGACACACGTCCGGCCGACCAGAATCAAGTGTGGTCAAACCAAGTTCCTGAAGAACTCTGTCGAGGAGACCTAAAGCGCGAACAACGCGGCCTGGTTGATATTCAGGATGGGCAGAGGCTTCGTATTGGGCAATGAGCTTGTTGTGGTGTTAGCAGAAAGCAAGTACAGCCAAGAGCGATAGCGTACTAATGCAGCTTCCGCTAAACTTGCATCACGCCACCCGCCGGGCTGCCATGCGCGTTCAAGCGCATCTTGGGCGCTCTGCCGCAGGAAGGCTGCTTCGTCTCGTCCAGATAAGCCTGCACCACCAGGGCCGTCATGAGAGCGAAGCAGAACTGCCATCGCCATAGAAGCGAGGATGAAGGCAGGTTGCAGTGTTAAACGGCGCGTCGGGTTCCAGAGCGTCTCGAGAAGAAAGCGCGGGTTAACGAAGGACAAAGGTAGTGAGGGTCCGGGTTCCGTATACAAAGCGTCGAGATTTGTCGCAATTACGCGTATTCTACGCGTGGTCAAACGTCTGTCGGGAAGAGCAGTAGCCACGCACGAATAGGAACGCAAAAACGCGTCCCACCACCCTTGTTGCGTGCTGATAAACGCAGGCGGAATTGGAGGGAACATGGGATGAGCTTCGATGCCGACAGTTTGGCTGGCATTGGTCGTCCCTCCGTCGACTAGAGCAAGGGACGGAGTATAGACGGAGGCCGACGCAGGTCCGGGTTGTTGTGCCCTCAAATTGGTAGAAATTCGAGGAAGAGGCCGAATGGCCCTCTGGCCTTCCCCAGCTGTTACGAGCGACTCCGAGTCGATATTGGCGCGTCTCTGCCTTTCATATTCTGCTTCGAGTTTTTCCTTCTCTCTGTCCTCTTCGATGCGTTTCTTGCAGCGTCTTTGTCGGGTGCCGGGCTGTTTGTCTGGACCCCGACGGCGGGGTTGTGAATCGTACTCGCATGTATCTGCTTCTCCGCGACGTGTGCAGTTGGAGCATCGTGGGCGCTCTGAACCACATCGAATTTTGCGAGTTCGACTGAAACGCGTCAATTTGGTTGTCTTGCCACGCCCCCGATAACGCACCATTGTCTGCATGCGATAACGGTAGAAGAATTCGACCTCCTTGTCGGCCTGGATTTCGTCGCCGTCGTCGGAGACATGGATGACGCCGACATGAGACTAACAGCGCTCAAAGGCGGGCTCCCACTATTGCCTCTTCTTCTCTTCCGCTCCGGCTGCTGTGGCAGCTGCTCGGTCTCACTCTCAATCTCTCCTTCTGCATCCAACTCCAAATCTCCTTCGCTGGTGGGACTTATCACATCCTCCGCTCCCCGTTTCTGCCGTGGCCTACTCCCGCTAGCTTCTGGCTGCTGCTGCATATCTCCCTGGCCTGCTTCGGAAATCTGGCGGTACGACGCGCCAGAATTGCTGAACGGGTTCAGAGGTACACTGGCACCTGCGCTGTGCCGATATCGCGAGAGGGATGGCGGTGGATGGAACTTGCCAAGCGTGAGCGGGAACAGGGGCGCAGATGGTGGTAGAAAGGTATGCGCGCCAACTCTGCTCAACGATGCAGCAGACAGTGGGGGCGCAGAGGCGCGGGAAGGGACTATCGCAGACGGCGAGGGAATCTGAAGCTTGGGGAGAGGTAGTGGGTGGGTATGTATCCGGTGCGCGTGCGGACCATTGGTATCCAAAGGGAAATGATTAGAGGTCGCGAAATCGTCGGAGGACTCCGAGGAGTAAGCGGCAAACGCGTCGTAACTATGGGCTATATGGACCGGTGAGCTCACGCGTCCAGCAAAGGGAAAGCGCTGGGCATCCAACGCTTGATTCCAGTCGATAACACTCACCGCTATTAGCACCGACAACGACGGCGGCAGTACTTTGAGGGCCGGTACCAAAAATAACGTGCGAGTCTTGCCCATGTCGTGGCGGCGGCGCGTAACTCAAGACGGAGGAGTACTCTACTGGGCAAACGGCCATCGTCGTGTGTGGATGGAGGCGGCGCCGGGAGGGTGAAGGTGAGGGAAAGAGAGTAAGGGCTACAGGGATGGCTTGGGAACGTGCAGGGCATACACTCGGAATTCGACATACGACGCCACGCGAGACTGGCTTGATAGCAGGTATATAATCGCAAAGATCGGTACCGCGGTTGGAAGTTCACAAAATACAAGAGTCCGATGGTGCAAATGTAGTAACTCGGTTGGCCACAAGCTCGGCCACGACCAGGATAGCATGTCACCTGCCCGAGTATACCCGGCCCGTTCATAACCCGTTTATAAGCCGTGTCAACACTTTGTGGGCGCCATCACCAATCTCGGTGCTTTTAGGGCAAGCAACCGTCAAAATAATCAGCCGAAGTCTTTGCGATGCCCAAGTATGGCTCTTAGCCCTCCGCGCTTCACCGCAGTATTCACCCACAAACGCATGCTTCACAGATGTTGGCACTGTAGTTCCTTGTTCCGTGCGGTCACGGTGTGACGCTCTTTGTTCTACACGATCACGCTGGACTCCAATTTTACTCTCGGAAGATGCTCGGTCTCATGCGTGCTTCTTAACCGTAGAAGAGTCTTTAAAAGACCACGTCTGCCCGGCCAGTCCCTTGTTCAACTCCCCAAAATGCTGCTATTCAGGCTAGCCATCGCCGCTTCTTCGACCATGGCTCTGTCAATCAAGAACGACAATCCATTAATCTTCTTTCATGGCCGCTGGGACACGTCTCCGGGAACGTGGTGGTATCACCAGTCCTCACCTGTGCATGCCCATTAAACGCTTATCCACGCATTACAGGGCCGGGTCTGGATTCAAGATGAACATCAAGAACCTGCGCTCGCTGTCCCTCAATCTTGGTCCGCACACAACACAACCATCGGCCACTGTCGGGGTTTCACTCGATTATGGCGAATTCCGGACCGTGAACGTCTCCGAGGGAAGGAATGTGATTCCTCTCAACGAACTTTCGGATGCACGACAAAAAGGGTCCCACTCCGAGTCGACTGTTGTGAGAATTAATGTGGAGGGATGGCAGAATAATCGCATGAACCTGGAGAGTGTAACGCTGAACGAGGGAGCGGAGCTGCTTCCGTACCGGCCATCGGACATCGCTTTCCAATTCATCGGAGATTCACTCTCTGCAGTACGCTCGACCCATTTTGCTAAACTGTCCTTTTACTATATAAATCAGGGACAATTCCTAGACAAGGGTGTTGATCAAGCGTGGCCATTCGTGGTCGGGGAAGCGTTCAAAGCTGAACATGTTGTGGTCGCACAGCCCGGAGCGGCGCTGACTGTGAGGCTAGCCAAGATGATTGCTGTAACTAACACATTTAGGACATTTTCTCGTTTGGGAACGTGCATGGCGTTTCTTTCCAATTCTTCCGGGTAAGACTTATTCTCAGGAAACCTCCCGCTTTGACGTTGTGTAGACCGAAGACACGGGATTCTTCTATACGACGGACCACAACTTTACAACCCCGTGGGATTTTAAGAGGGACAAGCCCGTCGCCACACACGTCGTTATTCACATTGGGTTAGCAGGGAAAGGCGCTCGCAGTCACTGATGCATTCACAGAGCTAACGACTCGGCTCAAAATGTCACCGGCCCCCAATTTGTGCAAGTCTTCTCTGAATTCCTGACGCGGCTGCGCACCATCTACCACAAACAACCGATCTTTGTGTTCACTCCTGTGCAGACCTCCATTTTTCTTTGTTGTAAAACACTGATGAACGCCGTCAGTGGGGTTGGCCAAATGCCGACGGCAGCATCTCCCCTTACTATGAGGGCGAATATCAGAAAATCGTCGCTGCGCGGCATGATATTGGAGATCATAACGTCTTCATTGTGGATACGACTGGTTGGGTGACCTTTGCGGACGTCTTCCCCGAGTATGTGATCCTTCATTGGAGGCGTTCGTGCAGCTAAACTCAACTAAAGTAATGTCCATCCAACGGTCGCTGGACACGCAAAAATTGCCGGCAAATTCCAGGCGTGGTTGGAGGATTGGGGATTGCAGCCAAACACACACTGGCCATGAAGCACTATTGCATAGTGCTGTCCCAACATTAGGTGGTGTACCTGAACTTGAGACTCTGGTTGCCTTTGTCCGACTCCAAGCGATCTTCCTCGATTCTCTCCGCCTCGGTGAGCGCCGCGTATTGTTCTTCGCGTTTATTGTTGAGGTGGCGGTAGTAGTACTTTTGAACAACCCTGCACCACGTTTTGAGTTTCACAAGCCCTTAGAGCGACGCCTGGATACAGACCACAGAATCGTTGTAAACGCTGCGAACGCAATGTTGATCGAGTTACCGGTCTTGAAATCTTTACACAACGATTAGAGCTGGATGAGAATGCTACTGGGCGAACACGCACATGGCGCATCTTTCGCCTGGTAGATTTGCGACGCCCAGACACCGAAGATATTGGATGATTGCACCAGACGCGACGGTGCGCTTCCCGATGCTCCCGGTGTTTTCGGACATCCAGCCGATGTTGAGTGGATGGTTGTATGGCCAGGAGGCTACGATCAGTGCGCCGAAATACCTAAAAGTTCGCATTGAAAGTAGACGGTAGATGAATAAGACTAACTTGACTCCTCTTGGAGCATGGTCAGGCATACAGCGCAGTACGATCCACCCAATCAGCTGCCAAGCGGAGCCGAAAGCGCCGTGGAAGCCGCGTTCGCGAACGCGGTCTGAGTGGCGGATAACCGCGATCATGATGATGCATTGGAGAATGTACGGCGGCGCCGTGAGTGCATTGGACACGAAAACGTCGAAATGGAACGTCTTTATGACCGTCGGAAGGTCTGCAGTGCTTCAGAATGAGAGTCAGACAGCAGGAAGTACGAGACGAACACGTTTGTAGCGGATTCGTAGGCGTGAGGGTCACATTCGAGATCAAGAGGTGACCCCAAAGTCCGAGATCGCGAGCAGACTCCCAGAAGTCCTTCTTCGTAACACGTTTCCTGAGAATAGCATCAGAGTCGCGTTATGCGAGGCAGACAAGGGAACCCACTCGTATTCGCGCTTGGAGACGTCGTCACGGATAACACGCGTGACCGCGATTTGGATTTGTCGCGAGGTAAACCACGGCTTGCGGCCGCGGAGCCCACCTCGGGTGCTGGCCACATTGCTGGGCAGGTAAAAGAAAATCCCCACAGCGACGATGACAGTAATTATCCCGTCCTTGCTGTCGTAAAATCGTGTAGGGCTCCCGTTACTAAGTGGCACATACCACTAAAAACAGCCACTTCCAGCCTCAAGACCGCCACGGCCGCGCAATTGTAAAAGCCCGCTAGCCATGAGACCGCTGACGGCGCTCGCAATCGCCTAAGAGGGTGAACAAGAAGAAAACGGTGCAGATAATATGTTTGACCTGGATTCCCCAGAACCACGCAAGGCGCGTTGCCAACTCGGTACCTTTGTAGAACCCACCAAGATAGATGAGCGTTGCTGGGATTACTCCACCTTCAGTTACCGCGATGACTGCAAGAGGGAAATGAGAAAGTGTCTGAGCAGAGAAGATTAACGCACAGACGCGGACGGTCAAATAGCCGGCAGCATCCTTTATGAGAGCGTGGGCAAGAGTGACCAGACCCCATGCGAACATAAGAATGGGAATCCAACGCGCCGGGCCTACAATCTTCGCCATGATTGCGCCGGAGCTGGAAGTGCAAAGTCGGTTGCTTTGCCGAAGAAGGGGATGCGAGAGCATACAAGCAGAACAAAGAGAAAAAGACGGAATATACGGCGGTAGCGGTGTTAACCGTGTCGATGGTGAATCCCAGGTCGCCCGGAAGGTTGTCCGAGATCCTAAGCTATCAATGCGCTATTTGTGTCGATGCGACCGGAGACGCACGCATTCGAGTTGTTCGTGCGGTCCATGTTGAGGACAAAGGTTGTAAGCAGAATGCAAGGAAATAACCGCACATCGAGGATGCGGACGACCGCCTTCTCCTCGTCCTCGGTATATTCGAGGTCCTTGACAAAGTACGAAGGCTCGATGGATGCAACAGGCTGAGTGTCGGTCCACGCAGTAGTGGACTGGGAGTGTTTGAGGTCATCCGTCGACTTGTTTAGCGACATAGAGCGTTGCCGCGTTCACCAACCGTTCTTGCATATATAGGGTTCGGATTCGACAGATTCGACATAGGAAGTGAAGATTACGAAGCTTGCTATCGGGTAGAGCACGCCATTCCAGGACTGTTTTGCGCTGGTAAAAAGAGTGCTCTCCGGAACGCGGGGAGTGGCCGCGGGCGCAGGTGAGGTCGCGGTCGGGTCGGGGTGCGTTCAATTCAAGTTCAATCCGAGCGAGCTGGTGTAACTACTCCGAAAGCCGTCACTGCTCGCTCGCTATTTGCCTCTTTTTCGGCTAGTCGAGCATCCCGAGGGTTCTAAGTTATGTATGCTGCAGTATGCACCGATTGACGCAGAGGTGGTGGTCGCGAGAGCCAGGAACGGGACGCGTTTGATGCCGACGTGCGTGTCGGTGTCACCTCAGCTTGAGCAGATACCGCCATGTCCTGGATGGTACTCCGCTCCGCTCTCCTCCCTCAAGCCGCTAACATTTATGCAGGGTGGTCTTACCGGCCAAGAACCAGAGAGATACGTGGCCCCCGAAGATGGTTTGCCCGCGCTTCAGACCACCGATTTCGACTGAAACGAATTCACAGAGCCCAAAGTCGCCGACCCTGCCATCCCCGACCGCATGGTCTCCGCGAAAACCGCAAATCAGCCTTTCCTAGCGTTCGCGACGCTCCCATTCTGGCTGCAACACATACTCAAGGACTGCATAGACACAAGGAATATCGTGAACAGCAAGAGCGGCTACATGAAGAGTGGCTGGAGAAGAAGAAGATACGGGACGCCAAAATTGCTCGAGGAGAAAAGGTCGGGCCCCTTCCACCGGATCCGACCCAGCCAGTCGAGGTCGGTATCGTCGGCCTGCTCAAGTTCTTCCTCTACGTGATGATTGGCGGTGCACTCCTGGGCAAGTTCATTACGGGCAGCTATACGTGGGAGTACCAGACTCGGTTCAGCGGCTTGAAGCAGTTTTGGCCTGTGAGTGCTCTTGTGTCCAAACACCGAGACCCTCGGTTCATTGAAATGAGCAGACCGACCAGCGTCTGTACTCCGAACGTATGCTCAAGGAATTTGACGGCCGAAACGGAAGTCCTCTTTATCTGGCGGTGAGGCATCCATGCTCCTTCGCCGGCGCAGCTCTTGATGACCGTCTCTAGATCGACGGGGACATTTACGACGTGAGCAGCGGCAAGGCGTACCAACCCGGGGGCTCGTACAACTTCATGTACGTGTCTTGTTTGGCGCCCTAGAGCCCATGGGTCAACTTCTTTAGGGTTGGCATCGACGCAGCGCGGGCGTTCGGAACGGGCTGCTTCGAGACGCACAGGACGCATGACCTGCGAGGGCTGTCCTACAAAGAATGGGAGGTACGTTTCAAGCTGAACGATCCTTTCTGCGTCGCTGAACCCACGAACAGAGTGTCCTTCACTGGAAACAGTTCTTCGCGAATCACAAGGATTACCGCAAGGTCGGTAAGGTGTCGCACCCACCGATCAACCCCGCGTCCCCGATCCCGAAGCACTGCGATCCTAGCAAGGAAGAGCAGTCGCTGCGCGAGGGCGCTGAGCGCGAGGACGCGCAGAGGCGCGCGCAAATGCGGGACAAGTCGCGCGAGGAGTTGTAGCGTTTATACAGCGATGTATTTCCAGAGGATCTCTAGTGGTGGTACATGTACATTTCGAAAACTAGTCCGTAAAGTCCGTTCGTCAAAGACGCAAAACCAAAAAGGAAATGGTTTTTTAGACCGCGTTTTTTTGTGAAGAAGACGAAGACGCGTCCACATTGAAGAGTGCTTCAATAGAAGGTGCGCGGCGAGGCGCGAGACCGGATGAGGTTGCGGATAATCGCAAAGTCCTGAGTACCGGCGTCGATGAGCGAGTTGAAAGGGTCATTGGCTGCGGTATATTTGCCGATAACCACGTTGCCTTGAGAGGGATGTGAGAAGCCCAGTAGAGAATGGGGAACCCATACCCCGCCAGGCACATTGGTCTTTGAAGTTCGGCCCTTGAATATCGCGTATGGTCTGATTTATCGGGAAGGGCGAGCCGTCTTGGGACATTGTGGGGAAGAACACTATGTAGGGTTGCGACAAGGGACGTTCAATTCCGTCTAGGGCGTTGATGGTCTAGTCGCGCCAGGATGAGCAAACACGGGATAGAACGTGTCAAAGGGCGAACACAGTAATCCCATGCGCGTGCACCGCCAGTAGAGTTCGGCTGGTCGTTTTGGCGCGGTGAGAGACGCAGCGAGAAAAGACGCGCCAACGTACTGAATCCATGTGGACTTCAGGATGGGGCATGCGAGCCGTTGGGTGCGCCGAATAGAGCACGGGGCTTCAAGAACAAGTCAGGTATGTGCTGAACAGCCGAGCGTTTCGTTGACCTTGTCAGGACCTCGACGACGGAAGGACGTCGAGCTATGAGTCGTTATTCCCAACACCAAGTGTCAGAAAAATTGAGCGCGTACTGGAGTCGGCGGGGAAGAGCACGCAGCGAAAGGATTTGGGTGGAAGGCGAGGGGCAGCGTGAAGGTGGGGCTGTATTGAAGGATAAGAAGGAACGGGGTGAGTGGGGTATTGCATTCTGCGAGGGGCGACGCTGACAGGTATTTGTGTAGGAGCGACCTTTCCTTTTATACGAGACGACGATGGTTCAGCACGAGGTGTTCTCACATAGAAGGACTATGAGCGCTGGACAAAATAAATGCAGGGCGGGAACAGAGAAGGGAAGCACAAAGACAGCTTCGCATCGTAATTCCGGGGTTCCAAAAGGCGGATGAGGCAAGCCACGGATTGTTGAGGAAAGCGCAAGCCGGCATCTAGATTGGACATGAAAAAGGACCGAACGCGTCGCGGTTGCCTGCGGAAGACGGGCATGTTCCTGCCCGTCGGCCTTCTGTATCCGCTATAGCAGGTCCGACGCACTTTCGGGGGATGGAGGGAGTTGACAAGGAACAAAAGTCACGCAGCGGCCGAACGGTCTTTCCACAAACAAAGATCTGCGTCGCAGTTGTACCCTCAATCGAACGTCGTCTGTTTCCCAACGTTCCATAGCCTTTCTCTGTTTCTCAACCTATGCTTATTGGACACCTCGATCTACCTGCGGCTGCGAACATCCTTCTCGCTGTCCTAGTTTTCCAGCCCTCGATCTGTGGGTCCCAAGGCCGCGTTCGAGCCGCCTCACTCGCGTGCAGTGCAATTATCGCTTGTAGGCTACTAGATGCGTCCATGCGAGGTGGACGGCAAGACGTTGGAAAGGTCCTCGATTTGCGAGCGGACCACTCAGGAAAGTTGGCAGAGTTCAAGTCCGGCTGTCTCTCCGTCTTCAAGTCCGTTTCTCGAACCCTCTTTCACTTGACAATGCGGGGAAATTCTGACAGTGGAACGCGCGGAGAAGGTACGTCCGTCCCTTGGCCGAATAACCGCGTTCCGGTGGCACTTGACAAGGCAAGCTGTTCTCTCGTATAGCCGCATATGCGCATGCAGAGAGGTATGACGATTCAGAAGGCGACTCCAAGTGCACGTACTCATTGCGGACAGGAATGTTTTCGCTACCGCATGTTAGAAATGCGGATATGGGTATCTCATTCCCCGCTTCTGACTCTGGGCGTTCCCGGCGAAGGTCTTAGCTCAAGGCGCGGTATCTAGAATGGCGCTGTTTCGATGCGGCTGCTGTCGTTGTATTCGTCCATCTATCGCGTACATCGAGGTTCTTGTTTGTCCTTGTTTGACGCAGTGACCTGTTTCTCTTCAACGCGCCGATCGACGCGTCCCTCAGCATGGACCGTGGCCTTGTCGTCGCCGCACAACTCTCGTCGCTGTTCCCGGCAGCGCAGGCCATCGCAATCCCCATCCAATCTCGCCACACGCCCTCTCTCGCCGCCGTCGAGCCGCCATCCACGATCCCTACGGAGCACGCATCGTATTCGGCTGTTCTACACACTCCCCTTACCGGGACAGTCTTATTACGCGTCCTCCATGGAGGTCTCATTCTTGAGGTCGTTTCCCTCTCAACCAGCGTTCCTTCCGTCCGCTTCGTTTTCCAATCCCTCGTTCTCTCAGCACCCGCTATATTTTTATGGGAGTCGGAGTTGCACATCCTGGCAGTGACAAACGACGGGTCATTGTATCGGCTCGTCATTCCCCTGGACGCTGGGATGGTCCTTTGGCTGCGCCAGACGGCGAACATCTGGCATTGCGAGTATCGCATCAAGCATGTCGCAGGGACCGTGAACGGTCTCGTCCACGTCCACGGAACCCATTGCATTCTTATCAGCCAACCGGGAGGATCTATTCTGCGTCTAGAGTCTGAGTATCCTGGGCAAGATAATGGTGTTGGTGCGCGACCAACCAATTACCTTTTATTTTCTACTAACACGCCGCGGAGACGAATGGAACGAGACTACCTTCCAGCACAGCTCATTTCTGTCTTCTCTGACTTCATTCCTCCCCACCCTCACCTCGACACCGTCCAGCGCTGCAGAGATCGTGTCCATTGCGACGCACCATTGGCCGACGGATGTTGGACACGTCTGGACCCTCTCTCGCGACCGAAATCTCCGATTTTGGAAGGCCAAGATCGGCTGCGTTGCGACAAAAATGCTTTCGCCGATACAGGGCAGAGAGGCAAGCCCGGGACCCGGGACGTCTACGCCACATACTTTGCTCGAGGCGGAACGGCAAACACTTCTTCGCGTTTTCTCGCATGCTCCCGACGAAGAACGTATCTATGTGCTTGCTTTCATCCCCACACCATCCTCGGCGACGTCGGGCGGGCGATTTCAGCTCATCGAGACCTTCTCGGACCAATTCGCCGACGTTGGGACGATTGAGTGCTCTCGCCACAGTGCCCATTGTCATCTACAGGACTTTATGGTCATTGACTCGGTCCTTTACACGCTCTGGGACCGACAAGGACAAAGCATGGTCGAGAGGACAATTATACGGCCAGAGGATCTAACCGATCTCGACCTTTCAGCAATAATCTGGCAGAGCTCGACGTACCCTGCCGAACCAGAACTCACTCCCGCGTATCTGGAAGAGCTCCTCGTCCCGCCAGGCTCACTCACTGCCAAGTTCTTCGAGGCCATCATGCGACCCGGAATGTTTTCGGCCCTCACCTTACGAACGGCGATCGAGCAGTATTCTGAAGCGTGCGCATCCCTCCCCGGTTCTCTCCCTCCCGCGTTGGCTACGTCCTACGCGACTGTGGGCGAAAACATCGCTGCTGTCGTTGGCTGTACAGTCAGCCTTCATCGCGATCCTCATACTGGAGCCCTCCAACATGCCAACTATTGGAGCGCATTGAAACGCGACTGGGAAGGGTTCATTGCACGCTGTCGGGAACTCGAACGTAGTGCTCGCTGGCCCCTTGTTCTCGGAGCCAAGGGACAAGGTGATATCATCGTAGTCGAGCGTGAACGCGTCGGCTCTTTGGTCGCCGAAGACGTCGCCATCCGACTTGACCGAAATCTCCATGATGATCGTCTCGTTGACCCCACTCATGCCGTATTTGGTGTCCTTTGGGGCCTTCGGAGCAAGCTGGGGGCACCGTTCATGTTGAGCCTCGAGAGCCGGCTGCTCGACATCATCCACCAGGAGAGCGCATTTTCGTTCGCCGACGTTATTCAAGACCAGGCGGAGAGGGTCAATTTTGACCAGCAACTTGACGAAGGCGCGAAAGCTTGGATGGCAGGACGTCTTCAAACTGTCCCTGATCTCGACGCTGCTACGCGAACCGCGCTCGACGTAATCGGCGGCTTTGACTCGGATGTGAAGAGAGAAGAAGACGAGGTTCAGCTCCTGCTTCCCCCTCCACAGTCCGACTGGTCCCGCGCATTGACGGCAGCCTATGCTACTGCGACCATCCATGCGCGATATGATCTTTGTCTCTCTTTGCTCACTCTTCTCTTTTTCTGTGCTGAAGAGCTCGACAATTGGGACCCCGCCTTATTGGCCGAAGTCTTTGCCGTATTCCGTGGTATCGCCATACTTCGGTTTGTCTCCCGCCAGCCCGCCTCCACACCCAATGCCACCTCCGAGGATGGCGCGGATGACGTGGTTGCCCGCCTACGCAACATGCAGGTTTCGCGCAGTCTCCGCGGAGGGCAATCAACTCCAACTCACTCCCTCATCCACCAACTTCTCATTGACCATCCCGATACACTCGGTCTTCCCGGAGCTGCCCATCGCTTCCTTGATTCGACTGGATTACTTCAGTCCGTGTCCCCCGCGACAGCTACCAAGTTCGAAGTCGTTTTTACTGAGCGCCTCCGGGCGCTAGGTCAACTTGAGACTGTTGCAGAGATCCTATCGTGTCTACCGCGAACTGCTGGTGTCAATTACGTCCAAGCAAGGCTCTACTTGAACACAGGTCGTGCTGACGAGGCGGCGCATTTGATGGAAAAACTTGCTGGCGCGTTTGGTGAGCATCCGGTAGCGTCTTCCTCTAATACGGCTAACCTTATTAGCTCCAGATAGTTGTCTCTCTTTGGAGGACCGTGAAGCTTTGGCGTTTGTTCTTCCTACTTCTGACGCGCCAGATTCGACATTTCTGTTCCATTTACACGCCGCCAAACTCTTCAAGACACTGGCGCTCATTCATCATGAAGTTTCTTTCACTCAACTGGCAATATCGGTCGCTCCTCCGGAAACGGACACGTCTTCCCTTTGGGCGACAGTTATCAAGGGGTACACCGATTTGAGTCTGTACGACGACGCGTACTCGGCTCTAATCGCCAGCCCATACGACAAAGAGTATGTGCTCTCGAGTTGAAATGATTTTAGCTTACTGTTCTCAGAAAGCGCGAAGGTGTCGGCCATCTCGTTTACCGCATGTGCGAAGATGGGGCGGTCGAGAAACTCGTTTCATTCAGCTTCCCCGGCTTCGCGGACGAGGTTGAAGGCGCGTTAGCCTTCAAAGCGCGGAACGTCGACCCGCGCGTTCAGCCGAGCTACTCTCGCATCTTGTACTCGTGGTATACTCTGCGAGGAAACCATCGGAGCGGTGAGTGTTGCGTTTCGTTCCTAAAGTGCGACCTTATTGTGGAACCTAGCGTCCCTGGTGATGTATCAACGCGCCCGAAAACTTCAAGATTTGAACGCGCCGAACGCGTCTTTGGCGTCCCAACAACTTGACGCATTAACGATTGCGATCAACTCGCTGGCTCTCGTTGACCACAAGAACGCCTGGTTCCTTCTGCCCGCATTAGTTGCCGACCATTCCCGAGAGGTACACGTGGTTTGCGTTGTCGTGTAAACATCCATGGCTCAAGTCCTTTGAAGCAGCCCCACAAGCGAAGAAGATTGTCCCGGCATATTCCCGAATCGCGATTTACTCCTGGCACTCACGACTCGGAGGTTGTGTCGCTTGCTGATATACAATACGAGCATGCCCTACTATCGGCTCAAATCGGCATTTCCCAGCAAGAACCAACATTTACCGGTGGGTCTCGGATGTACAGATACCCAAACTTGTGCTCATCACCGTTAGATATGCCACCTGAGTCAATAGTGCTGCGGCTCGCACAAGCCAACAAGTTTAGCCTCGCAATGGCTACCGCAAGCAGTCTCAAGGTTGATATGAGCGACCTCTTCGCGCAGTTGACCACGCAATGCATTCGATTGTCTCGAGATCCCGACGAGGTCATGTAGGTCCATTGCACTCAACTTGCCTCTCAAATTGACTGACCACACATGCTCGCTAGGCAAGAGGATAACTCTGACTGGCTATTGACCGACAAGGTTTCATCTTGGCCGGGCAGTCCGGCTGATCGAGGCTGGCGATACCTGCGGCAGTCGCTTGAGCGGCACGATGGGCCGAATACGGACCATCGATACACCAAGGTCACGTTAGAGACATTGTTGGGCTTACAACGACCAACCCCGCCTCCGATATGGTTAATACACTCGCTCGAGGTTCGTTTGGGCTTGTTTATCTACCATGTAGCTGATATGTTTGGCCAGGAACATCATCCAGAGTATCTCATCCACGTTACTCTGAGGGCGGGAGATTTCGACCAGTGCATTGCGCATACGCTTTCTCTGATACAAAAGGTAGGCCGCCAGACTGAGAAAATGGCACAAAGGCTAAACTGGCTTGCCGGTACAGGCGGACACGCGTCTCTCCCGAGACTCGGCTAATTATGCAGCGGCCACATGGTTGCCATACACGCTTATCGACCAAGTGCTCGTCGCAGCAGGCGCGATCGTCCCGCCTCCGTCGGGCCTGGCGCAGCTACGTGTTCAACTCGACAATCGGCTGAAACGCATGCAGAGACTGAGCAGTAGCCTTTCAAAATAGTTGTATGCTGTCGTTTGCTATCCACGTTTGCTTTCCTTTGTTCTGTTGAGGGCAAATTTATTTTGCTTGCAAGTGAGTACACGTTTATTACAGCTACAACCAGAAGAGGGAAAGTAATTGGGTATTATCGATGCCTTTGCAGCGACGCCGGGCAGATACAGTACAACTAATAATTATCCAACGGTAATAAATCAACCAGAGGATAAGAAACCCAAGATGTACAAGGAAAGTCGAATAGAGGAGTGGAGGATGCCCGTATTACTGCGGGCCTTGCATATGTCGATTGGAATGAGAGCCGTTTGCCTGATCTGGACGCAAAACGTCCAAAAACTGCGTCCATTCGCCGTGTCCAAATCCAATGGCGGCGCCCCAAGCAGATTCGTCGTCCGCCGCAGGCCCATGCTGGTATTGCGTGTACCGCGTGGCGTCCGCAGGAGGCGGATACCCCGACTGATGCGGTGGCGGGGGTAAGTTGTATGGCGGGTACGCGCCGCTGGGCGACGTTGCCGACATCGGTCCCGCATGGCCACCGGCAATGACCGTCGGCGACAACTGTTGTGGCGACCGCCCGTCCCCAGCACCGCTACCTCCTTGGGTATATATCGGCGGCGGGATGGTACGGATACTATGGTCGTATTGCGGCGGCAGCGGGTTCGAGAGCATCATTGGCGGGCTAACCGAGTTGGAGTTGGACGGCGAGTTTGTATGAGCCCGTGCGCTCGGCGAGTCCCCCATTCGGCGTAGCTCATGTGAGTCGTGATACGGGAACGCGAGCTTCCGGACAACACCTAAAATCTTGGCTTTTTCCTTCTCCCGCGCGTCGGGCGGCAGAGCTGGGAAATCGGCCGAGTAGAGCGGGGCCAAAGAGTGCAGGATGTCGTATCCCTTATCGGCGACGGCCATGCCGCGATTCTGCTCGAGGGTCATCATGGCCTTGCGGATGCTCGCTCGGAAGAGGCTGGCACCAGGTTGGTCGGGATTCGTGATCAGCTGGAAGGAGAAGAACATGGCCGCCGAAAAGCAGTGGAATGGGCCCCAATTCAGATGCCCCGGGATTGCAAACGCAGAGTTTGTGAGATAGTCGGGTCGCGACTGAGCAGTCATGGTAATAAGCTTGTCGGCCGCGTTAACCGCAATCTCGAGACTCTGTGCGCTCTTGGAGACATGGTCGCCGTTGACCTTGGAAGACGGGCTAGCATATGGCCGATGCAGCGTAAAGCGGATGTGGTAGTATGACGTCCGAACGACGACACTTTGAACGCCGAGACGGCGAGTAGCTGGGTTCGTCGATGCGAGGTTACGTGCCAGACGATACTCGTCCAGATCAAGCTCCTGAGGCAAGTTGTCCATCCACTGCGTCAGAGCACGATCGTTGGACAGCACACTTTCGTAAGGCACCGGCCGGACGGAAACCGCGTCTGGACAATTCATTAGTCAAGCCAAGTAGATTAGACATTCAAGGCCACGAACCGTCCATAATGTCGCCAAGAATGAAGGCGAGCCGGAAGAGGGCGATGTTAGGAAGATACAAACGCCCGGTCTTGTCCACCGCCGGATCGCAATAGGACGGTAATTGCGTGTCGAAATGGTGGGACGCGATGGAAATTGGTCGGCCAAACATAAAGGCTTGCCATCTGAAGCGGGGATGAATTATGACGGAGGGAAGACGAGAAGTAGAACGGACCGTTCCAAAAGAACAATATGCCACCATGCCCACCTTCTCCGTTCAGCGGTGTCCCGATGCATCCTCCATTTCCCCGGATCACGATGGAGTCCCAAAGCCGTGCCAATGGTGACGATTTCGCCCTTTGCATGCCATATCTCTTCGCTATCGCGTTTGGTGGTCGTGAGATAATGGCAACGAATTAAGAGCAGCTCGACGAGGTCGAGGTTGTACGTCTTGGTGTCGGCCTGGCGGCGCTGCAATGCGGTCGTGGACACGTCAAAGTACTTGAGGCCAAGTTCTTCGGGCGTTTCTGGACAGCTCTCGAGCAGCCGATGCTGAGGAGGGAGGTAGTATGTAGCCAACGCCATTATAACGCAGGCGGTACTGAGCACAATACGGTCGGGGGACGAGCCATTCTTGTAGCGCTCCCAATGGTGCATGAACGCGGGAGGGTTGACATGCCGGTACACCCAATTGCAGTACTCGAAGTAGTACGCGATGAGGCCGTCGATGACATCGACCGAAGGCAGTGTGGCGAGCAGGTCGCGGTCATACTCGTGGTTCATGCCGACGTTGATTTCGTCGCTGCTGCGATCCTGGCTGGCCTGGCGACTTTCGCCATCCTCGGAACCTCGAGTGTCAGACTAGGACAAGGTCAGAACATGATAAGGCGAACAAGGTGGAGGTACGGACAAGGGGCAGGAGATGGATTTTTGCGCTCGTGGGACCGGTATATGTGCCGCCGTGGTCGCGACTCTCGAGTATACCTGGGGCAGGAGGAGGGTGCAACTTGTCGGAGATGTCCAGGTCAAACGTCTCCTTCTTGGGAACGAGAGGAGGGTGACCAGGGATCTCGGACGCACGCCGTACACCAGAGTAGGCCCGTTGCGCAGGAAAGACATATGCTTCAAGCAAGGAGATCGAGTGCCGCAGCCGGGCTATTTCCTGGGCAGGGTCGATGCGTCTGCAAGTGGGATGTTAGATTTAGCGAATGTAGTGCACGGGAGACTCACTGGTGGTCTTCAGGACGAGGGCCATACGGGCCATCTTCAGGGCCTCTTCCGTCCTGGTAGCACGATGCCGACGTGCCTGAAATGCTGTAAGTGAGACCTAGGGCGACTGGTAGAGGACGAACCGCGGAGGACGCAGGATGAGCACGGGCGGTTTCTGAAAGGACTGTGAGGAATTTGTAGTTTTGTAGGGGACGCGTTGGGTACCTGTCGCACTTGAGCTTGCTGTTGCGGCATGGCTCGCAGTTGATAGCCTTGCGGGCGCGCTTTGTGGGGCGGGGGTTGTCGCCGTTCTGGTCTGGAGGGCCACCTTGAGTGGGAGAGGAACGGCCGCGGACGGTGCCGGTTGAGGATGTTTTTGGAGGTTTGGGCCGCGGAGCAACTGGAGAAGTGGAGGCTGTTGACGGACAAGTTTCGTCCGGCATGATGGTTCGTGGGTGTTTTTAGGCCAAGACGCCGAGGGACACCTAGGCGCTCGTCGTCGTCGTCGTCGTCGTCGTCGTCGAGGAGCAGGAGGAGAGACTGCGACGATGGGAATCGAGACAGAGTGACCCCATCATCCCCATTTATTCATAACAAGCCGCGCTAAAGGACGCGCCATTCAAGCCTGTTCCCCGTCCTCCTCCTCCGCAATAACCCGCTCTACATCTACCCGCAGTTGAGATTAATTACCGGAACCAGCCACTATATTCACCACTTGATTGGGATCCTCAGGTGCAAGTGGTAAATATGTAGCATCACTGGGCGAACATTCTGGAAGAACGCGTCTGCATCCTACCTCCATGTCCTCCGTACGTGCTGCTTGCTTCTAGCTGTCCACTCCCTCAATTCTCCTCCTCAGGCCGCCGAGCTCAAAGACGCAGGCAACAAGGCCTTTGCTGCCAAAGATTTCGACAAGGCAATCGATTTCTTTACCCAGGCAATCGCCCTCGATCCAAAGAACCACGTCCTCTACTCCAACCGCAGCGCCTCATATGCCGGCAAGAAACAGTGGGCCGACGCCCTCAAGGATGCAGATTCCGTGCGCATAACACATCAGCCGACCATATTCACTCTGCTCACTTCTGCTAGTGCGTCTCCGTGAATCCGAGCTGGGCCAAGGGATATGCACGCAAAGGAGCTGCGCTGCATGGCTCGCGCCGATATGACGAGGCCATTGCCGCGTATGAAGACGGTCTCAAGCTCGAGGACAGCCCTGCGATTAGGAAGGGACTCAAGGAGGTTCAGGACGCGAAAGGTGTGTCCATCTACTTCTGACCACACACGTTCGGAAACCTACTGTGGCTAGCATTCGACTCCAAGGATGAACCTGCAGGTTTCGGCAAAATATTTTCCGACCCGAATCTCTTTGGCAAACTCGCGGCTCACCCACGCGCATCCAAGCACTTGGCCGACCCTGCGTTTGTACAGAAGGTACGGCGATCATATTATGTCGTTGAGTGTGTCCTTACCTGCCTAGCTCAACATGATCCAACAAAACCCCGCTATGGCCGACGGGTATGGACAATCTCCAGATAATCGCCTTGGCTCACGCACATCTATAGGTTAATGAACGATCCTCGGATGATAGATGTTTTAGGCGCGCTCATGGGCATCGTGCGTCGTCTCGATCGGAGTTCGCGGAAAATATACTCACAACACTAGGACATGCAAGGTTTTACTCGTCCCGAAGGCTCGGACGAGCTCCCGCCCGGCATGTCGGCCTCCCCGCCTCCGCCGCCACCTGCAGCGTCCACCTCCAAACCTACCCCGGTACCGGAACCTACGCCCGCGCCGCCCGCAGAGGACGTTGAGATGACAGAGGAAGACACGGAAGAGGCTGCGATTAAGAAGGAGGCGGAAGCGGCGAAGAAAGCTGGCAGTGAGGCGTACAAAAAGCGCGACTTTACCGAAGCGGCGACGCAATTTGCCAAAGCCTGGGATCTGTGGCCAAAAGACATAACTTTCCTCACCAACCTGGGCGGTATGTTTGCAATAAAGCTGTTCCAACGACTAATTAATCTCCCTAGCCGTCTACTTTGAGCAGGGCGAATACGACAAAGCCATCGAGACCTGCGAAAAAGCCGCTGATGAAGGTCGTTCCTTGCGCGCCGACTACAAGCTCATCGCAAAAGCCTACGGTCGCGTCGGGTCCGCCTTCCAAAAGAAAGGCGATCTTCTCTCCGCGATAAAGTACTTCCAAAAATCCCTCTCCGAGCACCGTACGCCGGACGTGCTTAACAAGCTACGGGACGCCGAGCGCGCAAAGAGCGACGCCGAAAAGCAGGCATACATCAACCCCGAACAGAGTGCGATCGCGCGAGAGGAGGGTAACGTGCAGTTCAAGAGCGGCGACTTTGCGAGCGCGGTCAAGAGCTACTCGGAGAGTATCAAGCGGGATCCGAGCGATGCACGCGGATACAACAACCGCGCCGCAGCGTACATGAAGCTCGCGGCGTTCCCCGAGGCGCTCAAGGACGTCAACGAGGCGATCAAGGTTGACCCCAACTTTGGTATTTTTATCTTTTCATTCGCGTGAACCTCTGCTAACCCCTTGCGCAGTCAAGGCTTACATCCGCAAATCGACCATTCTGTTCACGATGCGCGAATACACCAAGGCCATCGAAGCTGTCCAGGAAGCCACCAACCACGATCTGGAAAAGAAGCATACGCGAGAGATCGTGGAGCAGGAGCGCAAGTGCCAGCAGGCACTATACACGCAACGCGGCGAGGAGACGCAGGAACAGACATTAGAGCGGGCAATGAGGGATCCCGAAGTTGCTGTCCGTCCTCCTCCTCATCTTGCCTGGAATCCGGCTAAAAGTGTGTTGTCTAGCAAATCATGGGCGACCCAATCATGCAGCAGATCCTGCAACAAGCACAAACCGACCCTGGCGCGTTGCAGAACCACATGCAGAACCCGATGATTCGCGACAAGATCCAAAAGCTTGTCAACGCAGGAATCATCCGAACGCGTTGAGAGTCCAGCTGTACCGTACACTGTATTTTGCTTTGTTTCATCAACAACTACCAACGCCACTCAATCTTAGCCGAGGACCGGCCCCGCACGCCCTTATACGGCTTATAGTTCTCGCCTGTAACCTTGAGCTGGTCGACCTTGAGCGCAGAGAACGTATATGAAGCGACTTCAAAGGCAATTTGAACCGCATGAGCTGGCCTCGGTACACCGCTTCTGTGGAAGTTATTTGCGCTGTTCTGATTAGACACTGGCGGACGCACGGGCACGTATAAGAGCCGCGGATCGACCAAACACTTGATGGTGGTACCTGAGGAATCTCCCAGCGGACGACCTGACCCGCGAGTAAGCCAACAGAGACTAGCCTGACTGGAATCAGGCACCGACCATCTTTTTGGTGTCCAAAGTCCACGATCCTGTCAGGGAACCAACGCCAGAACCTCCACTTGCGCCGTCGCCACGACTCGTCAGACACTTGACGCCCGTAGCGCCGTCACCAAGGTACATCTCCACAGAGAGACTCTCCATTGTTTGCGACGGCATACGCGACGTTAGCTTGAGGTCGAATGAAACTATACGCCGATCTGGTCAACGCTACAAACATGAGGGAATGTGGTCGCATACCACCCGCATCGGTAACCTCCACAGCCGGTTTCAGCACGAACGGAATCGGGATGTTCTCTTTGGCTGCGATGGTCGTCGTCCCGGCGGTCATGAACCGCGCGGTGGTAGCAGTTGAGCTTGGAGTATATCGATATTCAGCCAATGTAAAGTGTCCGTCCGGCGGCACGAATGACAATGAACTGTCGCGTTTCCAGCGTTGCAGACTGGCAGCTATTAGGGCACAAACAGAGCGTTATAAATGGTTTTACCGAACGCATGGATGGAACGCCATGTCGGTCAGAACATGCGGATTGGTGAAAGTCAATAGACAGTCGGGGGTGCCAGATAACTTTGAGTTGGTCTCAATTTTGCCCCATACACTGCTGTTGAGCGTCGTCCCGTGCCTGCGCCACCTTTAGTGGCAGTAAACACGATAGATTTGTACTTGCTTGTTTACGATGGCACTCAATACCTCGACCATGTCGAAATAAATCTCGTCGCGCGCATGCCGGACCCCAGCTTTGCGCCATGGTATCGGAGATGAGAATGGGCCGCCGATGCTCGTGCCCGAGTTGATTGTTGACGTGAGGTTGGCGCCAGCAACGCTTAATAGTTTGGACAAGAGCGAAGGAGGGAGTACAATGTCGCGCAACGCGTTCGGAGAAGTGGTCAATGGTTGACCCCCAGCATCGAGCGTCTCTTCAAGGAGCTGACAACGTCTAGTCGACGAGCAAAGTAGTTCTGCCCGACCCACCTGGTACACAACGTCAAAGTTATCTCTCAATGTCGCGGCGGACGGCGAGCCAAAGTACTCCCGTAGAATATCGACAAAGGTCTGGATAAACGCGAACGCGAATAGCGGGTCCACTAGAAAACGACGCGTCGATAGCAGCGCGAAACAATCGTCCATCCACATACCATCGTTGCTGACCGGGCACAAAATCCTCACGTCCGCGCATTCGACGTGGCAGCACGCGCTCGGAGAGTCTCCCGGAACAAATATGACGGACTCGACGTCCCCTGCACGACGGGCCTTACCCAGCGCGTTGTTGAACGCTTCGACGTGCAGCATTGGGTATGCGAGAGGTTTTGAGCGGAAGCCGGACTGGATTATCGGCCGTCTTGGGCACGGTTACACCTGGTTCTATGGGGAGCGTACAACGGACCCGGTGTTATCGAGGATGATGAGGCCGTCCATGAGAGGCAGATTCAAGTGGCTTGCTGTGACCCACTTGCGATGGCACCTTCATCCTACAACCCATCTGCGCCTAGTGAACAACTTGTGCCGCTCCCGAATGCACTCCAAATCGAACTTTCATCCGGAATATCCCTTCAACCACCTCTCACTCGTCGCGGAACCGGTCCAGGCTTGATCGTCTTTCTTCCCCCCGAGCACGCCGCTTCGGAAGCGGCCGCCTTGGATCCTCCACCTGTCTTGAAATGGGCGGAAGAAGGCTTCGCCGTCGCCAGTGTAAAACCTGATTTTACTCAGCCCTGCCCAGCCAAACCACCGATTCTTAGATTACCGCACCCAATGCTAGCCCCGAGAGCCTCAATATAGCTATCAACGGCCTCCTTGCCCTCCCGGAGCTAGACACACGCGACAAGTTCGCATTAGTCGTCTATGAAGCCGCTGTTTTGCCTATTATCCTCTCCCTCATCTCAAACGATAACCGCCTTGTTTGCCTTGTAATATACGGACACCCGCTCCCCGTCGATCCAGCACCACCGGTCCCGACACTGGTGTTCCTCCCAAAGGACACTGATACCGCGTTTGGGCCGAATCTTACGATCTGCAAACTCGACACGTCTTCCCCGTCTTTCGCTTTCCCCCAGGCGACAGACTTCAACTCCAGCGCTGCGTCAATCGCACACTCGAAAGCGGCCGCATTCATCAAGAAATACCTCGGTGGTCCGTGTGCGCAGCTCCACTCTTTCTGCGTGCCCTTCTGATCCTCAATCTAGTCTTTGACCTAGAGGCGATCTGGGAGGAACACTGTTATTTTGAGTTTGAAGTTCGAAGCGTGGCGCAGACAATGGGGACTATGGTCGCGGAGCCTTATGTGAACCACGTCCCCACGGTTCGTCGCCGTTTTGGCCACTCCCAAGCTGCAACGTACACTGTAGTTGACTGGAGGAATCGGCCGCAAGCAGCTAACTGCGTTTTATCGGTAGGTTTATCTCTAATGTGTCGACAGGTCTCTCACCAGCAGTAGAGATCACTTCATTTTCAGGTAAGTATAGAACAGTCTGATTCGACGTGCTTACCTTCATTTCTTTCTAGTAACCCAGCAGACACCGCGCTTCAAACTATTTCTCGTACGGTTGGGTCTGATCGCGTCGTTGGTACGTAGTTCATATTCATGTCCCCCTTCCGATTCTTAGGCCACAAGATGAATTCATTTTCCACTGCACACACGACAAACAAATCGACTGGCTCCTTCCCGGCGTCCCGCCAACGGGCAAGAAGCTCGCCATCCCTATGCTAGGCGTAATCAACATTCGTGGGGATCGGCTCTATCATGAGCATATTTGGTGAGTTTGTGGTGCCTTTTGCTTGCTTGTGCTAACCGATATAGGTGGGACCAAGGAACTTGCCTGCTCCAGGCGGGTATCATCCCAACGCATGTTCCGTTCGAAGGCAAGACGCTTCGCCTCCCTATCTCTGGTGCTGAATCTGCGCAATTGCTCGCGGACGAGCGGTCTGTGCCAGCCAACGAGATGCTTGGATCCAAGTACGGATTTGTGGAGTAATAATGTAATAAGATTCGCTGTAGGTTTTCGTCAGACAGCTGGACAGAAGAAACATGAATGGTTTGCGCTGTAGTCGCATTCGGGACGCTGTCCCACTAACCTTCCGCGGATCAGCTGCCAAGTTGAACTTGGTTCTGACGACGACGATCGCGCCCACAAACGCCCACATGCCGATCCAATACTACATTCCCAACTTGTTAGAGCTCTTCTCCGAGTACAGAAAACCCCTCAATCCAGTTTTTGAGACCGCCGATTCCCGATTTCAACTCTGGATTGATTCTGCTGACTTTCTCTCCAAGCAACATCGCCAGGTAGGTCGGCTCCCATCTAGTACTACCGATCTTATTGTCAAAAGGTGTGGAAGAAAGCGGAGCTACCGCTTCTTGCAGCGCGTATCTTTCCGCGTGCTGACGTGCAACAGCTTCAAACTGCACTAGAATACCTCGCCATGTTTCTCATCCTCGAGCAGTTAACGTGGGCTGTTGGTCCGGTTGCAGTTTTGACCATGACATGGCATCCAGGGACTCTCCCGCATCATCTGAAACGGCCAAGAAGTGGGGCGCGGTGTATTTAGACGCGCTCAGACCGGAGGCGCCTGTTGCGGCAGCGGAACAGGGACCCGCCGCCGCTGTACTGCAACGGTCAGTATCAGTAGCTGGCCAGGCTAGCAACGCGTTCAACCGAATATAGCCTCCGCAGCAGCATTATCTCCGCCGTAGATCCGCCGTACCGAGCTGCGTACCTTCAAAGCAATGAGAACTTGGTCGAGGGCATCATCCAAGAGGCCCTCGATCGCGAACAGCCCGAGAAGGTGTCTTCTATCGTCACGTATCTGGCGACCAGGCGCAAGACCATTGGATCTCTGCCCTTCCACCGCCTTCATTTATGGATCGCGGGGCTCCAGGGGCTCGTGTACCCACCCAATCTGCTTGCGATGGTCGAAGAGGCGCTCAATCTCGCAGCTGTCTCCAATGTTTGCATCTCGCTCATCTGCCATAGTTTTCACTCATCCTATACCAGGACCTGTACTCGTATCGCAAGGAGTATCGAGAGGATGGAGCATCACACAACTTTGTCACAGTCGCAATGCGGGATTCAAGCACGGGCCTCCAGAATGGCGACTCTGCAATTCCAGCGGCGATCGAGTTCACGGTGAACTGGCTCAAGGATGCGCACGCGCGGCTTGAACAACTCAAGAATTCGCTCCTAGCTCACGCTGAAATTGACGCGTATATTGAGGGCATGTTGGATTGCGTGGTGGGCAACATTGAATGGAGCGTTGCTTGTAAGCGCTACGGGCTATTCGAAGACGAAGTCGCGCTACAAAGTGGACTGATTGAAATCTAATCTGCCTCAACTGCATCTCAACTCCGGCTACATATATAACCACCCACGTTCGTCGCGGCTCAGGCGGGGCGGCGGGCCCCAAATTGCATGATCTGTCATGCCACAACGCCTATCGGTGGAGACCATCAATGCGGGTGCCCAATGCATGCTGCGGGGACATTTACCGCCACACGTCCAAGTTATTATTTTCACCGAGGTGGGCGACGTTGAGGGGGAGATTTACGCAAACTGCGCCCACTGTGGGCTTCCAGTTGGTTCACAGGATCCTAAAAAAGCTCGGCTGCGAGGGCAACCACCAGCAGCCACCAGGACGTGCAGGCAGATGCAGGCACTGCTGCATCACTAGATTGACGGATTTTCGCTCAGATTCTCCCGTCCTCGCCTGGCTCTCGCTTATAATACCTTGACCCGCTACAGGCACGCGCTTATTCCCCCTCCAGTCATGTCCCATTCCGCATCCTCGTCCAGCGCGGATCCTGCCGCCGTTGCTGCACAACTGGCTAAGCTTACTGCGGTCGCAAAAGAACTTTTTACTGCGACACTCACCGGCTTCACTGTCTCTACCATGTATGCTCCCCTTCGCGCTTTTGTCCCGTCTTACAAGTGACTAGACTTTTCGGGGTTTCCATTCTTCAACTCTACCTCTATCTCAGGCGATACAAGGACCGTTGGCCGCTCCAGTCCACGGTGAGCGCATAACGCGTGCTCAGCGTACGATACTTACCTCTCCAGGTCGCCATTCTAATGTTCGTCTTTGTCTACGTGTTGACCGACTCATCTAAATCCGCCAGGGGACTTGACACTGCGGCCACGGTCCTGCAAGCCCTCGCACTCTCAGAATTTGTACTACGTGCCTTTGAAGGGCTGCCGGATGTATCGATACCTAGGTGCGTTGCGCGGCTCCTGCGTCCCGCTTGGCTCACTTGATCACAGAACATTCTCGGTTCGTTCCTCGACCTGACTTGCGTTCTGTCACTGACTCGGCGCACAGGTGGAGAAGCTCCTTGTGGTACGTTTGCTACTAGACTCTGACTTGCATGCTAACTGCACAACTACGTAGACCATCACGACTTTCGTTTCGCAATGGTAGATTCCATCCCCCTGCTCTGATTTTTCTTCTCAAGTCTTCCGGACAGTTTTTACGCGTACACAATCTGGCATATCAGTGCAAAGAACCGCCTTGCGACTGGGATCATTGTACGCGGGCCATATCACATCGAATTCTTCTAACTTCCTCCAAGATCGCTTTGACGTTGTCCTCTTTCGGTGAGCAGTCTTCTGTCTGAGCTGGAAGCGCGGTTCTGACCCGGCGCCTTCAGGTATCGGTATATGTGCGCTGTTACCTTCAAGGCTTCTTTAGAGGCTAATGCAAATGTGCAGACAACACTCATCACCTGTACGCAAACAAGTCTTTTTTTATACTCAGTCATAAGCGTGTACTGCAGGCTCACGGATTCCGAGCTCGACTCGATTGCTCAGGTCCACATCAAGGTGGTAGCGGCATCAGGCGCAAACTCTTTGTTGATTGGTTTGAATAGATAACATCTGGCCTGGTGCAAGGTCTTGCAGCACTTGACGACATCGTCATCACAGCGTGCATGTCGTACTATCTGCATATTCGTCGTTCGGGATTGCCCTCGTTCGTTGCTCGCCTTCAACTTGGTCTTTGTACTGCACTGACGGCGACGTAGCGCCGAGAAACTCGTCGACACGCTCATATTATATGCCGTTAGCCGTGGCACATTCACAGCGTATGTTTCTCTTTGCTTGTTTGGCATGACCGGCTTGACTGAGGGACGATAGTATCGCACAGACCATGTTCCTCATCCTGGTAAGCTCATCGGCACGTTGCAAAAATTGATGCAAACCGTGAGGCACAGAATGTTGCTATTCCGAAGCACGTTTACTGGCTTCCGTTCCACATGATAGTCGGCAAACGCAAGTACATTCGCTGGAACTCTCGACCGTGCCACTGATTCGATTTCGCAGTATATGTTAATTCCGTGCTTGCAACGTATGTATTTGACCCTTTGTGGAGCAGCTCCGATAATCAACTTCATTAGACTCAACGTGCGCCAGAGCCTCACAAGCGAGGAAGTCCAACTTGGGCACGGAATCTCGGTACTTGGACGGCCGTCCCAAATGGTGGACCAGGTACGCCGTCTTCCTTTTGTGGCTGCACATCCGAATCTTCTGTTAGACGGTGACAAAACCAATTACCTTCGCCCCAATACCGGGAAACCCGCGTTCGGTGACCGACAGTACTACAACGGGCGGTACGATCAGCCGAGTCTAATAATGAGTTCTCCTTTGTTTTGCTCTTTCTCTTAAGCTGTAGTTCTACATGTAAAAGTCTTCGTTAGTTGGTTCGATGCTACCCTATATCTTATCTAAATTCGATTTTGTGGTAGTTGAGGAAGTACAAGGAATATGTCCACGGATTAGCATATTACAGTTTGTCCCGATGCCAACTGCAGGAGGGTTAGCGGGGATTACAGAGAAACCGATCGACGTACCTTTGGGGGAACTTGTGGTTTACTTCGAACATTTTAGCCTATGAACCCTCAGGGCATGCAACTGGATAAAGAACAAAGACACACCCCCTCGTTGGGCTTGATGCTGTTCCAGGGTTCGGGGTTGGCGCTCGACCATTGGACTGGAGAGAGATGGATAGGCGAGACGCTCGGCGAGACAACGTGTCCACGTACTTGTCGGGCCCATTGCTGACCGCCAAGTACAGTAGGATGCCCAAGAGCATGCGCCGAAGACGAGGGCGACGCTGTATATACCGCTGAGCAAGAAATCGAACTAGCAGGCAAGCAGACGCACATCGGAGTCGCCTCCCATACAAGCCAAGGCTTGGCGTATCTTGCAAAGCGTCCTGCAGACATTGGAGTTCAAGTAGTGTTTGGATGAGACCAGAGGTGTATGTTGTCTGCGGAGAGTCTAGCTGGCATTTTATACGATGGAGGTCGGGGCGGGACGGGGACTACGGTTCATCTAGACGGTCTAGGCAGCCACAGCGTTTGATATGTTGCGGAATCGAGACGATGCTAGGGCGCATTGCTGGCGCATTGAGTGATGGTCTAGAGCCTGCCCTAGAGATTCCGGCCGCATGTACGATTTGTTCCGTGAGGTTATCGCTATCGCGTATCGAATGCGGGGTATGTCAGAGGATGCGGACGACTGCCAACCAGATTGAACGCGGCAGAGAACGCGGAGACTCTCGACCGAAATGAGCGGATGAGGCAAGATCCTGGGCAAGATTTCGATGTCATGCCAGCCATCGATTCAGGTCTTCACCCACCACCACCATGGCTCCGGTATCCGTCTACAACACACCCAATGCCCAACGCGTCTTGGACGACATCCACGATTCATTCCAACTCTCCTCCGAGGCTCTCGTCCAGCTCACCGCGCAGTTCCTCGCCGAATTCAAGGTTAGACCTCCGTCGCATGCACAACCATGCATCTCATTAGCCAGTCTGGTTATGAAACCTATGGCCGCCCTATGGCGATGATCCCCAGCTTCGTGGTCGGGGTCCCCGATGGAACAGAAACCGGGTCAGCTCGTATGCAACGCGAGGATTCATTGCTCAACGATTTCAGGACATTCCTTGCGCTCGATCTCGGCGGGACTAACATGTATGCCCTACAATACTCAACCACTGTCTGCTCACCGACCTCAGGCGCGTCTGCGAAGTCGTCCTTCACGGCGACACGACCTTCACTCTGCGTCAACAAAAGTACAGGGTCTCTGACGCGTTGAAGACCGGGGAGGCATCCATGCTCTTTGGTCCGTCCATGCCACGTCGCATCTCGTTCCACTAGCTCACTCTGGTCGCTAGACTATCTCGCCGATTCTGTCGACGCTTTCCTAACATCTCACCCGCCAAGCGATGCCGTCGGAGCTAGTACCCCAGTCCCAGATGTAGTCCATCTGGGCCTGACTTTCTCCTTTCCCGTCGAGCAATCTGCCCTCAACTCGGGCAAGATCCTCACCTGGACCAAGGGTTTCTCGGCCAGGAATGCAGTCGGTCACGACGTCGTCAAGCTACTCCAAGACGCGTTTGATCGAAAACACATGCATGTGAAGTGTGTGGCCTTGGTCAACGACGTGCGTATTCGTCGTCATTGGATGGCGGACAACGATTGACACTTGGTGCAAGACCGTTGGCGCGCTCTTGTCGCGAGCCTACACTGGCGGAGGGTGCATGCTTGGCGCGATCTTTGGCACAGGAACGAACGGTGCCTTCGTGGAGGATGTCGGTGCGTTTTAATCGCTTTCGTTTCGTTTTCATGGTCGTAATTCTTGCCAGCAAACATCAAGAAATTGGCCAACGATCCTGCCTTTGCGCGTGGCGGGTCCATGATCGTCAATACCGAATGGGGCGCATTCAACAACTCGCGCTCGCACCTGCCCTCAACGCCATTCGATAACGCGCTTGACCGATTGAGTATAAACCATCGGTTCCAGGCGTTTGAGAAGATGATAAGCGGCATGTACCTTGGTTTGTACTTTCCTGCCTACGGCGAACAAGTGAATTCACGTCGTGCAGGCGAGGTAACACGAAACATTCTTGTATCTCTCATCGACGCAGCCCCGAAAGCCTTGCTCTTCAGTGGGCAGACAACCGCCGTATTGAACGCGCAGTGGGGTCTCGATACCAGTGTTCTCAGCGGCGTAGAAGAGGCCTGGGAGGGCAACGACGTCACCAACAAGGCCCTCCGAGAAAACCCGGCACCTCGACTCTCAGCGTTCGAGGATGAGTCCAAGTTGGACTCTGCGCTTGTTAGGCGGCTAGAACGCGTACGGGCGGTGATTGTGAAAGAGGTTGGGCTCAGCGAAGCGCATGTTTCGCTGGCAGATGCTGCGGTATGCCCACTCCAGCGTTCTGAGAATCTGCTTCTCAACGAAGAATAGATCGTTCGCTGGGCTTGTTACGTGGTAACGCGCCGAGCAGCCTTGCTCAGTGGTGTCGCCGTTGGTGCCGTCCTCGTCCAAACTGGACATGGCGTTCTCAAGGGCCAAGAGGGTAAACCCACCAAAAACGAGTCAACCATTCGAGTTGGTGTCGATGGAAGGTTCGTCCGAGTTTTTATCTCCGGACTGCGTAGCTCAGGAAGAACCCAAGTCTCATCCAATTCTACCCTCACTTCGAGGAGATGTTGCGAGAATCTCTTCGTTGCGTCGTTGGAGACGATGTCGAGACCAAAGTCCAGATTGGTTTGGCCAAGGACGGCAGCGGCGTCGGAGGTGCGTGGTTTGCTCGCTAGTTGTCAAGTACTCATCCTTTGCAGCTGCACTCTGCGCTTTACAAGCGGTCAAGCAATCTTAACGTTGTACTTATGGAATTAAATGTAACCTGGGACGGTCCCTTTGTTGTGTGTATTGCAGCAGCTCTTTATCCATTCGCATTATGGCTGTAGTATATTGATACATCTAATTGCAATGAGTGGGGAGATGCAAAACCAACTAGCACTATGTGCTCTTGCTCGAGTCCAGAACATCCTGGTAGTTTTGGCTAACAGTCCTCCAGTTGATCACACTCCAAAACTCGCGCAGCCACGCCTCTTTTCCCCAAACACCGTATCCTGCTGACAGCCACGAGTGCTCCTGCAGGGAGATACAGAAAAGCGGGTAAAGCACCTCTCCTGCATGCAGTCCGGCGGTCACGCTGGATGGCCCGGGCTTGTTGGCGTTGTTGCCGCGCGGAGTAGTGGCGTACATGCTGTCAGGTTCCCGACCAAAGTCTGGTGTCGCCTCGAACTCGTTTTGAACGCGTGAGCTCGAATGCAGGAAGCGTTTGTGGTAGGCGCCGCCGCCCGGCGCTACTGGTGGGTTGCCGGGAGATTGCGGTGGCGGCTGGGACGCGTCTAGCGGCGCGTTTGGGTCCACCTCTGCAGTGTCTGCCGTCTCGAGCTCCTCGAGCTGCTTGAGCGTCTCTTCATCCAGTTCCTCGGGATCAAAGCCTATGCTCGACGCCAGCCCTGGCTCTGCAAACACGCGTGTGAGGTGTTTCGAGTCCATGACGGGCGGAATGAAGCCCTGGCCGTCGATACCCCAATCCTTGAGGTATTTTTTTGCAAACTGCTTGTTGCGATCCCAGCTCCAGGGGCTCGCGGGCTGCTGGTGCCACATGGTTTCGTGGTCCTTGGCCATGTAGGTACGCGAGCGGACGAGGAGAGTTCCCGGGCCAAAGGTAGGGAGGATGGACGTGCTGCCATATTTGTCTGCGACGAACCAGACGCAGCCGGGGATGAACATGCCCATTGCGGCTGCGGAGAAGGCGGATTTGAACTGGTAGAGGCCGCCGTGGTCTGTGCGGATAGCGCTTGCGAGGGAGGAGGAGATGGCGTTTTCCTCCGCGTCTGCGGGTTCGGGGGACTAAAGACGGTGAAGTTTGGATCGAAAAACAGCAAGACGCGTACGAGTTGGGCGAGGAAGAAGCTGTTGTTGAGCGCTAGACTGGCATAGTTGAACGCGAGCGTTTTGTGCCGGTGGGGAGCCGTTGCAATGACGGTTTGCGTTACAGACGCGCCCTCTTCCTCCGTGTCTAAACCGATTGGTTGGCCACAGGTGGGATTTGAGTTGAGTATAACTCACAGCGGACTTCATCTGTTAGCCTTTGCAGCAGACCAAGCTGGTACTCGACGGCGACGGTCTCAAGAGCAGGAGGAGGGAGAAAGTTTCCGAGACCGAGTTTTATGTCGTAGGGAAGCGGGAGGGGGAGGTGGTCAAACTGGCCGGTTACACCTCTTGAGCCTCTTGGTGGCTGCAGAGAGCGTCTAGCGCGAACGAGAGAGCGGGATAGCAAGGACATGGACGCGTCGAAAAAGTGTGTGACCCTCCACGTTAGTACCACAACCATGGCGCCCAAAGCCTCCGCCATTACAACCCTCTTCAATGCATACAACGACCAAACATCCAACCGCCTTAAATTCGTCGATTCTTTCCTCGTATTCCTCATGCTCTCCGGCATAGTCCAGTTCCTTTACTGTGTCCTGGTCACCACGTATCCCTACAACGCCTTCCTCGCAGGGTGAGCAGTCTTTTGACATCCATAACGCCCACTAACGCGCCGTAGATTCGCGAGCACCGTCGGCCAATTCGTCCTGACCGCGTCCCTTCGTTCACAAGTTAACCCGGATAATAAGAGCGAGTTCAAGGACGTGTCTCCAGAAAGGTGTGTCGTAGCAATCCCCCCGTAAAGTTCAGTGCTCAAAGTGCACTAGGGCATTCGCCGACTTTGCGGTCGGCTCCATCGTGCTGCACTTCTTTGTTTTCAACTTCCTTGGATGAGACGCAGGATGGCATGTAATAGTAATACAGACGGAGAATATACGCTCATCGTATTCTCTCGAATGAGTTGGACCGCTGCAGAGCGTTCAACGGGGGGTGCAGCGAGCTGGAAGGGGACGTACGCCAGCGAACACGACCGCAAAGTCGAACGCGTATTCACCTGCGGAATTGGTCGAATTGTGGCCGGAAACCGGGGTAGGCGGAGCACTCACCGAACTCGAGGTATGAGTGCAGTAGTTCTGGGAAGGATGAGGGGGCGCGAGAGCAGCGAATTGGAGCGTACGGCGGATATCTTTGTTTGGAACCTGGCTTAACTTGGGAGTCAATCCAGTGTTGCGCTTGAGGCCGGCGAGGAACACGGTTATTAGGAGGGCGTCGATACTGAGGTGGACTGGGAACGGTGAGCGGGCTTGCAACGGTCGCGAAACGACGGGGACCAAGTTTGCCGAGCATGACGATGGTGGAAGCAAGGAAGAAAGAGGTTTATTGAGCTGATCTTCGCCACAAACGACGACGCAAACGACGACACAACTACTGGTCTGGCAACGCGGGCAACGTACAGCACGTCTACGACGTCGAGGGCTGCCCGTTATTTGAGATACCCTTAAATGGTTCCGTCTCCACAATCAGCTGCCTAGATACACGCCCCTCTCGTCTTACCACGACCATGTCGCGCCCACCCTCTCCCCCGCTCTCCAAAAGCCCTTTTGACCGCTTCCGGCGCGAGGAAATCGCAGACTGGGCCAGCGCATTCACCCTCTTCGACACTGTTGAAACCTATTTCGACTCGCATGTCGACCTCCTCCAGCGAAAGCTCCAGAAGCACAGTGACCGCCTCAAGATGCGAGCTGAGGAGGTTAAGAGTCGCGCCGAGGAAACAATTAAAGACTTTTCTGGAGACCAGATAGAGAACTTTGAGCGCGAGTTCAAGGGCTTCAAGACCAAAGTGCGCAATTCCACGCGAAGGTGGCGCGTCCTGAACATTCCTACAGGTCCAGGCTCGCATGGCCAAACTCTCCGTCTCCTGGCAATCCGCGAAAGTTGTTAGGACGCGCGAAAAGGTGTCCTTCTTCTTCGGCGTCATGTTTCTTGGTATGCCACCCACAATCCGACTACATTCTGCTCAATTCAACCAGTCTTATCCGCGTTGCTCTTTGGGTTGGCACCCCAGTACATCCACATCGCCTACTCCCTCTTCGGCATAATTCTCCTCCCCTACCGAGCGTACACCTACAAGAAAAAGGCGTGGCACTACTTCCTTTTGTGCGTGTCTCTACCGCGTGCTGCGCGTCTCCATTAGGCTCACAATATCCTCCAGCGACTTGTGCTACTATGTGACCATACTCAACTTTATCTATCTGTGGATCTTGCCAGGGAACAGCGCGTTGTTCGTCGCGTGTTACTGCCTCTCCCATGGATCTCTTGCAAGCGCGGTAATAACGTGGCGGAACTCGCTCGTGTTCCACGACCAGGACAAGGTCACCTCCTTGTTCATCCACATATACCCCCCATTCACCTTCACCGTCATTCGGTACGTGTATTCGAGTATTCAAGGTGTTTTCTTCAACGTGCTGCAGCCATTTCTACCCCAATGCAGCAGCGCGATTCCCAGCGCTTGCCGAACTGCCTCATCTTAATCCGCTACGTGCTCTCCTCCTGAGCGGCGCTATTTGTACGCGTCTTGTCTTCCTAGGCATTTATCTAACTGTGCCTAGACCTCAGCTGGCAAACTCTGTACTGGAAGGTTGCTGTAGTCCTCATTTTTCTCGGATAACGACGCTCACCACAATCAGTTTGTACTTGTCGACCGCCGCACCAAGATTGAGTCTGGTCAGCGCATGACGTCGTTTTCCTTCCTGCTCAACGACAAGCGCGGCGCCATTGGCCGCGCCCTTTCTGCGATTCCGCCCGCATACCGCGAGGTCGTCTTCATGTCTGGGCAGCTACGTGCGTATTTCCTCTACCTACGAACGTTCGACTACTTATATTCGGAAGTATACGCTATCTTGACTGAGGCGCCCGCGGTGTTCTTCCTCTATGATAGCCCGAGAGCGAGCGGCGCGTTCTTGATATTTATTCTCTCTGTGAGTGTCTGGAACGGCGGCGGGTTCTACATCGAAGTGTTTGGACGGAAGTACGTCTCCTTGCTTTTCTATTTCATATTTGCGCCCTTTTGATACAAGTCACAGATTTGAACGCGAACTCGAGGCTCTTCGGAAGGAGCTGGCAGAGTCGAATGCACGGTCTGAGCAGGCCAGCCCCGCGGACACTCCTGTATTGAGCCGTGGACCGAGCTCCGACACACTTGCAGGGCTTTCCTCGACAGAAAGCTCTCCACCACTCATAATGAACTCCAAGCTCCTCCTTCCTGACGACCCCTCCGTGTTTGACTTGTCCAAGAAGAGCCAATGAGCTCAGTGTTCTAACGATTTACGCCATGTATGTTACGACTAGATCTATGTTGGAATATCGCTATCCTTTTTATAATTACTGTTTTTACATACGTTTACGAGGGAGAGTGCTAGACGAAGTAGAATTCTGCGAAATCGAGCCAGCTATCCGACTGGGTGATGTCGACCCACGGCATCAACCTCGCTTTCTCCCGTTCCGTGTCCAGATGGCGTCCAAGGCTGCCGTCGCTGCGGTGGTCGGTCCTCCTCGGTCCTCCCAATCCATGCACTCACCATGCTCTAGGACTTTACCCGCATCTACTCTACCCTCGGCCTCGGAAAAGGTCGGTACTCTTCCGGACACCTCCATCCCACTCCGCTCAATGCGCTCCCCAAACATCTATAGAAACCGTCGCCGCACTTCAAGCCTTCCGGAAACGGCACTCGGAGGCCCAGCGGCTGCACCAGCAATACTCCAGCGAGCCCACCACCGTGGACCTCGCACACTACCGCTCCGTCCTCCGCAACCAGGCTGTCGTCGACGAGGCTGAGAAGCTCCTCACCGGATTCAAGCCCGTCACGTACGATGTGAATGCACACGTCAAGGCGATTGAGGCGTTCGAGGCAAAGGCGGTATGTCCAGACTTTTGTTTTCGCAGAGTACCGTGTCGAAAGGGCAATAGGTCGCGTCGGCGCAGGCCATGGAGGAGAAAATCGACGCAGAAATCAAGGAGCTCCAGGCGACGCTCGCGAACATTGAGGATGCTCGTCCGTTTGAGGACCTTACTGTGGGTCAACCTCTGCCAACACATCTGGCTTCTTACTCCTTCTGCCCTAGACCTTCGAAGTTGGCGATGCGCACCCCCGTCTTGCTCAGGTTATGGAGACGATGGCACGGAAGGGCAAATACACCGTTCCCGGTATGTCGCTCAAACGTGGCCGCGTTCATCTTCTTATCCTTGTTTAGGTTACGCCGAGAAATTCGGCGACCTCAACGTCCTCTAATTATCGCGCTTGTTCTTGCCTAGAAATAAAACGCGCCGGAATCCAAATCTCAGACCATGCTGTCTCCCTTGCGACCCTTGTAAAGTTGTTCTAGGTGAACGACACGTCGGCTCCACGGACCCATCCCCGGAAGACGCCTTCAGGACCCATGAGCGTCTCTTTGGCTCGTCGATATTGCAGCATGGCAAATTTTAGCTCTTGAAGAGTTGCGTCCGGTCTGTTGGTTCTTATCGAAACTTGATTGCACTAGGTCAGAACGTACCGCTCCGGAGGGAGACCACAGGCGCGCAGTGTGTCGTGGTATAGCTGCAACATTGACTTCCGCGATGCTCGTGGTCTACCCAGAGTTGGAGTTGGCATAGATAGACAAGCAAACCGACGGACAGAAATCGCGGATTCAACCTTTGATTGGGCGACACTCCGCGCTTGAGACCGTTGATGAGGACCTCGGTTTTCGCTGCGGGCGAGTCGGCGACCCAGTACAGGGCTAACAACTGGAATGATTTTTCTGTCCGTTCACGCCAACGGGCACGTACACTCGTTACACGACCCAGCGACGTCAGGCGTCATCGAGGACGAGTGCACAAAGGGTATGGTCGTGAAATGTATTTCGGGTGTATGTACGGCGTAGTCATCGCTGGCTTGAGAGATTCAGAGCGTCTCCAAACACAAAGGGAGGACTTACACGGAACCCCGGCCACGCGAACACTCAGCGCACGCAGACAATCCGCCTCCACCGTTTTTCTGACGCTTTCTGCCTCCTCCAGCCCAATAACAATTTCAGCGACATACACCCCGCCGAGGCTGAAGAAGCGCGCCCCCAACGCGCCCTGCACGCCCAGATACGTCCACGCGGCGATCTTGTCGCTGCACGACATTGACGCGGTCGGCGGTGCGTCAGCGCGTGCGGGTTTCGTGCGCAGCACACCGAGCAGCGCGTAGTTGTCTCTTCCCCTCGCGAGAGCGGGTCCGTTCAAGTTTGGTGTTGACGGCGTTTCTTGGGACGCGTTCTTCAGCGCAGCCATCGCCGCATCCTGGGTTAGCGCGAGGAGGCCCATCGACGCGTCGCCGCCTATGAGAGAATGTTAGATACTGGAAGATGATGTGCTTCCGGGTGACCTACACGGGACGGTGGAGACATAGAACCCCAGCCGCACGCCCGCCTTGAGCGCGAACGTATACCTTGCATCGTCGCATCCCAGGACGAGCTCGCGATCGAGCCACGCGGAATCGAAAGCGCCATCCGTATGCCCACGCGCGATTTCTTCCAGGAGCCACCGTACGGCCCCTCTCCTTGCGAGCACCTCTGCATGCGAATCATGTACGGCTTCGCCCTCCGCAGGGAGCTTGTTGGCCGGCAGACATTTTGTTCCTGTTGCCAGAGATATTATCTTGCAGGGTTCCGCGGTGCCAGAGACCACATAGAATGCAGCAAGCACAGTAAACTGCCGAGGAGGAGGCTTATAGCGCAGGGTGGTGTAGAGTTTGTGGATGGACTCGACTTTGTTGTGGGCGCTCATGACAAGTTTCATGTATTCGTCGGTATCGTATCGTACACAAGCGTAAAAACCGTCTTATGCGTGCAGAGATGCATCGACCCCCCAAGGCAACAACAAACAACAACAGAACGAAAGCAAGAATATACATAAGATGATATTGTAAGGTAGGTCCGTAGCCTCGTTTTGGACTTTGAATGCGATGTGGATGCGAATAGACGGCGTGTGTTCGTGTTTCGCGCGTCGAGAGAGGATGAAGGAGAGGATGAAAAAGGTCAGTAGCCATAGCCGCCGCCACGGCCGCCAGCGGCAACAGCCACTTTGGGGACGGCCACGTTGACGCTGACTGGAGGGCCATTGGGTTGCGGCCCAGCGGCAGCAGCACCAACCAATGCCCCGAGGCGTGAAATCTCCTCACGCGACGCCACCAATTGGAGTGTGAGACGTTCGTTTTCGTTCTGGAGGAACTCGACTTTGGTCTGCAGATTTTGCAGCCACGCTTTCTTGCGCTGGCGGCATTTGAGTGCAGCTGCAGATAATGAGCCTGGATGGAAACTCGGAGATAATGATATCGCGTACCTTGACGATTGCGCTCCAAAAAGTTGCGGCGCTTCTCCTCTTCCGTCTCTGGCTTTTTCTGACGCGAGCGGCCAGCGGGAGCGCGGACGGGCTCTTCGAAATCCTCCTCCTCCTCGTCATCTTCCTCCTCCGAAACTTCCTTGCGAGCGCGGGTACTAGCTGCGCGACCACGCTTCTTTGGCGGCTGGACCGGCGGGGGTGCCGGCGCTGGCGGCGCAACAACCTCGGGCTCGGCAGAAGAAATCTTGCGCTTGGTTCCGCGTTTGGCTGGTGGAGGCGGGGGCATGACCGCGGCAGCCTCGACGGTGCCACTGCCACGGGCAGCCTCCTCGCGTTTCGTGAGCTCCTGGTGAGCCTGAGAAAGCAAGAAGAGGCCATTGGCAGCGGCATTGTTGGATCCAGCACCATTGGCAGCAGGAGGATATTCAGCGGATTGGGCGTTTTCCTGTGGCTGGAAACCACCGTTGAGGACACCATTTATGGCGTTGATAGTGTTTGGGGTCATTGCGGCCATAAAGGCAGCGGTTCCGGGGGTGGGAGGAAAGGCCGAGGGACCGCCGACGATGGGAGTAAGACCAGAACCTGGGGTGAGACCGGTGCGTGGAGTGAGGCCGGTACGAGGAGTGAGTCCTGTGCGGAAGGAGGAGGGGTCGAATTGTGGGCCTGCGAGCATGGCGGGGGAGAGAGGACCCGAACGAAGAGAATTGTTCATGTAGGCCCAAGAATAGGTAGATTGGTCGGCTGGGGAAGCCAATGAGGCAAGTGGAGGGAGAGTCGGCCTGGGTGACGACGAGCGCTCCTTGTTTGCATCGGTGGACTGGTCTGAGGAGGAATGGTCGCTGGGAGAGTTGCTGGCTCGGAGGTTGTTGCTGCTGCCGGAGGGGGTGGCCGAGAAGGATTGTTCGAAGGGGTTTATTTCATGGGAGTGGGAGTTGACCGTCGGGCGGGGCGGGGGGCGGACAACGTCGGTGCGAGCGGCGGCGGCGACGGTCGGGACGGCCATGACTACGTCAGTTTGGGGGGTGGAGGGCGATTTCAAGACCCATGCGTCATAGCTCCTCATATATGAATCCAAAATCACCACATGATCTCCCTTTTTTTTTCCCTGCTCCCCGTTACTACGGACTCTACTCTGCTCGTCGTCGTCCTCGTCGCCGTCCTCGTCGCCCTTGCCGTCGCCCTCCTCGTCGTTCTCGTCATCGTCCTCGTCGTTATCGCCATCTGTCGACCTCGTGTGCCTTGATTCTCACTCCACTTGAACAGGTCTATTCATCTCCCTCGTCCTCGCTGTGGCCTGCGTCTGCCAGCGTCCATCCCTCAACCCTCCTCTCCCCCTCTCCAAGCAGACTCCACCGCCGCCTTTCTGGTGTATCCCCATTTAGGCGATCGCCACATGCGTCATCGCGTTCCACCTGTTTGTATCCCGCTTTGGCCCTTTGTCTGTTCCCAGGTACCAAACTCTCGACTGTCGCCTCTCCAAAACTCAGCTCCCCGTCTGCACATCCCGAAGATCGCCATATTACAATACCGAGCAGCGTGTTCGGCTTTCCCGCTGTTGCATTGCGCCCCACGCGCGCGCGCGACGTACGGCCCATGCCGGCCACACACTTTTTTAATGACCTCGTTGGTGAATCGTGCCCGTGACGCCCGCTCCGTCTTTCTACAACTTGTGGGGACGCGCAACGATCGAATACCTGATGGCAGACTGTGGCTGTGCGAAGGCCCAATAAACGCTCGAAATCAGGGTCGTCCGCGCGCGAGTCTATCAGTGCCTCAGCATCTCATTTTTTCTGTATACGCAAAAGACGAAAGTTGTAGTTGAGAATGTCTAGAATACATCTACCATTTTCAATTTCTCACTAAACCTAAATTCAGAGAGAAATAGCCCAATCCGCAGAAAAGACGAACTACTGTGGTAGTTTCATGTAGAGAGAAAAAATCGGACATGAACATTCGATAGAGGGAGCAATTCTCTTCAAAATTGCTGTATTAACCATGCCGATTGGAGGAGAATTCAAGGTGCTGATACATTTGTACGGCGGCACGTCGGTGCGATATCAGTGGCGGGCGCGCGTCACTCATACTCTTCCTCTGCACCACCATCCAACAAGCCCGGACTCAGCCATCTGCCCCAGCCCCCTTCTCTACGTCGATGCAAGCTCCTTCTACCCATGGCACCAGCGTCCAAGCGGCAGAAGCTCGGCAGGCAGCTCGCAAAGTCGCGACAGCAGGAGGCCGATGACGGGACGGACGCGTCTTCCTGCGATGAGAACACGCCCCAGCCTCTCTCAGCCAGCAGTAGCCGACGCAATGCACCACGGGACACCACGAGGGCGGAGCTAGCGCGCAGGGATGCAGAAATCCATACCCTCAAAACACGGGTTCTCGAATTGGAGCGGGAGGTACAACGGGTGGAGGATGTGGAGCATGAGCTGGAGGCGCTGCAGGGGAGCTACAATGCACTGGAGGAGAAGAGGCAACAGCTGTATGTGGAGAAGCGCAATTTGGATAAGGCCAAGCGGCGGGCGGAGGAGGACTTGCGGGAGGAGACGCGAAGCCACACCAAACGCGTACGGCGGCTGGAGAACCAGCTGGAGACCCAGGCCGACGCAAACACACAACTACCCACTCCCTCGACGTCGTTATTGACGACCTTCGCCACCAACTTGTCGCGCAGTCAGCCACCGTTCGCCAACTCGAGTCCGAGCTCACGTCGGCTCGCGCCAAGATTGCTTCCCATACCATCCACATCCAATCCCTCCAATCCAGCCTCAAGGCCAAGCAGGACACAATCACTGCGGTCCGCCAGCAGCTCTACGCAGCGGAGAAGCGCGAAAAGACCGCCAAATCGTCGTTGGCGAAGCTGCAGAAGGAGTACGACCGGGTACGAGTATGGAGGCCGAAGGAGAAGGGTGTTTTCCGTCCGCAATGGCGCTCTCTGGCTCGGGATCTCGTTGGCGCAGGGGTACCTCTGGCGAAGCTACGACTTGTGGCTGAGTCGTTTGCGCGGACTGTCGGTGTCGAGATCAAGGGCAAGTTCATGTCGGCGCGCACCGGTGCTCGGGTCGTCGATGAGGGAGGCCTGCTCGGAGAGCTGCAGAATGCGCGCGAGCTTCTTGATTGCGATGGTGTGTTATCTCTATCTCTATCGACTGCTTCATCTCCCAATCGGTGCAGGGTTCACTGAGGCTACGGATGGAACGGGGTATCGAGGAATCACATACGAAGGTCATCACAACACGCTTCGAGCTCCAACGTACGCACCTGGCGTCGACGACACCGACAAGTCGACTTGGAAAGTCCAAACGCGCTTCGTCAATGTCACCAACTCCGTCTCGCATACCGCGGAAGCACAATTTCGAGGGATTCGAAAGACCGCCGAACGACTAGCCGACCTGTATAACCGCAGCCCTTTCTCGGAGCAAGACGCGCGTACTATGGATAAGGGACGACTACTTCCGAAAGAAGATGGGCGAGAATCGGGACCACGCCGCGGATGGCAAGAAGGCATTCAAGATTTCGGCCGAGTACAAGAAGCGTATTGTGTTCCAGGATCTCGGAAGGAAGGCGATCGAGAACGAGAGATTTTTGACGACGCAGAGATTCAGCTGGCGACGCTTGGTGTTGACGACATGCAGCTTTGCGAATACCACGAGATTAGCAAGGAAGAACTACAGAAACTGTGCGTACCTTACGTTCTTGACCTTTCTTGTTGCTGAGCCGCGCCAGGCCGGCAGAGGAGGTCTCCGGGCTGCGCCGAAGGATTGTTGAGCGGCGCTTCGGTGAACGGCGCTTCGAGTTTCTTACCGACGACCAGAAGAAGAATGCACTAACATCCGTGTTTGGAGGCTGCTGCGCACACAAGGAGTTGAACGTCGTCCGGATCGCCTACGCACACGTCAAGAAATTCTACGCAGACTATGGACTCGCGCCGCCGGTTCTACTTGCGAACAAGGCCAACGACTCGATTCTGCAGCTCGGAACGAATGATAGCGGACTTACCAACATCGATAGCGCAGCAATAAAGAAAGCTCTCGATGCGAGTACCTGCGGCGCCATCAAGCTGCTCCAACTCATGAGCAGTCTTCTCAAGAACAAGGACATCGAACGCGGCTACCAACTCCGAACGACGATGTATATGCAGCGGGAGAAGAAAGAACTCTACGACCTCGAGGAGTCGGGCGAAATAACGTCGGTATCAACAAATCGGTATGGTTCTTTCACGCGTTCGGCCTCGGAAGCTCTCTGTTTCCATACCAGCATCTATACGCTCATCGAGGAGATTGTCGATGCAAAAACGAAGTCCGGCCAGCTCAACCACGTCGAGAAAAATGTGCTCAAAGGGCTCGATTGTCCAGCGACCATGACCGAGTGCGCCGCGTTGGCGTTCCTAGGTGCCTGCGTTGGGCAGCCATACTTGGGCATGGTTCGCGGACGCCCTGGACAGCCCGTCAACCTCATCGACCTCACTGACCTCCATCGGCGCATCCCCGCGTTCTGCCGTCACATCGCCGACCATCCGTACATTCTCCTCGATCCGAGCACGCCGTTGGACCAGCTCACCCTTGACGGACGTCCCATGCGCGACCACCTCCTCATCCCGACGGTCCAGATGCTCCGCGCCGAGCTCCCACACATCTTCTCTGTGATCTCGACTATTTTTGCTGGCGCCGCCGAGGGATGGGTGCACTTTAACCCGGAGTTTCGCGAGGGAGGAACATTTGACCAGCTAACCGAGTGGCAGCACGAAATCGTCTATCTCCTCTCCGCGAACGACCCGAGTGAGGGTGTTCTTGGCGAAACGAAGATCGACATTCGTGAAAATCCAAACGGCAGCATCGAGACATTTTCCAGCAAGAAGCGTGTCAAGAAGAACAACACTGAGGCGTTCGCTCGGAAGTGTTGCAACGGCGACGTACAGGGATTCGTCCGCAAGGAGGCGCGGAAAGGCGGGAAGAGCGGGCGGAAGCGGGAATTCTACGCAAAGTGGGGCAAGGTGCAGCACCAGAAGTCGGTTGCGGGTGTTCAGAAACGGCAGACGGCCGCGGCGCGAAAGGCGGCGCTCAACGCCAAGTATGCTGCAATCAAACTCGAGCTCAGTTTGGTGGCGATTGAGAAGATGACGGGGGCGGAACTGACGGCGCAGCTTCACTGCTATCGGGACGTGCTCGGGGACGAAGTTCTGCTTGCGAAGAGGTGGAAAGACGATGATATGCGGCTGGTGTTGCTCCAGAAGGTGTTGGTCAAAGAATGCCGCTTGCGCGAGATTGCGCGGAGGTATGTTTACGAATATTGGGTTTAAACTTGGTCTAATCTGTTCTAGGGATGCGGACCCCAGTCGGGCAGCAAAATTCGATGGCACCGGAGCTTCCAGTGGCGCGGAGAGTAGTGCGCAAGATGATGATGATGATTGGGACGACGACGAGGTGGAGGATTAATTTATTTTTATTTTTATTGTTGCCCCGGCTAGTATCCTACTGTACAAACATATTCTCTCTTTGGACTATGGGGGAAATGTGAGCGTGGAAGCTGCAAATCGAAGGAACATCGATTTGCGCTGGGTCAAAGCAAGGGGCACACCCACAGTCTGCCATCAGGTATTCGATCGTTGCGCGTCCCCACTACAAGGCTCAGGCGGAAGCAGACTACTGTACATCGCAAATAACAATAGATATCGCTACATCTCGCCGAGACACGCTCAGCGCTCTCGGTCTTACACCTTGGAATTATTCACCCCGCCCACCCGCGGCGAAGATCCGAGCGCGTTGAACTTGAGCGCCGGGTCCTTACGCCAGAAACACAGCGCTCGGAGGATATCCTGCAAAAGCTCAGTCGTCATCTCACACCCCATGCAAATGCCCACTCACCCGTTGAGTCCCAAAAATGAGAATGATGACGGTCGCAGCTGGAAAGGGCGCGTTTGTTTGTGCCGGCATGGCAACGACAGACATACCAGACGCGATCACCAAGTCTGGGATTGGGCTCGAAGGCGACGAGACACTCAGGAGGCTCAAGCTACATGCGTGTTGAGTGGGCCAAGAAGAGATGGTTGTGGGGAACGACGAACCTGATCGCAATCACTACATACAGCCCAAAGGCCATAACTCGAAGCGGCAGGTTGAGATCCAGCGCGCCTTTGAGCTTGTAGTTCTTGTAGATAATCACCAGCGTCCAAACTGTGCACCGATATCAGCGCTGCGAGGATGCGGGGTAGACGGTCTTTGTACTCTCGAAGACTACGGTCGCGAGCAAGAACGCAGCTCCGACGGCCGCGATGGTCCCGGATCTGCAGAGCATGAGCATGGATTCGAGTGTGAACGGGGGCGATTATACAGCCAATTCTCCTCGATGGAGCAGTAGAAGAAGCGGCGACTTCGCGAAACTTTTTCCGGATGATTGACGCCAACCTGCATTGCTGAAATTGAGCACCAGATAGGATAGGGATTACAAGCCGCACAACAACGGAGACCACGATCGTGAGCAATAGCGCGACATATGGCGTTCCTAGCATCTTTAACGCGTTCAGTTCGTTTCTGCGTCTGGGCTAGGCGACATACCGCCCACAAGCGGAGCGTCTGGGGACCTTGCGCTTCTTGCTTTCGTGAAGATGCTCGGACCACGAGGAACATCTGAGCATAAAGATGAGGATGGCAATATCGAGAAGGACACGGAGAACTACCTGCAGAACGAGCATCAAAGCAAGGAGGGACGCGCTAACGAAAGCGTAAGACACGTTGCAAAGAAGGGATAAGGGAGCACACAAGGGCGGATAACCCTGCATGTTGTTAGGCGGCGATCTTGCGCAAATGCGACGCACTCACGTAGAGGATGGACGCTTGGAGTAGACAAAGCTCTTTGGTCGGTTCCGGGCCTGTCGTTGCTCCGGCATATAACCTCCAGGCAGGTCAGAAGGGACGGAGGTGTGTGAAAGAAGCAACACACAAGAGGCACGATGCGCTAGAAAAGCCGGGTGAGCCCAAGGTGAGCCGCAGTGTTCGCGAAATGGAAGCGACGCACACTCCGATGAGAATGAAACCAGCACAAAGACTTATGAAGGTCGGATGGCGGTTAACCCGCTTGTTGAAAAGGATCGTGGCGAGGAGAACGGGGAGGCCGATGTGGGAAGGCCAAATATTAAGGAAGAGGAAGAGGACGAGCTGTCCATTTGTACCATGTACGATGTTTTCGGTAGCCATGAATAATAAAATAAAGGGAACCAAGCCAGCTTGCGGAATACCACTCGCTGAGTGGTGGAGGTGAAGACGAAGGAGGAACGACGCAAGTGGGGACAATCACAGAGATCTACCCAGTCCACGCGGGACAGCCCACGGTTACCCACCCACCACCACCACCGTCCACCACCGCCGTCTGCCACCGTCCCTCAAAGTCCGCAGACTTTTCTAAACTTGCCTCATGCGATCCTTCGAAGAACACTACTCTTACGCGCATCCCCGCTTCTTCCTTCCTTAAAGCACCGGCCCTCCTCGCAGTCCTCCAATCCATGACCGCAACCCTCGATAACACCATTGGGAGCAGCTTTGTGGGCGTCGTGGCTGCAGCGACGTTGTACGGAGGTGAGTACAAGCGAAACCAGGCCTCAGTGGAAAAGCTGAGCCACATATACAGTCTCTTGCGTCCAGACCTGGTACTATTTCAACCGGTATGGCTCAACAGACGTTTGGTGCGTCCGTCTCCTCTAGCCATCTCGCAGGACGATCAATCCAGCTCAGGTATATCAAGGCCCTGGTACGCTCTTGTCCCCAGCACATAACCTCGACCAACGCGTCAGGTCGCCGTCGTTTTCGTGTTCGATACCGTGCACCAAGCTCTTATATCCCATACTGGTCGGTCCCTGGGCTTGTTTGCCCTCCATCTAACAACCTCAGTGTACTGGTACACCATAACCAACTACGCGAACCCGACCGCGCTCTCTCAGCTCGTATGGAGCATTCTGGTGCGCGACACCTCTCCGAAATCAGTCTAATTCGCTCACGACGTCTCTAGCTCGAAGTCCTCTTCAACGTACAGTCCATCCATCCATCTGACGCGTCCCCGCTCAATGAACGTCTTCCAGGGCCTGATAGGTCTAATCGTGCAAGGGTACGTGCTGGTTCCGCGCTGGTCTATGTATTGAACGCGTGCCGAAGCTTCTTGACCATGCGGGTTTGGCGGTGTAAGTCCGGTACCCAGTTCTCTGCCTACTTACTCATCCGCCCCAGTGAGCAACCGTAATGTTGGCCTAACTCTCATCGCCGTATGCCCGAACCGCGTCGCCCTTCCGCCGCTGACTTCTGTTGCAGGGATCTCTCGTCCTGGCTGAATTCGGTTCGTCGGATAGTTGTTATGCTCGTCCTCAACCTCAATCTCCACCAGCATGCTCCGTTGGTAAGAACCTGACGACGACGAACGGCATTTAGCTGAGCCTCTTTCTCCAGCGTTCACAATTCAATCGTAACGCGTTCGTCCGCTGCGTTTTGCATCTATTCATCGAATCTAGGATGAAGCTTGAGACGTGGCAAGAACTCGGCCAACTGAAGGTAGAACCGATTCCTCGTCGCGTTCGCCGTTACTGATGCACATTAGCCGCTCTCGATGACGGTAAACGTGCTGGGCGCGGGCGGAGACTTTGTCATTGCGATGTTTCTCGTCTTCTACCTCCGCCGTTCGCGCACTGGGTTCCGCAAGTACGCCACTCTGAGCTCGAGATGGACTCGCTTCTCATGTTTTCAGGTCGGATTCGATGATCAGTAAACTGATAATCTTCTCCGTCTCCACGGGACTCTTGACCAGTGTATGTGCTATCGCCTCTCTGGTTTCGGTATGTGCACACGACCTGCGCACCCGCATCCCCTCATACTCCACCCAGATTCTCGTCCTTGGGTGTGTACAGGGCAACCTCACCCGCAGGATGTTTATTCCGACCATAGATCTTCGCTTGTCTATGTTGCTTTCTACTTCAGCCTCGGGCGCCGTTCGTACCCGACTCAACTCTGAACGCGCACTCATGCTCAAACAGTCTACTTCAACTCTGTTCTGGCCACCTTGAATGCGAGAAAGGTACGCGTCGGCGATTAGAAGCGACATTTCCGTTCAACGCGCATGCAGGACATCCTCGACGATGACCCCGACGACCTGACCTTCTCGTTGCAAACATTATCTAAAGCAGCACCCTGCAGCAAAAGCTCCATCAGGGTACGTTGCTCGCTCCCTCGCAACGAGTCTGCTCATCGCGCTTCCTGCTAGCGGCCCACGATTTCGATTAAAATCGACACGACGCACGAGGTCGAGCCGGAGAATTCGGAGGTAACGCCACGCTTGTGATGCGGTATTTTCCTGAACGCGCCTCGCAGCAGTCGTGCAGGTCGGACAGCTCCAAGGAAACAAGTGTAGAATAGCTGATCTGGTTCCTCTCTGTACTTTTACGACGATTGCACTGAACGTGTATTCGTTGTCGGCCTCGCGTCGGCGGACTTGTCTTCTGGAATCCCTGCTTTGGTAGGAACACTTCTAACCTGAACGGTGCTTTACGTGCTTCTTGCCTCGCTTCGGATCGAGATTCCAGTGGCGAATCTTTAAAGTACCGCCCACGCGCCGAGACGCGCAAAGTCTGCTTCTTTTGCGCCCTCGCCATGGTACTCTCCCTGCTCGTCGTCCTCGACATTTCCGCCCTGTTCTGCGTCGTCCTCCTCCTCAAGCGTCTCTTTTCTTCCAAAAAGACATATCCGCTGCCGCCTGGGTTTGTCGCGTTGTTCTAGGACGGACAACAGTTGTTCACGCGTATTTCAGCCCAAGGGGTCTACCGTTGGTCGGAAACATCCTCGATATGCCTTCGGAAAAGGAATGGGAGACGTTTTCCAAGTGGTCGGACACGTACGGTGCGCGCCCCGTTCTCCTTCGTTGATGTCCACTTACCGTCTCCACCAGGCGACATCTGCAGCGTCACCGTACTTGGACAGACTATCGTCGTTCTCGGCGGTACCCAAGTCGCGGTCGACCTTCTCGACAAGCGCAGCGCCGTTTTCTCGGATCGACCAGTGTGCCAGATGGGCAAGTAGCTCTTTGTTTTTGCGTTTTTGCCTTTATTAATCCGGCGTTAGGTGGGGAGCTGGTCGGCTGGAAGAACACGCTCGTCCTGCTGCCCTACGGCGACCGATTCCGGCGGTTCAGACGCCTCTTTCACAATATTATCGGTAGCCGCAACCTCATGAAACAGTTCCACCCGATGCAGGAGCTTGAAACGCGTCGCTTCTTGCGTCGCGTGCTGGCCAAACCAGGGGATGTAGCGACACACATTCGCAAGTAGGTCGCGTCGATTTAGCAATGGGCTAGCCAACTAACCGCGATCTACTCAGGGCCGCTGGCACGATTATCCTGCATATGGCGTACGGCTACGAGACCAAGGAGAACAACGATCCATTCGTACAGCTAGCCGATCAGGCTACGGAGCAATTCTCTCTTGCGACGGCTCCCGGTACCGCTTACCTTTGTTCGCTTCATTTGCCAGGCTTATCACGGCTTAGGCGGCTTCATGGTCGATCTTATTCCCGTTTGTGTGTCCCCCGCCTTCTTCTCTCGCTCCGGCACTCACTCCCGCTTTCAGTGCGCCACACGCCGCGCTGGTTCCCTGTCGGATGGCGCGTCAAAGCAAACGCGTGGTCGGCGACGTTGGACCAGATGGTCGAGCAGCCGTTCGCGTTCGTCAAGCGCCAGATGGTGCGTCACCCTCCGTGTCTCCGCGTCGCTAGCTGAAACAATGTAGGCCGCTGGTGTGGCCCCCGTGTCGTTTACATCAAAGCTGCTGGAGGAGCCGAAAGAACTAACAGCGGAGGATATTTTTGACATCAAGTGGTCTTCCGCTTCGCTTTACTCTGGTACGCCGCCGTCGCTTCTCCGCGTCCAAGCTCATCACGGTCCAGGCGGTGCCGATACGGTACGTTGTGCGTGTATTCGGTAGCGCAAGACTGACGTTGCTTTGTAGACAGTATCGGCCGTATATGCATTCTTCCTCGCGATGGCGCTCCATCCCGAGGTCCAGACCAAGGCGCAACAGGAGCTCGACGCGGTCATTGGTGGGGACAGACTGCCGACGTATGCGGACCGCGAAGATCTACCCTATGTTAACGCGCTCGTCAGTGAGGTACGCGCTTTGGTTTGAGGCACAGCGCCGTTTATTGACGTTTTCCATAGGTCCTACGGTGGCATTCTGTCGTGCCAACAGGTAAGCGGGCGGGTCGCTCTCGATAGCTAGCTGACAATCTGCTTGACTAGGCGTTCCTCACCGCGCGCTCCGGGACGATGTTTACGAGGGGTACTTTATCCCCAAGGGTGCCCTGGTAATCGCCAACATGCATCGTCTTACGCACGATGCGAGAACCTACAAGGATCCCATGCGGTTCAATCCTGACCGTTTCATCGGGACAGAAAAGTGCGCTGCTGAACCGGACCCGCGCAACGTCTGCTGGGGCTTTGGGCGACGGTACGTTAACAAAAGGCTTTGTGACGGATCCTCAACCAAATTTCGTCACCTAGGATTTGCCCAGGAATGCATCTCGCGGACGCGCACATCTTCATATCGTGCGCCATGGCACTGACCGTCTTCGACGTGTCGAAAGTGATCGAGAACGGGCAGGTCGTCGTGCCCGTTCACGAGAACACGACCGGCACGATAAGGTATACTTTGGGATCCTCTCCGCGTTGCCGCTCTATAACTTTGCTTCAGCCATCCGGTCCCGTTCCGCTGTGCGGTTAAGCCACGTTCGGAAAAGTCCGTTCAGCTCATCCAGAGCGACTAGCGGCGTTCACCGAAGGCGCCAATCCCCGTCGGTCGTGCTCGTCTGTAGTTTGCGGATCGGTTGCGGACGGGCAGGGTATTTATGCGTATGTTTTTCTTGCTGTGTTGTGTACCACCACTGTATCCTTACGGACAATGAACTTGAATGTTTCGATGGCTTGCACAGTTACGGGATAAGGAGTTAGCGTGATACAGCCGAGCGACAGGCACAAGAGCGGTCCTTGCGGACGCCGTTATGCCGGCGGCGGGGGAGGCGCGGCAGAATCTGGATGTGGAGGTTGAGTGGCGGCGGCAGAGCTTGATTTCTCTCGTTCCTCGTTCAATATGCGCGTCAGGGATTCGCGTAGGTTGTCCTTGAATGAATTTTCGGACAGCATTGGCGTCGACAGCGCGAACCGCTCGACGACCGGGAACCTGAACCCAACTCAGTCTACACCGACGGCATTCTACAGCCAATCGGTACCTGGCAACCTCCTGGAGCAAGTCTTTGTGCAGCGTTTCTGGACGCGGGTCGATGGCGTTGCCTTGGAGGCGTTTCTTTACAATCTCGCCTATGCGGCGCTTGAAGTCGTCGCATTCTTCCTGGAGAACGGTCGGGATTAGATTACTGGAGATGATAAATGGTTACAGACCGAGTTCTGCGCACTGGCAAGGAGCTCTTTGCGGAGTTTGTCGAATTGTCCGCTAGCCTTGAATGCGGCTACCAGCGCGTCCGGGTCAGACGACATTCTCGGATTATTATTGAGCACAGAGAGTGCGCCGCAGGAGTGGGTACGGGGGGAGAAAGTGCGCTAGGACAGTGAATAATTGGAGGATACAATGGATTTGTGCACACCACAGTGCGGGCGTATGTAAGACCGATTGTCACGTGACCATCTTCTTGACGATCTCAACTTGTCCCGGCCCCCGGTGTACAAGTTGCGGGCGTATGTATAAGAATACTACTCGCTATGTTAAAAAGTAACCGGAAATTGTGTCTTTTTGGCATGGAAATTGATGCTATCATAATGCCATCAGACAGGTATGATGCTCCCATAAATATGTACGGCTTCCAAACGTTTGGGCCCAAAAAAACCATTACCTGTTGCATAATATCTGTTTCATTTGCGAGGGACTCCTGTAAACCAGAATTTTTACAACCGGCCTGGCGAGACCCTGAATGTAGTCATGAACATTCTTATGCATATATCTCTGCTGAATTATTGCTGATTTCAAATTTGTTGTCGGGAGGAAAGTTTTTGAAAACATTTTGGGTGGGCGGGGCTGGAACCCGAGCCTGGGAATCGAAGATCAATTTTCCCATCACGGGGTTCGATTCCCGCCCAGCTAAATTGTTTCCAAAAAGTCCAATCCGACAACAAATTTGAAATCAGCAATAAGACTTCCATGGCTGATACCTGAGGAGGATGAAGGAGAACATAGTAGCAATATTTTGATGGGCAATCAAATTTATAAGTATGGTAATTCCATTAATACAGTGGAATATATGGTATTTGCAGGTTGTTACTGCAGATACCCTGTATCATAATTAAAAGTGATCCGATCATCACGTAACCCGGCAATTACGCTTAGATCCTGAGTGGCCACTTGACCATCAAATATCAAGTTGATAGCATCTATTTCTACGCCAAAAGGACACAATTTCCGGTTACTTTTTAACATAGCGAGTAGTCTCGCTAAGCCAGACGTTCTCAAACGCAAGCTACACACATGGTCGCGTTCAGCGTCCAAATCCGGAAGGAGTCACACGTTCTGTCGTTCTGTCGAACAATTTGATGCTAAAATATCTCTTGAGAATGTCTGGGGCAGTCACACTGTAAATCCTGACACATCAGCTGGGCTGACAATGAAGCCAAAAGAAGTAATATCAGTGTCAATCTGAAATGTGCCCTGAAAATACTATTTTCAGCAAACCTTTTGGTGGGAGAATTACCATATAAGGGAATTTTACATGCTTTCAGATGGCCTGGAAATAATATTTTCAGATTGATTTTCAGCCGATGCTGATAAAGGATTACTATCAGATTCATTGTCAAAGCCTCTGAAATTTTGGAATTCACAGTGTGAGTTGGTAACCAGGCACCCCTATTGACAACAGCGGCTGACACAATATGCCCGCCCGTCACCGCTGCGGTGCGGGGCGTTGGATCGGGTATCCCCCTTCCGATGCGCGCGCCCTTGGCGGGACTGCAAGGCACAGATCATGCATAAGGCGGAAGATTTGGTGGGCACACCTGTCAAAATTCCGGTTGTGGAACTTGTCTTCCTTGTTGGGGTGAACAACACCAGCGACTCGCAATAGCTTCTTGGTCTGCATCGCAAAGTGGTACTTGCAACCCTTGAGATTTGCGCAAGCCGCACACAGCAGCTCCACCTCCCTGTGACCAACAGCCCATCACCGAGCATGACTGGCTGGCTGGTAGGTATGAAGGGAGACAAAGGCCGGATTTTGCTAAGTCCAAATTCTCATGCCTGTCACCCACTTGTTGAGATGCTGAGGAGGCGCCGAGCAAGATCAGCGCCCAAACATCAATCCGTCAAATAGCCGCAGGCCCCGCCAACGACAGCTCATTCCACTTCTCTTCCGCCCACCACCTACCATTCCCTCTGCCCGATTCTGTCCCTCAACCAGTCTGCCTGCTCAGAACGACCCAAGGTCTCCGGCATTCCGCCAGTCTATCCCCCACGTCCCACTGCCTCAAGCAGTCCTCCAAGTTTCCAAGCCCTACACCAATGCAGCGTCACACAGAAGTGGGGGAGGTCACGGCGGTGTGTGTGCCTTTCATCCTGGCCTTGTCTATGAACTTATTCCCTTAGCACTTTCTCCCCGTTGTGGTCCTCCACTCAGCATTATCTCTGTGTGTTGTCCTTCCAGCATGTTCCCGATGTTCCTGGCTAACTATTTTCCACAGACATCATATGTATGTTCCGTTGTGTACTTGTCGTGTACTCCAATGTGTATTTATGACCCAGAATCTAATTTTCTGCCCTTCCTCGATGTGTGAACGTCCTGTTCTGCCCAGATTAACAGCTTTGGGACATCTTTGAGCAAAGCTTTGGGTCTGTAATTCATCTTGCCCAAGGCTGTGCTCGTCTTGCTCCAAGCCGCAACACATCTTTGGGAGCTTTGACATGCAAATAATCTACCTGCCAAAAGATGTGTGTCTTTGGGTCGTTCTGCGTCTTTGAGAGCTTTAGAGCTTGCCCAAAGCTCTCAAAGATGCAAAAGACACACTTGCAGTTTTACTGATAGGCTTCAACTTTCCTTTGCTTTCCTTTGTGCAGCAAAAGCAACAATGTTTGCCCCCGGGGTCAAATTTGAAGAGTACAACTTCAGGGTCTACATCATTTGACTTCTTTCTCCAATTTGAACACTGTTCACATGCCAGGACCGCAACCTCAGTGCACCAAAGACCATGTAGCATTTGCTAAATTCGGCGTGGACACTGTCAATACGGACCAAATGCACACATCAATTATCAACATTCTCGAGTGCCCCGGGGCCCCTAAGACAAAGGAGAATTTGGAGATTGTGAGAGCATTCAAACAGATGACAATCAGAACACGACTGTGCACCAAGGCGGCGGTGGTTAACAAAGTCAATGCATTTGTCAACAACAACATGACCGGGTACATGAAGCCATTGCTCTTTTCCAAGTGGAAGCAAACAATATCGGAGCCAGGACCCGGTGGACCCGCTGGCAAGCTCACCACTGACAATGCACTCAAGGCCAGATATCACTCGTTGACACCCGCCTACCGAGACCAGAGTTATGCTATACTCAGTGTGCGTAGCTTTATATCTCTCATTCCATGCTCAGGTGGCTTGGTCACAACTTCAAATTCACCTCTGGGGCCAGATATCCAAGTATGTGAGCAATATCAAGTATGGTGCGCTCAATGACCCCCCGATAATGCCCTTGCACAACTTTCAGACTACCTTCCCCAATATGTTAGCTTTGCAGCCATCAGCCCACACCACTGGTCTTCTTGTTGCTGGACACGCCAAGTTTGGCGCTGTCGCAAGCGAGCTCCAGACACTTGCATCCTTCATATGACAGGCAAAGGCAGGCAACGGCAACTCCGAGGAGCATCAGAGGGCACAAGCAATCTTGGTAAAGATCAACGAGGCATTGCAGGTCAGGTCTTTATTTGTGTATTGTTCAGCAGCTGACAGATTGAAGCTCTTTGATGGGATGGTTCCCCTGTTCCAACACTGTTCTGCCGCAGCACACTCAATATTTTGGTATATACTCTATTGTCATCCATTTATCTATGTCTGCTGGCTCTCTCTCTCTTCACACGCATACTCAAATTTCTTCAGCCTGACTTATGCAAAGACCTCCCTTTCTGGGATGGTTTTATGCTTGCACTTGATTGTTGCCGGTATTGCCCATGCACACCTGGAAGACTGTTCAGACAAAATGACGACTACCTCCCGGACACCAAAAAAGTCTCCAATATATGCTCCCTCGACGGCGATCCGCACACTGGTGGGGCAGGTGGCTTTGTCGCATTCTTATATGCCTCTGGTTCCCAGAGAAGCTGCATGGCAGTTACCAGCCATACCTGTTGGAGATTGCCGGTGTTCTGTGTCGTCTTGCTCATGGGAAGTGCAAGCATATGGAGGGCAAGCTGTACTTTTCTCTTTTTGGGCGCTGGGGCTTTGTGTACATCTAATTGTATTTCACATACTTGAATGGACAACTGCAGCTGTGATAGGCCACAATCCAGCATAAGAGATCCCACAATTGAAATCCCCCCTCAAACACAATGTTCTTTGTCTAAAGGTAGACCAAGTCGCCTGTAACTAGCTGGCTTTTGGCTTGGCAGAGTGTGTCTGTTTAACACCCACCGCAATCATGCTGTCATGAGCAGTTAATATTGCGAGTCTGCGCTGCAGAGTAAAGCGAGCAATGCCACCATACTCGGGTGAGCAATGCACATTCCAAAGAAGTGAGCACGGCATCCTGCCAGAGTCGAGAAAGTTCGACCAAACAACAGCCAGCCACCAACGTTTCTTCTGCGGCAGTCGGCAGAGATTTTGGTGCACATCTTGTTGAGCAAGAGCAAGAGTGAGACGGTGTTGGCAACTTGAAGTACATCCAGGTCCATTGTACTCTCACAAGATCCCAACGAGCACCAAGAAATATCTCTAACAAAATCACCCTCAACTTCACCAACAAGTCATCTGCAACCATCCAAAATGTTGTACAGATCACTTCATTTCTGGATATTTCCCATGATAGTCATTGCACAAATGCGTTCATTGTCTTCTCCTGAGCTCACAGAGTCCAACGAGCCCATACAAGTCTCATTTCGACCTCAACTGGTCAAGATACGCTCAAAATCACAAATTTTCCCTCCTTTTTGGTCTGTGCCCCATCTGCCACCCAGCAATGACGTAGACTGCCAGGCCCGGGAGACTACGTCATCTGAAATCACAAGACATCAACAAGCAGCAAGAGCCCAAGTTCAAACCAAGCAGGGAGCACACTTTTTGTCTGTCTGTTAGCATTTCTTCTGCAGCGGGATAATTGCAAGATTGTGTCTGCATTTAGATTCTTGATTAAAAATCATGTCACAGGTCCATAAAGGCAGGTTATTCCTTGATATACCACAGGCATAATACACTCAGCTTGGTTGAAATCTGTGTATCATCATCTTTTATTTGGCACTCAGCTGTATGATTATTTAGCCCACCGGTACCATTCCTCAGGCTGTAAAATTTTGTCATGTGTGGAGTCTTGTGTTCAATTTTGCAGTGGTTGAAGTTTAACAACATTTGTTTTGCAAAACTCACCACAATTGAGTTTTGCGTCCTTGGTGCTGATGTAAGGGTCAATTTTGCTGTGTGAGATCTAGCAAATTCAACAATCATCATTCACCATGATGGGATCAATTTACTAGCATTACTTCACCAGGATGGCTTTTGTGGGCTTTATTGTCAGAATTTGTGAAGGGAAAGAGAAGGATTTCAATGATTTGAATGATGCTTTCAAAATGCTTTGAAGATTGTGGTGTCACTAATTTATAAGGTCAAAGTCTCTGTGTAACATGAATAGTGCCTAGGGAGCATGCAGAAGAAACTGCAAGCAGGGTTAGTGGGCTGTATGCCCCTTGCCATGATAGGAAAGAATCTCAGTGGAATCCCAGTGGAATCCCAGCAACCCTACCAACTGCCATACGGTATATGGAAGGCTTCCTCAGCATTTATGCAACATTTTCTGCATAGGAAAATCCCCTGTTTTCCCACGCGGAAAATGTGAATCAAATGCCAAGAAAATGGTACGAATAGAACTTCTTTTCACCACATTTTCTGCATGTGAAAATTACGGTTAAATAAAATATTTTTCCATGATTTTTCACAGCAAAAAATGTTGAGTAATTAGCCATTAAAGAAGATACTTTCCACACATTTTCTAGTGTGGAAAATGTTAGTTAAATATTGGAAAAATAAGGAATTTTCCATTGCTTTTCCATGCCTTTTCCACTGCAGAAAAAGCAGGCTTCCCCCCAGTGTGAACAGAATAATAATCAGTGTTGTATTGCCTCTTGAACTTCTCTTGAATGCAAGTACTACCTTGACTTCTCCTTTTGTAGAGTGTTTCTGCCACAGAATTGGGAATTGGCAGCCAACCGTGTTGGGGTTCTTCTTGCAGACCACCTCGTGGTTCTGAACAGAATAATCAGTGCTGTATATTCTCTTGAGCACAAGGACTACCTTGACATCTCTTCTTTGTTTCTTGCCACAGAATCCACAATGCCACCTCGGAGAATGACTGTGAGCAAGAAACAAGTGAGTCTAATGTCTAATCAGTACCATTGAATCATTGCAAATTTTGGCTTACCACAAGGTCCCGCACTCTCAAGAAATGGGTTCCACAGCCTCCTTCTTGGCAGATATGTGCCTCCTTCTTGACGTCAAGGAACTAGCATTGCTTGTCACACAGAGCATTCTGGAAAAGTGCCTGGAGAGTCATGGGCTCATCAGTCATAAAGTAGTCCCATTCTAGTGATTTGTAGGATGGCAGGCCAAAAGGCGGGTTTTCCTGTAGTTCTGGCCATTGCACCCACTGCTCGTGATGGTTCACCTTAACTAGGATCCCTAATGCCAGTAGCTCCATTCCAACTCACTCATCGGTCGGAATAATGTGAAATTCTAGCAGAGGGACATCGGCTGCTTTGAGGATGATACCAGCGTCATCGTCTGACAGATACTAAGTGAATGATGCAAGGATCAAAACCATCAACACACACTGCATAAGTGCGGCAATAAGCTCTGGGCACCTTGATCTTGCCATTGTCGCATGGTTTGGCGCCACTTCCTGCTCGCACGCTCAGTGAAATCATAATAAAGGTGCAAATGGTCACCTTCAACCTTGCGGCAAGCTCAGACACATACATACAATTGAGATGTTCAGCTTTCAGCTCCAGCAGATCCACAGGGTTTGAGGTTGCTTCTGCTACAGGGAATAAGGACGGTTCCAGTCAGCACAGAAAACAAACTGATCCGTGTCGACGTTGCCATCTCCTCTAGCACATCAACCCAATCACGTCACAGGAGGCAGACTCGTTCACGGTTGTAAATGAGAACATAGGTGTTCTCATTGTCAAGGCACATATTAGTTGACCACGTAACTTCGTCATCAGACAATGTCCACATCCCACCATCTGGGTCAATTGCCTCGACCGTGTAATGACCTTATTGGTAGTATCGCCAAGATGGCACCCAACTGCCCTCAGGTACATGGTGTGTGCCGGGCCATCGCGGAAGCACTCTGCAGGGATCTCCAATGTCTTGGGGTATTGGATTTGTGTACAAGTTTGAATCGTTCGTCGGATCTGGACTGAGCGCCGAATTGCAGCAGCGTCAGAGCAAGTGTCTGCGGAATCTCTTCCATCATTGTTCTTCATGGTATTGGGGTACTGCCTTCAAGGTGACTGAGCTTGGATCTCAATGAGACCAGCTTGGAATTCTCATCACTGCAGGCGTGTCAGGCTCAGAAATACATCAAATAACCACTTACGTGTTCAGTGCACCTTTCCCTTGTTTGTCGATGAGGACTGTGATACCCGCCTTGACTGCTTCACGGTGTTGGTCACACCTATCGGAAACGTGAGTCATCCAAGTCGAGAAAAACTAACCCAGTACAGCAATTTTCCAATGCATCGCCTGGCATCAACCACTCTTTGAAAGCGTTAAGTAGACGGTGTATTGGCTCTCGATTGTTGTGTTTGATCACGGGCAGCTGGATTCTGGTTCCGAGACCAGGACGGCAGCGTGTCTTACGGGTGTTGCCTCCAGAGCAGCCCTTCATTATGACAACTTGTTGGTATATCAAAGTGCTGAGTTACTTGTGAGCTAAGCAGAATTAGCATCAAATGCACTGGTGGGACTCAATCTCACATCTGGGTCAAGACCGCGGCTAGCACCTCATATACATCTTCCTCTTGATGATTTGCACCCATGTCTCCAAATACCACTGGGCATTGTCAATAAGGTGGGACACTATCATGTCCTAGAGCTACCTGTAGCACGATTGGTTCTCGGTGTATGTGGCAAAGTAAGGACTGTAGCTTCAACAGTTGCTGGAGTCAGCAACACGCCAGCGTCTCCATGACCACACATCCCACAATTGGCTCGGTCCTTGCCTCGGGCCATCATTGACCAGATATACAGGTCGCAGTTGGACTTACACTGATGTATGAGGGCATCCAGCAAGCCAGGAATGGAGGCAAGCAGCCAACCACATTTGGACCAGTAAGTCCAACAAATAACAGTGCTTAGTTCTCATCCATTATTGCCATCCAATAAGGGTAGAAATGTAGGACCATTATTTGTTGAATTTATGGGCACATAAAAGGGTAGTCTTCAAATGTGCCATTATTTCCATCATTTAAATCTTTTTAAAAAAGTGTTTTAATTCGGAATCAGCATTGTGATTCTGAAATTCAGCTCCTTTGGCGTGTTCCCTACCCCCCGGCTTCAACCCAGATCTGCCGCGCCAGATCCGTTGCACTGTGGCCAAGAAGAGGACAGAGGACGTGCAGATTCTCAACAACCAGGCCGACAAAATATCCCGATGCATTATGCCTCCGCTCCCATTATACACACTCGCATTATGTCTGTTCACATTCAATACAAACTACTTGCCTCATTAGATACAAACTTGTGAAGGCACATGTGTATTTCGCCTCTGTGGGATTGTTCTCCATTTGGCTGCATGCACCATGTGATGTTTGCTTGGCCCCATTCCCTCCATCTCACTAACCTGCTCTATTTGTCAGAATATGATTTGAATGTTTTGTGGGCAATTCCGCATGCACACACTGCAGTGGCAATTAGGATTGTGCTCAAAATTTCTAGTCATTTGCTCAAAAACAGCATCTGCAGGTAATTAAAGGTTCTTATGTCCAAGAGAACAGAATGACGTCTGGAGAGATTGAACCTATGTTGAGAGTTCTGAGGGCAATGAAGGGATGGATAGGCACTTTCTGCCTCAGGCTTGCAACTGCAGCAGAGACGAAATTGGACCGTAGGTTGGGTGTTGACAATAGGAGTATTCCACAGGTTCACACTGGGGGCATGGGCTGTGGCCTAATGTCCACGGCCTAACACCCGCCAAGCAGTGGCCTAATGGCAGCTTTGTTGCCCGGCCATCAGGCTTGCGACAGGTGAAAGAGGTGATTGCCCCGGCCGGGAGCTGCACATATCTCATGCCACTTCTGCTTTCACAATCAATATCAGATCAAAGCAATCATTTAGTGATGATATGTGAGCATAAAGACTATTATGGAACCGTCAAATGAACCAATAAAAAAAGAAATCTGTATTACAAAGGGGGAGCATCTATTTAAGAAACACGATACAGTACACAAAGGACACAGACATAAATACAAAACAAATGACAGAGCAGAAACAAGTGTGTTTGGGGCAATCCTACATTGGAACATAATTATGATGATGATCACAGAGGGGAAAAAAATAACTTTTGAATAGAGCACATTGGCTTGAGCTCTGCAAATAAACTTTACAACAATCTAGCCATCAGATTAGCTGAGGGGGACCTGCTCCCCAATGACATATGTAGCACAGAACCAGCCTTGTGCCGGCAGCACCCGCCTCCACATAATCATTTCCGGGTCAAGAACTGTTCTCCTTCATCCTCTAAACACCCTCCGGCGGGTCCGCGCCCTCCAATCACCACAGCTATGCTTCAAAGCCTCGCATCAGCGCTTAACCTTGCGGATCTCTATGACTGTGTAGTGTCGTGTTTTTACAACCACCTTTATGGGGGAGAAAAAATACAGTGCCTACTGAGCTTTACTGTTCTTAGACTGAAATTTCTCACAGGTACAAATATCTATAATTGGGCTATATTTTGGTATAAGTGGTTAGAACTGGGTAAGCTCATCATAAAGGTAGGTTCTGAATTTCTTTTCAGCTTATTACCAATCATTAAGCTTAGTAAGTCAGATCACAATGTTGCGACAAGGCCCCACCACTGTGCTGAAGGCTGAAGAATTTTATAAAGAGTAGAGATATAAAGATGTACACAGAAAACCTTGTAAAAAGGAGCTGTAGCAAGGACTTTCTTTTTAATTCTGGGAAGCTTCATCTCCGGGGAGATCAGGGAATTTTTTGAGACCAATCCAGAATAAATTAAATGGTGGTGCGGGATTCAGTGGGATGTGTGGGCTGCCGCAAATAAATCGAGTCCTTCTGGTATCACGATAACAATGGAAAAAAGGAAGAATCCAAGAGCTATAGCATATATCTTCATTTTTACGACAGTCCAGTTTGATCTAGTTGCCCAGGGCAATCAATCTCTTTCAGCTTTCATTCAAATGATGGCCGGGTACAAAGAGTCTGTTAGGCGGGTGCTTGGCCAGCATTAGGCCGTGGACATTAGGCCACGGCCTATGCCCCCAGTGTCACTCCCAGGAAGTATTTTGGAATGTAGCACGGAAGAGTGTGAGCATCCATGCCGCCAAAACACCAAAACAGCCGGCGCATTGGTGAACTGTCGGCTTGTGAGTGGGCAAAAGTAGCAGTAGTGTGGTGAGATAAATATTGCATACATTGATGACTGAGAAGTCCCTCGTTGAGTCCATAGTTTGAGCTAGGTTGGGATTTGGACACTTCTTTGTGACGACAATGTACTGCTCCCCAGCATCATCCCAAGATTCGCTGGCTTCATCGGACAGCGCAATCGGAGAAAATTGGACTCCAAACACACAGTGTCCTATGGATCTATCCCCCGCCAAACCTCCATCCAAGCACACTATTGCGGATGCAGAAAAAGCTGACATACTCCTCCCCAGCAAACGAGGTCCATCCTGTCGATGTATAACCCTGTGGAGCAAACCCGGGTCCACAGGCATCCCGAATATTCTGGAAGAATATTCGGGCTGACTGAGGCTCTCCGAAGAAAGTTCCAGAACCGTTATTGTAGACTATAAATACAGCTTATAGTTACATGGCAATGCATCCCTTTTCTCTTCAACACATCCACTAAGCTCAGTCTGGCTCATCCCAAGTGCCCTTAGCCATGAACTGCCAGCAGCCCACTGCTCATACTGCACAGAGTGTGAGGGCTCCACTCCCTTCCAAGCCCCGACTACATCACGCTCAAACCATGCTCCTCAATCCCCCTGCATCCACACCCTTGCCACCACCTCAACTACCTAGCACAAACCAAGCAGACTGTGTCCCAGTCCAAATTTACTGTTGGAATCTATGCCGTGGGATGTGTGCGGGAATGGATACCAACAGGAATGGGTTACAGGTCCGGTTGAGAAGGGGAGCATATTATTGCGCAGAATGGCACGAGAAGAGTTGGAGATGAAATGCTCATTAAGTCTGGACAATGTTGAGCATTGCTCACGGTGCTGGACAAACACACACCTTGGTCCTTGATGTTCATTAAAGATGCTGGAAGCTCTGTTGCAATACTAGTTCACATGAATATGAGCCGAACATATTTCAAGTTACAAGGAATGCTCACTTGTATCTTGAGAATAAGGAATAAGCTGGAGGTTTTGGAGATGTGGATACAAAGCCTCGTCATCTGGCTTGGCTTTGTAGAGGCACACAATTTCTGTGCGGGGGAGGGCAGGAAGAAGCCTTCCTTGAAGTCTCTTTGAGGCAATTGATGCATCCTTCTATAGATCAAAGTTCAAGGCACAATACACCACCGCCTGCCCCATTTTCTTCTCCATTTCACGCCTCTGTATATCTTTAGATGGCTTGTCCCTTCTGCTTTTCCGGTTTGTCTGGCTGCCCTCTCCCCACTTACTGCCGCCCTTCTGATTGGGTTTCTTCTGGACGGGTTGCATGTTTGTTTTAAAGGAGTTGGAAGGAGCACCAAAATCAAGATGAACATGCCTGTTAGATTATTAGGCTGGTTGAGCAAAAAAAAAAAGTGAAAAGATTTAGCATAATCATGCTCAATATCCGGGGCCAAGAGCGTTGTTTTGCGGCCATTCATCCAACCATCCTTCTGGATGCGGCGTGTTAGGACAGGGCCAAGGAGTAGCTTCACACGCTTGGCAGGAGGCGCGGTGGAGGAATCCGATGTAGTAGGCATGCCCAACCCATTGGATCCCTTAGACGCATTGAAAAGCAAACTCTATGCACCGAATGGAATGCAATGAAATGCGCAGGCTGGTGAAATGCAAAGCAAAACACCTAACACCAAACACACCACACACACACACACACTAAACACAAGACTTCTAGGAGATCGGCCTCGGTAATAGAGCCAATCCAGGGGATTGTGAGGATAGAAATATCCAGACAACGCTTTATGTGTTTCTCAAAACGTGTAGACTGAACCTCAAGCGGACTTGGTGTTCAGAGTACTTTTGGGGTTTTGGGTTTATAGTATCTCAACTGTGCGACTAACAGCGGACTGCGTAGAAGCGGGGTATGGGTGATAAAGTGGTATGAGGTCCTTAAACCCCAATCACCAACTCAATCAGTTGTGCGTTTAACGCGGTGCTCAAAACCAATTCCAATCCAGAAGCTTCCTAGCTTCAACCAAATCCAATCCAAGGCTTCCGGCCATGTCCCAAGTTCCAAAAAGCTTCCTAGTTTATTCCAAGTCCAAAACCCAGTCTTATTCGTTTCAACCAATCCAGCCAAATCAACTTGTTCAGAATACAAACTCGAGATGATTAAGCACCGCTCAAGCCCAGAACTTGCCCTAGTGATAGCGGGGGAGGATTCCATGCCCAAAACTGTGCCCCCTGCCTCTTTATATACAGTAGCCAAGAAATACGAGTGAGAAACAATCCTTCAGAATAAGGAAATTTGTATGGTCCATCATTGAATCCTCTATAGCCAGTTGGCTCGGTCCTTTGAAGCGCCGGGTATCCAGAAGGTCGCGCTCCACGTTGCCACGTTCCCTGATTGTCGGATGTTGAACCCTGGAGCCCTCGTTCCTGGCTCAGAACCTTGTGCGGTTCAACTCATTGCCCCTCCACCAAACACGTGGCCATTTTGTAGCGTACGTGCACCTCTTTCCAGCGGTGCTCAGCATATCCTCAGACCCCTCTTGGTTGGCAAGCTATGGGGCGATTATCCTTTCCACCAGGAATAGGACACCCGCGCCCGCATGTGCCCTCAACACGCTGATCCTTGATGGATGTAGATAAGATCAAGATAATTCCCATAGCAGCATGGGACGGCTCCGACCTGTTTCCCTATTAACCGGAATTATCCCATCCATCTGAGTCATCCAATAGCGCCCACAACAAGTCAAAGTCCCGCTGACAGATTACGACACACAAACGCGCTGAAACGCATAACACCAGATAGGTTCCCCGTTTTGAGTACATGCAGGTAGGGATACTCCGCGATAACATTAGAGCTTGGACTAACCCTCCAGTGATATTGCACACTGTCGGGTTTCATGACCATTTTTTAGCCAGCGCCTTCAACGCTCTCACCAATTGCAGAGGAAACAGTGGTGTAAGTGGTCTTGAGGTCGAAACACATAGCGCAAAAACCCGTGTTTGGAGCAATTCCAACGCGTTTATTTTCACGGCTTATCAGCATCCAAGACATCTTGCTCGGGGATGGTGAGAGAGGTAGTGTAGGTGGGCAGAAGGATTTTTGTTGGCGGCGTTCAGCAGCTTGCACGGACAGGTGCAGATGACACACGTCCAGCATTCCTAGCTCAGCAGCAATGTCTCGTCAGGTTTGCAAGCTAGTAGTGGAACTGTAGGCTCCAAATCACGGCCAGTCTTTTGTGACTTTCTTGTTCATATGCCAATAGCAGAGCGTCTAGATCTAGAGGACAGGGTACTGGGGTAGTCTGGAAATAGACATGAAAAAAGTAAATGAACCTTCAAGTGCTATTTGAGCTGCTTGTGATTTATTTCATAGTCTGTGAGGTTGGACAGGTCGTTGGAATCGAGGTCAAGCATGGTTGTAGGAAGAGGCAGGTTAGATCATTCACACATGATCAGCCTAGCTGTTTGCCAGTGCATACCACCTCCGGGTCCACACCTATCCACTCCAACGTCCTGTGTTGATGATGCTCTAACCAAAGCTCTCCGTGTTTCCAAGGAACTTGGATGGGCTGTGGCCCCGGTAGTGGCTTGAAATTCCACGCCAGTGTACAAGGCAGGCCCGTCCCCGTCCCTTTTTGCAAAATTGTTTGGCTAACCTCAGCGTATAGAGCCATTGTGCTCATCTACCTGTGTGCGGCCTCAAAACTCTGTATCTCAGATATTCAACAAATCTATGCCTATCTAATGGCACGGTTCCCATGGGTGCTGCCACAACGAGACGTGTTTCAGGTGCTGCACAATATGTTTGTTGGCCAAGACCTCCTCAGTGACCGGATAAGGGAGTTATTCCTTGAGAATGACCAAGGCCGCCATATGCCAATCATTGCTGGTTAGTATCACCAATCCGCTAAGGTTAGTCCTATCCCATAACTGCCACAAACCTTACTGAGACAGACCGCTGACCCCGACACTAACTGCTTGGCATGCGGATAATTACAAGCTTATGGAGCAGAACCTGAAGCTGCCTATTATGAAGGACCTAATGTACGTCTGATTCCCAGACCCACTCATGTTGACGACAAGAGAGCTTGGTTCATTGCGGGCAACAGCGGAGCCTACTCTGAGGCACACATCGATGAACGCGCAACGGACATCCGTTTGAAGAGCGGTAAGCGGATATGGACGGTATTGCAGGAAAACCTGGTGCAAGAGCAAGTGTATATTGCCATCCAAACTGATAACTAATGTTCTGCAACTGGTTACCTATGGCCGCTGATGACCGATTTTCCAAATATGAACCCATCCTTTCAGCACGATGCTATATGCCTAATACTCTAGACTGACCTGCTTACTTACCTTACACATTGGCAGGATTATGCGGCCCATGATCATTCATCAGGTTGTCACTTTGGAGGACAGTATTGCTCACGGTATTGCAGGCATTCCCAAGTCTTGCATTACATGGGCTGTCTAAGCAGACATCCACAATACACTCGTCAGGAGTTTATCCACCAATGTCCACCACAAACCTAACTCTCAACTCACACACATACTCATAATGATGCCCGAGGCCTACCTGTATATGCCACCCAACGAATGGCACCCCCGTATCCTCCAGCTGAACAAATTACACGACTTGAAGGCACTGATGGCTCTCATAGCCTATTCTGTTTCCTACCAGTGTTGGATAGACCTGGGTACTATATCATTGACAGGTTCAGGCATTTACACCTGACAGCTGGTATCTATCGTTTGTTGACATATGCATGGTACCTTGTTGGGGAGTTTGAGCGCATGTGTGAGGTATCATCTGGCCTCATCAGCCAAGGCAATATGCAGACGGCTGTGACAGTACGCTGCATGCTCGCTTCACTCAGGCTCTAACCAGAAATTGTACAGGAAGCAATTTTCCAATATGTGGCATGTACCGCCATGTATTGTCAGGACTAGGTTGGGCTTGCCGGCGGGGGACTGGATGCCGTCGAGGAACCGGGAGTTGACCGGGTTTCGAGAACAGTCGCTAGCCCCGGTAAGCCCCGGTAAGGGTGAAGTAGTGTATAGACAAGGGAAAGGTTAAGCCTCTCCTGAGGTTGTACTAGAATATATACGGTATGTGGTATAGGGATAACCCTGTACGTCCGATCGGGCCTTCAGGCCGTCGTGAACGCCCCTTGTGGGTTATATTGGGTATCGGGGGTCAGCCATCATGATGATATCACAATGGGGAGTTGGCCGGGGTTAATCTGGGTTTGAGCCGTGAGATGTATCTGCAAGACACCACATTTTTTGGTCCCGTGTCAGGACTAGTTTGGGTTTGCTGGCGGGAGACTGGATGCCGTCAAGTGACCGGGAGTAAGACCAGGAGTAAGACCAGGATCGAGAACAGTCGTTGGCCCCGGTAAGGGTGAAGTAGTGTATAGACAAGGGAGAGGTTAAGCCTGAGATTATATTAGGATTATATACGGTATGTGATATAGGGATAACCCTGTACGTCCAATCGGGCTTTCAGGTCATTGTGAACACCCCTTGTGGGTTGTATTGGGTATTGGGGGTCAGCCATCATGATGGTATTATGATGGGGAGTTGTCCGGGGTTGGTCCGGGCTTGAACCGTGACATCCGGACAGTTGTGAATACCCGCTGGGTCCTTTCACCATCTGCATGTTCAAAACTCGACTGTGATTCTGCCTCAACGCATTTGACTTTATGCGGCGGCAGCACACTTATGACCCCAAACCGTTTTATGACATTGAGCTGCCTGAGAACTGGGCCCTGGGTTCAGCATACAACAAGTTTTTTGACAATAGAGCTACAAAGAAGCATCTGTATTTCCTCAACTGGCAGAATGACAACATGCCCATTGCCATTTTGCTGAGCTATCTAAGGTAAAGGACATCTATTTTTGACAAGCTGTCCAAATTTGGACAGTTTTTAATCAATCTGAATATTTTTCAATAACCGCAGCCCTACAGAACATTCTGTGAATCCAGATTTGAGAGCACACCTGAAGCTACCGATGTACCAAATTACACATTTGTAGTGTGTTTCAGAGTAGAGTTATTTTGGCCACAAGTTCGCAATGTCTTCGGCGCGGCATCCCAGAGCTGTCAGGCCATGAGAACAGGGTTTGAACCTGAATCTCAAAATACCGCCTTGCCAGTCGACCGAAAAAGGACCAAATTTTACAGAGTTGTACAGAAATGTCAATCCTACAATCTAGATTCATGATTTGTCCCCAAACCTAAATGTTGTGCCAAAATACGAGGATCAGTGTTGGGGCTCAATTTGGACAGCTTGTCGAAAATGGATGTCCTCTACCTTACCGGAGCCAGCTCCCGGCCCAAACACCTCCATCTGGGAGACATACAGCAAGCAGGCGAAACCCAATAAGAATGTTGTGAGGGGTTGGAAGGGACAAAATTCTCCAGGTGAACGCGAAGGGGGATCGAGGAAGTGTCAAAAATGTGCAGGAACAGGGAGAGGTCGAGATGGATTTGGATGACAACCTTGAAAGTGAAGAAGATGTGCCAAATGCCAAGAGAGCAAACCCATTAGTTTGCAAATTGTTTACATATTGTAACGAAACACCTTATACTCTAGTTTGCCGTCACAATCTCTGACTTGTTTCTTCAAATTGACCTTTCACTTCCATTTAAAGTTTGCTCGTTCTTCACCGACAAGGAAACCAAGGACATTCGCAATTTGAGAGATCTTGGTGTCACATCTGGCTGATACTAGGCAGCTTGCATATCGCACCTCATGCCCTCAGGGTAATGCATTAATCAAAGGCTATTAGTGTGCAGCCTAACACATTAATTCAGGGCAAATCTGTTTTAGGGAATTTGAGGTATAAAACAGCTGTAACTTTGTGGTTTTTGAAATTTAGGGTATGGTCTAAGAAGGGAAGTTGGAGGTACAAACAAAAGGAAGATAAAGTCTAGCATGGGAAAAATGCGACAAAATAGTGATGGGGACTTTGTTATTGGGGGATATGCCTGGTAGGGTGGGTTTGGTGAGGGTTAGGTTGGTTAGGGTCAGGTTTAGGTTTGGTTAGGGTTAGGGTTAGGGTTAGGTTAGAGGTTTGGATTATGGTTTTAGGGACATTGAAAAAAATTGTGATGAGGAGTGATGGGTCATGAACAGGCTTGACTAGTCATACCATTGGAAAGTCAGACCTAGAAAACCATAGAGGAGATGCTTACATAAGTCCAAATGATCCTGCAATAAATGCTAATAAACACTTGATCCCATTCTATCTCATAGGGGCTCCTTTCTGAATGGGTGACCAGTGACACATGGTAGTTACCCTCAAACAATGCATTAGGCTGCACGCTAACAGCACTTGATTAATACATTAATCCTGAGTGCAGCTGCTGGTGCATCCTTCGACATGTTCCCTACATACCTAGGGTACATATTTGCCAACTAGGGCTTGGGGAGGGCTTGCCTGGGCCAAGGGGGGGGCAGGGCAGGCCTGGATCATGGGGGTTTTCAGATTATTTAACCTTCTAAAAGTTATAGCATGACTAGAAAGCCCGCTCAAATATACGTCGAACGCGCCCGGTCTCACCCTGACTGGCCCCAAAATGCACCCAGGAGACGGCAATAAAAATGATGACTTTTTTCCCCGTCAATTCACAGGTTAGTCTCATGAAATCTGCAAAGAGCTGTAAGCCATCTGAGCACCCACAATTTTTTTCATGTATTTTGAGCAATACCGAGATCCCAGTAATGTCTGCAATACCATCAATTTCCCTTTGCCTCTCCGAGCTCACTGTAATTTTTCCATATTTTTAGAGCCCGGTTTGAGCTTTCTACGCTCAGTACAAGCCTATGTACCTTCACTCCGGGTACCTCATCGGTAAATGACAGGTACCCGTGACCATCACGGCTTTTGAATGTGCTGGTTACCCTGCCCAAGATCCTTGTCAAACCTCACCAAAAAAAAGGCTATTTGGGCATTCTGGGCATTGCCCAGTCGTGCAAATCGGGCGGAACGAACAAAATGAGTGCCAGACTGAGTGTTCTGCAGAAACCCTTTGTTCCACAGTTGAGTTTAAGCTCTGTGGGGCTGGTGTGGGCGTGTTCCGCAAAGTCCTTGGGCCGCCTCTCACTGAGAATAGTCAGCATGGATTTCTGTTGTTATTTAAGTCTTCTCAGGCGGTAGAAATGCACTAAAAATGTGTGTTTAGCATGATATAGTGGCTTTGCACCTGCATGAATTACTTCACTTTCCTCGAATTCCAACACATTCTTCCAGTTGCAGAGCTCTCCTTGATCCGCCCCTCACCAGAAATGTTTGACGAGCCATTCGGTTCCCCACGGAAGGAAGCTAGGGGCTCCCAAGTGTCGTACTCGCTGTAGTAGTTGGTCCTGACACAGAGTTTCAATCAACAAGTTCCGAGAGTCCAGCCTAATATACCAGCAAACGTGATACAACCATGCTTGGTCGACCATTTTAGCCTTGTAGACAGATTGAACTCCATACTCCCCCAGCGGCATGAGGACGTCGTTCACAAACAGAACGAAGTGATGTTATGCTTATACAGCCCAGGAATGGCCAAAAGACCTTACAGCATTTTGCATCGGGCCTAGAACAGTGTTTAGTCCCATCTCAACTAATCTAATTTTAAGTACCAGCCCTTCCGTGTCCGCAGTCTGCTTTCTCTGCTCTTCTACACTCACATTAACCCTCTATTCCACCAGTCATGAAGCACTCTTGTCCTCCTGAATCCCAGCTTCAAGTGCATAGGTTTCCCGCACTCCAATGTATGCGCACCGCTCTGGTGCAACATTTTTTGGCAGCCAAAATTAGACTAAAAAAAACACATAGATTTTTGTCACCCAAAAAAATTCCGGCTTTGGTTGAATTTTTGGATGGAGAAAATGGGAAGGGAAGATAAGGGTTTTTGTTGCCATTTGGGGGCACGGAAAACATTGAATTTTTGAATGGCTTTTCAAGCGAGATTAAAATCATCAACTTTTTCCTTTGTTTTCCACAGAGCTTTTGAGGCGACACAAAGGTAATATTACTAAATTTCGTTGTTTCAAACTTGTTTTCATGCCCCCAAATTATCAAACTTATTATTACCATTTTGCAGACCAAAAAGGGAAGCAAAGAGGCAATTAGATAACAAAGGCCAAATAGCAAGGATTCAAAAAAAAAAAAAAAAAAACGGGTGATAGCCCAGACGGTAAGAAAGTACACCGCAGTTTGGCAGACGGCTGTCATGCAACTGGACTTCTGATCACCTCGACCAAGGACAATGCGGATGATTTTGATCTGTCATTCGACTGGATGAAGAACCTCATCTACAATGGATACGTACTGGAACCAGGTCAGGTTGGATTCCAAGCCGGAATATTCCTGGTTGGAGACTGGTAATCCAATCGGGTCAAGGGCTTGATTTCCTTCTCATTTCTGTCCCTGCTCTTTCTGTACTCGCAAAAAATCTCACAAAATCGGAGGAAAAAACAAATGATTCATTCACAATAACAGACAAAATATATGCATAGAAAACAAGTATCTCGCGTAGGGATAACACAAATAGTCAAACTGACTTTGCTAGCAATGGATGGAATGCATGCCGGCGGACTCGTAGAGCTTGCAGCTGGTGCCACGTTTGGTTCACGGGACGTGCGGCGTGGGGAGGACGAATCTTGAATGAAAAACTCCTTGCGAGGGTATGCCACCTTGCGGGAGGGCAGCGACTCAAGGATTCGGCTTGAGCTTGCATGGCGGCAACAGGGTTTGAAGTGGCAGCAGCGATGTTTGAAGCGGCGGCGGCGGCGGCGAGGCTTGAAGCAGCGGCGGGGCAAGGCTTGAAGCAGCGGCGGGGCGAGGTTTGAAGAAGCAGCGGCGGGGCGAGGTTATAAGCGGCGGCGGCGGCGAGTTTGGAGCGGCGAAGGCGACTGGGGATTGAAATGGAGTGTCTTGAGGGAAACGAGGGTGGTGGGCAAAGACAAGGAGGACGCTGTCACCAAGAACAATGCCCGTTGCTGATATATGGCCACCATCGTGCACGGACCTCACATGCCCACACTTGTCAGGTCATTATTAAGTTGAAGACCTGTCCTTCGCTGACGCTGTAGGGGCGCAAAAAAGAGCAATTTATTGACGGACTTGTGGTTATTGAGCTACTTCTAGCACCTGCTAATATAGTATTGACTACAGAACAGAATAATGTTTGAACAGCGGCGCCATAATAAGAGCGGAGAAAATCACCTAATAGCATCAGCCCCGACTGGAGATGACACCCGAGAGCCATGCATTAATACGGCTGGGAGGACGCTGGAGATCTCTCAGGCATTATCCTGCTGAAACTCGGATGGACAATGACCCTTCCATCACACATTTGTCAACCGATTCCTCAACCTGACAAACACCTTTTGGCGAGTTGGCGGTGTAAGGTTACCAGCAAGTTAAATACAAACGGAGAAACAAATTATTGTACTATTTTGACCACATGTTCACCAGGTGTCACCCGTCACCTCCCAAAGTTCATCTGAGCAGGTGTTCATTTTCCTTTTTGGGAAGTCCGGCAGCAGCTAGAACAGATTTTTTGATGGAATTGCTTAATTTAGACAATGATTTGATCGGAAAATGGCCCCTCACCCGTCACTCAGCCAAAAATGTTCAGTTCATTGACCGCTGTCACCCGTCATTCGAACAAGTGGTTGAAATAGTACAGTACACAAGCCTCCATACAAGCGTCCCGAGCCTACAATATGTTCTGTTTGTGTGTGCCACCGCGTGTCGGCCTACTGTGATGTAGGGTCAGAGGCAAGTTGAATTTACCGTGTCACGTGATCGACAATGTTTTTCCCTCCCCTCAAGTCCAGGCTGGCCAACAGTGACTCCAGCTGCACTTCAACCATAACCATGTCCTTGGTAGCCCCCATGATCCCCACCGATGATCCCAACGAGCTGCTTCAATGGATGTTTCTGTTTTGGTGTGAAGGTCTATACCTACAGGTACAATTGTAATGTGGTATTGCCAACTTATGCCAAGCAAGGTAGTTAAGAATTCTGTGACACCCTCTGGGTTCTCTGACACCTCTTCTGCAAGTTGTTTGTTGAGCAACAACTCAATGTTCGTTATCAAAAGGTTGTGTTTTGTTGAGTACTTCAGCCCTTCTTTGACCCTGCCATCCCATAACGCAGTCGCGGCCTTGACCAGGGCTTGGGGTGAGACAGTATGCTCTGGCAGATCGGGGGTTGTGCAAGAGCACCGCAACGGCCATCTTGAACTGCAATTGGTCACCCTTTGGATGTCTGCCAATTCACCATTCCCTCATGAGCACAAGGTTCTTGTGCTTGGCGACCAGATGCTTGATTCCGGTCAAGGTGTTGGCTACTGGACTTGTATTGTCATTAGCAGCCGGTTTTAGGGAGCCTTTCCATTGAAGCAGCTCGTTGGGATCATCGGTGGGGATCATGGGGGCTACCAAGGACATGGTTATGGTTGAAGTGCAGCTGGAGTCACTGTCGGCCAGCCTGGAGGAGGTGTTTACATGGCGCTATTTATGTGCACCAGCAGGTTTAGCATATTTGTGGCAGCGCAGCACCTCAGGTAAGGTTGTAGGATGATAGGGGACACTCAAAAACCTTGAATCATGATCTCATCAAATTGTCCAATAAGCAACCTCCCCTCTGTAGCTAGTTGTTTGCAGGTTCAATTTTTCACTTTGACATTGGTTTTTTTTCCTGGCACATTTGATAAGATCAGATTGAAGAGGACTCAAATCCAAGTTGTCACCAGGTTATAGCATAATCATATCTGCTGTTTTGAGCTTAGTAGAGGCTTTTAAAGATCACAACTTTGACTGATTTTCACTGTATTCTGGACAATTTCATGCGTAAACCATGAAAATGCCCAACTTGAGAGGCCTTTATCTCAGCAACAGGTGAAGCAATTCCTTCCATTCAGAAGCTCAAAAGGGTCCATTCCTTTGGTACTATCTCAATATGTTGACAGAATGGTTCCCATGGTCTATCAAAAATAGTGCAAAATCTCAGCAACCAAAGATTGGGGCCCCTTAGGACAATTTCCATATATAGAAATTTGATGCCATTATAAATCTCACTTTTAGTATCTCATAAAGCACCTGAGGACTTTGTTTGGCATGCTTGGTGCTCCGGATGGTTCTAACATGGGTGGTGCACATAAAAATGGCGCCACTGTAGCATGATAGAGAGGACAGAGATAGGAGGAAGGGAGAGAGTTGCAGCAGGGAAAGGAGAGCTGGGACGGGGGGATGGATAATCAATAAGAGTTGGTTTGTGAATGAGGAAGGGGTCGAGATGGAGAGGAGGAGAACATACCATGGGGTGGAGTCAACAAGAGATGAGTGGGATATGCAAAAGATGGGTACGACATGTGCACGTTGATTGATCACGTTTACACCCAACTTACACCTTGCAGAGGGCTATTTACGTTGAATTTATACCTTGGAAAACAATGTATCATGGTATTCGTGTAGAGATTGGAAAGTAGCAGACACACACTTTTGCCTCCGCTCTTCGATGTTGGTTGGTGAGCAGCTGCACTGGATCCCCGTATGGCAATGTCACTGCTCTAGCTGGTATAACATCCCGACACAACCTCCACTACACATTCTCAAGCGGGCACAACGACCACAGCCCGCCGTGACGTGCAATCTTGTTCCACCACCAAATTTGGGTCTGGCTCGTAACGAGACCAACGATACACATGCAGGAATGCCCCAGCAACGTTTCTGGGGTTAGAGACCACTCTAGGTGTGTGGCCTATGCTGCTGTACGCATGGTTATCCACACAACCCCAGACATTGCCTGTCTACAATCCCGACTTGCAAGGTACATTCTCAACACTTCCTTTCCCTTCTGCCGCCCCCTTCCACCGCCTCTAGCACTCCACTTTACCCTCCATGAGCAGTCGCAAGCCCACGGGATCTTCAGAACGCTGCCCAATGTGTGATCCCCTCCAATCACCCAATGGCCAGCAAATTGAATTTCAAATGACGGCTGTTGGAGTACAGTGTCCGTCCGTGGCTTCTGGCAATGGTAGGGCATGTGTTCCACCATACGGTATGCAGGTGGGACCCCATGGACACTGCTTAACCGTCTGTCCACTAGCCACCTAACAAACCCACTTTACCACTCACCTTGTTTGGATCAAACCACAAGACCTGCACCTCATGCACTCGGGGTAATACATTAATCAAAGGTGATTAGCGTGCAGCCTAATGCATTAATTGAGAGCAAATCTGTTTTAGCAAATTTGAGGTATAAAACAGCTGTAACTTTGTGGTTTTTGAGATTTAGAGTATGGTCTAACAAGGGAAGTTGGAGGTACAAACAAAAAAGAAGATAAAGTTTAGCATGGGAAAATTGGGAAAAAATAGCAATGGGGGCTCTGTTATTGGGGGATATGCCTGGTAGGGTGAGGTTTGGTGAGGGTTAGGTTGGTTAGGGTCAGGTTTAGTTTGGTTAGGGTTAGGGTTAGGTTAGGTTAGAGGTTTGGATTATAGTTTAGGGACATTGATAAAAAGTGTAATGGGGAGCGATGGGGTCATGAACAGGCTTAAGAGTCCGTTCAGTCACCATTCAAATGCAACTTTTCCTTTCGCTTTCCGTGTTTGATGCCAACTTTCAGCCCATATATTGGGGTGACACAACTTTTTATGCTCCATGCGTCATGTTGTGTTGACGCGCCCACTGGCTGTACCCTCTGCTGACAGTGGCGTGAAGACCAATGTTATGCTGGGCTACAACCCTTGTTCCATATTTTGCAGATTTGCAGGCATCGGAGACTTGTACACAGCGGGAGAGTGCCAGTAATAGTTTATCTTGGTTTGATCTAAGCGGTCTGTGTGAGGATCGGCACTACCCGCAGCTTAACAACCAACATCAAATATGGCAGAAAGCCATCAGAGTGAAAAGCAGAACGGCGACTGAACGGACTCTAACAACACACTGGAAGACTGCAAACGGAACACCAATCGTCCCCATTCCAGCTTCCAAATCAACATTTGAGCATGCAGGTAAGACGATGGTGCGCATCCAGATTTCGCTTCAGCTGGCTTGGGCGGTGACGGTGCACAAGTCGCAAGGCTTGACTTTGAAGAAGGTGAAGCTTGGGCTAGGCAAGCGGGAGTTTGCGAACGGGTTGACTTTTGTCACCCTTTCGCGGGTGAAGACCATTGACTCACTCATTATTGTGTGGCAACTGGACTACGTGCGTGTCCAGAAATTAGCTGGTTCCAATTATGATGCTAGACTACACGACTTGTCTTGTAGATACCCGAAATGAGTCCGGGACGAGATTTCAAAGCTGCACAAGCTCCTCTGCATAACGCAGAGTTTCCTTTGTAGGGTCTCCTTCCTAAATGGGTGACCAGTGACACATGGTAGTCTCAAACAATGCATTAGGCTGCACGCTAACAGCCCTTGATTAATCCTGAGTGCAGTTGCTAGGTGAGTGCTTAATTTGCGGGATGCTGTTTGGCGTACCCAGTTGCCTGCAATCTGGAGGAGATTGGCAGAGAGATGATTAAGCCCTGCAAATGTGTGTCCAAGCACCTTGTTCTCTTCTTGCATGTGCGTGGTATTGACGGTAATAGTCTTACGAGCTTGACGTGTCTCGGGGAGAAGGTGGAGGGTGGCAGAGACAACAGATTTATGTTGGTAGGAGATTTGGGTTGGGAAAAAGTGCTCCGGCACAAAGGGAGTCTTGGAGGTATAGTGGATTGCTTCTCAACAAGATGCCAGTCCATCCTACATGCAGATGTAGCATAGAGAATGGCCGAGCATTGATAACATACCTTTTTATTCTTGGGTTTCGGAGGTGGCGCAGTGCCGTCCTATTTTGGCGCGGGTAGGGAGGGGTGGAGGTGCACGAGGCGCAATGAGGGTTTGACAAAGCATTTCATTGTGAGGTTTAGAGAGGGACGCAGAGACCTCCTCCGCGGTCCAGCCGTGCTATGTGATGAGTTTCTGGATGGTACTCCCGGGCGTGTGTTTGGATGTAGGAGGCATCATGGAGGTGTCACGTGACAAGATAATGTCTTTCCCTCCTCTCAAGAACGATCTTCTCCTGCGCGCTGCCCGCGGTTCGCAGCCACATCCATTGTCGACATTAAACTGATTGCCCAACTCTGTAGGCGAGAAGACCGAACGCGCCCCAGTATGGGTTATGCGCCAGGCCGGGCGATATCTACCTGGTGAGCACCTCAGTCCACACCTCCGACGTGTCAACCCGCCTCCAGAATTCCGCGAACTGCGCAAATCGCACGAATTCTTCGAAATATGCCGCACACCCGATCTCGCGACTGAGATTACTCTCCAGCCCATCCGCCGCTACTCCGGCCTCGTCGATGCTGCTATTATCTTCTCCGACATCCTCGTCATTCCCCAGGCCATGGGAATGGAGGTCCTCATGAACCCCGGACCACAGTTTCCGGATCCGCTCAACACCCCGGCCGACATTGCGAAGCTCCGCGAGATCGTGGACGTGGATAAGGAGCTGGGATATGTGTTCAAGGCACTCACTCAGACGCGCATTGCCCTCGACGGCGAAGTTCCACTAATCGGCTTTTGCGGCGCGCCATGGACGCTGTTCGTGTATATGGTCGAGGGCGGTGGCAGCAAGACGTACCAAAAGGTCAAGACATGGATATTCAAGCACCCCGAAGAATCCAAGGCCCTCATAATGCGCATCGCCGAGGTATGCATCGACTTTTCGGTCGGCCAGGTCAAGGCCGGTGCACAAGTACGTGTCCGTTTCGTCTCGATCTCAATTAGGACTCATTTGCGCGCCAGCTTCTGCAAGTATTCGACTCGAATGCCGGCGAATTGTCTCCGTACGACTTTGACACCTTCTCTCGACCCAGTCTCGAGCACATTGCGCGTGGCGTTCGCGCGCGTTTGGCTGCGGAGAACATTCCCGTTGTTCCCTTGACGCTTTTTGCAAAGGGCGCAAACCATGCTATCGGTTCGCTCGCAGAAAGTTCTGGCTATGACACGCTCGGCCTCGACTGGCTGGTTGATCCTGCAGAGGCGCGCAGGCTAGTCAAGGGCAAGGTCGCGCTTCAAGGGAACATGGACCCCAACGTGTTGTATGGCGGACGCGATGCCATCGAGAGCACCGTCAAGCGCATGTGCGCTGGCTTCCTCACCGATGGCGGCCCGCAGGCTTGGATCAGCAACCTCGGCCACGGTATCACCCCTGGGGTTGACCCGGAAGACCTGCGCCATTTCTTTGAATGCGTGCACAAGTTCTCAGCTGCAGCGCGACCATAGACCAGAATTCATTGTACTTGTAGAAAATAAGGATATACACAAAGTGAGATCTTCTCTAGGCGATAAACACAGATGTCATTGGGTAGGTGGGGAGTTGTGGGAGTTGCGGTAGGTATACAGTATGAAGAGCAGGTACGATAGCGGGTTCCATGAGATGTTGTAGTAGATACTTATACTTACCTCCCTAGATCATGCAACGATGTCTGCCGCGCTGAAACTGCTCCTTCGCTTCTTCACAGACCGCAAACCCGGCCGCGCCGATTTCGACGCCGGAACGACCACCGTTGATGCGTTTGTTTTCATCCAAGCATCCGACTGCTCGGTGGGAACTCGCTTAATCGTGGCGGTTGCGACATCGGTCAAGGATGTCGTCGGATGAGCGGTCAGTCGTTTAGTCGCCGCCAGCGTTGGTAGTCGCGACGGCGCCGGCGACGGCGGCGGGATGGGTCTTCGGGTCGCACCCGTCGACGAGGACGACGAGCCAATAGCACCAATAGCGGCCTTTGCCGCTGCCGTGGTTCGCGTGGTCGCAAGCCTGGGGATTTTGTTCGGTCCTTGCGTTGCCTTGACCGGGGACCCTTTCACATTTGCGGTAGTACCGGCTTTCCGAATATTTGCTGCGCCTGTAGTCGAGCGTGTTACTCGCGTAGGACGCGACTCGGACGCGGTTATACTCTTGGTGACACCAGCGCGCGCTGGTGCCGGCTTCGTCTTGGACCGTGTAGGCTGGATAACCAAGGCCGGTAACACGTCGTTCTCTTCCTCCTCATCAGAATCGAGCTCAAGCGTCCGCTTGGTTGTCGGAGTTTTGCGCGGTTGTCCGGGCGTCGCAATGGCCTTTGCTTGTGCGGCCGCGGCGGCAATATGCCGGCTCGGTGTTACAGGTGGCGCCGCCGGACGAACCGGAGAGCCCGGTGGGGTAATGTCCATCGGGAATTCGTCTTCCTCGGCAGGAGGGGTCGCGGGGGTGACAAGGGTGGGCGTGGAGACTCGAGTAGCTGCTTGCTGCTTTTTGAGATCGTCCACGGCCGCCCATTTGCACCATTCAAGTTGTTTGAGGTACATGTATTGCTGCTGCGGACCAACCACGCTGCCCGGACGGACGATGCGCATGAAACCGATGGCCTCATTCGCGGTAAAGCCGTATTTCCAGATGAGGTAGGCGCCGATGAGAGTTCCAGTGCGACCGAGACCAGCCTTGCACTAAAAGAGGATTAGAACGCGAACAAGAAGGGAACAAGGTCGACACACATGAACCGCCACTACTCCCCCGCTTTCAATCACTCGGTCCGCAACGTCTAAAAACGTGCGGACGATCTCGTCCGTTGGGTTTGTTCCGTCGTCGAAATATAGCTCCATGTGCTCGATGCCGCGGTCTTGGAAGGTCGCGCGATCGTAGAGCTCGGTGTTGAGACGGACGACGAGCTTGACGTTATTCTTCTCAAAGTAGTCGAGACAGTTGAGGTAGGGAGTGGGGAGTTTGCGCTGCAGCGCGGTGTTGGAGGGTGTGGCGCCATTGGTGGCGCCGTTCTCTTTGGCTTCCTTCTCCTTCTTGATCCAGGCCGCGTCGACAGGGGACGCGAACGCGATGAAATTGGGAGTGAGCCAGTTCCAGTCGCCATTCTCGACCTTTTCGTAGAACTCGTAGTCCTCGACGCTAAACTCGTTCATATCGCACAGGCCGTGCTGCATAGCCTTCCAGATGCCCCACAAGCAGTCTTGAATGCCGAGACTAAAGTCGGATGGACCGCGTCCGGCATCGCGGAAAGGCATGAACTCGACCTCGGCGATGGGATGGAAGGCTTCCCAAGGGGCGCGACGTTGAACAATCATCTGGCAGGAACAATGGTGAAGCGCGTATATTGGGAGCCTGACGCGAACATACGATAAACAGGGCGAGCAAGAGGGCGGCGTTGGCTTTGCGTTTGGGATCGCTGGACGCGTAGAGGACGAGTCGGTGAGGGCTGAGGTCCTTGTCCTGGTGAAACGTGAATGAAAGGCGCCAGAGCAGAGTGCGGGGCATGCACGTACCTCGAGGAGTTCATGAATAAGAATACACGCCTTGTAGACCATGGCAATGTTGAGCGGACCCCAGTCCTCAAAGAAGGAGAGATAGAGAAGGTGGTCATCGATGGTGAAGTAATAGTAGGTTGCGTCCTCGTCGGCGGCTGCGGTTGCCGCGTCTCTGGGACGCGAACGGACGCGTGGACGGTGGCCTGGCTCTGCAGCGAGCCTGTTGATTGCGTCGGGGCTGGGGGCAGGATGGGGGAAGGTTGTAAAGAACAGCCTACGGAATATTAGAGAGCGTCGACGGCGGTCTAGGGTGCCTACCTGTCCGAGAAGCGGCACAGAGGCTCGGACTTGGGAGCCATGCAATCAACGTTATGAGCAAACACCCGGTCACGCGCGGGTCAATTCATACACCTCCTCCGCCTCCTCCACCATGCCAGACTATCAGATATTCAAGGCAAGCATTCCATACCCACCGTTATCTATCCCCAATATACCCTCCAGGCCACGTACAGTGGTATTCCCGTCTACGAGATGATGAGCAAGGGCGTCGCTGTAATGAAACGTCGCTCCGACGGCTGGTTAAACGCTACGCAAATACTCAAGGTGGCTGGTTTCGATAAGCCTCAACGGACACGCGTTTTGGAGCGCGAGGTGCAGAAGGGAGAACACGAAAAGGTTCAGGGCGGGTACGGAAAGTACCAAGGTGTGTATTAACAAACTCTCGCGACCCGTGTCTGACACTCGCACCAGGCACTTGGATTCCGCTCGACAGAGGAATCGCCCTGTGCAAACAGTACAACTGTGAAGCCGCCTTGCGTCCGATAATCGACTTTCAGCCGGCTGCAAAGAGCCCGCCCCTTGCCCCGAAACATCTCGTCAACGCCAGCGGTTCGCGTCCTCGCAAGTCCGATGTCTTTGCGAATCAAACCCAGGGCACCCGCACGTCGAAGCGCCGTGCCCCCAAAGGGGACGATACCGACGACGAACAAATCACAATATCTGCTCATGGTTCCGAGGACGGTTCCATGACCCCGTCGCCCTCCGAGGCCTCGTCTAGCTCCCGTACCCCTTCTCCCATTCGCTCCGACCCCAATCATAACCGACGCGACTACCCAAACGACCCGCGTGCCTATGCCGACCAGCTCCTAGAATTCTTCATTTCAGACTCCAACACTGTTCCTGACTTTGTCAGCGACCGCGCCTCCGATTTCGACGCCAATATGGCTATTGACGATGACGGACACACGGCGCTGCATTGGGCGTGCGCAATGGGTCGCCTTCGTGTCGTCAAACTGCTTCTCTCTGCAAATGCCGATATCTTCAAAGTGAACAACGCTGGACAAACCTGCTTGATGCGCAGCGTCATGTTTGCCAATAACTACGACGTGCGCAAGTTCCCCGAGCTGTATGAGCTTTTACATCGCTCGACGCTCAACATCGACAATTACAACCGAACCGTGTTCCATCACATTGTCGACGTCGCCATGTCCAAGGGCAAGACACATGCGGCGCGTTATTACATGGAAGCCGTTCTGGAACGACTGCGCGAGTACCCCAAAGAGCTCGCGGACGTCATCAACTTTCAGGACGAGGACGGAGAGACGGCGCTCACTTTGGCTGCCCGTTGCAGAAGCAAACGCCTCGTCAAGTTGCTCATCGACCATGGCGCCGATCCCAAAATCGTGAACAACGACGGTAAAAGCACCGAGGACTATATTCTCGAGGACGAGCGCTTCAGGGCGTCTCCTGGTCCTCCAACCATCGCCTACCGCAACCCGCACTATCCCCATAGCTCCCTCCCCAACTATTCGTTCGGGCCCTATCACGAGCGTCCGCCATTAAACCACTCTGTCGTCGGTCAGCGAGCGAGCACGCGTTGCGTCAATGACATGACGAGCATGCTCGACAGTCTCGCCCACTCGTTCGACCAAGAGCTCCGCGACAAGGAACGCGACTCAGCGCAAGCCCAGGCGCTGCTTGCAAACATACAAGCCGAAATTCTGGACAGCCAGCGGACAGTCACGCATCTCCGTGGCAAGGCGGACGCATTGCCGCAAGCGCATGAACATCTCAAGCAGGTGGAGAACTCGCTACACGTTAAAATGGGTCGCAGACATCGCATGGGCTGGGAGCGGTGGGTCAGCGACGAAGAAGTACGCGAGCAAGCTGTTCTCAGTGCTGGCAATGGGCAATTTGTTGCTCCTCCGGAACCTCTGTTGCCTGAAGGCGCAATGGAGACTGAGGAGGAAGTCAGCAAAAAGCGCAAGCTTGCGGAGATGCAGGACATATCAGACTTGACGACGCTGTATGCTGATATCCCTGCGGACCAAGACGGGCTGCGGCAAGCATGCGAGGGTTTGCGCGGGGAGATACAAGAGCTGCGGAAGCGGAGAAAGGCTACGTTTGACGAGCTTGTAACGTTCCAAGCGGAGACGGGTACCAGCGCGAAGATGGGCGACTACCGCAAGCTAATTGGGGCTGCTTGTGGGGGCATACCGCCTGGGGAGGTGGATGATGTTTTGGGCATGCTACTCGAGGTCGGTTCCGTTTTTGTTTGGTTTTTGTTTACTTATACTGTTTATTTATACTCTGCAGACACTCGAGTCGGAAGAACCGTCTTCATCTTCTGCGGCATGGGGTAAATCTGGCTAGTTTGTGTGTATACCTAGTGTTTGTACGCTTGTCGTGATCACCATCTCATGCCTTCTGCGGTCGTACCCAAGTCGCGTCTGACCAGCGCGCTCTTCAAGCAGCTGCGAGAGGGCACTCGTTCTCCATGGACAACTAATTTCGACCACATCCGCAAGCTTCCCCGACATCTTCGTGTCTCCAAAAGTGGTCGCTGGGATTCGTTCGACCCCAGCAAGAAAGACGATACCCACATCCCCAAGGAGCGCGTCAAGTTCTGGAACATTGTCCCCGGGGACAAGGTCCGCGTACGGGGTAGGTACGGAAACAAACTACGAGACGTGTGGAAAATCCGCAAACTTGAAAACATCGTCGAATTCTCCCTGGTGCGTCGTTGTTTCCGCTGCGTATTGCTGGCTCATGACTGCGGTTAGCCGGAGAATGCCACCCGCCCGGAACACCCTGCATACTCGTACGCGAGCTGCCAGCTGTATATTGGGGAGTATGAGTTTCCTCCATTGCCCGGGTCGACGGAACCGCGAAAACTTCCGTTCGTCCAACAACGCGACTTTGCTACTCGGGCTCACGTCAAGGCAGTGTATTCGCGAACCGCATATCGACCTCTACGCCTGTGTGGAATGGACGCAAATTCCGGTGGCAATGGGACCGTTTCGCCACCTCTACGACGCCAACAGTTCCTGGGCACAAGCAGGGAGACAAGATACTGATTCCATGGCCCCGAGTGAAAAGAGCGACACAAGCGCCTGGCATGTCGTCGTTTTCAGTCCTTTTCGCTTTTGCTGAAGGCAGTATAGCTGGCTTGTACGACACCAAAAAGTCGGATGTCTACAAAGTGACCTATGTGCCGCCCGCATTCCTCTCCAAGCTCACCGCACCACTTCCTCGTGTCCCCACCGAGGCCGAGTATATCGCGGGCATGTCGCACCCGACCAAAGTTGCCTGGTTTGGCGACTCGCCGCCAGTCGAGCCGTACCTTGCGGTTGAGCTCTCGAACCCTCATTCGCGTACCAAGAAGATGCGCCGCTGGCAATCACACAAGCTATACCGCAAGGAACTCCTGCGAGATTACATCGCAGCCGAGATGCGCGAGTTGAACGGGCGGACGACTAAGGATGCACGGGCAGAGGCGACGTTCCGGTGGAAGCAGAAGCTGTCTGCGGAGGACGAGGCTGAGCGGAGGAGGCGGTGGTTGACACTTGCGGTTGCGGAGAAGTCGAAGAAGAAGCGGGCAAGGAAGACGAGGAGGGAGCAGCGCAGACTGGACGCGCTTACCCGTCTTACTTTGGTTGAGGGACCGAACCAAGTCGTCCCAGCCAGCGTAGAAACGTCGTAGATGGCGCGAATAGTATGCTTTGGACGCGACTTGAGGGTGGATAGAAGACGCGTGAAGCGAATCGGTCCCGATCGGTGCAGACGCGTCTCTGCAGCCACCCACCACCACCACCACCACCATGTCCAGCGACGCCCTCTACCATCCCATCCCGCAAGCGCCAGTAGCAGACCACCCCACCCAACTTCCAGAAGATGACGAACCGTTGCCCCCACAGTCAACGACTTCCTTCCGAGCGCCGCGCAAACGCACTAACGGTCTTGCAGACCGATTACACCATCCATAAAGTGGATTCACTTCATCCTGGGCTGCGCGGTTCTTCTCCCCTGGAATGGTGGGCTCCCTCTGCGTCCTTCTGCCCTGCACGACACTGACAGAACCCAGTGGTAATCACAGCCATGCCATTCTTCTTCGCGCGACTGGGAGATTCGCCCTTACGTCTCGCATTCGGCTCTTGGTTAGCGTGTAGCTTTACACTCTCCAACTTCCTCTGGCTAGGGCTGGCCACTGTTACGTCGAAACAGGTGCGCCAGCGTCCGAGCTTGCGTAAACTGAATTAACACGCTACGTAGTCGTCGCCCGCCCGTCGCGCGCTCGTCACGATATTGCTGCTCTCGGTGCTCACATTCACATTGGTTTTGAGCACATTCGTGCACACAACACCAAGCATCTTCTTTGCGTTCGTGCTACTAAATGGGATCGCGCAAGGCGGCCTTGGCGCTTACCTGCAAACCGCAATCATCGTGATCGCGTCGCTCTTTGGCCCTTCCGCCGTCCAGGCTCTTATGTCCGGCCAGGCCGGCGTGGCCGTAGCCGTTAGTGGAGTCCAGGTGTTTACCGCTGCCGCGTCGACCTGGAGCCGGCCGAAAGAAGAGGTTCTCACTGCACGTGGAAGCGACGAGCCAGAAGAAAGTTCGGCGTTCGTCTTTTTCACTCTTTCAACGGTCTTTTTGGTCGTCGCTGCGGCTGCACAAGGATGGCTTGTTACAATGCCCGCATATAAAACTATCGCCGCGTCGTTGGAGCGACAAAAGCGTAGTACTGCGGGCGAGACGAGTGGGCTTGTGTCGACTGGGAGGAGCGATGGCAAGGCGCAGATTATTCGCGTTGCAAAAGCCAACGGTCCGTCTCTTAGCTCGAATGCCACTTTAGCTAATGTTCTCTAGCCTTGCTCGAATTCGCTGTCGCCTACATATTCATCATAACATTGGTTAGCATTTATTGCGGGGGTGTTGTTTCCGGCTCACGCCAACAGGCCGTTTACCCCGCAATAACGACCTCCATCCAACCCGTGAACCCCAGCACACATCCACTGCTCTTCAGTGCGGTCCACTTCTTCGTCTTCAACTGCGGAGACTTTGCTGGACGCTCCCTTTGTTCTATCCCGCGGCTTCGCATCTGGTCGCCCAAACATCTCTTGACCCTCTCCCTCGCACGTACACTCTTTATCCCACTTTTCCTTGCCTGCAATCTCCAGCGACCAGGCGGAGTCGAGTCCAAGGCACCACTCATTAGCTCCGATCTGCTCTTTATGCTGATACTGCTCGTCTTCGGCGCGTCTAACGGGTACGTATCGAGCTTGTGCATGATGGCGGCGCCGTCCCTGGAGCATAATCCGAGACTGAAGGGGAGGATGGCGGATGTGGATGTCGCGGCGACCGTCGCGAGTTTCTGCCTTGTTGGTGGGCTGATGGTTGGAAGTCTATGCAGTTTTGGAGTTCGTGCGATTATATGTGGATGTAACCCGTTCACAGAGTCCTCATGACATTTATACTTGTTTTGCACGAATGGACTTTGGAGCAAGCATGAGCACAGCCGTCGGTGCAAGCAGAATTCAAGTTCCGGTGTTCGCGCCGACGATCAGGCGTGAATAATCCCGCAGAGTTAAATCGGTAAGAACAAAGAAAGTGGATTATGACGGAAACGGCAATCATACGAGAACTTGGCTACCATGACCATGGGCAACATTTAGCTGGCATAGAAGTATTTCCGTCGACGTGGTATATCGTTCATTCCATGCAAGTGAATCTACACGATCTCGGTCAGCCACACGGTCCATTTGCCACTAAAGATTCACCAAAAAAGACTCTACAACTTGTGTTATGTACATGTTACATGATTCAAACAACAAAGAAAACAAGAAATACCGCCGCCTCAATCATCTACAATCTCTACATCGTCATTTGTAGAGTTTACCTCCTCATCGTCAAGTTGTATCGCACCCTTACGAGGTGAGGTATGGTCAGCAGAGCGCCGCGGCACCTTGGACAGTATCGATAACTCCACGGAACCCGGTGACGCGCTTCGCGAACGACGCTTCGAAGGAGTCGGCGTTGGTGATGTTACCGGGGGACCTGAAGACGAGCTAGCGCTGGGCGAGGCTTTGAAAAAGGCGCTGAGTGGCCGTATTTTCGCTGCGCTCTCCTTCAACGCCTTTTGGTTCTTCGAGAGAGGTCTTGCCTGCTTGGAAGAGGAAGTTTCCGTCTTCTTCGACGGGGCATGCGGTGTCTGTCCCTTCGTCCCTTGAGAGAGCGACGCGGTCGGAGCCGAAGACGGACCGGACGCGCCAGTGAGGAAGCTGCTAATTGGCCGTATCTTCTCTGCACTCTCCCTCAACGCCTTTTGGTTCTTCGAGAGAGGTTTTGCCTTCTTGGCGGCGGGTGTCCTTGGTGCCCTTTCCCCGCGCGCAGTCGATGAAGAGCCAGAGGTGTTTGGGTCCGAACCAGCGTCGGTGGACGATTGCGACGGGTTCGAGGCCGTCGTAACCTGAGATGACGACGCGGTAGAGCCTTGTTGATTAAACAGTTCCTCGATGTTCTGGTTCTCCTGCGCATTTTCTTGAGTCTGACGTTCTTTCGCGGTCAGTTTGGGCGCGGCAGCACGAGCCGCTTTTGCGTCCTTGGCATCGCGGCGGTCGTCCACAATTTTCGCAAGCGCCGGAAGAGCGCGTCGGGTTATGCAAGGTGCCACCCAAACACGACCTTCCTTCATCTCCTGGGAAGGCCCTTTGCCAATACCCCGCGCATCCAATCCACGTTTGGTTAATGCAAATAGCACGTCTGGGCGATACACCACGCGTTGTTCCGCGTATTGCCGATTCTCCAACGAGGGCCGCCATTTGTGCATTGTTATGTCCACGAAGACTTGCCCAGCGCCGCGAATATCACGGGGAGTTTGTCCGGGTGATGAGAGATACCTGGTAACTGCGGCGACGGTCAGGAACTGCTCAGTCAACTCCCCGGCATCCGCTGAAGCTTCCCGTTGGAGGACTGCCTGTTGGAGTGCGCGAGAAACGGCGGCAGGGTAGATTCTGGTCTTGCAAGTTGACCATACACTATCAGGATCCCATCCAAGGTACTTTTGACATAACGAGATGATTTCGGGGAGGTCGAAAGCAGACGTTGCAGCCGCGGAGAAGCTAGGCGTGATGATTGGCATGCCGGAGATCCTAAGATACAAGTAGAGGCGGTTGATGTCTGGGAATGCGTTCAACCACCTATTGCACGTATTCGCGTCGCACAATCGGGCGCAGAGTCGGGAATACTCCGAGCTGTTCTGGTTGCCCTCGCCCAACCGCGAGTCACGTCGTAGAGCGTCATGAAGACGTACGCGCCATTCGAGAACAAATTCGTGCATGTCCTCGCGCGACTTGGAGCGAGCAGCATCGCTTAAGTGTGTTGCAAGGTTGTGCTGGCTGATTGCACGAGCGAGCGCGATGTCGCCACCGGGATACGGAAGCCCGGAAAGCGAGGTACAGAGTATGGCGCATAAGACGTCGTCGGAAGACTTAGAAAACATTTCTCGCTGTTGATGATGTCCTGCAACCCGTAGGATGCGGCCCTTGGTCTGAGATAGAGATCATCGACAGTTGAAGCCGGATCGTTCTGCTCGTCGGGCGCGTCGGAATCGGAGTCGTCGACTACGGGATCCTCGTCATCGGAAGCATCCTCCTCGTCGCCAAAGTTGTGTTCCGTCGGGGTAGCCTTGTCCACGTCCACATCCCCCGATCCCTGATTTTTCTGCTTAGGCTGCTTGCGGGGATGAGCCAGTTGTGGGCTAAAATGATCGTGAACGGGTGGTGGTCATCAGGAAAGAAACTGGATTACTTGCAGACTAATCTTGGCGCGCCAAACATAAGGACCTCCAAGTCATCGCCGAGGATGTCATCGACATCCCCCGTTTTCAAGAGCTGAGCGATATACATATTAGACGTGCCTGTAGGCTTGTGGACTGTGAGCGCAAACGCGACATGACCCGAGATGCAACGGACCACGACAGTCCACCGAAACCCAAAAGCGAGGATGAACGCTATTGACTGAACGATGAGTGTATCGTCTTGTCGCTGCGCGTCGTGAACGAAGAACAGGTCGACAGGAAACGCGGCGTAAAACGCCAGGCGGTAAAATATCATCCTCAGCCGAGGATTCTTGCCCTTTTTGCTTGCCAACGAGTGGTCCATCCATTGGCTGAAATTGACTGCGAAGCGGTGTCTACGGTCTCCACGAGTATTTTTTTTGAAACTATCGGTCGCTAATTGAGGAATGAGGAGAAATCTTGACGCAGGTTTGTATTCCTACGACGACTGGATGAGGATGTAGACACAGGGATTTGTGAACGGGTAGACCTTCCACATTCGACTGACTCTTGAGGTTGGTGCGAAGAAGCGTCGGATGGCGTGATGGGCATTTGCATTTAGATTAGATCCAAATTAGATTCCGCTGTCGATACACAGATAACTACCTCAATCGCTGACAACAATAACATCCTCTCCCATCGCCTTCACAGGTTTACGCGCCCACCTAGTCTCCTCATCACTCGAAATATCGATCACTTCAACCTCTTTCCTGGGCGGCCGACAAACAATGGGACTCGGAGACGCCTCTCGCACTTGCTTCCTTGGAGATGTATGCTCTCGCGACTTGCGCGGGGACTTGTTCAACACACGAGCCGACGTCGACACGTCCGACGCATCCGAACCCCTCCTTCTCGTAGCATTAGCTACTTGCGGCGCATCAAACACGAACGGGAACGGCCGCGGCGTCGGTTTTGGTTTGGATGGGGAGTTCTCGTTGCCCATCGACACTTCTTGACTGGGCTTGCCCAGCAGATTCGAATCGGATACGGGGGCAGATACGCCTGGTCGCGCTTGTCTTGCCGCAATGGGTTGCAATACGGGCGCAGATGCGGACGCCTTGTTCACTGTCCGATTCCGCGCCCTTGCGAGAGGATAAAAATTCCTCAAATCCTCGTCCACATTAGTGTTAGCGGCTGGCTTCCTCCTTGTCAGATCTCGGACGACCGACTTGGAGGTGGACGCCTTCGGTTGTGTGAGATCGCGAGCTGGAGGCGCTCGCGGAGCCCTCGAGAAAGGATCGTTTTCCTCCTGCAAAACTGGCAGGATACCGCTCTCCTCCTCCTCGTCTGAAGACATGTCAACATAGGTCGACTTCTGTTTCGGTTTGGGAAGTGGGATCTTGCGGGCGGGTGGCGATTTCGAGGGTGAAGACATCTCCTCTTCCTCTGGGAGTGGTTTCGGCTTGATCGTCTTCTTCTTTGTGACCGTCTTGCGCGAGGTGGAAGCAGCGGGTTCTCCGCCGCGGGCTTTGGGCTTTTGTGCCTTTGGTTTGGGTTTCGGCGCTGGCTCCTCTTCTTCGTCTTCGCTCCCAGTTATCGCCTTGCCTTTGCCCCGCTTTGCCCCCGTCCCCTTCCCCGCCTTCTTCAAACGTTTCTTTTCCTCGTTCTGCTGCCACTCCCTCACCAATCGCGGCTCCGCAATGTCCACCATACACGCGGGCATCCAAACCATCACCGGCTTGAGCTCGAGCGCTCTTTGTTCTTCCTCCGACATCTCTTCCCACTTGTTGACGCGCTTCTTGCCCTTGCCTTCTTCTTCATCCTCGTCTTCGTCGGGAATAAGACCGGCATATTCATCGACGTCCTCTGGCCTTCGCGTATTTTCGATGCCACTCTCTGTGAGATGAACAAGTTGACGGGGGTTAATCTCGAGTCGATATTCCAAGATCCCGTCTGTCGACGCATGGTTGCGCGTGCGGGTAATCTTGGTAATGAGTGGATCCTCGTCTTCTTGTTCGTCGTCGTCAATAGCCAACGACGAAAAATGCTTTGCTATCAGCTTTGAAGGTGTTCCTTCCGCTGCTGGAACCCCGCTCTTGGTCTTGCGCGGCGTCTGAGGGGGGCATACCACGCCGTCCCTCTACCTCCAGAACCCCGCGACGCAGTATCCTCAACACGGCGCCGTGCCAGATGACGGTCTTGAACCGCTTGACGATCATGTTGCGGTAGCCCCACTCGAAATAAAACTCGCAGGTCCGGGCGAGTCGCCCCAGGTCCGGTTCGCGCGCCCAGGTAATCTTGATATTCTCTGACGCGCGGCCGAGCGACTCGGATGTGAGCGGGTTTACGTAGGACAGGAGGATATCGACATCGGGGAAGGCGTCGGGTATTTGCTTTGCGAGGCTCGGACGTTTGGAGCCGATGTAGCCCTTCGAGTCGGTGCGTAACTCGTGGCGGAGTTGTTCGCGCCACACAGGTAGAAATTGGACGAGTTCTGCCTTGGACATACTCTTGGCGGCGTCGTAGAGAGTTTTCCCGAGGCCATAGCGGACGAGCCCGCGCGCAAACTTGGGACCACAACCAGTCATTCCGCTGGTATCGTAGTCACCCCCGCTGAGCAGCCCGATGAGGATCATGTCTGCGCGGGTGAGGGAAATATCGGGATGTGTTTCGATGTCGTCCATCCGAAAGACGCGCGAGTGGTTATTATCGTCCCGGCCGTCGGCATTCAGGACGGGATTTGAGCGGTTCCCAGAGAGCTTGTTACTCGGGCTGCAAGAGTCAGAATGGGGCCCGTCTGTGAACGACGACAACGACGCACTTTCGGATGACCGTCCTAGCACCAAACAAAAAATTGTCCACGTCGTCGGAGAGAACGCCGTCAATGACTCCGATGCGGTTTAGATATGCCAGCTCCGCTTCGGCCTCTCCAGGTGCCTTGAAACGCGTGAGCCGTCTCCCAAAACGCGCCAAATCATCCACTCACCACACGCCACTCGAAGCCAAACGCCTCGACGATGTCCTTCATGCCATTGGTCAACTTGTGCATCCCGGTATGAACGCGCTTTCCGCGTTTCCACGTCGGACGGTGCTTGCCGTCAAAAACAAAGAGCGGGAGAAAGGGGGCGTGCATGAGGGTGGCACAGCGGAAGAACATGGTGCGGAGCTCTGGGTTTTCACCCTCTTTTCCGTACTCGGCATGAAAGAACCAGATGCTGGCGTCTATTCCGACGCGGAATCCGCGTTTTGCGTCGGGGTTGGCTTGGAATCCGTCTGCGACGGCGAGGTGGGTGAGGGAGCGGGCTGTGGCAGCTGGTTCGAGTTCCTGGCATGACAATGAGCCGCCATGACCGTAAATTCACCGTTGGCTTACTTTCCACAGGCCTGGAACACCCATTGACGCGCTGGACAAGATGAGGTTGGTCCAGTCACATGCACGCGAGTGATCAATATCCGGATTAGTGGAGAATTGGGGCAAAACCAAATATCCTAATTTGACCAGAATTACAGTAAATAATATCTAGGACATAACTACCGCAGCTCAATCGGAGGTATCCACTCAGGAACCTTGCCAAACTCAAACTTGACTGCCTTGAATGCAGATAGTACGTGTTCCGGCATCTTATTCAGATAGTCCCCGGGAAGGTCCTGATCGTACACCGACGCGCCTGCTTTGAACAGCGATGGCTTCATCTTTATCTGCTCAAAGTTCGGTGGCGGGGGAGCCCCAGATGATGTTGCCGCTATTGGAGGAGGAAATGAAGATGCGCCAAACGCTGGCGCTGGTTGCGGGGCAACGTCAAACGCAGATGTCGGCTGAGCAGGTGGCCCAAATGCAGATACTGGTTGGGAAGGTGCTCCGAACACAGACGAGGGCTGCCCAAACGCCGACGGCTTGGCAGCTGCAAAGGCAGAGAACGCATTGCCAGGGCTACTGTTGGTGCTGAATGCGTTGGTTGTAGTTGAAGATGCGTTCCCGAAGGCAGACGTAGGCTGGGACGCAGCGCCAAACGCAGATGTTGGCGCAGGTTGGCCGAAAGCGGACGGATTGCTTGATGCAAAAGCCGAAAACCCGCTGGAAGGAGTGCTAGTATTACCACTCGCCGCGGCGGTGTTGAAAGCGTTGGGCGTTGAAGTAGACACATTCCCGAACGCAGACGTGGCTGCAGGAGCGCCGAAAGCAGAGGTGGTCGTGGGTGCACCAAAGGCGCTGGTCGCGGTCGAAGATGTATTGCCGAAAGCAGAGGTCGTTGTAGGGGCCCCGAAAGCAGATGTCGTCGCAGGCGCGCCAAAGGCAGATGCAGTCGCGGGTGCGCCGAAAGCAGATTTAGTTGCGGGCGCGCCAAAAGCGGATGTGGTTGCAGGGGCCCCAAACTGGGATTTCGTGGCCGATGCGCCAAATGCAGACGTATTATTGGAGTTGAATGCGCTTGTTGTCGACGAACTCGCATTCCCAAATGCAGAATTGACTGCCGGAGCGCCGAAAGCACTAGTCCCCGAGTTGGATGCCCCGCCCGCGCCACCGAACCCAGTCTGCCCGAAAACCGACCCGCCACTCGGAGCAGAAGCCCCAAACGCGGACGGTTTGCCAGCAAAAGCAGAGAAAGCATTCGCCGGGCTGGTCGTAGCGCCAGAGGCACCCGCTCCAAAAGCCGATGTCCCACCACCAGCAAACGCAGAGAATGCGCCAGTTCCGGGCTTTATTGCGGAGGATGATTGGGTACTGGTTGCGCCAAACGCAGACTGTCCAAAGGCTGGCTGCCCAAAAGCGGATTTTCCGAAGGATGAGCCAGCGGATGCAAACGCTGACTGAGGAGTCGAGCTGGAGTTGCCGCCGAAAGCTGAGGTTGCGTTTGCTGCTCCAAACGCCGACGTTGCTGGTGTTGAGCTAAACGTCGAGGGAGTGAAAGCGCTGCCTCCCTTTGTCGCTCGCTCAAACACTTGCGCAGGATTGTTCAAACCGTTCTACCATCTGTTATTGTCGGTGAGGTTATAAGTGGTTGGGAAACATACAGCAATGACTTGGCTCGCAATAGCCGCCTGATCTGCTTCATACTTTTGCTGCGAGGGCTCAGAAAGAGATTGGACGCGGTGACAAAACGTACGTATTCGCCAATAGTGCCCGCCATGGTCGCAGTAACTGCTTTCAGTCGCAACTCCTCTGGAGACTCGTCAAGCCCGGCGAAGATGGTAGGCTCATATTTCGCGGGCCCGTACGAGCTATACGGCCAATTTGGTCGCTCCTTCCCCAGCGTGAAATCGTTCTTGAGGGATTCAACGCTGGGACCAATAGAAATATGAGTTTGGATTTGAGAGTCAACCGCGACGCACGTAAAGAGACCGGCCTTGATGTCGGCGCCAGGACGCGTGTAAGAAGAGTCTGCGGACAGTTAGGATAGAGAATCGAGAACTAGGACGGTAGTACGCACTGGCCACTGAGCCGCTTTCTAGACGGTGTTCATTCTTGCAACTTACGCCGAAACGGCATTGGCCTCGTTGAAAGAAGGTGCATACGGTCTTTGTTGCTCGAAGTCAGTGGGAGGCTGAGAGTGCGAGGCCGTCGCTTGCCATTGGTCGGTCATGGAAGTCTTGGCGAGAGTTCCGTTGTGGATCATTCGCGCCTTGGAAACCTTGCTTGCTTTCATCTTGTCCACCACCAGCCCCACCCAACCGCCCCTTTGTACTCTCTGCAAACCCCAATGGCTGCAGAAGTTCAGCACCAGCAGTTTCAGTTCCACCACCGCTCACCACTCGATACCCTCGTTCGCAAGACTTCTGCCAGAAGAGTTCCTGGCTCCAGAGAGCAGCTTCCTGCTGCACGAGAGGACCGCAGACCTCCTCAGGGCCTCCCACCAATATCCACTGACCAACCCCAACCACAACAACAACATGAGCATCGTCAACCCTACCAAACTCACTACGCCGCGCCATCTTCTCCGCTTTTACATAGCCAATTCAACCGGCAGTCTTCTTCGACCTGGGCAGACGGCGCTTCATCCTTCAACGACAACAACTCATCGTACCTCGATCTCTCTAAAGACCCGTATTCGACCGACTTAGAGTACCCGAGCATGCCTCCAGCCATGCGCGATTCATGGCAATCCTCGAGCACGAACGGGTCTGGTCCTCGTCTAGAGGATTGGCCGGCCGTCCCCATTGTGACGGTCTCCGCACCGGTCGCGGGATACGCCTTAACCACCGCGGGCAGGACCCCGATTATCAACCCTACCGCGTCCAATTTCTCTCGACCAGCCGTAGAGCTACCAGAGGCCTACGAGCACGAACAGAAACAACGCGTTCTTGCCCGGCATGGGCGCAGCACAGCGCCAAACAGTCCCGATGCCCGAACGGACGCGTACCCGGCCCCATCCCCACTACGAGTGGAACATTCTCCGCGGCCGGATAGCTCGGCCTCTTCTGTGTATAGCAGGGAATCCATTGCAACGGTTCGCCGCGAGCCCTCTCCGTCTCGCGGTCGTAGCCCCGAGCCCGCGAAACCGGAGGCGATTACACTGCCCCGGCGGCCACCTTCCTTGCGAAACAGCTCGCCTGTGAGCTTATACTCCACATACTCCTTCTACCAACTGGATAGTGCATCACCCTCTCCGACTGACAAACAATTTTCGCGATCCCAGTCTGCACTATCGCAGCAACCGCCACAGCAACCTCCTGCTCGACACGTTGTGTTCGCTACATCTGCACCACAGCCAAGTAGCAAAGATCCATCTATGCGCACTGCACAAGAGTTTCTACAGCTGGGGATTACGCACCACGAGAACGACCGTCTGGCGGAGAGCGCCGTCTGCTTCGAGCGCGCCGCCACACTGGACGGAGGTTGCGGCGTTGGCATGCTTATGTACGGACTGGCTCTCCGACACGGCTGGGGCTGCACAAAGAACGAGAAGCACGGGTTTAAGTGGCTGAGGCGGGCCGCAGAGCACGCTGTGACCGATCTTGAAGCTGCGCGGCAGGGCGGCGAGATTGACGAGAACGCGGTTCAAACCGAGTTGATCCTCGCAATCTACGAGGTTGGACAATGTTTCTTCCATGCGTGGGGCACCCCGAAGGACACCAAAATGGCCGTTGTATGTTAACGACCTTGCGATTGTCGTTTTGCTGATCTTGCCGCAGAGTTATTACCAGGTTGCGGCACGTATGGGCGATGCGGACGCCCAGATGGACCTTGGTTTCTGCCTGGCCAATGGCAAGGGAATCAAAAAGGACCGCAAAGAAGCTGCTAAATGGTACCGTGCTGCCGTCAAGCAGGGTCAGAGCGATATCGGTTTAGCATGGATCTACAAGGAGAAATTCCAGTAGTGTTCACTGCTCATAACTTAACCATATGGTATACTTTTTCAGCATGTTAAGGAGACATTTTTTGTACAATACGATGGTCCGTACCAATGGTGCTCTCTTATGCGTGCGCCGTGGTGTATGCGTGCGATGGGGGTCGCAAGATTGACAGAAAGTATGTACAATTCTCAGAGTGGTAAATTGTCAAATGGAGATTCAGAAGGTGGTGTGCAGGCTGTGGCTTATTTTTCTTGGTGCTAGTTGGTGTAGTTTCGAGCCAGTCACAATTGGCTGCCTCCCTCAGATTGCATCGACGACCAAGGTGCGTAGCCTCAAGCTCTCAGCGGCCAATGCTCACATTTCCTGTAGTATATGTCCCCCAATGACGCCGACTCGCCCCGTCCACGTCCCCGAGCAAACACGAGCGTCCTGTCGAGCTTTAGCGGATGGCGTCGGCAACAACCTCCAGCACCGTCCACACCCCCGAACGCGCCTCCGCCGATGAAGCCAGAGGAGCTGCTGGCGGCCCTCCTGCCCCCCACAGTTCCTAGCGTCGCATATGCTCGCGCGTTCGCTGCCGCCCTCCCAACTCTGTCCCCGATCCCGAAATACGACGACATCAATCCCGTTCTCGCGTCCCTCTGCAGCGCAGACGCGGTTGCACTTAAATGTGCAGGCTACGATATTCTCTCCGCCTACTGCGAGAATCCTGAATGGGAGTCCTCCACGTCCAATCGACTATCCTACTTTGCCCTCCTCCTGGGCCCTCCAGGATCGTGGGGTTCAGAAATCTGGGAGCCGCGTTACAAGGCACTTGTGGCCCTCACAAAGTCGGGGGACAGCACCCTCGGTTTGGAGAACTCACTTCTCGACCTACTTAAAACGTGGATTGCGGATGCATTCGAGGCAATCGCGACCAACCTCCCGCTGGAGCGGTCAGACAGGGCAGAACGCGAGCGCAGCATCGCCATTATTGCGTCCTTCCTTGAAGAGCTGGTCAAGAATGAAGCTTTCAACGCGAGAATATTGGATGAAGACCGTCTTGGCGTCCTCCAATTCTACGCCAGCTTAGTTGAGAAGACGTTGGACTGGGCGGCGCTGCGGCGTCCATCCGTGTCTTCCCCCGCGCCGGAAATGTCCCCACTTTCACGCCCTAGCCTCGGCCACCGACGTAACCACTCCTCCATTTCCGTTACCTCCAGTATCTCCTCTTCTCCGCTTGGACCATCCAAGCAACCAATGGAAATCGCACTCAATCTGTATCTCATACACCTCCGAAACCAACTCAAATCGCTCTCTGGTCGCCATCTCGAAACTATCCTCCCATTCCTTTTTCGCGTCCTTGCACATTGCGTTACGCCACTACCGCGGCTCAGTGTCAGCCCTCAACCTGCCAACACCGGGTCAACTTCCGAGAAGGAACTCAATGACTTGCTCTACGAATTCCTTACGGGCACGTACAGGTCCAATTGCATGATCCATCTGCGTAAAAACATCCTCCCGCCCGACGTTAATTTGGACGAGCCGATGGTCGTACGAAACGCGATTCTGACGGCACTTGGCGGTCTACGGACGCTCCACAACTACATCCGGCGGGCCTTGACCGCTCGGATGGCGCGCGCGATGATTGAGAACGAGTCGGCTTCTGGCTATTCGCATTCCGGCGCTCCGTCCCACGTCGACATCGCTGGGTCCGTTATGGCTGCGGCATGGCCTCCGCCAGGCTCAGCGCCGACAGTTTGGGCGGTAAGTCAGCTGGGCAAGCCTCTCAGCAATAGCGCACAGTCGTGGGTTAGCTTCTACTCGCGAGACGATCAGTATCGCGAGTTGGTGGACATGCTTTTGGATGATATCGCGGGAACGGTGAAGGATATCCTCCACGAAGCCGAGGAGAAAGACGAGCCGTCGCTTTCTCGGGAAGAAGCCGCAGTCGTCGGAACAACCTTGTACAATCTCGTCGAATATGTTCTTCCGCTCCAGTGGGTTGCAGTTTCCATGAAACTGTTGGAACTAACCGAAGTGCAGGAACCCCGGCGGTGCTGCATATATTCTACCGCTCGCACGCCCTGCCGAAGCACAAATCCGGTCATCGTTCCTCTATACACTCACCTACGTGCTCAGTCGCGAACACAACATCGAGTTGTCGCCTCCTTTGTCCTCCATTCTGCTCCATGTGGCCAATCACCTCTCTGACGTCGATACTGCGAAGCTCCCTGGTATAATGACGAGTCAGAACGACCTCACGCCCATTGAACCAGATTGGATAGCTAACTGGACTGCGATCTTGAAACGGTCCACTCTCATTAGTGCCCAACGTCCATTGACGCGCAAGGCGATCATGGCGACTTTGCAAACGGTCCACGAAGACATTCGAGACTTGCCCTTTCATCGACGAAAGCTTGCGGAACTTGTTCTCGAGACTTGTGAATCTGTCTCTGAAAACCTCGATTTCGGGAACGGCGACGAATGCGGCGCGATGTGGAGCATTGTTGGCCAGGAAGTCGTATTTCGGACGGTCGAGCCACCGGAAGCCGGAGACGCCGAGTTTCTGCCGCGCGGGTTTGCGCTTTTGGTCGCTGCGGCGTCCGGAAGAGCTGATCATGAGGAGGAGGACGACTTTGATGCGGCGTCAATAGTAACCGCCGGTACACATTCACCACCTCCGCCTCATACGGGCCTCATCACACCTGCGACGGCTGCATTGCCCATTCTTTCTCGCATGCAGAGCGATATGCACGGGACGGCTTCGACGAGCAAAGAGAGGGAGCCCAAGGAGTCTCTCGTTTCTACTTTCATCCAAACCTTCACGCAGTCGCGAACCAACTCGTTTCAACCCGCAACTCCCGAGCTACTCCCCGAACCATCGGTGGGAACTGCGTCGCCCTCTCCGGAGCCGCTTCGAGATACTTCAGACGTCAGCGCTGTCTGCGCCCTCATATTAGTGTTCAGCCAGCTCGTGTTTACCCCGCACGCGCTGGAGAATGCCCACCTTCTCGTTGCGGTACAAGTGTTCAAGTACTTGCTGCAACTCCTCGAGCAAGCCAAATCGCCACGGATACGTTTGACGGTGTTGCAGTTCTTGATGCGCCTGAGGGCGGACCGCGACCATCGCCTATATTTCATGTGTTCAGATGCCGATGCTCATGGACTGGCCGCGCAACTCGGAGGCCTCATTCAACGTGTTGCCCAGCCGGCGGAGCTGCAGACGGACTTTGTGGATGCCGTCACCGAATCCCGTTCTGCGCGGCCGCGAATCCCGCAGGAACGCATCGCAAGGGGACGCGGAGGCCGAACGTCGGGATCGGGGGCCAGTCGAAGTCGTTCACGCCTTGGTGGCGTCCCACCGCCGTCCCCGGCCAAACGATCCTCGCCACTATGGAGTATTCCTGAAATCCTGCCGTTTGTCGTTGTCGATGCGGATATTCCGAGCGAGAGCTTACTCCTTTACGACCCCGGCAGCCCCGAAAACGACGCGGTACTACCAATCTCGATGTTCCTCCTCGCCATCAACGACATTTTGGAGCGCGAGAGCAATTGGGAGGTGCTCTCCTACGTCTTGGTGCATCTTCCGAATCAACTCGCGAACAAGCACATGTTCTGCGGGCCCAAGTCGAGGAAGGCTTGCTCTAAGTTGTTGACGACTTTGTGCGCCGGGATTCTGAAGAACGACTTGGCGACGATCGTCGACTTCCCCCGAGGCTTGAAGAGCAGGGACGCGCAAGGGCTAGCGTTTCATACACTCTCGGTGCTGGTTGGGTATCAACCATGTTTCGACTTGAACCAGCAGCATGCGCTGGTCGAGGTATTTCTCCACGGTTTGGACGGGCAGCCCGCGACGATCAAATGCTGCTTGCACGCATTGACGTTGGCCGCCTTTGAGTTGACCACTTCGATCAAGCGGTACCTCAGCCGCATCCTCGAGAAACTTTCCCAGATCATGACCAGCGCAGATGTCGCAGTCCACATTCAAGGACTCCTCTCCATCATCGGCTCCCTGCGCCCGCTCTACGCCAACTTCACCGAATCCGACTTTAAGATGGTCTTTGGTGTTGCCCTCAAGTACCTCCAGAACCAGAATGCGAACCGCGATGAGCCGACTACGGGATCGTGGGCGCTTTCCGAGCACGTTCGCATACTGTCCTACTATATTGTCTACGTTTGGTTCCTCGCCCTCAAGGTCCCCGACCGTGCCAACCACATCAAGTTCATCACCAAGGAACTCTTACTCGCTAACGAAGGCAGTAAGAATCCCGACGGACCGACGCAGGTCTGCTTCGATTGGCTGGAACGCTACGCCTACGCCAGTGCTGACCCGCGTCCAACGAAGTCACTGCTAGGCGATATTGTCATGGCCGGGGAGGACGCGGTCTCTGAAAAGACATGGATGATGGGAGACTCGTTCCTGACACTACGGACGCTTCGCAAGCGGGGTTGGGTGGAGATCTTATCGAGGCGTCCGTCGGGGTTCACGAAAATTCTTTGTCGGGTGGAGAACGTGCCGATTGTTGGTCCAGGCGATGTGGACCCTGACTTGGTCACGGTCCCGGCCGTAATGGTCATGAACCGCGAGCCTCCGCAGGTACAGGGAAGAAGTGCAGCCCAATGGTCATGCGGAGTCTGTAAGTTGGCATCTTCTGAATGTTGGGTTTGCTCATGGTGCCTCGTAGACGGAAGATGGTCGACGTGTCCTCCTGCCCTCCGATACGCCTGACCCCAATGTCCCGTCCCCAGATCCCCTTACGGGCTACGTCTGGAGCGGGTCCGCGCCATCACAACGAAGGAAAGAGGTCGAAATTGACCCGTCCTTCATTGCCCTGCAGCTTTCTGACCGGCAAAATCCCAACTTTTCGCGCCACCGTCTTCTTGAGCAGACCGACAAGCTTAGTCGCTGCCTCGCGACGCTGGATCGTATCCCTGTTATCGACACGCACAAAGTCGGCATCATGTACGTCGCTCCTGGACAGAGCACCGAGAGTGAAATCCTTCAAAACACGCACGGGTCTCCTGCGTATACGCGGTTCTTGGATGGGATTGGTCGATTGATCAATCTGCGCGGCCAGCTGGACGTATACGCAGGCGGGCTCGATCCAGACGAGGACGGCGAGTACGCATACGCTTGGTGGGACGACATCGGACAAATTTTGTACCACACCGCTACGATGATGCCTAACCGGGCTCAGGACCCCAACCTAACGAACAAAAAGCGCCACATCGGCAACGACTTTGTCCGCATTGTGTGGAACGACTCGGGCAAGCCATACCGCTTTGACACCCTCACTACCCAATTCCAATTCGTCAACATCGTCGTCGAACCACACTCTCTTGGTGCCATCGCGGCCTACTCGAATAATCTTCACGAGAACGAGTACTTCAAGGTCACCGTCCAGCGCGCCCCGACCATGCCCGACTTTGCCCCAGTTGGCGCATTCAAGTTGATCTCGGCCAAGAACCTGCCGCTCATGGTTCGCCAGCTGAGCCTGCTTGCGGACTGGTTCGCGTCCGTGTTTGCTGAGACGAAGCACGACAGCGAGCGTGTCGAGATCAAGACGAATTGGCACTCGCGTCTGGACCATATCCGACAGTTCCAGAGTCGCTTGCCACCATTGGAGGCCGAAGCAGAGCTGCCTGAGGACGACATAATGCGACACCAGACGTACCGCGACTTTACGACTTGCTTCTAACTGGATTTGTACCCTGACGATGTACCTTACCCACATCTTGCATTTGTATCAGTAGCATGCTTGCAATCGAAATGTTTTCGTGAATTCGAGAGGAAGAGGACAAAACAGCTAGTCGAGGGAGAGCCCTTTTGAGCGTAGGTCGTCTTTCGCCAGGGATATTTCCTGTACAAGGTCAGCCGCGAACGTGGCGCGCTTTGGACGTACCTTCATTAACTCCTCGTATGCTTCTGGGCAGTCTCTGAATGTGAACAGTCCCCAACCCAACGACCAAAGCGAGTAAGAGCCGAAGGAGACGAGTAACCACCAGGGGATCTGCGACGCGAAATGAACCTGCGCGGATGGTTGCAACAAGCTCGACGCACCAACGGCCAAATTTCGTCGACAACAGCCTTTTGCAGACCAGGCAAGGCCACAAAGTCGAAGAAGACAAGTGTCCAGAGCGTCGTGAAGAGCGTCGAAATGAGCGCCACGCGCTGTGCCCTGGTCATTAGAGAGTTGCGATTTGGCGTGACGGTGCATTTCCAGCTTGCTTCTGACCCTAATATGGCCTCTGTCTTTACGCCCGACTCGGAGAAGAACGCGCGCGGCATCCCCAAAGCGCCTTTCATTGTGCGCCTTGTGCTCACTCCGATCCGCATGTCGAAACTCACATCGCGCAGGCGGATGTTGAGGCGCACATCGGTGGCCCAGACGGCGAAGTAGAACGCCCTTTAAAAGCATTCCAAGATGCACTCGCGTACGCCCTGCACTCAATGCCGTTCTGCTCGTTTATCTGGGCAGCAAGTACCGGTTTATGGACTCGAATCTGCAACAACGACGCGGGAGCCTGGAAGAAAAGATTCCCGATATCAAGAAAACGCTGCGCATGGTCGAGTTCTTGCAGGAGCGGAGGGTAAGGGGAGCATTGACGCGTACGTGGATCGCTCATTCGATGTAGGAAGGCAAGGGGAAAGCGGTTGACGATGAAGACGATTTGGAGGACGAAGATGCCACAGAGAAGCCGCTCACGACGACCTTTGAGCTGAACGACACGTTGTTTGCAGAGGCGGAACTAGAAGACACGGATACGGTATACCTCTGGCTTGGGGTGCGTCTTATTTGCTTTGTCGTCCGACTCGACTAGATGCGCGCGCCCACAGGCGAACGTGATGCTCTCATACAAAATCCCCGAAGCAATAGACTTGCTCAAATCCAAACTCAAAGTCGCGGAGGGCACACTGCAAAACACGGTCGAAGATCTCGAGTTCATTCGCGAGCAGATAACCGTGATGGAGGTGAATACCGCGCGGTTGTACAATTGGGACGTGAAGCGAAGGAGAGAGCGCAGAGAGCGCGACCAGGCGGGGACCTCGTCGCTCAAAACAGAATCATAGCTTTGTGGTATCTTGTTCAAGTTTTGCCCGACCAATTGGGTCCATACACTACTGCGGCGTCCGCAGCAAATCCCCAGACACCTGCCGCCCCAGTGCCTCCACCGCATCATGCAACACTGCTGTTACCGCACTCCTCGTTTGCGCGACTTGCTCTTGGGTTTCTTGCAGAGCTGCACGCAGCTCCTCGAGTTCTGCAAGGTCGATCGGTGCACCGAATGTAACGCTGAGGTGTTTTCCCCAACGCGGGAGATAGTTGAACGGGAAACGACGTCCTTCGGGCATGACCTGGTCGAAACCCGTAATCCACATGGGCAGAATGGTCGGCAGAGCAGATGATTCCATGAGTACTCGGCCACTTGAATGTAAACTCAGCCGGAGCACACAACAAGGGGAGAACTTACACGCCCCATTTAAATCGCGGTAAACGCGCTAGACCGTCCACGACAGGATACGTATCCGACTGGTTTATTTTACCCTCGCTGAAAAAGTGAACCTGCAACAAAGGCGTTAGCAATCGCGTTAAAACCAGATATTGAGACAAACCAACCCAATTACGCTCATTTAGCTTCTGTATCGCAGAGTCTACGGCGGCTTGGTGTATACCTGCGCCTCTGAAAGTTTCTATGACTTGTCCTCTCCGGAAGAAGGCCGAAAACAGTGGGTTGGTGAACATAACATCTGAGGCGCCGAGTGTCCAGCGCGTCGTCCTCGATGATAGAAAGTATTTTGTTGGGAGGGCGCCCCAAGCAAGGGGGTCATCTAAACTGGTTGCATTAAGTCTGTGCGCAGCTGTTGGGGATGCCACGGACGTTGAGATGTGGTTGGATACTGTTGGGGGATGGGCATCGGGAAGGAGGGACAGAAGGGGGATATTTACGCGTTAAAAGACCAGTAGTACGCGACTGGAGAGCGGCTTGAAGGTGGGGTAGGCCATGGAGGGAGCAGGAAGCAATGGTGTTGAGGGCCGCCTTACAAGTGAGGTGTATGGTAAGCGGAAGCAGCATCAGCTAGCATCAGTTTGGGGATCGGCTCATCTCGAATTGTTCGAACTTGTTCACGAACCACCACCCCCGCCATGCTACAGCTCATCGCGCTGCTAGTCGCCTGCGTCCTCCTATACCTCTCCGTCCTCACCGCAGAGGACAACCTCGACCAACCAACAAGGTCTCTTGTTGCTGCTCGTCCGTCCATCGCCTATCCATCCCCAAATCTTCCTCATCCGCCACAGGCAACCCTTTCCGAGAGACGGGTCCCCCAGCTAACATGGCACAGCTCCTGCTTCTTCGCCAAAAGGTCCGTCTCTGCGCTCCTAGTCCACCATGCTTCCCGATCCAACCGCCTCCCTTTCGAAACAGATCCAGACCACGAACCGACGACGACCACGCAGTCCCTCACATCCCCGCCAGCTGCGTCCACTGAACCAGAACTTACACCGGCAGCCTTCCCCGTGGACCCGACTCGCCCAAAAGGCTTTCCGTCGTACCAAGCAGTACCATTAATAATGCCCCCATACCCCCTCACGGTCAGCTGTACCACCACTTATACCGCCGCTTCGTTTTCTTGGTTGTTGGGTTAAGTTACGGTTGTATATTCTTGCTACAGTGCGATAGATGGAAAGTACACATCGAAAACAGCAAACGCGCGAACTGTCCGCATCGTTTCACTCGAACCGCCTGCTGCGGTCGGCAACCCCCGCCAGTATACTCGGCTGGTGCTTGACAGGTCGTCGCCCATCGCCAGCTTTGTTCGGAGCCGGTGCTGGTGCTGTTGGGCGCGCCGCGGGTTTTTGAGCCGTTACCGCCGTCCTCCCCGAGGCGCGTCCCGTTCCGGCATTGCGCGACCGGCCGCCTTCACTTTTGCCCCACTTACTCATGCGCTCGCGGTCAAGTCCGGAATTGAGTGGCTGACGCATCTGCACAAACGTCAGCACCCTTTACTTCCCGCGCGGGAAACCAAACAAACCTCGCGGCGTTTTACGCCAATGACCCTCGTCTCCTGTTCCTCGTCGGCATCCATCCACGAGACATCCTCCACATCCATCGCGTCCTGGGGCGCATGAATAAAGAGGAAAATATGATTTCGAAACTTACCTCTTCGTCCTCCTCGATTCCATTCCGCGCCACTTCCTGAAGCTCGCGTCGGAGGTCAGAGGTCTTGACAATGACTCTCGCTTCCGCCTCTTCCTCCTCGTCCTCGTATTCCGCATCGGCCATCTGCGTTTCGCCCAAAGGAAGTTGTGATTCCTCCCGGAGGTACGCAAACTCATCGTCAGGCTCAGCCTGGAGATCCGCGGAGTACACCTCGAAAAACGGCTTGGTGGCCTCATTGTCCTCTTCAGCTCATGGTCAGTGTCGAATGACCATAGCCAAGTAGTAAATACGAACCCAATGCCTTGATATTTCCTCGCTCGATGCGTGGCTCATGCAGACCGCGCCGCATCCTCTTGTTGCGATAATCCTCTTCGTCGTCGTCGTCATCACTGTCGTCCAGTCCCATCCCTAGCCTCCGCTTCTTCCTCAACTCGCCCTTGGTAGCAGCTTGGTGCAACCTCTCAAGCGCCAAATCATCCTCGTGCTGCTGCTCCTGGTACTTTTCCAGCACCGCGTCCGCCGCAGCCGTCTTCTCGTCCATCTCCTGGTCGTCCACGAGGGTCTGCAATGACTGGTCTTGGTCCTCTCCGTCCTCTTCATCGCCCTCTGACGTCCGCGGTCGGTAAATAGCCATCTCATCATCGTCAGACTCCTCGGCCTCTCCTTGAATATACTCTGACTTGGGCAGGGGTTTCCGCTCCTTCGCTTTCGTCTTGCCGCGATCCTGAATCAGGTCGAATGCGTTTGGCGCAGACGGGCGCGGCGTCGGGCTACCGGAAGGACTCCGACGCGCAGGACGTTGACGAACGAGTCGACGCGGAGGTGAGGGCACAGGAGACCCGTCAGGGTTGGATATGGTTGGGCTAGATTGCGATTTCGATCCCAACTGGAGCGGAGCGCTGGCGCTGATGGATAGCGTACTGAGCGGATGGCGCAACAACGCCAGGTTTTCCTTTTGTTTTTCGGTTGAATGCGGTTGGGTCGACGATTGCGAAAGTGGATGGGTGCTTGCGAGCGATGATTGGGGAGAAACTGGGGAAGATGGTTGATACAATTCGACGTCATCCTCGTTCGCAGGCCGTGTTTGCGTGAGGAACCTGAAGCGGGCTTAGACCTGCGGCTGAAGCCAGTATTTTACTCACCCATGCTCAGTAACATAGAGCTGCGGCTTTTCGTCGTTCTTGTTCGCGTCCTCCCAGATGTACTCTTGCTCCTTGGCGAAGATGGCCTCAGCCTTTTGCTTCAGCCGTTCTCCAACCTCAAATGCGGGTTGCAGCTGCACATCCTGGGTAAGCCCTAGAGCGGACGCCGTCTTGCGGAGGTCAAAGAGACCGCCACCGTTTGTTGACTACCAAGAATGTTAGGATCTGTGCATCATATGGCAATCAGCTTGGACCCACACACACCTTCTTTGAACCCGAATCGAACAAGTCGGAAAAGCCTGCTTGCAACCCGGCCGTCTTGCCCTTGAAGGACATCTCCTGGCCATCACCTGCCTCTGAAAACTGCGAGAACCCGGTGAGCGACTTCAGTTTGGCCCCAAACGCCGCAGGCTCCATCGACGGTCGCAGCGTCAGGTCTGGCGTCGTCGGGCGTGTCGACACGGGGGACGACCGGCGCAACCCAAGCGACGATGGTTGCGACGTGAACGGGTCGGAATCCGAATCATCGGCAGTCCGTAACTTCTGCAACGGCTTTCTCGACTCGTTCTCGTTGTCCTCCTCGTCGTCAATCGGCGCATCTCCAGGTGACATCGACAAGCTCCGCGTAAATCCGTCTTCGAGTCCATGGAGCGATTCCTGGCGCCCGAGAAGCGCAGGCCGTCGCAACGAACCGAGTGGATGTCGGATAACACTTCGATTCTCTTTGTCGTCCCCGCCCTCGAACATCAGCCCCTTGTCGTTCTCCTTGTCCCCTTCCTCCTCCGTCGGAGACACAGACCCACTTTCTGGCAACTGAACGGCGTTCTCGTCGACGTTGTCTTCTTCGTCCGAATCCAAAATAATGCGTTGTGCCCGGATTGTGGTTGCACGGACGGGCGCGGCGTTCTCCCCGTCTTCTTCTTCTTCCTCCTCTCCCTCCTCATCCACCATTGTAATGTCCTCATTGCCGTCGCCAGTCCAGTCCGGGTCGCTCCCGTCATAGTCTTCGTCGTCCTCCTCATCGTCTAGTCTCATCCTCGCTTCTCTTGCTTCCGCGTTCGCCTTGCCCTTTGTTGCTAGTTCCTTGAGCGTCTCGCTCATCATAGCACTGTTCTGCCCAACGTCTCCCGCAGCCATGACATTGCCTCCTCGCTTCGCCCACTCGCCCTCCTTGGCTTGCACAATCATGGCGCCATCGCGTTCCGCGCGCATCTTAACATCGCGCAACAGCTGTCCGTGTGCATGCTTGCCACCTCCGCCGGCGCTCCCACCATGTAACCCAATGCCGCTGGCGAGAAGCTGCTTCTTCCGGCCCTCGGAAAGCATCTCTTCCTCTCGGTCGGCTCGCGTTTCTCTCCGCCTGCAATGACGAGCTCGTCTTCATCGTCATCGAGCACGCTGACAGCACCTCGTTGTTCGGCCAATAATTTGAGCTTCCGTGCCTTGAGCTCTTCCAGCCGTTGCTGCCGCATCTTGTCCTCGTTGACCTGACTGACGATTTCCGCCACGTCCGGCAGTTCGTCGTCGTCGTCCGCCGAGTCCAAGGGCGGCAACTCGCTCAGCCGAGACGTGGCAGGAATGCGCGGCAGTGGTGCTGGGGGAAGGAGTTCCTCGGCGCCAGGGAGTTGAGCGGGTGGTGGATGTGGGGACGAGGAAAACGAGTCTATAGGGTCTTCGATAGAAGATGTTCGCCTGCCGACATTCAGTGAGCGAATAGCCAGAGCAACAATGCGAAACGTACTCGATTACCCTGTTGAAAAAATGGCTTAGCGTATGAACCGCCGCAGGTTTGGCGACGCGTTGGATGCCTGCCTTGTTCGACGCAGCAAGTCGATGACGCTCACGAACAGTTTCGTCGAGCTCCTTCTTCGTCGGGGCCTAGAAGGGTGATTATTACACAGTCGTGGCCAGACACTGAATTGTACCTTGACTTTGGGCTTGGTAGCCTCGGAGGCGCGTTTTTTTGTGGCCTCGGACTGTGGCGGGGTCATCGGTCAAAACGAGTTGTGGAACCTGTGACCGCGAGGATGCCCGCCGCTTGGCCTTGGGTCGAGTTGGAGAAGGCGCGTGAAGGCGTGCCGGCAGCTGTTCGTCGTCATCTGAGTCGGGTAGGGCGAGAGTGAGCTTGTTTTGGGGAGCTGAGCTCCCCTCCGCGGCGGACTCTTCATCCGAGTCGGCGACGCGGCGGGAGACGCGTCGGCGGGAGGTGCTGGGGCCATTGGGAGACGGGGAAGGGTTCTCAATGGCGTCGTCGGAGGGGGCAGGTGGTGTTTTGGTGGGTGGTGGGGGCGAGTTGTGGTTGTCGTCGTCGTCGTAGCGTGCGTCTATCTTTGCGAGCTCTGCCTTCCAGTCGTAGGTTGGATGAGTAGGTGGCACTTGTGCGCTGTGATGCTCGCCGTCTGCTGGTTTCGGTTTCCCGTATGTGCGGAGTTTGGGGCGAGGAGGGGGAGAAGGAGTATCCATGGTCGTGGATGGTGGTGGTAAGAAACAACGTGGGTGTGACAAACGCGTACTGTCACAATAGCACGTGCCACGCGTCTGCATCTACATTGTGCATCCGCTCATGTCTAAAACAGTCCTCTCCGAGCTCCGTGCTACACTGGTCTTACTCTTCCGCGCTCGATAAATATTCTCCGAGCCCCATGTCTGAATGGCTGCTCTTCCAAATATGCCCCCTTCTACCTACAACATCGCAGACCTCCCATGGAACACGCAAGATCCCCCCAAAGAGCGCAATAACTTGTTCGATTCAGCCTCATCAATCTCTTCCCGCCGCTCCTCCGACGCTCCTCCATCTACTGTCTTCAGAGGTCAACGCATCATCGTCCTGGCCTCACTCCTCTCTGCATCTGCCACTCTTCTTCTCACCGGTATCGCCCTTTACATCTTCGTAGCCCACGAGTCTGCCCAACGGGGTGCCTGGATTGTCACCGCCGCGCCACTAGGCTCCATTCTCGCAATCGCCTTTATTCTGGCAGTGTTTTTTGTTCTGACGGTCCCCTGGTTGCTACGCCTGCTGGCCTACAGCCTTGCATGGTCCTGGCTTCGAGCTTCAGTCGACAATGGCCAAAATCGTCCTACCCCATTCCAGTCCGTATCCATGACGCTCGAGACTAGTCCTTCATCTAACGTCTATCTCGCAGGCTCGGAATTGTGGTTTCGGCTGTTCACGGAGCCAACTTTTCCTCCCTCTGGGCAGGTTTGAAGTACCTCCATGGCTTCGGGAAGGATAAAAGAACATCGTATAAACCTCCAATTTTACGCCGCGCGGTCGGGATGTTGGCATTTGCCCTTGGCCTGGCTTACACCTGTGTGATCCTCGTTGTCGCTCTGGCCATCTCTTCTACATCCACCTCGTTTGTCCAGCTTACCGACTATGCTGGTGCATGGCCGCAGCTCTCCCGCCAAGTCAACTCGTCCATGTGCGCTACCACGAGCGGATTAATTGCAAGCGGCATTAATCTCTGTGGTCTCCAAACGGCGACGTACGTATTTCTTTTTCGGCGCTCACTCGACTCTGATGTGCCTTCAAGAACGCGCCCTTTTGCCAATTCTCTGCCGGATGGGTTGAGCACCCTGACCAATAACTCTGCCATGAATGCAGTCGCGTTTACGAATGACGGAACAGCGATCATCGTTCCCGCCTCAATCCCTCAGGACGTTGCTTACTATGGCACGTCCAACGGCGTCTACAGCGAGTGCAGGAGTGTTACACCACAGTGCATCAGCGACAATTCGCAATCCGACGCGTCCAACGCGCTCGCGATTAGCTGCCCAGCATCTGTCGGCTTCAATGCCGCGTTCAACTCTGCGGTCAACGACTATCCTTTCGGAATTTTGGATGCAACCGGCACCGTCATGACCTCGACGTACCTTGTTGGTTCCAAGTACGTGTACCTACTCACGTTGGCCTGTTCTAATTTACTCCAGTCCTTTCCAATTCGGAGCTGTGGTCCAGTCACAAGCATATTCTTCCGACGAGAATTCCTGTACGTTTTTTTTTGCCTTCTATAAGACCGTCGGCTGAAATTGGGCCTAGTCGTCGGAAATACCGGCTTCTTCACACATGGCATCTCCGCTTTGAACGTACTGACCTGCGACGTAACAGTGCGCAGCGTCGGCTACAGTTACTTCAACGGCACTTTTACCCTCGATCCTCTGACCAGCTACACTACCACCGACCTCGACATTGTTCGCGGAATAGGCGCAATGACTAGCGCCGCCTCGTTGAGCGACCGCGTCCCAGCCGCCATTGAAGGTGCAGGAGCCTCAGACTCGTCGAGTGCAGTCTATGCATCGGCCTTTGCCCTCGAACTCTCCCGCTCTCTCATCGCATTCACGTCCCACCTTTACGCTCCCTCTACTCCCTCAGAGGTGCAAAGCGTAACACCTATCCTCGGAACACGCCTTTCCATCCCCATCCTCGCGCTCCTCCTCGCCTGCATCGCATTGTACGTCCTACTCGTCCTGGCACTCGCCATTGCTGCCGTTGGCGCAGTCAATGCATCTCCGTACACCCTCCTCGCGACACGGCGGCTCAGCACACCGCTCGCGGCTGTCCACGGTGCCTACGCTCGTGTAGAAGCGCATCGGACTTGGGAGCTCGAGACAAACAAACTGTTCAGTGTCGAAACGGGACTGGATCGGTTGAGTGTGGGTCCGACAACTACAAGGGGCGGCGGACTAGCGTTTGGCATAACGCGGTCGGTAGCGGTCGGGCCCTCGCAAGGTATGCAGGCTTGATAAGGCAATGAAAAGGAAGGGAGCATCTTCGACTTTCTGTCTCCCGTAGTTTCGTGTTCACCGTTTATGTACTGTACACCGAATTGACGTCGTTTCAAGTTCTTTGTTCCTTTGTGCACTGTTGCCCCACATAGTTTACAACGGCTGAATATGCGGGATGGGTCCGACAGGGACGATTCGTGTCCCGTTAATCTGCGCCAAAGGATTAGATCCAACCATCCCACTCACAGAGTCAACAAACCGAAGCATGCGACCAGTAGTAATGCGTCTTGATATGCTCAAAGTTAGTGGAGTCCTTGAACGCCGAATTCCGCCAGTAAAGCTGCTTCATCCAGCTAGTATGCAGTGTGAATGTATTTTCTTTCAAGACGATGAAGTACGAACCGGTTGATATTAGGGTACCCGTCGCGGATGGTGCGGAAGTTGCATTTGAAGTGGCCCACGTACACCGGATCGAAGCGAATTATGGTCACCCAAAGTCGGATATCGGCTTCGGTGAGCTGCCCGCCGACGAGATAGTCTTTGCCGTCGAGGATTTTCTCGGCCTTGTCGAGGCCGTCAAAGACAACAGGCACCGCTGCCTCGTATGCTTCTTGGGTGGTGGCGAAGCCGGAGCGGTAGACACCGTCTGCAGTTTGTTTAGTAAATAAGTAGATGTCGAATGAAGGATCGGCAGACTGTTTATCTGGGGGTAGATCCACTGGAGAGCAGGTTACAATCTAATCAACATCGCTGCGGGATGCTCGCCTCGTTGACTTCGTCAATCTCAGGACGGAGGTGATCGGGGTAGATGTCGACGGCCGCTTTGTCTGCGGGCAGGAGTTGATTGAAAGCGGTATTGAACATGCGGATAATTTCGGAGGATTCGTTGCTAACGATGGTGTTGTGGATCTACGAGGTGCATAAGGACGCGTTGCGGATGTCGAGACTGGCGCACCTTGTCCCAGATAAAGGGCACAGTGAAACGACCAGAATAATCGGGGGCTGCGCGGAGGTAGATATCCTTTACGTGCTCGGCACCGAACAGAGGATCCTCATCCGCCCCAGGGAAGTTATCGGCCTTGGCGAACGGCCACCCAGAGGCTCCCATACGCGGAGAGACGACCGAAACCGCTGCGGAAGAGTCAGTACCGGCAGCCGAACTTGCAAACCACAAAGGAGTCCGCACGAATAATCTCTTCGAGACCCTTGAGTTTCCGAGCGATGAGAGTCCTAGTTGCCCAAGCTGGCGTGAAGGTAAAGAGATCGGGGGATTGCGCGCTCCGGAGACTCACGGCATGCATACGAGACGTACAGGTGGTAGCGTCCTACAGGAGTGAGTGAAGATGCTGGACCGATGGGGGAAACGAACCTTTCTCTGGCGCGAACTTGCCTCCGGGCTCAATGAAATCGCGGAAGGACGCGGCAGCACGGTTGAAGTTACCGTCCGCTGCTGGGGTCATCTTGGTTATATCGCTCTGGGAGGATACGTCGCGAGACATGGTGGAGAAAGCAGAGTGTGCTCGAGGCATATATATGGCCGCAGCACGTGTAGAGATCTTGGTAATTTGCCCACAAAGGCCGAGCAAGGCCTTGAAACACCCAGGAACATTGGATGTGGGGGGTCGGGGCAAGGCGCGTCCTCTAGTACGTAAATCGGTGGTCGCGTCGCGTCTTGCTCTTGAACATCATGTCCGACGAACAACACAACCATTTCATGGCCCAGGCCCTTGCAATGGTACTAGGAGGTCCTCAGCAACAGCAAACACTTAGTTGGAATAGGCAGAGGAAGCTCTGACGGCTGGAGAGGTGCCTGTGGGGTGTGTATTTATCCGAGACGGCCGAGTCATTGCTCGCGCCCGCAATCGCACCAACGAGCTCAGAAACGTACGCCCTTTGTCTGTACAACCGAAACAGCTATTCAAAGCTCCAGGCGACCCGCCATGCAGAGCTCGAAGCCATCGACGAGATGCTCGCTGACGCCGACTTGACCCCACGTCCGCCACGAAAATACCCACTCTCAACTACAACCCTCTACGTGACAGTCGAGCCCTGCATTATGTGCGCCTCAGCCCTCCGGCAAATGGGAATCAGAGAAGTGTTCTATGGCTGCGCCAACGACCGATTTGGAGGATGCGAAGGAGTGCTCAGTGTAAACGAAACGTATGCGCATACTTTGCTTTTCTTCGCGTCTCACAGCCAGTGTGCCACACCCCGTGCATCCCGCGTATCTGGCGACAGGCGGATACATGCGAAACGACGCTATTATGCTGCTCCGTAGATTCTACGTTACAGAAAACAACCACGGTGCGTTTGCTGCCACACAGCGCGCTTGGTGACTTACAGCGAATAGCGCCGGTACCCAAATGCAAGGCGAATCGCGTGCTCAAGACGGAGATCACCCCTCCATAGTACTTTCACCGTATCATGCTAGGCAACGCACGACTTCCCCGCGGAACATATTATCTTTCTCAACGAAAGCGCTTCCCTCCGCCGCTCTGACCCTTCCTGAAAAGAAAAGATGGAAGAATATTCCCGCCTCGTCCATCTTATCGCAGCGTAAGCATGCGCACGATCGTTCCCAAAGCGCGACGTTATTCCCATCCTGCCGTCGCCCGCTAGGTGCTTCTCTGAATTCGGAAGCTTGGGGACCGTCCTACGTCGGTGGCGCATGCTTATTCCTCGGTAGGCTGCGTCGATCCACCACCATCTTTCCCAGTCGACGCGGCGTCTTCGGAAAACTGGTTCTTGATCTCCATGTATCCAGTTCCGCTCCAACAAAGGGCCCACACACTCCCAAATGTATCGCAAATACAGACACGTTCTTGGACCTCATAATAAATGTTCTCTCGCGCTCCTTATAGGATGTTACACAGGGTGTGGATTCCGAGAGGAAAGAGAAGCGCGTGCACATCTTTGAACCAGCCGCTGTAAAGGTACGTGAAAATACGACCAATCAGCGTAGCTGAAAAAGCCGATAATGCGCTTCTTGCTCCCAGCTACGCACATGGATTCGCACGCGGAGAGAGTGCAGAACGACCAGTCAAACATTGAACAAAGAATTTGTGCTCGGAACACAGACTAGCCACATTTGGAGCGGTTTAGCACAAGGTAGAGGACCCACGAGAGATGCTTCGGGAAGTTGTTACAGCTTGCGAGAACTTGAAGAAGTATTCTAATTTATGTCGTTCTTGACAGTGAAATCCTACACCGGCCGGGGTCAGTGCCGCGGCAGGAGAGATTCTCTTTGAATCCTGGATGTGGCCCGGGAAAATCCCGGTACCAAAATCCCAGTAAGATGCAACCCAACAACCGCCGATTGTCCGAAGCGGGCCGCATAGGGCCGCCCAATTCAACGGTGGTTTTAATGGTGGGCAACTTTGGCGAAGCAAACGCGGTCATGTTCCAGAATATGTACCTGACAAGCGCAAGTAGAAAATACGTGCTAATACGCGTAGGTTGACGGTTTGACCATGGGGCGCGTAAGCTGAGCTAAAACCATTGCCACAATTGGGGGATGAGGGTGAGATACTATGTACTAAGTGTAAGTGTACAGGATAATTAGCTACTTTTTTCGTTTATCGTTCCCTCTACGTATCTACACATTCCTCAGCTCTCCGCCTCGAGTTGTCTCCGCCGGTCTCTCTTCGCCGCCGTCGTCCTTAATAGCCACGCAAGATTCTCATACACCACGAAGGTGACGCATGTTCCGGGCAAGACACGGACAAGGTTGGTTCCAAGGCCCCGATAGAACCCGCGAACTCCCTCCTCCGCCCAAGTACGGCGGATTGTCGAAGGGATGTCAGGGTATAGGTGGGATGTGGCGTTGTTCTGCGTTCGACAGACGTCAGGCCAGCGGAACCAGCAATGGATGCGGATGGGTACCTGTAACCGAGATCGCACAACCTGGTACGGGTATGTAATCGCCAGGGCTGCGATTTTGCTTCCACCGGACATCACTGAGTACGCTGTGTTGGACTAGACGCAAACGTTGGTACATGAGCGTCATTTGATTCCCATTAATGGCGTACCAGCTTATCGACCTCGGGAGTCCAAGCTTTACCGGCGACCTCGAATTGTTTCCGCTTGAGGTCGAAACCCCAGCGTTTCATGCGCTCATAGACCATGAACTGGATAGCTCCATTGCTGACGCCCACCAATGCGAGGCTGGTACCCCGAAAGAGGCCCTGGAGACCTTCCGTCCGCCATACGGAGGCGAGACCATCTAATTGCCGTCAGGAGCGTCGAGGGAAAGTCCGGGGAACGCACGAGATACACTATGGTATGCATTCGGCGCGTCGGGGCGCGTTGTGAACATTCGGACCTTCACCACCCAGATGGGATTGGTCATGATTGCAGTTACCGCGCCTGTGGGTTGTTAGGGCCATGGAGGAGAGAAGAGTGACAAGTTTGCGAACTCGCTTGGGCAGCACAGAGTAGAACAGTGCCGGACGACAGCGGTTGCGTGGGGTTTGTTTCCGAGGCGCGTGTCTTGAGCATATTATAGCTGGGTGGAGTTATTTGCGCGAGAGGTCGGCGCAAGACAAGCGTACAATAGGAAATATAGTCCCCAGCTGGACGCGTTTCCCGCAATGTTTGCGCCGACGCCGCGGTACAAGCCTTTCCAGCCATCTTGTCTTTGTATGTCGCGCAGAGACTGCCATATGTGCTGGCCGATTCCGCCAGTGGGAGTAGTAGTTGCGACTTGGAATTTGACTTTGAGGAGGTCGAGGGGGTTCATGCAAAGCACAGCGACGGTGCCTGCACCAATTCCAGCGACGGCGTGGTCCTACCGCAATTGTTGTAGCACACTCTCGAGCATCGAGTTGGACACGAACATAGGCGCCGCTTTTGAAGAAGCTTGGCGGTTGCTGCTGAGCCATTGCAGCAACCCCGGTCGGCTGAGAGCTGGAGTCGATGGTCAAGACCAGGTGCCAGCGCGACCGTGACCATTTTTGGCCTAAACGATGAACGTCCTCAACGCGCTTGGCGCAATCCGCCTCACTGCCGGCTCAACGCGACGTCTTCCCCTCGTTCACGTCCGCTACAAAGCCCAGCGCGTCAGAAATTCTCGCGTCCGCGCATTCAACCGGGACATTCCCTTCGATTCAGTACACCTCAAACACGAAGGCGACCTCGTTGAGACTACCATGCAAGAGCTTCTCAAGCAGACGGACCTAAAAACGGATCGAATAGAGCTCGTCGTCTCAGAACCGTTCCCCATTGTCGAGATTATAAACATGCGGGAACAGGCGACCAAGGAACGCGCCCAGAAGGAGAAGTTGCGGGGCATCGCGCGGAGGGAGCAGCGCAAGGAGGTCCAGTTCACATGGGGCTCAGCGCAAAGCGACATAGACCACCGACTGACGCGAGTCGGACCTCACCTCGACATTGGCGGAGGCATCGACATTGTCTTCAGCACCAAGACCAGAACTGTTCCGCCGCATATTTCGGTGCAAAAGGAAAAAGTGAACGCACTCATTGAACGCGTAACCCCCATTGCGACTCTATGGCGGCCTACCGACTGGAGGAAGAACCTTGCCGTGATCTACCTTCGAGGTATCAAGGACGCGTTCACTACCCATGGCTTGCCCGCGGCGGTAGCGTCGGAGGGAGGCCAGACAGCGGAAATCTCTGCGTTAAAAGATGACGATGGCGCCGTAGAGGAAATCACCTTCTCGGACGACACCATGTCAGGCGAACAAGTCGACGCACTCTCCGACGAGGAAGACCGCTCGAATGCAGCTGAGACCGAGATCGCAGTCGAGCCTGCGTCGCCCATAGACGCGTCTTCTACACCGTCACTCCCGGAAAACCCATATCTGCCATTCAAACGAAAAGAGCGGAAGGAGCGTCCGACGCGAGAGACGCATCGCAACACCAATGCTCCTAGTACGCCGCCTAAAGCGAAAAATTTCGTGGATCTCTCTGAAATGGGGTACTCCAAACCCAATACGCGGAATCCCTTCGCAGCGACCAGGAAAGAAAAGAAGTACGGTAGTCGCAAACAGCCGTAAAGCCCGTTGTTTATTTAGTCTAATGCTACATTTGTGTCTAATAAGCTGCTCTTCAAGTGCTATTACCTCGTGCGCTGGCCGGTTTTCCCTTTCGCCTTGTTATCGACGTCGCCACCCGCCATCGCCGTCGTTCGATCCGTCGTTGCGCCCGCTTTAGACGGTAGATATCGTATGCTTTAGAGAGCGGCATTCCTCTCTCCTTTGGCGTCGGTAGGTTCAAGGGATGATATGCCCGTTGCAACTCCCCAAACGCTATTGGAGTCGTTGGTAGACCAGGAGGAGCACTCAGGTCGAGATGGTCCAAGCGATTACCAAAGATATGTCGCAAACCGTGCGGCAAAGGAAAGCCAGCCCCCATCATCGTCTCCACTACTGCCTGGAGCGGATCGTTCCAGTCTACATGAGGTTGAGTGCGATTGTCAGCAAAGCGTGTTTCCATCTCCACGTTCAGACGCTCGTAATGAGCCTCTGACCGTGGCCCCGGGCGCGGACGGAATGTTTTCAATGCAGCATTGAAGAAGAGGGCGTCGGGACGCGGAAGTTCTTCGGGGCGCAACCATTTTAGCCGTTCAGGTAATGCTGCGTAGCGATGGGGCATGTCCACGAATCGCTGAAAAACATCGAACGCTGCGCGGGTCATGATCTTCCGTAGAACGTCGAGAACGTGGTCGGGAGACAACGGCTTGGGCAGCTGTTGACACTGGTAGATGAAAAAGGCCCATATCGAGTTCCGCGATGTCCGCCAGCTGATGCGGTCCCCGAGCGTGATATCCCAAGCCTTCTGTCGACGAGCGAGAGTGCCGTAGGCACGCAGCATAATTGTGTAGACCTGCGGGCCAAACACCCAGGGATTGCAGTCAGGGACGTGATTGCGAGTCCAGCTGCACCATTCGGCCTTCTTCGCGATATGCCAGACGCGGTCAGCGAGCCGAAATTGACCAGATTTTGTGAGCGCGTCGAGAACAGCAGTGAAGAAGTAAGGGCCCAGGGTAATGGAGCGTTGCAACATCGCCATGAGGGCTGCCCGCCCTGCCCGCCGATCCTCTTTTCGCTCCGAATTGGTCGGGAACAATTTCGTATCCAGTTCTGGGAGCAGGGTGTAGAGGATATTGATCACCGCGCCAGGCTTTCCAGATGCAACGAGGTGGGTGATATACGACGAGAGGGTGTATAGGTCTGCCTCACAAGAGGCCATGATGGGAATATGCAAGGATTCGTGCTCGACACGGCCGAGACTGGCACCAGTCTCGGAGACATCGGAGACAAAGCCATATTTTGTGTGATGCGGACCAACGAACGCCGGCGCTGTCGAGATGACAGCCACGGGCGAGCCTCCGGGTAGGGGGATCTCCGGAGTGAACTTGAAGTCTCCGATAGAATGTAGAGTTGCTGCGACGATGTCACGGCGCTGCATCAAGGTCCCGGAACGAAGCAGAATGTTGGCGGTTGCTGTACTGGGACCGAAGTTGCCGCGGACACGGTCAATATGAGCAGTAATCTTGCTGGCGAGATGAGGGGAGACCCTATGCCGAAGGGCGTAGTGGAGGATGGTGTTGGAGGAGCTCTGGGACAAGGGAGGAAGTACGGGATATTTCCGTCCCTGCATTATGGTAGTGCGATGTGCGGGAAAACGCTCTGGACGAGGCTCGGTCGGAAGGGTATCGAGAAGTTTGTAGAGAACGCGATGGAAATAGTCGTTCGCCTTTATTCTTTCCGGACACCCGCCCAGGCCAACTATCCAGACGTCCTCGTCGAGCCGGGGGCAGCGGTACATGGCGCGTATTAGCCCGGACACTTGCGAGAACGGTATTTGATGCCGTTCTAACAGCCCAGCCAGATTGGCCAAAGCCTGCAAGGCCACCCGACGATTCTGGTCTAGATCTTGACTGGCGCGGGAGTCTGGGCCGAGGACAGTGTTGATGGCATGTACGATGTCTTCGAGGACAGCTGCAGACGGAAAGAGGCGCTCTCGGTGAAGATGTTCGAAGCGGAGTTTTACAGCGGCGATCTGCGGCTCGGAATGGAGTTCATCGTCTGGCGCGAGGGCCGCGAGATCGCTGGCCAGCGAGTACGAGGTCTGCCATTCGCGACACGTCCATCCGAATAGCAGGGAAAGTATGACGAGCTCTCCTTGAAGTAAGGTGGCGGCCATAAAGAGCTTGAACATGTGGTCGGTCCGACGCTGGCGGTGCCGACGCGCGAGGAACAGCAACTCTAACGCGAGACGCGTTCGGTCGTCCGACATGAGGGAGGGGCGAAGGAGAAGAGCCTGGGACGCTGTGTTGAGAGGTATGAATCGACGCGGTAGAGGTATCGCTCTGGGATGGAGTTTGCGAATCGAGGTGGGCCCAAGGATGGACTTCATGATGGCTTCCATAGTCGTGCTGCGAAGTTGGATGCCCTCAGCCATCATGAGTTTGGAGAACTCGAAAGCAGGCTGCGCGAGGTCATGTCTAAGGAGGCCATGGAGGAGCGCGTGCGCAGAGAGACGCGTCGGTACGTCTGGGCTGAAGCGCAGCGCGGCAGCTTCGAATTCGGTTCTCGAATGCTCTATCCCAGGCGTCTTGAAGGGGAGGGACGAGTGTGTGTGAGCCGCAAAACGAAGGGAGTTGAAGACGAAAAATCCGTCTGAGAAGCCGCCGTTCTTGAGGCACATACGGATGGCTTGAGCAGCGGCAAAAGAGGCCTTGGAAGACCTCTGTGGGGATGCGGGTGGGCTATCCTGCGGCTCGGGGAGGGTGTCGAGGGCATTGCTAAGGGAAATGCGGCCAGCGGTGTTGGAGGCGGCGCGGCGGAACGGATGGAATGCGCGACCTGCTAGGACTGGCCATCGCATGTAGTTCGCATGTACCCTGAATAAGAGCTCAGGCCAAGGGGGCGCAGCAGAAAGGGCGGCTTACCTGGAGCCTGCCCACCGACTGATTGAAGAAAGGACCAAGTCGTGACGGCGGTAAATTGGACTTGAACTCGGACGATGAGCTACAACGAGAGGCCACACCGCGGTGGAGGCCACCGACGCCGATACAGAGGTACGAGTCGGCAACTGGTTGCTTCTGCCGTCTGGACGCTCTCTCAGACGACTATGATGACCGCCGACGTGAACACTACGAAAACCCCGCAGACAAGTTCAAGTCCGCAATTATCAAGTTCGGGGACGTGGTGGGTTACTGTAAAGACCCATGCACGTCCTTGGCTAATGCGCTCTCAAGGACGCGCTCGAAGAAGTCGCTCGGCTAGAGAAGTTTATTCGCGACGCCAACAACCACCCCGTCGCGGTGGTCTCTGAATCGTTTCGGATAGGGTGAGTCGTTGTCTTTGTTTCCTTCTTCTTGCTTCACCTGCGTTGTTCAGTGTCACCGAACAACCCTTCAAAATTCCGTACTATGCGTTGCTGTTGCGCCGTCTCCATGATCCAGCCGACGAAGGCGGCTCTAGTGCCCACTCTCTGGGTAGACTTATCTTAGAGGACTTTTGGAAACGCTTCCAGTCCTATCTGGACCAGCAATTGTGGAGAGAGACGCGGTTATGCGTGCGCAACGCGTTCGACTCTTGCGGCACGACTGATTACTGCTACAGATTCAATTTTTCGCGCACCTTACCGCGGCCAAGCTCATCTCAACGGACTCCATGGTTGCGCTACTCCAATCTTTTACCGCTGTTCTCGAAGAGTTTGGAGTGTCTCATGGTCGAGCCAAGAAGGCAGCAGTTTGTGCGGCGGAGGGTCTCATGATTGTGGGTTGCATACGCGCCGCTTTTCCGCGTCTAAACCCTGCATGCAGAGCGGCCGCGTCCTCAAAGTTGATTCCCCTAGACAAGTCCAGGAGATCATAAGCGCCATTCACGCGTACAACGATACGACCGCGAGCGCCAAGTGGCTTGTACGGCCAGCCAACCAAATGTACTCTGATTCAGCACCATGCACCAATGCGGACGAGGTAGAAGAAATCCTCACAACTTTGAAGCATCTGAGCAAATATGGTCGCAGTTGCTCGATATTGTCCTTCAGGCGCTCCGTGTCCTGGACGAAACCGACTTCACGGAGACTGCATCCGCGTTTTTGCAGCCTTACTCGGACTGCGGGGAATTAGATCCAGCAACATTCATCCCATTCACGCTGCCCTCTGTTCTGGTCCCTCCCGAAGTCATTGAACTCGACAGTCTTGCAACAGAGTCTGGAGATACGCAAATCAAAAAAGACGAGTGGCCAGAGTACTACATCTCTCTCTTTGACAACGAAGTATGCCTTTCAACGCTTCTAAAAACTGTCCTCATGCCCTCTTAGGTTACTCCCGACCCAAAAACACCAGCGGGATACGCCGTTCGCTCGGGACTGCGGGATCTAATCGATATTTTTGAGGTCAACCGCAAAGAATGTGCCCGGCTGCTCACAGAGTTCGCTCGATGGGTCCCTCCGGGCACGTTCAAACCAAAACCTTCCGCCGACCCTAACCCATTACCCGCTCCCGAGCCAGTTTCGGGCAAAAACTGGCAGCTAGAAAGCACTATTCTTGAGGTATGAACTTGAATTCATTATCACGCGCCCCTCAGCTTTTTGTAGATTCTTCTCGGCATGTTCTTCTTCCTTCCAGAGGCGCCACACAAATCAGTCTACTACACGACTTTGGTCACCGAGTTGTGCAAACTCGCACCGTCCACAGGCGGGCCTGCTGTTGGGAAATCCATCCGAAAGTTGTATAATCAACTCGGAGAGGGTCTTGACGTCGACATTGCGCGAAGGTTCGCCGAATGGTTCTCGGCTCACATGAGCAACTTCAACTTTGGCTGGGTTTGGAAGGAATGGTTTGTTTAATTCTCTTGCTCGTCGCGCGTCTCTCATTTCAGAAAGGATCCCCGACCTTTCCTTGACCATCTACCATCCGAAACGGGCATTCATGCAACGCGCAGTCGAACTTGAAATGCGCCTCTCGTACCACGACCGCATTCTAAAGACGCTTCCGCCAGAGATGCAAGCTCCCGATAGTGCTGTCATCAGCGAAAATGCGCCCGGGCCAGACTTTGAGTACGAGGATCCAGGTACACGTCCATTTCATGTCATTTGGCTCGACTGACGCCACATATGGCCAGCCAAACCACACCATGACGCGGCACAAACGATACTTAACATGTTCCGCGGCCGCGTCAAGGCCGAAGACGTTATCGCTCGCCTCGAGACTCTCAAGGCCTCGTTCGAGACGTCAGATGACGGGGAAGTGGGCAACCCGGACGCCCTCGTAAGGTCTATTGCGATCCAATCCCTTCTACACGTCGGTTCACGGTCATTCTCTCATCTTCTAAACGCCATCGAGCGATATCTTCCGTTGCTGCGCAATATTGCAAGCGGAGGGGCTTCGAATGCAGTTGGGAGCGGAGTTGCAGACGCTAAAGCCGACATTCTCTCGATTGCGGCGACCTTCTGGAACAACAACCACCAAATGGTGCTAATTGTGTTCGACAAGCTCATGCAGTACCAGATCGTCGACCCGACGGATGTTGTGGAATGGGCATTTGTACACCGGGCGGAACATCCGGTTTTGACAGCATCGACAGGACCAAACAGCTTACGGGCGTTCGAGTGGGAGATTGTCAAGGCCGCGCTGGATAAAGCCAATGGGCGTGTTACGGCGGCGAGGAGGAAGGTGGTGGCGCTGCGGAAAGAGGACGACGATGTTCGTGCTCGGGCTCTGGCCGATGGGGCAGCTATGGACGTGGATGCCGAACCTAAGTCTGGTAAGATTATCCAGCCCGACAAAGATTCTGGCTGAACAGGATGATAAGAAATACCCGCTGAAGAAAATCCTGCACTGATTACCGCGCTCAAGGCATTCGCCAGCCTGACGCGAGAGCAAAAATCTGCGCTCTCCAAAGCACTCGATGGCTTTGCCTCGTACTTGGCGCTGGCATCATCCGAATCTCAACGACGCGTGATTACGGAGCAAGGCTGGAACGAACGTGGTCGGTGGGACAAGGCAGAGTGGACTACGTGGGAGACGTGGGGCTGGTACAGACACTTTTGCCGCCTGGTAAGCCTTTGTGGTTTACTTGGCCATTTATTGATTGGGCATAGTATGCGCCGTATTTACGGACGTATTCGACCACCTTGCAGACGGTATCGTTTTCGAAGTTTGAAGGTTCGACGGACCCCGCTGCAGAGTTGGTTAAAAAGACGTGGAATATCGCGATGGGGCAGGAGTAGATACTGAAATGTGAAGCGTGACTGTGGTGTTGCTCTTTCGTCCGCTCTTCCATCTCCGATTCCATTTCACACTTCTCTATCACCCCGTTCTCTTCAAATAATGTCCCAGCGCGCTCATCCAAGCCGGCGAGTTCGCCATCCCGCGTCACTGCTGCCCATCGCCTCGCACAACCCGGCCCTCGTATACCTTATGGCGCAGCCAGTGACCATCGACATGATTCTCTACATTGCTCGCCAAGCGACGAGTGTACTCAATATCACCACCGAGACCACTCACGCGCCCTCGCCCAGCCGCCTCATGTCGCTCGAGCAATTCATCTGTGGCATCGTCAAAGCCGGCAACGTTCAGGTCCCTACTCTGCTCACGACCCTCGTCTATCTTGAGCGTCTTCGCAAGAAACTGCCCAAGGTCTCGACAGGTGCGTTATTCCGGCGCGTCGGCGACGCGTTCAACTCACAAAGCTCACCCAGGGCTGCCCTGCACGCGACACCGCGTCTTTCTCGCCACTCTGATCGTGGCTGCGAAATACCTGAACGATTCGTCTCCGAAGAACGTGCACTGGACTCATCACGCTTTCTCCATGTTCCAAACCAGCGAGGTCAACCTCATGGAATCGCAACTGCTCTTCCTCCTTGACTACAACCTCCGTTTCGACGAAGAGATCGCCTGCAGGATGTTCGCCCCGTTCTTGGCGACTTCCCCGTATGCCAACACCAAGCCCATCGCTGCAATCGAGATGGCTCCATCCAACAAACCCAATTTCGGCGCGCAGGCTCCCAAACAACGCCCAGCATCCGTCGCTCAACCGCAGGTTGCGCAGGCGTCCTATTTCTCTTCGTCTTCGTCCTCCTCCTCGTCAAGCACGTCTTCTGGCCTCGTTTCGACTGTCAAGGGACTCGCGAAACGCATCTCTCAGACGCATCTGTCCTCTCGGTCCACCATCGCCAGCACCGTCCCGCTTAGCGCACCGACGCGGAGCTGTGATTCCGCTCTCTCTTACAACTCGACCGACATGGGATCCCTCACCGACGACAACGGCTCTTCATCCTCTTCCTCGTCGTCCGGGTATCTCAGCAGCGACTCGGAATCGGAATCGGAGACCGAAGCTCTGATTTACGATGGCGATAACACCTATTCCGCAAACGATTCGACCTTCATTTCTTCTGAGTCGCCAGCCAATGAAATCCCCGCGTCATCGAAACGCCTCTTTGTCCTCCGTCCCGCGAGCCAGGGTTACAAGACCGCGCGCAGCCGTTCCCGCAAACCGTCCGACACGTCGTCTATTGCCACTGTCACAGCAACCTCGCCGGAGATTGCGTCGCGTCGCAAGTCAATTGCTGTTCCAGCTGCCTCAATCGGGAAGCGGTCCTGCCTTGCACCGAGCGCCCTCTCTGTCAGCGCGACCATGCCAAGCGTGTCGCGCTCGGGCGCTTCGAGCGGGTTTTTCAGTCGCATGTGGGGCGCTGCCAAGGGCGAGAAGGTTGGACTTTCTGAGTCGCGTTCGGATGGACTTGCAAGTCACGGCCAGAGCGCGTTCCGGCGATTAGTTTCCGTGAATTCGCGGCCGAATCTTGGTGGCGCAGGGCGTGGAAGTTTGTTGGCGGATCCTTCGCAGCAGGTTTGAAGATTGTCCGAAACTCGAATATACCCAACACCGCTACACACACAACTCCTACTGTGCCTTCCGACGATTCTCCCTGGAGACAGATACCCGCACACAGCCTACTATTCTCATAGTCAGATAGCACAAACTAGCCGTGTATATAACAACAATCACCGATAGCAAGCGTTGAAGCTACCTCTTGAAATCATCGAGTCAGAAACTTGGATTCTTAAGACACGCTTGTCTTCCGCTTCCATGACCAAGAAAGTGTATATCAAGGGAACCCACCTCGTTCATGGCGATGACGAGTACCGGCGCAATGGGGACGTCGCAGCTCCCATCGGGGTCACCACGACCTTCACTTCGCCGCGCCCTGATGAAGAGGGAATCAAGGACTACCGAGTTTGACTTCCAACGCCGCGTCTACCTGCTTCCGACTCAAAATTCCTTGACCAGAACCCCCATAGACACGTTTACAGTCGATACACGACCAACAATTCTGTTCGCGTGGAGCACCTCCTCAGCGAACTTACTGTAAGCTCTGCGCTCACATTCTGTCGCCGCATCTAGCCCTTTTAACCAGGATGGATTCGCTCTAACGTACTCGTCTGGTCTGGCTGCCGGTTTTGCTGTAAGTATCTGTTTGTCACCTATCGCTACCTCCTCATGCTCCGATAGGCCCTCGTCTTCTTCAAGCCCAAACGCATCGCGTTCACAGACGGTTACACCGGCACATCCGCGCTGCTAGAGGTTCGATCTTGCCTCTCCGCCTCATCTCACCACTTATCGTCGCTAGCTCTACTCAAAGGTCGTTCCGAACCTGCAAATAATCAAGCTCGACGACGAGTTCAAACCGGGCGATCTATGCTGGCTCGAGACCCCGCTCAATCCGACAGGCGAATGCCGAAGCATTCAACGCTACGCAGACAAAATTCATAATGTTGGAGGGAAGCTTTTGATAGACGCAACTTTTGGACCTCCCCCCCTTCAATTTCCGTTCAAGTTTGGCACAGATTGGTATTACATCTCCTGCCACTGCAGAAAAAGAAAGGTTCTGACCCGGCTTCAGCATCATGCACTCCGGTATCTCTTTGTTCTCTTGCGCTCGCGCGTGTCTCATACCACTCGTCGCCAGGTACCAAGTATTTTGGGTAAGATCGCGGCTACATCCCGGAGTTTCAGCGTCTGAATATACAGGGGACACTCCGACTTACTGGCAGGAATTCTGGTTGTCCGCACCCGAGCGGAATGGGACGTTGTGAGTCTGTCTTCCTTTCGGCCGCACAGCTTCTTAATGCGGCCGCAGTTGCAACACAACCGCACCTTCTTGGGTACGCCAGAAATTACCGCATCATCGTCTCTTTCTAACGATGATCTATAGGGAGCATGATGGGCTCTCTTGAGAGCTGGCTGCTTCTCCGTTCGCTCCGCACTTATCATCTCCGCGTAGCGCGTCAATCCGACAATGCGACTGGCCTCGTCCGATGGCTCAAGGCTCTCGCAGACACTCCGATGGGTCAATCACTGGACGGAGTTCCAGGCGGAACCATCACTCGCGTTTGGCACTCCTCGCTCCAGGGAACAGACGCGGATGGATTCGACCCAGGAACACAGATGACCGGCGGCTGGAACGCGACATTTTCCATCCAGGCAACCCAAGCTCTTCATTAAGAATATTCAATCTGAGTGCCCTTCCAGCTTTCCAAGCCAGAATACGCCGCCTGGCTCCCCCACGCCCTCAAATATTTCACCGTGGGTCCCATTGGATTGGTTATCGAATGTCTCATCGACTGGACTAGCCGGCCACTTCCCTCGGCGGGGTCGAATCCCTTGCCGAATATCGATTTTCTTGGGATCCTACCTCTGATCCCAGGGCCGTTCGGCTCAGCATCGGCGTCGAAGACCTTGAGGACTTGAAGAGCGACATGAAGCAGGCGTTGGTTGGACTTGTTCAAGTCAGTGGTGTTCACGCATCTTCAAGTCGCTCAGGCATATTTTCAGAACAAGTCGAAACTCTGAGCGCGCGTAGGCTAATATATGGTTATGGTGCTGTTTTTGGAAAGAATATGAGGTAGCTTGTTGTTGAGTCGCGACGCGTTGAATGGAAGGGCTTTTGGGTCGTGACCGTGTTGTTAACGTTGACGGACCACCACCATGACCGCCGACATCTCGATGGCTGAGGACGCCAGAATTACAACCGTACACAGTATGCGCACCTAGAACCACTTCTTGCTCTCTTGACCCTTCCAGTCGAGGTCCGCCTCAAACCCCGCGCGACAGCTCGCTTCGAAACAATCCGCGTCTGCGTCCAAGATTGGGTCCGCACCTTCGACCGTATAAACCTCGCATCCACCCTGGAAGGATGGCAGGACGTCCCAGCCCTCGCTTCTTCCGTAGAACGCGTCTTTGTCGCCGAAACCGCCACTTCCAATACCATTCACCACTCGCTGCACATTTCCGAAATGGCCTTACAGATCCATGTCTACCAGCCTTCCGATTCCGAGTCGTTTGACGAGTTCACCAGCGGATCGGGCCGCGACGATGACGGCGAAATGGCTGCGACTGTCTGTGAGCTGCCAAATCGTGCTTGGGAGGGATTATGGGATTCCCTTGTGTATGCGGACGACATCAAGGTGCGCCAGACCCTTCCGGCTTTTAATGCTAGCTTACCAACGTACAAAAGATGAAAATCCTCGATTATATTCACGCGACCCTCGTTCTGAGCGACGCGGATGTCGATTGTCAGTGGAGACCTCTCCGCTGCCCCCATTGACCAAGGCACAGTCAACCTGGTGTCGTGGAATCGCGTCGTCCTGCTTCACGGTCCCCCAGGCACGGGCAAGACCTCTCTTTGCCGCGCCCTTGCACAAAAGCTCTCCATCCGCCTCTCCCACAGGTCCTTGAACGCCTCATGCTCTCATCCGCCTATCTAACAGACGAACCAGATACTCACAAGCGCGACTCCTCGAAATTAACTCTCACTCCCTCTTCTCAAAATGGTTCTCGGAATCCGGCAAACTCGTCCAGCGCCTCTTCACAAGCATCACCGAACTCGTCGATGAAGAGGACACTTTTCTCGTGGTTTTAATTGGTGCTGTCTTTGCGCCGCGTTCTTTCGGGCCTTGTTCTAACGAGACACAGATGAAGTCGAATCGTTGACTGCTGCTCGGGCAGGTGCAATGGCCGGTACCGAACCGTCGGATGGCCTTCGTGTTGTTTGCTCTCGTCAAACGTGTTTAGTCACTCACAATGCGCAGGTCGTCAACGCACTGCTCACACAACTGGACAAACTCAAACATCGCAAGAACGTCCTCATAATGTCAACCAGCAATCTCGTCAAGGCCATCGGTGTGTTGGTTCTTTTCGATTTTGTTACTCTCTGACCATGTATAGATAGTGCTTTTGTCGATCGTGCAGACATCGTCCAATACGTCGATCTGCCTTCACGCGAAGCAGTCTATGAAATCTTGCGGACCTGCCTTGTCGAGATGGTGACAAGAGGAATTGTTGCTAATATTGCAAGTTATTTCTCTGCCCTCTCCGAGCACAAGCTCACTAGCTATAGACCGTGCCTACTCTAAAGCAGGCACAGATGTACGAGCTCTCTGCGACCCCCGAACACGCGTTGGGAACCCTCTCGCTTGCGGACCCTCGCGAAAAATCCAAGAACGTTGCTTTGCGCTTGCTCAAACTTGCTGGACAGTGTCGTGTACGGGCACGCAACTCCAAAACTACATCCCATTGATTCTGTTCTAGACGCAGGGCATGTCCGGCCGTGCTCTTCGCCGTCTTCCTGTCCTCGCGCTTGCGCGCTATATCGGAGTTTGCCATCCAACATCGAGTTCAGGAAACCGCAAACAAGGTGGTGCCGACGTCGATGTTTGGTTGGATGGAATGGAGAAAGTCATCGTTGAGCAAGCTACCGAGAAAGAGAAACTGCGATAGAACATTCCGACTGGCATATGTAACCACGCAACCACACACCAGCTGTATTCCTAGCGCTCTGTCATTAGCATTGTCCATTAGACGACCGCCTGTACTCACACATCTCGTCTCCAATCGAAGCTGCGAGCCTTCTCCGTGCCCGTGCCATTCCTTCCAATCGGTCAGCAAGCTCGTGCAGTTCCTTGGCGTCCGCCTCTTCGTCTGCGGCCCTCGTCTCGAGGAGCGCCACAAACTCTCCTTCCAATACTCCCAGCCGGCGCTTCGCGGATGCGATTACGTCGATGAACGATGGGCTTGCTGGACGCGAAATGGACGCCAGAATCGAGGGGCGCTCCACAGACGCAGTCCTGTAGTCTTCTTGGACGACACCCTTCATCTCGTCGATGACCTTTTGAAAGTGGCGAACCGTGACGGGCGAGATGAGATGGTTAGCCGCCGGGAGGAATGTGTCGGTGATATCCTGGAGTCGTCCGCTGTCGGCCAGTTGCGCGGAGAAGGGAATACGACCGGTTGGCGGCGGGGTCAATGGCAGAAATGCGTTGCAGATACCAGCGGGGCGCGATGTCACGTTGGGCGAGATGCTGGATTCGATGCTACCGTCACCGCTTGGAGTGGACTCGCGTAGAGGCGGGGACCGCAACAAGTCTCGTAGGATTTCTGGAGAGAGCTTGGAGAAATGGCGAGTGCGGAGGGGAGTCGACATGAAGGTGGATGTGTAGAGAGCATCTTCGTCAAAACCGATGGAATGCTGTCTGTGTGGTGGTGGCGGGAACAGTTCGAGGTCGAATGCTTTGAGCAGATTCTCGGCGACTCGTTCTTCCTCGTCGATGACCTGGTAAAGGGTAAGGCAGGGTAATAATATTATCGAAAAACTTGCCATGTTGAGAGTCCATAGCAATTCTTGGCGGGTTGCGCCTGCGACCATGGTGGTCTTGAACAAAGGGCGAGACGTGACGCATCAAATCGCAGCTTGAGATGAACGTCCATGCCATCCTGTATGAACCCGAGCTATTTCCTGACGAGGTACATGGCACAAACTCGTCTTCACTCTGTTCCAACCCGCTAGCAGCTTTATCAACAAGCTCTCCTTCTCCTGGACTCTGAATCTGCAGTCAGAATCGCAAAGTTCTACCGACGCCAAGACGCTTGCCGTAGCCTCATCGGCCGTTTTCTGCCCCGCATGCTCCTTCATGACCGCGGTTTCGGGCTCTCCACAATGAACTTCTCGGCCACAGCATCGGGCAAGCCATTCATCGCTAGTCGCCTGAACCTCTTGGTTCTACTTCATTTGACATCGCGCACAGACCAGCGAGGGCGTCGATCCTCCAATCGCCTACAACGTGTCGCACGATAATGGCCTCGTCGCGATGGCCTCGTCTGCCAACACCCATAATCCGCCCGCGTTTACGCTCGGGATCGATGTCATGAAGGTGAGAATACCTGGCCGCGAATCCTTTGCGGCGTTTGTCGAAACTGTCGGCGACCAGGCCAGTCCCATTTTTATCTTTCAGTCCGCGGACTTGACTCGTTTTTTAAGTTAACCGCCCACGAACACCACCTCATCGCTTCAGCAGATAGCCAGTCCCGCGGACTAGAGCTTTTTTTCTGGATGTGGACTGCCAAAGAGGCGTATACTAAAGCTTTGGGCCTCGGACTTGGCTTCGACTTCCGTCGCGTCGAGTTCGATCCGTTGCTGAATGTTCTCCGCGTGGACGACAACGTGCCCGGTGGCTGGAGACTCTTCAAGTTTGTAATCGAACAGGGCACGGATAAATATCAGGGTGTCGTCGCAGAATTTGTGGGTGGTTCAGATACAATCGTAATGTCAGAGTCTGCACAGGAGGACTGGCTACAGGTCGACGATGCTGCTACGTTTATACAACACTGTATACGAAATCTGCGTCTCTGAATGTCTACGTCTCGTCGTCAAACGTGATAGTGCCTGCGACCAGCCAGTCGCCGTAATAAACACACTCGCTTGCGTTTACGGGCCCCCCGTCCTTGCAGAAATCGAACGACGCGCATTTGCTGCAAGGCGCCTCCGTCCATCCCATGCTCATCTTCTCCTGTTGGACTGCCCGATACACGACGGCGCCAGCATACTCGTCGTCCAACTGGAAAGGAGACGACGAACGCCTGGTCGTCTTCCTGCGACGGCGCTGCACATCCGAGTCGTCAGAGTCGCTTTCCTCTTTGATCTGTTTCTTGTTCTTCTTTTTCCGACTCGCCTTTTCGTCCTCGCTGCTCTCATCGTCGGACGAATCGGCCTTCTTCTTCTTCTTTTTCTTCTTCCTGCTGGTGTCCTCATCGCTGTCGCTATCCTCCGATTCGTCCTTTTTGCTCTTTTTCTTCTTCTTCTTCGGCGCCTCATCTTCCGTGTCGCTCTCCTCCACCTTTTTGCGTTTGAGCTTTGATTTCGATTTTTTGCGCGACCTGCTCTCGTCGTCATCCTCGTCGTCGCTATCCGTGTCCGCGCGTCGTTTCTTGGATTTGGACTTGGTCGGCGCCTCATCCTCATCGGAAGAGGACGACGTGCGCCGCCGCTTTTTCTTTTTCTTCTTCTTCGACTCGCGCTCATCTTCGGATTCTCCATCGCTTACGGCGTCCGCATCCCAGAGCGTGGCACCAAAAGAGGGAAGCTAGCGGCCCCCGTAAGGTAGGGCGCAGAATTAAGGGCAGATCCGACCTTTTCGACGAGTCCGTCGAGGACGAGGACCTCTAGGAGCATCTCGATGTGCTCGACGGCTAGTTCGGTCTCGGTGAGGCGCGCCTGACGAAGAGTATTGTGTATTTGTGCCGCGGTTGGGTAGCGAGGAGCGCTCTTTATCGTAAAGAGAGCGCCTTCGTGCATCTTGTGTTTCGGAAAGCTCTGACCGATCATTTTTAGAAATTCGAGTCATGGCAAGGCGGCGCGTACAACGTCCTGAATGAACTTGTAGCAAGCCTGGGTGATAGAGGTTATGAAGTCGGTGTCGAGCTCGTTGTCGGTGTACCACGGGCCACCGGTTAACGCGACCGAGGGCTCGATACCTTCGAGCATATAGATCTTGCGAATTGGATGCTTTGCACGCTCAGTGCCGACTCGATAGGGATGCTGAGGCGACGCACCTGAACGGAGCTGACCTTCTTGACATACTTTTTGGACACGAGGTTCTTGAGGGCCTTCTCGATGAGGGAGATATGCATGCTGGTTTTGGCCTTGATATGCTTGACCCAAATGCCTACCCTTGCTGAGAGACGCGGAGGCGTATGCATGTCGTTTACCTTCATTCCCAGAGCTCTTAATGTGGTTCAGAACCATGGCTTCCTCTCCGCTGAGGCCCTTGTATCTGGTGCAAGTCAGCGTCGGTGTTGCATATGATAAGACAACGCACTGGTCGACCTCTTTCTTGCTAACCGCCTGGAATGAAAGTGCGCCTTTGGCATCCTTCAATAACTTGAAGAGTCCGACTCCAAGCAGAAAGTTGAGGGCTGATTGACGAGCTTTGGGATCTGAGATGATCTTTTCGACTTCTTTGGCGGAAAGCTACGAGGATGAGAAGGGTGAACGGGGAGAGGAGGAGGAGAGGGTACGGTTCCGCGCGAGAGAGCCTCCTGGTGGAGGATGCTCTCCTGTTCATTGAGGCGTCGAGGTGAGTTGGACATGGAGAACGGTCACGCATTATTATGCATTATTATGAAAAACATAGAGTACTGCTACGCGTCGAATTACCAGAGAAAATAAAACTCATCCACCTCCTCCGAAGGCTCAAAGTCAAGCTGCAGTGGCTGCGACTGCCAAACGCGCTTCTCGTCGTGTTTGTCCACCTGCGATGGCCAGCACATCCCAGACAGCTCGAACGACTGCAGGGACGGAAATAGGGCGAGCGCCTCCGCGATGTCGTGAAAGAGCTGCAAGCGAAATGAGATGCGTACGCGTGGTGGTGATGAGAGGCATACGGTCGTGGGAGGAGCGGCAAGGTTATGTGTCGAGTTAATTTGGAGGTATACTAGCTGAGGGAGCTGTTGGCCGAGCGAGGCCAACAGCAATGTGGGCTTGGAATCGGTGGTGACACTGAGAACGGCGACACGCGCTGTCGATTGCGCCAGTGCATGCACCATGTCCTCGGAAAAGTCGCCAGACGTAACGAAAACAGTCTCGACTGGCCGCCCGGGGACGAGAGCAGCCACCGCCGACGCCGACGCCGTAAGGGTCGTCAAGCGCGGAAAGCTGGACGTGTCGAGGGACGCGATTGGTGCGAATTCGGAGGTGAGGTGCAGGGTGTGGAGGAAAGCGGCGTTGTGGAGGAAGGCGCCAACATGCTCGTCAACGGCCATGGACGCGCCAAAATGCTGCAGTTGAGGGTGGGAGTTGGGGCTAATGGGCAGCACGGAGCCCTCGATCTCGTCGACAAAGAGATCGAGGGCGACGAGGGCGGACATATGGACGAGAGCTTTGGCAAGCTGCTGTGGGCACAGGGGCGTGCCTGCAACTGCGAAAGACCGTACATGACGGGCTATGTCGGGGCGATTTGCGAGGGTGCGGACGACCGAATGGGCCGACGCGTCGGTGAGGGAAAGGAAACGGTAGAGACAGCGGAGGGCAGGAGGGTAGAGGTGGTGGGCAGCGCGGGCGACGACGGTGAGGTCGTGAGGGTCGAGGCAGTTGCAGACGGTTTCGAGTAGCTCGTTAGGAAGCATGGAGGGTCGTTGCAGGTGCATGGCAGGTGGTAGACGCGCGCGATGGCGGCGACGGAGACGATACGGCCGTCGGAGACGGGGTTGGAGGACGGGGAAAGGGCTCTGGGCCGTGGGGCGGAGGAGAAATGGTGGGCATCTCTCAAGAGTTTATATGAGCCAGGCTTGCCGCTTGCCTCCGCCCATTTCGGTAAGAAAAAAATCGCATGCGGCTACACCCACACTGCGGTACAGTATATTCCATTATACCCTCCAATTATTCATGGTCCTAGCTCCCTTTCCTCCCCGTACCCACTCCTGCGGTGCACTCTCTGCCCTCAACGTCGGAGCCCGCGTTGTGCTCAGTGGTTGGCTGTTGCCCGAGCGGTGATTACTGCTATTTTATCCTGACCACGAGGCAGTCTGCTTATTTGCCGCTCAAAGCAAAGGCGGCAAACACTTGTCCTTCTATCCCCTTCGCGACTCGTCCGGCACAACCCAGCTCGTCGCAGATAATCTCCCTTCTCTCGCCGACGTACCTGTCGAATCAACTGTCTTGGTCCAAGGCACCGTAGTAGCTCGACCGCCAGCAGCCAGGCGTCCCGTCAGTCGCACCCTCGCGCCATCTATCGTTGCACCCTCACCCCATCCGTCCAAAGGGCCCTACTGGCGAAATAGATGTCCTCGTAGATAATTTTACCCTGCTAAACCCCGCGGACGCCAATCTGCCGTTTTACCCTTCCACCGCCCGAACTCTGGTACCCGTGCCAGATACAAAGCCTATTCGTTTGTTGACGTTCCAATCTTAGGCAAATGAAGAACTGAGGGCCCGCTTCAGATATCTCGACCTCCGCCGCACCGCTCTCTCGGCCAATCTGCGAACCCGCAGTCGCGTAGCCCATCTAGTGCGCCACATTCTCCACAACCAAGGTTTTTGCGATTGCAATCACCCCAAATAATCCTCCCTCATACATTTCTATGTTAGATTTCACCGAAGTGGAAACGCCCGTCCTCCTGCGTTCTTCTCCCGAAGGCGCCCGCGAATTTCTCGTTCCAACGCGCTCAGACGGCGAACCCCGATTCTACGCCCTTCCCCAGTCGCCACAGCAGCCGAAGCAGCTGCTCATATGTTCTGGTGGTGTTGACAAGTACTTTCAAATTGCAAAATGCTTCCGCGACGAGGATGGTAGGAAGGACAGGCAGCCCGAGTTCACCCAAATAGACCTCGAGATGGCCTTTGTGTCTTGGGGAGGCCAGGATTCTTCGTGGAGGATCGGGGGAAGCGAAGTCCGCGACGTCACCGAGTCCATTATTCGCGCAATATGGCAGCAAGTCTTGGGAATCGAGCTGGCCCCCAACTTCCAAGTCCTGACCTACAATAACGCCATGAAGCTCGTGAGTTTGTCCTCCTGTTGCGCCCGCATATTCGGCCATTAACCTTCGCGTTTGAGTATGGCTCTGATAAACCTGACACTCGCTTCGATCTCAAGGTACCCCAGTTGCCCTCGGTGTTTACGCGAGTCTGACATCGCTTCAAGATTGTGGACATCACGCATCTTCTCCCTGACCTGCACCGTCGTGAGCTCGAAAGCCGCGGCGAAGTACTAGAATGCATCCCTGTCCGCCAGGAGCAAGAGCGCTCCTTCATCGACGTCGCCCGTGGATGTTCCTTCGATGCAACTGTGGTAAGCTCCACTCCTCGGAGCTAGAACAAACGACAATTCGGCGCAGGAACGCGTAGTCTTGACCCAAGAGAATGCATCCTCCTGGCTTTCGCGGAGTGGCGCTCTTGGGCACGAATCGCCCGAAGCTCATGAAGAGCGCGTAGCCCAGAATCTTAATCTGAAGCTCGGGGACGTGCTCTGGCTCTGCAGAAGCCCCAAGATCCCGCGAGTAAGTAAATGGCTGCGCTTAAGCCGCTTTCGAGATCTAATCGTCCGCAGGGCGGTGCGTCGCCTTTGGGACAACTCCGTCTGCACTTGTCGCAATTGGCTCAGTCTTCGGGTACGGGCGGTGTTCATTCGCGTTCGAGGGTGGTCGCTCACAGCAATGTGTAGGCACCTTTACGCTCCCCGCCGAACCCCACTTTCTTTGGGTTACAGAGTTCCCATTGTTCACGCGCGCTGACGAGGACAAGGCCTTTTTGGCCCAGGGACGTTGGAGTAGTACCCACCATCCGTTCACCGCGCCGATGTGGCAAGACATCGAGGCGCTGTATAGCGGCGAAGTCGAGGGCGTCCGTCTCTCTCCGTCCCGCTCTCTCCAACACGGAAGTTGACGTGCCGCTTGTAGGTTCGCGGTCAACACTACGATCTTGTCCTGAATGGGGTCGAAATCGGGGGCGGCTCAGTCCGAGTTCACGATGCGAGCATGCAAGATTACATATTCACGCAAATCCTGCAGGTTCGTTGCTGCTTTCGGCGTTTGCCTTTACTGACAGCGGACTTGCAGCTCAGCGAGCGAGAGAAGGAGCCGTTCTTACAATTGCTACACGCTCTTCGATGCGGCGCACCTCCCCACGGAGGAATCGCGCTCGGTAATCCTCTCTCTCCGTCCATTGCGCGTGCACTTGATACATCTCAGGCTTCGACCGTCTCATGGCGATTCTTTGCGATACTCCGTCAATTCGCGACGTAATCGCGTTTCCCAAAACCAGCGTCGGCACCGACCCACTGTTTAAAAGTCCCGCAGAGGTCGGGGTGCAAGTCTTGCAGCAATACGCGCTCGAGCCCAGGAAACAATAATAATGGTCCGTGGTAAGAGGTTACAAGCGTACAGAGAACACATAGTTGAGATAATAAGATAGAAAACTAGTACATTATACACTATGTTGCAATAGGTACCTTGTAGGTGTCTCGCTCGAGTTCTGGTGGTGACCGTGGCGGCGTAGAGCGGAAAGAAGAATGTGTAGGGGTCTTTGCATCGTCCCGGTCATCCGAGTCCGAGTTGTAACTAAAAGCCCAAGGTGCCTGCGCGTCTGCCGGAGGTGGCGCAGATTTTTTTGCTTTAATGGTGCCCATGAGCGAGCCGGGACGCCCATCTGGGCTTTTCTGCCGCGCGAGCGCCTCGTCGATCGGCGAAAGCACGCTTCGTAGCTTAGACTCCGATTTGCGGGGATTTCTGGTTGTCGAGGAAGGCGAAGGTTTAGACCGGCCTGTGGGCGGCGAAGTAGACCGGGGAGACGTATCTGACCTCCCGTCGTCGCTCCATTGCGGAGAGGTGGACGGGAAGTTGACCGAAGAGGTGGTCGGCCATACGTGGTGGTCTGTTACAGGTAGACCCTCGATTGCGTCTAGTTCGGGTATGGGTGTTGGCATTGGGCTCGAGGATGTGCTCGGCATGATGGATAGAGGCGCGAGGATGGAGAATATGGAATCCTCGGACGCTGGCGGCCCGTAGCTATCGAAAGCGTCGGGTACGGTTTGCAGCATGGGTTCGATAACAGGGTCTGAACTATAAAAGACAGGTTAGAGGGTCTTGGGAACGGGGGACAGAAACGTACGCTTTGGCCGTGAACTTATCGAATACGTCCATAGTTGACCGAACTGCAATGCAAGTTTTGCTCTGGCTGCATGGACGCGTCAGGTATGTGATATTTGCACCACAATGAGGGACGTACACCACATCCCAGACCTCTTCTTCGTGTTCAACGATCTCGTTATAATGAGCCACCTTGAGGTCGTCCAGGTCATCAACTTGGCGTTGTAGAACGGCAAGAGCCTCTCGGAATGTCTGCAAATCTGTGCCAGTCGTAAGTTCGAGCAATGAGTATACTGACGGATGCGCGTACTGCGTTCTTTGCGGTTCATATTCCGCTGCTCTGTGTCACGAATTATCTGGCTCTTCTCTCGCAATGCCTTCTCATATGAGGCCGACCGCTCGGACACGACAGATTTGTAGACATCCAGATGTGCGCGGAGCGGCTGTTCGAATTTCTTGTTGAGAGTTTCCGCCTGGTTTCAAAGTTCAACATGGGCTTTTGAAAGGCCGAAAGCACGCACTAGGACGTGCCATTGGTTTCCTATAAGGTGGTGGAGACCGGAAGCAGCTGCAAGCTCTGAGTTTAAGGTCGCCGTCGATAATACGATGCGCGCACGCACCCTGCAGACGTGTCCCTGCCTCATAGGACGGGCCCTTCAAGCTGGAGAGGTGTCGGTTAGTGAGAGGTAGATTGTTAGCGCTGATGCGCTGGATGCTGCCGGACGTACACGCTTGAAGCCTGCATCGCGTTCGCCAACGCCGCTGTTGCGTCGCTGAGATTCACCAAAGCCGCGCGATAGTTGGCGCTCGTCTCCATAAGCTCTTCGAAAACCGAAATCGAAGCCTTGAGGTCCCGTCTTGAGATTATCTTTTCTGGACCGTTCGGAAGGTGCATATAGGATACGTTGGTGGCCTCGGAGAATGTGGGACTGGGAGACCGACCCCGAGATCGCTCAGAGTCTCGGCGCGAGCGGAAGAAGGAGGCGCGCATGTTGGTGTCAAGCTGGCAGAGGGCAAGCAGCTTTATATCAATCACGCTAAGAGTTGCGAGCAAGTAAATGTCGACGACGCTCTTCCACTGCCTATATACGCAAAATCCCCGGCACTCAAGATACAGCCCTCTATGTCGGGTACTCGTCCGCCATATTCTCCATCGTTGCCGGCGCTGGGTTATGGTGGTCAAAAGCTGCGCGGTGCTGCCATTAGAGACGCAAAGGGCTCACCTCTACTGCATCCTTGCGTTCCCTGCAAGCAAGCTCATCTTGTCCGGCGCGTCCCGGAGGTAGTAGAGCTTTGCCCTTCTCATCCGACCCTTTGGCGGCCGCTGCAGCACTTTTATTTCCTTCAAATGCGGCGAGTTGACGAAGAACTGCATCTCCACGCCTGTCCGCTGCACCACGTTTCGTACGACGAAGGAAGTATCAGGCCCTCTCCGCCGAATGGCGAGAAGAATGCCGACAAAATTTGTTGGTGCGTGCTCGAGCGTAACGCTGACGATGGAGCCGGGGTATAGTTGGTCTGCGGACTTCCTCGAGAAGAGCTGGCGTAGCATCTGCTGTTTCTCTGGCGTCGGGAGCGTCGTGGAGAGGTAGGGCATCAGGCCTTTGCCGGATTTGAGCGCAGCTGGCGGAGGAACGGCAGGCGCAGGATGTACAAGAACCGTCTTCGAGAAGGGATATGCAGCGGTGGCCATTGACCTGGACGCGCAACGGACAAGGTTTGTGAACATGGTGGACGAGTCCAAGTGCGATACGTGATGCATTTTCGAGTAGAGGTACAAAACGATAGTTAACGAGTTTGAACAGACTAGTATCCGCGGCCGCGCCCTCTTCCACGCCCGCGGTACGGATTATAACCGCCAGAGCCTTGGAATATTGTGAGAAGGTGGCAGTTTCCAATGGCAAAAACATACCACCCCGAAACCCTCCCCGGTATCCGCCACGGTACGTACCTCGACCACGCCCACGGTTGAACCCAGGAATATTCGTCCGCTTTTGTGTTACCTGAGCAGCATGAGCAGGAAGTACGGATTCGAGTGCGAGCCGCGTACCTTGATGAGGCGCCCACGGAACAGCGAATTATCCATGGTCAACGCGGCATCTATGTGTTCTGGCTCTGCAAATTCGACGTACGCAAAACTGGAAGACTGCTTGAACAAGCCCGACGTGAACTGGGGCAACGCACCCTTTTGGATGGCCAGTGAACTTGTCGCAGAGAATCGTGACTCTGTTAATCGTCCCACAGGCCTGGAAGTGGCCCTGAATCTCCTCCGGAGTTGCGCCATAGTCAACCTAGTTGACTTGAGTCGACATAGAACACGGAAAATGCGATGAAACACACGGACATTTCCGATGTATATGCTTCGGCCGTCTGCGATGGTCTTGTCGTCTTCGACGTCCATTTGGGATGCTTCGTCGCCAGCGGGAGTGTCGATAGCGGCCGCTGCCTGGAGTTCGCGCAGCTTTATTGCCTCCTGCTCCATCTCCGCGACCCTCTGCTTCATCAACTGGATTTCCTGGAGAAAGAGGGATTTGTGCTTGAAGGAAACGAGGAGGAGGTACATACCTTGGAGTCCTCCGAGTCGTCTACGAGAGCATCTTCGACAGCAGGGTTGGAGGTGGTGGCCATGATGAAGTGGTTCAAGTCACACACAGTTCGCGTTTGTTTCGTGTCCTGACGGTGTTTCCCTAACTCGTCGGTCCTCGGTAGTCCCGACGCCGCCGGCGGCCCGACGCGCAACACATACCGGTCAACATGTGGGGAAGGGCGTTTCGCGGGGCGGCGGGACGGTGGTAAAGTTTATCGGGCAGTCTCTGGACCGAATGGGCCAACGGCGGGTCAGCTGTGGTAGCCATGCGTGTTTCTTATGTACAATTCACGTTTCCTTTCGGGCTTGAGCGCCTTGGGTACCTGCTGCCCGATAGCGGAGTGTCACCGCATTCCCGCTTGTTCTTGACCTCCATCTCCAATGGCCAACGACAGTCCACCAAAGAAGAAACGCCCCGACGACGACATCTCAGAAGCCTCAAAGCCCGTTCAGCTCCAGCGTCGTCGAGTTTGGAGGGCTTGTGAGAGCTGCAGAAGGTGCCTTCATCGTCTTGTTATCCCCCATGCACTGACCTCGGCGCAGGAAGAAGGTACACCTCAAATCGACGCGTAAAAACGTCTCATCGTCCCCAGATAAAGTGCGATGGTGTCGAGCCCGAGTGCGGTGGATGCAAGGCGACCAGTACACAATGCACCTGGCTGCAAACTAAGGATAGGGCCGCATTGAGTCGCCAGTCTGTCCCTCTCCCCGTTCCCCGCTTTCTACCCCTCTCAATCGATTCTCTCAACAGCTATGTCCAAGAACTCGAAGCTCGACTACTACATATGGAGTCTCTCTTCAGCCAGCTTGCCCCCGTCCTCGAGCAGATCGGGCCCCTTCCCGATGGCACCTCCATCGCCGACCTCACCTCCGCTGCCGCCGCTGTCACCGGTCCTGACGCGCCTGCATTGCCTCCACGGCCTGCATCGCAAAAAGACCGCGCCGCTGCCGTCCCCATTAAAGCAGAGGAGGACGATGTCAGCGAATCCTTCGGGCAATTAGCGTTTGTCTTGTTATTGTTTGCTTGGAACGCGCTCATAACTCCGTCATAGGCTCGACGAGTACGGGCATATGCGTTGGATTGGCGGCAGCAGCACCATGTCTCTAATCCAGTCCTTCAAAGCCCTCACTTCATCTCCTCTGAACCGCCGCATATCCCCAATGGAAGAAGATCCTCTCGCTCCGGGGCCGAGCGTTAACAAGCTTTACTTGTTCGTGCATCATATCTATCGCTTCACCACTGAATGTGTCTATTTCAGCCCGGCTTCAGTGTTCTTTGGCAAAGTACGCGCTCTTCCTGGCCCGGAAGAGGTCGAATGGCCTCCTCGAGACTTGGCTGATAAATTGGTTTGCTGTTCTACCTTGTCCGCCTGCCTTGGCTAACCTGCGGACAAGGTTGACGCTTACTTTTCGCGTTACCATTTCCTCAATCCTGTCATCGACAAGCCGTCCTTTTTGCGCAAATATACCGAGGTCATCGGCAACAACCCGACCGACCCCACGTTTGCGAGATCAGAGACGCCGTTCTTGGCCCTCGTCTTTGCCGTGTTCGCATGCGCCGCCAGCCTTGTGGACGATACCAGGCTATCGGCGAATGGCGCAACCGATGAGGGTGGAATGGGAATGGTGTACTATGAACGGTTCGTAACAAACGTCGGTTCTGTTTGACTTTTGTTCATCTGGGCTCGATTTAGGTCCCTTATCTTGCAGTACATCAGCCACGCCAGTACGCAAGTCACGCATGTTCAGTGCTTTATCCTTCTCTCGACGTTCCTCTGCTCCATCAACTGCCTGCCCCAAGCCTGGATCCTAGTCGGCCAGGCAGTTCGAACCGGCCAAGATTTGGGACTTCATGTGAGCTTGGGCGGGCTCTCCGGTCTTTCGGCCTAACATGTCTTTCAGCGATCACCTAGGCGTCTCACACTCACTCCCATCGAGAAGGAAACCCGCCGCAAGATATGGTGCGGCGTATACTCGCTTGATCGCATGCTAGCGCTCGCGCTAGGTCGCCCGCTGGGCATCTTGGACTCCGATTGTGATGTCGAATTGCCCGTTCAAGTCGACGACGAGCATCTTAGCGACTACTTCAGCGGCGCGCCATTACCGCAACGACAACCTTGCCTCATGGCGGGGTTCGTCTCCCTCACTGAACTATATAAGATTGCGGGGCGCGTCATGCGCGAGGTTTATGCGCTTGAAATATGCAAGGATAACCTCGAACCGGACCGCAAAGTTGATCTGCAGAACACAGTCGAGTCGCTCGATGCCGAACTCACGGAATGGTGCGATAATCTGCCCCCAGCGTTCAAGACGCAGTCCGAGACGGACGAACAAGTATCAATGGGAGCCGTCTTATGCAGCCATTACTACTCTGTTCTAACGACACTGCATCGAAATCTCCTCCCCGTCAAACGAGATCAGCCTGGCATGGCAAAATCGACCGTCAAGGCCGTCTCGTCCGCTCGATCATGCATTCGCCTCGCACCGTCCATGAAGCATGTCGTTCCCCCGTCCCACCATCTCGCCTTCTTCATACAGCAGCTGTTCAGCTCCGCCGTCATTCTTCTCCTTTATGCGATGCATTCGTCGGAGCCCCGAGCTGCAACAGCCGCCATGGAGGAAGCTAAGAGCACTCTTTCTGCTCTAGAATCTTGGGAGGGTAGCTGGCCAGGTGCCCGCAAATGCAAGGAGTTGCTCATGGAACTTACAACTACCGCCGCCGATGCGGTCGCGCAAGGAGTCAACGAGCCTCCTTTGAGCCCCGCGGCAGCCGTATCGAATCGCGAACGGGACCGCGAGCGGCGACGTTCCGTAACGATTGCTACCGGATCGGGTTCTGGTCGAGTCGCAAAGAACAAGCCGACCCGAAGGAACCAATCTCGAGACCCCGGGACGTCATCTTCTCGACGCCTCGCCGCAGTGTCACCTTACCGTGTCGACAGTAAGCAGTCGTGCTTTTGAACATGCCATAACTAAACACGTTGTAAGGTGCTCAACGCGCTCGTTCATCTTCCCGCCGCCGCGGTCTCGACGACGCTGAGAGGGAAGAGAGGAGTTCCAAAGCGATTGGTGGCTACTACCAGAGCTTTGCAAGCCCGACGGCCACCAGCCCGCATGGCTCTCCCGCATCCGTGAATGTGCCATCTCCGGTTCCCATCCTGGACAAGAATTCGCCCCAACCGAGCCCGACTCTTGGGTCCACGTCCATATATAGTTACCCTCCCTTGTCGCCGACGACAGCTACCAGCACCCAGTTCGACTTCGACTACGGGATGCAAGGAGGCCAGCTCAATAATGGCGGACAACAGCAACAATGGAGCGGGTCCAGCGACCCGCAGGCCTTGGATATGTATCCTGCTCCTGGTGCTCCTGGTCTCAACTACACGTACGGATACGACGGGCTCGAAATTGGAGGCTACGGCCCGACCGAGATGGGCAATGGATCGATGGCCGAGTTCTCGCAGTTTGCAGCACCCGGTTTACCTTTCCGCGGACTCGAATTTATACGCAACTACGGTGCGTCGACAGGCAACGGGGCTGGGTACGAGATGGGGGAGCAAGAGATGTGGCACAGTTACGATCCCAACGCTTTTTCGTTGAATCCGGACATACCCTTCAGTACGCTGGGCGAGCTGGGTACGGAGGACACGGTGACGACGCACTAACTGTCTTGCGGCCTACTGACCTATATACATTACGAATCTCCACATATACTGAACGATACTCTTTGACGACAGTGTTGTAACTTACTGTGTATTGCAAACGAATTATAATGTATGTTCTAGCCCATCGCGAGGACCGGTAATCCCAATCCCGGTTGGCGAACTTGTGATGTACCCCGCGCGCATTCTCTCCTTTCCCCGCCATGTCAACTCAGTGAGCCTGCGCGTTTCCCTCATCCTCGACCTGACTATGCTCCAGCCCCATCGTCGCGTACACCTCTCCGGCCTCATGGGCCATGATTGAGGACAAGTTCTCTCCGTACGCGAAGGAAACATTAGCCAACCTCGTCAAGTTTTTCGAAGAAGAAATTGTTCCTGCGCGCAAGCTGGCCCATGCACAGATTCCAGATGATCCCGTCCAGCGCTGGAAGACCGTTGTGCCGGTTATCGAAGAACTCAAGACTAAAGCCAAGAAGCGCGGATTGTGGAACTTGTTTCTTAGCAAGGCGCACTACCCCGAGCATGGAGTGCCGCTCACCAACCTCGAAGTGCGCTCTTCAGTTTACCCCGTGTTGGGTTGACGGTGAAATAGTACGCGGTTATGGCCGAGCTGCTAGGTCGCGGTGGGCATATGGCGCCGCAAGCGGTTAACTGCTCTGCGCCAGATACAGGCAACATGGGTGCGTCAATGGTCGTCCACCCATTTACTACTTTTACGCGGTATGCAGAGGTTTTGGCGCGGTATGGGACGCAGGAGCAACAAAAGAAATGGCTTGTTCCCCTCCTCAACGGCGAAATCCGCAGCGCCTTTGCGATGACTGAGAAAGGCGGTAAGCTCGCTTCATTCAATACATAGCATACTGTTTCTAATAAGGAGAAAGTCGCGTCCTCCGACGCGACTAATATCCGTACCTCGATTCGACGTGAGGGCGACGAGATCGTGATTAACGGCCACAAATGGTTTGCTAGTCCTTGACGGACTGGTTGTGACTCTTGAGCTTCTCTAGGTGGATTAGTGGCGCCGGTGACCCGCGCACGAAGCTGCACATCGTCATGGGCAAGAGTGACCCCAACAACAAAAGCGCGTACAACCAGCAGAGCGTCGTTCTCGTTCCTGCAGACGCGCCTGGCATTACTATTGTTCGCCCGATGAGGGTAATGGGCTACGACGACGCGCCCGAAGGTCATTGCGAAATCATCTACGAGAATGTTCGTGTTCCCCTCGCAAATCTCGTCTTAGGATGGGGTCGCGGCTTCGAGGTAAGCACTCCGACAAGCGTGAAGGCAGTCTAGTCGCTGACTTGGTCGTAGATTATACAAGGTCGTCTCGGGTACGGTTCAATTCACCGAATGAGCAGATATTTCAACGCGTGCTAGGCCGGGTCGCATCCACCACTGCATGCGCTCTATTGGCGCGGCGGCAGAGGCCCTCGATACCATGCTCCGTCGTGTTACTGACCCGGGTCGTAAGACCTTTGGAAAATTCCTTCATGAACATGGTTGGTGGGCTGACTCTATTGTTACTCCGAATTCACGTTTTTGTAGGTGCTGTTATTGAGGAAATTGCCAAATCGCGCGCAGACATCGAGTCTGCGCGTATGCTGGTCCTAAGCGCTGCTCTTCAGGTAAACAGGACTCTTGTCTCGCGTTCCATCGACGCTCAGGCACCCTAGATCGATAAATACCAGGCCAAAGGCGCGTTGAAAGAGATTGGAATTGCAAAGGTTCGTGTAGATATCGTCCCAACGTGGTAACCGCTTATTGGCGTTCAGTTTGTCGTGCCATCGTTGGCGTTGGGTGTCGTGGATCGTGCAATGCAAGCCCATGGCGCCGAGGGTCTGTCGCAGGACCAGGAGCTCGCGGGCGTTTGGGCTGGTCTGCGTACACTGCGTATTGCCGACGTGCGTATCGTTATTTTCGTTCTTGGTTTTGTTGGCCGACGCAATTCAGGGTCCGGATGCGGTTCATATGCAACAAGTTGGGCAACGAGAGTTGAAGCGTGCGCCTGAGCTGCATAAGCGGGAGGCGGCGCGCAAGGCGACGGAGGCAGCTCTGTTCAAAAAAGCCGGAATCAAGGCACATCTATAGTGTAGTAACACGTGATCCAAACTTGAGAGCTCCCACCATGCTCGCAGGGCTTTCGCGACGGCAATTCTCCTCTGTTGCCCGCGTCTGCGCACAATCCCCAAACCTCCCACACGATAAATTGCGCGCCCTCATCTCGATATACCACCAAGCGGAAACGTTTGTGACCAAGGAAAACCTGGACGAAAAAATCAATGAGGCGTTCGTTGACCGGGACTCGTACAAGGACGACGACAGGCTGACGTTTGCCAACCTCGAGGCGCTACTGAACCGGAGGAAAAACGCGTCGAAAGTGACCGAGTGGTACCCGCACTCGAATACGGACGCGGATTTTAGTTGGAAGGACCGGTATAGGCTGCGGGATGCGCGGGTTATTGAGGCGTTGTATGGAGTGGAGACACTAGGGTTGGAGGAGCCGTTGCCTGGGCTGGAGTCGTTGCGGGATGCATATGCTGGGGACGGTGAAGAGTCGAAGCGGTATCCAAAGTCGGATTTCGACTAGAGGGTTGGCTTTACTGGAGTACACCCTCGCAGTTGCCAGCCTGCTTGTGACACGTGACACATTCCTTGTCTGATAAACCCACCCACCACTTCATGGCCCTTCCCAGTTGCCAATGAGTCTCCGGAGGTTGAGAGCACTCGTCCTCGGCGAGTCAGAGCTAGAACCCCGCGTATACGATGCCCTCGCAGCAGCCAATATTCCGACTGCAGATATAGAGGACTGCCGTGCCTGTCCCAACCCTTGCGACGAAGGCCCGTCTCATAAATAAATAATAAGCCCTCTCCACATACTCACCCCTCCAGCAGGACATGCAGAATACCCCAGAAGATTCGTTGTCGACTACGAGTCTACATTGCTCGGCTCTATGAAACCATTTAGACGACAAGTACGCGGCCAAGTTAATGTCCGAGCGGTGCTTACCGAGGCCCAGATCATTATATCCACGGCCAAGAGCGACTGGGACTACGACATTACCGAGACCGAAGGCTCTCTTGCCGCGTTCATCGCACAAACCCAGCCCCCAAAGACACCCGACCCTCTACCTCCCATCGTCATCGACATGGACGAGAAGCGCGCCTCCCCGGTTCCTGGAGTCTTCTCTACCTCGGACTCCACACGCTTGTCTATTCTCAACGGGAGCCACCAGACCATTGCCGCGGAAGAAGCAGAAAATACGGTTCTTGTGCTACCAGACTATACTATGGTCGTCGGCGTGCGCGCCAGCGAACCTGACGCGCAAGAGCTGTGGCGAACCGCTCTTGACGCGTCATTACCGCGTTTCGGTGCCCCGAAGGAACCAACGGCCTTCCACACGTATCTCGTGCCCTTCAGCTGTGTCATTATGCTCTGTGCGTTATCTGATTATTACTGCCCCGACTTGATTGGCTTATTGCGTGTGCAGGCTCCCACAAGCGCCGCGACAACAGATGCCATATATCTGCGCTCAAGCTCGAGAACGGTACCCAAGTTCACACAACTCCACGAGCCCGACTAACCGTCGCACGCCTAGCGTTCATACGGTGTCTCGAGGCGAAAGGATGGACAGCGCACACTCAGATCGAGCCCTTTTTTCTCGAGTCGCCGCTAGAAAAATTCTTGGGAACACCAGAGGAGAAGGAGCGCCACATCGCCGCCCAGCTCAGAGCGCTCCCAGCCGCGAAACGGGCACTAATCCTCCGGAACTCTCACGTCGGCGGGCACAAATATAGCGGAAACACAATTTTATATCTTCCGAGCGGGTCTTGCGTTTGGTATGGACGAGTTTCAACATCCATTGGCACTTGGACTAATGTCTATCGAGGTACGGGCGCGTTAGCACCCATTTCGTAGAAACAATAGTAGAGAACACCATCTTGGGTGGATTGGTGCGTCCTTAGTGTTTATCGGCACGCTCGGAGTGAACGTATCTCAGGTTCTCCCTACCATCTTGCGCGGTGGTATGGACATTTGTAGGCCGGGATGCCCGACCCTACATGACTGGTAGACGCGTCTAATTTCAAGCAAACGAAGAGTACAGGTTTCAAGTATTAGTACAAGTATCTAAATATGTTTAATTTCCGGTGTCGTACAGGGAGCAAAGCAGATTCGGTTTATGCGTGTCCATGGCGGTGGTACAGATGTGTGCGAGCATGCGAGGAGCGAGAGCCGCCAGCTCAAAAATCGTCAAGGCCGGTAAACCCAAGACCTTTCCTTCGTTTGTGCGCATAACGCCCAGCCGGCTTGTCATCAAACTCGTCCTCGGTGTTGTTCGTACTGTCTTCGCCGGACTCGGGTGTCTTGGTCGCCGCACGCATCGCGAGAATACCGCCCAGTGCACTAACACTATCCTCGCCCGAGTATGTGAAGCCGCGAAAGTTCTCCTGCACACTGTTCGTCAACGGCGTACCCGCCACTTCCACTTTCTTCTTCTTGGGCTTGATGTCGATTCCAGCCTTGGGCTGAGACGGAGGACCGCTTCCATTCGTCTTGCCATTGCTGTGTCCGTGCGAACCATTCTGGAAGATCGCTCCTGGCGGCGGGCTCGCAGGGTTCGAGCTAGGATTTTCTCGTTCGCTCCCAAGAGGACCATTGGGCTGATGCATCGGAAGGGAGCCGGCCAGTACCCACGTCTCGGACGGGTCGTCCTCGTCAATGTCCATCTCGACGCCGACATCATGCAAGTCCATCGAGGTAAACACATCGTCAAAGTTGGCTGTCGATTCGTCCGACTCGACAATTGGTTTAAACGGAGGCGTGACCTGCTTCCGAGCGAGAGCGGCCCAGTCGATAGACGCGAAGAAAGGATGCTCCTTGAGCTCCTCAGTGTCGCGTTGAGCACCGAGGCGGAGCTTGGGATTCCGGTTGAGAAGCTAGAAAAGGTTAGATTGCGGCAAGTATAACGGAGGTCCCGGCGGACGTACCTGCTTAACGAACTGTTTGCCATCCTCGTTAATGGCGCCTTTGGGAAACCGGATCTTCCCAAAGCAGATGTTCTTATACATCTGCTGCGTGTCCTCGGCGTAAAATGGACTCCAGCCGCAACACATCTCGAAAAGCAACACGCCCAACGACCAAAAGTCGACGATTTTTGAATAACCAAGTTCGTCGAGGAGCATTTCCGGTGCCAGATACTCGGTCGTGCCGCAGAATGTAGTCGTAAGTTGGTCGGACCGCAGGTCTGGTTTGGACAGCCCAAAGTCGCAGAGCGCGACATGACCCGTTGCGTCTAACAGGATGTTTTCGGGTTTGAGATCTCTGCCGGTAATGTTTCAGAGGTATGCACCAGCGCGCTGGTTATGGACGTACCGATAGACGATGTCATATTTATGTAGATGCTCTAGCGCCAGTATGAGTTCGGCGATGTAGAACCTTGCGCGTTCTTCGGTGAACCGCGTTTCCCGCTGGAGATGCCAAAATAGCTCGCCGCCGCTCTTAAAGTCCGTGACGAGGTAGAGGTCGGTGTCGGTTTGGAAGCTGAACTTGAGACCGACAAGGAAGGGCGACTCGAGAGATTTCTGGAGAATCTTGCGTTCGCCTATTGTGTGCGCAACCTCCTTCTTGGCGACAATCTCCTTTTTCGAGAGCACTTTCATGGCGTATATTCGTTTCGTGTCCCGTTTGCGCACTTGGAACACTTTGCCAAAGGTTCCGCGACCAATGAGCTTGAGAAACTCAAAGTCTCTGGGTGTCAACGCGCGTTTCGTCTAATCAAGCTGTGAGCGACAACCAACATTTGCAAGCCGGATCACGCACTTGGTTTTGTTCATATGTTATCTGCACACGCATCTCCCCACTTACAACCTCATTTTCGAATGGAACGAGTCTGGGGAAATTGTCAGCACATCGGGCCGAGAAAATTCTTTGGGGCAACACACTTGTACCATTGGTCGACCGTATGGTCGTGCTTGAGGACAGGCTTAATCTGGACGGTGCCCAAGAACCCATGCTCCACCACCGAGCGGTCGTAGACGTTGAATGTAATGAGAGACGCCTCGGAAGTGACGTCGCTGTGAGGTGCTGTTCAGTGCGCTGGCTTTCGATGTGGAGATGAACACGCACAATGATACTTCATGTTTCCACACGGGATTCGTGGCAGATATGGACCCGAAAAGGCCGCCGTTGGAAAGGGTAGACGGAGCTTTGACGGAGGAGGACGGCGATGAGTTGTTACTCTTTGCGCTGCCCTTGCTACCGCGACGGCTGGCAGCTTCGGCGTGAGCAGCAGCCTTTGCTCCGATTGAGTTGAGTGCGGACATGGCGGAGGATGTGCTGAGGGACGTTGGCATGCCCTTGACCTCCTTGTCTGCTTCTCCGGTAGGATCCCGACTGACAAACTCGTTCTGCTCAAACTGCACGACAACATAGGGCTTTGCGGAAGGCCGTACGTTGAGTGCGCGAGCCTGGATGAGTTTTACGTGGATCTGGCCCTTTGAGTTGGAGCCTGCTTGTGCGGATGAGGTAGGGGGAGGTTTCGGGGATGTCTTTCGCTTAGGAACGGTATCGAGCATATTGAACCGGGGAGCATCGAGGGTGAGTGAGGTGGTAGCAATAGCTGCTGCGAACCCAGGGGACGGGGTCGCTATGGGAGTGTCTGTGCCTGTTGGAGTGCGGAGGAGGGAGTGGTGGTAGAGAGTAGGAGAGCGGGGTGTGATGCTTTCAAATGGATTGACGTCCTGGGCGGACGCTCTTGGTGTAACGTCTGCTGGCGACGATGGCCAGAGGAGCATCCTTGCGAGTAATCGAAGTGGACAGTTACGACGAGGAGATGGTGGTGGTGAGAGGAGGAGTGCTTGAATGACCATATCGCTCCACAGGTATCAGGTATCAGTCTCCCGTCCCTTTATCCTTGCAATCCAACGCAGTGCATCCATTATACCTCCTCCGACTAGGCCCAACCCGACCGCTTGCCGCATTCCGACCCCGTCTAGATCTAGTCAGCTCCAGCATAATTCACGCAAAACCCAAACTCACAGAGCCCGCATGCGATTCCTGCAGTACCCACTCCCGCACCCGTCATTGAAATCGCTCCCCATCCAACTCGCTCCAACGCGTTTTCGATACCCACCCACCCCAAAGACATTAGCCCAAGGTATCCTCCTTCTCGAGCCCCGCCTTTTATGGCACCGTACATGACCTTGTAGTTTTTCGTCTTGTGGTAAAAGTACCAGCCCTTGTACGTCGTCGGCGCCCGGTGTGCGTTCTCCGCTAGGTATTGCATTGCTGCCAGTCGGCTCCCCCGCGACATCCCAATCATTCCCCCCATGACCGTCGCGCCTATAGGCACCAAGTAACGCGGATTGAACCTTTCAAGGGCCTCTTCGCTGTTCATCGTCGGGTTCAAGTTGCATTGATGGATACCGCAACCGATATTTACGACAGCATAGAAAATCCCAAATGTAAAACTGTCCGCAACCCCTTCAAGCAGCCCTCGACGCACTCTGCGGCGTACGCGGCGACTTGGGCAACCCCGGCGATCCGGGTGTCATTCGCGAAAATCGACGCGACGCGCGCTTCGCCTGCATCACTTCGAAAACAGACAGTCTTCGGTCCGTCGGGCTCGTCGTCGCGTATTCTTCCTCGATATCCTGAGATGCCAATAAACAAGTATCTCATGCGCCCGAGCCTTCTACTCACCATGATGATCTTGTTAGTGTAGGGGTCGATTCTGAATTTCTTGTCTGCAAGGGCATCCCGAATTCCTTGAGGATCCCGCTGTTGGGCCAGAAGCTGGCCCATGCCCGTCTCGGCACCAACTGCGACTGCAGCAGCGATAGTTCCCGGTTCGCCGTAAAGGTTCAGATCTTGCCTCTCCCAGCGGTGGAAGACGTGGATGAGCGCAGACGCGAGCGCGAGTAAGATAAATAGCGCAGTCAATGCATGTACCGCAAAGGCGCTGGTATATTGAGCGTCGATGCCCGGCTAACGCGTGGCAGTATCAACGCACCTCAACCATAGGCGGGGCTCAAACGCCTTTACTTGGATGGTAAGGTTTTCCTGATTAGCCCTGAAGTATATTGCCTTCGCGATGAGTGTGAGGTATTTCAGCTAGACTATGATCAGAAGGGAAGCGCAGGAAGTAGAGTCGACGCACGTAGACCTGATTCGACAAATTGACAAAGAGATCGGCAGTAAAGGAACCCTCCACTCCTTGAGCACTTTTCACGGCCGCTTGATAGACTGCCGCCGGCATCGTTAGTTGCGTCGCGCTCAGCCGTTCTACCCACAGCCAGATTAAAACTGCATCGGGAGAGAAGAGGGAGAGAGCAAACCTAGGATAAATTTATCCGGGTTGTTGAGGGTAAAGTTGAGGCCATTGTAGGCGCGACCATTGAGAGGATCGCCCGTGAGGCTACCCGACAGCGAGCCAAAGTTGGACGTGGCCGGATTGAACGGCCCAATTTCGCGAATCGAGACGTTACCACTTCCCAAATCTAGATTGACTGTCGAATCGACAAGGGAAATGGTGGGAGTGCAGAGCGTCGCGGAGGATCGTGCGGAGGGTGTGTACGAAAAGAACCAAAAGACAACGGGTAGAAATTCCGGGGCCGTCGTGTCATGGCAGTCCACCACCGACGTCCCGAAGAGATCTTTCGCGCTATGGTCGACGGTGAAGACAAAGTCGCAACCGTTCTGAGTAGCCATAGTGTTGGTCCAGCCGCTTCCGTCGGTATGGTTCGTCATCGTGACCTGCGAGGATTGAGCGTACAATATTCCGTGGAAGAAAACGTACAGGCACGGATATGCAGTTAGTCTCCGTCTTGATAACCGTTACATTCGCAACGACCGTTCCGTTCTTGGTGTCAGTAGGAAGCGTGAACGGGGTAACAGTGTAGCGGTCGTTGACGAAAGGAGGATTCTGTAAATTGTATCCTATCGCGGCCGATGCATAACCGGCAGCGGTGAGGAAGACTTGAGCGCGTGAGCAAAACACGCGTACGATAAGTAACAAGAAACCTACTCGACAAGTCGTCAAACTCGGCACTCTGATTTAAACCGACGGTGGCAATCGTTTGTGAATGTACGTCCGGTGTGGTGTACCTGGTCAGGGTTAGCGTGTCGCTTGAGCAGTAGAATGAGACCTGCCATGTATTCTTCACGCTCAGCAACGCGGAAGCCAGAGGCTGGAACAACAGCGTCACGATTACCATGATAGACGACGCGGTAACCTGAGGAAGGAGGTGAAAAATAGATAATAGGTCGAACGCCAGCAGAGCATACCACCCAGTGTTTGTTGTAAAGCGCGTGTGTCCAGACGACGAAGTTGCTCGATCTAGTATAGTCGAGCAACAAACTCTTCTGCGGCGGGGCGTCGCCAACAGCAAGGTCGACGTATGGTTGCATCCGTTTGATCTCCATGTCGGTCCACGTCCACAATCCGACGATGGCGGCTGCGACCAGGACTGGTGGCAGCGAATAGAGATAATTTGCCGCGCCGACAACGTTGCCCAAGTTCCCGCTCGTCTTCCAGCCATTGCGTTTGTTTGTTTCCACAAAGGCAATCTCGAGGGCGATTGCGAGAAGAAGTAGAAATGCGGAGAAGGCGATTGCATACCACGACTTGAGGGAAGTCGGGAGCCATCCCTGAGGGAGCGGCATCTCCTCCTCCACAAGCGGCCGTGATTTGGCATCGGGGTATGAAGCAAATTGAACATGTCCCGCGTCTGAATCGAGCAGCCGCTGGGAAGGGGTCGTCGGTGGACTCGGGGGTTGCGGAGGCGCCTGGTTCACGTCAGAGACGGCGATCACTGCGGTGTTCCGAGTCCGAGACGTACCTGTGTGCGTCTTGGAGATGCTGGAGAGTGGAAGGAGAGACTAGGGATAGCTGCGCCTCTTGGGAGCGGCGCTACACCGTTCGGTTTGTCGATGGCAGGGTCATCGACAGAGACAGTTGTGGCGGAGGAAGCAGCAGTGTTGGCTGGCGCGGACATAGAGAGAAAGGACCAAGTTCCAAGAGTCTAATAAGCGAGAAGGATGAAAGAGATGAGGGGGCAAGACAAGGTGCTGCAAGGCATTTAATATTTAATACCCACATACTGTCTATTTCGAAACGCCGCCCTGCCCTGATGCTCAATTTACTTCCGGCGCTCGTGACAGGTCCCCCCTTTGTCGACTGCTCCTTTGTATGCTCCGTCCTTTGTTTGCTCCCTGCTCCTCGTTTTTGCCAGAATTTTATCAGGACCGTCGTCTTTTCCATCCCAACCCTCTCGCACACGCATCTGTTATCGTCCAGCTAGCCATCGTGCCCCCTTGATACTATCGCCTTCTTGGCCTTGTCAAGGCCCTTCTAACCGCTCGTGTACAAATGTTTGCTGGTCGCTGTCCTCCACACTCGACAGCCTCAGGAATGACGAGAGACCCGAATAGCATTCCACAACGCGAGGCCAACATAATCTAATCCTGGTTGCTTTGTTATAGTGCGTGGCATTCGCTTCACACATGGGCAGACGGAAGGCCAACGCCACGGCAACCTAGGAATTTCCCTCAGAAGATTGGAGCGTTGTGGCATTTCCCGCCGCCGAACCCAGTTTAGTTCAACGATCAACGAGACGCGTATGTACCCGCTCTCCATATCTTCCATTGCCGAGGAGCGGAAAACTGGTTCCTTGTGGCTTCCAAGTTCGCGTATAGCGCAATCCACCCACCAAGTTCTGGTGTCTATGCTCACGACCTACAAAGGCATCTCGATCACTTGCGCCCTTTATAACATCGTCGTCTGCATCAATGTGAGCAAGTACTTTCGTATTTGAGCGCGGCGCCCACCTAGTATAAAGATATCTCACTCTTGTTTGGTCGGTTTGGGCTTCGCTGCTGGACCGCCAGCAGCTATGTGCGAACCTGTATCGAGCTTGAACCCAGTCCAGTTTCGCCACTCCGGTCGCAATTGTGGCGTGTCGCATGTTTGATCCACGGATATTCCGTAGCGGTCTTTCATCGACGTGCAATGTTTCCCTCTAGCCCAACTCTTGCCTGCGGTGCATTTCATTGCCTGATGACCGCACATAGCCAGATACTCGGCGAGCCGGAAAATTCTGTGCGCGGTTCTTCTCGGTCTCCGCGACTGCTGAGTAGCAGAAAACATTGTCAGCTCCGAAAACATTTAGGTATAGCGCCTGACAAAATCGGCGTATCACTATAGGGTGCATGAGGTATTACAGTGTAAAAGAAAAGTCTATCATCGTTTCGCGGTCTGTGCGCGAACGCGATGGTCACCACGCTCGTTGCGCTTTTTGAGCTTCTCTTGACGCCTACTGGTCGCGTCTTTTTCTACAACAGATTCTTCTGCCGGCGCAGAAGGTCCCCTGCCGAGAATCAGAGGCGAGATGGCCGAAGTCCAGAGTTTGTAAACAGCATAGAGAGGAATCTGGCTCATTAATTGAGGGGTGGAAGGCAGAAATAGGACATGCGCACGATCATCTGCAAAGAATTAACGCGAGTTGGACGCAGACCGCAAGCACTCACATAGATCCACCAAAACCAATCTCCGAAGGCGCCGGAACCAATCTGACACGTCCCTAAGAGCAGGGATTGGAAGTTGAATGGGAGGGACACGGCATGCTCACAAGTTATATACAGGACGTCAAAGCACCACTCGGTGACGCCTGGCTGGCTGAGGTCCTCTCCATACGAAATGAGGGCTCCGGTGGTGGGGTCGCGTCTAGTTGTGCCAATTTTGATGAGGTAGTTGGAAAGAAAGAAGGCTGGGAGGAAGGTGGCGACATTAAGGAAGATGGAAGTTTTCGATGGAGATCTCCGGAGTAGGACGCGGAGAATGAGAGATATAAGGCCAGGTAGAATCATGCCCAGCCTGAGTGTTTTGAGAATGGCTTCATTCTGGGACGCTATGCGTTTGGCTGAGGCGTTGGCCATGACCTTGGGGAGAGAGTGTGTGACACGGTGACAAGCTTGCAATGGACTCTGCTCGACCACTCGCCGTTCAAACACTCCACCAAAACCAGCACCACCAATACCTCCTTGCAGCCCACGTACGCAACCTAGAAGAGGAACTTGCAGAGCTAGATAAACTTCTAGTCCGTCCTTTGTCCACAAAACACGCCCTCCGTTGACAATCTCAGCCCCAAGCAGACATCGCAGACGACGATGACACTCTCGAGCCCGACTTCTACATCCCAGACTCTGCTACACCTGTCTGGCCGATCCGCAACTTTCTTCACGCCGTACGCAGTCTATATATGCTCTTGGCGAGCGCCCTCGACATTCCGCACAGAACTCGCCGTTTAGCGAAGATGCCTCGAAACGGACGCGATATTTCAACTCTACTACACGCAGAATGAGTTCGAACTTCCTTGACGGTCTCTGGTATAACTCTGACGCGTTCTGAAGTGGCGCCTAAGGAGATTGAGGCCCTGAAAGCCGCCGTCAACTCAGAAACCAAACGGATTGGAAAGCAAGCGGGGTATGGCTCACGACACGCCGCGCCGTTCTATTCTGAACTCTGTAGCTCCTCCACGATGGTAACCTCGGATATGCTCAACTGGGCTACAATTGCTGAAAAGGTCGTAAAGCTCGCTCAACATGCAGCAACTCATACATGGTAGGTTTCCGACTCGTCCAGCGTCACCCGGACAGCAATGGAGTGTAAAATCAAGTGGAGAGCCGACTTCAGCAGCGAAATAAACCGCAAGGAATGGGGCGACGCGGAACTCGCGTCTCTCAACGCGATTTTGAACAAAATACCGGAGGGTTCAAAGGTGGATTGGACTCGAGTCGCGAAGGATCTTGGGGTACGCACGCTCTATGCTCTTCTCTACTCTAACCAGAATTTAAGCAGACAGATCGCCTGCCGTCCGACTGCTTGCGTCACGGCTTTGAACGACCCCGCTTTAGCTGGGACGAGGAGGGCGACCGGAAACTCGTAGATGCTGTTGCGCACTATGGACAATGCTGGCCTCTTGGTGCGACTCATGCGAATGACTGAAAGTTGTTTTCTAAAGCACGCGCAGTCGCGAAATATGTTTCTCCGAACGTAACAGCAGCAATCTGCGCTAGTCGCTGGCAACGCTGCGGCGATTCATCTCTTCGCTCTGGAGCATGGTCTGAGGAAGAGGACAAACGTCTCAAAGCGGCCGTAGAAGGATTTGGACTGTCCTGGGTTGAAGTAGCCAGCGCCGTCCCGGGAAGAACCAACGAGCAATGTCGAGAGCGCTGGATGAAGGTGTTCGATGGCAAAAGCAAGTCAAAGACGAAAACTCCATCGCGCCCGTGGACAGATGAGGAAGACAAGGCATTAACCGACGCTATTGCTTCTCTTGGTACGAAATGGAAGGAGGTCGGGGAGACGATCGGGCGTTCTGCAGGACAGGTACGGTCTCTCGCTTCTCATTCAGCTACCAACGCGGAATATAGTGCCAGGGTCGATATAAACGTCTTCAAAAGTCTTCTCACTCGACCCCGGTCTCGTCCGAGGAGGAAGACGAGGATACGTCCCCGCCACCGCTTCGCAGAACTGGCCAAACTCGTAAATCAGTCGCACTGGAGGCGGAACAGGGCCCACCAGACACGGCAAGCTCCAGTAGCTCGACACGCCCCAAACCAAGACCGCTCGCGCGAGGGACGAAACGGGTTAGAAATGATAACGATGACCTCGTACCACGACCAGAAGCTTCCGAACCGCGAAGACGCTCCTCACGACTTAACAAGTAGTTACAAAGTAAGAATTAAGGACGCATACGGGTGCGAGTTTTCCTGGAAGATGCCTGCGATAGTTTCCAACGCTTCCGAGGGTGGTTCGCCATCTCCGAATTGACAATGTGTCCCAAAAGCTCGCCCTCTTCCTGTCCCTTCGCGTCCGCCGTCGCCACCATGAGATTCTTTAACGAGCTCTGCACCATGCTCGCCGTCGCGAGTTTCTTTTCTAGTGTGGGGATCGCCATTCGCTTTGGAGGGGATGCCTGTAAAAGCCTGATTAGATCCGAGGCAAGATGGCACAACCATCGCGTACGGGCGTCCGCAGATACGTGTGCTTGGGTGGGATCTTGGGAATAACGTGTGGCAAGCCCCGAAGCGTAACAGGCACATTTGGGATCATTTCGTCGTCGGACGGAAGACGCGTCGGAGATGGAGATCGCGACCGCGCAGGGAGGAGCGTCGGAACCGTCGGGTTAGCTGGTCGACGGTCGGTTTAAGCTCAATCGGCCAACAAACAGACTCACTGTTCTTCTTTTTCCTGCGGTTGATTTTCGCTCGCACCGGCCTCAGCTTCTCGGGGTCAATCTTGAACTCCTCGCAAGCCAAAATCATGTCCGTCGCAATGGCGCCCGACCGATTTGAGAGGTCCGCATATTGGTGTGCGCGTTCATAGAGCCTTTGAATGACTGAAGATGAATGAGGTCCAGGGGTCCTGAGAGGCGGGAACGACGCGTACAAGCAACCACGTCGCGTTCGAGCCTATCCAGCGCCTGGGCCTCCGAGCCAGAGAACCCAGCGTCGCGCAGCTCGGCTGCCAATACGCGCCGAATGGTCTGCGAGGCAACTGCAGGGGTAATTGAGGTGAGATCGGGTGGTGGAGGTGGTTGGTCGGGCTGCGGCGGCGTTGAAGGCCTCGCTTGAGGCGTAATATGGTATGTAGCGGGAGCTGGGTAGTAGCTTTGTGGATATCCCGGAATTTGGGGCGCGTATGCAGCGGCTGGCGGAGGCGCATATTGAGCGGGTTGGGGTACGTATTGCTGGGGGTACTGGCCAGCTGCAGTATAAGGCGAATACGCAGTGTATGGTACAGCGGTAGCAGGAATACTAGCTTGTACCGGCGGCTGGTATTGGTGAAACATCGTGGTACGGAGCTGAGCGCTGAACCGTGCTGATTAAGCCACATCCGACTCGGCTTGCGCGTTCATGACCACCGCAGCGGAAATCGCACAACTCCCCGAGCGTCCCTCGGCGCCGCAACAGACCTCAGAGTTCAGAGTGTCTAGACCGCAAATCGTGGGCCCAGACACACCCGATGCACCATTCCCGATTCTTTTGGCGGGTGCCGTCCAGAAAGGTTTTGGACGAGGAAGCAAGGACCTAGGCTGCCCGACTGGTGCGCCCCGCCAACAGTCTACCGTCTCACAGTAACATTCATTTGCAGCTAATCTGCCCGACGAGTCTATCGTGCCCATGAGCACCGTTGCGCAAACCGGTGTTTACTACGGATACGCTCAGGTCCTTCCCCCGAGCGATGGCCAGTCAGAGCTCCGCGAACAAGATACCCGTGTCCACCCGATGGTCATGAGCCTCGGCTGGAATCCGTTCTACAAGAACGAGCGCTTGACTGCCGTAAATATTAGCCTTGAAAGTTGAGGCACCGCTGAATGCAATCCAGGAAGTGCATATCATGCACGATTTTATCGCGGATTTCTACGGGAACGATATGAAGGTCGTCGTGCTTGGCTACATTCGTCCTGAATTGGACTATGTGTCGCGAGAAGCACTGATTCAAGACATTGAGGTCGACAAACTTGTCGCGTTAAACTCGTTGAAGCGGCCCGAATACGAGAAATATAGACAGGACCGTCATTTCGACTTGCCCAGCGCGGTTTCGATGGATTAGACATAGATTGTAGACTAAGAGTTCTGGAAGATGTAAGGCTGGTATAGATTCGGAAGAAAATGCGACGCGCCTATCTCCTCTTCTTCTTCCGAGCGCGCGTACCACCAATTTTCAGAGGCGTACGGTCTGTGATGGAGACGATGCGTTGACGGACGTCCTCGCCCTGGGCAGTAGCGAGTGCTTTGAGCAAAGCGTCGCGTCCCTGACCGAATCCTTTGAGGAATAGCTCAACAGTGACCGGACGGTCGGGTTGCGCTTTTGCGGTCGCGGAGATTTTTTCGAACATGCGAACTGCGCATTGGTAGCCCGACTCGTATGTTGAGCGGTTGCGTTTTCTAAAACCGCACGAGCCTCCGGAGAACCAAGCAATAGTGGCGCCGTTGGGGTCGGTGAATGTGTTTACGGTGTTGTTGCGGGTCGAATGGCAGTGGAAGCGGTGGGCAGGGATAGTGTCGCCGGGGTTGTGCGTCCCGTAGAGCCAACCTGAACCCTGCCGGTCCTCTTCTTGATACTGTTCTTCCTCCATGCCCTCTTCACCTTGGTGTCCTTCATAATCCTCGCCTTGATCCTCTGGGCCGTATTCGAGGCCGCTGATGAGGTCTGCCATGGTGGACGGCTGGCCGGGAGAGTTATTAGAGGGAAGGGTCGAGTAGGGGGGCAAAGCGCGGCCGCGTTATTGGCGGTCGGTGCGCGACGCGGCGCCAGGCCCATGACCGCAAGACCGGAAACATTTGGGTCACACCCAACCCAGCTCCGGATAGCCATGTCGGTTCGTACATTTTTCCTGTGCCAGCTTTGCCTACCTAGCTAACCTCACGAATAGTTCTCGACGACGCTCTACAACACCTTCTTCCGACGCAACAGTGGGTTTCCTGTCGTCCAACGGACCGCTAACTGACCAACCTTAGGCGTGTTTGTAACCACCGTCTTTGCTGGAGCTTTTGCATTCGGAATCGGGTTCGATAGCGCAGTAACCTCGTTCTACGACCGGTGGAACGCTGGAGTTAGTGGCGTCTCTGGGTTTTCGCAGACCGACAAAGCTGAGCTCCCGACAGAAACAGTGGAAAGATATCCGCCACAAATACGTAGAGGCCGTGGAGGAGGACTGAGTAGACCCTTAGAGAGTACTACACGAGAGTATTGTACGAGAGTACGATACGAAAAGGAATTTGTAGCACCTCGAGGGCATCAGCCTCTTCTTGAACTCGAACGACCATGTCGGCGCGAGCCATGTCGCCAGGAATGCCTCTCGATGACCCAAGAGACGGCCCACGAGTAATAGTCATAACCAACCTCACCCGCAACGTCGCCGAGGTTCATCTCAAAGCAATATTCGGTTTTTATGGCGACATCGTTCAAATGGACCTCCCAACCTTTGGCAAATGTAAGCCCACAGCCTAGAACGCGTCGGGGCCCTCTAAACTCCCATCTCAGCTGGCCAGAACAGAGGCAAGGCCGCCCTCGAGTTCACCGACGCACCATCGGCCTCAAAAGCCGCATCGTACATGAACGGCGGCCAAATCGACGGCGCAGTGGTCAAAGTCGAGCTCTCCAACCTACCAGTCCGCTCCCGCTCTCCTCGTCCCTACCCAGGAAGAGCCAGACCCCGCTCCTACTCGCGCTCGCGCTCCCGTTCGCGGTCTCCAGGAGGCTTCCGCAGAGGTGCCCCTCGTCGCGACTCGTATCGTGGCCGCCCGTTCCGTCGAGGCGGTCCTCCGGGACGCGAGGCTTACCGTCGCTCACGTTCGCGCTCTCCCATCCGTCGCGGCCAAGAACGTCTCGGCCCACGGAGGCGCTCCCCAAGTTATTCCCGTGGAGGTTATGGGCGACGTCGTTCACCGAGCAGATCCCTTCGTTCCAGTCGCTCGCGTTCCCGTTCTCGGTCGCGTTCCCGCTCTTACTCGTCCTACTCGCGATACACGCGGAGCCGTAGCAGGAGCCGCAGCCGTTCGCGTTCGTTGAGCCGTGGTCGGAGTATGAGCGATATCAGGGACAGCAGGTCGAGATCGCGGTCGCCTGTCCGAAAAGACTAAAAACGCTCAACTCATGGGCTTGCCGTTGCTTGCTTTGCTATCCAAAGTGTTCATTATGGTATCGCTTTAGTGTACAGAATCTAGTCGCTAGCTATGGAATCGTCGTCCGCGAGGAAGGGCCTACGATTCATGACATTAGCCAACGAGAAGCTTTTGAGCCAAAGGACGTACTGATAGTCGTATTCGTTTCGAATTGCATTCGACATCCACTCTTCGTCTGCCTCTTGTTGAGGGAATCCTGGACCACCGGCAACGCTCAACACTACTGGTAACAAGACCAGTCCGTGAAGGGCTCCAGAGATTATAAGCGTGAGCCACATCCGGAAGTAATAGATCTACGAGCGGTGAGACAAAGAAACAAAGAAGGCGCTCATGCTCCTACCTCGAGCAGCCTTGAGCGAGTCAGCGCCAGCACCGACATCCCAATCAACTTGGTAAATGTTATCCCAGACAAAACCTTCAAGTAGTCAGAGATTGCTAAAGGTCTAGCAATGACCCACCGAAGGACCGACGTCCACTAGAGCAGTCCACATTCGCTCATCGCGCTCCCTTTGCCCCGCAGGATGGTCCATAGGAAGCCCAGAGCCGGAGCTCATGAATGCGCGAGCAATGTGCGCACAAAACTCGACAGCGATGCCCAACGAAATAACCAGATTGACGAGACTAATCGCGTTCAGGCTGATGCCCCAAACCGCCATCACGCCCATCACCGACACAACCGTGAGCGCTACGACGCCTGTGACGATCGTGCCCGTCCGCCATGAGCCGAGGAAGATTGCGGTAACAAGTAGAACGGCCCCAAGCCCCAACCCAAGCACCTCTTGTGTTATTGCGACAATGTGGGCGTATTGGTCAAAGTAGACGTAGAAGAGCGAGTATGGGAACACTGAAGCGCCAGTTTGGCGGGAAATGTCATCTGCAATGCGATGGGCGGCAGCAAAGGCGTTGATGAAGTCTGCCTGTGTCTTGAGTGGCGAGTGCATCGTCCGGAAATGCGACGCGGTCACCTGCGTCGCATCGTCGTTGATCGAAACCGCGGTACCAAACGAAGCCTTGCCGCCAGAGGGACATGACTCGCTTGTAGGCGATATCAGCCATTGTTGAACATAGCGCATAAATTCTGCGTCTTCAGGGAACCCATCCATCGTGATGTTCCATGGTGGTTGTTGGCCCTCGTAGCAAGGTCGACAGAGCCGCGAAGATTGCCGCTCCGTGCAGAATACTTCGGGGTTGTTTCTTCGAACGCGACAACAAGAATCCGTGTTGGGATCGAGCCAGCTGAAGAAGTTGTCGATCCAGGACGCGCTGGGTTCAGCAATGAACGAGGATTCCCGTCGTTTACGCTCCGCCTCCAGCGTGTTGGCAATGGACGTTTCTTCACACGTCGTATATCTCCCGCACAACGCTTGTTGCCCGGCTCTTTGAGTAACGTCGACATCGCGAGAGACAAAGTAAACCGGCGGGCCCACATCGAGGTACTCGTCGAGATGGTCAAAGTACGAGACCAAATATGACTCGGAAGGAAGTGCGAGGCGTTGATCTGCAATCGTTCAGCGCATATACGAGTTCGCAAAAAACGTTTCTTACCAAGACCAAGCTCGATGTGCTGCATTGAGATGACGGATGCGACGAATATTCCACCGAAAATGACGACAACTACGCCCTTAACGACCGGTCTGAGCAAGAACGGCGCGTAATGTCGACGGATGAAGCGAGCGATTATCCCAAGCCCGCTGGCGTACACTGGCGCATCAAGAAGTTGGATACGAGGAGGAAGACGTATGCAGGGGAAACAGTCAATGCGACTGGCCTACAGGATATGAGCAACGCTGCAAACGCCAACGAGCAAGCTTTACCTCAACGCGCCGGAGATCAAGTAACAACGCGCTAACGAAGACAGTAACCTGCAGCATAGCGTTCAAAAGAACACTGCCTGCGGCGTATAAAGCAAAGTTTCGGACGGCAGGCATGGGCACTAGTGCACCCAACCCGAACGCGACTGTTTCCGTGATGGTGCTGAGCAGAATAGACGGGCCCATCTTGGCAAGTGTGCGCGCAACTCGTTCCTCCGCCGGTAGATACAAGGGCATAGAAGCCGCGTCGACCTCGCCGTCGTCTTGTGTCGAATCATCAAACGGAGAACGGTGTTGTAAGGTCGGTGATACCGGAGTGGCAAATCCAGGGCCATGGGAGGTCGGTGCTGCGTTGGGACCGTGTAGGAGGTTCTGGCGGTCGAGTTCATGGACGAGGATGAAGACATTATCGACGCCAACAGCGAGGACGAGGAAAGGAATGACCTCGGCGATGATCAACGTGACCTTGACTCCGAGGAAGGAGAACAAGCCAACGGAAGAAGATACAGATAGTATCACGAGAGATATCCCGAAAAGGCCAAGTAGGAACTTGGAGTCAATGAACGGACCGCGGGGAAGACGAGGAAAGAGTCGCGGCACAGAGCGAGAATCGAAAGAGATGGAAGAGGAGCCGGTCCCGGAACGAGAGAAGAGCCGAGGGAAGTTGTGGCCCCAATTAACGAGAGAAGCAATAAGGCCTTCGTCTTCTTTCCCTTGTGAGCCACTTCCAAGCGTTAGCGAGACGTAGAAGAACATGGCAAGGTACGAGAGAACGACGATTCGGACGTCCATGTTGGCACTCTTGTTGATTTCCTCCTCCAGGGAAACTCCGGTTGAAAACGCGATGTTCAAGCCGGCCTCTTCTGCTGACCTTTCGCTGAGCTGTTCTAGATATTGTCGCAAGGTCGTTTCCCATTCCATCGCCTTGGCCTGAACCGACAGGTCGAGCGAATCGCTGATGACGTACGAGACGACCATAGCTCGGGCTGCGAGGTGATCCTTGGTGCCATCGTCTCTGTCGGGGACGCCACCGAGGATATATTGTGGCGCGAGTGGCTGGTCGTAATCCGGACGGCAGTCTACGGGCTGCTTGGCGCAGCCCACAAGCTGCTCCTTCCATGTCGTTTCGTCATAGTCGCCGAGATCGTTGCCGAACCAGGCAGCAACCGATTGAACGACACATGCACCATCGCGGCCGGCTGGTTTGAAGCAAACATCCTCCAAACTGTATCCATTGGGAGATCGTAAAGCGCGAATGTCTTCCTCGACGTCAAACCAGTACTTGAGATTGTCGTAGGAGAGCACCGGTCGCCCATCCTCGACGCCTTCTCCGTCTACTGAGGTGATGAAGATTTGTTGGGGTCGGTAAAACGGTCCAAAGTGCTCGTCGAAGTAGTCCTTCTGAATTCTGCTTTCCGAGGAAGGGGCTACCCATAGCCGGACTGGGTCCTTCTCGATATCGAAATAATTCCAGCCGATGTTGAGCAGTCCAACAAAGAGGAAAACGAGAGCGAACGTCAACCAAGGCGACGAAGCGGCCGCTAAGCCTAGTCGATAGAACGCGCGTCGTAGCATGGTGTTCAGGGGATAGTGTCGAGGTTGGACCGTCTCGATAGGATCCACGAGCGACGCGCCACGACCGAGATGACGCGATTCAAACTGCGTCCCGGTCGAATCATCGTCCAGATATTGCGCCAGCGACGCCGCGCCGACCAGCCCACGCGTTTGGGATCTGGGCGAGGAAATGGACGCGGTGTCGGCGGAAAGCGCCATGCGCTCGTACGTGAGCTCGCGGCGGCGCTTGATGGTGCTCTGGATATAGTAGCCAGCGAAGATGGCCGCGACGGCGAGGGAGTAGGTCAATACGAGGATGAAGGACAGACAAGTTAATGCCCCGACATGGCATATGGGTTCCGAACCTGGTGGGGGGATGTCGGGGAGCGTGGGGCATGTGGATGGACAGTCGATACATGGGCAGCGGCTATTCAGATCGGCGTCGTAGCAGTTGCGTGGAGGCGGATTGAGAGCCTCGAAGGTGGGCGGAGCTGAGAGGGGAAAGTTCATTTGGAACGGACTGCCGGGAAGCAGTGGTTTCTCGTCGCCCATGAACTTGAAGAACGCGCTATAATTCTTAGCGCCACCGCCAATGAGATCCATCGCATATGAGTTGGCAGCGTCGAACTGCACGTCCTTGCAGCTGTCGAAGAAACCCTCTCCGAACTTCTGGCCCACGAAAAAGTCGAGGGACTTGACCGCGGTATGTCCGGATTGCGTCCGTTGAGTAGATGTGATGTTGACAAAGGTCCCCTGGTCCGGAGAGCAGGTGAACGTGCAGAAGAAGGACCGGAAATTATTGAGACACGCTGGGCAAGAGCTTAACTGCATCGCGTCAGAGGTCGGTGGCTGGAGGAACGGTGCGCTGCACCCACCAGTCCGGCTACTGGCTTGAAGTTCTCGTGCAGTGCTTCCAGCTGCTCGGAAGTGCAGCAGACGGGTCCATCTGCGAAGTCTGAGCCACAGACGTCGACGAGGAGCTTGCGAGCTTGGTCGTCTTCGGGCTATAGATAGTTAAGACTTTGGTTCCGGGACACAACGTCGAGGACGAACCTCGAGAGCAGGGCCATCGTACGGACACGGGAGTTGCTTGACTACGGCCGCTCCGCACGTTCCGCGGAGGGCGCAGTGACCGCTGCGAGAGGCGGCCATGGTGGAGGTACGAGGTCGAACGTAAAGACCACGCGTTGTCGGGTGCGTCACTATTTGCTCTCTCCGTCCATGTCCAAACCTGACGCCGCAAAACCTCGTCGTAGATTTATCGGCACAAAATCTTCTAAACCATCGCAGCCGGGTGCACCAGTATTGAGCAACCAAATCCCTCCAGAAATCTTGAACGACCCCAATCTCAATGCCGCAATCGCTCATCTACCCACCAACTACTCTCTCGAGATACACAAGACCATATTCCACGTCCGCAAAAACAATGCGACAATGGTCGCCCTTCAGATGCCCGAGGGATTGCAGATGTTTGCTTGCACCATTGCAGACATCATTGAAAAGTGCACAACCCAGTCGTCCGAATCTCCATCTTGACGCGCCCGCCCAGATTCACCCCTGCGCTCACCGTGATTATGGGGGATGTTACCTACGGCGCGTGCTGCATCGACGACTACACCGCCGTTGCGCTTGGGTGCGATATGCTCGTTCATTATGGTCACAGCTGTTTGGGTACGCGATACCCCACCCGTGCGTGTTGCAATGCTGATGCTTGCCTCAGTTCCTATGGACCAGACATTGATAAAAACGCTCTATGTTTTTGTGGAAATCTCCATCGACTCAGAGCATCTCCACCAATCCATTCGGCTCAACTTTCCTGACGACCGAGACTGGTTCTCCGAAGCATTGCTAGAGGGAGAAGAAGAGAGAAGTCGAATACCAGCTGGTACTCAAATTGGATCTAATAACCACCTCCGAATCGAGGGGCCGGCGTCGGACGAAGAACAGGCGATGGTTGCGCCTTCCTCGTCACCAACACGACTAGCTTTGGTCTCAACCATCCAGTTCGTTGCAGCCCTTCAACGACTCAAGGAAGACTTGTGCTCAGAGTGCGACGGACAAACTCCCGGCACGTCCAAGACATGGCGCGGCAAGTACGAGGCAACGATACCGCGTTCGAAACCTCTATCGCCGGGAGAGATCCTCGGATGTACTGCTCCCCGTCTCGGAGATGTAGACGCGCTAATGTATGTCTCTGCTCTGTGTTTGCTTCCAACTCGATAACCTTTCACTTAGCTATCTTGGAGATGGTCGTTTTCATCTCGAATCCATAATGATCGCAAATCCCACTGTCCCTGCCTTCCGATACGATCCATACTCGAAGAAACTCACCAGAGAGCGATATGATCACCGGGAAATGTACTCGATTCGCGCAAATGCCGTCCAGACGGCTCGAGGAAGCATAAGCGCGTTCGAAACACCTGCCCCGACAATGGATGCGCCGCTGTGGGGAGTGATTCTTGGGACACTTGGACGCCAGGGCAGCTTCAAACAACTTCAAGTACGCGCTATCATTCTGCATTCTTCGCCGCAATCTCAATGTTCGCGCAGGCAATAACGCATCAGTTAACGGATTCGAAAATCTCGATTCCGTTTATGCCGATCCTGCTTTCTGAGCTTTCTCCGGCCAAACTTGCGCTGTTTGACCCGCATATAGCGACGTTTATACAGACATCGTGTCCAAGACTTTCGATTGACTGGGGCTACGCCTTCCAGCGGCCGTTATTGAGTCCGTACGAAACGGCTGTTGCGGTGGGCAGTCAACGGGCGCCGTGGATGGAGGAGAAAGATGGGATATATAAAATGGACTTTTATGAAGTAAACACGCCATGGGCCATATCGCGTACCAGCTCAGTATATCCAAATTGTTGATGAGTGAATGCGAATGTACCTTTGCTTCATCCTACTCGATGGAGTCGACCGTGAGTCGCGCTGTCGGACCTCTATCCAGCTCAAACCAGCACTCAAACGAGCACAGTTCTCAACCTCTCTGCTCGACGGCCCATGCTTTGGCGACGCTCCCCGCTCACAATCGCCCCATCCTACACCAATGCTTGAACTACTCACTGTACGCGTCGCGTCGTCATACGTGCTGTATCGACTCTTTTCAGGCTCCCGACGCTTCCCCTTCGCTTTCGGACTCGACCGATGCTTTGCAAGACGCGTCAATAATCATCCCCACAGTCGGGCCTCACAACGACCCACTGCGCGTCCGGCCAGTGAGTAGCATCTCAGAGACTTCCCGGGGCTTAATTTGACGCGCATATATCCAGGATTCCGTCGTTATTCGAGACGGACAAGGTGCCTTGTTAACTGCACCCGAAAGTCGCGTCGCGCAGAGCCCCGAACCAATCCTCCCGGCCGACGACCTTTCTTCTCCCCCAGGCTCTTCAGCTCAAATTCAAGTCTCCTCGTCGCCTGTGCCCATTACAGACGCTTCCCCAATCCTGCCAAATAGTTCGTCTCCACCACCCAGCTCCAGTCCTCCGGCACTGTTTTCTTCGTCTCCAAACCGATCTTCCGACACTTCTGTGGAGGAATTCGAGCTGAAGTGCGAGCCAATGGTGTGTTCTATCGACACAAGACAACAAAGCGCTCAATGCCTTTGTAGGACGTGATTATCGCAGACGAAATGTCTAACCAACCTATTGCTATTGATGTGCTTCAAGATAGTTTTGAGGCGCGTTTTCAGTCCACAGATGTTTGCTGCCGCTAACATCGTCCAGGAACTGCATTCTGATCCGTGTCTCCCTCCCAGTTCAAGCCCAGCACGAAGCTCGAGCCCATGCATGGACGTGGAAACCAAGGACGATGAATCTGCTAAAGCGAAGGAAATTGGAGAACCTTTGCTGGATGTTGAAGGCGATGCTTCCTCGAGTTCTCCGCCAGCGAAAGTGTGTACAGCGCCCTTGACTGCAGCAGTCCTCAACATACGCTAGGTTGCCGCCGTGTCGCCGGAATCGGACTTGGAGAGCGCTGCAAGCATTGTCCCGAAGATGGAGGTCGACGGTGAAACTCTCGACGTCTTTGAACCTGCTTCGGATGATATCCGTCCTGAGGAAGCCAAGATTGAGAATGTAGATGTCGCGGCGCATGGCACCGTTTCAACGATAACTGTACCGGTAAGATTTGTTTCATCCCATAGAGCCTTCAACGACGCCCTCTCAGACACCTCCGAATCCCAAACGTGCCACCTCTGCATCTCTTAAAACGCAGCGCAAACTACTCGGAAAGCCTTTTCGTCCGCCGACTCTGATCAAAGCACCACCAAAGATTCAGACTAAGCCGCCAGAGTCATCTCTCCCTGTCCCACCTGCACCGCAGAACGCCGGCACGAGCGCAAGCCAGAGCACACTCGCCAAAGTCGATCTGAAGATGCATCGCACGCAACGCGCCTCTGCGCAGTTCAAGTCTCCGCTCCCGCTTTCCGTGGCGGCGGCGCTGCCTTCGGTGCGGCAGACGCCGACGATCCAGATGTTGGAGCGCAAGGTGCAGACGTTGCGGCGGGCAGTAAAATTGATGCAAGACGGAGAGGCGGAGACGTTGGAGGCCCTTGTAAAAAAGTGGACAGAGGCGGGACGGGAAGTTGCTTGGGAGGTGTGGGGACTCGTCAAGGATAACGAGGCGAATGCGGAAACAGATGTGGGAGAGAAGCGCAAATTGAGTGGATCGTGGGGTTGGGGAGACGAATCGGACAATAAGAGGGTCAAGGTCGAGGAACGCAACTGGGGATGGAATGTCGAGTCGACGGTTACTCTTGAGGAGCCGGAGGCGCCAATAGATGCTGCCTCGCAGGAGGAAGCCAAGCCAAAGGAGACGATGGGTACAATGCTGCTGCGTTTAGGAATTGCTTTGGAGACGCTGGGATGGAATGACGAGGAAGGAGAGTTTGTGGACGCGGAATAGCTTGTAGCACTGTACTATTATCCGCGTGTGCGCTTGGAAGCGAGTCTGACTGGTATTGCTCGATGCAGTTCATAGGCAAGTCTAGATCTCGGCTTCAAGCGGTCGACCTTCGGGTATGGAGGCCTGTTGAGATCGGATTCGGCACCTTGGTGCGCTTGTCGCAGCTCTTCCACTGGAAGAAACGCGTCAGGGCAAGACGCGAAATCAACTGAACATACACGATGTTATCTTGTAGGCTTTCAGTTTTTGGCGTTCTTCCTGCGTGAATATTTCGTCCCACATCGAGGTAGCATGCTCTAAACAGGAATGAAGAACATTTCCGTCTTTCATATCGCCGCGTACTTTCAAGCAACTTTTCAGGTCTCTTAGCCTCCGGTTGGGGCTTTTTATTATTCAAAAACTCGAGGCCGGAGACGCGTCGAGCATCATCTCTTTCCAGACGCTCTTTGGCCTTAGCATATTGCTCTTCGAGTTGCTATAATTCCCCGGTCAGTAAACCGGGCCGAGATGGACTGAACAAACTTGGAGAATGCGGTCAGCGTCTTCTTCAGGGACTTCGCGTTGACTGTAACCCCTCGTGCGTATACCCCGCCGATGTACGACGTTGAACGCGGGTCGTGCCAATAAGATGGTGGTCGAGAACATGACCGTGTTGTGTGACGCTTGATCCGATGGACAACTTGAAGGCACTGGCCACCTTCGCTTTGTACCAGCTTTTCAGCTCGGGCGCCGTCTCTGCGCCTATTACCTCGTCTCAACTCCTAGTCCGGGTCATCTCCACAAAGGTACCCCAGGGTCTTCTGCAACACACCTCTCCACGTTTTCGTTTGACCGATTCTGCCGTCTTTGACCAAATCCTCGAATCCCTTTCTTCCGCATGGGACCATGGAACTATCTCTCTCGGCCGCGAAAATGGTGTATTGACCGTCATGGACGTGTCCCTCGTCGGAACGCCACGCGCTGCGCTTGGCGAAAGCCTTAATCCGCGCAAAAGGAAACGGGTGGTCGACGAGGAGGCTGATTCCGCTGCTGGAGACGAATCCGAAGTAGATAATGCGACATTTGACCCGCCCTTACCTACGACACTCGGGAGCCTCAGCAAAGAGTTGCAGGAGGTCTACGCGCTAATGCAGCGGGGAACCGCAAAGAGTCGGTTATTGTCAGAACAGGTGTATCCTCTGCATGTGCGTGTCTTCACCAACTAACGTTCTACAGTTCAGGTCTCCAGACGAAAGTTTCGTGGCAATCTGCCGCCATACCACCAAAGACGACTGCGCCAAAGCGCGACATCTCGAAATGGGCAACGCCAACGCGGGCATCTGCGACCTGATACACTTTCGACCTCTTATTCGACCGCATACCGACCCTTCGCTCGGCCATTGCTCGTATCTGAACCAATGCTACTCTGAACCCACGTACGCTCAAGCACCGGCTGCCCCTTCAGGCCCCGGGAATGTCCCGCCAAATACTCGCGGGCCACTCTCGCTTCCTTCCGGTCTTGGAGCCGGGGGCCGAGGCAAGGACAAGGCTCCGTGTCGCTACCTGCATTACGAGATAGATTGGGACCCTAGCGATGGTGAACCTCCCAGCAAGAGCCGCCGACCACAGAATTGTCATCAACTGAGCATCGGAATGGGTCCGACTGGCAAGTTTTCTGAGCCAGTACGTCTTCTCCAGTCGGTTCTACAGATCGCTAAATGTGCCCAGCTACCTCCACAATGGATCAATTGTGATGTTCGACGCTTCGACTACTCCGTTCTCGGAAAGTTCCATGTAATTATGGCCGACCCGCCATGGGATATACACATGAGCGTTCGTCGAGTTGTTTTCGCGCTGAATGCATCTGAGATCGTGGCAGCTTCCGTACGGGACTATGACGGACGACGAAATGCGTTCTATGCCGATCCCCACGCTGCAAGACGAAGGTCTTCTCTTTCTATGGGTGACTGGCCGCGCAATGGAAGTCGGTCGCGAATGCATGAAGTTTTGGGGATACACGCGCGTCGACGAGGTCATCTGGGTCAAGACAAACCAGCTGCAGCGAGTCATCCGCACCGGCCGCACCGGCCACTGGCTCAACCACACCAAGGAGCACATGCTTGTCGGTGTCAAGACGGTCACCGACTCGGAGGGGAAGCTCAAGTTCCCTTCGTGGGCGAATCGCGGAGTCGACACGGACGTCATAGTCTCGGAGGTGCGGGAAACCAGTCGCAAACCCGACGAGGTGTACAATCTCATTGAGCGGATGTGTCCTGGCGGGAGGAAGATTGAGATTTTTGGGAGGAAGCACAATACGCGTCCAGGGTGGATCACATTGGGAAACCAGCTTGGCCCTGATCAGATTTATGAGCGGGACTTGAAGGAACGCATCAAAGCCAAGTGGGTTTTTTGGCTCTGGCGCCTGTGTTGGTCCTTAGGCATTTTCAGATACCCGGAACGTCTTGTCCACATTCAAGAAGAATGAAGGTTCTATTTGATTGGGAAAATATGGTGTAGCGTTGTTAAGTGTGTATGAGACGTGTAGGATGTCGAATGTACCATGTCCAAGTTCTATGGGCGCCGGTTCAGCTCTTTGACCAACAGTGCATTAACGGCTTGGAAGTTGTCGAGGTAGACGTGGTGGCCAGCATCGTTCACGATGTAGGATCGTGCATTCCCGTTACCGGCTTTGCGCAGATTCTCTACGGCCTGAGCGCCACCCTCCGGGTCCATCCAATCGTGATCCCCATAGACAAAGGTGACTGGGATCTTGAGGGCAGCGACGCGGTCCACGAGGGGTCGGTGGGCATGAGCGCCTGGCGCAAGAAGGTGGGAGATGGAATATTCGCCCGAACCGCGGGCCATTGTTATATGAAGAATGTAGTCGTGCATGTCTCGCGTTTCTTCTTCGGTGAGGCCGGAGAACCGACGGGAAGAGTACTAGAATGATCAGCTCGAATACTACACGATCGAGCAACAAACAAACCTTGCCAACCAGCATTGGTGCCCAGAAGAGTGTATTGCGGACGACTTGGAAGGGACTCCAGCCCTCTTCCCAAAGATACTTGAACAGCCGGACGCGCCGGCTCTCCGTCGATTTTTTCGCCTTCTGCTCCGCCCTGATCTCCTCAACCTTGGCTTGCGTCGCCGGTTCAATCGATGCAGTGGAACCGTGCGGCGGTGTTTCGAGCTCGCGCTCCGGCGCCGTCGTTTCGTTGGGGTCGCGGGGAACACCCGCCGGCGAAAGAAGGATGAGTTTGTTGACTCGGTCGGGATATCGGAGGGCATAGGCGACGCTGAGGTAGCCTCCGAGACTGTGGCCAACTAGGGTCATCTTCTCGAGCTGCATCTTGCTTCGCCATTCTTCCAGCGCGTCGATAAAGAAACCTTCCGCTTCATTGACGCGTTTGGAGATGTCCTTCTTCGGCGCAGTGATGCGGAAAGGCACGCGCGCACTGCGCCCCATGCCTAACCAATCGAGTGCGTACAGGGTAACGCCCCGATGCCCAGCCCATTTGGCTAAATGCGGGAGATTCTGAAAGTAGAATCCTATGCCTGCGCCATAGCCTAATTTCGTCAGTGAGTGGCAGACAGGTTATACGGAAACGCACCTGGTAGCATGACCACCGATGCAGGTGCATCCACACGAGGGTTATTAGGTTGGATTGTAAGAGTATTAATGAAGCGTTTCTGATCAAGGTGGACGAGAGAGCTAGTGGCAGTAATTGGTGTGTCTGCGCCGGGGTTGAAGAGGTGCTTAAAGAGCCTGCTTTCCGATACTGCAGAACTGCGGTCGCTCGTTGCCCACCAAGCACGAAGTGAGGCAGAGAAGGTGGTGGGTATTTCGCGTGCGGGAGGGAGGAGGCGGCGGCGGCGGCCATGAAAACGCGGAATGCAGACAGTTTGGCTGACCGTCGAGGACAGTGATTATAAGACGCGCAATCGGCTTGTTCACGGATCTGCGGCTTGTTCTGAGCGGTCATCATCATGTACAATGGAATAGGTCTCGCTACAGCCAGGGGAAGGTACGCGCGTACTCTCGTATCCAGCTCCGTGGATCTGACACTCGCCAGCGGAACCAACGGCTACGTCGTTCGCAACCTTTCCGCCCTACGCTCCCACCAACCAGCTCAAGATCGTGCAAATGCATGGGATGTCGCTCCGCCGAAACACCGCGAACCGGACGAGGGCATTCTCGAGCATGAGCGCAAGAGAAAGGTCGAAGTCAAGTGTCTCGAGTTGCAGCTGAAGTTGGAGGACGAGAAGTGAGCAGAGGAATGGACTGGTTGCAGCTAAACTGACCCATCGACAGTGTGGACGAGGACGAAATCGAGGCGCAGGTCAGCGCATTGCGCGAGAAGCTGCTCGCCAACCTCGAACGCGGGCCCGGTGGACGCTACCGACCTACCGAGACGCATGCAATTGCCGCTGCGAAAAAGACAGAGTTGGCCAAGATGGCGAGTGCGTTGGGGACCAGGTCAAACTATGTCGAGGGAGACGCCTTCAATCGCGAGAAGCAGGAGGAACTGAGGGCACAGAGGATGATGGAGCGGGAGGAGAGAGACAGGCAGCGCGAGGCCGACAGACAGAGGATGGAAGAGCAAAAGGCGAAATGGGAGGCCGAGAAGCGGGAGAAGGATCGGCTTCGTCGCCGGGAGGAGGACAGAGTGCGTCGAGGAGAAGGTCCGCCACCCGCTCGCCGCAGCCGTAGCCCACCTCCACGTCGAGCCCGCCATGTTTCTCGGTCTCCATCTCCCGCACCCCGCTCTCGCCGCCGCTACCATTCGCGTACACCGTCGCGTTCGCCTTCGCCACCTGCCCGTCGGCGTTATTCTCCCCCTCCCCGAGGCTCTCCGGCGCGTTCTAACCGTTCTCCACCGCCGAGACGGGACAAATCGCCGTCTCCTCGGCGCGGTCGCTCTGTGTCGAGCTCGTCGAATATGTCCGTCAGCACGGGTCGCAGCGGCAGCCCATAGGTTATGCATGAACGTCTGCAAAATATGCCTGAATTTCGATTTCGTATCCTACTTTTGCCTGTACACAGATCCAGTCACCTTCCTTTGAAGCTTGCCAGCTCCCACCATGTATAGGATTCCTCGACTCACCACTCGTCTTCGCAATGGTTCTCGGTTGTACCGGGGCATGTCTAGCACCACTCGAACGGAAGAAACACTGAGTCTGGCGTCGAAATATATCCTCCCAGTCTATGCGCGGCCTGACATTGTACTCTTGCACGGCAAGGGCTCTTATGTCTACACGGAGAATAGGAAATTTCTAGACTTCACCGCTGGGATTGCCGTGAATGCTTTGGGCCATGCTGACGAGGGCGTGGTTCAGGTGATTCAGTTCCAAAAAAATTGGGTGGGACCAAAGAGAAATCTAATCATTGCAGACCATCGCAGAGCAAGCGGGCAAGTTGTTGCACACAAGCAACGTCTACCACAATGAGCATGCGCCACGGCTCGCACAACTCCTCGTTACTCTCACTCAACGCGACGGCGGTCTCGGCTTTTCCCCTGGCTCATCAACTGGAGGTGCAAAGGTCTTCTTCGCAAACTCGGGAACCGAAGCGAATGAGGGCGCGTCTATTTTCTCCGTCTCCTTCCCCTGGCTCATCGCTTTCTCACAGGCGCGCTCAAGGTTGCACGCAAAGTCGGAAAGGATCGCGGCGGCGCGTCCAAGACGCGTATTGTCTGCTTCGAAAATTCCTTCCATGGCCGCAGCATGGGGGCATTGAGCGTAACCTCCAATCACAAGTACCAGAACCCGTTCACGCCGCTTCTTCCTGGCATCGACGTCGGGACGTTGAACGATACAGCGGCGCTGCAGGCACTGGTTACAGATGAAACTTGCGCAGTCATTGTCGAACCGATTCAAGGCGAAGGCGGAGTTAACAGTGCTGAAATTGAGTGGCTGGCGGCGTTGCGCAGCCGGTGCGACGCGGTCGGCGCGGTTCTAATCTTTGACGAGATCCAGGCAGGAGATCTGTGCTCTCGTGGTTTATTCTGACCTTCCCCGGCAGTGTGGTTTGTATCGAACCGGGATGCTGTGGGCCCACTCCGCTCTTGCGGTCGAATGTCACCCCGATATTGTCACGATGGCCAAACCCCTGGCCAACGGCTACCCCATTGGAGCAGTTCTCATGCGCGATTCGGTCGCGGAGACAATGACCGCGGGTAGGCAGTGCACGCTTACCTGAATGAACGCGGCGCGGGACTTAGCTCATTGCAGGTGTGCACGGTACAACGTTCGGAGGGTCTCCTCTTGCGTGTGCGGTCGGGGTCCACGTTCTGTCGCGTCTGGCAGACCCTCAGAGCGTGGCCCAGATCAACGCGACGAGTGCCTATCTGCAGCAACGGTTGCTCGAGTTGCCGGCCCGTTTCCCTAAGATTCTAGAGAGCAGCATACGTGGCCGAGGGCTTATTCGCGGACTAGGATTTCTTGACGAGACTCACCCCGCGCTGGTTGTGGAGAAGGCGCGTGAGCATGGCGTTTTTCTTCTGACTGCCGGGAAGCAGACTGTGCGGTTGGTTCCTAGCCTCAATATTGGGCAGGAGGAGGTAGACACGGCGGTAGACGCGCTAGTATCGAGTATGGAGACGCTGTAGCCATCTGCGGGTGGTACCATCGAAATCTGAGCTCTGTGATTGGCTGTCGAAATTTGGGCCATAAATACCTGGTCACCCAATTCCTTTCTGACCACGACCGCCATGGACAAGCTTGCTCGTTCCTTCAAGGCGCAATGCCCCTTCTTGCACTCTACGAAAAACAATACCCTTCGCACTCTCTCCACCAGCGCCTCCTCCCGCTTCCCCTCCATCTCCATTCTCACTGAGCGCGCGACCCAGTGCCCTATCATGGGTCCTGCTCTCAAGGTTCGCGGCCAGGAACTCGTCGCTGGCTACGCTAGCGTTGCCGGCGCCGGGGACGTCGCCAAGATTCACCAGGACAAGGGTGTTACAGTCCCCGCCGGGGCGACCATCGAGATGTGTCCGCACGCCACCGCCGCCCGCGCTGCTGTCCGTACCGCCAGTGATCTTGCGGCCGCTGCGGCTACTAAGAAGGAGGTGCCTATTGCCGCCGCCAAGGCCGGCGGCTGTCCCTTCCACAAGGCAGGAGCTCAGATGCCCTTCGACCATCCCAAGGTTCCGCAAGCCGCTGCCGCTCCTGAGCCTGCTGCCGCCCCAAAGCCGACCCGCACTGGCTTCAATTATGAGGCCTTCTACGATGCCGAGCTCGACAAGAAACACCAGGACAAGTCGTACCGTTACTTTAACAACATCAATCGGTTGGCCGCCAAATTCCCCATCGCTCACACTGGAAGCGTCAAGGAGGAAGTCCAGGTCTGGTGTTCCAACGACTATCTCGGCATGGGTAACAACCCCGTCGTTCTTGAGACGATGCAGTATGTTTTTATCTCCGCCGTCCGTGCCGCTTTCTGATTCAAAATAGTCGCACTCTCGACAAGTATGGCCATGGCGCCGGTGGGACCCGCAATATCGCGGGCAACGGCGCTATGCATCTTGGCCTCGAGCAGGAGCTCGCTACTCTTCACCGCAAACAGGCTGCCCTCGTCTTCTCTTCGTGTTACGTCGCCAACGACGCTACTCTGTCCACTCTCGGCTCCAAGCTTCCCGGCTGCATCCTCTTCTCGGACGCGATGAACCATGCGTCTATGATCCAAGGGATGCGCCATTCTGGTGCCAAACGTGTCATCTTCAAGCACAACGACCTTGCCGACCTCGAGAGCAAACTCCAGCAGTATCCAAAGGAAACTCCCAAAATTATTGCTTTCGAGAGCGTATACTCGATGTGCGGTAGCATCGGACCCATCAAGGAAATCTGCGACCTGGCTGAGCAGTATGGCGCTCTGACCTTTTTGGACGAGGTAAAGTGTTTTGGTAGTCGTCGCTGTGCCCGTCGCCCATGAAACACCCTCAGGTTCATGCTGTCGGTCTGTATGGCCCTCGCGGAGCAGGTGTCGCTGAGCATCTCGACTACGACGCGCACAAGGCTGCTGGAAACTCTCCAGATGCCATCCCTGGTTCGGTCATGGACCGCGTCGATATTATTACAGGCGCGTTCTTCCAAATGTATTTTTAATCTTCTAATCTTGTCACAGGCACTCTTGGCAAGGCATATGGCGCTGTTGGCGGTTACATCGCCGGTTCGGACGACCTCGTCGACATGATTCGTTCCTACGCCCCGGGTTTCATCTTCACCACGTCCCTGCCGCCTGCCACTGTGGCTGGTGCACGGGCCAGCGTCGTTTATCAGTCCGAGTATGTTGGCGATCGTCAGCTCAAGCAAGTCAACGTCCGTGAGGTCAAGCGCCGCTTTGCTGAACTTGACATCCCTGTTGTCCCTGGTCCCTCGCATATTGTCCCGGTCCTTGTTGGCGATGCTGCTCTCGCAAAGGCTGCGTCCGACAAACTGCTTACCGACCACAACATCTACGTTCAATCGATCAACTACCCTACGGTCGCGCGTGGCGAAGAACGTCTTCGCATCACCGTGACCCCGCGCCATACCCTCGAGCAAATGGACAAACTTATTGGCGCGGTCAATGCGGTCTTCACGGAGCTCAACATTAACCGTACGACCGATTGGGTACGGGAGGGTGGTCGTGCCGGTGTTGGGATAGGCGACGCCGATCCTGAGCCCATCTGGACTGATAGGCAACTCGAACTCGGTACCCCGACTGCTCCGGCTACCCTGCACGATGGTCAACCCCCGGTAGTCGATGCGAAAGGTGTCTCTGCCGCTCGTGGTCGCTTCAATGTTCTGCTTGGCCCCGTCAACGCAACGGTCAAGGGCATTGACGGTTCGGCGTTGGCAAGCCTCAAGCTTCGTACTGGAAGTGTTCCTCTTCTCGACGAGAAGTTCATTCCGGTTCCTCCCCCGTCGCCACCCGTTGCATAGAGCCTTGATTGCTTTCGTTTTATTGTGCCACCGTGTTTTCGTAAAGCAACGAGGATTTCTTGTGTTGCTTATGTGCCTGTTCGTCAAACGATGTGCTTAATGTCATGTACAAACACAGTTTTCGTAGAATCGCCATGCCAGCCGCGATTGCTACTGGAACTAACCAAAAAACGGGCAGCTGGGTCGACCACTGAGGCGGCATAAGCTTATAAGCGCAGAGAATGACTGGACCCATACGCATTTGTGAGATGTACCCTCCATGATGACCAGGTATAATTTTGAATTGGACGCCACTCCTTGGCTTGCCGGTCCCATCCGGTTCTGCAGCCTCGGCTACATTCCATAATCGCAGGTTGTCGATAGATGCGCTGCATGCATGGTGAGAAGCAAGACGGCAGAACCAGGAATATGGCCTACGTTGCGATATGTTTCCCATCGGGAAAGGCAACCACACAGGACACAACACCGGAGCTTGTGGGGTTTCGTATCGTTTTGAGCAGTCTTGGGACGGCGGCGGGGCCAGAACAACCAAGTTGTCGCGTGTCCCAGACGTCCACAGTGCCGTTGCGCCTGCCTGCGTAAACTTGGCCGCCATCGGCAGACCAGCAAGCCTAGAAAACTTGAGATTCGGGGGTCACGGAACTAAGACTGTGACGAACGGATAGACACCATGGTGGCGTCTTTTCGCTCATCCAAAGACGCCCGACGCTATTCTGCGCTCGCCGGTCCCAGAGCATAACCTGCCCATCAATTGCAGCCGTCAATAGGATGTCGGGCGAAAAGGACGCGTTGATGTTCGAGTCTAAGAGCGGCGGCGCGTTATGCGCGATTGCCCGCGACGGCAGCGCGGGGGTGCCTGTCTGTTGTTTGACTTGTGGCGTCGTTTCTGGCTCGTCGTCGAACAATGGATCAAACGACGCGTCGGATTTTGCATCGGTGTCCATGGGTTGGTTCGCATTGCTGTCAACAAGGGTCGTGCTTGAGCCTTGCGAGGTTCCATTGACATTGGGAATATCGAAGGGATTTGTACGAAGGGGTCGGACCGCAATTGCGGCTAATTGTGCGCCATGAGCGATAAAGCTGCGGATTTGTAAACCCGTGTTGAGGTCCCATTGCTGTTGCGGAGGTGTCATGGCAGCTTAAACGCGGATATTGGGACGCACAATCGCATCTCCATCCCATCCTGCGCTGTAGAAACCCTTCTCCTCGTGGTCCAACGCGATCCCTGAGACTGGTCGCCCTTTGTGGCCCAACATGGTATATATACACCGTCCAGGCTCGTGGCGCGTCGTAAACAAATTAATTCGGCCCGTGTCTGTCCCCGCCAGGGTCCACAACGCGTCCGATTGCATTGCGAGGCTGTAAACTGGCGATGGCGGCGGCTCCTCCTCGGGAAACCCAAGTCCATGCAATTTCATGCCATTGTTGACTGGTGCAGAGTTCTCCCACCAGAATCGTATCTGACCCGACTTCATGATCCCTTCGACAACGCCGGCGTGGTGCCGCTGCGGCGCGGTGAGGAAGTTCTTGCCGTTGACAGCGGTGAAGATATCGTAGTTGCGGATGTAGCCGTCGTCCGAGCCCGTGAGCAGGTGGGTCATGCACATTGAGGCGGCGAGTGCGTGTGTGGGGACGGGGTGAGGAAGGGCGCAGATGGCTTCCACAGTGTATGAACGCGGATGCGGAGTCGCGGGGACGAGGGATTTCTTGCGTATTCGCGCCGGCGACGGGGATCGCGACCTTCTACGTGGGGCGGGAAGTGGGGGAGGAGGTGTAGGGACTAAGCGCGTCAGGCTATGGGCTACAGGCCTCGGGGCTGGGTACCTTTCGAAGGGAGTGCGGGTTGAGAGGACGCAGGCTGGGATGAGGTGTCGCTTGTGCTCGGGGCCGGTTCAATGTCCTCCATAGGTATTTCACCAGACGGTTCGTCCGAGTCATCTGCGTCGTCGTCCGAGGCGTCTTCCGAGTCGTCTGACGCAGAATCCTAAAGACGGTCAACAAAGCGTGGCCAACTTCAAGACTGCGGCACACTTCATCGGGGTCCTCGGTTGCGTCGTCGGGCCCAGCGTCGGCATCTTCGTCGTCAGGCTCGGTTTGCTCGCCTTCCTCATCAATTTCGAGGATATCCTCGGGCTCGGAATCACTGGCCATGGTGGCGGGAGTCAAACAAAGCTACAACAGAAATCAATACATACAGCGCAGGTAAGTTACAAACTGTCTAAAACAAAGAACATCTCGCTGGTTTTAGATCCTGCGAATGACGCGCTTGTCGCGCTCCCCAATGACCTTGACGAGCCCTTCGTTCTCCAGACCTGACACAACAAACGAAAACTCGGACGCGTCGATCTTGACGCTGCTCTGCTCCCCAAGCGCCTTTATCGCATCGCTCCACTTGAGACCACGTTCCTTCGCGCCCACAGTCGTGTCGAGCACGCTCAAAATGCCTTTGCGCATATCCTCCCGCATCCTGCGCTGCCCAGTCGCTGTACCCGTGTTGAGCAGACCCATGTCAATTTTGCCTGTCCTTGGGTCCATCGCACTCGTTCGAATCGCCTCTCGCATGAGCCGGCCCGCCTCCACTACGTCTTCAAGCTCGACAAACTCACTCAGTCGCATACGCGCGTGAGCCTCGGAGAGCCGGATCAGACTTTCGAGTTGACGCGTTGTGGCGGTAATCCGCTTCTCTGACGACCCGGCGTCGGCGCCCATGTTGCGCATCTCCACATATGCGCGAACGAGCTCATCACTCGCGGCTTCAGTGATGACAGGGTGAACGCGAGAGCGTGCGTAGGATATGTATGCCGCGATCTCGGTTAGAGGCTGGACTGATTTGAGTATAGCACGGTGTAGTACAAAGGCCACGTACCAGGAATTCAAGTTCCCCCGTACGTTCGGGAGTATCTTCCAAGTACAGACCGACGAGATGTTGTGCGAGGCGGCGATCCAAGGCTTCATCAACTTGGTCCAGAACGAGGTACAACAAATCGAATCGCGAGATGAGCGTTGGAGGTAGGTCGATATTCCGTGTGATGGGTTGGTCGACATCGTATTTAGATCCAACAGGGTTGGCGGCGGCTAGAATGGAAGTGCGAGCGTTGAGGGTTGTGATAATCCCGGCTTTCGCAATGGAAACAGTTTGTTGTTCCTAATCGAGGTTACAAACCATTCGTTCAGAAAGCGGATACTAACCATGACTTCATGCAGCACGCTGCGCGTCGCGTCCGACATCTTGTCGAACTCGTCTATGCAGCAAACACCGCCATCGCTGAGAACAAGGGCACCACTAGAAAGTATTAATGATGAACGCAATGCAAATGAGAAAACGGACCTTTCGAGAACAAGTTGCTTGGAATCCGGGTCGCGAGTGACATATGCGGTCAGTCCAACGGCCGACGAGCCCTTGCCAGAGGTGTAAACTCCGCGAGGAGCGATCTTGTGGACATACTGGAAAGATATTGGCAAGAATGCGCGCAGAGGAAATGGAACATACACCCAAAATCTGCGATTTTGCTGTTCCAGGATCGCCAACTAACAGAACGTTGATATCCCCTCGGTAACGGGGTCCACCACCGCCGCCACCCCGGTCGATGCTCTTGTTCGTGCCACCGAACAACTGGAGCAGTATCCCCTTCTTTACATCCTCCATTTGCCAGATGCTCGGCGCAAGGGATCGAGACAGAACATCGTAGACGTCGGGTCGACCACTAAGTTGACGGATTTTGTCCTCGAGCTCGGCATTGCGCACTCGTTGGCCGTCGGTGTCGAGTTCACCGATGCCGCTCTCGGTATCCCCAACACCGCCGACGCCAGGAATACGTTCGCCCGGCCGCGTTGTCTTGTCAAAGCCGAGGACCTCTTCCTTGCCATCGCCTCCGCCGACGAGTCGGATGTGTACAACATCCAAATACGTCTTGAAGAGACTCTTCAAGGTCCGCTGGCGCGGGTTGACGCGTACAGCAGCGCTGCGGAAGATGCCAGTGACGACGAGGCGGTCGCCTGGTTTGGAGATATCGACAAGTTCGTCGTAGACGCTCAAACTAACGGTGTGGGGTGTTTGACCATCAGGCACGGCATCCGGCGTCTCTTGTAGTCGAATGACCTGACGGTCGGCGAAGGTGCAGCGATTGTGTATGAGTGACATGTTTCCCGGCGCAGCACACACATCTCGCGGGCATACAGTGGGCTCGGTAATTTTACCGCGGTCGATATCCACCTGGGTTGTGTGCGAGCAGGTCAGGCAGCGGAAGAACGCCATCTTCATGTCAGGAATAATCGGAGTTGTTCGGATGACTAGACCGTTAATGGCGACGAGCTTGTCGGTATCTACGACGAATCAGATTCATGTAAGGGTCCTGAAGAGTTCGACGCACCTGTCGGGTTGAGGTCGCGCATGTTGACTGATGTGAGGCCAAATGGGCGAATTTTATACACCCTGCTCATGATGTCCGAAATTTCTTCTTCGCCCTGGGCACCATGCATTCCGTCGAGCCCGTCCCTGCGATCCGTCTCGGCGATTTCGAGCATTAGGTCCTTGAGGACCTGATCCATGACGGGCACGACTTCTTGAGGGTATTTGATGAGCTGAGTGTGCAGCCGTTTCGAGGCCGAATATGCGAGCAGGTTGACGACATCCAAGTTGAGATTGGTCTCTCCCGTCTGACGCATCTGCCGAAGATACGTCTCGTACAATAGTACCTCTCCATCCGCCGGATTAACAAATGGCTGAAATGGGTGGCCATTCAGACGCGCGTACTCGTGCCTGTACTTGGGTTTGAATCCGCAAATGAAGTCGCGGAACATCTTCATGGTTTCAGAGAGGTTGACTGTCGTGCCATAAATGGCGCGAATTTCGTCGGGTCCATCGGAGGTCGCGTTTGGGACAGAAAGGACTGGGCCACCGACAGCAGAAGATGGGGGTCGAGGACCTTGAGCGGATTCGCGTGGTGTACGACGCGACGGAGTGACAGAAACGGAGGAGTGGATGTCTCCGCGGTTGTTTCTAGGCGTCTTTGTGGGGCTCCTGGACGCGATGAGTAGAGATCAAATGGCGAATAGATGCCGCACGAAGGAAAATCTAGAGGATCAGAGTCCAGGACATCTGAGCTCAGCCCGCGTGCGTTTTTGTTGGGAGAGGAACTGGGGAAAGCCAACGGCGACGAGCCAGTGCTGGCACCTGTTTAGACGACGCGTCAATCGACGCCATTATAAAGAGTCGAGACTGACCGCCTGGGGTCCGCTTGGGGGTGCTAAGGCCGACGGCGCGTCGAGCCATGATCCCAGACATGGGGGTTGCCGCGTATGAGCGTGCTGGGGAGCCTGCAGCATCGGGGGTACCGGGGAAGAAGAGGTCTTGTTGGGGAGGAGCATCCGGGAAGGTTTCTTGCATTTCGACGTCGTCGGGCGCGTCTGAGGACGGGAAGTTGACGCGAGGCGGGGAGGACATGGTGGTTCACAAGGAGAGAGGTCACGTGCGACTCTTTCTGCATGGACTCGAATGTACGGGCCAAGGGGCCGCCATCAGAGCAAAACGGCAGATCTGTCAGTACCGAGGCCTCTGTGATCGTTTCCTTTTTTGGATAGCTGCATAGGCCACTGTACCTCCCGCTTAGGACGCCTGTGTCGGCGTCCGACGCGGTTAAACTTGGGTCATTGGCTCTCAAGGGCTTCATCTCACTTATTCCGACCTCGTTACCTCGGACTGAGGTCACCGTATCATCCGTTTGAACTGTAAAGTGGTAATAGTGAGGCCAGGACGACTGTGAACGGTGCCTCAAGACTACTGCAAGGGTTGGCTGATATGTCCTCATGTCAACTTATATTTTTATGCCTTCTGAGGTGAGGTAGGAGAGGGAGGAACACAGAGGTACCATGGTCTCAAAAAGGAAATAATCACAGAGGCCTCGGTACTGACAGATCTGCCGTTTTGCTCTGATGGCGGCCCCTTGGTACGGGCACCATAGCACCTCTTCAGCCATACACATTCCCTCCAGTCCTAGAACGTCTCCCGAACCCAGCTCTCGCAGACGTTCATGGACTCCCTCACCCATTGACGACCCTTTCCACGTCGCCGACGATCCCTGGGCCCAACCAGCCACCTCGATGCGCTACGGCACTCCCCCGGCGGACACCGATGCCTCCAGCTCCCTGGCAGGGCGCTCTGCTGCATCCCTCTTCGGCGAAGACGACGAGGCCCGCCTCACTTCTCGGGAAGGAGAAGGGCGGAAACGTACATTGCGATACAGCTCAACACCGTCGCCGCTCAAGAAGACGGGTACAGCTATCAAGCACGTCTCCCAGAACATACGCCGCATGTCCATCCGCGTCGCTAACGTCGCCAACGTTGGCCTTGAACGTTTGCCAGACGACAAACCCGACGACGGAGACCAACTTCCTGACACAGCCCAATCCTTACCCCTGCGAGGCCGCACGCTCGGTTTCCTCGGGCCAACCAGCTGGCTGCGGCTCGCGTGCTTCAACTTTCTCGTGTATCCGTGGACGGAGCCCATTATCCTAATTCTCATCATCGCCAACGCGGTTATACTCACCGTACAGGCGTCGCGTACCCTTCTCCTGGCCGACCCACCCACCCGAATACGCGGCTATTTTCATCAATGGGAGGACTTTGTGCTATTCGGTCTCTTCATCATATTCACTGCGGAGGCCTGCGCTCGAATATGTGTCTCGGGACTCATATTCGATCCCGAATCTTCGTCCTCATTCGCTCTGAAAACCTCCCTCTCTTCGAAAACAACTGAAAAACCCTCAACACAACCTCCTACGAAATCAGAAATCATCTCCCTTCCGTTCCGTCTCAGTGTCAAGGATGCTGCGGACCTCACGCGACGGAACGCGCCATACCTCCGTCACAGTTGGTCCCGAATAGATGCCATTGCTATCATCGCTTTCTGGACCACTTTCTTACTTGCAACTTTCGGCCTGGAGAACGACAAGCACCACATCCGCATCTTTCGCGCTCTCTCTGCGCTGCGGACTGCCCGTCTACTCACTGCCACATCCGGTACGACGGCCATCCTCCACTCTCTCAAGACCGCTCGCCCCCTCCTCGCGAGTGTGGCGTACTTTGTCGTTTTCGCCATGGTGTTATTCGGCATTGTGGGCGTGCAGAGTTTTTCAGGCTCGCTACGCAGGGTCTGCGTCCTGAACGCAACGCTTGGTGAGGGCGAGATTGAGCTCAGCGAACAGTTTTGCGGCGGCTGGCTTGATCCCATCTCCTTGAACAAGACGGGCTACATAACCCTCAACGGCGACATCGCGTCTGATTACAAGGGTTATATCTGCCCACTAGGGCAAACATGTCGAGAGACCGGATCGAATCCGTACCAGGACACCGAGAGTTTCGATACCATCTACTTTTCGGCTCTTCAGGTTGTTATTGTCGCCTCCGCCAACGGGGTATGTAGTCCTCTTTACTCGCTTCTTGCAACACTTACACGTCTGCAGTGGTCACCGCTCATGTACAGCATTATCGACTCGGAGTACTTCGTTTCCTCCATCTTCTTCATCCTTTGTGTCATCGTTCTCAACTTTTGGCTTATCAACCTCTTCGTCGCGGTCATCACTAACACGTTCTCTGCCATTCGTTCCGAAACGAAGAAGAGCGCGTTCGGCGCATATCTCACCGCTCCAGTGCCCGAAGTCGACACTGACGATGGGTGGAACGTCGCGGGGAGGCCGGCACAGCGACGCGCCAATTTTGCGGCGGTCATTGTGTCCTGGACGCGGTGGTTGTTCGTTATTCTCGCGCTCGCCTCTCTTGCCCTGCAAGCAACACGTACGCCTACCATCTCCGACAAGCAAGAATCCATCCTCTACAACGCTGAACTTGGTATTACGGCGTTGTTCGATTTGGAGATCATTCTTCGTTTTTTTGCGGCTTTGCCCGACTGGCGTGGCTTTTTTGGGCTGCCCAAGTCAAGAGCTCCAAATGAAGCCGATTCAGGGTCGGATGGCCAAGGGAGGCGACCACCTTACCTCCACAGTCCCGCACAGAATTGGCTCGACATCGTCCTCGCTCTCGCTTCAACCATCATCCAAATCCCGTTCATCCAGAGCTCGGCGGTTTACCCATGGTTCACAATCTTCCAGTTGATGCGATTCTACCGTTGCATCCTTGTGGTCCCTCGAATGAAACCGCTTCTCGTACGTTCAGAGAGTCCTCTCTTGCAATACGCTCACGACGTCGCTAGCTTGCCGTCTTTGGCAATATGTATGGTCTTGCCAACATGACACTCTTTCTGATCCTCGTCAACTTCATCGCTGCCGTGGTCCTTGTTCAGCTGGTTCGTGGGGATATGACGGAAGATGTACCAATGAACTTTGGCACGATCTTTACGTCCTTCCTGGCCGTGTACCAGGTCTTTTCGTCCGAGAACTGGACCGACATTCTCTACGACACCGCTAACGCGGAAACGAGCTTCGGACAAAGCGCGATCATCGTCTTGTTCGTGAGTGGGTGGATGCTGTTTGCAAACTGTCCGTGCTGGCTTCTGGAACCTTTTTATTCCTAATCTTCATTGCAGTCATCGTCTTGCAGATGTTCATTGCCGTCATCAATGAGAATTTTGACGTTGCTGAAGAAGCTAAAAAAGGCAAGCAAGCGAGCAGTTATTGGGAAGAGGCGCATCGCCCAACGGCTGGCCACGTCAGCTGGATGCGCAAGCTCAACCCTTATCGGTGGATACGTGCGAACCCCGTAGAGGTCAAGGTCGAGGGTCTCCCATCAAACTTGGTGTTGCCGATGCAGAAGAGTTTGGTGGAGGATTACCGCGTGCCTCAACACGACGGAGCATCAATTGTCGGAGTATGGCGCTCACCTGCGCTGTCTGTCTTTCTCTTAACGTTTCTTAGGGTGGTACTGGCCGCACAGGAGCAAGGCATTACTCCAGCAAATCGCTAACCGCGCTGCAAAAGCTCTTCGCGGGAGATGCGAAGAATGATATACCGCTGACGACGTTGAGGCACGCGCGAAATGAGAGTACTGGCGATCCGCACGATGAGGAGACTGAGCGACATCTGTGAGTTCCAAATTCCTACTGCTTGCTGACGCTCAGGAATCTCAGCGAACTTCTCGCTGCTGTTCGAAACGAGGCGGCTACCACAAACGAAGACCTCAGTGATGTCCTCTATGAGCGTCGCGCGCAAAAGGCGGACTTCATCCGCGACCATCCGTCCTACGATAAGACCTTTTGGATCTTTTCGCAGAAGAACCCGTTGCGCAGGCTCTGCCAGAAGCTCGTGCAACCGGCGGGCGGTGTTCGCATATTCGGCACTCCTCAGTCTCCCATCCTTTACCCGCTCTTCCAGGTGACCTTACTCCTAGTGGTCATCAGTGGAATCGTGGTCGAGTCGATCGCCAACCCCGTCTATCGGCGCAAGTTCTTCATCGAGCATGGCGGCCCAGTTCGCGGCGCCTGGTTCGATATAGCGGAATCAGCATTCGGCCTCATCTTCTTCGTCGAGTTCCTCATCAAAATTATCGCGGATGGGTTTCTATTCACTCCCAACGCGTACGTGCGGAGTATCTGGAATCTCCTCGATTTTGTAATCATGGGCGGATTGCTGGTCAACGTTACCACGGGATTGATCTTCGCCGGCGGATTGAGTCGGTTGACGAGGTCGCTCAAGGCGTTGCGCGCCTTGCGGCTCATCACCCTCATCGAGAAGATGCGTACGACGTTCGAATCGCTCATCATTTCCGGCGCATTGCGTATCATCGACGCCGGCATTCTCGCCATTCTGTATATGATCCCATACGCTGTTTGGGGACTCAACATCTTCAACGGCAAAATGAACATCTGCAATGACGATTCCGTTAGTGGCGCTGATACCTGCTTCGGCGAGTTCACGACCTCAACCATCGGTGAAGACGGCGCTTTTGGGTTCGCTGTTCCCCGAGTATGGGATAATCCGGCACCATCAACTCAGTTCTCGTTCGACTCGTTCCGGTCGTCCCTTCTCATCCTCTTCGAGATCGTCTCTCTCGAAGGCTGGATCGATGTCATGAACATTGCAACGGGCATTACGGGGACAGACCAGCAACCACAGACGAATACTGCCTTGATCAATTCCATATTCTTCCTCGTTTACAACTTGCTCGGTGCTGTTGTTATACTCACCCTCTTCGTCAGGTATGTTCTCAACCTTTGTTATATCCAAGTTAACACTGTGTTGGCAGTATCATCATCGGCAACTTCAGTTCCAAAACGGGGACAGCCTTCCTTACCGCCCCGCAGCGAGAATGGATCGATTTGCAAAAGTTATTCAAACGCCAGCGGCCCTCTAAACGACCGCGAACTCGTCCATCTTGGGCATTTCGCGCTTGGTGTTATGACCGTGCCGTCAATAAGAACGGATGGTGGGCCAAAGGAATTTTTGTGGTTTTCGTCCTCCATATTGCAACACTCATGTACGTGCCACCGACTCATTCCTTCTCTCACTCAAGTGGCTTCAGGTCGCAAACTTTCTCCACCCAACGTATCATCGATCAACTTCGGAGTGAGCCTTCCTTTGTGTCGATTGCACTTGCTTATGTACGACCGCCTAGATGATCTCTTCCTCGTCAGTACGGCCATCTACATTATTGATGTGTTGGTCCGTCTATTCGGCCTTGGGTGGAGGAGCTTCCGCGCAAATGGCTGGAACGTATTTGACATTGTTGTTGCGGGGGGGCAGTTTTATTACGACCCTGACCGTGCGTTTCGGGAGCATTGGCTTTGCGGTGCAGCAACTGCAAAAGTTGTTCCTCGTCTGTATCGCTTTCAAACTCGTCGAACGAACCAACAGTCTCAACAAGCTGTTCAAGACCGCAGTGTACGTCCTCGCGTAGTTGGATGGAACGGACGACCTGATCCCCTTCAGGGCAAGCTTGCCGAGCATCTTGAGTCTGCTTGGACTGTGGTTCATTCTGTTCTTGTTCTTCTCTATTCTCTTCTTGGAAGTGTTCTCCCTTACCAAGTGGGGTTCTGGGGAAAATCGGAGCCAAAATTTCAGTACAATGGGCTCCACACTGGTTATGCTCACATTCTTCACCACTGGGTAGCAATTCACTCCCGACTATGGTGCAAGCTAATGTGACTTTAGCGAGGCATGGAACCAGTACATGCACGACTAGTTTGTATCTACCGTCCCCTCTTAGTCGCTGCCTCACCTTTCACAGCACTCTCGACTATCCTCGGTGCAGTAATTCCCTAGAAGCCGACAACTCCGATTGCGGTAGTCCCGGATGGGCCTTCTCCCTCTTTATTGCATGGAACTTGCTGAGCATGGTGAGCGAACCGACCTCGACATCCGTCAAACTCACTTTTCTCGCAGTATATTTTTGTCAACATGTTCACTGGTTCGCTGTTTCCGCCCTGCGTTTGATTTTGGCTTAAATCTGCTAGGTGTGGTCGTCGAGAACTTTTCCTACGTCTTCCAAGCGTCGGATGCATCCAAGTCGATTACTCGCGCCCAAATGAGGGCCTTCAAGATGGTCTGGGCTGAATTCGCCAATCCCAAGACTGGCTACCTCGAGCGCAGCCGGTTTGTGCCATTCTTCAGCGTGAGCCATATTCTCCGGTATCGCGTTTCAGACGTAAACTCTCATCAGAAATTGAGCGGCGTTTTCGAGTCGCGAATATACCCCGCGGAATACAGTATACCCAATATTCAAGCTCGCTGCAAGCCCTCATCCGACTCACAATACGCGATTCAGAGCCGAGTCGTGGATGGTGTCGATCTCAACAAACTAGAGCAGGTGTTGAGAGAGATCGACTACCCAGCTATACGGAAACGCAGAGCGGTGTATTGTCGTTTATACCACGAAGCCAGCATCTCGCACCAGCAGGGTCGCGGGATGTCCTTCACCGACATGCTCTTCCTACTCGCCCATCACAAGCTCATCGTCGATCACGAGGCGCTGGTGCTTAAGGACCTCGTCGTTCGAACGGAGACGAACAAGTTGGTCACCGATCTGGTCAATTTGGACCGTGTTCGTTCTCTACTCAAGACAATCTCTCACCGACGACGATTCCTGCGGTATAAGCAGGAGAAACTAATGGCATCTGAGCCAGGCGCGTGTGCCTGTTTTCTTTATTGTTTAAATCTCATCCATGCCCAAGATATACCTTCCATCGTCGTGGATGTCATGCCCGCCACGCCTCCCAACACGACGCGGGATATTGCTTCGTCGGGTCTGTACTCGACTCCGAGTAGCCCAACGCCGCAGCGGTTCTTTGCATTGGATGTTTCATTATCTTCGAGTACTCCGCGCCTGCAGAGAAGCAGCCGACGTACCAGCGACGTCAGCGTTCTTTCGGGCGACCTGGGCCACCGATCGCGGGACTCGTCTGTACTGGTTGAAGATCCGCAACAGATTCTCCATTCCATGCAGACGTCGATTTGGGGTGAGCTAATGAATGAAGCAGAGGAAGAGCACGGACGATAGTATTGTATGTAATTCCCAAATAGAAACGACGTCGTTTGTACTCCTAGACATGTTCAACGCGTTGACATCCGCACTTGTCTGTGCCCTTCTCTTCCGACCACCACCTACCCCGACACAAACTACACGCCATGTCCTTTACCGCTTCACTCTTTGGCTCAATCTCGCGCATACTCTCGTCCCTCTCTCCCAGCTCATCCTCGCTCTCAAGCACCAACAGCGAGCCCGACATGGCTGGTACCGAACCCTACCCTCGACAGGCGAGTGCCCGCTGGCGTCCAAGCAGTGCAGTCGACCTTGGAGGTTACTGGAGCTGGGACCGCGATGGCGGCATGGTCTTGCGCCGTCGCCACGGAAGTACCGACCAGGATGGCTTCAGCCCATCCACGCACAAGGCGAGTCGGTGTCCTCTTCTTTCTGGCCGTTCTTAGACCTATCCAGAACCTCGCCGCTCGTCCACACGTCTCTTCTGTCTTTGCGTGCCAGCCTCCGGGCGCGTACTACACCCCATCGCAGCCTCATGGCTTCCCTTCGCCCTCGCTCAGCTACGACGACGCCCATATCACCTCCACCGTCTCTACGTTGGCAATCGACGAGCCCTCTTTCGATATATCGCTCGACAGCTCTGTGTCCGACGATATCGACCACGACGCGTCTCTGACCTACTCGTTCACCATCCCCGATGCCGAACACGATCACGATGAGGAAACAGACGCGCCGCTCGCGTACTTCCCTCCGAAAGGATTCGGCATCGGTCTGGGCATCGACGGACTGTTCAATGCTAATGGAGCACCTTTCGACGGGACCGGTATCGTCGGTCTTGGGCTCGCAGGGGAGGACGCCTGCGACGATCTTCAGCGCGGATTGTCGCGTACATTCTTGGAAGAGGCTGCATGGACATGGCAAACGGATCCTCACCACCGTATGCTGAGCGTCATATCCGAAGGGAGCACAGATGATGAAGATCTCGATGTCGAGATTGAGTATGAAGCTGAGTCGATCGACGAGGGTGATTCGGTGGCGAGCACCAACACAGAGGACACTGGGAACGTCGAATCGGCGAATGTCAAGACGAAGGTCCAGTTCCGCGACCTGTCGACTTTGAGCACGCGTTCCAGCCAGCTCAAGCAACGCCCGCGCCCTATCCGTAGCGACACGGCCCCGGCTCCCTCGGTTCGCTCGGAAACGCCGGGCCCGCGTCGCGCGCGCGCCAGCTCGCACCCCCAATGGCGCATCTGAGGGTTGGTGAACGACTGTATCGCGACAAACCAAAGAACGAACATTCTATAGCCTGTCTTTGTTGTATCCCGATGTACGTTAGTGTGTTTGTAGGAATAGGAACGACGCCGATGTAGCTTTTCACTCGTTTGGACGACTGGTGAGCGCATCTAGAAGGGCCCGAGCGCGGGGAGACGGGTTCTCATCTGTACTCTCAGAAATCTTTGTCTTGCAATCCTGGACAAGTTTCTGCAACACATAAGTTAAGGCAGAGCCGAGGAAATAAACGTGCCTCTCTCACTCCTCCTTGCACCTTGGCCAGATATTGGACAGTAAGTTGGACATAGGCGTCTGGAATCTGTTCTTTTCTAAGAGTGTATAATTAAGCGCCTGGAAGAACGCTCACATTTGTGAGGTAGAAGTTGCGTAGCAGCCAATTCTGCTTGGCCTTGAAGGGCTTCAGTTTGCGGCGTTATACAGGAACGTGGTTGACCTTGTTGAACTTCCATTTTTTAGGTCTGCGGAACTGCAAGAACGCGTATGACAAGGCTGAGTTGGTTGGTTGGGGGTCGGTGGGTCGGTTGATTTTAGCTTGCCTTTTAATGCTTGGTCCGATAGCTGAGATTCAGAGTCCTTTCTAGGATCGGGGAAGCCGGTTTTATTTTTCTTGGATTTTTGGTGGTCCTCTGAGTCGTCGTCGACTGCTGGACGCTTGCGCTTTTTCGAGTCGGCCATCGTGAGTGAGCTGCAATGGCAAGTCACAACCACGATTTCGACCCCGACCACGATGGCGTCCAATAACAAAGCCAACAAGCTCTCTTTTCTATCCATGCCCGCACCGGCGTCCTACGTTGCGGGTCTCGGTCGGGGGTGCGTATCCTTTTATCCCGTGGCTGGTCTAATAAACATCTCCAGTGCCTCAGGATTCACGACTCGTTCAGACATCGGTCCAGCCCGAGATGGGCCCTCTGCAGAGGCCATTGCGTGAGTCCATCTCAATGTAGTCTATCCCATGTCCAATTTATCTGTCGCAGAGAAGCCCAAGCTCGTCGAGGAGAGGAGGCCGAAGTCGACCCCGAGCAGTTCCAAGACCCTGACAACGAGTACGGCCTATTCGCGGGAACAACGTACGAGCAGGATGATGAGGAGGCGGACAACATATACCAACAGGTTGACGATGCAATGGACGCTCGTAGGAGGGTGCGGCGGTGCGTTTTGGGTTAGTCTTTGTTCCTCTCGCGAATGGCTCATTTCATGTCTTAGGGAGGCGCGCGAGGCACTGGAGCTCGCAAAGCACCGCGCGGAACGGCCAAAGATCCAGCAACAGTTTGCGGATTTGAAGCGTGGTCTCAGCGCAGTCACGGATGAGGAATGGGAGACTTTGCCTGAAGTTGGGAATCTTACGCGCAAGAAGCGAAGGAAGCAAGAGCGTTCCTTTGCTGTCCCGGACAGCGTGTTGGTTGGGGACCGGTCAAAGGGAGAGATGGAGAATTCGCTAGATTCGCGACAACAAGAGGTGCGCCGCTAAGCTCAAATTTCCGCGTTGACGTTGATATTTGGGTAGTTTGGCGGCTTCGAGACTCCTGCGGAATCCGGGACGATGACCAACTTTGTCGAGATAGGACAGGCTCGAGATAAAATCTTGTCGCTCAAGCTCGACCAGGTTCGTTGTTACTCCAGTCATTTACTACTGCTGAGTGCCCTTGCAGATTTCTGGCGCGACCACCTCTGGAACGAGCACCTCAGTCGACCCCAAGGGCTATCTGACGTCTCTCAACAGCGTCGTGCTAAAGTCGGACGCTGAAATTGGCGACATCAAGCGTGCCCGGATGTTGTTCGACTCTTTGGTCAAGTCGAACCCAAAACATGCCCCAGGTTGGATCGCAGCGGCATGTCTGGAGGAGCACGCAGGGCGTATGGTTGCCGCTCGCAAGCTAATCAAAGCTGGCTGCGAACAATGTCCTAAGAGCGACGATGTTTGGTTGGAAGCAGCAAGATTGCACGTGCGTTTCTCCCACCTTGTTCTATATTTCCCTCATTGTCTACAGAATAACGCAGACGCAAAGGTTATTCTTGCCAACGCCGTCCAACATGTTGCGCAAAGTGTCAAAATATGGCTCGCTGCAGCTGATCTCGAAAACGATGTAACAGCCAAGAAGCGGGTTTTACGCAAGGGTGAGTTCTTTTTTGTAGTCGCTTTCAAGCCTCGAAACTCACCCAACTGCAGCTCTGGAGCATATCCCCAACTCGGTTCGTCTTTGGAAGGAAATGGTCAACCTCGAATCGACTGCGAGTGATGCACGTATCCTTCTATCCCGTGCGGTAGAGGTTATTCCCTCTTCTGTGGAGCTTTGGCTTGCTCTTGCGCGACTGGAGACTCCCGACCGCGTCAAAGGCGTTCTCAACAAAGCGCGCAAGGCCGTTCCGACTTCGTACGAGATTTGGATCGCGGCCGGCAGACTGCTGGAGCAGGAAGCGCAGTCCAAGACTGGCGCCGAACGCGAAGCGGATATGGCAGTTATCGACAAAACCATTGTCGCAGCCATCAAGGATCTCCGCAAATATCAAGTCATGTTGACGCGTGACCAATGGCTCAAGGAAGCCGAGCGTTGCGAAACGGACGGGTCGCCCCGTACATGTGAAGCTATCGTGAAGGCGACGATTGGAATGGACGTAGAGGAGGAAGACCGCCTGGATACTTGGCTCAGTGACGCGGATGCAGCAGAGGCCAAGGGCATGATCGCGACGGCGCGAGCGATTCTGGCCGAAGCTCTCCGCGTCTTCCCCGGCCGCAAATCATTATGGATTCGTGCGGCGGAGCTTGAGAAGGCACACGGTCAAAGGTCAGCGTCCATTCGATCCAGCATTACGGGACATGTCATTCATCCTACCAGTGCGAGCTTGAACGCTATTCTCGCCCGCGCCGTAGAGCATTGCCCACAGGCGGAAGTCCTGTGGCTCATGGCCGCCAAAGAACAATGGCTTGGCGGGGATGTACCGGCAGCTCGTGAAATCCTCGAACGCGCTTTTGGAGCCAACAAGGAGAGTGAAGCAATCTGGTTGGCGGCCGTCAAATTGGAGGCGGAAAACAATGAACTGGAGGTTGCGAGGCAGCTCCTTGTTCGTGCGCGGGATGTTGCTGATACCGAACGCGTATGTTGACTTTGTGCCCTCTTTCCGCTTTCTGACTCGCACCGTACCTAGATCTGGATGAAGTCGGCAGTATTCGAACGACAGCAAGGCCAATTAGATGCAGCGCTTCAAACATTGGCCACTGCCCTCATCAAGTTCCCGAAATTCGCCAAGTTGTACATGATCCAAGGCCAGATACTGCAGTCACAAGGGAATATCGCTCCTGCGCGGGCTGCCTTTGCCGCTGGCCTCAAGGCCTGCCCCAAAGAGCCGACGCTCTGGGTCCTGGCCAGCCGATTGGAGGAGGCAGACAACAAAAGTATCAAAGCCCGCGCAATCCTCGAAAAGGCGCGTCTTGTCAACCCGGCAAACGATATTCTTTGGGCGGAAGCTATTGGTGTTGAGGAACGCTCTGGCGGCAGCGCGCAAGCCAAAGCCATGCTCTCGCGGAGTTTGCAGGAATGTCCGACATCAGGGCTGTTGTGGTCTATGGCTGTTTGGGCAGAGCCCCGACCGACGCGAAAGAGCCGCTCGGTCGACGCACTGAAAAAGAGCGCCGACAATCCTACGATCATTTGTACCGTAGCGCGTCTCTTTTGGGCCGAGCGCAAGATCGAGAAGGCGCGCCAATGGTTTGGGCGGTCGGTTGCAACAGACCCGGATCTGGGAGACTCCTGGGCTTGGTGGTTGAAGTTTGAGCGCCAGCATGGAACTGAGGTAATAGTCTCTTGTTCTGCTCTATCCGCATGCGCTCATCTCGCCGACAGGAACACCGCGAAGACGTGAGGAAGAAGTGCATGGCCGCCGACCCACACCACGGGCCAACATGGCAGTCTGTTGCGAAGGACCTCGCCAATGCTGGCAGGGGCATCGCACAGATATTGGAACTAACCGCCGACGCACTCGCGCAGTAGCTGATTAGATCGACCACGTGTAGAGTCCACGTTAAACAGTACAAAATAAATCGACCCTGGAAATTTACAAGGTCCGACAACGTTAATTCCGACCCAGAAGCACCGGTGTTCCGTCCGGGTAAAGGACCCGGCAGCCTCGGTCAAACATGCGTGTGAGCAGCGACGTTGCCGAGTCGCGACGGATAAAACTCCGTGTATCATCGTGCAAGATGACCTGCTCGAGAGCGGGGAATGAGGGTCCAAGCAGGACTTGGAATTGGCTCAGGCTGTAAAAATGAACGTGGAGTTGAGAACAAAGATCAAAAGACGCACACAACAAGTTTATATGGGAACCAGTCGTCAGGGTTTATCCTCAGCCGTATTTTCCGGACTTTCTCGTGTTGTAACGTACGGAGCGGGGAGATCTCCGGGGCTCCAAGATGCAGTACGAGCTCCTCGATATTGGGGCAGCGCGAAAAGATACGCTGCATCTGGCTGGAAGAATAAGAGATTTGGGGGGCGAAAGTGAATTCCATGACGCGTAGATTGCAGCCAACGGTGGTGAGGAACGGGAGAAGGGCGCTGGACGGAGTCGTGTGCAGGATGAGGTTCGTCAGCCGCAGACCGCAGTCAAACTGGTTTTGGAGATCCGAAATCGGTTTCGTATGTCGGGGAGTGTAGTGAGCGCGATTCAAGCGGAGGGTCGTCAGCGATTGCGGAAGGGGAAGACTGGCGATGAGCTCGGCGCGGTCGGAGGAAATGTAAAGGTAGCGGAGATCGGGAGCGTGTGCAATGAGCTCAGTTAGCCTTCTGCCGCTCGCGGAACCATGAAATCTCAAGTCAAGATCGCTCTCGCTACGTCCGTGACGATAAGCCAGCTCATCCAGGACGCACGAAGAAAGTGGCCGACCTCCATTCCAGGCGTTTCAGACATGGACACAGTGGCCACTGGAGTGAGCTGCGGTCGGGGAACGCCTCTCGAGTCAATCCTCCCCAGAGGGCAATATCTTCCGCGTCCATTCGTAAGTTTGGGCGGATGAGGACCTCTAGACGCGGGCAGAAGCGCAGGATCTCTTTGAGGGACACTGATGGTGACGTTTTGGTGTAGTATTTACTCGAGCCATTGGCAGGAGCCGATTGTGAATGCAGACATGTTGTCGGCAACTCCAGGCGACGCACGTATCGCCCAACGCCGCCGAGGCCGTCCTCTCGGTCGTGTTGAAGGGAGGTGGCGAAGTTGTAGAGCGCCCCCGCGTTATTGCCAAGCTTAACGTCCCGGTATAGGAATTCTTCCCCAACTGCTTGCCACAGTCTGCAGACGCAGACCACGGCGAGGCAGGTTTGTAGACGGAGGGATTCGTGCTGTTAAACTCGTCGGACCTTCGTACCTTTGCAGCTAAGAAGAAAACCTACGGCCACATATCGCGAATTCTCCTCAAATTCGCGACCTTGCTGAAATGGCCGATATTCTGAGCTATGGGATGTTGTAGAGGCGCTGGCGAAGGAGAACACGATGCGCCAGATTTCGGGCGGTGTGCCAGCAACTGCTGAGGAGCACGAGGCCATGGGATGGGATGGGAAGGGGGCATCTCGTTGCGGAGAAGGCTGCGCCTATAAGAGGCCAACTTACCTGCATGTGGGTACAAGGCCAACCCGACGTGACAGAAAACCAAGTACAGCGGTAGTTTTCTGATAACTCTGGCAGTTCGCCGGGGACACAAGTCGAGCAGTCAATTGCGCGCACGTCGAACGGAACGGAATCTCGATGTTCTCATGGAAGAGGATGCCGCCGCCCAAAGGAGGTTGTCCGGATGCTAATTACTTGTTCTGTATCGCGTTCACCAGCCTTGAGAGAATTGAGCAAGAACACGAGCAGATCGAATGGGAGCGTACCAATCTAGTCCCTCCTCCAATCCTTCACCCTTTGTCGCACAACTACCTCGGACGCTCCATGGCCGCGTCTTCTCCCCCTCCGGCAAGCCCCAGTTGCTCGCTAATCTCCTCTGGTTTCAAGGCTCCTTCCACGTCTTGCTTATTGCAGAAAACGAGTAGTGGCACGCCCTTGAGCTCCTCCTCCGACAACATGGTGAGCAGCTCGGTGCGGGATGTGGTGAGTCGCGTATGGTCGGACGAGTCGATGACATATATTATGGAGGACGTGTTGGGAAAGTAACACCGCCAGTAGGGTCTGAGGTAGCCTCAGAGGTAGGAGACACTGCACAAGAAGGTATGCACGCACCGAATGCTGGACTGACCGCCGAGGTCCCATACTTGAAACTTGATGTTTTTGTACTAGACCAAGTGAGCATTCACGCCAGACGAGGATGTGGGCGCACGGACTTCGACAGTTTCGACATTGAAGCCAATAGCTGCAATCCGGATGAGTTGAACGGGAGTTGGGATAACTCAGAACGCACTGGGTATTGTGGAGACAACTTCGCCAATCTACGGGGTGTGAGGAGAAGCCCGGAGGGAGGTGGGGTTCCGACCTGTAATCGATAGAGAATGGTGGTCTGTGCACTGTCAGCAGACGCCGAGGGTTGCAAAAGTTGCCGACTTTGCCAGCAGAGTCGAGACCGAGCATTAGAATGCGAACTTCCTGGTCTTTGCTCCAGCGCACCAGCGACGACAGCGACGAGAACAGCGACGAAATAGACAACCCCATGGTGGTCGACTACGCACAAGCCGGTAAATTAACCCCATCAGGACGGCCGCCATGTTCGCACAATTCCATCGTCCCAGCATGTCCCCAGCATTCCTTCTGCCGCCCAGTCCACGCAGCCAACATCTCCCGATTGCCCTTGCAACTCCACGCCCGATTCAGCGACCTCTCGACTCCGACTAGCGTTGCTGACATCGAATAGAAACGCACTACCGGCGACTCCCAGCCCCGCAGCGCCGCCAGTTGCAAGCCACCTTCCGCACGAAGACGTTGCAACCTTGACGTAGAAGTTGGTCCGAAGGTTTGGGTGGGCGTAGGTTTGTCCGTACGCCACCAAAGAGTCGCGTCCGTATGTGTGGATCCGAGAATCGGCGCCGAGGGCGAAAACGAGCCCGGCGGTCGGCCCCAAACCGGCCGTGAGGCTAACGATGCCCCGTGGCCGTCGAGCCGCCGCGCTCGGTGTTGGGTCGGTTGGTGAAACGAGCAAGCAGGACGGCTGTATGGGATTCTTCCTCTGTTTGGTGGCGAGGAGCCGGACATCCCAGCACCGGAGGATCCTAGTAGGATTACGGTTTAGGAGGGCGCGAGAGTTAAAAAGAACGTACCCGTCGGAAGAGCCACTCGAAATGAGCTGGAAAGCATTGGCGTCGGAATAGAGCAACCCAGTGACGGTCCTCGGCGCTGCTGCGTGCTTCCCTCTAGGCTCTTTGCGCTTTCCTGTGGGACCAATCTCTTCGTGCGCAGCAAGGATTGTCTGGACTGGGGAGATGCTCGACTCTGCACTGTTTTCACCGACGCGAATATCCCATACGCACACCATGCCCTCACGCCCGCCAGTGGTGAGGATATTGGGATGGTGAAGGTCCCAAGTAAGGGTTTTAATGGTGCTCGAGTGGCCGCATAAGGTCGTGAGTGCGGTGGCCGTTTTTACATCGCAAATGCGACCGGTCCTGTCACCCGACCCAGTTGCAAGGAGTGAATCGTCTGCATTCCACTGTACAGCGAAGATTCCATTGTGGTGTGGCTGAATTTCGACGTAGGGCGGTTCTAGAGCGTGTTAATGAACAACGAGATACGCAAGACGCGGCGCACCAGGATCCCATGCATTTCTCTTGGACGTGTTGAAGACGTAGACCGTGCCTTGCTCCGTCGAAACTGCCAGGAGAGGCGGCCCCGACCCATCTCGCGCGCCATTCGAATACGAACAGACGTATGCCGGAACGAGGTAGGGCCCGTCGTCAATTGGGTGGCAACGAAAGACGTCGTTGGAGGGAACGAATGACTGGAGGATAGCGAGTGTTGACACTTTCGGCGCGTCAACAAGGACAGCGCGGTGTCTTGAGAAGGCGCACCAGGATGTCTCCTTGCACTACGTATAGAATATGGTTGGCTGCGTCGATAGCGGGGCAGCGGGGGTTCGTCGTCGCTGTCAGACTCGGCGTCGAAAAGCGGTTTGGAGAGCTTGAGGCGCTTCGGTGGAGAAGAACGGGAGGAGTTGGAAGGCCTTTTTAGCCAGGACGCGATAGAAGGAGTATGTACGTTGTTTGTTATCTCGTCGAACGCGCTCATGGCAGCACTCAACAACAGCTGTGTGTCACAGCGTGACTTGACGCGTCTGACCTGGACCACGATGATCTCCTTTGTCCTCTTCTGGTACCTGCTCTCCGTCGTGGCCCAACAGACTCCGTTGTCCACACAACCAAAACTCGTTGTCGCCCACTTCATGGTCGGCTTCACCTTCCCATACACAATCGCCGATTGGTCGCTCGGTTCGTCCTCGACCTGGTGTATGTGCATCCGATAATTCTTCAGTAGACATCAGGCTCGCTGCCGCAAAGGGAATAGATGGCTTTGCACTCAACGTTGGGCGCGACGATTGGCAACCCCAGCGAGTTCGCGACGCTTACGCTGCTGCGAAACAACTCAGCCCAGGCATCACATTCAAACTCTTCATCTCGCTCGACATGACCTCGCTGCCTTGCTCCACTGCTCAAGACGCCAACCGTATCCGCAGCTACATCTCGGACTATCGTACGCATCCGAACCAACTCTACTACAATGGCGCACCACTGCTTTCGACGTTCTCGGGCGAATGGTGCACCTTTGGACAAAACGGGCAGAACAGGCTCAATGCAGCATGGTACTACGCCATTCGCGACAAGCAGCCATCTGTGTCGTTTATCCCGGCCTTCTTCGTGGATCCAAAGGCGTTCCCTTCGTTGAATTTCATCGATGGCGCCTTCAATGTTTGTTCCCTCTCGTTGCTGCGTTTGTTTCCCGCTCAAGTAGTCCATTAGTGGAACTCTGCATGGCCCATGGGCAACTACAACACCTCTCTCGCCCCAGACAACGAGTACACAACTCAGCTTCGTGGGCGCGCCTACATGGCAGGCATTTCGCCTTGGTTCTTCACCGTACGTGGTCCGCCCCGGCTGCGCTGGTGCTCACGAAACCAGCACTACGGACCGGATAGCTGGAATAAGAATTGGATATATCGCTGCGACGACTGGCATTTTGCCAGAAGATGGGAGCTTGTGATCCAAAATCGCAACTTGACTCAGATTGTTCAAGTAGTAAGGTTTGTAGCAGCTCCCCACTGTCGTCGATCTCACGGACCGCTCCAGCATGAATGACTTCAGCGAAGCTCACTACCTCGGGTCTATCCACGGCGCACAGCCAAAGAGTGAAGCATGGACGAACGGTTACGACCACCAAGGTCTGTTTCTCCCACCAATCCTAGTCCAGCTCGCCGACACAAAACCAGGCTGGCTTGACCTTCAAATGTACTATATCGCTGCGTTCAAGTCCGGTCAATATCCTCCGATCCTCAAGGACCGCATATTCCTCTGGGCACGCCTATACCCCACCAGCGCGAATTCTCCAGATCGTACTCCGAAACCGGCAAACTGGCAGTGGACCAAGGACGTGCTATGGGCTGTGGCGCTATTGACAGCACCAGCAAACATCACTATCGCTTGCGGCTCCTCAAAGCTCTCAAGTACCTACCCTGGTGGACTTTGCAAACTTCAGATTCCTCTCGCAGCAACATGCAGTGTCACCGCGTCGATAACACGAAACAGCACCGTCGTCGTCAACTTTGCGCCGCCGGGGTTCTCGTTCAGCAACAATCCACCATCGTACAACTACAACGCTTTTGTTGCCGCATCTCCGTAATATACCCTTTGCATAGTTTACAGCAAAATCCTCCGCGTTGCTTTATCGTCGTATGTATCTACAACCGCGGAGAACTTTTGTCGTGTCATTTGTTCGAGAGTAAGCTCGTCCTGAACGAGAAACATGCGCAACTCGAATACTGTAGTTTGCACTTAAGACTGTGGGGATGCTGGTTACGCACTTGAGGTGACCGAGGGTGCCAGTAACCGTTGACTAGAACAAATCTTCCGCATATGGTTAAGGCTTGGCTCGAGTTGAAGGTAATTCGTGGACGATCAGGCAAGAACAACTTTGCATCGACAGGGCATGCATTGTGAACATTCAACCCAATGATAAAAAGGAGAGAGCGTGGTCGGTCGTAAGTAGTCGGGAAAGTACAGTACACTAACAAGAGTATTTAGCGACAAGTCGAACATGAAGAACTGGTCGGTAGAATTATGCCTTGCCGGATTTCTTCTTCTTGTCTTTTTCCTTCTTTTCGACCTCCTTCTTTTCCTTCTTTTTCACGACGACGGGCGGGGGAGTCACGACTTTGGCCTTCTTGGCTGGGGGCTGCTCTTCCTCTTCTTCGTCCTCTTCCTCGTCATCGTCGTCCTCTTCATCCTCATCCTCCTCGTCATCCTCGGATGAGTCCGACTCAGACTGCGCGACTGGGGGAGCAGGCTCGGCGGCACGAGCGGGCTCTTCATCGGATTCGTCGTCCTCAGTGGTGATGATTGGAGCAGACACGGGTGTAGCTTTGACAACCTTGGGTTTGCGCTGACGAGGTTTTTTCGCCTAGAACTGGTCAGAAACGAATGGATACGAGAGGTATGGCCGGGACGTACAGCGGCAGCGGCAGCAGCTTCTGCGTTTGCACGCGCGACCTCCTCTGGGGAACGCGCGTCGTAAGCGGATTTTTCAGCAGCGTAGCGTTCCTTGTCCTTGTTGACTTTTTCCTGGTAGACCTACGCGACGCGTCAGACGCGGCAAAAGACACGCGAAAACGAGACATACGGCCTTGTCTGCTTCAGTCATGTTGGCCCATTGTTCAGCGACCATGGCCATGATGTCCACATGAGCAAGGTCAGGGAACTTTTGCTTGAGGCCGTTGCGAACGTCGTTCTGGAAGACGAGGTATGTGGACGCTGGCCGTTTGGGCGCGTTTGGGTCCTTTTTCTTGCGCTTGCGCTTGCCATTGGCAGCGGTTTCTGGCTCGTCGGCTGACTGGAGCTTGGGTACGACACCTCCAGCTTCGATGTGGCTTGCAAATTCCTCTGCGTATTTTGCGCATTCACGCAAAGCTTCTGCAGCAGCGAGGAACATGTTGCCCGATTCACGGAGGGTTGCTGCAGCCTTTTTGAGGCCGACTGCGGTGGACTAGAAGGGGGTAAGCTGGTGGGTTGAAGGGGGGTGGGTTGGATTGTACTTTTGAGTTGGAAGTCATGAACAAGACAAAAGGGACAAGTCACAAGGTGACTGGACAACAAGCCCTTCAAAACTAACGCCGACGACGTCTTTAGTCGTCGTTGCGCTCGGTAGACACCTCGTTGACGCTGGCATACTTGCTGCCGGCGTAGCCTGCTCGTCGTCGTAGACAGCCGATATCGTGCGGTCGGCGTCGTGTAGAACCAGAAAAACTCAAATCGAGTCGATGGAGAACAGTGTGTACGGGTCGTGGCTCGAGTCGCAGTTTGCATCGCAACCCAGCGTACACCGTTCCGACTGGCCAAAGCCCCAGTCTGAGCAACCCGCCCCGTCTCGCCAGCCCCCACATCACCCCTCTCCCCTCGATTTGTCCGCCTTCAACCTGGAATCCTTTGCCTGTGAGTCCGCGGCCCAAGATTCCATGAAAATACGTGTGCTCAAGGTCATTCAGTGCCAGCAACGTCCACGTCGTCCTCATCAGCCCCTTCGGCTCAACCCGGCTTTGCGTTCTACCCGAACCACTCCTACAACCAGGAATTTCCTCAATGGCCCCCTCCGACGTCTCAGTCGCCACCCATTCCGTTGTCCACCTACTCCAGCTTGAACGGAGCAACTAGTGCCGGCGCCGCTTCTCAGTCTTCGCCGCCTAATTCCCACCACATGAATATCGAGTGCGTGCGCATTGTCCCTCGCTTTCCTTGTCCTTCCATGCGCCTTGCTAATTGTTCCTAGCCCGACCCTCACCACTATAAATGGTGCCTCGAACAGCTACCCGCAATCCGGTTACTCGACGCAAACATCCACCCGACCCTCCCAACCTCAATCACAACCACAACGACGCGCAATGTATTACAACCAGTCGTCCGAATACGACTTTATGCAGCAGTCTCAATCGCAACCACAGGGCACTCTCTCACCACATGCCCTGCACACTCCCGCATCCTTTTCAAATTTCTTCACTCAAGCATCCGGATCTAGGCAAGAACGACAACCAGTCGCTGTCTTGCCACCTCCCGCACCATCATCCCCAACTCCACAAGAACGCCAGGCGGCGTTTGCAAGCGCCATCCGACCGCTTCTTGCGTCCAAAGCGTTCAGCGGAGGTTCCGCCGTCGATTCACTAACCACGCGTATCTCGCACTACGGTATCTCCGAGGTCGATGCAGTAACGAGGCTGGAGATTGTTACGAAGATTCGAGATCAGGCTGGCAACCACTACTTTCGAGCATGGTCTCAGAACACAACTGCAATCGAGATCACGCGCGAGTGGCTGAAGGCAGCCTTCACTGCGACCAAGGACGGCGGCGACGAGGCTCTTGTCGAGACCATCATGCCTCTCCTCCACGTACGTTCTGGTTGCGTCCTCCTTGGTTTGACCTCAAGCTGTATATCTAGATCATCGATCGACTGCCCATGACGCTTCCCATTCTTACTGCTTCCAAGCTGGGAAAACTCATCGTAAGACTTGTCAAGGACGCGCCTACTCCAGGTGAGCTTTCTTCCCTTGTTTTCGATCTGCGTGTGCTTGCGCCCTTTGACTGCCGTTCGTGGCCAACGTTTGTCGTTGTTCTTCGAGATACGCTAGTTTCTCTTACCGTATTACATTGGAGATTACATGTATCTAACGTCTTTCCTCGCATATCCTCCTCTCCTCGCCAATTCTCATAAACGAAACACACTCGAATGCGATAAACGAATCGAATCCCTCCAGCGATCAAGGATATGGCAGCGAACATCGAGCGCCGGTGGCGGCAACTGGTGTCGGAGGCGGATACTACAGATGCCGTTGCAGAAGGTGCACATATCGTCGACCACAAATACTTCCACTGACGGATGATACAGATGCGAAAACGAAAAAGAGGAAATCGAGTGAACCGCCCAGTCGTCCTGCGCCGCCCCCCAAGAAAACCGCTGTTGGAAACCTTAAACCGGTCGTCAAGAAGGAGCCCGTCGCCTCGACTTCGAAAGCGGCGTCGAAAGACGCCAAGTCGGACGCGTCGTTCTTTTCAGCGCCGAAAGCAAAGCCGAAACTTCCAAGCTTCAAGAAAGGCCCTCCACCTGCGGCAGCCGGCAAGAAGGAGGACGGGAATGTTGCGCAGCCCAATGCGACCAATCCGTTTGAAGAGGCCTTGAAGTCAATGAAGGCGCGGAAGGATTCGCCGATGCCCAGTGTATCAGCTGGTTCGCCGGCTGGCGGGAATGCGGAGGCCAGCACATCTGCAGCGTTGCCCGGCTACACAAAGAAGGGTAAACGGAAGAAAACTGTCACTTGGCCGGTCGATAGCCAGCTGGCATCGATTCGAGTGATCGAACGGGCTATCTATGGTGACGACAATGAGGTTTGCGGCAGGTTCCAATCCCAACTTGGTTCTCACAGTGACCAACAGGATGGGACGTCGCATACCGGCCCCTACACTTCGTGATCTCGACCGGGATGAGGGCGCCGCCATGCATCAACTCATTTTTGACGAGGTTTTGGATTGGAGCGAACCCCAACGTACGGATCTGAATTCGGCTGCCTTTCAGTAGTTCTGATGCATATTCCTGTAGCGCTGGAGCCGCCGGAAACTGAACGAGGGTCAGAGAGCCAAGAGAAGGAGACCCAGGCGATTCGGGAGACGACCGCGTTGGAATCGCATTACATGACCGCCGCGTCGATTCCAGACTCCCCCGCAGAGCCCTCGCAGGTAATTTCGATCGAGGAAGCGGATAAAGACGCGCGGGAGATGATGACCGGTCCGGATGTTGAGCATATTTTCTGGAGCCCCCAGCCGACCGTAACACCATCCGTGGCGGAGCTGCTGTCTGGACTGGGCGATAGTGCGCCTGTTGTTGGTGATCTCGCGCCAGACAACATACAGCAACTATTGGCGCAGTTGGCGTCGGGCACGGGGGCGTCAGGGGTGCAGCAAGCGATGCAGACTGTGCAGCAGACTGGCGATTGGACTGCGACGAATCAATTCAATGGGGACTTTGTCCACGGGATGCACGATGATGGCGCGGACCGAAGCGGTTGGGCTAATGGTCGTGGACGAGGGCGAGGGCGTGGAAGGGGGCGGGGCGGTGGACTGGGTGGACACGACGATTCTAGACAGCAGAACAAAAGAAAACTTTGCAATTTCTTTGCACAAGGAAGGCGAGCAGCTTCCCATGAAATTACGCTGTTACGGCGAGACTAACGCCCATCCAGATGCAAATATGGGGATCACTGCGATTTCTTGCATGCAGAGTTTTGAATCGTTGTTCCTTTGGTGCAGTAGTCGAGATTCCAGTTGCATGCCATCCATTGCATTATTACATTTGTTAGTAGACAAAAGCATACCTGTGTTCAGCATTTTATACATATGAATCCATTTTCTACAGGATTTCAAGAGTACGCAGTGGGTATTCTCGGTAAGTACTAGGTCGTGCTCCTTCTGTCATCGATGGGTGTACATGTGAGATGCGTGATCTGCCAAAATTTGCTTAGCCTCGTCCCTCCTCAAAATGCTTGTCCTCTATGAGACAGCAATGGGCTACGCCCTCTTCAAAGTAGGCGACGCCGCAAAACTCGACAGCGACGATCTCTGGAAGGAATTCGAGAGCCCCGAGAAAGCCAGCAGACTGTACGCCCTTCTACGGGCCATTCGCGTTCGGATCCTGACTCTGAGTCTCCTAGTCTCAAGCTCAAGGCTATCCACCGATTTCACTCCACCGCGACGGCCGTGGAGGACGTTACCGCTCTGCAAAAAGGAAAACTTGGCAAGGGACTCAAGGAATTCCTCACGGAGGAGGTTGTGAACAAGGGCAAGAACAAGGAATCGCTGCTTGTTATCGACCCTCATCTCTGTACGTTCTAACAACTAGTCCGACTGCGGCGCAGCTCATAACTGCCTTTTTTTTTCAGCACAATCCATCTCGAAAAAGTTGAGCATCAAGGTCAGCGCCGCCGAGGGCAAAAACGACGACCTATGGCGCGGAATCCGCTCGCAACTAGCAGCACTGCTCAATGGGGTGGACCCGAAGGATCTCGCAACCATGAGCTTGGGGTTGAGCCATTCCCTGTCGCGGTATGTCGTGCTTGGTTTTTGCCATTGACGCATCCCTCACCACGCGCAGGTTCAAGCTCAAATTCTCCCCCGACAAGGTGGACACCATGGTTGTGCAAGCGATCGCCCTGCTCGACGACCTGGACAAGGAAATCAACATTTACGCGATGCGCGTAAAGGTTCGGCCTCTTCTTCCCTTGACCCGAGCCTGCTGAACGCGGCGCAGGAATGGTACGGATGGCACTTTCCGGAGATGGCCAAAATCATAAACGACAACATCGCATACGCGAAAGTTGTCCGATTAATGGGCACGTTTACCGAGAGCATTTTGGGATGCCTCTAACCATACTCTCAGGTTTCCGCACCAACGCGTCTTCAACGTCTTTCGCCGCCATTCTTCCTGAAGATCTCGAAGCCGTCATCAAAGCTGCGGCCGAAATATCTATGGGAACCGAAATATCCGATTCGGACATTGCACACATCCACTCTCTCTGCGACCAAGTCATCTCCATCGCCGCCTACCGAACACAGCTCGCAGAGTACCTCCGCAATCGCATGGTTGCGATTGCGCCAAACCTTACCGCCCTCGTAGGAGAGCTCGTCGGCGCACGGCTGATCAGCCATGCAGGGAGTCTGCTGAGCTTGGCAAAGCACCCAGCGAGTACGGTTCAGATTCTTGGCGCAGAGAAGGCGCTATTCAGGGCACTGAAAACGAAGCACGACACGCCCAAGTACGGGCTGATATACCACGTATGGTTTTGTTTGCATTGTGTTTCAACATCTGAGCGTTGCGTTCTTGTAGGCATCTCTCATCGGGCAAGCGCCACCAAAGCTAAAGGGCAAAATGGCGCGGATGGTCGCCACCAAAGCCGCACTCTCCATTCGTGTTGACGCGCTCACCGACTCTGACGGAAAATCAGATGCATCCGCGGCGTCTATTGGTGTCGAGAACCGTGCCAAGCTCGAGTCGCGGCTACGCGCGCTCGAGTACCAGGATGACCAGTCCGGTGTGCGGCGGTTCGCGGATGGTGCGAAGAAGGGGACGGCCAAGTTTACGATGAGCGGGGAGACCAAGACGTACAATACGTCTGCAGATGCTGTCGAAGTTGTGTCGACGCAGCGCGACGGGCCTATGGCGGTGGCGGTCCAGGCGGTGCTGGATGTGAAAGAGGAGAAGAGGCGAGCCAAGGAGGAGAGGCGAGCAAAGAAGAAGGCCGAGAAGGAGAAGGCCGGAGGGGACGAGAAGATGGACTTGGATGGGGACGAGGAGGAGGAGTCGAAGAAGGATAAGAAGAGGAAACGGAGGGAGAGCGAGGCGGCCCCAGAGGTGGAGATGAAGACGGTGCGTTTTGCTCCCTCTTTGCCGAATACCTCATTTGACTCTTTGCTGCAGGAAGAGACGGAAGAGGAGCGAAAGGCAAGGAAAAAGGCGAAGAAAGCTGAGAAAGCAGCAGCTGCGGCTGCAGCAGGGGAATCGGACTCTCCCAAAAAGAAGAAGAAGAAAAAGTCGGAGGAATAGTTGTTGCAATTGTTTTCTTGGTTACTTGTATGGACCAACGCCGCGGCTAATTATTGTGTGACAATTGTGACCGGACGCGGTGGTACGATGTCTGTACCAGTTTTCATCGTGACTGGCGCCAACGGGTCCGCAATCCTCTCCTAGGTTTTCATTCCTAATTCTACTCGCAGTGGCGTTGGTTTTGGGATCTGCAAGCGGCTTCTTTTGCAGCTCTCCACTGAAAATCCACCCGATTCTTGGCCACAACAATGGGCAACCCGTTCTACACACCCAGACGTCGCCCTAGAACCTCCAACTGCGAATGGCTTGACCCTCATACTAGCCTGTCGCAGTGTCGCTCGTGCAGAGGCTGCCCGGGACGACCTCTATCACCAACTTGACGCGCACATAAAGTTGCTCAGGAAGCACAAGGAGTACGACGGCTACGCGGATGAATTTCGTCACAACCTCACGATAGAGGTCGAGCAGGTCGACCTAGCGCGCCTAGACACTGTATTCGCGTTCGCCCAACGCGTTGCTGCGCGGTATGGTCCCCATTCGTATCATTTTACCTCCGCTAACACCCACAAGCCACCCCTACATCTCCCATCTTATCTTCAATGCCGGCGCCGCTAACTGGACCGGTATTATTTGGTCCATCGCCATCCGCCAACTCTGCACCGACTTTCTGGGAGCGTTCATCAGGCCATTATTCGGCCGCCAAAGCCAGGGGGATATGTCTGAAGATGGCTTGGGCTTAACCTTCCAGGCCAACCTCTTTGGCCACTACGCGATGGTGCGTCACCTCCGCATCCGAACCCGAGACTGTGGCTGAGTCAGCCCCAGTTTCGCGCTCTCGAGCCCCTGCTACAGAACCCATCGTACGAACCCGATGCACGCGTCATATGGTCCTCTTCCCTCGAATCCACCCCCCGTTTTTACGACCCCTCCGACTGGCAGCTCGTGAAGAACCCAAAGTCTTATGAATCCGTCAAATACCAGATTGACTTGGTGGCGACCGTTCTCGCTCATCGGGCATCGCAGTGCCATGCAACAAAACGTGTCCAGCACTTTGTCTCCCAACCCGGCATCGCCCACACCAAAATTGCCGGTGGAATCGCCGCTGTCGGTGGCTTCCTGGACACTTGCAAGCTCATGTTATTCTACCTCGTGCGCTGCTCCCCTAGACTTGTTCAGCGTTTACTAAACAGTCGATACAGGTGCGCATCCTCTTCAACACGCGCCACCATGCAATATCGACCACCAACGCGGCGATCGCCGCCGTCCACCTGTCCCTTGTCGCCATGTCCTTTGTCACCTTCTCCCCAAAAGGCAAACCCACAAACGGACACGTAAACGGCAACGGACATGCGCCGGTCCTACCTCCGACGTTCAAAGGCGTAAACCTCTCTGAGCCTGTGCGCTTTGGCGCCGAATGCACTCGTTGGGGTGATCCCGAGGTCGGGTTAACCCCCGTCGAGGCCTGGAAAGAAAACGAGCCGAATGCAGAGGCCCTCGTCGTGCATTGCGAGGAACTCTACGATAGTTTCGTAGCGCGAAGAAAGACAAATGCCTAGAAATAATATTATTCTGGGCCATTACTGCGCCGGAGGGGTCATTACGGATCGTGATAGTCCGGACCTTTCAGGGAACCTCCGCGGTCCCAAACGACAAGTTTTTCAGGCACATTGCTCGTGCATCGTTAGGAATGTTTCAGCGTTTTTTTTTCGGCACAAGAAAACGGTGGTCGCTCAGCCTCGCCGGCTATTGCCAGCTTTTACTGCTCTCCCTTTTGGACCTCGGACCCTCTTGCTGCCTCTTACCAACTGGGTACCACCACATGCACGAATCGTTGATTATCAGATTGCCTGTCCTTGGCTGACATTTTTCGCATAAAGCGCCGGCGCGTCCGTCCGTTGGTTCGGTCCTTCTCCCCTCCTCCCGCTTCTGCTTTCTGTTCACGTCCCCGATGGCGACCGCCTACGAGAACGAAAAGCACCAGTCTCCGACGTCGAGTGAAGAAGATATCGTTGCTGTCAAGGGCACCCAGACCGGCGTCCGCGCTATTGAGGCGGCCCAGTCGGTTCGTGCTTTCTTATCCTCCGCGAGCGTTGCTCACGCGTCAAAAAGGTCTGGGGCCCAAAGTCCAAGATCGTGCTCTGGATTTCGATTGCCCTCGCGTCGTACGTTTCCTCGCCGTCTACCCGTGTGCGCCAACAACTCGCTGTCAGGTACATGTACATCCTCGACAATGGCACCAACTGGGCATGGGGAAGCTACGCAACTATTCAGTTCGGCCACTACCAACAATTCGCCGCCATCCAATGCGCGACTTCGATCCTCCTCGCAATTGGCAAACCACTCTTCGCCAAACTCACAGACGCCGTCGGGCGGGGCGAGTCCATTGCCATTGCCCTCTTCTTCTACGTGCTCGGCTACATTATCAACGCGACTACGCCAAACATGGCCGGCCTGGGAGCTGGAAGCTGTATCTGGATGCTCGGCTTTTCCGGCCTGCAGATCGCGCTCCAGATTGTGATTGCGGATGTTACGACCTTGCGGTGGCGCCCCATTGTTTCCACCTTGTCGAGTGGAGGGTGGTATTTGTGCGTGCTCTTCATGATTAACTGAGCCTAACTGACTTGGAGCAGCATCAATTTCTACGCCGTACGTGGTATCGCGATTTTTTTTTTGTTTGCTCAACGGCGTGAAAGAACGGACAAATAACGGCCAAGCTCACCGCTGTCGGAGGTTTGGGCTGGCGCTATGGTTATGGTATCTACGCAATTGCCTACATCCCCGCGCTCTCCCCCATAGTGCGTTTGTCTGCCCTGTTTTTCCGCAAGCTAATGGTCTTTTCAAAGATCGTCGTTCTTCTGTGGGCTCAACGTCGCGCAAAGAAGCTCGGAAAACTCTCCGGCGCCTCGATTGAGCCTACCTCCCGGCCGCCAATCTCCCAGCGTTTCAAGAAGTTTGTCGAAGAAGTCGATGCGGTCGGACTTTTTTTCCTTGCCGCGTATGTTCCATAATCGCTCCCTTATTCTGTTCTAATGGGATGCTTTTAGTACGCTTGCTCTCATTTTCCGTAAGTTAAACTTTGTTCTCTGTTCCTGAGCCTAAAAATCCATCTAGTCCCCATCGTGCTTGCGGGTGGTGCTTATGCCACGACCAATTGGCACAACCCCGCCGTCCCCGCGATGATGGTCATTGGGGGCGTCGTCGCGTTCCCGCTGTTCGTCTACTGGGAAGCCAAACGCGCGACATTCCCGGTTATTCCATGGCGTTTGCTCCGTAACCGCACCATCCTCGCTGGCTGCGCGATCGACTTTTTCGACTTTGTACGTTGACCTCTTCTTGTCCTTGTTCCATAATCGAACCTTTGTAGGTGTCCTTCTACTTGACTTACAGCGAGCTGTACGGCTTCGTTTCTGCTACGACCGACTGGAAGATCGACAACCTCGTTTACTACAGCAATGCCCAATCACTCTCCCTCACGGTCCGCATTTCATTCTCTTTTGGAGGAATTACTTGACTATAGGGACGCAGTTCTTCGGTATCCTTTGGGCCTCTATCGCAGGATATTTCAAGACTGGCTACAAATACTCTCTCATCGGCGCACTCGCCCTCCGCATCCTCGGCGTCGGTCTCATGTTCTACGCTCGCTCACACACCTCCATCGCCGCCCTTGTGATGACGCAAATAATCCAAGGCGCTGGCGGAGGCATCGCCGCCACCGCCGTCCAGATCGGCGTTCAAGGTGCCGTCCCCCACCAAGACGTTGCCCTCGCCACCGCAGCCGTCCTCCTAGCAGCGGAGGTCGGTGGTGTTGTAGGAACCGCTGCTGCTGGTGCAATCTGGCAAAACCGCCTCCCCGTCGAGATTGCAAAGCACCTGCCGGCTTTGAATTCGACCGAGATCGCGACCTATGTTGGGGCGCCCACCTTGGTACGGGGGCTGACTGGGGACGACCATGCCAACATGGTCACCGCATACTCGGCTGCGATGCACACGTTGCTCATCCCTGGTATCGTTGTTGCGATCCTACCTCTTATTGCGGCGTTCTTTGTAAAAGGTATTCATCCCAGTTGATATTCTGCTTTCTTGCACTCACGAATCCACAAGACTTCCGTCTACTTCAGATCCAAAACGCTGTTGAGGTCAAAAAACTCGATGGTCGCCGCGCAGAGGACGCGGGAGAGTCAATCGAACCGGGAATGCTCCAAACAAGGGTGTAAACCCAGGAAGACACCTTGCACCATCCTTACAACTGATTACACCTGTATGGTCTACAATCTAGTACTTTTAATCGTGTACGGAATCATTCGTCACTTGCACTTGAATCTGGCCCTATTCCTTTGGACAACCAAAAATCTCTCCTCTCTGCAGAGCCTAGCGAACTTGCGCTGGTCGTCCGGTTTCCCATCCCCTTCCTCGACGGCGGTTTTTCCCTCACGGGCGTTTTCCCCTTCTTCCCCGCCCAAGTATCCGAGTCCTCCTCATCCGAATCGATGGTAAACGTCACGATACCCTCGTCCCCGTACCGTCCTGCCCCGCCTCTGCGCTGCCGTTTCTTTGGCGGCAAACGGCCAACCGAATATCGCCCATCATCCGCCTCGTCTCCCTCTTCTTTCGCCTCAAGTCCAACCACGTCTGGTTCCGCATCGGCTGCCGCCCACACCTCTTGTACACTCACGCTCGTTGCGCGAGGTTGTACCTGCGATTGAGGCTTCGAAGATCCCGCGACTGAACCGTTCGCGTCTGCATGTACGACGATGACCGTAGATGATTTAGTCTTCTTTGACTTTCTTTTCGACCTTTTCTTTCGCGGAGATTCGCCATTGACAATAGGAGAGGAAGAGGGATCTGAAGGAGCGGCTCCGGCCGAATCCGACACAGGCGGCAGTATTATCTTGGGCTCGACACCTAGGTACTTGTGCAGCGCCTGGCTGTCGTAGACCTCTTGGACGAGTCGCCGGTTGTTGATCGTCTACAACTGGTCAGAAAAGAATCGAAATGCAGAGTTGACAACCTCTTGCGTAACGCCCAACATGGCACCGAGAATCGTCGTGTCCCTTCGGTCATAGGTATCGCGAAGGCGTACCGCTGTTCCGTTCTGACGGGCCTCGAGAATACCCGCGTTCTTGTAAACGGCGGCGAGAAGGATATCGTGAGCCCCAGCGAGATTTTGGCGCACGGTACGAAAATTGTACGAGCCCGAAGAGATGTCGTTGGCTAGCCTAGCGTCGGTAACAGGCTGGATGATGACAAGTAAACGTACATGGATCGCCGGGGTCCTCTATTGAGAGAACAGATGCCCTTCGGTTGCCGCCGTAGACATCTCCCCACCCTCTCTGTCTTTTGCCAAAATAACAACCTCCGTTTCGCAGGGAAATCCCAACCTCGTCGTAATGGAATCGGTGACCATACAACTCGAAGAATTCGAGTACCAAAACGCCGAGGTTTTTGTCCGGGTCAATTTGGCCAAAGCGGACTTTGGGATGCATCTGCAGAAACGATATGCACATGCATACGATCGCGTACGACCCCAAACCACCGCTATAGACCTCGTTCATCTGGCGCTGTGCAAGGAACAACTTGGTCAATAGAACCAGAGCTCGCAGCGCCGTGCCGTTCGTTGAAGTCGTGCGCAGAAAGTTGTTGATAATGTCCCCAGCGACAAGTCCGTTGTCCTGGTTGATACTAACGTCGACGTTGAAACGACCGTATTCTGCGGTCGTAATGAACTTGATTATGGGCACTTTGGCCTTGGCGATGACGGTGACTTTGCCATCGGTCAGGCCGGAGCGACGGACGATGGCGGCGAGAGAGCTGAGGACCGATTGTGCATTGGCATAAGCCATGGATGGAGAGCGGATGACGAGGTCGATATCGCTGGAATGCTCAGTAAAGACAAAGGTTTGCCTGCAGACCACACACCCAAGCGGAAGATAGAGCTTGGTGGCATAGCTTCCAAATGGGAGTACCTGCGCGTCAGCGAATTGCTTGGTCACTAAACGCGATATAATATCGACGACCAGACCACGAATCTCGTCCTCCTGCGGAGTCGGGGATATCCATTTCACGAAATTCTCCATCTCGCAGTGAAACCTGCCCAACTTATTAGGATAACGCCGCAGGAAAGAATGGCACACACAGTTCTGCAGGAGTTGTGCAGCTTTTCCAGTCCATAGTTTCCACCCATGGCGTTAAACGGCCATGCGGCTCTGTCCGTTGCCGTCTGGAGCTTTCGTTGAAGTCAAAGACCATGTCGTATTTCGGCTTGCCATGATCCCACTCCCGGCCGTGGTCATGTTGGCGTTCAGGGTCGCCGTCCCGTCCCCGACGGTCATCGGTCCTTCTTCTGGGTGAGCGCGACCTCGATCTTCTCCGCTCCCTCGAGTGCTGCCGGTCTTTGCTTTTCCTCTTCCAATTGTCGTCCACACTCGAGTCTACAGCATCCAGCGAGATAAATTCTGTCCCGTCGTCGAAACCCCCAGCAGTTTGTTCGACGCGTGGGCGCTTCCTTTCCCTCTCATTCACATCTTGGCGTTGCTTTCCTTCGACTGGGGTTTGAGAATCCCGCTCCTGCTCGTCGAACTCGACGTCGAGAGAGATGAAATCGGTCCCGTCGTCGAAGCTGATAACTTTGTGTGCTGGTTTGGGAGCGCTATTTGTGCGTTTTCGGCGGCGAGAGGGGATGTCGGCGGCCATTGCACGGGGGTGCGCGCAGAATTGGTAGGATGTCGGTAGGATGGTAGAATAGGTAAGGGAACGACGAAAGCGTGATGGGTCACGTATTGGATTCGCTCAACGCGCTAAATCGAGCGGTGGTTGCAAAACAAAAAGTCCGTAAATGACCGTAAATAGGGCTATGTAGTCTCGCAGGTACTGTACAAAATTTGCGAGGAAGAACGAAAAACCTAGGACATCTGTTCCCCATAAGCGGGAGGCAGTCGTCCACTCGGGCTGCGGCTCAGCGATACATCGACTGGCCCTCCATCTAGATGTCTCTCACTCCCACTGCTCAGCATGCTCGGCGCTACTGCTGTTGCAGCCACCTCATCAGCTTCCAAAAACGGCTCCTCCGACGCACCCCGTATCGGCGGGTCGCGCCGTTTTCGAGGCAGCGGACCTGCTTGTGGCCGCGGCGAATCGTCACTCCTAGCCCCACCCAAGGCGGCGGACATAACTGCGCCATGAAGGTCGCTACTGCTCCCGCCGCTTGCTTGCCCAGCGGTATGGAACCCGCGTCGCGGTGAGAGCGGACCACTGTACTGCCCTTGCGAATTGCTGGTGTCTGAGCCGTAAGGGTTATAAAGTTGTGGGGCGGCGGATGCAGCCCCCAGACCAACGCCGTAACCAAGATTGCGGGCGCTTTGCGAGTCATATGGGGAGCTGCTCCCGCCGGCATCGCTGCGAGGACCTGAGCTGGACCCGTTTCCATAATCCGAGGTGCCTCGGTCCGAGTACGGATAGCCTGTTGAGCGATATAAATGATGCGAAAAACAACAGTTCGGGACAAAGACGCACTGGTCGGCACCAAGCGGGAATCGTGGTCCAGTATACCGACACCAGTGCTGTCCCTCCTCTGGCGCATTCCGCCGGCGCCGAGGGGCTCCTCCAAAACACCCGCTCTGTGCGGCTTCCGTTTCCGATAGAAACAAAAGTACCAGGCAGCGACAAGCGCCCCAATGACGACAACGCCGCCGACGGCGGCTCCAGCGATGGCCCCTCCATTGACGGACTTGCTGCTGGTCGATTCTCCGTCGCCCGTGGACGGCAAAGACGTCCCGGAAGGATTTGATGTTGACGACCTATAGGTAGCTCAGAATCGCTGCTCATGATCACCAGCTACCCAGACGCACTTTGAACCGGAAAGGGATGAAGAAGTGTTAATGGTCGTCGAAGCGCAATGCGTGAAAGAGTTGTTGTTGTCCGCGATATTGTTCTTGATCATTGTATCGCGGGTGAAGACGCTGGGGACGGTCGTTACTACAACCAAGCCAAAGAGGGAACAACGCACTAGAACCACTGTCCATCTCCCCACCCATTCGAATACAAATCGTCGTTTATCTTGATTTTCTGGTTGCACACGGCCGATTGGATGTCCTTGGTCAACCCCGTCGAAGCGCTGCAGCCCCCAAGATACAATTGGTACGCGCCGGTGCCAGCGTCAAACCCAGTGCTGGTGCCGATGTTTTGTTGACAACTGGTGGGGCAAGCAGTAAGCGCGGAGAACGTTGACTATGAACAGGCGTACTTGAGACATAGCATGCTTAACGCGAACGCGACATTGTTGCAGCAGCAGGTCGAGAGCTGGTCAGAACACGAGTCGGGAGGTGTGTTCACGTTCTGGACCCCGACGGCATCTACGCCGATAAATAACGGGCAGTCGCGACGGCAGACACGTACATTGGGAGTTGCAGATGCCCCGCAGTTTTTGGTAGGTCGTGCCTTACGAATCAGAAGATGAACGAAGGACGAAATGCAACTCACAAGGCGTCTCTCCAACCATGTCCATGTACCAGTCCATCCCAGTTCCATTGCAAGCAAGATTGTCAGCGGCAACGGCGGCAGTGGCATAGGAGAGTGCAGCGACGAGGCCAATTCGACGCCGTCGGGGGTCGCGGGACCACATGGTGGAGCGGAGGAGACGTGAAATTCAATAGCCCACTCGCGAGCGCCGCTTTGATGCAGATGCTCAAATGTTCTGAAACGAGACACAGGTAAATAGTAGATCAAGAGATTGTCCTCATAGCAGTACAAAAACACAGTCTAAAAAGATCGCAGCGAAATCTGCGGTTTCGCAACCTGCGCTGTCGTTGTTGGGTGAGCGCTCCCAACTGCCCGCCGCACTGATTGTTCCAACAGTTCTCGAATCGATGGCTCCAATTTCCCAGCAGCCTCCTTGAACGCGGCAGGGGCAGAGGTGGCATAGGTTAGCAGCTCACGGATGCTTTGCGCTGTAACCTGCGTCGCTGCAGCTTGTGGGTTTGACAAGAGGAGCGTGATGGTCGGAAGGAATACGCCGAGGAGACGCGCTTCTACAAAAACACCTTAGCAGCAGCGACAAAGGGGAGCGTGCATACTTTTCTCATCTGGAACCGATGCAAAAAGGGCGGAGAATGCCTTCCAGACCTCGCCCACAGCCGTGGCGTGGGGCTCAGAGATCGATCCGTCACTAACCAGTGGTGCCATCTTGGCGATATACTCGACGACGCCAGGTATCAGTAGACGCGTGCAGTGGTGCAGCAAGGGGTTGTCAGAGGTGGAGGCGACAATGAGCGTCTTAGCGCAATGTACTGCGGGTAAAGAGAGCTACCAGGGATAAATGAGCTTTGGGACTTGTTCCAACTCGGAATGCCCACATCTCCGGCGTCAAGTAGTTTTTGCGTGATGAGGAAGCAACAGTGCTCAACGACGGGCTCTCCGATCTTGACGGTTGGTGGGATGACGGTCAAAATGAGGACTGCAGCTAGAAGATTGTTCTTGATTTTCTTTGCAGCTATCACGCCCGAACGGCCACTAGACTAGACTCAGAGCCCGGAAACAAGGAAACGACGAAGGCATACCCCATTTCATCGACGTTTAGCAGACACGAAGAAATCAGTCCATGCACAAGCCGACTAAACGTATCGAGCTCTGTAGATGAGGTTGTCGGTATGTCGAGGAGAGATTTGAGTGCGGGCAGAGTAGGTCCGACTAAATCGATCTCGGAGGATTCGTCCTTTAAAAGATCTGAAGGACTTGAAAGTTGGTCAAGAACGAAGATGCTAGCATACCGCTGTAAAGGAGGATACCGACACCACGAACATCCTCGCGGTTGGAGCCGTTGAATGAGGTCGCGATGGACACATACGATGCGAATGCCATCAAAATCATTTTGATCCGATCAGCGGCATCACCCTCTGTGCATCGTAGGGTTAGGGTTAGCTTCAGCAGCTCGTCGACGCACGAATAATTGATCCCCTCAAGGCTGATGTTGAATGCCGGAGAATATGCGAACAAATCCGAAGACAATGCGAACAAAGAGACGTGTGCGAAAGTGGATCCACGCTGCGCCATCAAAACACGCTGCGATGTAGAATAAACCACGTACGAGTCGTGCGTCGACGCCAGTGTACTAACCACTTCAACGAGATGTGTCTGGATTGCCGCTGTTTCTGTCATGGCCATGCGGTAGCAAAGACTCAGGAATTCATCCAAGATGGACGCTTCCAATATGGCGTTGCCCGCGTACTCGGGTCGTACAAGACATTTCAGGGTTTGCAATGCCGCTATGACAGTAGACTGACGTGTCGGAGACGTCGAGTTGGCATCTGCCGACGCAGTTGCGAGCGCCTCGTACACGAGACCGAAAAGGACAAAGAAAAACATCGTCGGTTCGCTTCGTTTCGAATCAGGTACAGATACGGGGGTACCCTTGCCGAATTCAAAGCCATCCATAGCAGCGAGGATATTCGGGTCGTTCGCCTGCATGGTGGTCGCAACGGCTTGCAGAATCACGGACCACGAGTTGGCGTAATACTGACAGCAAGGTAAGCTGATAATTTCACCAGGCAGAAAAGACGAACCGGGAGCAGAACTTCCTTGCCGAGACTCGAGTAGGAAGAATCCAGGGCGACGGAGGACGTGTCATGTAGAAATTCCGAGTCAACGCGGATACTGGCGTAATCGCGGAGCGATGCAAGCCATAGCGACGCCAGTGTAGCTCGATAAGGCTCGATGACGTCGGCGAGATATGTCTGTTGAGCGCTAGATATTTTCAGCTGCGCCCATGCAGACACGGTCGATATCCGCAGCATGGCAGACGCGTTCGGGCCCAGCTCTCCGGTATCGCCCAAGGACAACATGCCGGCATCTGGGATTTTCGTGAGTGTCGCTCGACCGGCATAGGAAACCACAAACCTTTCGATTGTTCCAATGCGGCCGTCAGCAATCTTAGGATCCTACCCATCCTGCCCACATCTTTGACAACGCCGCATCCAACAAAGACGGCACACGCATGCACTGCCGATGCAAGTATCTCGGGCGTCGAATCTGACGAAAATGCGGGCGTCAAAGCTGCCGTAATGGGAGCCTGATGCTGCTCGAGCAAAAGAGCGTCGTCGTATGCTGGATCGGGTGACGCTGCAAATATCTCTATAACGTCGCGCAAGACGACGAGACCCTCGATGCGAATCTCCGTAACGTACGCCGCCGACGCAGTAAACGCCATTTTGATAAGGTCCGGAACGCGCGACAACAAGAGCTGCGACACCGGCAGCCCCAACGCCCGTGCGCGTCGAATATCCACGTGCTCCTTCCTCGGACCGACGAGCGTGCAAATTTTGTGCAGACATTGTAACGCAAACAGTTGGGTTCGCCAGCGACAAGTGCCCAGTTTTTGCCCGCCCTCGGCCCCGACGTTCAGCGACTCGCCTTCATCGTCCCGAGGACCGCCACCCGAAGCGGCGTCTACGACTTGCTGCGAGGCGGTTGTTCGCGACATGATACGTTGGCAGAGGTCGATCCAGGCTGACGGGTTGTGCGCAACCGTCTGCTGTAGCCAGCCCGTAATAACATCCCGTACACCCTGGACCGATGAATCGTCGTCCAACATCCCGAATAGGTCCTCTACAAGCCGGTCTCCGCCGAGCCTCGACATGGCGAGTGCATCTTTCTGCACGAGCTGGTACAGTGCGTTGATGGACGCGAGCTTCAGCGGCCGGCGCGATGATGCCAGATACACCCGAAATTGTTTGACGAGATCGGGGATGTCGACATGCTCTGGGGCGAACATCAAAAAGTGTTGCATGCACTTGATTGCTTCGACGCGAATTCCGTCATCGCTTTCCAACGAAAACTCGTGGACGAGGTTGAGGATGAGAGTCCTTGTCCGAGACGACTCTTGCATGTCCGGCCCGAGAATGTTGACGATAGCATCGGTAATTTGGCAGATAACTGGGTACGCCTGACAATCACCGCTGAGGTTGGCATTTGAGAGAGTTCCACCTTCCCGCTCATGAGATTCCATCGTATACACCTTGAGAAGCATCCCGAGCGTGCTCGAAACGTACGGTGCATAGGCGAGGCTCGCCGCATGCATCACCGTCCCTAACGCCGTCAGTGCCCAAAAGTGGACCGTCGGATGCGGGTCGATGCTCAAAGACATCAGCACATTCACCGTCGTCTTTAGCAACGGTCCTGCGGCAAGACCGCCAACATGGCTATATATTGCGCCGAATGCAAGTGCACAGCCAGCTCTGCAAGACGGGTCACGATTGTTGACGACTTGGTCGACTAGCGTCTTCATTTGGAACGTGAGGAAGTTCGTTCCCGCGAGATTGGCCAAACGTCCGATGGATTCGCTTCCGGCGCTCCGTAATACCGGATCCCCATCAACGAGAGTGTCTTTGAGGAAAGACATGAGCTTGTCGGTCACTTGTGTGTTCCCAAACGTTTCTCGTGGACGCCGGCTCTGAGTAGCCATAGCCTGCCTCAATGCAAGCGCAAGCGCGACCGCGCCATTGACCGAGACCGCCGCCTTCCGTCCCACATTCTTCTCCAACTTAGAAGAGCGGACAGACTCGGTAAGGAGCGTCACGATCTTGCCCGTTGTTGTGAGATCTTGTAGCGGAAGGAGTTGTGCGAACAACTCGATTGCAGTGTCGACAACGGAGGTCAGCGCGGGCGGAGGTTCTTCCAGCTGATATTCGTCGTTAGAGAATCGCGCTTGACAAAGCGAAAGCGGGTCATGCTCGCAGGCTCCAAGAATCGGTTTTCGGAACTAGAGCGGTGTCAGTGTCCGCAAGGCCACGAGTATGTCGCGTACTAGACCATCGATCGCGACCTGAACTGAGTCTCGATTCAATGTGTCCTGCTCCTTTGTCCTTTTCCCGTCTTCCCCAATTTCATCCCCGAGATCAATAAACGTCACGCCATGCGCATAACCGTCACCATTGCTCGTCCAAATGCTAGTGAATGCTCCCGAAGATGCTGCAATGGCCGCTTGGACGGCGCTTCCGGCACCGGGATACACATCCGGGCTCGCAAAAAGCGACACGCAAGACTGCAACAACGTCGACTGCGTCAACTCCGTTATCCCGCTAAACCCGAGCGCCGCGAAACACTGATGAACCCGCCTCCGCAGCAGTGCCTCGCGTACAGGGAGAGGTATTGTTCCAGATGCGGCGGAAATCGCCGCCTGTTGCAGCGCAATCTGCGAGTTGGGGTCCGAGATACCCAGCGCATCTTGGACCGCAGGGCTTACGAAGTTGTTCGCGAATAGAAGGGCGTTGCTCAGGACGGAAGCAATCCGGCGCGCAACATCCAGAGTCACCAGGGTGCCCGAGTTATGGCGGAGGAAACACAAAACGGCGCCAAGCGCGCTTTCGCGGACGTGCAGGAGAAAGCCCCATTCTGCGTGTGTGCGGCCGGCGCTGGCGTCCTTGCTGGTCGGCTTTGGAAGTGCGTTACGCCAGAGGACGAGCAATTGCGGGAGATGTGGTCGAACAAAGTTCGGGCCGAGCGCCATCAACGCGGCGAGAGCGGTCCAAGCAACCTCGACCTCGGTGCCAGCGACGCGAACATCGTGTTCACCCGCACGTTTAAGCAGCGTGGTTGCCATGTCGAGAACTTTAGCAGAGGCGTCGTAGGAGACATATAACGGGCGCGCTGGGATAATGGAGACGAGCGCAGCCAATCCGTATGCGTGGCCCAACGCGCGAAAAGGAACGTCGGGGGACGCCGTTGGCGTCAACAGCTGCGCCAAATCGCGTTGCAGGAGGTCCATAACGGTGATGATTGTTTTTGGGAGGCGCAGCGGTGTCGAATAACAGAAACAACGCAAAGCCCACGCAGCATTGACACGGACAGTATGGTTGGGATGAGCGAGGAGGGTAACGAGTGGCTCCGATACAGCGTCTTGAACAGGTGGCGGCGCGTTACCGAGCTGTTGCAACAGTCCTGCGACTTCTCGAAGAACTACAACGAGCACATGTTGGTTCGGAGCAACGGAGCCTGGCATCATTGCTGGCCATCGTTTGAGGTAAACGTTTGCAAGTTCGCGTATGGCACCGATTTGTCCCTGCTCACTGAGCATCCGCTCCCCAATGAGGTCGCGTAGAATGACGCCCACGAGCGAACGCATCAACAGATTCTCATATCGCGTCCGAGCGACACGGCCGAGTGGTCCAACAACAATCTCGGCTGCAAAATGCGCCACGAGAAGCGCGTACTGGGATTCGACGAAGGAAGGACCGAGTTTCGTGATGAGAGCGGAATAAAAATCGAAAATTCCCATTCGAGTTTTGCGCGACGTAGCGGCTTTATTGAAGTGAGTCGAGAGAGTTGTGAGCATCTCGATCGGGGTAAGAGTCGGTTTGGCGGTCTCTGCCGCTGCGTGCGCCCCTGCCGGGGAAGTATCGTCATCATCAGCCTCGCCCTGTTTTTTGTCTTTCTTTGTGGCTTTAGGCTCAGCGACGACGACCTGACGCGTGATCTGGGTTGATGCAAGAACATGACCAACTAGGGAGGCCAGTGCTGTACGCGTTAACTGGTCCGCTGCATCGAGCGACTTGATGCACTGTGCCAATATCCCTTCAACCTCGGCGGCAGAAGGCAGTGGTTGTCCGTCACTGCCGGAGTATAAAGCGACGAGTACTTGAGCAGCGCCGCGCTGGACTGGGAGACATTTGTCTGTGAGGGCGTTGCGCATTTGTTTCGCAAGATCTTTAAAAGCCGCCTCAGTAACGGCACGACTGGCGGTGGTGAGAGCCTTTTGGAGCGCGACAAGGGCGTGGTATCGCAGAAGAGGCGTCTAAATCCAGTCAATTAAAGCTTCCAGTTGAACTGAGAGCGTACGGAGGACGACCGGACCGTCCGCATTACAGTTGTCGTTAATTCCATCATGAAGGACATGAACTGCAAGCCAATGGGTCAGGCCACTTGGCGAGAGGATGCAGCGTACCTGCGATCCAAAGACGTACATCAGGTCGCCGATGACGGAAAACGCAGCTCTGGAGATAGCATGAGCGTCGGCACTCGTCCACGGTAACACGCACATTTTATACAAATCGCGGTCGGCGCCTTTGAAGTCGATTACGACCTTCATGAACGATTGGAGGGTGTCGAACAGCGTCCGGGTCTCTCCGCGAGAGTATAAGAGCACAAAACATCGTGCAACACAATTGCGGAGCGCGCGTCCTGGAATGGGATACGGGTCTTGTGCAAGAACGACCTTTACTAGAGCGCCTTCTACAAGCGATTGTTTCGTCTTGAGGTAATCCTGGGTGCTGCTTAACGGGTGTAAGGTTCCTGCGGACGACGACACACTGGGGTAGCATTCTTAACCGCCTTCTCCGTCGCGGACAACCATTGGAATAGGTACATTTCTCCATTCTCGCCCTTAACTTCGGCCTGACATATATGAGATGCAAGACAGAGAGAAGGGTCTTGTTTGCCTCATCTAAATCCTCGATGGTCACTGCATGGCCAGCCATTCCACCGCCTGCTGCTATCGTCGTCGCGGCGTGCTCGTTCGAGGAATGGGTTTATCGCCGAGTTGTGAAGCCGCAAACGTGAAGCCGCAAACGTGAAGCGAAGAGTTCAAGCAATAGCCGTAAGCATCAAATCAACAAACTGCAGTACTACTCGTAAATAGATTCAAAGGGCTAATAACCAGATGGACGCGTGCTCATACTCTCATCCAATAACCCGGAGAAAGATTTCTTCATGAACACCTTCCATTGCTCGTCTATGCCCGAATCGCCAGACATGAGCAGCCCAAGATCAGACATGTCTTTTGGCGGAGCTTCGGCATCGGCAAGGTAAGAGGATTGGTCGGGTAGCGCAAGTCCCATGGCCGCGTTGTAGTAAGTCTGATCGTACCCGTAAAAGTCATACGCCGAGCCACCAGTGTGAGGCTGCTGGGCCGTAAACATGGAAGGTTCGGGGGGCGCAGAGATGGAAGAATAGCCCGGATGACCAGGAAGCTGCTGCTGCTGCATCTGCGATGATTCGAATGGCGCCTGAAATTGGTGTTGTGCTTGCAACGATGTTGGTCGCGGCTGAGCATCGGGCGTTTCAGCCGACGGAGGGAGAAGCGAGAGGTATTCCACCAGCGAAGGGTGGACATCCGGAACCGGGTCAGAAGACGCCGAGCCCGAGACACTCGGCGAAGACGCGGTGCTGACGTCGCCAATTGGTGTGGAGATTGCACTATTATCGTCTTTCTTTTTCTTCTTGGAAATGAGCTTGCTAACGAGAACGCGAGTTTGGCCTCCGAAAAGGGCCAATTCGTCGTCTCCATAGTCTGAGCCGAGTCCGAAACCTGTTGGAGGAGGGGTTGGATTACCAGTGCGGAACTGTGAGTAGACTTGGAAAGCCTTCTCCCGCAATTTGCACAGGATGGCTAGTCCACTCCGAGCACGACGAGACTGAGTCGCGCCTTTTTCAAAGAGGTCGCAAGCGAGACCCAGCTCGATAAATGCTGTTGGAGCCATTGACGAGGACGGCGACCGGGTGACAATGCAACCGACGATTATCTTATCTCTGATTAAAAACGTCGGAATTAAATCTAAGTGCTTACCGCAGCAGAAAAAACTGACGAATTGATTGTATCAATTGATGAGATCAGAAGTAAGCTGGTGACACGTACGATGGGTCCATACGAGCCACCAGCGACAGCACAACTCGGGGAATCGCTCAAAATGATTGAGGTTAGCTTTGATCATCCCGGAGGCACATCTGTATGCAGCCAGGAACGAAGGCGCGTAGGGGCTGCGAAGCGGGTTGGCGGGATGATCTAGCATGGCTTGGGCGAAGAACGTCCGGTGAATATAGAGCAGGGCTGGTCATCGTCAGCCATAGGGACACCCACCCAGTATGTACATAACTCACCAACAGACCGGAACTGCCCCAGCAAACACCCTCGCAAGTATGTCGACGGTGTACAATTCTGGTCGTCTCGTGCAAGGAACACGTTCAGATACGGCGGCAACGTCTTGGCCCTCACCAGACGGTCTAGTTCAAGAACTGTCTCATATGACGGCGCCTCAGCGGTCAACGTCCGCTCTGTAATGAGGGAGAAGACATCTCGCGTGAAGGTATACTTCCACTCATGATCTAGACAGAACGAATTGAGAGTAATCAGATAAAGTGTGTTCGTACTTACAGCTGATTTGTGGGTTCCCATGTTCGTCTAGAATCTGCTCTTGCGCAGGGAACTCACAGTCGACGTAAGAGAGCCGAATCGACGGCGGTCGACCGAGGGCGATACTCTGAGTCTTGTTAAATATTCGGGAAAAAACGCATGCCATATTCATACCTGGAAGAGCTCCATACTAAACGTCTCCCAAAACAAGGCTGTAGGACCAATGAGATAATAGGCAGATTGAAAAGCGGGTAACCCACAGCGCCGTCGGTTGACGATCTTCGGATCCATATTCCATCTTTGACTGTCTCGATCTAAAGAACGCTGAACAAAAATCATATACAAGATGCTCAACGCGTACGGAGACCAAGCTGCAGAAGATTGAGAAACATCGAAATGAGGAGTCCGAAACGTACGCTTTGCGCCAACTTGGAGCCGAGGCACATCAATGACCACTGGATAAAAGATCAGTTACCGTTTTCTGACCACGTAAAGAAGACTTGCAGAGCTCTCCATGGTATATCGGCGGCCGCCCATATTGTGATACGACGACATGAGTAAGACGGCCTGTACGGTGGCCATTTCTGGAGAGTCAAATACTGAACGCAACGCCAGCGCTGCGCGACTGGCGTGGTAGTATTGGTCGGACTCGACGTTGTCTAGGGCGCGTGAGTACACGCAGAGGAACAATGCAGGCAGCGTACGAGGTTCTAACGTGAGGTCCACAAGCGCTCCCAACGCGAACATTAGGAAAAGAACAGATAGACGATGCGGCGAGATGGTATGAGTGAATTCTGCGTCATTTGGCCAATGCTTACGGTCGCGAACGGATTTATAGACGGGAGTGAGAAATTCGTCCACCATTTCCTCTCGCGAGATGGGGCGGAATTGCCACGTGCATTGCTCCATGTAGGTCTCGCATAGAGCCCAAGCACGAGGTTGCTCCGGTAGATATTCGAAAAGTAGATCTAATGCGCGTCCAGGCGGCCCACAGGCGCTGAAGGGGAAGGAATTGGACAGGCGGGCGATCTCGAGGCTTAATGGAGGGAATTCGTCGTCTTCGACGTTCGAAGACATCTCCATTTCGGCACCAGCCTTCAACCGGGTCAGCACGGCGTTGGCTATCATACCCAAACGCGTACCAGAAAGAGCGTCTGCATAACGGTGATTAGGTCGAAGAAGTAAATGCGGTAGAACGGCGAACCTCTGAGCCAGCAGACCGGCCAAAATACTTCGCTTCTCCGTCATCCCCAATGGTGAGCGTCCCCAATGCATCGATCGAGTCCGTAGAAGCTTCTTTGGGTTTCATAGGCGTCTCGTTTGCGGTACCTTTCTCGGGACCAAATTTAATCGAAAGGAGTTCGTCGCGGAGAAGAGGATGTGCGCTAAGGGGGGTTCGGGAACATTGAAGTGGATGGGAAGGGCGCGCACTCGTTGGAACCTGTCGAGGCCTGGAATATTGCGAGGGCGTCTTCAAGTTGACGGATCCGTTGACCCATTTCTCCAATTTTGGTGTGGAGATGGTCGGTGGAGGCTGGGCGACGTTATGTCTCCGTTGGCAACACGGACAGGACGCACCGAGAACGAATCTTGTGCCTTTTTGCGAATGAGTGCCGTCGTAGACTGGGAAGTGACTACTTGCCTTGCGATGAAAGGCTGCCTGCGGACTGTGAGTGGATGGAAGGAAAATTGGGAACAAGATACCATTTGGACAAATGGAAGGACACCCTCTGCGAACTGCAGTGTCTGAGGTAAATCATACGGCCGAAAGTGCGGCTACTGACTGCACGAGCTGCAGGGAAGCTTCTTGTCGCACTTGAGCTTCAGCCTAGGGCACTTCGTTCAACGCAGTGGCCGAGTCACCGATTCCAATTACCTGCGGCATTCTGCACAGGACAACTGGTAAGGGTGAGCATGCAAAACCGGGCATAGGAGTCAAGCCGACCTCCCCACGAGCGCGGCGGACGTCGGTCTCGTCGTCGGTGCTGAGTTTCTTGGAGACCTTGCGGGCACTCGAGTCGGTGGGCATTGGTGGCTCCTGACAAAGATGCTGAGTGCCGATCATCGATATCCGCTCCTTGAAGTTGACAACTTGAACGCAAATCCCCACCTCGATGCCACGTTTCGTCCTCGCCGCGTTCTCCTTCCTCGCCGTCGTCTACGTCGCCGCCGCCCTCGATGTCGCGTCCGGTACCGGCAGCAGCGTCCGCGCCATCGCAAAGTCCAAGTACACCACCGCACACTCCCTCGGCGACTCGTATACCTTCGATGCTCGCGACGGATGGCAGTCGTTCAACGCCAGTGACCTCGCTTACAAGTACCGCCGCGCCAAGCCCAACTCCGCCCCGCCAAAGAATCAAGGCGTCGTTTCCAAACTCCTCGCCGCCTTTGCTGGTCTCGGTGGCATCGGTGAGGCAAACAAGGCGATAATCACTTGGTTCGCCCTCGCCGACGCGTCATAAACGCGCACTGACTTCGTCCAGGTACACTGGACATGACCTCGAGAACCCGAGCTGCTGGCCGAATACGAAGTGGAAGCCCACGGTACCGCGTTTCATATCGGTCTCGGCGGCACTCTGACGGTCTAACCCTTGCCAGGACAAATCCTTCTGCTGCGCCACGACTTTGGTTGGTTGGAAGAACAAGCCAAAATGCTTCGACTTTGTGGAGGGTGCGTGCAATGCTGCGATCCAAACAGCGCTAAACGCGTGCAACAGTCTGCAACGGCCACTCAAAGTGCACTTTCTGCCGGATAGTCGACACCTGCGCCGGATGCGCGAAAGCGAGCCACCACCTCGACATGACACAGGCAGCTTTCACCCAACTCGCCTCTCTCGACGAGGGCTTGCTGACCGTCCAGATGCGCCCCGCAACTCAACCAAAGGAGTGGTTGGTTCATTTCTACGCTTGCGTGTTAATGCTGAGCGCACGGACAGGCACGAAGACCTTTGGGGACCCGAAGTATAGATGAAACCCTCGATACCACCATAGATTTGTACAACACCCTCGGAATGTATCTACCATCTCTGTATCAGCCCTGGAATGCTACGCGCTTCCTCTTTTTCTTGCCCTCTGCGATCTTTGCTCGAACTGTTTCTTCGTCCATCTCTTGCTCCAAAAACTCGGCAATGCCGTTGGATGTACTGCAATGCCGCCATATCGTATCCCATGAGCTCCTTGTGCCGTTGCAGATTTGGAGGAGGAAGAGAACCCAAGAGACGAGTGTAATTTTCCCGTCCTGCGTAACAGGACGTTTCGGTTGTGACCACAAAGGAAGAAGCGGGAGACTTACTCGTTGAGCCCACGCTCGACAACACGGAGCACCCAGGCCCCCGGCTCGAGATCGTATGTAGCTAGTAGCGCGCTGGCGGCGGAGTAGCAGAAGAGCAGAAGATTGCCTCCTGGTTTTCCTTGAATTAAGAGCAACAGAGTTATAGTACAAGCAAGGGTATTATACCGAGGTATACATTGCAATCCGTGGTCGTACAGAATATATGCGATAAATATACAAATGCGTGCGATGCGAGAAAAATGCGAGATGTAGCGTCACATTCACGAGGCCAAGAGATGTTGGGAGGCAGTAAAGTCGAGCGGACTGCTGTCGAGATCTGCTGTGATTGTGGGTGGGATGTCTTGCTCTGTGTCGTCCTCAATAGCGTCTTCTAGAGACGCGCGCTCGTCAGAAGGGGAGAGCTCTTCCGCGGCGTCTTCGAAATCTTCATCGTTGTTACCAACTTCGTCATCCTCGTCGAAAATGACATGGAACTGTATGTATGTGAGGGTTACAAACGAACCGATGTGTAAACATACGTGGGTGATGAGCGCCTTCAAAAGCTTGTGCGCATGGCCCATATTTGCTAGAACCAGTGCAAAGTTCTCTTGGGGTGGACGCAGAAGCCCGGGACTGAAAACAATGGACAGACTCTCCGCCGTCATTTGGTTACTGTCCTCGAGATCCGCGACTCTGGGAAGCCGATTAGATGCGCCAGGCGCGAGGCAAACGGCGTTACCGATCTAGATGTTCTACAATTCGCTTCAAAACATCAAAGTTGGGTTGCGGTAGGTCCTGGACCGCTCTGCGGATCGTCATGAGCCGTGCGTCGAGACTCTCCATTTCTAGAAAGGTGTGGGTAATGAGGCAATCACAGAGTAAGAACATTACGAGTTGCCTCGATGAGGGCGTGGTAGTGTTGTGCGGGGAAGAATGGCTCCGGGAGAACGCGGAACCACACCTTGACCAAGTCACAGACGACATGGATGTCAGTCGACTCGTCGATAGGATCCTCGCCACGATTGAAGGCTGCTTTGCATGCATTGACCATGGAGACGGAACCGGCCAAACGATCTACGAATAATGTCACAGTCGCTCAACTGGTTCAACCAGGACGCACAGATGCCTACTTCGGTTAAACCACGACCTTCAATTTCGGAAAGACACCTTTCGATGACGGAGGGAAGGGTGCCAGGAGGTATGTCGTCGACTCCGATCTCGCGTCGCAGAAGGAAGGCGATGTCGACGCCGAAAACTGCAATCCGTGATGTTAATTCTGGATACCGGAATTTTAGCAGCAACATACCAGCATGAGGGTCGCAAGATGGAGCAATCGGCTCATGGTTGAGATGGTCGGAAATCTGAGGCTTGGGAGTGCCCAGGTAAGTAAGTCGCCGTTTGGCGGTTGTTTGTGCGCCGCGATTGATTGAGTCGAGCCACTTGGTCATCTCGCGTTTGTTAACGGCCTGAAGGATGTAATGACCGCCGTCTTCCGAATCGAGTTGGAATACAAATGAGCGGTCGTTGTTGATGAACTGAGTAGCACGCATCTCGACAAGACTGATGACGAGAGAGGGTTTCCCGGATGGAAGGAAGTCGAGCTCTTCAGGAGTGCGTTTCGAACCAGGCGCATGGAGACTGTGGTCATTTCCAAACGCACTAGAGATGGGGCGAATGAAATGAAGGAATGCGGACATGCTCTTCTTGCTCCGCTGATGTTTTTGTTGCGGCGTGGGTGGAACTTGTTTTTGCATGGCTTTTGTTAGCTGGTCCTCGCGTTTGTCAATCTTGGTCTGTTCTTGGACACGTTCTTTGAGCAACCTGGACCGCAGCGTTCGGTCGCGCTTGTTCTTCTCCAGTTGGAGCGCAACAATCCGTGAGAACGGCTGGACGACGCGACGAGCTGGCGCAGGCGATACACCAGGACCGGACATCCCTTCTCGTAACGCCTCCTCCCTGATGCCTCGATGGTCGAATTGGAGGAGCCAAACGTCCTTCTCGATGTTGTTGAGTCGCTCAAAAGCTCGGAGTATGACGTCCTCTCGCAGACTGCCTCGATGAACGGAGCTGATGAGATTGCATAGATGCCTGCCAGGAAACTTAGGCTGGAAAGTATGGCGGGCAGCAGACATACCTCCGCTTATCAAAGCTAATGAGACTTTGGCCCTCTGGCTGAGCTGGTTCCATCACATCTGGCGCGGCGATAATCTCCAACATGCGCTCCAACAACCAACCGACATCAAGTGTTAGTGGGCGCGAGGATGTCGTTGACTGACCAAAGGGTTGACTGAGCAGCGACATAATTGAATCGCATTGTGTTCCGCGCGTCATAGCGATATTCAACCACGGACGATTGTGAATGCGACTCTCGACACTGAGTACCGCAGAAGTTAACACGGCCTCCACAAAGGAACGGGGGCATGCAAAGTCGACTGCAGCCTGCGGAGAAGTCGCAAAGTTGGGTAGACTCCGCCGACGAGCGACCTCGATGGCACGAAGGAGCAACTCCATTCTGGACTGTCGGGCACGTAGACCGAGCCGAGGCGCAACAAGTTGCGCCACGGCCCATTTACGGAGGATCACATATGCACGAATGCAGCTCCGTACCCCAGGAGGAAGAAGCCGGTACAAGGAATCTTGGCCGAGGTTGGCGATGAGAGGGGATGGCTCGATATCCTGCAGATACGAGTACATGTTCTGGATCTCGACAAGTTCGTCGTTGGACGCAAACGCCAAGAACCAACCGAGGCGGTCGGCAGTTTGAGCTTCGAGAAGATCAGAGGTAATAAACAAATCCTAAGTGTGCATTAGTTGGCCCGAACTGTCGGGAGAGAAGAGAGAAACCTCTTGGGTCACGTTGCTGAGAGCGGCAGCAGCCATGGCGTCTAGGTTGTCCACCAAGTCTTCGGGGTCCAGACGATCGAGCTCAGGCGGCTCTCTGGTCTGATTCTGAAGTCGACTGTGTTGTCCGTTTGCTATCGGTGCAGGGAGAGGCACAACAACCGGGAAGGGAGGCGGTGGCCGCATGATATAGCTTTGGAAGGCCCGACGTAAATGGGCGCACTCTTCCTTGAGCGTTGTCCATGCTTGCTCGACACCGGGATCGGAGGCATTGACACCGGCGGGAGCAACATGTTCGGTTGGGCTGTCCAGGAAGCTGCTGACTGCAGCGAGCAGCTGCGGTTCGTCCAGCATATCCTGCGCTCCAGCGCCTCGAACAAGCCAGTCCTTGATGGTATCGAGTACTTCTGTTCGAATCCCGGCAACATAGAGGAATTCGGCCACAGAGGGGACGACGCCGTGAGGACGCGTATTGATGTACATCTTTCGCAACAGCTACCGTCGTATCAGTACGCAGAAAACAAAGGAGCTGAAAGCTGGAAATACCTCGAAAAAGACGAGCGGAGTAACCAAGCAGCGAAATATGTTCCACCACAATTTTGAGAACTCGACCTGGTCAACCACAAGTTCACGGGTCTTGCCCTCCCGCAAGGACATTTCTCCGTTATCGTCTGCAACAGACACGGAAACATTCCGCAACCCGTGGACTAGAATGTCGACGAGCCAATTCAGCGTACCCGCCAGAACCCGAACGCGGAGCGGAGGTTTGGACGACGGTTCAGCCGCAGTGAAGGAGCGGTATTGAGAGGGTGATGGGAGAGAGCTGCGGCGCGCTAGACTCGTTTTACGATCAAGGCCCTGGGAGGTAGCGGGTTTAACGCGAATTGAGGGCGCTCGGCCAATTGATACGTCCGTGCCATCACCGACGACTGAGCTGGGAGGGCGGGACCGCAGACGCGACGATGGGCGTGAGCTTATCGCCGAATCACTGCTGTCATGCCAGACTGTTAGTAAAACCTCGCCGTTATATACTCGTATGAGCGTTCCGGCTTGATGTAGACCAGGCAAACCGGCAACATGCGGTTGTGGTGGTTGCTGATGAGGGTCGAGGAGAAGAAAACGCGGGTCCGTGTCGCTGTTGACGCGTCCTTGAAGAAGGGCCGAACGGTCAACCAAAGTCGATGTAGGGAACACTTCTGGGAAAAGCAGGGGAACAAGGGACGCATAAGGAGTCTGTTGGGCTGCCCGCGTCCAATAATGAGGCTCGAAGAGTCCTTTGCGACGCGGTTCAGCCGCCAAGGACAGTGACATGAATTGTTCCACTCTGAAAACGGTGGTTAGCATCAATAACGTCCGTCAAATCCTTTAAAACCTACTTCATGAACTTGGCCCCAAGACCAGTACCGCCGCCGCCATCTGCACATTGCTCCATCCAAAAGTTGACAAGACTTTGCACCTCCTCTCCAATGTCGTCTTGCGAAAACTTGGCCCTTCGCGGACAGAGCAGGAATCGTCTGCGGAACGACTCGAAACTATCGAGCGCACGCTGCATCGGTCCAAGAGTATAGGCCGGCTCTGTCGCGTCGTCATTCGAGATCCGCGCAGATTCGACCTCCTCCCGAAAGCGTTGTCGGATATCACCTCCCCAGGCAGTAACCCGCGGTTCACGAACCTCAGATCCGTCGCCGTCCTGCTGTGCCCAGCCCACGACTGATGCGATCACGGGAGGCTGAACTCTCCGCCAGACTTTGTCGAGTCTAGCAACTGGTGCTGAACATAGGGCTTCCAGAATAGCGCGCCAGGTACACTCATCACCAGCCGCTCGACACAACTCGCCAACCTTAGCCCAGACACCAATAATTTCGCTACGAGAATGTGTGCGCGACGTCGTAGGCTGCTGCGGTGCCTTGTTTAAACCCAAACCCGCGTTGTGGTTTGAAGCGCGTTCCGGGCCGAGAACTTGTAAGAGGACGAATTTGGTGAGCCAATGTGGGGCGTTGTTGCTGCCAAATAAGCCGGCGTCGCTTTTGACATCTGAATATACGAAAGAAACCGATAGCTCGTCTGGGGTTTGTTCTACGACGGCGCGGTGGAAGAGCGTCAAGCTGCGAGCAATGGTGTTGGGATCGATGGCAAGGAGCAGGCTCCTGGAAAGCCCTTCCGTGTTGAGTGCAGCCCACGGCATTTGAGCCCCAGCAGCGATGCGCGGGGAACGTGGAGGTGGTACAGGCGACCCAAGAGGCTCACGTATGCCGAGTACATCCAAAAGACTGAGCATATGAGTGTCGGGCCGCGGCGAGAATGTATTGGCACTAAAGGTGGGGCTACTCTCTCCAATCACGGGGGATGTTGTGAACATCGCCTGGGTTGAGATACTGGTTGGTATACCGCTAGAGGGTTGTGTTGGGGCAAAATGAATGTCCGGGATGGTGTCGGCGCAAAAGGAATCCCAAGCAAGTCGGTCAACAGGGGCACCGTGTAGGCGAAGATATTGTTCGGCGATCCAACCGACGCGCTTACGGGCCGCCTCGGCTTCTTCTGGTTGGGCGCCAGAGACGAAATATCCTGCGCAGCGCACGAGTTCCGTCTCGGCCTGGGCACGCCCACTGAGTAGTGGTAAAGACAATAAAATGGCGAGAGAAAAATCCCGCCATTCCTCTTCCCGTTGTGCGACCATGGCTTGGGAAAGTCCGTCGGGGAGGAAGACCGTCGCGAAAACAGCTTCATGCAGGAGAGCCTCCATCGTTCCTTTTTCAATCTTTCCTCGAGACACCACGGAGGTTTCCGGTTGATTGAAGTCCCCGCCAAAACCAAAGGCGGTAGCACCCGCAACGACGAGGGCAGGATGTCTGCCGCGACCCCAATATGCGCGTTTCTTCCTTCCAACACTGCCCATTGCTCTCGGAGCAACTTCATCAGCACTGTTAACCGGCTCGTCATCGTCCTCCATGATTCCGGTCGCGAAGAGGTGGCGAATTCCAAGCGCACGGTCGTTGGGTGGCTTATGGAGCAACAATTTCGCGCCTCGAACCTCCATTTTGAACGGTTTCCAAGAACGTGGGTCGCTCAATGCTGGTGCAATAAGCCGATTGATGAAACCGGTGGCGTAGACAATTTGAGAAGCGCGTTTTCCGTCGTTCGAGGCGGGATCGGGGGCGAGTAAGGTGTTGCGCTCTGCGGAAACTTCACCGGAGGCGGGTTCGAGGATGATCTGGGGAGCACTGGAAGGGTTGGGTCTCGCTATATTTCCTGGTGAGTTACATGAGGCCGAGGGTGCAGAAGACGCACCCAAGTGGAAAAGGCCGCGTCTATCCTTGTCCTTGATGTCTCGATCAGTAGGAACATCCAGTTCTCCAGCGCTACCCTTCCTTGCGGGCGACGAAGGACCAAGTCCGGCAAGGCGACTGGACAGCTTGGGAGTGAAACTATGCGAGCGCGTATGAAAATGGGAACCTGGAATTATTGGTGAGTTGCATGCGCAACGAAACAAAGGCGGGATACCGTTAGTGTGCCCATTGGCCATTGTAACTCCCAAGCTACCGTTACTACCCTCAAGGATTGGTGCAGAAACAGAGACGGAGACAGAGGATGGAGAAGCACTCCCATCTCCGACCTCGCGTGTCGCGTCCTTCGAGGCCATGGCAGGCCATATCATCCCGCCGCTGCCAGATAGTGCACTAGGCGGTGTACTACCCGGGCTGCCTCCATCTCCCAGAGCACTCTTCCCGCTTCGTCGACTTCGCTCTGAGTCGGTACGCTTGCGCGCATAGAATGGAACCGGCATCGGGCCCACTCCCGAATCGTTTGTTGAGGCCATAGGTAATGGTGGTTGGGTGAGCGGCGTCCCAGTGATGCTGCCGCTAGCTGGGGTCGCTAAACTGGTATGTGTTGCAGTAGAGGTACTCGGCGATGGACCCAAAGAATCCGCCCGTTGCCGAGGAGGGCCAGCGCTGTTCGTTCGATAGGCGGCAACCTTGTCGACAAAGCTGAGTTGCGTGTCGACGCGAATGTGCGTACGTCCAGGTGGGCTAGCTTGGTCGGTAATGGACCGATTGGCCTGTAAAATACCCGCTCCGACGCTCGCGCTTGTCTTGATTCCAATGGGAGACGGAGGTGCGCTCGACTGCATTCGCAAGTCGTCGGCGCTTTTGCTCCATGGCCGACGCGACGCATTCCGCAAATCCCCAGAGGCATAGATACCTGGCCCACTGGGGTAGCCTCCGACGGGGCGCGGACTGGATGGAGAGGATGGCAGGCGGAGATCGAGGGAGGACTTCGTGGTCGGGGAAGAAAGATTGAGGGAAGGGCGAGTGAGGTCGAGGACTGAGCTGAGGAGACCGTTAGTTGTGATTAGACAACTACGACGCGCTTACCGAGAGCTGGGGACGCCCTTGTATCCGTCTGCATCGAGGATGGGCCTCGGGTCGGTAGGCCGGCTAATCTTGGGCTTTCTCGCGCCTACGCTGGATGTACTTGGCCGTGGAGAGTCGCTGTCGCTGACGGGAGAAAGGCCGCCGACGCGACTAGCGCTGGGTGTCCGGGTAAACCACTTGGAGGGCCGAGAGAGGAACTGGGTGAGAGGGGCTTTGGAGGGAGTTGGTGGTGGCTGGAGGGATTGTTGCTGCGAATCCTTGCGAGGCATGGACGGTCGCTCCTGGTCTGTGGGGACTTGGAGAGGAGCCAAGTTCGTTTTTTTGGGACGTGTTCAACGCGAATAGCGTCCACTATAGGCGCGGTCTATGTGCACGCCCCGACCCTCGCTTTTTGGTGTGATTTGTTGGTGCAAGGACAAGCTTGGGACGCAACTCTACCGGATAGTGACACAGGCAGTCTTCACCCAACTCGAGGGCTTGCTCATCGCCGTTTGTTTATGTCTACGTTTACAACAGTATCCACCATCTCTGTATTAGCCCTGGAGTGCTACGCGCTTCCTCTTTTTCTTGCCCTCTGCGATCTTTGCTCGAACTGTTTCTTCGTCCATCTCTTGCTCAAAAAACTCGGCAACGCGCTCCGAGTCGTTTCGCCGCTGGATGTGCTGCAATGCCGCCATATTGTATCCCATGAGCTCCTTGTGCCTTTGCAGCGCAGAACGTAGATTCTTCCGGAGAGGTATTAAAGATGTCCGCATAATGCGGTTGGCGACGATCTGGTGGTGATTTGTTTTGAGGAGGAAGAAGAGAACCCGAGAGACGAGTGTAATGTTCCAGTCCTGCGTAACATTCGGTTGTGACGACAAAGGTAGAGGCGGGACACTTACGCGTTGAGCCCAAATATTGAGATAGGTCATAAGGGATACAACCTTGCCGAACGGAAGCACCAAGAGCGCGTCTTGGAGCGCGGTACCTGGGACACGCTCGACAACACGGAGCACCCAGGCCTCCGGCTCGAGATCGTAGGCAGCCAGTACCGCATTACGAGGCGGCGGAGCAAGGCGCATGGCGCCCGCGGGTAGCCGGGACATTGCCTCCTCGTATTCCTGGAAGACTGCACGTTCGCCGTCAGCCAAATCCAGGGCCTCAATGATGCGCTCCCCAGCCATCAGCGTCTCGGTTGTCTGCTTCGAGACGCCTGTGGCCTCGATCGTTTGACCCGTCTCATCCGCGCCTTCGGCACCGACCTGGGTAGTGCCTAGGTTAAGGGTCTCCGCAACACCACTCTCGTATATGGCCTCCATCTCGCGTTCACGTTCTTCCTCGAGAAAAAGCTGGCGGCGCCGTTAGTTTATGCAAGTAGAGAAATGAGAAGACTAGCCGGCTCGTCCAGCTTCTCCCAGACGCGAATCGACTTGTCGTGCGATCCTGTAACCACGAAGTCGCCCCGATGGCTTACCGCCAGCGCCCAAATCTCGCTATGGTGCCCATCAAGCTTTTGGATGTTCTCAAACTTGTCCCCATCCCAGTATTTTAGTAGGCTGTCCTTGCCGACGGTCCAAAAGCAGTGAGAATTGTGCTCGAAGGCGACCTGCATGACACTCTCGTCGTGCGCGAAGATTGACTTGTGGCAATCGCCAAAGTCGAGTCCCCAAATCTTGACGTTCTTGTCGGCAGAGCAAGTGACAATGAGTTTGGAGTCGTGGGAAATATCCATCGCAAGGACGGGGAGCTATAACCTGTTCAGCAGTCGAGCTGGTTGTGTGCGGTTCAAACCTTGTGGCCGTAGAGAGATAGGAAGAACTTGAGAGTGTCTTGGTAAAACACTTTGACCGTAGAATCGAGCAGGGAAACGGCAAGCAGTTTGCCGTTGGGACTGTATTTTACAGCAAGTACTTCGTCGGACATTTTGAGCGTCCGGGTATGAACGAGCGTAATATGTCGAAGGTTCTGGCCGATGGTATCAGAGAGAATCGTCGACGCACGAAGAAATGGCGACCTTTTCGCCAGAAGGCGTTTTGTGCACATCAAACTCCCAAAACTTGACATCCTTGTCGGCGCTCCCGCTGACCAGCATCTGCTCGTCCGCACGCACATGCAGAGACCAAACGGTACCCGTGTGAGCTTGGATAGTTTCGATCAGGGACGATGAAGCAAGGTCGTAGATGAGAATTTCGCCGGATTTGGTGCCGACGGCTATCTGGAGGCTGCGTTTAAGAGAGGGAAAAATGACACAAAAACGATGGGACAAACTTGACGGTCTCCAGGTAGGAACGTGCTGCATATGGCGTACCCGCAAGGGATTGTACGAATGCAAGAAGTGGACTTGATGTTCCACAATTTGAGAGACCCGTTCGACGCCGAAGCCAGCAATCGGTCATCAGAACTGAGGGAGAGCGAGCGGACGTCTGTTCTGTGGCCGGGAAGATCGATCGAGTACAGCCGCGTAGCTTCGGGCGGAGTTCCCTTTGATTTTGTTGGAGGAGGGACGGTATAAACTTCCAAAGCGTTGGAAGAGAGTGCCACAAAAAGCTACAAGGACTTGAGCGCTATTGAAAGGGTGATTAATTCGGCACATACCTGAATGCCGCTCTTCGGGTCCAGATCTTCTGGACCAAAACTAAACGACCGTATCTTGCCGCTGGCGCGGATAACAAGATGCGGCGTGAATAGATCGACCAGCTGGATCTCCTCCGGCACATCCTCCTCCATGACCTCCGTCTCCGCCTTCTCTTTCTTCTTTTCCTTTGCACGCTTGCGCCTCCGAAGCTTCTTCTTCTGCACCTCGTCCTCTGTCCGGACGCGGAATATTTCTACGGATCGGTCGTGGGACTGGACGGCAAGATATGGCAAGGTTGGATGAAACAGGACTTGGGAGACGCGATGGTTAGAGGCTAGTGGAAGCGTTGCAACTGGATGTATCATTTTTGCGATCTGAGGCAATATTGGCGCGTCGTTTTCGGGAGCCAAATGAAAATGTACTTCTCCGGTCTCTGTTTCTTTCAAGCCCTCGGAAAAAGCTTCGTGGTCAAGCCTCCATGCTTTCAGTTCGCCCTCGCTGCTTCCACTGAAGACGAGGTTCTGCTGTGGGTCCACGCTCATGGTCCATATTTCTGAGCGATGGGCTACGACGGTTTGAACGCAGTGTTGGGTGGAAAGGTCCCAGAGCTTGATAAATGTATCCTTGGACGCGCTAAGAAGTAGCCCGGACGAGGAAGCGGTCGATGTGGACGGCGCATTGTCCGCGGTAGCCAGGAATTGGAGGGCGGTAATTTGATCCCGGTGCCCGCGCAGTCTTGCACAAAATTGAGTCGAGAGATAATGGAACGAAAAAACGGACCGAAACAAGCCTGCTTCGGCGACAACGTCCCAAACGATGAGATCGGTATCCTGCGAGCCGGAAGCTAGACGAGTGCCGCGGTCGTCGAATGCTAGGACGGTGACGGCTTTTTTGTGGCCATTGAACGTTGTGAGGACAGACGCAGTGGATGCGCTCCAGAGACGGATTGAGCCATCGGCATATCCGACGGCGAATGTATCTTTTTGGGGGGAACGGAGGACGGCAGTTACTTCTGCTCTGTGTCCTGTTTCGTGCCACATTGCGAGCATTTGGCCGCGCTTGACGTCCCAGACGAGGATGTCCTCTAGTGCGGGGACATATGCGCATTTTCCGTCGTAGAGGGAGTTTGAGGAGGAGCTACAGACCAGCCCGAATGCCTGTACGAGGTCAGCGGAGGAGGATATCGAGGATAATACGTGCCTGGGTTGGGCCATGGCGACTGTAGGACTGGACCATGGACGAAAGAAAAACGGATCAGTTCACGGGTTCATGCGGATTGTCTCTGCGACGATGCAGGGCCCCGAAGCCGCGCGCTCCCTCGTCAACTTCCTCAACGCTTCCCCGACACCCTTCCATGCTGTCGCGCAAGGCATCTCCCGCCTTGAGGCTGCAGGCTTCCAGAGATTGCTCGAGAAAGATCCATGGTCCCTCAAGGCCGGCGCCAAATACTACTTCTCTCGCAACCAGGCTGCACTCGTAGCGTTCCAACTACCCTCTAACTGGAATTCGACATCTGGCCATGGCGTGTCTATCGTCGCAACCCACGTCGATAGTCCCAATCTCCACATGCGACCAGTCTCTAAACGGACCCGGGAAAAGTACCTCCAAGTCGGCGTCGAGCTATATGGAGGTGAACTAGGAACCGCTCGGGCTGCCAAGGCTGACCAGGTCAAGGCGGTATCTGGCATTCGTGGCTCGATCGCGACCTTTCTATCGCTGGCCGCGTCGTTACTAGCACCCCCGACGGCTTCAAGTCGCGTCTCGTCAAGATCGACAAGCCTCTCCTGCGCATCCCAACCCTGGCCATCCACTGTGGGCACACGGATCTAGCTCATTCGTCTAATAACCGCGCTTGCAGTGGATCGCAACGTCAACGATTCGTTCAAGTTCAATCAAGAAACCGAATTTGTGCCTATCCTTGGCCTCATATCGGCCCAGTTGAACGAGACTGCCCCTGCTTCGTCGACCGCCTCTGCACCCAAAGCTTCCAGCATCCAGGAAAATCACCATCCTGCTCTATTGGCGTTGCTCGCGGATGAGCTGTCCATTGCGCCAGAGAATATTCTTGATTTTGAGCTGTAAGACTCCGTCCACATCCAGACAATCGCTCACATCTCTGGAGCTCTCTCTACGACGTTCAGCCATCCACTCTTGGTGGCCTCAACAACGAATTCGTGTTCAGTGCGCGCATTGATAATCTCTTTTCTTCGTACGCGCTTCACATCTATGAAAGTACTCGTGATGACAGTGTAGCTTTGCGGCTCTCGAGGCACTTACTCAGAACGCATCGGCCACTAGTGCCAGCGGCTTCGAGGGTAACGTCCGTTGTCCTTTTCCATTTTACATTCTGCTCAAACGGTTTACAGGTCGCTGCGATCGCCCTGTTCAATCATGAGGAAATTGGGAGTGTATCCTCATCGGGCGCCGACTCGAGCCTCATTCCGCTGCTCATCAACCGGCTTTCTCCCCAACCCGATGCGTATGCGCAGAGTATCGCCAAGTCGTTCCTCATTTCTGCCGACATGGGTCACGCTGTCCATCCTAATTACTCTGGAAAGCATGAAGACAACCACAAGGTTTGCCTGTTAACCTCCCAGAAACGGTCTCATGGCAAGTAGCCGCGTATGAACGGAGGGGTGGTCATAAAAACCAACGCGAAACAGCGCTATGCGTCTGATGCAGTGACGACCTTCGTGGTCAAGCAGCTGATCGAGCGCAAGGGAGGCAAGGTCCAAGAATTCGAAGTCCGGAACGATATGTATGTGTGCATGTCTTCTAGATACGCCGCTGAACTGTGAGGATAGGGCCTGTGGATCTACAGTTGGGCCCATGCTTTCCAAGCTGGGAGTGCGTACCTGCGATGTTGGCTGCGCAATGCTGTCGATGCACTCCATCCGCGAAACGGCAGGCTCGGATGATGTACAGAACTACATTGATCTGTTCCGGTCGCTGTTTGAGAGCTACGAGCTGTTGGAGAAGAAGCTCCATGTCGATTAGTTGTTTGGGCATCGAACTATGAAACTAGTTCATACATGAGGAGAGTGCTCGGCTATTCCGTCAAGGTCGCGCGGAGATGACCTGAAGCCAACTCTTTTCAGGATATAACTGGCTTCCTTTCAGTTTCTGGCATTTTCTGATACTGAGCTCCCCTACATGCTGTGCCCACGAGGTTCGGACCGACCTCCGTGGTGTGACATTCGGTCACAGCCCGCTCATGCTGCTTTGTTCTCGAATTCACTGTGGCAAATGTACATTCTGCCAAAGGGATGCTGCATCCAGCCCAGTGAATAGTTTCGAGCAGTAAATTATTTGTCACGTTGTCCTCGTTTCTTTCCATTCGGCTAATGCCTCCCTGCCTCATGTGCCCCCCGTTATAACGATTCTTGATCTTCCCTTGTAGTGGATACCTTCATTGTCCTCCCCCACGTCCACTGCCAGCACCCTTACTTCTCCTCACGCCCAGGTTGCCGCCCTCCCGTCTATGCTCAGCCTCTCTCCTGGCTCCGTCTGCGATATATGTTTGGAGCCTTTCGACGAACACGCGCGTGCGCCATGTAGCGTGGCTAAATGTGGCCATGTATTCTGCGAGACGCACGTATTTCATTCCCTGCAGGTTGTATGACTGAACCACTGCAGTTGTGCTACCCAGATTCGACGCCCATCTTGCCCATTGTGTCGGACACCGTTCGAGCAGCGAGATATCATTCGGTTACATGTCGACTTCGATGCGATACGCGCCCCGCCATCTACGGAGCGGTCAGCGGATCCTGACGATATGGCCAGACAGCTACATGAGCGTATCACCTATCTCGCGTTGAACGGCGCCTCAGAGTCCGAAACCACCCAACTGAGAGAGGATGGGAGACGTTTCTTGGGAACGCTACCAAAGACAAGCGTATGTTGCAACCTTAACCGTTCCTCGCGCTCAATCAGATATCTTCAAGCATCCCAACCTCCGAACGGCAATTCGCCTGCTCAAATACATATGCCATCTCAAGTCCCTCTATGGCGCCCAACGAGTGACGAACGAAACTTTGACTCAAGAGCTTGAGCGACTGAAAGAAGCTGGAGAAAGCGTCAAAGCGGAGAGACTACAGCTGAAGGGAGACTTGAGAGCTGTACAAGCAGATCGAGCTGCTTTGGATTCCAAGTGCGATAATCTGCAAGAACAGCTGGAGAATGTGCAAAGTCAGCTTGCCCTCATCACCGAGTGCGTGTTCCTTTGTTCTTTTAGTTTCTTGGACGCTGACCGTTCTCAGACAGGTAAGTTTTACGCCCACCCAACAAGCGAAGCATCATGTCCCAGCAGAATGAAACCGCTCAGAACCAACTAATCCTCCTCAATGAAGAGCTCCAACGGCTACGGATGGAGTTTTCGTCTCCGGAAGGCGATAGCCCCGCTGACATTCCCGAAAACTCGCAGCATCTACCCGACTCTTCCTTCAGTTGGACGCCGGTCCCCGAGTCCGATCGTCGGCCCTCGGATGCCCCGTTCTTTACGCCATGGGACGAGAATACCACCAAAGCGCTCCCGTATACCACCGAGTCCATTGACGGCCGAGCCCTGTGCGGCCGGGCTGGCTGCCCGTACAGCTGCGATTGTGCGCCTTTCGTTCTCTTCTCCCCGCAATCGCGCGCTATTGCCGTTAGCACTGCTGGGACTATTGCGCGTTATTCTCCTTCTGCTGGCCCTAGTGGAATCTCATTAAGCCTGCGCCAACATACGCGGTCACGCTCCCGCTCCCGCTCTCGCCCGCGCAGTCGCTCACTATCGCGCGCGCCCTCTCCGTCGCTAGGCATGAATATCCCAAACGACACGCCGACCTTTACGCAACCCCACCCTCTCCGAGGGCGGCTCAACGACCTCCTTACGGACCCTGTGTCCTCCTCCTTGCCCAACATGAGCACTCATTTCCCCGCGTCTTCATCGCCTCTCAGCCGGGAAGTCACATCCTCGCTGGATCGTCCATTCGCACCCGTTGCCCGCAATCCGCGCGACTTTCCCATCCCCATAACAGCGACAACGGTTTCCCCAGGTGTGGTATTTGGAACACCGTCGCCGCTGCATCCTCCGATGCAATATCCCAGCGAAGGAAATCCCAACAGATCGACGGAGGATTATTCCCTGTCTCATCCTCTCTGCAGGGAGAGAGTCGGGGCCGCCAAACCGCGCCAGAGTTCTCCATACTCGCACGCGCATCCTCCGATGCTATACGGGAGCCCTACCTCAGTTGGCTCCCTCCCTGCAGAGATTTCCAAATCTCCGATTTATCGCACTCCTGGCGCGACAGAAGACCTTCGAGTACAGAACGAGAAGGAACATCGGAGGGTCGCGAAGGCCCCGGCGCGCCGTTCCATACCTCCGGCATATCATCCTCCGATGCTACCTCCCCCGATTCTGCCTCCCTCGCCGTCGCGTCTTTCAGTACCGACTGCACCTGGTCTCCGACCTCTTGTCTCGCCCGCCGGTGATCTCGACGGACGATCCCCGGCGCCTCCCGTCCTCCAAGGCGTTTCTGCTCATGCCTACCAACAGCGACCATCCGCTACTCCTCCGAGCTTTGTGCATTGCGTGCCGGCGAACGCGAATGTTCTTCCGACAACATCGACCCATGCGCAACGCTCCCTCCCGTCCAGGCAACCATCTTCTGTCCGCTCGAGCGGTTCGAATCCGAACGACAACGCACTATCAGGGTTGTCGTTCAGCGTCCTCGACCGCCACATCAAACAGACAGAGCGGGATCTTATCAGCACCTATCGCTCCACCCTTGGCGCTAGCGGCAGCGGACACCCACTTTCCGGACAAGTGTGACTGTGCCGCCGAGTGCTCTATTGGACTGAAATCCGTCGTATCCAAGCTGCTCGAAGCAGGCCTATTTTCTATCCTTATTCTGCTGTATTCTACCAAGCCGAGCGGGATGTACGCGGTCACGTGTATTTGATGGCTCTACCTACTCCTCCTCGTCCCAATGGTGCACACCCATTTTGTCCAGTATCATCTCCGTCAACGCCGCCTCGTCGTTCTCCTCCAGCACCCAGTCCCACTCCTCGTCGCTTTCATCCTGGCGTACCCGCGCGTTCCCGAAATCGATCACCCAGGCCCGTGCAGGGTGGTCTGCAGGTGCGAGTAGAATATTATCCGCGCGAATATCATCATGCACGACACCCAGAGCGCCAATGGCACGTATCGTGTCCAGCAGACCCCGACCAACGTGTGTCGGGATCCGTGAAGGGTGAACAGCACGAATGTTGGGCCCCGAGATGTGAGACAGCAGAAGAACCCGGGGGACGATAGCACGTTGCGAGTCGGGAACGAGGTTTCCGTGTGCATAACATATAGGTATCGACCGGCCTTGTAGCGGAAGAAGGTGCTCGTATGCCGACAGCTCGTTGACGAACATCTCTTGCAGGTTGTGGTGGTAGTACTCCTCCCAGCCTGCTGCGTCGTGATCATCGGGCCAAAATGTCCGAAGATCCTGGGTGACCGCAAGCTCGCGCCGACGCGCGGCCGTGGCTTCTGCAGCCAACGTCCACGGATGTGGTGCGCTGTTCTTTGTGCCTTTGCGATGTTGAAGGAAACGAGGATCGTAGACCTTGAGTATAAAGCTTGCCGTGGCTGCAGGAAGGATATTTGGGACAGGCGGGTAAACGTCGACTAGAAGCACTTGGCTCATGGTAAAGGGAGTGAGAGCCTTTGCGACAGTAACGCAGACATTTTGCTCGATTTTCCTGTCGTCAATGCAAGAGCGCAAATTGAGCGTAAGCTGAGCGCCAGGCTGATAGTAGGGATGCAGGTAGAGCATGTCGGTCTCGGGGAACTCGGAGTCCTTCATGGACGCTTTTCAGGCGGGCGGTTGTCTTATATGCGGATGCGTGCATTGCATTTCTCGGAACCAGAGGTTGTACCCGGGACTTCCGACGGTGATACTGAGACTGCTACAGGCCAAGTGTACAGTATGCAGCGAGCGTTGGACCGTATGGACGGAGACGCGTCCTGTCACACCAGCTCAGCTTTTTGCGCCAACCATGAACTCGCCATCCCCGATCCCGGTGAGTCCTCTGCGGAGCCTCCCGCCACGCCTCTCTCATCGCCCGCCAGGCCTCTCCCAAGGACATCCGCAAGCTCGAGAAGGTCTACAACAAAGAAGCAAAACGCGAAAGCGCCGAAGTCAAGAGCGCGCTCAAAGCTGTCCAGGCGACGGAAAAGCTCAAGGCTAAAACTCAGAAGGTCTCGCTCGCCTTTGAAGTACATAGCCTATCGCGGCTCTGACCACTTCACAGGCAGCCAACAAGGCGGAGGAGACCGTCGAGAAGATTACGAAGCTTGAAAGCACGACGCTCAAGGCACTCAACAAAGCTACCCACCACCACGAAGCAGCCCTCGTAGAGCTTAAAAACGCTGAGCGCGATGCAGAGGCTCGTCAAACTTGCTTTTTCCTCCCTCCAGATACTGATTACGCGCAGCTCAAGCGCCACGAAGACGAACAACTCACGGCTGATCTCGAGGCGAAGAAGGCGCATGCGGCAGATGCATTGAAAGCCCAGTTGGCAAACACTGTAAGCCGTAGTCCTTTGCGTCTTGCATAGTGTTAATCGTCCACTAGGAAGATCGCAACAACAAGATTCGTCAACTTCGCGAGGAAGCTGGCCTCATTCCCAAGACTTCTGGCACCGATACACCCGACTCGCGCCTCTCCGAATCCTCGTCCTAGCGCCCGATCGAATATGCTTGTACTTGAGGACGAACGGCTTGCAATGTATCTATTTCCTCGATGACTCTTGTTTCGGCTATGCTCCCTCCGCCTTCATTCTGTTTCCTCCTGTCCTCCTTCGTCATTGCTGCACTTTAGGGGGTTAGATGACATCAACGCGTTCACCGACTATATAAGAGCCAACGCGAATGCAGAGACTCAAGATATCGCAATGGCAGACCTCCCTCAATCTCAATCAGCGCTCAAACACCTTGAAAAAACTCTGCGCAAAGAGTCCAAGGATGAAGCAAGCCAGGTAAAGCACCTTCCTTCGGACGACGAGCCAAGTTACTCAGAGGCGCCTCTTTCTTAGGTCAAACACGTCCTCAAGGATGTTGCGCATACGGAGAAATCGGCTGCGAAGGCGCAGAAGGTACCTGCGGCTGCTTTTCCGAAAGCCGTCTGGCTAAACAACGTTCCAGGCGCTCAACAAGGCTGAAAAGCATAATGAGAAGGCGGGCCGCAGCGAGGCCACCACCGCCGACGCGTTGAATAAAGCGACGAACAAGCACAATCACGCGCTGAACGAGTTGGATGCATCGGAGCGCGATCTCAAGGTCCGGCACCTTCTGAATCGTGGGCCGCGAATGTGCTAACAGCCCTGCAGTTGAAGCAGCAACAAGACGTCAAGGTGCACACCGAGCTCGAGAAGAAGAAGACGCACGCAGAGCAGATATTAGAGGGGCAGCGCGTTCACGAGGTTTGTCCCAGATTGGATCATGCGGGCTGTTCTGAATGTTTATCCAGGCTGCGCGAGAGGCAAAGTTGGACAATATTCGGGCGGTCATGGATTAAGCTCCCCAACATGTTCACTATTCGTACAAGCCACATTCGCAACTACTTTACCAGCACATCCGCCTCCAAGGTACATTAATCGTGAATACAGACGGTGAGTGGATGGTATCTGAACGCGTCGCGCGAACAATTAAAAGGCGGTGTGGCGGGTGCGCCTGGTGCGTGGGGTGAAGCGAGCAAATGTGCCGCGACGCTGAGTAGAAGTGGTGCTTCGGATGCCGAGGCTCCGCTTGACGCGCGTCATAAGAGGAACCTTCGTACGCGTGGTGGTCGTGGTAGTGTGCACTGTGGGGTCAATCGCGTTTTCTACGACCCATTAGTGGAGTGCAGAGAGGGGCGTTAGGCGACATACTGATTCGCGTAGACCGCGATGGCTTGGGCTGACGGTGGAAGAGGCCTCTGCGGCGGGTGGAGGTGGTATGGGTGGTAGATCCGAACATTATTCGTGGTTGAGTCGTTATTCTGTGAGCCTCCGTAGCTTTCGAGCCGTGTTAAATACCGCACAGGGGCCTCTGCGTCATCTCGTCATGGCGTACGTACCTTTGGAGATTGTTTGGAGAGAGTGGATCCGAGGTTGTGGAGCGTTGTTTGGACTTGTTTGGCCCAACCATGACGGCGCTGACCAGTTCGACCACCACTAATTGCAGGACGATTCCGGATCCCTTGCGCTGACGAGAGAGTCGCCGTTCAAGCGCCAGCGTTGGCCAGAGATTCACTGGCCGTTTATCCGCCGGTGTTGGTCAGCGACCACGATATAATCTCACCGAGAACAAGGGTCAAGTTAACATCCATTCCCCATGGAAGCAGTCCTCGTCGTTGGTTCAACTGGCAATATTGGTATTGCTGCTATCCTGGCAGCTCTCCGAAGCAAGCGCCAGGTTATTGCCATCGTCCGCAACAAAGCCGCCGCAGAGAAGGTCTACAAGCACGCCGGGACCAAGGAGAACATCACTTGCGTCGAGGCAGACGTCTCCCGTATCGACGGCGTCGCGGGCGTGGTTGAAAAAGTCAAAGCAGGAGAACTGCCCGCATTCCAACACGTCTACGCTGCGGGTGAGCATGTAGATGAGTATCTGGACAGAGATGCTGACTCTCCGACAGTTGGGATGATACCTAGCCCTGCTGGTATTCATGAAGTCGATATGAAGTCTTTTGAGGAAGCAATGAACATCAGTTTCTACGCCGATTACTGTACGGACTATGAACAAAGCAAAGAGCCATCACTGACCGATCAATAGACGCGTATCGGGCTACCTACCAATATCTTGTTGAACAGGGCCCAAACTCGAGTTTCACCATTTGTACCGGCGGAGGCGGCGACACCGGCAAATATGGTGCAACCTCCATCGCCCAAGGCGCGCTATTCTCGTTTGCAGCCGTCGTCGCCTCCGAAAAGATCCCCATTCGATTCAACGAAGTGTACCTGTGCTGTCGCGTGGAGTACGATTCGCAGTGCGAGGGCGCAGAGAACGCATGGAAACTTCGCGCGTCGGATTTTGGTCGCGTTTACGAGGCGCTCCTTGCCAATGCGGATATTCGGGATAGCAGGGTTACTGTCAAGGGATTGGCCGACGTAAATGAGCTCAAGTACCAGAAGAAGCTCGCCGGCTTCGAATGACGCGGTTTTGTCACGTACGGTGTTGATTTTACGCGTAATATTCTAAGGATGTATTCTAGTTTTTAAAAGTCTGTTGGTCCAGCCATGATCTGGTAGCAAGCCTCTACATATCGCCACCACCTGCGGCCCGCATAGCAGCCTTCCTGCCTTTGGTACGCGCCCGCAAGAGGTTCGAGTCGGCATGCGGAACAAACCCAAGCGTCGGCGGTGGCTTAGACGAGGCGACGGGCATGTCCATCTCGGTATCGTCTCCAGCAGGGCCCGGAGACGGGGAGAGAGGGTCGTATGGCGATGATACAGCTGCGACTGTGTTGGGGTCCGTCCAAATGATGGGCTGGGGAGAGTTGTAGCACTCGATCCCGAGTTCACGGCAATAATGTTGGACGGCCGCATGGAAGGCGGTTTTGCGCGCGTTCCGCTGGCCGAAAATCAAGCACGGTGAAGAAGGTCGTGACTGAACGTACCAAACTCCAATCTTGCCAAGTTCCGTTATGCCCGATACCCATGGTGAATTCGAGGTAACGTTGAAAGGCGATATGCTGTAGAGTTACGCCAGTCGATGGAACGAACCACCGATTCTCCTCAGTTGATAACCACTTGTTCATTGCCGCCTGTCGAGCTCAACTTGACTGTCCTTCTCGTATGGAAGAAATAGCTTACTTCTAGCGCATCGAGTTTCTCCATCGGTGTCCGCCATGCAACTTGCATCGTCAAGTTTTCGAACATTTTCTAGATTTGGTGTGAGTGCAGAAACGTCCAGTTGGAAAAACATGCGCACGCCGCTTCGTCGAACATTGGTTCTGAAATGCAACTTGAGCGGCGAAAACAACAACGAGAAGATAGGCGTACATGAACATGTTGCAGAGCTGAGAGTTGAAGTAATATGACTCGGTCCCATCCCAACGAGTGAACGTAGTCTTTACAGGGTGAGCATTGACGTGCAGCGACAAGCAGATACAACATACCGCAAATAGACCCATTCGTTTAACCGTCATTACCTCGTTTGCGATAAAGCAACGGTCCCCTGTACAGCGGTAAGTGGTGAGTGGGGAACATAAAACATATCAGAAACAGAGGACCGACAAACCTGTATCGAATGGATGTGTAACAAACAATAGCATGATCGAGTCAAACGCGCTGCTAGCCGCCGACTTGAAGATGAAGCTCGCAGCGACGACAAGAGAGTAGACGCTGGTCAGACTGCTCGTGATATCGACTCCGAACACGCTCAAGCTGATGAAAAACTGGATACCAAGCGCGAAGAAGAGGAGGATATGGTCGAGTGATTTGAGGGCCGCCCCAACGTCGCGCATGGCGCGCGCAAGGAAGCGCCGTTCCTTGTATACTTTCACAAGCGTCGACTTGATCTCGGCGCGCGACAAATCGCCGTTGTTGTCCTTGTCGAAGACGCCGAAAGCCGCATCGGCTGCCTCTTGTGTCGGAAAAGCAGGGCGGAAGTCGGCAGGAAGGAGGTAATTGCGAGTAGGGGCCTTGAGTCGCATGTAGATTGAGCGAGCAAGGCGCTTGGCCTCGTATGCCGAGCTGACATTCCATTCCATGTTTCCGACCTCGTCCTCGCCGCGAATGTTACGCGCATCATGCATGAGCGTGTCCTTGACGAGCTTAGCGGCGGTGCCGACTGTGCCGACAAGCGTCGCGTCCTTTGCGTGGTCGCGCGAAGGCGGGTATTGGTGTGGGCTGTGGTCCTCACTGATTATGCTGAGCGGTCGCGAGGGCGCAGCTGACGTGCCACCATTATCCTGCCCGGCAGTGGCGACCCAATCCCGACCTTCCGGGTTCTTTTTGTGATCCTTGAGCTTGTTGGAGAGAAAGTTGAAGCTGTCCTTCTCGAACGCAGGAGTGCCGAGCGCCCCAAACGCGCCTCCGAACAACGGAGTCCGAAGACCGGAACTGCGCTTTGATTTGGGGCGGTAAACGCGTAGCTTCTCGACGACTGCGAGCGTTTCGTAGACTGCGTCAAGGCGGTCCTTGAATGCAGTACGGTGGAACGCGAAAGCGATTAGATGGGATAACAGCCGTTGGGCGCAGAGGACGAGGGTCAGGAAGAAGAAGAATTCGACGACTTGGTAAACAGTCGAGGTATAGGCCTGATGGTTCTTGCTCCCGTCGCCGACCATTTTGAAGATGTGGTCAAAGATGATGACCCAAGAGACCCAACACGACGCGGCGTAGAACACTGGCTTTATGGTGTTCTTGACCGAATTGTATAGTTCGATGCGGGATTTGAGGGATTCGGAAATGTGGCCCCACGAGATGGAGACGACGACTTTGACGACACTAGGCACCATGTCGATGAGTAGGGCCAAGTACCACGAGGTGAGCAGGTTGGCCGCTGCCCAAAACAGCCATGCCTCGACGTTGAGGGTGATTCTATGTCTAGTCTCGGTTTGGTGGGGGCGGTACCAGAAGAAGTGGACGATGAGTGCTGGGGCGACGATGATTCCAGCTAGCAGTGTCGATCCGAGGAGGGACGAGAAGAGTAGAGCAATAATCCTAGGCGGCGCTGTCAAGATAATCATTTGAACGAGCACTAGACGCGACGCGCCTTTTGAAGCCCCAGCCTGGATTACGCTTTACGCCTACTATTTTACGCTCAAAGCGCTCTGCTTCATCGGCCAAGTCCAAGTCCGCATCGTCGTCCCAATCATAATCACTATCCTCGTCGTCGGTGTTGGCAACTGAGGACGGCGCAGAACTCTTCGGGTCGTCTTCTACAGGATGAAGGACAGCAGGGGCAGGCAATATGTCTGGGTAATGGACCGCAGCCTTCGTTTTTCCCTTTTCCTCGGTGTCGGGCATATATGAGGTGTAGCTTGGAGTCGGAGACAAATCTGGACCCGGTGCAAGGAAGTTTGGCCGCGAAGCCTTGCGCTGGATGATTCTGAGGGAGCAGGCATGCGAAGGGAGGAGGTGCGGACCTTGTACGGAGGTGAGGCTGGTGTCAAGTCGTCTGTGGAGTTGGGCGAAAGAAAGGCGTCCTGCGAATTCGAACAAGTCTCTGGCAGAGTGCGCTGATGGTTGGAAGGCCCGATATCGAGCTCACCGGGGGGCTTGCGCAGTGGCATGGTGCAAAGCAAAGGACAGGATCCTTTATTTCAAACTGTGGAGCTACAAGGTTTCTTGCTCAGGGCTGCTGCTCGGGACTGATCTCCTCGTCCACCGTCGGGCTGTTCGGCGTTTCGCCAAGGTAGCCCATGTCCTGTACCTGCCCGGACTAAGTGGAAGCGGAACGGTTTGCTTTGCCGTTTAAACTGGTAATTAAGACGGAATATCCCTATCTAGCATCAAGATGCGATTGTAACTTGTCTTGAACCATGAACGAGGGCGACCATCTTGTCGCGCACCCTCCCACCAGACGCGGTTCTTCAGTGCAGCATGTGGCCATCCTTTCGGCTCTCCTCGTCCCAATTGCCTTCATTCCATACCTGTTTTCTCGACGGCAACTCTCCACTCTGCGACGCCAGGTTAACGAACTCGAGGCGTCCACTGCCGCATTAAAGCGCTGTTCCGAGAAATCAATGGCAGCATCCACCTCGCCCCGAGAACTGGCTGCGCTGCGCCGGCAGGTCGAGCGTAGTGACACTGACTCCGCCAAATCCCTATCGGGCGTTACCCTCGATCTCATCCATATAAAAGACGAACTGGAAACCCTCCGAAGCCATGTTTCGGCTCTCGGAGAGCTCAAAGACGCGTTGGGAAAGCTGCAAGACGATGCCGCGTCTGCATCATACGTGGTCTCAAACGAACTCCGCGAACTACGCGCCCAGCAGGACGGACTTCAGGCGCAGATCTTCAAGGTTGCAGACGAGCTAACGACGATGAAGAACGAGTCCCAGGCGGTCGATACAGTCGAGTTACATCGGCTACTCCGAGAGGCACGCCAGACACGGTTCGTTTTTGGTTCTGTTTACTCGACGTTCTCATCTGCTGCGTTCAGGTCTCTCTTTATGGCGATGGGCTCGTCGTTTGGAGACTTTGCGACGCTCATCCAACGTATCGAAATTGAACTCGGCCATGAACGGAGTGCGGGTTCCTACGACCCCGTGGAGCGGCTCCGAAAGCTAGCCTTACGAATGCAGGAAGCCAGCCGAGAGTAATTAATGCAAGCGCTGTTGTACCAACGAATATTGTATGTACTACGATTACAACCGATTCGGCTGCGAACAACAATGTCAACACATCTCCGCACGAACCGCGTTGTTCAACCTCGTGTATGTCTTGGTCCGGCGCTGCTCCTTTCTTCAATCCATCCTGGTGACCCCCACCCTCCTCCATGTCGGCAAAAGACGAGCCACCGTCTGGCACGGTCGAGCAACAGCTGTCTCCAGCAGTCGCAGCCGACATCACCACTGTTACCTCTCCGGCCTCAAACGAGGCTCAACAGCAGGCGGACGAAACCCTCGACTGGCAGCAAGTTGTAGAGCTTCAAGCCTTCAGCGAGCGCAAGACATGGATTGAGGACAAGATCAGTGTGCGTCGCAAAAAAAATTGGGCTTGCATCGTCCTGCTCAGTGTCGGATTTACAGTTCTTGGAGCAAATGCCGCCAGTCGAGGTTTTCATGGGCATGGATGCCATTAGGGCGTCTGCAGAGGCGGTTCCTGGCCTGCCTACACGACAGGAACTCGACCAATGGCTTGTTAACCATGACGCTATCGAGAAGGAAACGGAAGTTTTCGACACTGGCGAACTGCAGACAATTCGCAAGTTCACGAAAGGTGCGCCGTCGTCGAGACGCCTCTCCTTCCAGCTCACTAGTAACCCCAGCCGCAACGCAACGAAATTTATCCCCAGCCGACACTGACCTAATTGAACTCACCTTAACGACCATTTATGACCTCGACAAACTCCTCCATCTTCTCCGCGACCGTTCGGAGAATCTTGACCTACTCGGGCTCCGGCTCAGCTGGGAGGATCTTCGCTCAGCAGCTTGGATCGACCGACGCACAATCATCGCCGACCTTGAAGCTTTCCTTAGCTCGCGGGCGCGTTGGTCGCCCTCCGTCTACGAGGATGCCGCATCTGCGCCTCCTACGCCTCCCACCGTCTCTGGCCGCCGCGAATCCCTCGCCTCTCTGGCGTCCGTCGCGTCAGACACCCTTCTCTCCTCCACCGCGTTCTCTCGGAGCGCTCGTTTCAAGCTGGCAGAAGTCCTCTCTCGGGACGCAGCTCAGTTCTCTGCCAGGATAACGAATCTGCGACATAACAAGATTGCGGCAGCGGGCAAGGTCCTTGACAAGCTCATCGACACTAGCCGCAAGCCAGTTCCCGAGGACATTCTCGACGAGCAAGATCGGCTCGAGGAGAAGGGCATCGTGGAACTGGAGAATGTTGGCAAATTTGTTATGAACGCGGTCATGCAATGGAGAAAGTGCGCCCCATTCTATTCCTCCACGGCGATATATCGACTGACGATGTCAGGGCTGACGAAATATATGTCGAATGCATGAAAGACCAGGTTGCCGCTCAGGCTTTATGGGACGAGATTGAGTCCGCCAAGCTCCAACACCCGACCGCGCGGCAAAGCGCCTCATTTGCAACCCGAGCAGATGCTCTCATCAAGCGCCTCATCCTACGCGGCGACCCCGCATCACCCACCAGCGCATTTCCGCGACCGTCGCATGTGCTTTTCCCCCAATATTCGACCGCGAACGAGAGCGTTGTCAACACGCTTTCCTCCGAAATATCGGCTGCCTTGGATCTTGCTCGCAAAGCCGAGTCAAGCGCAAAGGAGTATTGCCTCAACTATGAAGCAGTGCATCGGGTCGAGACCCTGGTCAAGAATGCGCTTTCGACATCCAAGACCTTCGCGGCGATTATGGACCAGCTGGAAAAAGGCGTGTCCTCAGCCGATGGCGATGGGACGCCTCCCAATCTCATGTCGGACGCGTGTCTGGAACCAGTAAGGCACGCCGCCTTCTTGGCACTTTTGCCCAGTATTCTCAAGGAGCATGATACCGCCGCCGAATCTGCGGCACAAATTTTGCGCAGCTCACGCGGGGCTCTGCTTGGCCTCGATCGCCCTGATATCGACCCTAAACTCAAGGGTACCGCGTCTGCAGAGTTCCAAAAGCTCTCTTCACTGCGCGGTCAGGTTCAATGGATGCGAGAAGACGTCGTTGGGCGTGTTGGACGGTTGAAGGAGGCGCGGAGGATTTGGTGTGCCATGGAAGATAATCTGAGTCGGCTAGAGGGCATTCGACGCGATCTGGGGGAGGCCATGGAGAAATTTCGATGGCAGCAGGAGCTCAACGTCAATAGCGCCTTGCCACCTACCCCCGACAGCTTCTCGGCTCCCTTGCCATCCGATATCCTAGAACCAGAATCCGCCAAAGAGCTTGAAGAGCTGCATAGTAAACTTGCCCAAGAAGTCGATGTGCCGCTTTCAAGTCTCTCCAAATCGCTCGAAGCTCCGTTAAACGAGCGTCTACTACGCAGTTCGACGGGACTCAAGCAGTTTTTGGAGCAACTGCGGCAGATGGCAAACCTGCTCGAGGCCGTCAAAAACCAGGCGACGGTGATGGGCGTTGTCCGTGGCGAGTTTCACGACCTCCAGGGTCGAATCGACGACCTCAAAGCACGCTTTGATGATGGCGTTGAGGATGTTCCAGCATCCCGGCTCCTCGATTCGGAGCTTGGATCCTTCACCCTCGCGCTCGACCGGGATCTCAACGCAGCCAAATCTGACGTCCAAGCGTTTCGAGACGGTCTATCTGAACGCGTTCCGTTCGTCTCGCGTATTTCGCAGACGCGAGTGGCATCGGCCTTCGTCAAACGACGTTTCTCCTCTACCGACCTCAGACTTGCTGCGTTTGACGACTCTCCGACTGTGGAACTGCCTTTTGATCTTCAGGTCTTGGATGATGCGGTACGCTCAGACTCGAACGCCTACACTATGCGGTTGGGAGGCGATCTCGACTCCTTGAACGAACACGCTTCGCATTTTCGTCTGGCCATCAAAGCAAAGGATGTCGACGCTGCTTTGGCTACCGTCGTCCAGACCCTCAACTCCGGCACATCGAAACTCTCCGGATTAAGGCAATCTTTTTCGTCCCTGCAAACCCAAACCGAGAACCTTCAGCCTCTTTTCGAACTCGGCAAGGATGTCACAGATGTGACCTCTGAATACTCTGAGATGATTGCAAGGTCATTAGGGCCCATCCGCGATCTCTTGAAGCAGATGGAACAAGTACCATGCGGTAACGACAGCATGTACCTGGCGCGTCTTCATGCCGTCGATGATGCTGAACTCCAGTTCAATCGCTGGGTTGAGAGCATTCAAACCTTGTCCGCAGAGATCATCGACGCTCAACGCGCGGAGGAGCAGAGAATCGAGGCCGAGAGGGCGCGTATTGCGGCAGAGGAGGTGAGACTGGAGCGCGTTCGTCTGGAAGAGGAGGAGGCTGCGAGGGTTAGGGAGGCAAAGTTGGCCGAGGAGCGCCGCGAGCAAGCGGAACGTGACCGGATTGCTGCGGAAGAAAAAGCTGCTGCGCTCCTTGCTGAGGAACAGGCCGAAGAAGCCGAAAGACAACGTCTGGAGCTGGCCCGACTTGAACAAGAGCGCCAACTGCAAGCCGAGCGCGAGCGAATAGCGGCTGACGAAGCGGAGCGTGCTCGTCTCGACCATGAGCGCCTCGAAATGGCGGCCAAGCTCAAACTCGCGCAGGAGCAACTGGCGCTGGAACGCAAATTCCAAGCCGAGCAAATAGAGAGGGAGAGCCGAGAAAGGGCGGCGAGGGAGCAAGCCGAGCGTGAGAGGATGGAGTTGGAGAAATCGGAACAAGCGGAAAGGGAGCGACAAGCAGCGTTTGAGAAGGAGCAGGTGCAGCGGGAACATCGTCTCCAGATGGAACGCGATCGTATGGAGGCGGACACGACGGAGAAGGCTCGATTGGCCAATGAGCAACGTTTGGCGCAAGAACGTTTCGAGATTGAAGCCAAACTCAAATCCGTCGAGCAGCAGCTTGCGACTGAGTGTGCGCAAAAGGGACAAGAGGACGAACAACGCCGTGAAACCGATCGTAGAGCCAAAACGAAGGGTAAAGCAAGAGCAGAATCTGTGGACCATGGTCGGTTTCGTCGTTGCTAAACGCAATCTGAGCTCAAAAAGTTGTCAGACATCTTTGGATTGCGCGCAACTCCCTCCGATGCTGGTCCCGCGAAGACAGCGGAGTTGAGTGTGTTGCAGACCATTTTTACGTTGCGGAAGCGCCTTCGTGCCCTAAGCATTGAGGGACTGGCAACATCGGTTTCTTACCTGCCGACTGATGCTGAATTCTCTCGCACCATCGCCGACTACCTTGCCCTTAGTGGAGAGGTCTCGGCCCTTCCTGAAACTGCTCACGAACCCTCCGTGGACTTGGAGCTTGCTTCACTAAGGGCAGAAGTCGCAAAGGTTGCCCCGCTCATCAACCATCTGGAGGTTATGCACACGTTTCTGAGAGAGTTAAAGGCGTGCGATGCGGCTCTCAGCGACCTTCTAGAACATGTCGATACGTATCCGAGCGCCCCTTTGACCTCGGCAAGCCCCTTCCAAATCCCCGACAACCTTTCTGCCGAGGAACAGCTCAGCTCTCGCATCCAGTTCACGGCTGCGACAATCGCGTCGATGAAGGCGGCATTCAAGGCCGTCAACAACGACCTTCGGGCTGTTGGCGAATTAGATCGGGTCCAACAAACTTGGGTTGAATTGGAGGAGATGGCAAAGGACCGGATTCTTGGTCGCCGTTCTCGGCCACCCAGCGTGAGCAGTTCAGGTCGAAACAGTAGCGCGTCGCTTCGAAAATCTCCAACCAAATCGTCAACGTATTCAAATCTCTCTGTCGCATCCCCCACTACCGCGTCCTCTCAGCGTGCCAGGAGTCGTCTTGTTCCTCCGCAGACGAGTGGATCGCGGCGTTCGACTTTTGGCAACGACCGGAGTCGGTCGCCCAGCCAGCTGTCCAATGTCTCGTCAGCCTCCCGTTCCACATCAGGCCCGATCATACCTGGCTCGACTTTTGCTTCCCGGCAACGAACAAGCAGTCCAACTCGCACCGACCAGCATCCCTCTGCACCCCGACGTCCATCGGGCATTCCTCTGTTCCATCGTACTGCGTCGCCCACAATTTCCGACGCTTCGTCGTATTCGCGCTCAATCCTTAGCCCGTCACGGTCCTCTTCGGCATCGACGGGGACTTGGTCACGAACGCCGAGGTATTCGCTTTCAAACCTACCAAAGCACGCAACCCCGCAGCGCAAACCGCCGCCTCCACGGAAAAAGTACATCGCCAACCCACAAAGCAAGCTCGATGTTGCTGTCGGAGAGGTTGTTAACAAACTTCCCGTCGGAATTAGTATCGAGGGCGTCTCCGATAGCTGGAAGGATCAGAGCGGTAAGTATTGGATCGGAGACCAAGACCCAAAGCTTTGTTTCTGCCGTATCCTACGGTCGCAAACTGTCATGGTTCGCGTCGGCGGCGGCTGGCAAGAATTATCCAAGTCGGTATCTTCATTTTACGCGATTGGAGTTTAATTTGTTGCAGGTTCATCCAAAACCACTTTGCGGATAGTTTTAGATTATTCGAGGACTCTCCGCCTCGTCCTGGTGCGGCGGAGCCAAAATGGATCAGCTCGGCCACTCTGTTGGAGACCGCAGAGACCGTGGAGACGGGCAGCCATGGCACCCCTCCGCAGACGCCCCGAACGCCAGAGCCGCGCCATGTCCCTACCTTCTCCCTCATCACGCCCACTGGCAATAGTCCACAATCGCTCAAATCGGCTTCATCGACGCACGGGTCTCCTTTGACACCGTTGCAGTTTATGCGACGAGCTGAACCTGATTCTGTCCCTGCACCCACTGCTTCTCCTTCCAAATCGCATATCCGTACACGAACAACATCCACGATCAAGACTCCCGCTCGCAATTCTATCTGGCGTCCATAATGTTGTCTGCTTTCCTTGCTCGGCCTCTTTTGTATAGAGTACAGTGACGCTTCTAACCTCTTTATCAACCGCTGTATTTATCCGCGTAATGTTAATCCAACACATGTATCGCTGTGGCCCTGTTCACGACTTGCGGGCTCGCTTCGACGACGGATAGTTCTCTTTCCCCTCTTTTCCGTGTTTCTGGCGAATGTGGCGGACGAGCATGTCGCGACGGCGGTAAGACACGGTGCAGAGACGACAAGCAAACGGGCGCGCGTCCTGGTGATGGCTGCTTGAATGCCGCTTCAACTCGTGGTTCCTCAGGAAAGACGCAGAACTTTTTCAAGGTTCAGCAGGCATGAAGCGCACAAGAGTAGCCATACCATTGTTTACACTGAAATGGGCGCTGGTCGAGATGGCCCTTGATGTGTGTGTGCATATGGTCCCGCCGTTTATTAGTTTGACTGACAGAAGGTTTTCAATGAGCCTCAACGCTAAATTCAACAATCGCACCTGCATCCAAGGATATAGCAATTCCACTCGGCAACTTTGCGCCCGTCCGTGGCCATTTGACCATAGAACTGAGAAAACCACGCTCCATCGACATCTTCAGCAGTCTCTTGAGCGAACCGTGCCTCGAGCTCCCCTTGGCTCACGCCGCGGTGAGCGTTGCGAACGGGACCAGAGAAGCGCTTCGATTCGGCCATCGGCGCGCTATTCTGTGTCTGGGGCACTGGCGAGCGCGGTGAAGGAATATCGTCATCCGAATCCGAGTAGGGCACGTCGGTATGTTGAAGATGGCGAGAAGGAACGTAGTATCCAGGCCACGAGAATGGCGTTGTTTTACGAGGAGATACTGGGCCGGGGGAGCGGTACGAAAGAAGATGGTGCAAGTCGGGCAACGAAGGGGGGCTCTGCGAAGTCGATGGAGGTTCCGGTGTCCACGTAGTCCGAATATAAGAGTCGGGTGCACGAAGCAATGTTGAGAGCGGCGCAAATGGAGGCGAGGCGAACGTGGATGTATACGAGGGAGTCGAGTAATCGGGCAAGCACACAAACGGGGAAAGCTGCAAGGACGAAGGGCGTTGTTCAGGCCAGTAGCGAGAGTAATCTGGAACAGGTGGCGGCATGGCGGAGGATGGTGGCGAGCCAAGTGGCGGCGAGTCAAGGTGGGAAGAAAGCCGGGTTGATTCCGACTTGCTCCCCGCAATGCCACCCAGGCCACGCGTTCTCGTCCTCTGCGGCGCGGCTGGCGCTGCCGCCGCCGCCTACTTGTTCATTCCAGACGCGTCTCGCTCTGCTCCGACCATGGACGACGCAGCAATGTCTCCATGCCATTTCACCCGCGCTACCTTGACTTCCACAACACCGAGCGGTCCTGGAACGAAATTGCTCGTCCTCACCGTTCCGGGATTCTCAAAGAAAGATCTACCGCAGAATCTCGGTCCCATTTGGTCTGTTTACATCAAAGACGACGACATACAAGTCGAAAGACCGTACACTCCCCTGCACGGTATCGACGACGAGGGACGCATGCTCTTTTGGGTAAAGCAGTACCCCAAAGGCGAGGTCGGCCGCTGGCTGCACTCCAAACACGTAGGCGACACCCTCGAATTTCGCGGGCCACTCACAACGTGGAATTGGAAAGAGGACGACTGGGATGAAGTGGTTATGGTGCGGATTCCCTGAGGATGTTGCCGCCGCTAATACGTCTGAAGCTATCGGGAGGAACTGGGATAACTCCCTTCTTCCAACTCGTCAACTGGGTCTTTTCGAGCTCTGCACCTAAAAAAACGCGTTATACTTTGCTGCATTCCTCACGAACGCCTGCAGAGCTACCTCCTCCAGAGATTGTGCGGCCATTACGTGACTTGTCGACGCGTTTTCCGGACAAGTTTACCCTCGAGCTGTTCGTGGACACTCAAGAGGGAACACATTCGGAGGAAGATAGAGCTCTCCGGGTTGGACGGATTGACAAGAAGGATATCCGGCGATGCCTAGGGTACCGTGGATGGCCCTGGTTTGGGAAGCCGGCCTCAAAGCGGACGCTGTTCCTGGTTTGTGGTCCTGAACCGTTTGTAGTCGTCACCTCCGTCTTCGACTCGATAACAATTTTTTTATGTGTCCAGGATGATTAGTGCGTTGGCAGGTCCGTACGGGAGGAATTTGTCGCAGGGCGAGGTTGGGGGTGCACTAGGGCAACTAGGGTACGGTAGCGCCGAGGTCCGAAAATTTTGATGTTGGCTTCAACGTTGAGCCGTCTCCTCTGAGAGTCTCCATGAACAACGACCTATTCGGCGACTGGGACGGCGACCAGCCCCCGAAGCTCACCGACGAAGAATGGGAACGCTATCTGTCCCACAAACGACGCTGGTGTCTCTTACAGCCTCTCATTCAGTCCAAGGGGTACGAGTTGCCCAAATCTTTCAACCCGGAAAGCGCCGGCAAATGGAACGAGCGTCCAACGGGATACATCGAGGAGCCGCTATACCCGCACCTTCTCGAGGGCACCAGGGCCTGGGACAAGCGCCCAGTCATGCTCAAGCTGTCGCGGACGGACCTCTGGGAGGCCGCCATATTCGAGCATCTGGGTGTGTCCGCTAATCTCATTCAAGAACCCGACTAACGCGAAGGCAGCGTCCATTCCGGACGCAGACAACCACACTGTGCCGTTCTACGATGTAATAACACCTCCGCACGACCCAGCGTCCGACGTTCAGTGGTGTGTCGTGGTGACGCCCCGTCTCACCGATTGCCGGGAGCCGCATCTCGAGACGCTGGCGGATTTCATCGACTTTGTAAAGCAAATTCTCGAGGTGCGCCGCCACTGTTCCCTGCACCGTTTATGGCTGAACCATGCGTAGGGTGTCTGCTTTATGCACCGCTACAATGTCGCGCATACGTCCGTGATCGACCATCTCTCCCTCTGACACTTAATTCGTGTTGCAGCGACGTCGCGAGGACGAATGTCGTCTGGGATGAACGTCCCAATGCTCCCGACGATCCTCACGCGGCTCCGCCGAAAGCTTCCTGGCTAAGCTGGTTCATGAAGAAACCACGACTAGAAAAGCGATACTATTTTATCGACTTTGGACTGGCCGTGTCATACGCGAGCTTTGAAGAACGCGGGCTGGTGAAAGGCATCTGCGGACAACATCGAAATATTCCGGAGCTCTCGGAGGAGATTGCGTACGACCCGTTTGCGCTGGACATTCGGTACGTCGTATATGCTGTCGTCCGGTTTCGCGAAACTGAAGGACGGCATGCATTCTGGTAGTCAAATCGGCGAAACGCTGAAGAGGGACTATCTCGAAGTGTACGATGGCCTCAAGTTCCTTGACCCATGGCTGGTCCGATTAAGAGCCGACGAGCCGGCCAAGCGACCCAAAATCGACGACGCGATGGAACATTTTCAACGGCTCGTCGCAGCCCTGCCAGTGGAGGAGCTTCAAAAGACCTTGATCAAACACGGCGAATGGCGGTACGCTGGCCGGATAACCGCGGCGGTTATGCTTACTTACCTCGTGCTGAGCTGCTTCTTCCTCTGGTGAGTGCGGTCGCTCGCCTTTTGCTGCGGTGTTTTACTCTGCGAATCAAGGTGGAACTGGGAGAAGCTAAACATTCCTATACCAATCGCTCCGGGATTTCCTGGTGCCGTTCCTCCCAGTGTCTAAATCCTTTCATAGAGATCCTTTGGTTCATTTAGGTCTTACATTGTATTCACCATTGTAGCATTTACTGTACGAGTACACATAATCATTAATTCGCAGTAGAGACGATTTGCCAGTGGAGACGTTTACCGGCCCAGAAGGGGACGACGTTTGCGTCCAGTTCTTGGTAATTTTCGTCAACAGTGAACGACGCCGAGCGTTGGAGAACGACTGTCTCGACTTTCGCATCTGCGCCTTGGCGCTGGTAGAATTGGCGTCCAAAGCCGCTTACGAATCCTTCGAGTTTGTCCAGTGCGCCAAAGGACTCGAGGAGATGCGCGACCAAGGGTAGAAGAATGGGGGACGTGTAAACCCCGGCCGCACATCCACTTGCAGGCGTGCTCGTTGACTTGGACGTTATGGGATGAGGAGCAGAATCGGAGCCCAGGAAGAAGCGTGGGTGGCCTACTTTGCGCATTAGATTGGAAGAGAGTAGACTTGCAAAGAAACAAACCTTGTCTGACTATCTCGCGAAGGGCTTCGCGATCGTCAGGAAACTTGGCAACTGGTTTGCAAAAGTGATAGGATTGGCCTGCCCAGTCGTCCACCGTGAGCGCAAGATGGTGCGCAGTTATTGTACATGCGACTGTGGGTCCGCAGGCGACGACAGCTTCGACAGCGGCGCGGGTGGTCGCGTGCTCGAGAACGATACGCAGTTTCGGAAAAGCCTTGTGTAGAGAATGTAGATGGGGTAGAAAGCGCGGCTCTGCGTTGATGACACAAGTGTTCTGGGTGCCTCACGGTCATAAAGAGGGACCACGCGGACAAAGAGGGCCCTCACTGTATCCGCGTCCGAAGGAACTTCACCGTGCAAATTGAGGACCATGTCGACGCGCTGCATGGCCTCAAACACGGGATAGTAGACCTCATAGGACTCGATTCCACCATCCGAGTTTGTGGTGACACCACGGGGGTAGGATTTGACGCCGACGATACCAGCGGCCTTTGCTTTTACGACTTCGTCCGGGGTGAGATCGGGGGAGAGATAGAGAGTCATTAGATATTCAACAGAAGGGTCGATAGCCTCTAGTTGGGCCTTGTACTGGAGAGCCTGTGCAGTTGTGGTAATGGGGGGCTGGAGATTTGGCTGGAGATGGGTTGAACTTTTGGAACGGTGGTAGGGGATCGGAGTACCATAACATAGGCAAGAGAAAAGCCGCCTTTACGAACATGCGGAGTAACAAGACGCGCCATGGGTCCCTGGCGAAGGTGGACATGGAAATCTGCTGGAGCCGGGATCGAGATGGTGGCCATTTGCGATAACGTGATACACTCAACAACCTTCCTCCTCCCGTCAACCAACACTCCCGACGCCGCCCAACGCCGCCAAACACAGCGTCGACGCCCCTCCCGCCGCCGTACTCGACATCCCCCCCACAATGGTCGCTGCAGGCTCGATCACCGTCGCAGGTATGCCCAATCCCCATCCTCGCCAAAGTCTAACCCTCCACAGTCCGCGTACGCCCGCCCAGCGAATGGGAGGCTGCTAGACTCCCGGAACCATGCTACGACACCACAATACGTGGAGACGGCGCACTCTCCACCCCCCGCGCAGCCGCAACAACGTCCTCCCTCCGCGAAGTCGTCCAGATAATCGACGACCGCATCCTCACCTTCGATCCCGCAGAGAAGGACCCGTCAAAGGCCTTCCTCGAGCGCGGTTTCCTTCCACCCGGCACAAAACGCTACAAAGACAAGCGCTTTATGTTCGACCGTGTATTCAACCACGAGGCCCACCAGCAGGATGTCTACAGTGCAACCGCTCAACCCCTTCTCCAAGGTGTCCTTGACGGATACAATGCCACAGTGTTTGCTTACGGAGTGCGTTGCCTGTTCGTCGTCGTTGTTCATTCTAACCACCCGTAGGCCACTGGCTGCGGAAAGACGCACACGATTAGCGGCACAGAGACCGACCCAGGCATAATCTACATGACCATGGCCGACCTTTTCCAGCGCATCGACGACCGTCGCGACGAGTGGACTGTCGAGGTCATGGTCACGTTCCTTGAAATCTATAACGAGGAAATCCGCGACCTCCTCGCTGACCCCAGCTCAGCTGCCCCGCGGGGAGGTCTGTCTATCCGTGAGGACAAGACAGTCAAGGTGGCGGGGCTCACCGAGCTACGCCCAAGCTCGGCAGATGAGGTCAAGGAGATTGTCCTCCTCGGTAACACGCGTCGAACCCAGAGTCCGACCCTCGCGAACGCGACGAGCTCTCGCTCCCATGCCGTTCTCCAAGTTCACGTAACCCAATGCCCTCGAACGGCGTCCCTTTCCGAGCAACGTACTATGGCTACACTCTCTATCATCGACTTGGCTGGTAGCGAGCGCGCTGCGGCAACGACAAACATGGGCCAGCGTATGGTGGAGGGCGCGAACATCAACAAGTCCCTTCTTGCTCTCGGCAACTGCATTAACGCGTTATGCGAGAGCGGCGGCGCCGTCCGACACGTTCCTTACCGGAACAGCAAACTTACGCGTCTCCTCAAATTTTCTCTCGGAGGCAACTGCAAGACGGTCATGATCGTCTGTGTGGCACCCACGTCCAACCACTTTGACGACACCCACAACACCCTCGTCTATGCCGACCGCGCTACCAAGATTAAAACAAAGGTCGTTACCCGCAACGTCGTGAACGTCGACAGACACGTTGGCCGTTACGTCGAGGCCATCAACCGGCTCAACGCAGAGGTCGAAGAATTGAAGGCAAAGTTGGCAGGCAAAAACCAGTCGGAAAACGATGTCGTGCGGCGGAAGAAGGCGGAGGCTGCGGCCGAAGTAGATCGGGCGCGGAACGATGTTCGCATCAAAGCCGACCAGACACGGGCGTCCATCGTGGACGGTGCTACGTGCACTGGCAAAATGTTGGTGGCCAGGTCCAAGCTGGACGCAATAAACGCCCGTCTGGTCGAGATCAACGCGTCTGGTCGCACGCTTTCTGCCGATCTCGAAGCAGAGAGGGCACTTCTACAAGCACTTGCCGCACCAGAGGAGCAAGCCGTCAGATCTGACTCGGCATTGGCCACGCGTTTGAAACGGTCGTCCAATGCCAGCTCCATGTTCGACGCGACGATGCGTGCCGTGTCGGAGAGACGGTCAGATAAGTTGGACGATGTTGCCTCGGAGAGCATCAAACTCGAAGCGCGTTGCAGCAAGGCTGAGATGGAAAAGGCCAAGGCAGAGGGCGAACGGGACGCGATGAAAGATGCGGTAGACGATATGGCACAGGTCCTGGTCAATTTGGTCGGAATGCTCGGGCGCTGTACCGTCTTCATGGGCGACGCTGCTGCATCGTTGTCGGGCCCTGGTGGCGCAGATGACGCTAGCAGAGTCGCGGCTATCTTGGGCACAATGCGAGAGAAAAACGACGAAGCCTTCACGCGCCTCGTTGGGTACTCGACCACAAAGTACGCCAACGATCAAGGCCTTGCCGACGACTTTGCAGGATACACTGCCTCGTATACGCGCAGGATTAGCTCCGGACCGGCCGCGTTGCAACATCCGTCCTCGAAGAGTGTGACGGCCTCTCGTCGTTCGTCCTCCTACGGCTCTAGGCCCTCAACCGCCAATACCTCCATCTCAAACACATCCGCCGGCTCGCCACGAAGGACATACAGAACCCCGCGAAAGTCTTTGCGCGCAAGTCAACCATACCGACGCGTTTCCGACAAGGAAAAGAAGACCGGGGCCTCCAAAAGTGTGCAATGGCGAGACGAAGCAGGGCAAGGAGACTTGGACATTGTTTCCGTGATTCCAGCCGCCGACACATCTTCGTGCTTTTCCGTCGATGCTCCTGACCGTCCTATGGCCCTACGAAACATGTCACTTGGCGGCTCCGAGAGCGAATGGGAAGACGAGAAGACGGATGATAGCGTGAGCTTTGCATACGCGCCACCGACGCGGTCATACGGCTCGCTCGGTGTTGGTGGAGCCGCGCGGCGGTCACGGCCCAGTCGTCTCGATCCTGGCTTCTTGTCGTCAAAGACAAAGCGACCGGCCTTGGGAAGCTTGGTGGAGGATGATGAATCGGGAAGCAGTCCCGAGAAACACTACTACTCTCGTCGCCCGTTGTCGGACGCGATGAACCACCTGGATAGCGGTGATCCGGCGAGTCCGACCAAGAGATCAGCAAAAGCTGGGAGCTCGACCGCGCTAGGCAGGAGCATGAGCGGCCGACGCCGGTCAGTCGTCGGGCCTCTGCCAAAGGGACGCAGGCGTTCCAGTCTTATTCCGCAACTGTCGCCTCCGAACGGGGAGCCGAAGCTGCGGCGCGTCTTGCTTGCAAGTCCATCGAAGCGGACCAAACGGATGTCTCTCACCAAGGCGCCGTTAGTTCGAGGAGGCAGCCGCAGCTCACTCATGGCCAACTTGTCCGCGCTCGCCCCGGACCCAAACATCAGCGCAGAACTGAGCATGAACAAGGCGTCTGCTCAATCAAAGCCAACATGGCGGTGAAGTTTATGTTGTTTGTTGTACCACCGATAGCATTCTTTACGATTTCTTCACGTTCATCCTACCGTATGCACACGTCCGTCTTGTATGAAGAATATACCCGATTTGAAGCTTGAAGCAAAGCAGAACTATCGACCTATATTACACGCTTTACTTCGAAGAAGGACTACGGCCGTTGAGAAGAAGTTGAAGCAGAGAAAGCGGGGCAGACCTTGATAAAGTAGACCTGCCATGCAACCACGGAGAACAGAACGACCGCCTGCAGGATAGACCACCATTTAACGCGGGAATTCGTCGACTCGGCAGTGTTTCGATGTGTCCGCTCTCGCACGACGATGTATTCCTGCTCGTCCCGTATGGACTGCAGACCATTCGCGAATGTACGGATTTCACGCTCAATGGGGGCAACAACATCGGCTAGGAGGGGGGTTAGAGGCTGGAATTTGGCTCAGGGTGGCCGACGCACAGTCTTCACCGACATAAATAACTCCATGAACGTTGAAGCTGACAATTTTGTCGGCAATGGCGCTCATCTGGTTGGAGAAGCAATATTCGTGTCGACCGTCCTTCTCCGCTGTTATGGAAAGGGTTCCAGTGGATTGTCGGATTTGTTTGCCCAGCAGACGAGCGTCGGGGTCAGATAGCTGCGGGGAAGGTGAGGAATGACGTGGAGGCGGCAGGGTAGGGCGTAGCAGACCCAGAAGTCGATGTCTAGGTGGCCTCCGCCGCCGACCTGGTACGTTACGGTCATCTGTGGACGGGGTGAGTATGGAGGTGGGGAGGTTGCAATTGTAGACGGACTTTGTCGTGTTTGTGGAGATCTTCGAAGAAGCATTCTTTCTGGCCTGCCTGAATGTCGACTATATGTGCATGGAGTAGGACGGGGAGAACGAGGAAGAGGGCTAGCCAGCGAGCATAAGCCATGAAGGCTGCAGAAGGAGTTTCCAGTCACGCTATTGAATACCCTTTTGATTCTCTCCAATGGCCACTGAACCCGACAACGCCCTTGCACCTCGCGTACGTTGTCCATCGCGTCCCTCAACTCACTCATCGTCATCGCGCGCTAGGAGGAGGAACATGACCCTCACTACGAGCCGGTCATCAAGCTCACGGAGCAGGTCGACACCAAAACGCACGAGGAAGACGAGGAGGTGCTCTTCAAGATGTGGGCGTCCCAGCACGCGATCTGGCCGTTTCTAACTCTCGTAGGCGGGCCAAGCTCTTCCGATTCGACGGGGATGCGGCAGAATGGAAGGAGCGCGGCACTGGGGATGTCCGTCTGCTCGAACACAAGGAAACTCACAAAGTCCGCCTCGTCATGCGGCGCGATAAGACTCTGAAAGTCTGCGCTAACCATGTCAGTGAGTACCGTGGCATCCACCGACTCGGTCACTTTTCTCAAACAAAAAAGTCTCCAACGACATGCGCCTCCAACCCAACATCGGCTCCGATCGCTCTTGGGTCTGGAAGGTCGCCGCCGACTACTCAGAGAGCCCGCCAACCGCAGAGACCCTCGCCATCCGGTTCGCAAACTCTGACAGTAAGCCATCTTCTTTGTGACCTCGTACGTTTCCTCACTTTTCCGTCTCAGATGCTGGCCAGTTCAAGACTGCATTCGAGGAGGCGCAGAAGAAAAACGCTGGCCTCACTCCTGCCACCGAAGAAGCTGCATCCAAACCGGCCGATGCGACACCTGCTTCTGCAGGAGCTGCGGTTACAACCGAGACCGCCGCTGAAGCCAAGGCTGAGGCGGCTGACTCCAAGGCCGAGGCGGCTGATTCCAAGGCCGATGAGGCGCCCGCTTCTGCCGCTACCGATTCTAGCGCCACTGCGGCAACCGCGGATGCTGGGGCCGAGTAAACAACGATTATCTTCACCCTTTCACCTCTTTAGCCCGCGTCGTACAATACATACAGGGAACAAACAATAACTTTTTGTGTATGAAAGCGAAATCTGCAAACAAGTCTCAATCCCGCGCGGATTACAGCGCAGATCCGAACATATGCATGTTCGAAATCTAAGCATCGGCTTGAGAATTCTTCAAGCGATACTCTCGTTCTTCCGCTGCCCAAGCGTCCCAGAATAAAATACCCGTTTCGCGAGGCCAGCATTTCACTGGGCCTTCGCCCCGGATGGCCGCAGCAGTGACCAACAAATGTCCAATCTCAGAACCTCTAGAGAGCAGATCAATTTGAGTTTTTTCACAGAAAAGAAAGCCTGACGGCACGTCGTGCATGGGCTCGAGCAAAACGCGTTCCAGTATGCCCCGCAATGCCCGTGCACCGCCGCCGCGTTCGAGTGCCTTGATGCAGACCTCGTCCAGAGCCGATTGAGTGAACTCGATTTCCACGCCGACGTTCTTGAACTGGGCCTGATATTGTGATACCAGCGATCCCTTCACCTCGGTCAATATTCGTCGCAGGTCGGCGACGGTTAGCTGGGAGAGAGTGGCAATTGAAGGGACGCGAGATATGAATTCAGGAATGAAGCTGCGCAGTGTTAGTGGTGTTGTCGAGTAGAACGAAGACGAACCCGTATTTAACAAGGTCTGTGTAAAGTACCTTAGTGCGTATTTATGGTCTCCGAGAAAGACGCACCGCTGGGGTCGACGTTGTTGTCGAGCGTTGATTTGAACTTGGTAGATGTGAAGTAGCTGCCGGAGGAAAAACCCATCTAGGACTTGATGAACAAATGTGTAACAGAAAATGGTTCAGCTCACCCCTCGATTCTCAGAAAGGCGCGTCCTGACCACGTTGTCTAATCCGACAAATGCCCCGCTGAGGATGAACAGGACGTTGGTCGTGTCGACATATTGCCCGTCGGTAGGCTTGCCTCCCGTTGCTTGCGGTCGGATTAAGATATGATAATCTGGCATCCAAAAGCGACGCCACCGGAAAGAGAGTCCGTCTTTGCTTGCACTGCAACGTTTGTTCCTTCCATCATCCGTAAAAGGCTTTGTTGAACTCCCTCGCCGCCTACATCGCGTGTCGACGCATCTCCTGACTTCTTTGCGATCTTATCGACCTCGTCGATATACACGATGCCCATGCTTTCCAGGTGAGCGAGTTGAAAACAAGCACGATAGACCTACCTAGCACGAAGAGGATCTCCATTGGCTGCTGTTACCTGCCGAAAGTCAACGAACGGTTCGAAGGATAGAATACATTTAGGCTTGCCAGTCTTTGTATACAGATGTCTACATCGTCCCCGACGTAGCCTGCCTAGAAGAAAATGAGACTGGGGGAGGCGACATTTGATACAACAGACTTGAGTAAATGAAGTCGCGTCGCTGACCGAGAACGGCACATCCAATATCTTGGCTAGTGTCCGAACCAGCAGCGTCTTGCCTGAAAGCAATGAGCGCCGCCACTATTGAATCGTGGTAAGACAGCGAACCAGAACCCGTTGGACCACTACAATACGCGTCAGCCAACTCATCGCGATGAATTACTACCTCCTCACATTACGAGCACATTACTTTTGTCGAATAATTGCTGCGTCGGTAGAGGGGAAGGTTGCCGCGGAGCAGCTGGCGGCTTTCGAAGAGGTCGGATTTGAGCCGTGGCGACACCAGAGGACGCTGGATTAGGCGATGGGTACGGTGCTGCAGAAGGAGATGCACGGGTTTCTTCTAGATAGCGAGCATAGGACTCCTCAGCAGCTTCCAACGCGATCTTGTTGGCGTGTATGCGTTGGTAGTGGTTGAACACTGCTAGTTCGGAAGGTGGCCATAATGCTGCAAGGGAACATACCTGCGACGGACAAACTGGGTACGGTCAGCCAACCGACGCAGATTGGGCGGCCTCTTACACTTTCTTGGCATGTTCCTGACCTACGACGAAGCCGTCGAGATAGCTGCTGAGCTAGACGAAGTTGTCGGCGCGTAAGACGGAGATTAGACGCGTTCCATGCCTGTCGTGGGGTGGCCATGGCCAACGGTAAGGCGTGCTGCCCTCCTTGTGCCATACGTGCATAGCTGTTTGAACCGGGTTCGCCGGTCTGCTGGGCGTTTGTACGTATGAACCGCACTGTCTGGCGGAGAGGCAACGCTTTCGTGCGAGGAAAGACCATCGCAGTTGAGAACAACAGCGGGACACCGTCACACAACGCGCAGCTCATTCTAGTACCACGACGATGGGCCGGTCTCCCTCTCCGCGTCCAAGGTACGACGGAGACCGCGACGCAAGATACCGCTCATCCCGTGGGCCAGGAGAGGGTCACCGCCGCAGTCGGAGCCGTAGCCGGGAAAGGAGGAAGCGGGACCGAAGTCGCAGTCGCGATTCTGACCGACGCGACAAACGGTGCATCCTCCGCCATCTCTACGATTCAAAACACTCATAACGTATCAGACGGAAGCGCGAGACGTCTGAGGAACGCCGAGAACGCAAGGCTGAGAAGAAACGCGCAAAGGAAGAGTGCGGACATGTCCATTTCTACGTTTGCGTACGACTCAAAACCAACCCAGGCGCAAACGAGGCAACTCTGTGGAACGCGCACTGGCTGCTGAGCTCAGTGTTTACGGCGCGACGGACAATCCTTTTCACGACGCCAATCTCACCCAGCAATTCCGTTGGCACAAGAAGAACGAAAGGGATCGGAAGCAGGGTATCTCTGCTCTCGAATCGCAACGGAAGGATGCTCTGCGGCGCGCCGAGGCCAAGGAGGAGCTAGAGCGACTGAACAAACGCCGGGCAGAGCGAGAAGTGGAGCAGCGCCTGCGTGAAGAGGAGGAGTTGAGGATGGCACGATTGCAAGAGTCAGCGCAGATGTCGGAATGGCTTTCGAAGGAGGGCGACTTTCAACTCGAGCAAGAGCGGCGTCGCGCAGCTATCCGTATCAAAGAGAAGCGGGCTAAAGCCATCGACTTCTTGGCGCTCAACCTCAAATATGTTAATCCGCCAGCAGAGGAAGACGAAGAGGATGAGGATGCGGGGCTTGAAATTGATCTCGACGAACCCTATAACATTCTCGACGTACGTTTTCACTGTGCTCCGGTATTTGAACTCATGCGTTCAGAATCTTACACCGGCGCAAGTAGAAGAGCTTCACGAGGACATACAGCACTACTTGATGCTCGAGCAGGCCAAGACCAATATCGACTTTTGGACGGTATGCCGCTTTCCTTGTCAAGGTGTACGCTGACACCCTCAAGAACATGATTGTCATTTGCAAGGACCGCATTGAGCGAATCCAGCTGAGGGAGCGGATGGGCGCGGACGCAGCAGCAGCAGTGGAATCGGACATCTCTGCCATGCTCTCGACGAAGTCGTACGACCAGCTCGTCGCTCTCCAACGGCAAATTCAAGACAAACTCGTCAGCGGCGAGCCGGTCGATGTTGATTATTGGGAGAACCTTTTGAAGACCCTCCTTGTTTGGAAATCCAAAGTCAGTCTTTCCCTTAGATCCGAGGTCCTGCTGATACAGGACAGGCAAAATTGAAGAGTGTCCACCAAGTCGTTGTTCGCAACCGCCTCGAGCAGCTTCGTCGCCGACAGAGGGACGAAGCGCTTCAAGCCCAGGAAGAGCTTATGGTCGGTGTCGCTAACGGGGCTGCCCGGCAAAACGAATCTACTGTCGAGGTGCGCGCCGAGCAAACGGAAATTCCAGTCGAGACTGTCGAATATCATCGCGACATGAGCCCGGATCGCATCGACCTTCGCAATGTGCCTGCCGAAGACCGCGATCTTGATATTGTGACCGCTAAGGACCAACTTCGCGCTCTGGTAATTTCACCGCAATTCGACTTGAACGTACTCATTCACCCCACAGCTTGCTCAGCGACGGCAGGTCGCTGCGTCTCGTTTCGTTCCAAAAACCGTCCAGCCTGTGGCCGAGGCACCGGCCCCTGAGCCTTCCGGCAGCGCTGACTACGCTGCTGAAGCGTTGTATCGCGCAGAAGCTGAAAAGGATCTCGACGAGGAGGAGGAGCTGTTCAACCTGGAGGAAACCATTTCCAATCCGACGTCGTATAACTGGGAAGATAAATACCGGCCACGCAAGCCCCGGTATTTCAACCGCGTCCAGACCGGCTACGAATGGAACAAGTACAACCAGACGCATTACGAGTAAGTGCAGTTGTAACACCGTAGTGGTCGATTCTCATCTCGCTTTAGCACGGAAAATCCTCCGCCCAAAGTCGTCCAAGGATACAAAGTAGGAGGTCGCCGTCGTCATTCTTCCACGACTTCTGACCGTCTCTCATTGTAGTTCAACATCTTTTACCCCGACCTCATCGATAAATCAAAGGCGCCGACCTACAAGATTATCAAAGAGGACGGGAATGAGGACACTGTGCTACTGTACTTCAGCGCTGGTCCTCCCTACGAAGACATCGCCTTCCGGGTGGTAAACCGTGAATGGGAGTTTTCTCATAAAAGGTGAGTTCGTGCGCGAATATTCGTGCAAAACTCAGCATCCACTCCAGGGGATTCCGTAGCAGTTTTGACCGAGGATGTTTGTCGCTTTGGTTCAGTTTCCGACGCAATGTAAGTGAGTTGAGTTTGGTTCGGGTATTGCTGACCTTTATGATCTAGTTTTATCGCAAGTAGGCGATCAAAGTGGGGAGGATACAAAGTACTTGTGTATACACGTTCTGTAATGCCACGATAGCAATACCCGCACTCGGAGTCAGCGTTGGTCGCGTCTTGAACTTTCTGTCGGCGTGACGCGCTTAGTACAGCTTGCCCCCAACCTCAATCATCTCCCTCTCTCTCGTCCGAATCCTCCGCTAGAAATCCCTCAACGTACCATGACTGACGCTCGGATGGACGTCGATGAACCTGCCATCGACGAGGGTCTCTACTCGCGCCAATTGTGAGCTCGGGGACCCTCTTTCATGCCCGAGATTCACCTTGATCCTCAGATATGTCCTTGGTCACGAAGGTGGGCGAAGGTAGCCTCAACGGCCCTCAATCTTGCTGATATGCGGTCCAGCCATGAAGAAGATGGCGACGTCCAACGTTCTAATCGTCGGGATGCAGGGTTTGGGTGTCGAAATCGGCGCGTCCCTTCTGTCTCCTCGCACCGGTGCCCTCTGACTTCCTCCGCAGCTAAGAACATCGTTCTTGCTGGCGTCAAGTCGGTCACGATCTTCGATACCGCGCCGGTCACCGTTCAAGATTTGGCGTCCCAAGTCCGTCCAACGCGTTACACAAGCATCCGCCTAATATTCTTTGCTAGTTCTTTCTCCGCCAAGAGGACATTGGCAAGACTCGTGCAGAGGCTACCGTTGGACGACTTGCTGAACTGAATGCCTATGTCCCCGTCCGCAATCTGGGCGGCGCTCCGAACCAGGAGATTACTGCAGATCTCATCAAAGGCTTCCAGGTACGTCCTCCAAGTCCTCCGTGTCTCGCCGCCCACTCAACCTGCCTAGGCTGTCGTCTTGTGCAACGCGCCGTGGAGCAAACAGGTTGAAATCAATGCGTGGACGCACGCTAACGACGTCTTCTTCATCGCCGCTGAGACGCGCGGTTTATTTGGGTCTGTCCATCGCCGCTATTAACATTTCTTCGCTGCTGAGACGTGGTATCAGTTCCGTCTTCAACGACTTTGGACCCAAGTTTCTCTGCGTTGACCCAACCGGAGAGCAACCTCTGTCTGGTATGATTGTTTCCGTCGAACAGGTACGCGGTCAATACGCGTCCATGTGCTCATATAATATCTTCTAGTCTGCCGAGGGATTGGTGACTTGCCTGGATGAGGCACGACATGGTCTGGAAGACGGCGACTACGTGACCTTCAACGAGGTCCAGGGCATGGTCGAGCTGAATGCCTGCGAGCCGCGCAAAATCTCTGTCAAAGGACCGTACACATTCACCATTGGAGATACCACCAACTTGTCTACCTACAAGGCTGGCGGTACCTTCACACAGGTCAAGATGCCCAAGACAATCGAATTTGTACCTTCTTTTCGCCTCTTCTCCGGTCCGCGCTTACGATCGTCCTAAGAAATCACTGCAAGAGTCGTTGAAGGCACCAGAATTCTTCATCACCGACTTCGCCAAGTTCGACAGACCAGCTGCTCTTCATGCCGGCTTCCAGGCACTATCTGAGTTCCAGGCTCAGCATAAACGTCTTCCTCGGCCTCGTAATGCCGATGACGCTGCAGCCGTGGTTGCATTGGCGAAGACAATGGACCCGGACGCCGACGAGAAGACAGTAACCGAACTGGCATACCAGGCAACGGGCGACCTCGCCCCAATGGTGGCAGTTCTTGGTGGATTTGTCGCCCAGGAGGTGTTGAAGGCGTGCAGCTCCAAATTCCACCCGATGGTGCAGCACATGTACTTTGACTCGCTCGAGTCGCTTCCTGCCGAGCTTCCGACCGAGTCGGACTGCCAGCCGACCGGCTCTCGTTATGACGGTCAAATTGCCGTATTTGGCAAGGCGTTCCAAGCGAAGATTGCCAACCACCGCCAGTTCCTGGTTGGCTCAGGCGCAATCGGTTGCGAGATGTTGAAGAACTGGAGCATGATGGGTTTGTCGTCTGGACCTCAAGGAGATATCCAGGTCACCGACCTCGACACGATCGAGAAGAGCAACTTGAACAGACAGTTCCTTTTCCGAGCAAAGGATTTGGGCAAGTTCAAGGCAGAAGTTGCCGCTGCCGCCGTTGCCGACATGAACCCCGACCTCAAGGGCAAGATCCACTCCCGACAAGACGCTGTTGGCCCCGAGACAGAGAGTAATACGGAGTCTTTCGTTTGTTGCCTTTATCACTGACTCGAATTGTAGACGTCTACACCGAGGCTTTCTTCAAGAGCATCGACGGCGTTACCAACGCGCTTGATAACGTCAAAGCCCGTATGCTGTTTGCAACTTGCCCCTACGTTCTTTCTAAGAGTATATTCAAAAGGTTTATACATGGACCAGCGATGCGTGTTCTACCGGAAGCCCTTGACCGACTCGGGTACCCTCGGGACGAAAGGAAACGTCCAGGTCATTATCCCGCATCTCACAGAATCGTATGGGTCATCGCAAGACCCGCCGGAGAAGGAGACGCCTTCCTGCACTGTCAAGAACTTCCCGCACGCAATCAACCACACAATCGAGGTTCGTTCGTTTCTAGCGGGTACCGACACCATCTCAGTCATATCTAGTGGAGTCGAAAGAACTTTGAGGATCTCTTCATCAGCCCAATCCAGTTGGTGAACGCGTATTTGTCGGAGCCCAACTATTTGGAAACGAACCTCAAGTACTCGGGGCAGCAGGTCGAGCAAATCGGGCAGATTCTGTCCTACCTCGTGACGAACAAGCCTCTGACATTCGAAGAATGCATCGTTTGGGCTCGCTTGCAGTTCGAGGAGAAATACGTCAATGAGATCAAACAACTGCTCTTCAGTCTACCCAAGGACTCGACGACGAGCAGCGGACAGCCCTTCTGGAGCCCGCCGAAGCGCGCCCCCGATGCATTGGTCTTCAACTCGAACGACGTAGGTGGCCTTTTTAACACCCGCAGAGGATCGCTCAAGTCGTATAGCCTCTCCATCTCCAATACATCGTCGCTGCAGCCAACCTGCATGCTTTCAATTATGGTCTCCGAGGCGAGACGGACCCCGCAATTTTCCGCAAGGTCGCCGACTCGGTGATCGTGCCGGAGTTTACTCCCAAAAGCGGCGTGAAGATACAAGTTAACGAGAACGACCCCGTTGCCCAAGCGGGTGGAGGTAAATAAAGATGATCGTTGACCGTTTTACTTATCTGCTACCAGACGATTCTCTTGACGAGCTGATCGCCAAGCTGCCTGCGCCTGCGTCGTTAGCTGGATTACGGCTGACGGCGGTCGAGTTCGAGAAGGACGACGACACCAACCACCACATTGATTTCATCACCGCCGCATCCAATTTGCGAGCCACGAACTACAACATCCCAGTCGCAGACCGCCACACTACAAAGCAGATTGCAGGTAAAATCATCCCCGCGATTGCCACAACCACTGCGCTGGTCACCGGTCTGTCGTGTCTGGAGCTGTACAAGGTCGGGACCATGACCTCGGCCTTAAAAAAGTAACGTTCACCATGGTGTAGATCATTGACGGCAAGACCAAACTCGAAGACTACAAGAACGGCTTCGTCAACATCGCCTTGCCCTTCTTTGGCTTTTCCGAGCCCATCGCCACCGCCAAGCACAAATACGGAGAGACAGAGTGGACATTGTGGGACCGCTTCGAGTTCGAGAACGATCCCACTTTACAAGAGATCATCGACTGGTTCAGAACCAACCACAAGCTCGAGGTCACAATGGTCAGCCAAGGTGTCAGTATGCTCTGGAGCTCGTTCGTTCCCAAGAAGAAGGTCAGCAGCATGCGTGTTGGCTTCAGCCAAGCTAATGGTGCATCAGAGTGAGGAACGGTTGCCGATGAAATTCAGCAAACTCGTCGAGTCAGTCAGCAAGAAGCCCATTCCGCCTCATGTTAAGCACCTAATTACGGAGGTCATGGTTTCCGACGAAAACGACGAGGATGTCGAGGTTCGTTCCTGCCTGGTGCCGATGCAGTCTTTCCTTGTCTGATGAATCTGCCCACAGGTGCCTTATATCGTCGTGCGTTGTTAGAAACGAATGTATTACCACGTCGCAAACGCATTGCTTTCGCTTTCTTCCTGTTACTGGTGGTTCAGCTGTAATACTGGGCAACGGATGCATTCTTGGCACCGTGACCACAACCACTCGTTCGTGCGTAACTACATGCCTAGAAAGCGGGAGGAAGGGAGGAAGGGCAGGCGGATAGTGGTGGTGCGTAGCGTAAAGGAAGGGGAAGAAGAGCAAGTTTTTTTGTGTGTTTTCAGTATATCTGCGTTTTTTTGGGTGGCGGGTAATTCGTAAAAACGCCAAAAGGTTGGGAAGGAAGTGGGAAATTGAGGGTAAGGGAATATGGTGTGTGTGCGTGGGGATAAATACCAGACACAAACGTGAGCAGGACGAATAGGGTACGCGGAAGACGCGTCGAGTGAGGCAAGTCCAGGTGCATATCGACAGATGCCAGCAAAACGCCTCAGCAGGCGAGATGCCGAGGCGTGTACAAAAAGCAGGGGAGATGGCGAAGGATGCTTCATGGCAAAGGCGGGCCCAATGGACGGGATGGATATGTCGTGGGGTTTTGGGCGGCCTGGAAAAGACGAGAGAGAAGAGACAGATGGTCGAGCGTATTTCACAGGAAGGGGCAAATAGTACAGGGCCGGTGGTGCAAGACCTTGCGCCGTAAGCTGGCCGGAGTATTATAGTTGAGGACGGCGCGATGTGATCTATGATGGTGGAAATCGGGTCAAGATGCGCTGCTCAAACTCTGAGCCACCCGGAGCAGGTGAACGCGGGTGGGGCATATCCGTAATGGACCGGAGGGACCTGCCAGTGCGCGTCGACCTCATTGGAACCCGCCGACTCGTCGAAACGAGATTGGGACTCGAACGACTGTGAGCAAGAGCGGAGGCGATTATGCGAGAGCGAATTGTCTTGATCGTAAGAAAGAGATTGCGAGCGCAAGTGGGGCACAGCAAGTGCCGGCACAAAGGGGTAAGCGCTGTACGACGAATGGGCGACATGCAACGGCGGCGCCTCAAAAACGTAGCCCATGACTGGGGGCGGCTTGACGGTCACGTAGGTACCGACCGGCGGCCAGTTCTGATTTGCATATCCGAGTTCGGCAGGGTAATCCGAGCCAACGGGGTATGAGACCATTGCCGGAGGGAGAGGAGGCTGCACAGCAACGTATTGTCCACTTGCGCGATTCCGTTCGCGAAGGATAGGCTCATCGGCAGCGGGGCTCCATCGGGCAGGCGGTGGTAGGTCCTTGGCGACGATAGCCTTGCGCTCCCACGCGTTTCCATTCTCGACGACGGGAACATCTCGCTGGTCAAAGACGCGAGTAGAGCTAGCGCTGCTGATGCGCCGCTTGGGCATGTATTCCTCACGAAGAGGCCCGTCTTCGTCCAGATCGAACTCCAGCATGTCGCTCGCCCTCGGCTCCTTGTCCATGTGGTCGCGCCTGCGTTCCTCGACGCCTAAGAAGACTGGTTGCGGGTTAGCCGGGTTGAAACCGGACGCAGCCGGTGCCTGGATGATATCGTCGAGCGCCTTGCGAACGATGGCGTGGGGGTTTGTCGAAGGGCGCGAGATAGGCTGCGGGTGGGATGGGGACGAAGCGAGCTCATGGTACGAAACGAGATGGGCAAGCCATTGTGACCAGTCCAAGGAAGGAACCGAAAGGTCGTAGCCAAATATGTCAAGGGCGAGGGATTCAAGCTTGTTGAGAGTGTGGATGGGAACATTGGATATCGAGTGCCTGATGCAACATGTGAGCGTCGGATCGATGCGAGACGAACGTGGAAACTCACCAAGTTTTGTTGGAAAAGGTATGGTCATCCAGCCACTTGTTTGCAAGCATGCATCCCAGTACAATCAGGCGGAACGGCGCGCTCGCCTCTGTTGCTTCCTGGTCACCGTTTCCAAAAAGTGTAGCCCTGAACCGGAGCTCCTTGACGTACTCGGCGCCGAGAACGACGGCGTCAAAGTAGACAGGTAAGCGGGCGATGTACCAGATGGCCAAGAAGACGGCCGACGGTTGAAGGAGAGTCGACAACAGGAGGGAGTGGACGGCACTGGGGAGGTAGTTTGGCGGTGAAACAGAGCGATGCTTGGCCACGTTGCTAAGATCCATGTAAATGCAAGTTTGTGCGGCTGTGGCAGAGTGCACGTACGATGGGCGGGCGAAAATCTCGGGCAAACTGAAGCCAGTTGAACATGCTTTCCAGACGTAGATTGCGACCCATTCGGAGAGCGGCTCAGCCAATTTCCTATATCCGTTAGTGGCGGTTGGAGTGACGACCTCGGGAACCGGAGCAGCAGTGGATTCCGACTTGTGCTGATACGGAGCGTGGTGGCCGAGATCGTAGGACGAGCTGGTGGGCTGAGACTTGGCCGATCCGTAAACGGCACGGTCGACATATTCCCCAAACGGCGTAACGGGACCAACAGGGCTGGAGCCGACGTCGGGACCGCCGGGAGACTCTTCCTCAAAGACGGGAGTGAATGCGCCACGTTGGTAGTCGTCGGCAAGGTCAACGTCCGATGTCGGCGAGGAGGTTCTGACATCCAGTTGGGACTGGTCATCGATCTCCATCTCCAGTAAGCCGTTGCTCCATTGACTCTCGTCGCCGGAGACTCGGTCCAAAGCCGAGTAGTCTGAGCTCATTTCGTCGTCAGCGTCTCCGTCGGAGCCGACCGACTGGAAAAAGAGAGTACACGGGCGGGATGCACGCTTCAGCGCGGGCCCCTTTAATAGCAGACGCGCTCGAGTGCGCGACCGCCAACCCTGTGTAAAAACCCTGCTGGTCGACGAAAGGACGAGCTTCGTCAATTCGACGAATTTTCTGCCGGCGCCAAGTGGGGAGGGAGGCAATCCAGGCCTCACGGCTGCCGAAAGAGGTGGTACCAAAGGACGGGGGTGGACCCGGATGGCACAGGGAGCTGATATGGCTCCGGAAGGGACTCGCTGCACCTGCGGACTTGTTGACGGGGTGGGCTGGCTGCTTGGCTTGTCGGACGGGGGCTGGAACAGGCATAGCCTGCTGGAAGAGGACGGGGGCGGTTGCTTGGTGGAGCGGCGGGTCGTAAAGTCGTCGTGAACGGAGGAGGAGGCGAGGAGGCTAGCGGGACCTCGAAAGCCGCGGGCAACGCAATGAAGCGCTGCCTTTTTGGAGATGAAAGTCGGTCGAGTGCGACGTGGTGGTGGCTGGAAACAGGGTGCCCACCGTGACGGGCACCGTCACAGCATGTCCTTCTCCCAGTTCCTCAACAATCCGCAGCCCCAGGAAAACCAGAATAACAATGGAATCGACTCAATATCCCTCGGTCAGCTCAAGCAGATGGTCGCAAGCATGCCCAAGGATCGCCAATGGCTTTACGATTTCAAGTACGACGACGAGGACACAGTCATGTCAGAAATCGCCGAGTTCTACTCCTACGTCGAGATGCCACAGGTTTGCATACTCATTACCCGGGAAGAGCTGTAAATAATCTGCACAGGTCGCCGAGAATCTGAGAGCATGGGAGGGGTCGTTCCACGGCGGTCCGTACTAATGGTCCACTTAACATCACCTTACGCACATCCAAGAATGGACCAAATCACCGCTCACGACGCGTAAAGCACACGTTGAAGTGCTGCTGGAGAGCCTCGAGCACAAGAATGCCGAGATTCGATTCACTAACGCGCGCAGATTGTTCTATATCTTGCAGGGTACAGTTCATTTGGTTCTCATCGCCGCTTATTTTACCGGCAACAGGGACATTCGCCGAAACGGTGTCGCCAGAACACCAGCTGCACTGGATCTTTGAAAACTGCAAGGTCGTGCGCGGAGCAAACGGCGTTAGCACAATCATCGAGGCAATGAAGATCGCAAGCTCGAAACATGACCTACTTTGGTGTGCCGCGATTATATCGCCGCCATGCTCATTCTGAATCATCCCAAAGTGGGCTGTCGGATGAACAAGCCGCCCAATACCACATTTCAGTCGAAGAAAAAGCGGAATTCATTGAGGAAGTTACAACAGAGATCTCGGTGTATCTCGGAATGCTTTACCACCTCGTGGAGATATTCAAGGGCCACGATGACTTTGCTGATGAGCTCAGTGAGTTATAGGTTCCTGCGATACCACAGCATTGACGCGGCCCAGTGAGTTTCGACCCTCCTTTGCCCGTCTACCTGTTCAACGTCGTTTCGGGGCTGCGAGACAAGAGCGCCCGCGGCTACCCAGTCAAAAAGGTAATTGCGCGCGCGTAGGTCGTGTACATGCTTGCTCACTGTCCGCTAGCTGTTGCTTGTTCTATGGAAATCACTCTTGTCATGTTGCGGAGGTATTAGAGACTACGAGCGCGTCAAAAAGCTCTCTCGGGAGCTTGCTGGCCTCCAACCTGTTTTTGAAAGTGGTCAGCGCAATAGCCACTTATTGGATCCTGTTCTCAGATGCTCCAGGTGATCCAAACGTGAAATCGACACCACTGGATATGGAAAACTTTCGTCAAGAAACCGCAGTCAAATATCCCACTTTCATTCCACCGGCGCAGCCAGCCTCCGCGTCAGCACCGACAATAATCGCCCCGAAACCGGTGTCAGTTACCACATCCCGACTTGCCCAAGCCTATTCACCTATCCCCGTTCGCCACCATTACCACCATGACGAAGCTGCGGTTAACATCCCTCATGGAGGTCCTCACCCGTTCCATGCTCAGCAACCCGGCGGAGGGCGTCCTCCGCAGCCCGCAACTCCCGCCCCAACGCCACCACCACCGTCTCCCAAACCCAAGAAACAGCAATACCAGACAGACCAAACGCGCCCGTTCCTGTTTCCCTTCTCACGAAATCGGTTTGACAAGGATGCACGGCTGGTTCCATTTGCGGTTGACGAGGCAGATCGCCTGTACAACCGTCACATGTACATAAGCGTCGCGTTGTGGCAAATGTGGAGGACACGCGAGGATTGTATGAAGGCGGAGAGCGGCTTGGATCACATCCCTGGATCCGAAGGTCCGACAGAATCCTCAACTTTCACATCTTCCAAGGTAAAAGTAGTCACTGCGTCGGGACAGCGCATTGATGTTGTTCCGAGGATCCTGATGTTTCTGAACCACTTCCCGATATTGCCCGCCTAGATGCCCGGATCGCCGAGGCCACCAAGGCAATGCATGACGCTGAAAACCCCGTCGATAAGCGCAAGGCGAAGGAGCGCAAGGAGGACCTTATGCGTCTCAAACGCGTGGAACACATCTATGTAGGCTATTTTGGATGCGCTTTGCAGGTCCCTGACAACCTTCAGAGCGCCATCTTGCCCGCCTTGTCGAATTGGGTCCTTGTGCTTCTCAAACTGTTATTGGCAACGGTTTCGGCCAGTACCAATATGCAACCTCCGCCGTCCTCAGCATCCAATGTGTTTCCGCCTCGTACGTTTGCATTTCTCGCCGCTCTCGAGCCCTTTTTCATGTAGCCCAGCGCAAGACCAACCCACTGCCCCGCAAACCACCGACGAAATTGATGTAACTCGTCATCGTGAAATAACATCCAAAGCTGTTTCGGCCATTCTGCTTCTCGTGTTGAAATGGTTCAAGGTTTCTCGTACGTCGCTCGGCAAGTTGGGGTCTGCGTGTCTGAACTTTGCAGATGTGATGAAATTTCATCACCTGGGACAACACCTCCTCGACACCAACTGCTTGCTGTTGATTTTGAAGATGTTTTCGCTGCAAGATCTATCTCAGATCGTGGTTTCCAAAGCGGATTCGCCGGATAACAAGTATGTCTGTCCATTTCCTTGTGGTGTTGTATTTAATGTGTTCAGCTTCTTTCGCTACTGTATGCTGCGGTTCGCAAGAAATCCGCAACCAATGTTAGAAAACGAGCAACGGCCTCCGCGTCGCATGGTAGTCAAAACGCGCATACTTCCTAACGGCGAGAAGCACGAGGAGGAGGTCGATATGGTCACTGAGTTTTCGTGGCGCAACTTCTTTTCGACCATCAACTTCGCCAAAATTATGCAAAAGTTGTCCAAGAACCGTTCGCACCGCATTTGGATGCTCATACAGTACAAGAGCTCGGTAGGTGCCGTTCGCCTTGGAATGATCGAAACTAACGTCGATGGAGCCCGTTCTTAAACGTGCTCTTAAAGTGCAGCATCCGATGTTCCAACTGCATATCTTGAAGCTCATCAAGAGCCAAGTTCCATTCTGCGGTCGCAAGTGGCGGCAGAGTAAGTTGGCTGTGGTGTAAAGCAACATTCGCTGACCAGTCGCCAGCAAATATGAAGGTCATAACGTCCATTTACCTCAACTGTCGGCCGGACCTGCGTGACGAGTGGTTGACGGGGACCGAAGTCGACGACGCGTCCGACGCGCAGGCTCAAGAACATGCGCTCCGCCATCTTGTCAAGTTCTGTGAGTTGGATCGAACGCGGAATTCTCCGCATTTAACTGGCCCGCAGATAACACTCGACGGTATGGAGCTGCTGCTGCGCCTAGCCAACATGGACAGATGCATCGACGTTCTGGGAGCATGTCCCACCACATCGAAAACCTGTACCCTGGCGCAGACATAGGGATGATTCGTCCGATCGGGACGCCAAACATCGTCGACGCGGATGTGTTTCCGCCTCCGCGCTCGCAAGCTCCGGACACGTCCATCTTCCTGCCCTACATCACGGAGGATATTGTGTTCGAAGAGGAGTATGAGGAATATCTGTCCGACTTGGGTTCACAAGAGCAAAGCGACGGGCCACTTTCGTGGCATCGACTTCCTGTTACGGAGGCTGATGGGATTAGCGACAGTGAAAGTATTGTGTCGATTGGAGAACTGGGAGACGATGCCCGGCTTGACCCCAGTCGCGACGATCCGGAAGTAGTCGACGAGAATCTGAATAACTGGGAGGTGCGTTTTTCAAGTGAATTGTCAGAACCCTGTTCTCACCATTGGATTTCAGCACATGAGCCCGAAGACGATGGCGGCACTGCCAAAATCTCCTGCTGGAGGGCGTCGGTCAAGCCAGGGAGGTGGATTGCGACCAGTAATGCCATTTGGGTTGGACGACGCGGTTGCGGTTGACCTGGACGAGGTGGAGGAGGAGGAAGGGGTGGATGTTGGGACTCGTGACCAGAGAGCAGGGGGGGTTGACGAGGTCGAGTACGCGTACGGTGTCTAGATCTAAATTCTCACGTGATTCTCACGAATCAACGCAACTTGTCCGGCACAACAATGGACGATGCCCCCGACTCGTATTTTACACCTGAAGACGATTCTCTCCCCGTTAGCCTTGACTCTCTTCGCGATGGTCCACCGGGCTCAAAGCCCTTCTATCCCTACTCCACTTTAATTCGGTGAAGCAGCACCCATGTCTCCTCCCCCTTCTCCACTCACAGCTCCTAGATACGCCATTAAGGGCTCTCCAAACCAGAAACTGCTTCTGGAGGATATCTACTATGCGATCGAGTCGCGTGTTCGTGTTGTTTGCTCTCAACGCGACTTTCGGCTCAGTTTTGCGCCCAGTTTCCATATTTCAGAACTGCGCCGAATGGTTGGAAGGTTCGTGCTGGCCCGCGCGTGTCTTGTGCTTTAATCTCGCGATAGAATTCCGTCCGACACAACCTCTCCCTCAATCCGTCCTTTCAGAAGGAGCCGCGGCCACTCTCGGATCGTGGCAAGGGCTCGTATTGGGTTGTGAACGACGAGGTCGACCCGCGCACAGGCGTACATCGCAACCGGAAGAAGAAGCCCAAGGCTGGACGGGCACGGAATCCAGAAGATGAGCTGTTCGAAGACGGTTACGAGGGACCGTCCACTGGGAACGATGCGGACCACTCTCGTGCTATTTACCCACCATTCCCTGCGTGCGTCATGTTTTGGCTAGATTCCGGAGCTGACCAGGCTGCAGTTTCGGACTTCCGATGATTGGGGGCCTCATACCGATACCTATTAGTGAAGAGGACAACTTTGAGGTGGACGAGAACGGCGAGGTCAATTGGCGCGCTGCATGGAGCAAAGAGATCGGACATCTGCAGCAGATTACGGCGGAGCAAGAGAAGGCTGGGGCGGAGCAGGACTGGTATCGCATGATGTTGTTCAGAGTGCGGGCCGCGCTCATGCCTATTCCGCCACCACCGCCCGAGATGTTGCCTGCACAACGTCCACCATTCGAGCCTGAAGCAGGCGGGGACGCGGAGGAGGAGGAGGATGCAGTCTCTGCGCTGCCGACGCCGCCTGCTTCACAGAACGTTGAGTAATATTTCTTGTACATACGGACTCATCGGCCGAGATCGGTTTGCTCTGTAATACAACCACGGCTTGTTGCTCTACCCCCATGGCCCCCGTTGCTCAATCGGACCCACCCCCGCTACTCCCCAAAGGCGCAGCTCTCGCAATCGGCTCCCTCACCACAGCGCAGAATGGAAAATACCAGAGCCTTATTGAGGACCTTGAGGCAACTCGCAAAGTAGATCGCCAGATGCTCGACCGTCTCGTCGATAATGGTTCGACTCTCCAGTTCCCCGTCTGGGTTTTGCTCAAACCACAGCTCTAGCCACCTCTTTGGACACCGCGTTCTACGCCAGCGTGCATGTAACACTCACTACTTCCGAGTACGACAATCTTCTGCCGAACGCTCCGGCGCTGCTAGCGCAGCTGTTGGATGGGCTCCAACCCCTCGGCGCCCTCCACCTCCACGATGTCCCCCAGTCATATTCGTCTGAATTGATTCTGGCTGGATTCACCATTCTGTCCACCAACTCGACTCTCATCGCTCAAAAGCCCGCAACTGCCGCACTCTCTCTCAAAGGCAGCGCCGCGCCCGCGGCAGTTGTTGCTCTACCCCTCAAGCGCAAGAAGATGGATTCCGCCGCCAAAAAGGCACTGTGGACCCTCACACCTGCGCCGAATACACCCCTCGTCAACGCGGAGTCGCTTCTGACAGACCAAGATCGCGCGCGACCGGTTCCGACATGCGAGCCAGTCAAGACCGGAGCCCCGCGGCGGAAGAGGGCGTGCAAGAACTGCTCGTGCGGGCTCAAGGAGCTAGAGGAGGAGGAGATGAGAACGAGCAATGTTGTAGTGCTCGATGGTGCAATAGACGGAGAGGCGGTAGAGATGTCGCAGGATGAGCGGGAGAGGCTAATAAAAGCTGCGAGGGCGGCACCGAAAGCGACGAGCAGTTGCGGGAACTGCTGGCTCGGGGATGCGTTCCGCTGCGATGGCTGCCCGTTTCGTGGTATGCACATTCACATTGTCCGCGCCGACGTCTGAATCTTGTGAAGGACTACCTGCATTCAAGCCCGGAGAGAAGGTTCAAATCGACTTTGGAATGGACGATATCTGAGCGTACTACTCGAAAAAGACATGTAATCGCAGCATGATTGAGACTTGTAGTTTTGCAACAACCACCATGGCAAGCAGTTCAAAGCAGGTGAACTGGGTATGCGTAGGGCGTCGTCGGAGGTGGAGGCTGCGACATGGAGTTCAAGACCAAGTGACGATCAACGCGCCTTCAAGCTTCATGCCTGCTTCTGTCTACGAACCGCTACGAACCTCAAATGACGACTACTCTCCGAGGGACTCTTCCGACTCCCTGCGCGCTCTCGAGAGGTCTGGAAGAACGCGGTCGCACTGTGCTACCTGCAGCCAGCCCGCGAAGTACACCTGCCCGAAATGCTCTGCCCGCAGCTGCTCCCTGGCTTGCTCCACCACACACAAAGCACGCACCCAGTGCTCTGGTGAACGCAACAAGGCTGCGTTCGTGCCTATGAACGAGTACGGTTGGGGCACGATGATGAACGACTATGCGTATCTTGAGGGGCTTGGGAGAAAGGTCGGGGACTGGGGAAACGAAATTGCGAGGGGAAAATTCCAGGCGCGAGGAAGGGGACGCGGACGCGGACGAGGAGGAGCACAATCTACAGGGAGATCCAAGCGAGATGTCCTCAAGCTGCAGCTGGAGCAGATGGAAATCGAAATGGACGTGCTCCCGACTGGTATGGAACGCAGCAAGCAGAACCAGTCGGCTTGGGACTTTCGGTGCGTTCTTACATGCGTTCATCAACAACCTTTACCACCTATCGACAAGAAATCGCTCTGCCCAGCTTACAATCGAATTTATTTTCCACCGACCAATAAATCCCCTGGTGCAACAGCCGGAATCTTCTTTCACGCTCCTCACTCATCGCAATACCCTCACGACTCCGCTCCTCGCAATCCTCCAAAAACACATTTCCGAACGCAAATTAGTGCCTGGATGGGTTGCTGCGCTCGTGTGTCCGGACGCCGACGCGCGGGAAGAGTTTACTGCGCCGCAATGTGTTATGCGGGCGCGAACGGACCCGCTCCTCGGCCAGATGGGTGCGCATCATCGCTTGGACCCGGCCTATGACTTGGGAACGCTCCTGCGCCATACCCACTTTGTCGAGTATCCAACGATCGAAGTCTGGGAAGAGTTCCGCGGGCAGGTGGTCGATGCTGTTGGAACAGTGACCCAGGAAGCGGAGCGGGCTCCCAAGCGCCGGAAGGTGGACAAGAAGGCGGGCGGATTGGCGATTTCCAGTCTGTTGGATGGGTATGGTAGCGAGGAGGAAGAGCCGGTGGCAAAACCTGACGGGATGGACATGTTGGGTGGGTATTTGGGCAGCGACGATGGACAGGACTCGGACGACGGTGTCGAGCTCGATCCTGCGACACTTTTGGAGTTGGTTAGGAAGGTGAGGGGAGATGAGAACTGGACGGCCAATATGCGCGAGGAGGACGAAGACGTAGACTGGGGCGAGTCGGACTAAGAATCCTGTCTCCGCAGATCGAGCAAGCCCTTCATCAAGGACTGTACTTCGAGTACGAGGTTTACGACAATACTGAGGGGCGCTTCCTGGGTATTGCGGGTAGGGGACGCAGTCTTGACCTCGACTTCCCAAAGAGTGTCAGAATGCGCGGGGATAGGCTGCTGTGTTTTTGGGTCGACCTATAGTTATGTTGAGGATCTGAACGCGTTGGGACAAGGTAAACTGTACCTGTTCCTGCTGGAACATCTGTATGACCAGGGGCCCTCTGCGGAATACATAGCCGCGTTTGAAGATTTGACCGCGTCGCACATAGCCCAGAGCCGATGCGAATCTCAGTGCGTCGCCGGTCTTGACCTCAGTTGTTGCCCAGGGACGGACAGTTGCCTCGGGATGTGCGCGGATGGACTCGGGCTTGAGGTATGAATAGAGGACCCAAGAGGCGTCTGGGTCTGTAAGGTCCTTTTTGGCGCGTAGCATTGCAGGCTCTGCGCCGGCATCGCGTTGCTGCTGGCCATCCAAGGGTTCGAACACGACTTCTCGGATATGCAAGGGGTGTGCTGCTTCGCTGTGTAGGGTGATTCTGGCTGGGATTGAGGGTGTTGTCTGGGTGAATACAAGCAGGTATTTACCTGTTCATAATGGGCTTGAGGTCTTTAGCGAAGAATTCTCCAAAGAGTGCCACTTCGTAGTATGGGGACGACATTGACTTGATCTGCCTCTTGCCACCATGTACTAACACAATGCAAGGTTCTCCTCCTCCTCCTCAGCAGCTATCCATTCCTCACCATCGCCCCCGTAGAGCCCACATTCACCACCACCCTCCGTCGTCCACAACTAGCGCGTCAAGAGAGCGATCTCTACGCATCCTACTACGAATCCCCACTCGCCGACGCAGGCTTCCAATATTCTCCACGTCGTTCCGTCTCCGCCGACTCCACCAGCTCTTCAGACTACTCCACCGACGACGGCTCAACCGACCACCCCCCTCCTCTTCGTCGGGCTAGTGTCCCCTCAGAAGGCGGTGGCGACCGTCGGCGACTAGCCATCGTCCAAATGGACCATGTCACCGAGCAGGACTCTTCCGCGTCAAAGCCGGTCGCCGTTCGCCGGGGACTAAATACGCGCCTTGACGGCATCGCGTTGGTGGGACCTCCCGACACAGACAGGAAGTACCTCTACGAACCACCTCCTTCGGCTCCTCCCCAACCCGTCAGGTCGATGGTCGATATTCAACGTGACGATACACCCCACCACGCCAGGTCCGCGTCAGAAGCTTCCAAAGCTTCGCGCGATGTGGGCATCGTCGGCACTTCCAAACTCGAGTCTCCCAAAAAGCTCCGTATCGAAATCGCAGCTGACCTCGAGCCCCCTGTATTTCAGGAGCCCCACGCCTCCCGGGCGCCAACGCCCAATTCCATGCCTCAGCCAAAACGCCGTTCAACCGACCTCAGCGTGCATACCCCCGAAATTGGACAATCCAAAGACGTGCATGTTCCTGTGGCCGCTCCCGTTGTCGTGAACCTCGGTAGCGATCCATCTTTACGACCAAACTCCAGCACCGACTACTCTGCCTTCCTCAACTACCAACCAGGTGCAGGCAACCATCGTATTTTGGCTGTGGCGGCACTAATCTACATCTTGCCAGGTGTGCATGCCACTGCTGGTCCATTGCCACCCCCTCCTAGAGCCACTTTTGCAATCAATCCGTCCACTCCTCCGCCGCCCCGACCTCCACGACTTCACTCACCACCACCGCGACGAAAAGATGGACTGTTACCCGGTGTCTCCTCCGTTCTCAACTCGAGTGGATCCAATACTCCATCCTCGTCCAACTCCCGATCCGTATCTCCCGCACGGCCTCAGAGCAGCAGTGGAGACTCTTCAAACGACGAGTACGTCCATGTGTTTCAAAAACAAGACTCATGCTAATAAATGGCCAGAATCCTCCATCGCCGTGAAGGCGCCTTCTCTCCGAGCATTATCACAACGACACCCTCGACCAGCCTATCCGACTACAGTCCGCCTATCACCCATCTCACTCGTTCAATAAACGGCATGATCACAGAGGAGCCCAAACACGGTCTCCCTGCTGAAGATTGGACCCATGTCAGCAATGATACAAAGACAGAAAGGCCTTCGCTACCTCTTTCGAACCCCGCTTCTGCGGACGCCCCGAGCCCACCACCAAAGGGCCTCAAAGACACAATCACGACTGGGTTGAGGCGCATATCTTCCCTTCCCCGCACGCCGTCACGATCTTCCTCGCGAAGATCTTCGACACGATCGTCAAGTGCCCGAAGCCATAAGCAAAGTCCATCCCCAGTCCCGCCGGTTCCGGCGGCAATACCCGCGCAGAGACGGCGGGAGAAGATCGTGGAGCAATATCCTGCGGCGCTATTCTCCGCGGACATTTTCTCGCAAAAGAGTCCAACCGAACGTTGTGCGCTTTACGCGCACAAGATCAACCAACTCTACATCCACGATAGCGGCTTGGAAGGTTGGGTTGCAGAGATGCAGTTCCGGTGTACGTCCAAGAAAGAATCTTAAGATTCGTCGCTCATTCTTCTAGCTGCAAAAGGCAGTAAGCGCGGTATCCTATTAGACACTAGTCACCCAAAGCCGCGTCAAGTATCGCATTCTTCAATCAAGTCGGAAGCAACACAAGCAACCTTCCCCCGACGGGCAGACGCAACGGTCGCGACGGATTTGTCTACCAAGCCGAGCGACATTGCGCCGATGCCAGCTGCTCCCTCACTCCCATACCCCGCTCTTTCTCCCCGATCCAACACATCCCCGCTTCCTCCATCGTCTATGCGGCTGCTTAGCCCCGCGTCCAAGACGGGCAACTTCTTCTCCTCGCTTGGTCGGAAAGCAAGCATGAGCAAGAAGGAGCGACCTAACATTGGGTTTTCGCTCGGTACCTCTGCTACAACAACGCGTCTGGTCAAGAGTCCACCGGGAGCACAGCGCGAATTGAGACCTGTCATCATGGCCAGTGGTCCTTCTGTTCCCGGTGGTCCGCGCGCGCCGCCAAGCCGTGCGTCGAAAACCCAGAGCATTTCGGCTGCCGCGTTTTCCACGAACGCTTCCCTCAAGGCATCGCGGCGACCATCCTTGTTCACTCCGACAACATCCTCGTCGTCTTCCGAATCGCGGTATACGGGCAGCGCTACACATTCATGTGCGTCGCCCGACTTCGAACGGCAAGTCGACAGGCTTGCGGATCTTCTCCCGCATGCAGAGCGTGCGGTACTATCTGCGTATCTCGCGCGTTGTGGCTCGGATATGGTAGCCATTGGCCAGTACTTGGAGGACGAAAAGAATGGACAGCTTCGTCGGGACTGAGGTATCTTGTAACGCATTTTTGGTTGTTTGTTTTCCTTCGCATACTATTCGTACTCCGTCGCCATGCTATCCCTACTAATACTATCTGTACTTCCCCGTTTACAACCCAAATGTAACTTTTCGATCCATACTTGTCGTCACATCAACTGTACTTTGACCATGGCACCGACTGTCCGCGTTCCGCGCGAATTTCGCAGTTCTGCTGGAATCGAAGACGCAGACACTCTCCAAAAGCTCGAAGAATGGAAAGCCAGCGTGTTGGGCGCGTTAAAAGAGCTACAAACACGCGTCCAGCAAGCGCTTACTCTGCAAGAAAGGGCCGCTATTATCTTCGATGTTGCTCCGTATTCTGGGGACGGCAAGTGGGTTACTGCTGACTCCCGGGCTTGTGCAAGTGGTACGCTTTCCTTTCAGGCAGTCAACTTGGCATTCCAATCTATGCGGTCAGAAATCTTGAATCAGTTTGCCCACCCGCCGAAAGAGCTCTTTGTGCAGATTCTGCAGTACAACCTCAAACCCATCTTTTTCGCACATGCGCACCCGTCTATTAACGTCGATACTGGCCGAAAGCTCGGTCGTCCTGCGGGTGGCGCACTGGCAGCTCAGGATTTCTACGACTCGCAAACTTGGAAAGATGAACCGGGGGTCGACGAAGTCATCGTCTGGTGCGTGAAAAACATGCCAGTAAGGAAACCCTTTCCAATAGCACTGCTGGAGCTGAATCATAGAAGAGCAGAATGTATGAAGAGCTGTGGCATCTTCTTATACCACCGTTGATGGCGTTTTTGGACGATTACGAGGCGGCATATAAGCTTGCAGGAGTGCGGATTACTGCTGCACTGCTTGAACGCGTCCCAGGGACACTTCTCAGACGTACTGGTGTCGATTCCCTTCTTTCTGAGGCAAGTTCCACTCTCGTTGAAGCCGCAAGCGGTCTTAGCTATCGCGACAGGCACTACATCGCTGCATTACCGTACTCGATAGCCCAGAAACGCCCGTTCTTCTACCGGCTGCAGTCTCTACCACTACCTCTCTTATCATGCTCACAACTGTCGAGGGCTCTGTTCAGCGGTTCGATCAGCTTTCCGCCCTACTGGGAAACGGTATCATTGGGAGCGTCTGGCCGTACTCCAGCAATAGGCTGCCAGCACTTTTGGCGTCGGTAGAGGCACTTCCTGCTGTTGTGGAGATGTTAGGAGTGGGTTGTGCTCGTTATCTCAAGGTATGAACATCTTACCTTCAAGGTCGCGGTAAAACCCCGGGGGTCAGGTCCTCATTGCACAACTCGTATATCCGTTGGCGCCGCTGGCGTACCAGGCATCGACTATTCTGCTACAAATCGCTTCTCTTCGAGCTCTTGTGGCCGTTATACAAGCGTGTCCTGAGCGTGTGTCGAGCTCGAGAGGGACGATTCTCAATGCCGTTGGTCGATGTTGGGTTGAGGCGGTCGAGCATCCAGGAGGTATGCCTTGTAAACACGTGTAATATTCGCTCTTACCCTCGCAAAGGCAAGGACGAACTCAAACGAGAGCTCCAAACCGTTTGTCGGCGACTCGAAGGCGCGTATCCGGCGATACGCGGGCGTGAATATGCGCAGGTCATGGCGTTAAATGAAAACCTGTTTGCCGGGCTACTGGTGTCCACATCTCCATGATTATGTGTATCTATTACAGTGAGTAAAGAGTCAAAGCTCGTCCTTGTCTTTGTCGGATTTCGCGCCCAGTTGCTGTTTAATCCAATGGAATGCTGTCTCGGTGGCCTGCTCGACGGGATGATCGAATAGGTATGGGAGAGCCGGGACGATGGCCAGCCCAGTCATGGTTGGACCCCATGTGCGCATCCGGAGGTTGGCCGACTTGTCGAATGCTTTCTTGGCTTGCTTGACCGCAGTGTGGATGGTGAACGCGGGAAGGGCCCTTGGTTTTGTTTAGCGGGTTCTTTACAAGATACGGCCGCTTACATGGATGCGATGGACTGGAATGTTGCGCGTTCAGCTGCGGCAAGCCCGACCCGTGCTGGTTCCGAAAAGTTTGCAGCTTCGAACGCAGTCGCGGGCCCGTTATGGTGAGCCTTGTACGAATGGAAGCCGACATCGAGGGTGAGATACAGCCAACTTATAGCATAGGCGGCGGTAACTGCTGCTGGAGGCACGATAGGTCTAAATGCTTCGCCGATATCGCTGGTGTATGCCACATATCTCGACGACGCGCGCAAAGCGGTTCTAAGTCGAGCGCCATAGGCAGCATAGCGTACACTGCTGTCGGTGGAGTCGACGTCGTCGTCCGCGAGGGTATTAACCTCCTTCTCCACATCGTCCGCAAGGGTCTTGACCTCCTTCTCCACGACGTCGATTGTGGAGGACATGAGTAGTGGTAGCGGGTTGAGTTCGGGTCGAGCCTCTAGTTGACGCGTTGACGGATCTGAGGAACCCGCGTGAAACCCGCCAAACTGGTGCTCTCCTCTGACCTCGATGCCCGAGTCGCCCTCCACCCTCAACAACCCGCTGCAGCCTCGCGACAAGGAAGCGGAGACGGTCTCCGCGTATTACAGCCTAGTATTTCCGTCGGTCTCCTTCTATGTGCGAAGATTGTCGGTGTCCATCGGGCGACGATGTCCCCCGAATCCTGCGGCCACACCCACCGCTCCGGAGCCAACCCAGGTCGACGTGGACCTTGGTGCGCTCAAGAGTGTGTCCCGACTGCACGCAAAGATTGAATACGACCAGGAGGAGGATCGGTTTGTTTTCGTTGTGGTGGGGCGGAACGGAGCGTGGGTTGACGGAGTTTGGTGTCCGCGAGGCTCTCGAACGCCGCTTGGAGAGAGGTGTGCGCTGCAGTCCGCGCCTGCCCGCTGTTCCTCACGTTTCCGCAGGTCCCAAATCCAGATTGCTTCACGCACGTTCCATTTCGTGCTCCCGCCGCCACCTCCGCCTGAGGATACGCCGTCTCCCAGCTCCCTCGACTCCACACAAAGACTGCACTCGCCATCTGTCGATATACCATACATATCCCCTCCTTCAACTCCCCAATCCCGCTCGCCTCCTCCCAAACCAGAGCAACTTGACTCACTTCCTCCCGAGCTACAACTTCCTGCGCCGAGACCTGCAATCAAGAAGAACTCCAAGAAAAGGAAAAAGAGCGAGGCGACGAAACCCAGGGCGACGGGCCCCCTGCCGGAGAAACGACCTAGCCCGATGCTGCCTCTTATTATCGACTCGATCCGGGGCGTTGGCGGGAAGGGTACGCTCCAGGAACTCTGCTCGTGGATTGCCGAACGCAACCCGCAATACAACAAAGCCGACGACAAGTGGACGGTGCGTTATCGGCCCGGTTCCCATTATTTGGTCTCAACTTTGAACGGCAGAGCTCGATCCGGTACACGCTCACGTCCGATAAGCACTTCAAGAAACTGGACAAGTGCACCGACTCGCGCGGCAAGGGATATTTCTGGGCGCTCGCGGACGACGACTCAGTTCAGCCAATGGTTGTCGAGCGTTTGCCGAGCGTTTCGACCAAAAGCAAAGGCAAGGGCAAAGGCAAGGCGGAGCCCGCGGAGCCCCCTGCTGAACCGCCAACGATCGTCGAGGTCGTCGAGTCGGCTAGCGTAACCCCTCCTCCGTCGTCCCCGGCGCCCCCGGAGAGCCTGGAGATACACAGAGAGTCCCCGGTGCCGACCATGTCAGCGCCCTCCGCACCCATTATCGTTGATCCGCCGCCCCCACCGATTCCAACCGCAACCGTAACGATGTCCGTTGCTCGTCCTAGCGTTGCGCAGCCCTCGCTACCCTCTGGCGTTTACACATATTCTACTCTATCGACTTCTGCACCGCCAACACAATGGATCCGCAACCCAGTAACTCAAGCGTCGCCGCCCCCTCCCAAGATCATACCAACACCTCCTCCTCCACAGCCGGTCGCTGGGCCTTCGACCGCGCCTAGCCAAGCGGACGCTTCTATCACTATCATCCTTGGCCCGATTCCGCCAACACATCCAGACTACTCGCCTTCGTATCCCAATAACTCTGCAAAGAAGGGATACGTGGTCCTACATGACCGCACGCTGATTCTGGATCCAAGCGTTTTCAGCGGTCTAGCGGCTGATCGACTGAAGGAATTTGAGAACATGGGTGCGCTGAAGGCAGTGGCGGAACTGACGACATACATGGTTCGCGTTCGAAAGGAGCGACGCGCAGCGCGTGGCCGGGGACGTGGAAGAGGACGTGGGGCGGGTCCGCCGAGGGACAGACGAGAAGCGACTGCTATTCCGAACACTGCGGCAATCTCGGGCGCAACTAGCAGTCGACCGGTAGATGATCCATTGTTGGTCGATGATTCGGACGGAGAACCGGCGGCAAAACGGAGAAAGGTCGATGATTCCGTGCCGATGGTTCCGTAGAGGCTGTATTTTCGGGTTCTTCTGATGTATTTGTGGCATTGCATATATAGGCATAGATTTTCTACGATACGATGAGGCAAACATAATTAGACCACGTTACAATGATTCTGTTTGCATCCGCTTGTGAACAAACACACTCTGGGCCTATTACTCAACAAAGGGTGCCCATGCTTCCAGCAACTCCCGCGCTTCAACTTCCAACTGAGCTGGTGTCCCGGGGACCTTCTCATATTCCTCTGCAAGTAGCTTGATGAGCTCGTGCGTGGTTTTGACCACCTCGCGCCCATTTACGTCCGTCCGAAGGCGATGGGTCTTTAATACCCAGGTTTTTGGGACTTTTTCGTAGGTGTTGATCTTTGAGAGAGTTGTGGCAAGTTGGTTGGCTTGTTCGGCCCCCCTGCTTCCCATGATAAACAATCTCTTCCAGACGAATGAGGTCGTTATTCCATTGGATTAGAACAAGTGGGGAAGGTGCGCCAGCGTGAATTCGCTGTTTGGGTCTTTTGTTGGGGACATCGCCGTTCTGTAATGCACGCTTGCGTTTGGTCGTAAAGGGACCAGGCTTGATGGATGTTTCAGGGGATGGTGCACGTGGGGTTCGGATTTTTGGAGGAGGTTGAGGTGCTGATTTAACTGGACCAGGCACCCTGGTAGGTTTGGGAGATGACTTGGTGAGCCGTTTGTTAAGGTGTTGTTGTCCACCTTTGGTGAGATGGGGAAGCTCCGTTGGAATCCGACGAACATAGCTATGGTCGACGAATTTGTTCCTTTGTTGCGGTGCAGTGGTTGCGGTCGTGGAACCCTCGGCAGCATGCAGAGCCGGCTGGGCTACGCAGGTATCATGATCCTCTCCTTCGTCGTCGGTGAACAACGACTTGGGAGGGATGAGGGGAGAAGCGGGCGGTGTTGTAGCCGGACTTTCGTATTGGTAGATGGAGGAGCTGGCCAAAGAGTATTGGCTGAAGCTATCATCGTCGGTGAAGCGGGGCGAGAGCGTGGATGGAGTGTCCTCGCGTTGCGCTGGGCCGGATGCGGCTGAGGTTTGAGCATGGTTCATATTCTCCTGCCCAGTCATATCGTCGACAAAACGGTTCCCAGAAATCGTCGAGTCTGTCTGGTGCCAGATCTTGACTGACTGCTGGAGGATTGGGATGGGGTCGAGGCCTGATTTTTCTCCTTCAGTGTCCTGGTTGCGTCGAATGGAAGGTGAGTTACCCAATGCAGTTGCGACATTGAAAGCCATGGGTACGCTCACGGCGGGGGTCTTCTTGGACGGGAGAAGTAAAGTGCGTCGACCACCCAAAAGGTTTCGAGTAGCCGCAAAACCCCTTTCGACTACATGGGTAGTTCTACCGGTAACTAATTCCTGACGCTGCGAGAGGTGAGGGGGAAGATGAGAGTTACGGGGAAAGGAACTTGCATCCATGGATTTGAAGGTTGCTTGGTGTTGGTGGGGGGGGGAAAGTAAAGGTGATGGGGGAGACTAGCAAGGCGCTTTTTATATGGGAGGATGAGTCATACGACACAAACACAGACAAACACACGGCCCCGGATTTCTACTGCGCATTCTGTGCAGTTCTTTACTGTGTAGTTCTTGGCAGATTTACTGCGCATTTGTGCAGAATTTTGAAGGGAAATTGCTGGGTGTTGTAAGGCAGCGGAGATATAGTGCATTCCAGGGTGTTGCGGATGCCCACGTCTATTCTGATTTTGTTGAACGTGCGTCGTCGGTGTCGACGACGGTGAAGAGATAGTGCTAGTCGCACGTGTGGGTGATATCAGCCTTTGGATCTCCGCCTTCATGGGCTCCGTCGACGACACCACCATCCAATCTTCACCTCACAGCACCGACGCTGGTTATGTCACTGAACGTTCCCGCCCTCGTCCTCTCGACATTCGTCGCAACGCCGCTCGCGCTCTCACCCTCCCCGCCTCATCATCCATGTCCTCCCTGAACCACCATTTCTCTCGGCCCCTCTCAGCGCGCTCTTCCTCGCCATCGTCGTCGTCGTCGTCTGGCGCGCCTTCGTCCTCACCGGATCGTGCTGCGACCCACATGCTCAACGCGGGCATCGGTCGCAAGGTCGCCGCGACCCTTCAGTTGTTCAAGGAGACCAAGGATGGGAGTGGCGGATCTGCGTCGAGAGCAGGCTCATCCAAGCGTCCCGAAGATGTCGCCGAAGCCAAGTTCGAGTTTCTCAAACGGTCCGAGTGGCCTGATAGAGAGGCCGCTGCCGTCCGACGCCAGAAGAGCGCGACGGCCCTTCGAAGGGTTCGGACGCGGGAGAGCGCCGTCTACGATGAAGCAGCTTCGAGATCGCCGAGTCGAGAATCCGTGCTCAACGACATCGTGTCCTGGCGCGACGACATCTCAACGTCGCCGGAGAAGACCCGTGGTAGAGCTCGACAGCGTCCTACCGATGAAGCTGTTTTCGACCTAGAAGCACGTTCATTATACACTTCTATGTCTTAGCTAACCTTCTTCTTGGCTAGCTCCCCACTTCCCGACCGTATCCTCCTTCCCCATCGCCTTCGAGATCGCATTCCGGCCGTGTATCGCGACATTTCCGGCAAGACGCTGGTCCCCGGGATTTTGGCCCGGCGCCCGAGCCGGCCATCCCCACTCCACGTCCACTCTCCAAACTTCCGACCCGCGTCGACGTTCCTCTACCACCGCCGCACAGTTTTGACCAAAGTCAGCCTTCTCCTTGGTCGACTGACGACGAATCTGCATGGGAAACCGCGTCAGCGACGAGTCAGACATCGACAACCTCTGCCGGCGCTTCCAACTCGTTCTCTACAATTCCGTCGACCCATCTTCCCCGACGGCCCCCGATAATACACGAGCTCACCCAAAAACCCAAATACCATGGTCTTCTCGACCTAGATGCTGACCTAACGGACCAACTTCCCCACATTCCTCTACGCCCATTTCGAAATCAAGTGGGAGGTCACAGCGCTATTTACAGGTTTACCAAGCAGGCTGTTTGCAAGGTAAGACAATACTTATTGTACGACCAAGCTGGCATTAAACCTTGCCCAGCCCTTGGTATCACGCGAAAACTTGTTCTACGAATCCGTCGAGCGAGAAGCGCCTCCGCTGCTCGGCTACATTCCTCGTTACTTGGGCGTGATGCTCGTTACCTATCGCCGTGTCCCGAAGGCGCCCACCTCTTTGTCGTCTGTTCATAATGCTTCTCGGTGCATTCGTCCTTCGGCCGACGACGTAGATGCAGAAGGGGCTGTACCCGGCGACACCGACACGGATTCAGCAGAAATGCCAGAAGTTGCGCTCGACCACAACCGACACATGATACCTGAGTGGTTGCTTCGGGGACGACGACGCTCCTTCTCCCAATCCAACGCTACTGCCCCATTCGTGGACCGGCGGGCTCATTGGAGCAACAGTGCCGCCTCCAGTCCGGACCTCAATGTCCCTGCTCCTGTCAGCATTCCGCGGTCACGGCCGAGTCCTTTGACACGGTATCCTCCGTTCATGACCAGTGATATGGACGCGCCGACGCCGGTCAACTCTCCCAGTCAATCAACACGCGCATTTCCCCCCAAATTGGTCGAAACGCCGGTTTCTTCCCCGTTCCTCTCCCAAGAAATGCCCAACCGACCCTCGTTGGCATCTTTTGTATCTAGTCCGCCTCCACAGTCACCGTGGTTTGGTGGGATAGGGTCAACGACGGTCAACACCAAGCTCAAGGACCACGTCTTCAGTACGGTGTTGCGTCGTTTCCGCCGAAGGACCGGCGGCAGGTTAGCGGCCGGGAATCGGACCGATGATGATGGGGACGCTGCCGATGTCGAGACGGACCAAGCAGACTATCGGCCCAGTGCTCGGCGCACAGCGAGCGGAAGGATCCGGCCGCTGATCAGTCAAGTTGACCGCTTGCAAACGGAAGAGATCGCTCCTCCCATTCGGCGGGTGCACAGCGAGAATATGATTGGTAGCCCTGCTAAGTTGGAGGCATTGCAGATGGAGCAGCATCGCAGTAAAAACATGATCCATGTTTTTGACTCTTTTCACGATCTCGACTTGTCTCCTTCAATCTCTCGTCGACGCAGCCGGTCACGCTCCCTTGATTTCGCTCCTTCGCCACCACCGCCACCGACCCAGTCGATCTCCTTCAACCAGACGCTCGATAATGATCCTTCTGTTACTCGACAGAATCATTTCATCCTTATGGAGGATCTTACTGGACGCTTGAAGCATCCTTGCGTGATGGACCTCAAGATGGGCACCCGACAATACGGCATCGACGCGACCCTAGTCAAGAAGAAGAGTCAGCGCAAAAAGTGCGATCGGACCACAAGCCGCAGCTTGGGGGTAAGAGTTTGCGGCATGCAGGTATGTTCGCCGGCTCTCTTAGCCGATTCTCGATGCTCAGCGACAATCCTCAAGGTCTGGAACCACGTTACACAGTCCTACGTGTCCCAAGACAAGTACATGGGCCGAGATCTCCGTCCCGAAGGCTTTCCGAGCACTTTAGCATCTTTCCTACATGACGGCGAACGCCTCCTCGTGTATCACATCCCCATTCTCCTCCAGAAGCTTTATGGGCTTGCTCGTATCATCCATCGGCTCAAAGGATACCGTTTCTACGGCTGCAGCCTTTTACTCATCTACGATGGTGACCGAGAGCTGCAGGACCAATTACGCTCATCGACATCAGAAACACCATCTTCCGTCAGCAAGCGCGGGGAGTCTTTGGAGCGTCCCAGTCCACAGTCGGCGGAACGGCCGTCTTTGCGGCGCACACACAGTGAAGATATCCTTGTCGGCCCACTGACCAAGCGGGGCCGTCGTCGTCGCGGCGAAATCAATCTTCGTATCGTCGATTTTGCCCACACAACCACTGGACACGATTGGCTTCCTTATTCCGATGTTGAGGATCGTCCGACGGAATCAATACAAACTCAGGGCTACCAGGCCGATGTAGACCCTGAAACGGGCTTCGTTTACGCCCGTTTCCCTCCGCATTATCCAGAGGAAGCTGATCGTGGATTTCTTTTCGGTCTCCGGAGCTTGGCGTCGACGTTGGAGCAAATCTGGAACAACGAGCGTCTGCGGAGAATAAAATCGTCGCGAGATGGCGAGGTCCGGCTTCCGCCTTTATCGACCGACGGCAAGGAGATATTCGACGTGATATTCGGCACCCCAGACGAGGACCCGGGCATGGTTTCGACATGACTTGGTATTTTATTTACTGTGCTAATTACTTTGGCATGTATTCCACTCATAGATAACTCACTGTAGCTTATACCACAACACGAAACCAACTTTGAATCTGCTTTTTGGTTTCGCCACGTCTGGTGCACGTTCTACAAGGATAAAGGACTACCATCCACGTCCACGGCCTCTTGGTGGAGGATTGTTGTATCCGCCACGGGAGTGTTGGTTGTACGACGTAGGCAGGGGTGCGAAGCCTTGCCCATACCCTCCATACCCGCTATACCCTTGTTGCGGAGGCGTTGGTGCTTGGGCGTAACCACCTCCGCCGCCGTAGCCCCCATATCCTCCTGGCGGCGGACCGCCGTAACCGCCTCCTCCATAGCCACCACTCGGACCTACATAACCGCCTCCGTTCCCTCCGTGGTACCCGCTTCCTCCTCCGTAGCCTCCTCCGCCATATGCGTTGTACGCTGGAGGTCCGCCACGACCTCCATATCCACCATAGTTCGCCGGTGGAGGGGGCGGTCCCCGATTGTCATGTCCGTATTGTTGTTGGCGCGGCGGGTAGTATTGCTGCTGCTGGGGCGGATACGCGTTGTGGTTACTCGGCCGGTAGCCATTGTTGTGGCCGCCGCGGTTGTCGTTTCGTATTCGGTCAAAATCCCGGGGTCCGTAGTTGTTGGGACGGGCAGAATGGAACATATCGTTGCGCGCGCCCCCACCTCCACGATCGGACCTGCCAGAATGGAAGCCGCCCCCACGTCCGCGACCACGTCCGCCTCTCCGTACCGTCTCCAAATCGGACGGACTGAGCATGCCCCGAGGCTTGCGCGCGCCAGGAAGAAGAGCCGAACGGTGCGGTTGCGTTTGCTTGGGGAAGAAGTAAAAAACCGACAGCGATTGGTCGTTTTTAACGTCCGGCATCAAGTTTGGTAGAACGGAGTAGTACGTTGAGCCTGGCAGGCAATCCGGGTTGGGAGAGACGCTCCCACTGATTCCAGCCGTAAGCTTCGTGTCGAGAACAAGAGGCTGAAAAAACCCTCAGCGAGAGTTAGGAAAAAGTCGCCAAGACGCACATCATGGCTTTTGCGTTTGGCATACAGTTGCTCGTAGAATGGGTATACGGGATGTTCGTTCGCAGCAAAGATGACGTTGTTGCCCCAGGAGTTACGCTTCCGCTCGTCGACCGTCAAATACGAGGAATAAGGAGGCTCGTGAGCGCCAGGCGCTGGCAGATCAGCCGGCAAGTCGAGCGGAGGCCGTTCATCCTTTGGCAGGAAGTCGAAGGGTTTCGCCATGTTCTCGAGAAGCATCTTTTCGTCGATGAAAGACAGCAATGCAACTCCTTGCCATGCCATCCGCTTTCCATTCATGTCGATCTGGAATTCCTCCGGATAAAAGTCGACGGAGGGCTCGTTCTCCTTGTTGGACGCGCCCCGAAGTGGCGAACGCGTATCTGTCATGAGGGGATGGAATATTTGGGGAATCTGTTTTCGACTGTGCTTGCGGTTAGCGCACAAACTTTGGGGAAGAGCAGGAAGATGGGATACCTCGCAGCCGGGAAAACGCCCATGAGCTGCTCGAAGGGCTTGAACGGACGACCGATGTTGAAGCTTATCTGCATGTCCTTGACGTCCATGAAATCGGCGGCAAACGGAGCGAAATGGTATGGATAGAACCAGTTCCACGAGGGCGTCTAGGAACAATGGTCAAGCAAAGTTCGGAGCAGGAAAGACGCCTACTCCTTGGTAGTAGTAGTGTAGCACCCAGCAGAGACCCTCGATATACGCCGTCGTGATTCTATTGCATTTGAGCGCAGCTAACCAAAGCGGCAAAAGTCACGTACCTCTTCCTCAGATCGGGGTCGTTAACATGGTCGGGAAACTTTTGGTCGTAATATCGATCTTTGTATCCGGGCTCCCATAACCTGCAAAGGTCGTAATTAAGAATAGCAATGCAAACAAGACCAAATAACGCACTTTACGGTGTCCTCTTGATCCACTGTCCCGTCCGCATTAACTTTCAGTTTGACGGACATGTTTGCGGGTGCCTCCTCCTCGTCTTCGGGAGGCTCGTCATCAACCGCGGGGTCCTCCATGTCAGCCAGTTTCCGCTTCACTCCGACAGGCGACGCGTTCGTGGCTTCTTCAGTTAAACTATCATCCGGCATGGGCTCGTCCGCGCTAGCAGTCAACATGTCGACCTCGTTGACCGCAATTTCTTCTTTCGCGGGTGCATCGGGAATATTGGGCGGGGAATGATGAAGTCCAAGGCCGGGAACGCCATCATCATCAGGCTCAGGCAACATGGAGAAAGCTGGTAAGTGAGGAAGGGAGGGCGCTTCTGGGATTGTGGTGACCGGTTTCGCGGGCAAGGAAGGGTTGGGTTTGACAGGCACGGCTCCGGATAGCTCCGCCTTAAGCATTTCAGCGGCACTCATGTTTGCCATACGAATTGCACGACGATTGGCGACAACATCATGGTTGGAGCCTGCGAGGGCTTGGGCGGCGATGGGAGCATTCTGCGAAGCAGTTTGCGATGAGGATACGACGGCACCAAAGCCCATGGCATCGGCATTCGCAGCAAAATTGGGGCGGGGAGGAAGGGGATGATGAACGGGTGCAGGCGCAGTGGGAAGAGCAGTTAGGGACAACGAAGAAGCAGGTTTGACTCTTTTTCGACTATCCTCATCTAACTTACGCCGTTTCGCGTTTTCGTCCTGACGCGTCTCGGCTAGGAAGAAAATGATAATTGAGGTTGGCTCAACGATGTAGTGAGCACGCACCTTCTCTTCTCCGCCTGAAAATTTCATCTTCTCTCTGCGCCAGACCCTCGAGGATGATTTGCGCTCGTTCAAGAACGATGTGACCGTGGTTGGTAAGGTAGCCGCCCATTTTCGGCAGTTCTTGCTTCCATAGTCTTAAGAGAGTGTCGATGGCGCCTTCGCGGATTTCGAGGGAAGGAAGATGGGGAAGAAAGTCGTTACCGACAAAGAAGATGAGGAGGACCCAGTCGTCGACGGCTTGTTCGAAATTGTACGGAAAGTGAATCTCGGGAACGTCGAGCTCAACTTCGAGATATTCGCGGAGGATCGAGATGTCGAGGAAGATGAACGGTTTCTTCTCATCGGGCGCTTTCTTTGGTTTCTCAACGGGTTCTGTCGCTGTGCATTGCGCTGCGTAATGACCGTCTAAACCGCATTTGCGGCAGGCACTACTGTTTGCATCAGCGAATACGTCCTCGCGCAGTACCCAAAAGTTGGGCTCGTGGGTTGCAATGCCGAGCATGATTAGGTCGGCATCCTGGAGTAAGTCAGTAAAGGAAGGGGATAATTTGTGACCACGCACTAGTCCATATATTACATGGTGAGTATTGGGGTCGTGGGCAGGGTTGATGCGCTGTCGGCGAATAAAGTCCATGATCTTGTGTTCTCCTTCTCCAGGAACGCCAGCGTCGGATATGAGAACTTGAATCTGCAACGAGGTAAGAGGCATCACAACAACGGAGAAGCTGGACCGGACATTCTTCCAGCCGGGGTCCGTGTTCATCTTGTGAACGACCCAATAGCGCAGAGACGCGGCGAGGAGATCCATGAACGGCGTGCCGGGCGTGATAGCGTTCGTATCCCAGCCTTCTTTCTCGTTGAACTCGGACACGCTCTTTCCCATTGCTGAACAAGGGTTTAAAAAACACAGAGCACAAGGACTGGGTTGCAAACCTTCCCACAACAAAAGTGATTCTTGACGCGCAATTTCCTTGTCTTTAGCGTCCTGGGCGGCGCGAAAACGTCGGGACCGTTGCTGGTTCATCTTGGCGCGGGGAGCGACACCGTCTGAGTTGGATTGGCAACAGGCGGACAGAAAAAGACTAGAAACGCACCGATAGCCATGAAGAGGAGTTTGCGGGGGCGGACCATGTTTACAACGCGCTCAGTGTACTTGAAAATCTCGACCATCATCTCCTCTTCGGTTTCGGGCGCAGGCTGGGCGGAAGGTCAAACGGATGGAGGGTGAGCGGATGGAGAAGCGTACCCTTCCCTCTGGGTGGGTACATGGATGAACCTGAGTAGAGTTGGTTTGAAACAGCGAGACGCTGTACATAACTCACAATGCCGTTCATGTCGAGGTAGAGGTTATCGAATTCTTTGCCGTTGGGATTGTTCATGGACATGTTCACGGGAATAGCGGTTGTGGTTCCATCTTCTCCAGGTACTTGAATTTCCTCTTCCTCCACTACAGGATAAACTGCGAGTGGAATGAGCAGACGAAGACGCGTGCTGGCGGGCACTGACTGATTTTAGGATACTTTTTGCTAAGCCAACGGAAGAGTGCGGGGACACCCTACAAGTAGATGAGGACTGGGCGGGATAGAAAGTAGGAACCACGGACCATATTTGAAAAGGTGCTGGTCGGGTCCAACAGCGAATGGCGTGTGATCGAGTCACTACACCCGAACTCTGCGAGCTACCACCACCACTACAATGGCCACCGCAGGTCCCAGTACACCCAACCCTGCTCCTTCGACATCCCAGCCCAGCCAAAAATCCATGTCCAAGGCTGAGCGACGCGAACTCCAGGAGAAACAACGCGCTGCCAAAGCTCAGAAACAAGCTGCCGCCGCAACCGATTCACCCAATAAATCCAAACAACCAAAGGCAAAGCCTCCAGTACCCAAGAAAGCTCCAATTGGAGCAGAACAGAATGCTGCGGCGGATGCGCCACGATCTCATGCTACAGCCGACGCGACCCGCAGCCTCCGCATCTTCTCCCACTTTGGCCTCACAAAGAATGCCCCGAGTGCAAAGGGCGATATTCACCCATCTATTATCCGCCTCGGGCTCCAGTTTTCCGAGTTCAAAATATGCGGCGCCAACGCGCGCTGCATCGCGACTCTGAACGCATTCAAAACCGTTCGTCTTTCCGTTGCTTCCATGTATCTAGTCGACCAATTTGTCTGCAGGTAATACAAGACTACACGACTCCGCCCAACAACACACTCTCGCGGCATCTCATGTCGCATATCTCGCCTCAAATCAGCCACCTTGTTGCAGCACGGCCCATGTCGGTTACAATGGGCAACGCGATCCGGCAGCTCAAGCTGGAGATAAGCGGGTCGGACATTGACATGCCCGAGCAGGATGTACGCATGGTTTCATCTAGAGTTTTACCCAATTCTCAAGTCCATCCTAGGCCAAAGACGTTATTTGCCAGAAGATCGACGACTACCTGCGGGATCGAATTATCCTTGCGGACGATGTAATTCGCGATTTTGCGCTCAAAAAGATCAAAGATGGCGACGTTATCCTGACTTTTGCAAGGTGATATACCCCCGTTGGTCCTGTGTGGGCGCCGTTGATGGTTACAAGATCCTCCATTGTTGAAAAGGTGTTGCTGCATGCCCACGCTCGGGGAAAGCGTTTCTCTGTCATTGTTGTCGACTCGCGTCCGCTATTAGAAGGTACTTCTCTTGCGACTTGACGCGATCCTGCTCTCATTTTACATCAGGAAAAGCTTTATTGCAATCGCTCACGGCCACCAACACCTCCTGGACGCTTTCGGGGGATGCCCTTGAGCCTCCGTTGGCTCCTATTCCTTGCACATACGCCCTTCTGCCGGCTCTCCCGTCGCTGATAACCGAGGCAACGACCGTTTTCCTTGGAGCCCATTCGTTGCACTCGAATGGATCTGTATACTCTCGTGCTGGCACAGCGCTCGTGGCAATGATGGCGAAGCAAAACAGCGTTCCCGTTCTTGTTTGCTGCGAGACGTATAAGTTCAGCGACGGTGTGATGCTCGATGGTTTTGGGAAGAACGAATTGGGTACGTGCGACCTGCGCCAAACTTGGCAGCGTACTCATTATCTTGCTAGCTCCCTCACATCTGTTCGATAGTTCGAACCCCGCCCCGAATCTTGAGATTTTGAACCCTTTGTATGATCTGACCCCGCCCTCGTACATTTCCGCTGTTGTGACCGAGGCTGGCCTCATCCCGCCCAGTTCGATAAGTTCTGTAAACGCTGCATTCGGTAGAAGTACATTGTAGTCGTATGTATGTGCAAAATATAAGCAAGAAACAAAGCAAACACTTTTACATGGGATAGCCGGGTTGGCCGTAACTTGCCTGACCGGTCATTGGCATACCGCCAGCAACAGCTCCGTAGCCAGCAGCAGGGCTCGTGTGCATTCCTGAGCCGGACATCGGGGTCATCCCATGCATGACAGCCTGTCCAGGGACACCAGTCCGCATTGCGCCCAATCCCATCGCTCCCGCACCCATTCCAGTGGCCGATGCCATGCCTGTATATCCTTGCGGCACACACGCAAGATACAACGCGTATCGCGTCTCTCTTGCCTTGGCCTTCTTCTTTGCTTTCTTCTCCTTCCTTCTCCGCTTCTTTTCCGCCCGCAACTCCCTTCTCCGACGCTTCTGCTCCAGCCAATCCTGTCCCGGCTGCGGCTGTCCGTACATATTATACATCTGCGACGGATACCGCGGTTCGTCGTCATCAGAGTCTGAGTCGGACGAAGAAGATGACGAGGAAGAGGAGGATGAGTCGTCTTGCGCGTCGTAGATCGGCAGCTGGATGTCCTCGATACCAGCGTGCGGTCCTGAACGACGTTCACGCCCTTTGTAGAGTATAATCTAAATGGCGAATGAGCTATTTCAGTAGAAGAACGAAACCCAAACCTCAACGCCACGGGCGAAAAAGAAGGATTGGTTCCAGAGGTCGATCAAGTCTGCTGTCAGAGTGGACTTGCGATTCGACCGTCCGGGAGCCGGCAGCTTTCCGGTCCATGCAAGGCACAAATCCTGCATTAACCGCCCCCCTGTAGTCTCATTAGCCAGCGAACAATAAACACAAATCAACTCACAATCGCTCGGAAGTACATCATGCGACTGTAGAGCAACAGGCATCCTCGGCGCGTTGATAACAAGCTCATTCATATCCTGCACTTTCATCTTCTCGAATGGCGTAAATAGCTGGTGGGTGTTTACTGGGCGCGAGAATCCCTCCGGCGCTGGGAGCTGGCCTTGGTCGCCTGAGTCGGCAACCGGCACCTGCATTTGCGGATACCCTGCTGGCGGTGGACCGGCCGTCATGTAAGACGCGGCGGCTGAGGGAGGGATTGGGGGTGTTGCACCGGCAGGGATGGGTTTGCCCTCCATCACATGGCCGGGCGGGTAAACGGCGCCGGCGTACGGCGTAGCCGGATGTCCTGGTACGGTACCAGCAGGGTAGCTTGCATTGACGTAGGTTGTGGTCGAATATGGTGGCTGCGGCGATTCACCTGGTCGCATGCTCGGGGACGGATTGCTGTATGGGTTGGCGGTTGCGGGATAACCCGGCGCGCCTGCAGGGTAAGCTGGATATGGGCTGGCGCCGTATGTATTAGGAGGGTAAGCCCCAGGTTGACCAAAGTTGCCGCTCATTTTGCGCGTTCGCTCGGCATCTGTCTGGTATTGTGCTGGCCGTGGCATAGGCTGTCCAGCCATTCCAAGACCCATTTCGCCAAACTGCTGGTTCAGATCGGTGACGTTCGCGCTTGTCTTGCGTTCTCGGGGTTCGTACAGGCCCGCAGAAGGAGGTACGGCGTAGCCAGCGGTATATGGCGTGGTCGGGTAACCGGGGTTTGCAGGCTGGTACGGATTGGCTCCGGCAGTGGGGAACGGTTGCATGCCCTGTCCTTGATTAAAACTCTTCCTCCGCTCTTTCGCAGCCGCCTGCGCGTCCCGCTCACGCGCCTTGCGTAGCTCAGCATCGCCATGGTCGACACCAGCGCGAATGCCTTTCTCGCGCTGACGCTTAGCCTCCTTCTCTTCTTTCTTGCGTCGCTTTTCCTCGTCGCGTTGCCTTTCAAAAGATAAACATACCGCCACCGGTATGTATGTTGAACCTACCATTCCTTGAGTGCCTTCTGCTCTTCTTTAGTTATCGGGGTTCGTGACCACGCAGCCGCAAAATCCTGGTGACAAAGTAAACGTTCCGAGCGCCGAGAGACGCGTCGAGCTTTACCGCATCGGCAGGCCGAGCGCCGGTTGGAAGGACAAGTGTCGACTCAGCTGGAACCCTAGGACGGAAAAGTCACCACTGGACCGAGCACATACATACCTACAAACCATTGTATCCCAGAAATGATTCCGTTCGGCGTTTGGTAGCTTGAGTGCAGATCGATAGTGGTTCAAAGCTGCGCGATAGAGCTAATACCTAGCAGCAACGGCCCTAGAGCTTCTTAGAGGATAACTAGCAGCAAGCAGGATCCCGGTACTTGAATGGATGGTAGACGATCCTGTTGTTTGAGTCCGTACTTGTCGTGTAAACGACCTGGTTCGGAGTGACTTGTGGCTGCTGCGGCTGAGCCTGCTGCTGAGGGGCCGCGTAGGGACCATACATGGTGGGAGATTGAGAGCAAGCCGGGCTTCGATTTGATACCAACTCCGAAATAAAGATATTAGAGGAAAGGTTCTACGATACAGACGGACGGGCAGCAACAGATTTACATGAATCTCCAGTAGATGAAGATGAGCAGGATAAACGCGACGGCGCCAATTGGCGCATACTGGCGCAGCATTGCTTGCAGGTTGATGTTACGCGCCGCCTTGCGGTACTTTTCCGACTCTGAACGCAGCGACGTGGAGAGGTGCGACATTCCTAGAGACAGGGTGAGATGTGCGCAAGAATACTGCCACGGTGAACGCACTGTCCAGCGAATCGCCGCGCCACAGGAGCTCCTCCATGTTCTTGGTCATTATCCTCGTTACGTCTTGGAGGTCGTCGTTGAGTTTGTCCAGTCCCGAGCCGGCGGCGGCAGTCGCTGTCCGCGTGTCGCGGTATAGACGCGCAGTTTTAGACATGAACGTGTCTGCGCAGCGGATGAGCAAATGTAAGAGCGCCACGACACCGTTCACGCACCGAACCCCACAAACGCATACGGCTTGCGGACTGTCTCTACCTTTGCGCCATACGTGGTGGCAAATTCTTTGGAGAGTTCGTCGAGGTAGGAGAATGCGAGTTTGCGAGGATAGGACTTGTCTGCTATGGTCAAGAAGACGACGTTGTCCGAGATGAGGTAGCTGGAGCAGGCTGAACGGAACAGTCGCGGAGGTGAGGGGACACGAACTGGAGGGTGTATTGGCCGCTTTCGATTGAGCAGCGTGGCTCAGAGTTGGGGGTTATTCGGCGGAATATGAGCTTGGATTGCTGCTTGTGTTCCTGGAGGGCCTGCTCCGTCTAGAGTGGGTTAGACGGGGGCAAGTGGAGAGAGTGGGTGGATACCTGCTCGTCGTCGACGGAAGCAGCTAATGGGAGTGCGTCCGAGGCGCGGACTATGACGGTCGAGCGGACCATGGCTGGCTGTGTCCAGATGCGGCGAGAAGAGAGCACGGGATTGATCGAGACCCGGCGCACACTCTGCTCTGCCCACCACCATGTCCAAGATATTCGACGTCTACCACCAGTTGACCTTCTACGGCGCATACCACAACAATAAAATAAACATCGCAATCCATATTCTCTGTGTACCGCTCCTCTTATGGTATGCTATCCACTCGTTTAAACCATCTGTAAACATCCTTCCAGGTCTGCCTTTGTAATCCTCTACCCCATCCCTTTGCCCGAACTGGTGCCCCAGTTCACATTTGCCATCAACGACTACCTCATCTTTGAACTCAACAAAGTCCCGACCATCCTTGCCGCTATCTATCTCGCTTATTACTTTGCGCTGGAGCCGTTTGCTGCAGTTTGTACACATCCAGGAGCGCGTCGTCCACTCAAAATCGCGAATAGCTGTTGTATACTCCACAAATCGTCTTTGGCCTGGTCTCTGCGACCGCATATGCACACAATCCCGCCAACATGACCAATGCGTTGATCTTGCATGGCGCATGCTGGATCGCACAGTTCCTTGGCCATGGCCTTGCAGAAGGACGGTCGCCTGCACTGCTCGACAACCTGCTTGGAGGTTCGCATCCAAGCCCACTTAACTTGCGTAGGATTGCTGACCGTTGATAGCGGTTGTCCTCGCGCCCTTCTTTGTTCATCTGGAGATCCTCTTCAGTCTCGGTTACCGCCCCGAATTGCACAAGCGGTTAACAAACTCGATTGGAGTCGAAATCACCAAGCTCCGCAAGGCGCAGGGCGACGCCCGTCGAGCCAAGGCTGAGTAGTTGCGTCCATGCACGCGTTCGGTACTGTTCATTTCTATCATGGGCTCTTCTACTGTACTCTGCACATCTATCACCTGTGGTCTACTTGATCTCCAGTTAACACATGTCCTGTATAGCGCACCTAAATGAGGCTGGCTGGAGGAGGAAGCACTGGCTCCCCAAGGGCCGTGACATAGGCCGAGGATAGGCCGCCGTCGACCTTGAAATCGGTGCCCTATCCAAGACGTATAAAGATACGCGTAACTAAGCGCACCACGGACCGTCATGTAGCTGCTCTCGTCGCTCGCCACTGGGATCATCGAATTTAAAAAACGCGCAGAAGCCTAAGGTTACTTACAGAAAAGTGCCGCATTTGCAAGCTCGATTGCCTCGCCGAAACGACCCATCGGCAGGTGAATCATGCGCCTGTCCCGCTTCTCAGCAGTGTTGAGGAAGTCCATGAGGAGCGCTGTGTGTGTCCGCGTCAAGTCAAGGCCCGATGAAAGAAAGGATCGTACGCGTCTTGAGCGGGCCGCTGTCGACGCGATCAGGGAATGAGTCGACGCGAACAAAGAAAAGAGTACGAACGGGCAGAGGGAGTTGACCCGAATGCCTTCCTTTGCGTGCACCATAGCCAGCTCACGAGTCATAGCAAGAACACCACCCTAGTTCTTTCAGTACCGGCACAATAGGAAGGATTAGAAATTACCTTGGACGCGGTATCTTGATAAATAGATAAGGTTATTGCTATAATAGAGAACGAAGCACCTCACACGCAAGCTGGGGGGTCGCCGCACCCATGAGGGCGACAAAGCTAGCGGTGTTGATGATGCTGCCTCCGACATGCAAGCCCTTAGCCTCGTCGGTAGCGTTGTTGCGCATCGCCTGGATGGCGTACTTGCACCCCCACCACACACCCTTGAGGTTAATCGTCATCGTCAGATCCCAGATGCGCTCCTCGGTGTTGAGCGCGTTATCGTCCGCCGGGTGCATGATTCCTGCGCTATCAGTGTCAGGTCGGACATAATCGGCTTTCAGCGCGCAACAAACCTGCGTTGTTGAACTGAACGTCTACTTAGCTAGTAGCGCGAGGCATTTGGCGCGGACACGTACCATAATATCGAGGCGCCCAAATTCCTTGACCGCAAGATCGACGGCCGCCTTAACGTCCTTCTCATTGCCCACATCGGCCTTGGTGGCGACGGCTTTGACAGTGGGGAAGCGCTGGGCGATGAGATCGGCGCCTTTCTGTGCACCGTCGAGGTTGATATCGACAAGGAGGACGTTTGCGCCTTCCTGCGCGAACAGAAGTGAAGATTCTAAGCCGATACCCCTGGAGATTGTTCAGATACGAGTATTTACAAGCAGACAGACGATGCACGAGCCAGCGCCGGTGATGAGTGCGACCTGAAGGGCTATGAGACGAAAGAACGCCAAGATGAAGAGCAGACTTTGTGCTGGACACGACCTGGCATGGTGGTAGGATAACAGAGAAGTCACGGCACGAACATGCTACATTTCAAAGCTACACTTGAAGGGATTGGGGGAAAGACTCGGGGTAGCTACCATCTCCGTCGAACATGTCCAGGAATTCTCGCACCGCTGCAGGAGTTTCGAATTCGTCCGTCTCATCCTCCGATTCCGATTCCGATTCCGTCGCAGATTCATCCGCGCTCGCGTTTATTGGGAGCTCAAAGAGATCTGCTAGTTCTATTCCACTGCGAAACGGTGAGTAGCATATACAATTGCACGCAAATGACGCGTACCTGGCGCGGGGCATGACTGGAGACGACTGCACTCCACTCCGCTCGTTCTCTCTCGAGCCAGGGATATCTTGCTCGAACACGACATCTCCGGCCACCGACGCAACCATGGGGTCCTCCCAGTACTGCGTTTGCGACGAAATCACGTCCAGCAGGTCTGGTTCTTTGACCGACGTCTCTTCTCGTGGTTGGACGCGTGTTTCGGGCTTTGGTCGTCGCACGGGGGACACGGGGTAGTATTGGGATTGCGAGCTCGGCACCGCGTCGGTGGCTATGAAACCCGATGTTTCGAACGAGTTGTCCAAGTAGTACTGTGATTGTGAGGAGGGGACGTCGGGAAAGTCGTTGGAAGGGGACGCTTTGTCTAAAAATGCAGTCACATCGACAGCAAACTCGACTGCCTTGCGCTTCCGAGGCGGCGGCGACACTGCGACTGCCTTTGGTGTCTGTTGGGAAGTGGAGGGCAGCGACTGGCGGGGCCTTTTGGACGAAGACGCGTCGCTGGTCGATGGCGCGACCTGTGTATCCTCTGTGCGTTTTCGCTTTCCTGGCTTCTTCTTCTTCGTTGGGGGTTGTTTGGGCAGCCGCGCGAAGTATGAAGTTATGGGGAGCTCCGCGAGTGGCATGCGTAGTGAGAGTGGGAGTCACGACTGGGTGATCCAAACACTTTTGCCTCCGTACCCCAATGTCCGACACCCAGCAGCTGCAGAAGAAACGCAAAATGGAACAAGACACGTCCGACCTCGCACCTACATCTCAACTCCTCATAAAGCGCCTCTCCGAGAAGGCCAAACTCCCCACCAGAGGCTCGCCCTTGTCCGCGGGTTACGACCTCTACAGGTCCGTCCCTTACGCGTTTATCAACCTTTCGACGCGTTTGACGCGCTCTAGTGCGGAGAGAAAGACGATACCCGCTCATGGAAAGGCACTTGTCGACACCCAAATCTCCATCGCAGTCCCAGCTGGGACCTATGGACGCGTCGCACCACGCAGTGGTCTGGGTACGCCATCTCCGATGCCTCTCTGCGCTCATTGACGGGTTTCCAGCATCCAAGTTCATGATCGATACCGGCGCAGGAGTCATCGACGCCGATTACCGCGGCGTTGTCTTTGTGCTGCTTTTCAACCTTTCCGACAAGGACTTTGAAGGTGCGTCGGACGTGCCATCGTCCTCTTTCATTCTCAATGAGCACTAGTGGAGGAAGGCGACCGCATCGCGCAGCTCATCATCGAACGCATCTACACGCCCGAGGTGCTCGAGGTCCAGGTGCGTGTGACAGCTAGCGTCATTCCCCGCTCACCTTGAGAGAGGATCTCGAAGAAACTCTTCGCGGCGCTGGTGGTTTCGGCTCGACTGGTGGTCATGGCGCTCTGTAACCTCGTCAACTGTACTGCGGTATCTCGAATGGAGTGCTTTCTTGTCTGCCATTAGTCCTACCGGACTAAAGTGGAGCTTTGCAGCTATATTTAAGGCCGTATGTACCCTCTCTTGCTCCGACACCACCATGAGCTCCCCTACCCCGACACCCGAGAAACGCGCCTCGGAAAAACCAAACGAACCCGAACACATTGAACAAGTTGAAGATGCGGAGTCAGGTTCTGCCTCCTTCAAAGGCGAGCAAACGCTCGTTCGCAAACTCAAGGCTCGGCATCTCAGTATGATTGCCGTGGGTGGTAGAGTAGTCTTCTGCATTGTGTCTCCCCTCTTGAAGAACTCCAAGGTGTTATCGGCACTGGGCTGTTCCTCAGTACCGGTGAGCTCAAGCCCCCATTCGACACGTGTAGATCTCAATCCTTCGACTCAGCCAACGCGCTCCGCTTTGGCGGCCCTCTAGGTTCGTCTACGCTCCACTAGCGATTCTTCTCGTGCCAACTTGATTGTGGGCCTCTTGCTCGGATACGCTTTCGTTGGCAGCATAACATACTCAGTCATGTACGTGGCCCTTTGCGTGACCACGCGCTTTACTGAGCATGCAGGATCTCGCTCGGCGAATTGGTGGCTTTCCTTCCAATCCAGGGCGGGCATATTACCCTTGCGAAGCGATTCGTCGACGCAGCGCTCTCCTTCACCATGGGCTGGAATTACTGGTATAACTGGACCATCGTCCTGCCTGCCGAGGTATGTGTAGTGTGTGCTCCCCCGTGGAATCAAGGCTAGATTGCGACGAGATTTCTGCGGCTGCGATACTCATCAATTTCTGGAATAAGACGGTGAATAACGCGGTAATTGACCTAGTTCTGCGCTTCAGTACTTCAGTAGGCTGAATACTCAACAGGTCTGGATGACCATCGTACTGGTGAGCAACGAACCCTGCTTTCAACTCTACCAACACTTTCTCTCAGTTAGTTGTCGTGGGCATCAACATGTGCGGTACGCAGCTTGGCTGAGTGTTCCTTTACCTCTCAAAGTGTGCTTTAGGGGCTGGTGCATATGGAGAAGCCGAATTCTGGTTCGCGTGGGTACCAAAATAATCAATCTCGTGTCTGTGCCTAAACAAAGAACTAGCTCGATCAAAGTCCTGACCGTGCGTTGCTCTTCCCAGTCGCCTCATGACACTCACCTTTCCCGGGAGATAACCGGCCTTATTATTTTTGGAATCATCATCGACTTGGGCGGAGGCCCGAACCACGATAGAATTGGTTTTCGGTACTGGAAGAACCCAGGTTCATTGTCGAGTCTATCCGATGCGTGGAAATCTTAGGAAGGAACAGGACCCTTCGTCCAATACAACGACATTCCCGGGGCCTTGGGCCGATTTCTGGGTACGTTTCTCTGCAGACGCGTTGAGCTACTTAAATATACTTTTTCCCCGCAGGTTGGTGGGCAGTAATGATACAGGCGGCGTTCTCCTACATGTGAGCCTCCATGCTGGGTCGAAATATCTAGATTTGACGATCCAGTGGGACCGAAATTGTCGCGGTACGTGTTTCATAATGGCCTAACCACCAATCGACGTAGTCTCGAGATTGCCGCCGGAGAAGCCAAGAATCCTAGGCAAGTCTCTCAAGACTCGGAGACTAGGAGTCAGCGCTCAGCGGTCAAGTACTTACAGACGAAATATACCCAAAGCTATCCGCCGGGTTTATATTCGGTGCGTAACTTGCGCAGTATATTCATGAAACGCCCAACATTTGGGAGAATATTGCTGTTCTATGTCGGAGGGGGTGCGCACCATCGCCAATTCTCGCCCCAACTAGCTCAAAGTGTTTAGTTATCATCATTGGGCTCCTTGTTCCCTCGAACGACGAGCATCTCGACCTCGCCGACGGTACTGCGGCGTCCTCTCCGTACGTCGCCCAATCAAGAGCGATATGTACTGTCTCTGAGAAACGACGAGATTCGTCATTGCCATCGAACGTGCTGGGATTAAAACCCTTCCCTCGGTATGAACCTCAAGTCGGTGTCGGTCCTGCGGTCTCAATTTGTGTGTAGATCATTAACGCCTGCCGTATGCCGAGTCGTCCACCGACTCCCGTCTTCTGATACACCTCAAGTACTTACATCGGCTTGGAGTGCGGGCAGCAGCGATCTCTACACGTCTTCGCGGGCACTTTGTTTGTGCCGCGTGCCTTTGTTCTATTTCTTGCTCACAAGTTCACAGACGGCCTCGCAGCCGCCGGAAACGCGCCGCGAATCTTTCTGAAGACACTTCCTAATGGCCTACCAATTGCCTCGCTGCTCTTCTGCGCCTGCTTGTAAGATCTAGTTCCATTTTCCAAGCACATCTCAAGTCAATAATCAGCGCGTGCCTGGCTTACATGGGTGTCGGGGATGGCTCCGGCGAAGTCTTTGGATGGTTTTCGTCCATGACTTCTGTTGCAGGGCTGTTGACTTGGGCAGGCACGGGGTTTGATTCCGCTTCAACCGTCTAAAAACTTGAACTTCTCCAGGAATATCCTTAACCTATATCCGATTTCATGCTGCGCTGAAAGCGCAGGGATATGATCGAAAGGAGCTCCCGTACACTGCTCCCTTGCAGCCATTTGCGGCATGGTATGCTTTGGTATTCTGCATCCTCATCGTTTTTGTAAGCTCTAGTCTTCGCCCATGTCCGACCGCTTGACTTTGAACCAGTTCAACGGATTCGCCGTATTCCTAAAGGTATCATTCCTTTCTAGCGTTCTTCGCCTAATTGAGAGCTCATAGGGGAATTTCGACGTTGCTACGTTGATAACGAGTTACCTGCGTATGCTTTCCTCCGGCAACATGCATTTGAATATGATACTTTCACAGCGTTCATATTATTCCCGATTCTCTACTTGAGCGCCAAAATCTACTATTGGCGTCACGGCCAGCCGTTCGCGTGGACTGCGCCCGAACAGCTTGACTTGGTCTCCAATCTGGACCAAATCGAAGCCGATTCCTACGATGATCCTCCACCAAAGAACAAACTGGAAGCATTCTGGGCATGGCTGGTACGTTTGCAAACGTACGCTCGTCGCCAGCTAATTCCAGCAGATGTAAGCTCGAGAACGTCCAGAGATGGCAATCTTGCTACCTGATATGGAAATTACACCCCTCTTCAACTCTACATTATCACAGAATCGAAATAAGTTCACGCCCAGAATGGTCGGTATAGTGCACCGTCTTGTCTCGCACAAACGCGTCCACCGGCGTCCCATCGATCCCCGAATTGCCCAAAGTCAAAGGCTCAGTGCGTTCAGAAGCACCGATGACCCCAATAAGCAATCCCGCATTCCTGATACCGTCGATCAAAGACGGGACTTGCATCTAGTAAATGATTGTTAGAAAAAGATGCGTGGAAATGATTGTAAGGAGCATACCAAGAGGTCCGCATCGACAAAGATGCCGAGAAGATTGTTAGCCCGTGCAAACTCAACCGCAGCACCGACGCTCGTTGTCCGCCAGTCCTTGACATCAACCTGCCCATGATTTCTTCCGCAATGAGAGGCGAAAAATACAGGATCTGCGTAAACGGTAAAGCTGGTGCATCCAGGTAACACAAAGGAACACACAGTTGGGCTGCTTCCAGTTGACGGCCGAGCAGACATCCGGCGAAAAAGATGTGAAAACAATCCGGCGAGGGAGAGGGCCGAAGATTGCTCGTAGAACCGAGTCGACGAACGCGTTGAGCTGGAGTCGGTACCCAGCCGTTTGAGCGCGAACAGAACGTTGCGGATATGCGAGCTCCAGACAGACACCCAACGTGGGTGGTAGTATCTAAGAGACGGGTCAGCCTCAAGGAGGAGAAGGGAGCTGATAATGGACCTTGAGCAGCTCGGCGAGAGATACCATTGAACAAGGAACGGTGCTTGTCCATTCCGACGCATCAGTCTTGTTCGTGGCTTGATTCGCATCCAACCGCCGCCCACTCGTCAGTGCTAGTGCCTCGAATTGCGCCAAGGTCACATCTGACACGGCCAAATGGAAACCCGTTTCCGGAAGTAATGCGTTCTCGAATACGACTGGATGGAGATCGTTCGTGACTTGAACGACAAGGTAAAGATAACTGCCGCGAAGAGAAGAGATTGTCGACGCTTGTGAGGCGGCCATGCCACTGTTTGTGGTAGACCGGTTTGAAGGTGACGTCGAGGCAGAGCCGATGAGGTTGGACCGATGTGCCCAGCGTGGCCCGCGATGTGGAATGATCGTTGTCGTGAGAGGCATGGCCAGTGATTTCCAGTACGTCTCGACATCCCCGCCGACCTCCAATGTGACGCCCTCAAACGGCGTAATGATATTGACCTCGAACTCAACCTGGGATTGTGTTAGAATATGCCACGCGAATACGCAAACCACACCTCTCCAATGACATGAAGACGTGTATCCAAAATGGGGAGACTAAACGGGCGGTTGCTCTCGAATTGCCTGAACAACGCAGGTAGCGCGACGGCACGGCCGATCGTCTTTGTACCAAAATTGGGGTATATCGAGAAGACCAGCGAAAGGTTGTCCAATGATGGGATTTGGAACGTGTATGTGGCTAGAGAGGCGTCGGTCTGTTGCAATGGTAGGGGCACACTGTACGGGCCCGAATTGGTGTTTGCATCGCTGCCAGTGGTGACAACGAGCTTGAGCGGCGTTGATGCAATAACCATGTCGTTCTTGAACGCTGGGCTAATCAGACGGTGGTGCAAGCGAACGCCAGGGTGGTCGCTATTGCGCCGCGACATATGACCGATTGTAACCTGCACGAGATGGTTTTTGTTGAGGTAATTGTGCCCATACACGCGATGAGGCATTATCGGCGGAGGGAGCGATAGGGAGGGGATGAGGTCGATTTCAGACTCTGTCATGCCCATGTCCGAAAGCGGCGAGTCCTTGACGATCTTTGTAGGATCGGAGCCCACAGAGACCGAGGGTGTCGCATTGAGCAACGGGCTCAAACATTGGTGGTGGCCATACCACATCGCGTAGTAGACTGCCCAATGACCCAGCTCGTCCGTCGCGCGAACGCGTGCCCCTGCGTCAAGCAGGACACGGACACAATCTGTCTTGCCATAGCGGGCAGCATGAAACAGCGGAGTCCACTCGTGATATTTGTCCGGTGTATCCCAACCGTCGCGGTGAAGCAGCAACCGGCATACATGCACATGTCCCTCCCGAGCCGCGAGATGCATTGGAAACTCGCCGTTGGTGTTGGGCAGACAGCGAGCGCCGCGTTCAAGCAGAAGGCTCGCAACGTCTAGATGACCAGAACGGCTTGCGAGCGACAACGGGATCGGATCGCTCGCGGGGGCGCTGGGTTCTATCTTGGCCTTGCCGTCTTCCAACAAAACCTTGACGCAGTCCACACTTCCCTTCATCGTCGCGTACACTAGCGGTGTATAGTTGTCCATGTCCCGCTCATCGGGAGATAAGTCCGTTTGCAATAGTCGGCGACATATCTCGGCATGCCCGTTCATCGCAGCGTAATGGAGGGCCGTTCTACCATAAGCGTCCATCTTGGACACATGTACACCTTTCTCGATGCACATTTGAACGAGGCGAGGCGCTCCAGCGATGGCCGCTCCGTGCAAGCAAGTTCGCCCGTTGATGTCGTCGATGAATTGAAAATCGAACGGGGTGGACAGTGAGGCCAATATGAGGTTGGCGAGGTCTGGCGGCGCCTCGATGATAGCATTCCAAAGGATACGCGTTATATTCGCTTTGCCTCCGGTGCCTTGTTGCGAGAGGACATCGGAGAAGTGGATACATTCCGCGATGACGGGCCTATCGTAGCTGGAGACGGCCTTGCGCAGATTGTTCTCCAGATCTTGGAACGGCCCAAAGTGCTGTGGCCGTTCGTTCATGATTCGTTGGGCAACAACGTCGGTGGTTGCGGCGGGACCCTCGAATTTGAGGCCGGAGGACAGGTCAGTGAGGTCGAGAAGACACGCTGCGACGGTGTCGGAGAGTTCGGAGATGAGCTGCCTGTTGAAGACGGGCTGGACATCGACCTGACGAGCTAGATACAGTTCCTTGACAGTCGATTTCGAACGTTTGTCGTATTTTTTCAGGATCTTGCGGAAGGCCGTTGCATTAATTTCGACGAATTGCTGGAGCAGGAGTCAAAGGAGGAACGAAGGAGGAGGAGGAGGACACACTTGCAATTTATTGAGATCTCGCTCAAGATGCCTGAACCCTTCCTCGACGGCCGTCCACTCGACGTTGCTCTGAGTGGTATCTGCGTCGGGGAATCCACGCATAGCAGCGGCCCTTCTCTTGGAAAGAAGAGTCTCCAAACGAAGTTTGAGTTCGGCCTCTTTCTGGAGATAGAATTCGTTGATCTAGTATGTATACGGTGAGGGTCGCGAATCGCGTCGTGGGCTAATCGCGCGCCTTTTCCAGCTCTCGCTCGAGTTTGAAGAAGAACGCGGCCTTGTGGGCCGGGGAATCGGACTCGCCATCGTCTCTAGGGAATAGAGGCGGGGTAGCTGGAGAGTCCAGCAGATCGTTGGGGCGCAATCCTACGGCGAGTGCAGCGGCTTCCGAAGCTGGCCGGTGTTGTGTGAGCGACGAGATTATTTTCTTGAGCCGCTTATAGTCGACATAGTACGAGGACCATCCCGGAATTTGCTGCGCAAGGAATTGCTTGCCAAACTGGAGGGAGGTGGTCAGAGCTGAGTAAAGTCGCATTCGGACAGACCTTCATAGTATCGCGGTCTGGGGTCTGTTACGGGTAGTGTCCATGGGTAGAGACAACCAAGAGCCGCACACACTGATGTATTCCATCATATCTACCCCACCGATAACTAAACCAGAACTTTACGCAGCTGCCATGTCTGCACAGAAACCAAGCTCACGGGGCAGTTAGAGTACTTGGCTACATGTTCATACGCGCAGCGATAGCAGAATACATAACCCGAAGGCAACGCAGTCGCGTTCTTGATCGCGTCTTGGCACAGAGGACAGCGCCCGTAAGCCTGAGGATCGAATGGCACACCCTGAGGGTGTGGCAGGAGCATGCGCGGCGGAGGCACAGCCGGTCCAAGCGGCGACTTCGAAAACGAACGTGCCGGGGAGTTTGGCGAGTACCACCACTCGAGGAACTTGATGAAAAAGATCGCGGTCGGCAAGAGCAGTCTCAAGGAGTCGAGGAGGACCCGTGGTGAGGAGAATATAAGGAGGCGAAGCCATTTAAGCAGTGTTTTTGGCCGATGGGAGGGTGCGGCGTTCGCAGCAGCAGCAGCGCGCTATTCGGCGTCAACGAATGCTTCGCAATATGATATTGGGCACATACAAAGTCGTCCACTCCCAAACGACGCATATCGATGCGCATCCATGACAGCCACGGGCGATAATAGGGTGTTTTGCCGAATAGGTATGCGACGTTGAAGGCAAAGAGCCAAACCTCGAACGACGTGTTGAGCCACGGATACATTCGCTTATAGAACGCTCGAAAATATGGCTCGGATTCGAATTTAGCGACTGACAATGAAGCGAGAACGAAAACACCTCACCTCGTTCGCACTTTGTCTCGGTTGTTCAACGTCTGCGGCCATTCCACCTCCCAGTTCTTCGTAGTAGTCTTGTGCCTTTGCGCGGATATACGGGATCCCAACCTAGATATTCTCAGCAGGAGAAAATAGACGCGCGTTACTCACAAGAAAGCCCAAAGAGCGCCACAGGTCGCCGTTCCGAAGCTTTTCTCCTGGAGGGACACCGCCCACAGCTGCAAGGGCACGTTCCGTTTCGATAAATGGTCGTCTCCGACGTTTCAAACCATAGAAGTTCTCGGAGAACGACGCGTCTAGGGACGCGTTAGACGCGGTTAATTCCGTCCGAGCTGGCACGCACTGTGCTTGCGAAGATAATGGCGCTCGACGAAAAACATGATAGCAGCATAAAATTCTTCATGCTTGTTCACGATGCGAAGGAGATATCGAGGGTAGCGTTGAGCGAATACCTGCCGCCGGTTATTGGATGCCGAGATGGTACAGAAAACATACGCCGAGGACGTATTTCAGGGCCGGTTGGAGAAGGTGGTGCAGCTGTTCTTGGGCAACGAGCTCGAACAAAGAGGGCTGAAGAGGATCGGAGCCAATATCGTGAAAGAATTCCATGGGCAGGAGCAAGGCAAGAGCAAGTCTGCCAGTGCGTGACCCACTCTCTTCTGAACCACGACTACTCGCCGCCAGCCGCAACGTCCACATTCATGCAGCCTGGTGCATGCCTCGAGGCTCGGTGCTGACCTTCCGTCACTCGCTTGAGTTTACTCCGTATCATGTTTGGCGACCTGCATTCCCCGGCAGCAGACCTGGCAACGCGCGTGCTACCTCTTCCAAAATATCCTCGCTCATTCCTCCGCTATAGACAAGCCTTAGCAGACGAGAATAATGCTCGCTTCAGGTCATTCAGTGCTGCCGATGCAGTAACTTTGGGGCTCAGTATTCGCAAACGCTTCAGAAGCACCCCGCGCCATGCAAAAGGCCACGGCCTCATCATCTCCATCCAAACCATCGCCGGTGGGCGGACCATCCATGGCCCATTGTACTCGTCTAATGGCGCGTAGGTCACCCGCTGTTTGCATGTACCGTAGGGGATGCAGGTCAAATCTCCCTTGAGAGCTGGAACATTCTGGAGGTGAACGGCGCGTCCAGGCCGCGTCGCACCGCTCACACTGGCGCAGGGAATAATCAAAGTTGTGAAAAGCACCAGCCGGTCTAGTTTCTATGTCGAACAAGCCAGAGCAGCCACCGGCAAGCAACTAGAGATGCAGAGCGACTATCACGTTACTGGCGGTGGTGAGAATAGCTCCATACCTCGTCGTCTTCGCTAAAAAGTACAAACAAGCCTTTCCCATCTGGCTCGAGGTTTGCCACTTGCTGGTTCAAGGACGCTGCGCGATGAACACTTGAATCCAGAACGCGCCATGTTGCCCGATTGCCATTGCAGCCTGCTATTCTGGTGCATCCGCAGAAGACCATCGAGTAGGTGTATTAGGTTCCTGCTGCCAGCCTAGACTCACTACCACTAGCTCGTTGCTACAACGGTGAGGGACTACCTGCAGAAAATGAGGGACAACAGCCCGAGCCGGCCGGCTTCAACCGTTGGAATGACGCTGCAGACCGGACAGGTGAATGGTTTCTGGTTTGCCCTGCCTCTTGACGCTGAGTTCCCTACGCAGTGACTGAAAAAAGGTGGTATTATTCGAGCATGTACAGGTAGAACGCCGCGTAGAGCTAATGAAAATTACTGGGTGTCTTCCTCTTTGGAGCGGGGGGTAGAGAGGACGCGGAGGTTCTCATGGCGGAGAAATATTTGGCGTTGGCCTTGGGGTGTTGTGGGGTCGGCACTCGCGTCAGGCTCACGGATCTCATACGCCGCCTCCACATAGACTTTGCTTCCAGGCTTAAGGCTCTGGAGATAGGTGTTGGTAGAGGGCGCGAAGGAGTGGATGCGGTGCCAAGTGGTAGCGTAGTTGCGCTCTGTGGGTGGTGGTTGGTCGTTGGCAACTGCGACCGTGGACGCGCTCACCTTCGCCCGAAATACCTACAGGCGCAGAGGTAGCGACTGAATAGCTGGCGGAAGGGTTGGCAATGACCAAGAAGAGGGCAGAGAACACACGAGACGTATTCCTTGTCGTTTTTCGTGGTTTTGAGCTCAGGCGCTTTTCCAAGATGGCCGATGAGGGTCAGTTTTGCGAGATCGTTGGTCCGGGCAGACGAAGAGAATGCCTGTGAGTCGTTGAGTGGCTGCAGACGGCAAAGAACGCGGTCCTGACGCGAATGAACGGCCGGATAAACATGGCAGCAACCAAGCAGCAACAGAGTTCGGGTTTGCTTTCTTTCCACCCTCACTGTCGCAATGGTCGCTCGCCACCGGAATTTCGACCATGGCTACGACGACCAAGGTGGGCAACCCATCCACCTCGGTCATCTCTCATCGTCTCCTAGTCGACGATGACCACCCACTCTCCGATGGCGGAGAGGACTACATCTCCCCAGAACACCAAGGTCGACATCACCAAATCCGCACCTCTATACGCTCAACTTGTCTACAGTGCTGCTCAACGATGGCCTGGATCGCGTCCGCGACATCATCGGCGACGCAGAGCATTCTGGCCTGTCCGACAACGCAATCAAGGATGTTCTGTGGGACTGCCATTTCGACATCGACGAAACCGTACAATGGGCAATCGGTGAGTCCAACATCCCCGTAATCTTCACGTCGTAACCCATGCGGGACAGAGGAGCAAGAGCGTATTCATCAAGCTCAACAACGCAAAGGTGTGTGCTTGTCGTTGACTCCCTTTCCTCCCTTCCACCGCACACTCGCATGGGGTTGGATCGTTGCGGTAAGGCGAAGGTGCCCTTGTTCTCCGCCTGGACTTGCACCTTATACTGTCTTGATATACTCCAGCTTATCTGCCTTCAGCGCCGCCGGAAGTCATGAAGGATCTCCCTCCCCTCCCCCCTCCGGAACGTGAGCTTGGTTATGGTGAATACACCCCGCCCGTTCTCGGAATCCGCCGCGTGGTCGATGAACACGCCGAGCTTGGTTACGGACAGTATAGTCCACCAGTTCTACGTCAATTCGAGGCTATGGGGGAGCAGGGCAGCGAAGTAGACGGGCGCTCTCGGGAGCCCTTGATTCGACCCTACCAATCGCCCGAACTAGACACCCCCGTGAAGCGGAATCTAAGCACGATCACGGAGAGGACAGAGAGGACAGAGGTGTCGCCAGGTTGGCCACCCAGACAGCGATATCTTTCCCTCGAAATCCCCCGTCCTCCAAGTACAATTACTACATCTTATGGGCAGGGCATCGGTGGGTACTTTTCTTTATGTCTGAATGCTGGCCAACAAACTTTTCTAGATACCGGTCCGGTCGACACCACAATCAACTCTTTGGATCCCGATCTAATTCCCGTTTCGCCTTCGGGGTCGGCTCTCCATCGTTTATCCTACTACGAGCCTGCCCCGTCTATGCCACCCTCGGAGGCTGGCGACAGCTACCACAGCGAACCACCAAAACCTCCTAGCGAGCCTGTACCCCCATTGGACACCATTCCCGATATCCCAGACTTGAACTCCAAGTCCAGTCGGCACGTCCCGCCAAAAGCACCCTCCCAGCCCGCGAAAAAATCAAAGTTGGCCATGCTAGCGTCTAGTCGCGCGTCTACAAGCAGCGCCCGAAGCGAGAGCACTCGCTCGACGGGCACGAGTGTTGCTGGGTCGGTCAAAACATATCCAGAATTACGACCTCGTTCGCAATCCGTACGATCTGAGGGCTCCGAATCTGCGGAGACGACACCGTCATCGATGTCCTCCCATGTACGACGCGCAATCGAGACCGCCCTCCAGTTAGAGGTCGGAGACGTATCTCCTACACCACAATCCCCGGAGCTGCGGACTCCAACTCCAACTCCGGCAACGCTTACGCAGGTGGCTCCGGTTTCCCCGAAGCCCGCATCGAGACCTACATCTACCGCAAGCTCGCGTCCCACATCTAAACTGGCACTGCTCGCACAAGCGAACAAGGTCGCTCGCAATCCTACACCAGAAGCACTACCTGGAGCTCCACGTCTTCCTCAGGAACGTACACAGTATTTGACGCCCATCGCTAACGGACCGACGGTGACAACCGCGATAACAACGTCCTACCAATCGCTGCGGTCTTTGACGAACCCTGACCGCGTCGACCATGGCCGCTTCGTTGTTGTTCCATTACCAGGGAGTACGATAAACAGTCCGAACGAGCCCAAAAAGTCGAAGTTGGCCATGAAGGTCAAGAGAGCGCAGGAGAAGCAACAGCCGCAGGCCGACCCCGTTGAACCAGCACCCCTTCCTATTCCTCCCATATTTCTACCAACTGTAGCGCGCACTCGTGCTTCGCCCTCAGCATTTGCGACGGTCCTTTTGGACGACGTTAAATCTCTGAGCAGTGGAGATTCGGAGCAACGCTCAGAGCGGCGACGGGTCACGCCCACAAAGATCCCGGACTTATTTGCTGCGAGCGGGTCAGCGTTCGATGGTCCAAGTCCCGACGATATCGTCATGAACGCGAGGCGCGACACCTCTCTTGGCCAGGCGCGGTCACGGACATCCACACCCCATACAAGGCCGCTTACTTCCAAATCCTAATTCCTTCCTCGTATCCTTGTATTGTTATTGATTAACTTTCTCTGCGTAGCCGCTCGCGAACGAGAGAAAGCGCAAAAACTACTAGCGCAGAAACAAATCGGTGATAATAGCAAGTCTGCAACCTCGTCTCGCTCGGCGTCTCCGATGGGGAATCTCGTAAAAGGAAGCAGCAGAAAGCCGACAGCAAAAGCACCACTTGCTTCCCAGATTGTTGACCAGCGCGAGCTTGATATCGCGGGGCTCAATCTCGTCAACAAGGAACCGGTCAAGAACGAGGAGGTTCCGAAAGTTTCCTACGCACGTGATAAACTGTTAGAAGAGGTTCGGTCCTCGCTAGAACTGCAGGAGAGAGGGAAAAAGCCATTGAGTATCGTTGTAATCGGTGGGCGCAGAAACCATGCCCTGACTTTGTGCTGATGCTTGCTAGGGCATGTCGATGCCGGCAAGTCGACCTTAATGGGCCGATTGTTGTACGAGTTGGGCAGGATGGACGAACGGACAAAGAACGCAAACGAACGGAATAGCTCAAAGGCAGGAAAGGGCAGTTTCAGTTGGGCTTGGGGGCTGGATGGAACAGCCGAAGAGCGAGAGCGGTCGGTGTCTGCTACACTTGCTCGGTTAGGGCTCATATATTCATCATAGAGGCATTACGATGGATATCGCACAACAATCCTTCTCTACGCCGCATCGGCAAATCACAGTCTTGGACGCGCCAGGCCACAAAGAGTTCATTCCTAATATGATCTCGGGGGCAGCGCAGGCCGATTGCGCTATTCTAGTCGTGGACGCGTCCACCGGCGAATTCGAGTCCGGTTTCGAACGTGGTGGCCAGACACGGGAGCATTTAATTCTGGCAAGGAGCTTGGGAGTTGCTCAGGTTATCGTGGCCATCAACAAACTTGACACCGTAAGTTGGGCGGGATTGAACGTTCGGAAACCCTTCATCGATTTTAGGTTGACTGGGACAAGAGCCGTTACGACGAAATTTGTGCGCTACTGCAACCGTTCTTGAGCCAATCGGGTTATCATCACTCGAAAACCAAGTTTGTGCCGGTTGGCGCAATGCAGGGCGTAAACTTGGCGCTATGCGACAGCGAGGAAGCCAAGCAACTTTCCACTTGGTATAATGGTCCAACGCTGGTCGATCTCCTCGGTATGTTTGTGAGTTGTGTGATCAGCGGATATCCCACTTGTTTTGTAGACCAACTCGAGGCGCCGACGCGCGACATCACCATTCCCATGCGTTTCCCAATAGCCAACATCTTCAAAGGGCAAGGTTCCGGAACTTACGTCTCTGGGCGGCTGCTCTGCGGGGTCGTTCAAGTTGGCGAGAAAGTCCGGATACTCCCCGGTGACGAAACTGGCGTTATCAAGAGTACTCGCTCCCTTCCCGGCGCCAGTTTGTCTGATTCCTCTTCAAGGCATCGAAGTCGAAGAAGAGAATGTCGCTTGGGCGTCTGCGGGCTCGAACGCCACTCTGTCGTTGGTTGCAGTCGACCCGATCCAACTAACCATCGGCAGCATATTGTGCCCACCGACTGATGCTGTGCCTCTCGCCTTGTCGTTCACGGCGCGCATTATCATTTTCGACATTCAAGTGCCGATTATAACTGGTGCCATGGTCTGTGTGGTGTGACGTTGTGGGCGTCTGTTGATTTCAGCAGGTCGAATTGTTCCATCATTCCAGAGACGTCCCAGCCACAATTTCCAAGCTTGTCTCTACCTTGGATCGGTCCTCTGGCAAGGTCTTGAAATCGAATCCGCGGTATGTCGTCCGGAAGGTGCTCTTGATTGTACTGAACACATCATGCAGCGTGTTGGCGAAAGCGTCTTCGGCAGAAGTTCAGATTACGCTGCGTCCTCCCGGAGGGTCAGGACCGTCCTCCGTTGCGCGTCCAATCCCCGTAGAGCCATACGCGGTTAACAAGGCCATGGGGCGGATCCTTGTGCGCAGAGAGGGCGAAACAATCGCCGCTGGTCAAGTCCTTTGCCGCCGCTCTTCTTTTTCCCTGACATTGTTATAGGCGTTATCATGGCTGTCCTGAGTTGAATACGTTTCCGCGTAGATGTACGATTCTGCAAAGCACGGATACAAGCAAGCTAAGCAAGGATACGGAAAGCGGCAAATAACTGTAAAATAGAATCCATCCATGTATCATCCACCCAAGCACCTACTCATTACTTTTTCTCCTTGTCCTCCTTGTCCTTGTCACTGAATATGTTTTTGAGCTTGCCAAAGATGCTTTTCCTAGCCTTCCGCGACGCGGTTGTACCCATTTTCGATGGTGACGCGGCAGGAGTAGAGTTCGCGCTCTCGGAGGAAGGGAACGGTTGTTTGGCACTGCTGGCTTTAGAAATCGTTGTGGGTGTGCTAGGCGCGGCAGCTTTCGGCGCCTCCGCCGGCGGAGGGGTCGAGACAGTAGTCTCGACCGGCGTAGTTGCTTTCGGTAATTCAACAGCTTTGGCTGCGTCGACTGGCGCAACCTCTTTAGCTAGAACAGGTAGATCCGAGACTGCAGGGGTTGGTTCCGGCGTAACGGGTTGTTCTACCAACGCGTTCACGGGAGTCGACGTCGAGACCGCTTCTGGCGCCGCTGCGACGCTCTCCGCTTCTTGTTGCGGTGCTTCGGGTACGGGCACGGAAGCCGGGACCACGATTTCCGCAACAGTGTCCACGATGACTTCCGGCTGTGGCTCCGCTGGCTTCTCAGATGGGGTTGCAGCTGACGGAGTGGGTAGAGATGCCGGTAGCGGAGAGTGAGTGTTCGGAATCTCGGATTCGGGAGGCGAAGACTGAGCCAACGCGTCGCCATTCGCGCTGTTTACAGGTACAATGGCCATGGGGACGACAGGCGCCAGTGACGGGGACGGCGCTGGTTGCTCGGCGGCTGACGTGGGCGCGACATTGAACTCGGTATTCGTCGCTGCGGGTGTCTCGACTGCCTCCTGGACCAAGAGATGAGCATTGAATAGCTGCATTGTAGAAAGCGCGCGCTCACCTGAACGCCATTAATGGGGTCTACGACAATAGTCGTCCCCAACGCGGCGCCAACTCCCGACGCGACGTACTCCAGCACCGAGGCAGTGCCCTCACGCGCCACCACGGTATCCACAATATCTGCAGCCAATTTAGAGAATGTGCTGGAGGAGCCGGTGACGTTCGTGCCTGTGAGGGCGGGGGCGGGATCGTTAATCTTGGCTTCAGCTTTGGCTTCAGGCTCGTGTGTTCCGTTTGCCTGTTGGTCTGGCTTGGGCGGGGCATGATATACGTTGTTTTGGTTGCCCGACTCGTCTGTCTCTGTGGAGGCGGAGGTATCGCACAACCATGCACCGTCGACGACGTATTTGAAGAGGATCTTCTCTCCGTAGGGCACGAGAGTGCTGCCTTCAAAGCCGTTTTCGGTCTTTTCTAGTTTGACTGAGCTGGCCCACTGCGAGTGCTGTTATGTGAGAGGAGACGAGGGAAACGAGGCCGCACGTTATCGAAGGAGCCGGTTGCTTGCGGGATGTTAGTAGCAGTCTGGGAGTACAGTAGTAGCTGACCTATAACCTGGTGGGCGTCCTTGTTTGGCCACTTGAAGGATACTTTGTGGTGGGACATGGAGGGAAGAGTTAAACTAAAGTGTCTGACAGTCTCTACGATTCTACTGATGATTCATCAAATATTCATCCATCCTCACTCCTCCTCCAATTTTGAATCCAGACAACGCCTTGGCCGCCTGCAAATGAATTTCAAAATTAATATTAACTACCCGCGGAGACGCTCAGGAACTCACTGTGATCTTCGTTCGATATAGTTGTACGACATGGCTGGTCGATCCATCGTCTTCGCCTCGGTCCCCAACAGACGCAAGCCACAGTGTCGCGTCCGTCATGAAGGTGAACGAAGGCCCAAGTGCAGGCTTTCTTATCTTGGGCTGCTTTGCGTCCACAGCAACCGTGTCGTTTATGACCTGGCACGTTGGTCGGGAGGTCGCCAGCGAGGTCAACTACTCACAAAGACTGTCGCGTTTCGGGCAACAACGCGGAGCTGGCGCATGAGAGCGGTCATGATCGCGTGTCCTTGAGGCATTGGGCTCAGCAACGGGCTAAGCAGTGTTGTAACAGTGTCGATGACCACGACGCGCATGCTGGGCGTATTGGAGAGATTCTGTGGCGTTTTTAGTCGAAAGGACGGGTCTTTCATATGATACTCGCGTTTACAGAGGTCGGAACCGTATCCAGCGCTTGAAAAACTGTTTCGACTTCGAAAGCCTGGCAGATCTGCAGCCGGTCGAGGGCGTCACTCGGTTCCTTCGGGACCATTGAGCGGAGACGAGTGGACTGCACGTCGCTTTACCGAGCCAGCAAGGCCAGAAAGAATTTCCGCCGCCCACGAGACCGAAAAGTCGGATGTTGTATCGATCCACAAGACACTCGCACTCGGCGTGTCCACCAGATACCGCAGGACGAGGTGTAGGACTAGGAACTGCAGGGCTGTTGTTGGAGACGAGTTTATAGCAATATCTTGTCCTACAGTTTTACCAGATGCTCGTTCGCCAGATATCTCGAGGACGCGGCGCTTCCCGGTAAGACCACTGAGAAATTGGTCGAAACGCGGTAGACCACTGAGTAGGTCATCGTCGTCGGTGTAGCTTTTGAGCATTTCGGCTGCACTCTGAGCCGGGGCTGCGGCTAACTCTGCTACTGTTTCTTTCAATTCGTCGAGCTCAGCAATGGTCGTTGTTTCTGGTGGCAAACGTCGGAATAGATCGAGGGTTGAGCCAGAACTGAAGAGGAGATCTGCTTCTGTGCGTATACCGCATTTATTAAGGGCGGCTACGAGTTTTTCTGGGAGATTGGGGAAGGAGCTAAGGCGCATTGTGACGCTATCACACTGGTATGGATGAAGGATTCGAGTACCTGCTCAGCACAAACGACTCCATCGTGCCAAAACAACAGACTCCAGTACAACAAGGCTCCATCCTGAACCTTACCTTCAGTGGAATCGACATCCATCTTCAACTCGATGCTGGTCCAGGATGCGGAGGCATAGCTTGGCCTGCTGCTGAGGCAAATCCCGCACTACCAGATCCCCACTTGGACTGAAAAACCAAAGGTCCTCTGTCGCTATCTAGTCAGACGCGACCCGGCAACTTTTCAGGGCAAGAACGTACTCGATCTCGGCAGTGGAACTGGTCTCTGTGGCTTGCTTGCTGGGAAGCTCGGCGCCAACGCGTTCTTAACGGACCAGGCGTCAGTCTTTGTCCATCCGCTCACCTTTTGGCCGTAATTCTGCGCGTTTAGGCCATTACTAGCCATAATGGAGGCCAACGTCGCTTTGAACAATCTCAGTCCCTCCTGCACCGTTGCAGAACTCAACTGGTACGTCCGCGCTTTCTGCCGAACCCGCATAACACTACACTGAGAAGGGGAGAAGCCATCCCTGCCACAATTCCGCAGCCCGATATAATACTGGCTGCAGATTGCGTGTATTTTGAACCCGCCTTTCCGCTTCTCGTCCAAACCCTTGCCGACTTGGTTGAAACGGATGCTACTGAGGTCTTGTTTTGCTACAAGAAGCGAAGAAAGGTGAGAGCATTGCATGATACCACAGACTACCATTAAGCGTATAGGCCGACAAGCGCTTCTTCACCCTCCTCAAGAAGCGGTTCAGATGGACAGAGGTAACCTGCGTCCGCCTCCGCGCTCATTCTGATGCTCCTCTCAAGGTCGATGACGATCCCGACCGCGAAAGCTACTCTCGCGAAGCCATTTCCCTCCTGCGACTGCACAAGTTGCCCAAGGCGGTAGCTTGACTTGGTTATTCTACACTCGTTTGTATCTGTATTGGAAATGCAAATGAGGCGCGTTAGCGTTCAAAGACGAAGCTGCGCACCTGTAACCCGTGAATTTCCTGAATCTCGGACTACGCAATCGTCAGTCGATGGCCAAGGGATGCAAACATCGCAGGCCTTTAGCGTTTTCGTCACCAGTTGGTGCTGCTTCACGATGGGTATGTCTTTGAATGCCTCACTGGCAATTGCAATAGCAAAGAACGTTCCACAGCCGCCCGAGATGTCCTGTATATCAAGCCGGGACGGTGTAAACCTGCGACTTGCGTTAAGTCGTCCCTTTGTAAGAGCTGGAAAAGCTACTTTTCTGTCAGCTTTGAACGGATGAGCTGTTCCTTGTCGAGAGGAGACGCGGCGACAGAGAAGGCACGCGCGACCGACGCCGACGCCCAGCGACGCGTCGTGGCCGTCAAGGTGTTCATGTCAAAAGGGCAAGCTGTGATTGGAGTCTCGTGCAGTGATCCTCCAACGCGACCAGACGCGTCTACTGTACAAAATGCTACAACAGTCGGGACAGGAAACCATTTAAACAGTCTCCGTTTACGCATGCAAGCTTGCTCCCCTCCTCACCTCCTTCCCTCCCATCGTCGACATCGCCCGCGGCCGCTCCCGTTCCGCCAAGGACGCAGCGCGTTGCTTCATAGTTCCAGTACCCGCCGTGCTACCGGTGGTCGCAGAAATAACGCCATCGGTTTCCCCTTCTCTCATTTTCCGCGCTTGCGTGAAAAACAGCTTCGCGTCTCGCTCCGCAATGTTCTCGATGAAGTAGGTGTTCCCGCGCGGGATCATGAACATGCCGCCCGACCCAATAATCAGGCTCGTGTCGCAGACTTTGAGGTTAACTGCGCCCTCGATTACGAAGAAAATCTGCGGAAAAGGAGTGAGTGGGCACAGAAGCTGCAGGAGAGACGCACGTAGGTATTGTCTTTAGAAGGTTTACTCGGTTTGCGTCCGTTGGGTGGAATGACGATTTGCCCTGCTGCGATGAAGTCCCCATCGCCGAATATACGCTGGTATGACCATTGGCTACTGCCCTGCGCCTCTGTGGGCTTGAACATCTTCGCCGTAAATCCGATACCTGGAACATGTTCAGTTGGGTGGCCAACGTTACGAGAAAAAACCGACGCCGCAGAACCTCCTCTCCATCTGGAAAAGACTTGACCATAGCCTGTGTCTCCGTCTCATCGTCCCAGCCTTCTTCCGGATTGCTATTGTCCACATGCACTTCCACAATCTTCTCTACAATCTTGACCTTGCCGCCATTATCACCGGCGGGAGTCTTGGAGCGCCGGCGCGACCGTTTGCGCGCACCGAGAGGAACGACGGGCTCCTTGGGCATACGGACGATAGCGCGGATATGAGGAACGAGCAGAGGGCCCTCGCTTTCTTCGCGTCCGCCGTACTCGTACTTCTCCAAGCGCCACCATTCCAACGGCGCGATCGGTACGCGTTTCGACCGCCGAACGCCGTCCGGGACTGGGCAATTCTATGAGTCTGTCGAAATAAGAGATCTGAGAGACGCACCGTCTCGGTTCTCCTTCTGACCTCTCGAGCGGATAATAACAGCCTTGGGTTGGTCTTTGGAGACGGGTTTGGCTTTCTTCTTCTTGGGAGGGGACCGGGGTTTCTGGGGTGTGAGAGGCTGCTCGTCTTCGGACATAGGCTCTTCATCCGAGGGCGGTAGGTCCAGCGGCGGAGATGAGGGCCGGCGTTTCTTCTTTGGAGGCGACCGCGGCGGCGGTTCGTCATCCGAAGGGGGCGCCGCGTCCACTCCGTTCATTCCCTGCGCAATGTCGTCTTCCATGCCACTATCCTCGTCTGGCTCAGCAGGTGCTTTGCGCTTGCCTTTGCCCGGGGAAGACGATAGCATGGGTTGTTCCGGAATTTCGGGTTCATCGTCGGACGCGTCGGGTTGTGCGTTCATCTCGGTGAAGCTCAAATCGCGGGCAGGATAGTTTGTCTCCTCGTCGTCGTCGTCGTCGTCGTAACGTGCACTGTACTCGAAGCCACCTCCGAAATCGTCGTCGTCGTCGCTGAGACGCTGGTCCATGATCTCCTTCGTTGACATCGAGAGAGCCTTCTTCAGCGGTGAGGGACCCGGAGTTGAGCGTCGTTTGGGGCCTGGAATCGCGTCGAAGTCGACTTCATAAACGTTGCGCGCCGACTTTGACGAGGGGCGCGGCTTGTTCCTAGCGGAGTTGGGGGCACGAACATTCTGAACGGGGCCTGCTCATTGTGAGAATGACTCTCTGCGAAGAACGGGCACGCACTGTCGACCTCCATGGACATCTCGCCGTTCCGCTCCTCCTCGCTATCCTCTTCCTCCTGCTCTTCGTGCACAAGCTTCTTCTTGGTCTTCTTCTTGCGGAGTCGCGACACGCCCTCGTCGACCTCGCGGCCGTTCTGGTTGAGCATCTGGCCAAAGTCTTCGAAACCATCCGAGTTGCGGGCCGTGGGCTGGATAGAGAGGCCGGTTTTACGACCGACAAGGAGGTTGTCGCCGCGGTAGGGTACATGTGCCTTGTCCGCCGCGCGGCGGGCAGGTCCAACGCTGCTCTGTCGCGCAGCGGTGGATTGTCGCGGGGGCATAGTCAAACCTCACACGATCACACCGTCACAACGGACGCGTCGTTGATGCTTCACGCGTCGCGCAAAACAAACTAAACTACGGTCTACATGCAGCCTCGACAGCCTCAGTCTACAAAACATCCAGCGGAGATTCCATGACAAAGAAATCGTCGCACCTCTTTCGGCGCTTCCGAGCTCAGGACCTCTGGTCTTTTCTCTCCAACAACCACCTCATCCTGGGACAGACATGAGCTCATGCGCGATATGTTTAGCACCCTGAACCTCTATCCGAATTCCGATATCGTGAAAATGCTTCGGGAATTGAGCGACCGGAGGGACATATATCCCTGGCTCAATCGTAATCACCATACCCGAACGCAGTCTGCTTGTTCAAAAGCCGCACAGAGCAGGTGGCCACGCCACATACCTCGCTAAACGGTCAAAGTGTGCCGACTCGTGCAGGTCTGTCTAGTGTTAATGGGCCAAGCATTTGAGAAAGAGGCGGCGCCCACCTAGCCCAATGGGATGCGAAACATAGTGAGGGAATAGTAGATCCAAGTCCCGCCCCTGCACGTCCATTCCAATCTGCCTGAGCTCCTGCTGCAGCAGTGTACACGTCCGGAGATGCAGCTGGTGCATCCCCAAACCAGACGCCTCCGTGCAAAGCTCAACCACTGCTTTCTGTACAGAAAGAACGGCTTCATATACATCGCGTTGAGCGGAAGTGAACCTCCCTGAAACAGGATATGTCCGAGCTAAAAGTGTCAGAACGACGAAAAAAGCAAGAGTTTGGTGCCTACTAATGTCGGATGCATAGCCGCTACGACCGTTAGGCACCACGGAAGAAGATTTTTCGATACTTCTCACTTGAACTCGCAGCCTGCGTCGATTAGAACAAGCTCGTCATCTCGGACGAGATGGTTGTTGGACGTATAGTGGATTATGAGCGAATTAGCCCTGAATGGCGTAAGGAAAGTCCCGTGTAAGAGATAACGCATACCCAGAAGCCACGACAGGAACATATGCAGGTCGTTGAGAGCCTTCTAACGCGCACAAATATTCGAAATGTGCTGCGAGAGCCGATTCGGAGAGTCCCGGTCGGGTAAACTGCATTGTCTATAAAGTCTGAATGAAGCGCCTCACGAGTGCGCTAACAGACGTACAGCTGCATGTGCACGTCCGCTAATACTGGCAGCTCGGCGCATAACGCGCAACTCGGCTTCGCTCTTTATGACGCGGAGTTGTGCGACTTTGGGAGAAAGAGGCTTGCGTCGGGAGCTTGAGAAAGCATCGAGAATGCTTTCATGGTCGTTGCGCGACAGAGACGACGAAAGGTACTCGAGCAAAGATTTGCTGCCCTTGGATTTGCGGTTATTGGTAGCGGGAGTGTCGACGAAGATGGTGGAATATTTGGAGATGACTGAACGCAAATGAGACGGTAGATGGTCTATCGAGCGCGCGTCGTCTGCCCTGAAGAGGGAGTGCGCATCTTGGAAACTCGTTCTGCATTTTTTAGCAAAAGTGTGTTGTGTGATGAAGGACCTACCGAGCGCCGTCCCACTTTTCTTTTGCGGAGTCTCGTCCTGCAGAGAACAGCGTCATCCTGTAGCCCCTGGGTGTCGAGTTCTTTTCTAGTTACCGATTCAGAAAAAAAATGCCTTTATGCACGAACACGAGCAGACCGAGGATAACAGCGGAATCCGGTTCTTGAAACCCGGTAAGGTACCAGAAGTCGGATTCTGGACGGAATTTATAGCTAAGCGTTCTGAGTGGGTATACGCACGAATACGAGGTGCTCACAAAATGAGTCCACTCATAAATTTGAGTTGGCCGGCAAACGCGACCACGATGCTCGACTCCGGCAGTGAGTTCATTAGTGTCCGTCGTCGATTCTCGTACTCATCCGCTTCAAAACCGGGAGTAAGCTCGTTCTCCGCTACTATGGACCGGCATAAGATTTTCGACGCGGCCAGTAATACCATCCACGCACGCAGATGGGGATGGGAGCGGAACAGCGGCTGGCCGAATGTGGATGGCTTTGGGGCCGCGACAGACGCGAGAGACGCGTATTTGCGGCGGGCGCAAACGCGTCGGGAAAGCAGCATGGAGGTGTCCGGACAGAGATGTGAACGGATCATAACACGGTTCCGTCCAACTACCATGTCTGCCCTCAACCGGCTTGTTCTGCGGGCTTTCTCTACGGGCAGAATACAACCAATACTATCCTGCACACTGTATATTTCCAACCTCAAGTTCTCCGCCACAGCCCAGGAAGTCAACCACGTATTCTCTGCCTTCGGTCAGGTCAAGCGCGTCCAACTCGGTCCATATCGTCGCCTTCCACTCCGTGCAACTCAACCCCCCATCCAGAATACCGTTCTGAAACAGAGAATCGCGGCTACGGCCATGTTACCTTTGCCCACCAGAAAGCCGCCACAGCCGCGTTCGAGGCGCAGATTGGGCTTCATAACCGTCTGGTAGTGAGAGAATACAGTGCAAAGCGCTCGGACACCAATCCCTCTCCGGTTCTCTATATCGGCAACCTTCCCCCGGAGGCTACCAACATCGGCCTGTACAAGCTGTTATCACGCAGCTCTAACCTCAGTCCTCGTGAACCACACAGACCACAGGACTTTCGCACATGTGCAGTGCCGAAATAAAAAGCAGGTCATCAATCTAATGGATAAGGCAAACATCCGGCCATTTGTTCTTGCTGGACGGCTTCTCAAAATCGCGTTTTCGCCCCAGCGCAAGTCGTGAACAAGTATGTACTCAATTGTGCTAATACTTCGCCTTTCCTGACCCGACTGCAAAGCTCCATCCCATCATCGCGAGTGCAACGACGACAGCGAGCACAACCCAATAGCAAAGCGCCCGTCTACACCTCCCAATCCACGGATCGATGATCCTCCTCGGCGTTTCGCGCGCAATCTTGACTGCCTCCAATTTAGAGTGCGTGACATCGTCAAAGTAGCGATGAAGAAACCCGAACGGGACCGGCGTTGGGTTTGTGGTGATGTACCCGCGCGGACGGGATACGAACGGATAATAGTACGCAATGCCATCGAGTTGCGGTAGCTGCGTTGGGTTCCGTACCCAGCGCGGCAGGAGTAATGTCTTGGGCCGAGAGCGAACACGCCGTGTTGGTGCGGTAGTCGGGTTGGTGGTCGAGTTTGGCACGCAGAATCCGCATGTCAGCATCGCCCACCACCGGGTACTGCGCACATAGTGGTCGAACATCGACCGCGATGCCGGTTTCTCGCAGAAGAGCGTAAAATACCAGCCGCCTACCCACCAACAGGGCGGGAACACAAAGCCCAGCCAGAACATGCAAAATGCAGGTGTGACAAAGTCGAGTCGCCGGCGTTTGCGTCGAAGGCTTCCGCCGCTAGTCGTTGCGCTATTGGTGGTACATGTGGATGCAAAGGTACCATGCCGGTCCAGTGGTTGCGTGGATATAGGACCAACGCAAGGTATGTTGTTCATGATGCTGCTGGTGGCGGAGCGTGTAGGCGTCTTTTGAGGAGCTGCCTCGACGTCTTCAGGCAGATCTTCGATCTCGGGATAGTCCTCCACGGAGTCTGGCGCGAAATGAACAGACTTCGCTGTTACAAAGCTCTCTGCATGCAGCGAACCTGTACTGCTGGGGGCAGCACTATGAACCGAGCTGCGGACAGGCATTGTGTAGGCCTTTGGTGGACGGCGCGGAGGACCAACCGAGTCTTGGCTGGGATGCGGACCAGGAAAGTATGGGGCGAAACTGAGTGGCGGCAGGCTTGGCGGCTCGGCAGGCATATCTGGCCGTTGGGCCGCGAGCGGACCTGGTACGTTAAATTGGCCCGGACTCGTCAAAAGTAACACCTACTTGATAACTCGAGTGTTGATATCTCGCTGTCTGGAATTGGACTTGCATAGCTCTGTTCCTGTATCGGGTACAAAGGTCTCCGCGTATCGACATGTAGAGGCGAATGCGAAATGGCGCGAGCGGCGGGTGGCGGTGAGAGCTCGACGGGATTGTCGTCTAGCGTTGATGGAGAGGGCAGGGAGTATGAACGAATGAGAGGGTAAGGCGACTCCTTGTCTCGTGCCACAGGATGGGATTGAGATGTGGGAGTGTGTGCCGAGGCAGCCCCAAGGCTTCCGGACCGATTCAACGTGGTTAAACTTGTTTGATCTCCTGCGTATATCTCGAAGCGTCGCGGGAGCGAGAGAATAATCGGGTTGCCGATGGATGACTTGTGTACCTTTCGAGCTCGTCGAGGAGCGAAAGCAGGCTGGGTGTCCTGATGGTTCGGGCGCGACGCAAAGAGGCGGAGGTGCATGTAGAAGGTGGTGAAAGAGGTGGGTGGGGAGTCCCTTCCTTGCATCGAATTAAATAGTACGCCACGATACTTTGCCGCCACTACTGAGCGTGGCGTTTGCGATCTTGGTGTCCCTCGATGCATGAAAGACTCAGTCGGGACTCGTGTGCTCCATTCGCCTTCGGCCTGGATGTTGCACCGTAGGTTCGTCCTTCAGCGCAATGTTGAACCTGAGCGAGCACATTTTTGACCAGGAGATAGACTGCGCAGATTTTTTGCGTGGTTGAGATTAAACAAAGAGGTTTGGTCGTCCTACTAGTCTGAGGTTCAAGCGTTCAGTTGGTGGTGGTTGGAGAACGAGTTATAGGAATGGTCAGCCGCCGATTCGCGTTCTCGGCTGGGCCAGCCACCATGTCTTTCTCTTCCGTCTTCAGCCGCTCCCTCCGGAGTGCATGTCGGCCGCATCCCCCGCCTAGCTCACTGCTCATTGCTCGCACCGTATCCCCAACCTCGCGAATAAACATCCTGCTGCCGCGTTTTGCATCGGCCAAAGCAGGCACCACTGAAACGCCCCGAAAACTCGCTCCGGACACCAAGGGAAACACAGTCAAGTCTCTACCCGCATCCGTGGAGAGGGATGCACCACCGCTGGTCACAAAGGGCGCGTCCGCCCTCGCGAAAGACGCGCTAAATGCCGCCACCAAGTCGCCTTCCACCAAAAGCCCGCCACAAAAATCTGCGCCCCCTTCTCCTCCCGCTGTCGAGACCGCTCTGGATCGGGAGCCTATGGAGCCCCCTCCGTCGTCTGCCGTTGGTATATGGCTCATGGTTTCGTCCGTACTTGTGCTCGTCGTTGTCGTTGTCGGCGGCATAACGCGTTTGACGGAATCTGGACTCAGCATTACCGAGTGGAAACCCATTACCGGTGTAATACCACCCATGTCGCAGGAGGCTTGGGAGGCGGAGTTTGACAAATACAAGGCTACCCCGGAATTCAAGATGTACGCAAACATCTTCTGATAAACATGCCCTCCTCATTGCGCGCGCAGGCTCAACAGCGGCATGAACCTTGAAGATTTCAAGCGAATATTCTACATGGAATGGGGACATCGCGTTCTCGGGCGTCTCATCGGCCTCGTCTTTGTCGGTCCCCTGGCCTACTTTGCTATAACCAAGAAGATCTCCAAACCAAAGCTCCTGCACCTCGGCGGACTCGGGCTCTTGATTGTGGCCCAAGGCGCTCTTGGGTGGTATATGGTGCGCTCTGGCCTGGAGGAATCGCTCCTCGACACGCCAGGTGCCGTCCCGCGCGTCTCACACTACCGTCTCGCCGCGCATCTTTCATTGGCGTTTGCCCTCTACCTCGGCATGTTCTCCACGGGAATGGCCATGATAAAGGACGTCCGCTTCGTACGTACAGGGCTTGCGAGCGGTGTGTCCCTCGCGTCGTTTGACGCTGCGATGAATAACCCCATCGTCAAACGTTTCAAAACCGCGTCCTGGGTGCTGACGGGTCTTGTGCTCTTGACCGCGCTCTCTGGTCGGTACATCGCATTTCTTTCTCTGCCCTCCTCTAACCAATCCAGGCGTGTTTGTTGCTGGCCTCGATGCAGGATTGATCTATAATGAGTGGCCACTCATGGGCGACGGCCTCGTTCCACCCTCTGCGGAGCTCTTCTCCCCAGTATACACTCAAAATACGGAAAAGACCGACCTGTGGCGCAACATCTTCGACAATCCGACGCTCGTGCAATTTGACCACCGAATGCTAGTAAGCTACTCTATATCTTGAATTCCCATGAGCTCTAAATGCTCCCTAGGCCACAACAACGTACGCCGGCGTCGTGGCTTTGTTCGCACAAGCCATGCGTCCCGCATGGCGCGCCGCCATCCCGCCGCTGGCACTAACATCCATTCGTGGTGCCTTTGCAATGGCCAACATCCAAGTGCTTCTCGGAATTTCGACTCTGATCTACATGGTCCCGGTTCCTCTGGCCGCTGCCCACCAGGGAGGGAGTATCTTGCTCCTCAGCGCCATGCTACAGCTGTTAATTTCTCTACGTCGCCCTGGCGCCGCTGCACGTGCATGGAGGAGCTTTAGAGCATCCACAGAAAAGACCGCGATGTAGCGTCGTTTTAAGCAACTGTACAAAGAAACTAATTCCAGTAATGCCACACACAAACTAGCCTTCCATTTGTACATCTTCGTCTCCAGCTGCAGACGCCCCGGCCTCGGGCGCCGCCGACGCGGGCGCCTCGGTCTCCTTGGGTATCATGCTCTGCAGGAACACCTCAACCTTTTCGCCATCGAGGATACGGAACGATCCCGCGGCAGCGACCCCAGTCTCGTGGGCGGCAGCAGGTCCCAAGATGCCAATGGAGGTGTTATTGATGTTGAGCTCCTTGTCCTGTTGTAGGGTCTCGCGCAACGCATGAAGGCCGTGTCTGACGAGGTCTTCTAACGAGCCTGTCGTAACGCAATGAGATCCCATGCATGCGAGAATCAGCGCGACACTCACAATCGTCAAAGGTCTTGAAATGCTTCTCCAAGTACGTCTTTGCGCTCTGGCTACGCGCCCCGATCGACATGGCATAGTACTCATACGAGTTTCCGGACGGCGAAAACTCGTAGAGATGTGGGCCCGACTGGTCCTGCCCGATGACAAGAAAGCCGACACCATAAGGCCTCCGTCCATACTCTTGCGTGTTGACCTGCGCCTCTGCGCGGAAGAGATTAGGCGCACGATTTCTGCAAGAACGACGACGACGCACTATCGGCAATGGCACTAACGAGGCGATTCACGGGGACCGGACGGTTGAAGATCATGCGCGAGGACATTGCTTGCTGCCGCATGAAGTTGCTGCAACGATGCATTCAACATCCAGACAGAGCCCAGGAGTAGCACTAACCTCAGAACACGCGCGTCCGAGGTCAAACCGGCGATAGCGATACCAACATGGTCATCTATGCGGAACATCTTCTGCTGGTACGACGCGAGTTCTCCAGTTGAGCGCTAATGAAGTAAGGACGCGTCTAGGAGGGCAAGCTGGAGGAGACCTGCCTTAAGGGCGAGGAGAATTGCGTGTGTTTTGGAGCGAAGACCGACTGCGGCGGAGCCCTGCTTTACTGCTTCGAGGGCATATTCGACTTGGTGGAGACGACCTTTGGGGAGAAAAGACGGTATTGTCCGAGTCGTATGTGTTTCTAAACTGGCCAGCTGTTAGCCCAGTCTCACAGAACCAGTGGGGACTACCATCGCCGTCGATTTCAAGAGGAGACGCGTACAATGTCACGTGTGACACCACTACACTACTTACGCGACTTCCACTCTTTGAATAATCCGTCCAAGCTTTTGTGCAGCTGGCTCGGAGGAAGACACCGAATAATCTCACCCATCCGAACATCAACTTCTTCTTTCCCCTTGTCCCCCCCTGCTTTGCTCGCGTATTCTACCGTCATCCGGAACATTGCAAGCACCGCAAGAGAAACAGGCGTCTGCAGCCCCCCATGTATTGACCCCGGCGCAATCGCGCTCAGTAGCGGGCCAGTCAGGGGACTACCTGTTTGCGACGCGAGCGGTGTCGGCTGATTACCGCGGACAAGTCGTAGCAGGATTTCCATCACGTTCTCCATTTCGCAGAGATGCGTCTTGACGAACCGTTGGCGTTCGACCAGATTGCCTGCGCCCGAAGACGACGCCCATCCCTCCAAAACAGTCGTCAGAGTCGGAGGCTGCAGGCCAATGAGTTCTGGCAAGGGTAATAAGGAACAAACAAACAGGGTCAGGATCGGACACAACAATTTTCTTCTCCCAGCTCTCAGCTGCGTCCCCTGCGAACCAAAACATCCGTCCAAACAAACTCTTTAACCACTCCGGAATGTCGCCTGTCTTGACCCATTTTGGCTCTGAAAGCGGTCGTACAATGTCGAGGTAAACGACCAGCGTGACCACGAGCGGTGTCGCAGCCTGCGAGAAGGGAGGGAAGTCGGTTTGGCTTGGACTGCTCTCAACCGGATGGTAGGACTTTGTGACCTCGGACAAAGTTTCCATCTAACCTGGTAAGCACCTCAAACGTCGATACGGCGTTCAACGTACGTAAACGCCTTTGAATCCAGTTTCGCCGTTTCCAGCAAGATTCATCCGAACCTCGGCACGTCCTTCCTTCCGGTACAGTGTCATACCCTCAACGATCTCCGCATCGAACACGAGTCGGCGGTTGCCGCCCTCGTACGAAATCGACAGACGGTTCGCTGCTGGCACTTGGGTCGACTTGACTTCGAGTTTCGGGAGCTGCGCGGGATCGCCGTTGGTTGTTGACGTCGAAGAAACCGTCTGGGATGGTGGCGGTTCATCAATTTGAGTCGCCTCCAATTCATGTGAGGGGTCTTCGTCGTGAGTGTCCTGAGAAATAACGACGGTCGGCTCCCCGACCAGTGCGTTTGCGGGAGGATTATCAAGGCTCAACAGGGTTGGCGCGGCAGAAAGTGAGGCCGTGGTAAGTGTAACAGCCGGTGCTTCAGCGACTGGCGTACTAGGCCGACTGTCGTCCCCGCTCGACGCCAGATCGTCCGCCGTTTTCGAAGCAGAAGCATCGTCAACAGAAGATGAAACTAAAGTAGAAAGAGAGGGACTGGAGACACTGTCGTTTGGCGGCTCGAGAGGAGCGCTTGCGACGGGGGGAGCGATATCGGCAGCGGGAAGGTTCGCGGAGGATGGCGCCAATGGGTCACCATCCGGAGGAGGAGAACTCTGGTCATGACCATCGCCAGCGTCAGGAAGCTCAGAGACGTCCATAGAAGCCCGAGAGAAAATGCCTTCAAAAACGCAACGTTAGTGTGCGGCGCCCTTCCAGGCGCGCACACAATGAAATTTCTCCGAGCAGATCGCTCACCGTCAGGATCCTGCTCCTCCTCCGCGTCAGTCGCCCCATAACCGTCAAAATCTTCATGACCTTCACCGGGCTCATGAGAATCGCCATCCGCTTCGCCAGATATGGCGGCCATCAGCCAATCTGCTTCGCTCGCAGTTTCTGCTACACTCGGAGCAACACTCGCGGCAACACTCGAACGATCGTCATTCAACCCCGGCGGCGGCGGAGGCTCACGGCGTTCGTCATCATCGCCGTCGTCAGACTCGATCTTTTTCCTCTTCCCTTTCCGAGAATCGGAAGGAAGAGCGTCCAAAGAGAAAGAAGCGTTATTTGGAATCGGATGCGAGTCCACCGCCGTCACGGGTGTGTGGAAATAGATGCGCATGCGCGAAGGAGGAGGAGCAACGTCAGGAACGTTCTTGACGCCGTCCGGGGCAGAGGAAACGGCAAGTTTATCCTCCGGGGCGTCGTTCGCAGGAACCGACAGCTCCTCCGGCTCGAGTTTCACGGACGAGGGTACGCTACCCCAAGTCCAATGGAGCTCACGGATCTCGAGGCCGATGATCTTAAAGTCTGTAAGCGTACGGCGGTTCTCGTCCTTCTTACCGGAGCCGTAGCTGGCATTCGACGGCCCGTCGCGTGCTCCAAATGTCGAGTTACCTCCATCATTCCGATTCCGACCAGAATTTGCGGCGTTGTTGCGCCCGCCGCGGAATGAACCCGACGAGTTTTGGAACGAACCTCCGCCCGTAAACGACCCTCCGCCTCGACGGTTATGGCTGTTTCCAAAGTTCCCTCGAGACCCATGGCCGCGGAGCTGCCCAGTTGAACCACCGCCACGACCCGGACCATTGCTCGCTCCCGCAGCCGAAAAACTGGCGCCGCCACCCGCACCTCCTCTCCCACCCCGACCACTCATCCCGCCGCCTCGATTTGCGTTGAACGCGCCTCCACGACTACCTCGCCCTCCTGGACCAGACCCACGTCCAGCATGCGTGCCCCTACCGCTACCACTTTGTGGACCATGATTGCCACCCGCTCCACCGCGCTGCGGACCCGAAAACATCGCAGCCTGCATAGGACCTGTTGGTGGCTGGAATTGGGGTTGCTGAGGCGGCGGGCCGCGATGGTTTTGGGTTCCTGGTCCGTCGAAACGTTGGCGTTTTGCGGGAGGAAGTTGGTGCGGAGGGGTGTGGTGTACAGGTGGACGCTGCTGCTGCATTGGGCCAGACGGGGGAAGCTGCGACATTTGGTGTGGCTGCTGGGGGAAGAATGGCTGCTGGGGCGGAGGATGTGGAACGAAAGGCGCAGCAGCCATGGGTTGCGCTTGAGGCACGTATGGCTGGGGATACCCGGCCGTCGGTTGATACGGATTGTAGCCAGGAGGAGGGGGAGGGGGCTGAGCTGGGAGCGGTGGATGGAAGTGGTGAGGCTGCTGTTGTTGCGGAGGTCGCCAGTTGTTGTTGTTATTGTTGGCGTGTTGTGTACCGTAGCCATAGTTGGCATATAGCGAGCTCTGCTCTGCAGGAGGACGTGGGGGTTGTGCTGCATTCCATTGCTGGTTGTAAGCAGGTGCCTGCGGAGGAAGAGGGGGTTGTTGCTGCCAGTAGCCTGAATAATCGGGCTGGCCTGCTTGAGGACCTGGGGGAAGTGGCGGCTGGTAGGAACCCTGCTGCTGCGGCAAGAACGGGTTTTTGTTCATCGCGTCGAGCGGAGCAAGGACGAGAACCAGCCAGAGGCAGGCCTGAGGTCGCGCGCGTCGAGGCGAGAATCAAGCTGCACGGGATTGATTCAAAAGCACAAAACTCTACACTAGCCTAAACTACCCCGCGGAGCACCTATAAAGACTTGAAAGCAAGTTCATTGAGCTGGTCAAAACCAAGTTACCACTAATCCTCCCAAGAGTATGCGCAACATCCTTGGCTTGTGCCGTCTGTCGTCTCTTTCCATGTTCCGCAACTCGCACTGCAGCACTTTCAGCTCGCGTTAGCGTAGACCACGGACACATACACGAGAAGATGTCGCGATGGAGAACATATTTCTGGTGCGACGCTCCAGCTGGCTTGGGCGATGCGGCTCCATATGGCGGAGGGCTTGAGAGTTTGGTAGTATCGGTTTTGGTATCGGCCTTGTCCGTCTTGGGATCGTGCTTGTTCGCGTCCTTGTCGTCCTTGGTCTCCTTCTTCTTCTCCTCTTCCTCCTTTTCCTTCTTGCGTTTCTGGCGATCCTCCCATTGCGCGATAGCTTTGCCGACATCCTCCTGGCTCACGGTCGGCGTGGACGGCGGTGGGGTCTGAACTGATTCAGACGCAAACCCCGGGTCTTGAAGATGCAAATCGCAGGTGTAGAGAAAGTCAACTGTGTTGATTGTGGCGAGGACAGTTGTGGTTGGTTTGTAGCAAATGAAGCACGGTTTGCTGGTGCCTGCAGTCTTTGGTGAGTTGAGTGAATCGCGGGGAGTCTTCAGGGAGGGACGCGTTCTTACGCGTTTGTAGTAGAGATTGGTGAACGACATTTGTCGGGATCAAGAAGAAGCCGGCACAAAGCAGCTGATCCTTGGCGAATTCCGTCTCCGTGCTTTCTTCTCACCACCACCTCCAGCTCCACCAATGTCTACCGAAGGCCAGGTTATCCGCTGCAAAGCCGCCGTCTGCTGGGCGGCCGGTGAGCCTCTCAAGATCGAAGACGTCGATGTCGCACCTCCCCAGGCCAATGAAGTCCGCATTAAGATCCTCTACACCGGTAATAGCGCCCCCATAACTATCTGCCCATTTTCTCAAGACGCGTCGAGGTATCTGCCATACCGACGAGTACACACGCTCCGGCAAGGACCCGGAGGTCAGCGAAACGTACTCTCCACACTCAGCTGACATCGATTGCAGGGACTCTTCCCCGTAATCCTCGGTCACGAAGGCGGCGGTATTGCAAGTCCTCTCCGCGAATTCTGCCTTACCTGGCCTCATTGATCAACAGGTCGAGTCCATCGGAACAGGTGTAACCAGCGTTAAAGTCGGCGACCACGTTATTCCACTGTACACTGCGGGTGAGTTATTGTCAGCGCATCCTAACTGCGTCCAACTGGAGCCGAAGAATGTCGTGAATGCAAGTTCTGCACCTCCGGAAAGACGAATCTGTGCGGCAAAGGTTTGTCAATCAAAACCATCCTTTTTTATTGTGCTCAGGTGAAGTAGTTCGGGCTACGCAGGGCAAGGGCCTCATGCCTGACAACTCGAGCCGGTTCAGCATCAATGGTCAGACTATTCACCATTTTGTGAGTATTTACCCGTAATTACACTTTTTCTCTTCTCCTCCCTTCTTCTTCTTTCTCCTCCTTTCTTACCCTGACTCCAGATGGGCACATCCTCGTTCAGTCAGGTGACTAAGTAGCATTCAAGTCAGCCCGTTCCCGCTAAGGAATAACGCAGTACACCGTTGTCGCAGACGTTTCTGTCGTCGCAGTCAATCCCAACGCTCCCCTCGAGAAAGTTTGCCTTCTGGGTTGTGGCATCACCACAGCTTGGGGTGCAGTTGTTAAGCAGCCCGGAATCAGTCTGTTCAAAACAACTTGCGCCGACAACACGCTCAACCTTTTCAGAAAATTCGACTGTTGCCGTATTTGGATGCGGCGCCATTGGCGTAGGTGTAATCTTGTACTTTGGTTTGTCGCTTAACCGCGATAGCTCGGCGTCGTCGCAACTTCTGTCCTTGTTGGCGCCAGTCGCATCATCGCTGTTGATACAAACCCCAACAAGGAGGAATGGGCCAAGAAATTCGGCGCCACTGACTTTATCAACCCGACTACTCTCAAGGAGGGCACCAAGATCCAAGATTATCTCATTGAGATCACTGACGGCGGACTCGACTTCACCTTTGACGCTACTGGCAATGTATGTGCATGCAAACTTGGAATATGCGTCCTGACCAAAGCACAGGTGAACGTTATGCGTGCGGCGTTGGAGGCGTGCCACAAGTGCATTATCTTGTCTCTCTTACGGACCACACTAACGCGGCTGACAGAGGTTGGGGTGTGTCTACCGTCATCGGCGTTGCCGCTGCTGGCCAGGAAATCACTACCCGCCCGTGAGTAGAGTTGCTTTTTATCAAGGGTTTCCTCAATGGAACATAGATTTCAACTCGTGAGCTGGTCTTTCGGTGTTGAACCACGATTGATTTGGTAGGTGACTGGGCGTACCTGGCGCGGAACGGCTTTCGGCGGTGTCAAAGGAAGAACCGAGATTCCCGGTCTCGTCGAGGGTTCGTAGACCTTTCTTTTAGCGTCGAGCCTTTGTTCTCAAACTCGCATCAGATTATCTCAGCGGCAAAGTCAAAATTGACGAGTACATCACCCACCACCGCGTTCTCGCTGAAATTAACGCTGGGTTCGACGACATGCATGTACGTGTGCTCTCGGTCGATGTTCATGGTCCTGATTTGATTATAGCAAGGCGATTGCATCCGCTGCGTCGTCGATATGGCCTGAATTCCGATATGTACATTCCGTGCTGTATATCAAACAAATCCAAGTGCCGTGTAGCCTGTTCGTTTATACGCCTCTTTCGACCATCACTCGAGGCGCCTTTCCGCCAGCTGTCCCGCCAATAATCGCGCGCCACAGAATAATCAGCGCTGCCCTTACCTCCCGCCTCCGTACCCCACTGGCTTTCCAGATCGTCCGCACAACGGCAAGCACACAAAGCAAAAAGGAAACATCCAAACAGAGGCGTCGAACAATGATCATCGTCGGCGACCGGTTCTCGTCGCGCGCAAAGAAAGTGGCGGCTTCACGGAGAGACTCGATTCCTCGAGAGATGGGATGTGCGACAAGGGACCACATGCCGAGGTCGTCTAGGTCCCACTGGGCTCGGTGACCAGGCGTTGAAGACGATTGGCTCGGTCGCCATGATGGGGAGGCCAATGGAGGAGGGCTCCCAGCGCCAGTGAGGCGCGAGCGAGAAAGGTGTCCAGCGGAAGACTCGAGCGACTCCAAACGTTCCGAGAGCGCCGCAAGGTGCGCTTGGACGTTCTCGATCGCGTGCTCAACCGTCGGGCGCGAGATGGGTCGTGAAGGAGTGCCTCCATAAGTCCGATTAGACGGAATGGTCGGGACAGAATCTCGATAAGCCGTGTACATGCTAGGCGGGGAAGTCAACGTTGCGCGTGGAAGTTCGGCAACGTAGGAACCGCCTGGATTGAAGGAAGACGTCGCATGTGGCTCTGCAAAAGCGGAAGGCGTCTCAAAGCCAGGTAGCGGTTGCGTCTCGGGGACACGGGGTAAGCCCGGAGGGGGAGAAGTCGCCAGGAGTGAGCCAGCCATCGGCGTTCGATATCTGTGGGACGAAGCAGAGGAAGGGGGTCGGTGTACTTGGGAAATGGGCGGTTCGTGGACAACGGGAACGTTATGGTTGTCCTCTTCCTCGTCTGTCTCGGTTTCGTCCCCAGACGCCTCCACTTCTTGATCGTTGTGGTAAATAGCTTGTCGCGGTTGAGTATAGGGAGCTTGGGGGATGTCGTCGGAGGCAGTCGACCCCGACGAGTCGGATTGAGAGCCAGACAGAGTTCTGCTCATGACAAGATTGGATGGGTCTCCGCCATAGGATTCCAGTTCTCGGATAAGGTCGGCAGTGACGGTGCGGTCGGAGTACTTCCGAAGCACCTACCGCCATGTTCAGAAACGCCACCCTGTTCTGAGTTGTAACGCACCTTCATGAGCGCTGCAACATACAACCACTTGGCTTCATATGGGTCGAGGTCCTTGTGCCTTGCCCAGGCGTCCCTGGAGAGATGTTTGAGACTGGCGGCAGGAGTAAACGCGCATACCACTTTGCCCGTCCTAAAGGGTCGAACATTCCGGGTCTCGACGCAGCGACATTCCCTACAGTTGCCTGCTTGTACAGGCTGACCACGGGTAAGATTACGGTACAGTCTGGATATACGCACTCGCCTGTACATAGTGAGCTTCTCATCATAACTAGGATGAGAGTTAGTGGGCTGCCGTGCAGGGACCTCGAGGCGAACCCAGTCTGAATTACACCGTTCTTCGGGAAGGACTGGACGATTTGAACAGCCCTGTCGAACTGTGCGTCGATGAGCTGCTGCGAAGCGGACATTGTCCGGTCGCGGGATGGTGGTGGTGTGGACCAAGAACGGAATCACGTTTCAAACAAGTATTCTACAAGAGTTGGATGTGCTGCTCTACGTGGCTGCCGGCGGAGACGCGACGGACGGCCCATCGTTCCATTTATATTTCAACGCCCCGCGGATTCGCTCGTCCCGTCCGGGAGTAACCAGCTTGCCTGCCCGGATTCTTTTTCAGAAAAGCACGCTTGTAGTACAGTGCCGCACCTTTCCAGAAAAGCTGACCCCATGCCTTGCCATGTGTCCCATTGGACTTGAACGTCGCCCGTGTTACGCGCCAGTACGAGTCGCCAATGTTCTTTGTCGTCCACCGGGTTTGGTGTATTTGTCGACCCTCAACCGAAGGCGTCCGCGACAGCACTTGATACAGATTTCCGGGGCCCTTGCGAAGAGTGGGTGGGATGGCGTCTGCGGGCACTAGCCGTTGGAGTTGTTTGGTGAGGCTGGTCGTGAGTGTCTGCGCCATCTTGCGATCCGTGACATATGGCTTCCGTTCCGCGCCTAGCTCGACGCGTCTACTCGTCCCTCAACGCGTCTAACCAGCCTAGCTGGTCAGTTCACCAACTCCTCGCCTCATATCCACGCCCCTCTCTCCCTCCCCCCGCACTCAAGCGTCTCCACGACCTCTCTGCTCTCGTTCCACCCGAACAAGACACTCCCGAGTATTTGAAGCTCAAAACAGAGCTCGAAGAGCTCATCCGTCTCGTCGAAGCCGTCAAATTGGTCGATACCTCTGGCGTTCCTCCGTATCAGGCGCCAATATCGGACGCTCCAGCCGATGCTCAACCGACGATGGCTCTGCCGTTGCTTGGCCATGCCGCTCGAACGAAAAATGGCTTCTACATCGTCGATGCAGACATGCCTCAATGAAGGTGTGCTTTACGTCTGTCGCCATTAAATTCCGAAGTTTTGCCTTGTCCCAGATGCTTGCCGCAGGCTTTCCTTCGTTGGACGCCATGTTCCAGCTGGTGGATTTCCGGGTGGTCGCTACAAATCTTGCGCTCCGCGGGCTATTTGACTGCCTTGCTCTGCGCGCCCTTTGTGAGCGAATACTACACTTGCAATGAGTATGGCGTCGGACGCTTGAGGCCATTTCCGTATCGACAATTGCAAGCATACTGCCGTTTCACGACAACTCCATATGCACTAGCACCTCGTTGAGACCACCTCCAGACGCAGACATGAACGAATCTCGCATGGACTCCAACGCTCGATAAGGATGGCCTCAGCATCCAATGACGTCGGGCGTTTTCGTGCATAAATACCTTCTCACTGCTCCAATAACCCAAGTCCCGACCTGAATCAACTACCCCCCCACCGCCATAAAATCATAAAATGCCTTTCTTCAGCAGAACTCATCACACTGGCCACCATGGCTCTCGCCGCGACCCAGACCGCGTTGCCGGAGGATACAGTAAGCGTTCTTGTATTGTTGTGAGTAAAGTAAGCTGAAATATTCTTAGAGGCTGCCCTAGCCAACCCTAACACGACGAGAGAAGGGCGTCAACATGCGAAACACGAGCTGCACGCTATGGTGCGTGGCGTTGTTCGTTCGTCTCATATCGCCTGATCGTCTCCCCAGGGCCGTTCGTCGCATGTATCTTTCATGACAAAGCTCCGTCGCATGCTCGGGATCCGCAAAACGCCTCGTCGCGATCGAAAGGTCGCTCGTGAGAGACGGGAGTACGGGGGAGTGCACCACCGTCATTATTAGTATGCACAAACACCGATTAATGCCTGTATTACATCGCCAGAGTCCTGTATCGATAACTTCAGAAGCAACCTGACACACAATCCGTCTTTTGGCCTTTATATAACCGCGCCATCACTGCGCCCGCGACCACGCCCGAATTCACAAAGAAAAGGCATTCAACTTGGTTCTTGACTGGATGGTGTTATGATTAATAGTCTAGATACTTTTATCTGTGGGTCTCAAGCGCGCCCGATTTCTTTGAGGATTTCCATCCTTCTCGTATTCGAAACAATTCTAAACCCAGCGTTCACCATCTCAAAAACGCCATGACCGCCGGAAAGCGCCCGCAAGCGGTTGGAATAATCCAGCATCTGGCTGAGTGGCGCCGCCGCGTTGATTGTGCGCTTCATACGCGGAGAACCGCCCGAGCCATCGGGTGTGCGGCCGGAAGGCGACAACGCGAGCGGAGGTATGTAGTTCCCTTCCTCGGGATAGCCACCGACATCGTCAACCGTGGCGCCGGTTTCGACTTCGAAAACCTCCGCGCCATGTTCTGTTAGGTCTTTCACGGCCTTGCCCAAGCTGTCTTCGTTCACAGACACCTTGACGTGAACAAACGGCTCCAAGACCGGGCCCATCCCTGCATCACGAATGGCGTCGCGGAGAATCACGGCTGCAGCACCGGTCAGAAGGCTTGCGGGAGCGTTTGTCGGCATGCTGAATTCGCAGACTCGGATGTAGATGTTTGAAAGCTGTAGAGCTGTGTGCGGGGAGTTGGAGAGGGTGCTGAACAAACCACGGGCGATATACGCGTCAGGTCTGTCTGTCGAGGAATGCGGTGTCTCGAAGGGCTTGTTTCCTGCGTCGACTACGACGTTGCCTTCCCAGGCTGGATCCGCAGTTTCGTCCGGAAGAAGCTGGCGTAGCTCGAGGGTAATGATGATCGTAGTCGCAACACCTCCGACGTCGGTCTTCCAAGAACGAACTTGCGGACCCGCAGAATTCCCCGTCCCCAGGGTCTCCCGGAAGCTCACTCTCCTGGCGCCGAATTCAAATTTCACGCCCCATTCGTCTCGCAAACGCCCCTCGACAATTTCAAGATGAAGAGCGCCGAGGCCATGGGCAAGAAGCTGCCCTTCTTGCGAGTCTACACGAACGGATGGGTCGGTTCGAGAAAGCGCCTCGAGCGCGTCTTGAACGGGCTGGAGGTCCGAATGAGAGTTCGGGATGACAGAGGCGGCAATGACCGCAGGAGGAGTGGTTATCTCGCGGAGCGATGTTCGAGATTTGCTCGAGCTAGCCGCCGACTCGAGCGTGTCGCCGGTGCGAGTGTGCTTGAGCCCGAGAATGACACCGACAGTGCCAAAGGACAACTCCTCAACTTCCTCTGGTTGAGACGCATAGAGAAGCATGAGTTTGGATATCCGTTCTTTTTCGCCGCATGTGGTGTTGAGGAGTTGTGTCTTGCGAGTCAGCTTGCCGGAGTAGACACGCACAAAGGTCATCCAGCCTAGACGCCTGTCCCACGTCACCTTCCAAGCCAGCATCTTCACTGGCGTATTGGGTTTTTGGGGGTCGTGCTCGAGATCGAGCGGGCTAGCTAGCAATGCGCCGACGTAGTCGAGCACCAGGTCTGTCCCGATATTCTTCATCGCCGAGCCACACAACACGGGTAGAACCTCGTTTTTCAGTGTCGCTTGCCGCAGGTGCCGCATAAGTGTCGCAGTATTGAACTCAAGGTATCCTGGATGCGTTCCCGGGAGGGCGAGCAGAGTATCCATGAGCTCCTCGGAGTTCATCGCAAGGCGGTCTAGGAGCGCCGTTCGCGCCGGCGCGAGATGCTGGAGAATCGGGTGATTGGGAGGGAGTATGCCCGCTCCAGTCCCCAGCTCGTCTCCGTCGATCGGTAACGGAACCCTTCTTGGGTCAGATTCGGCGTCTGACCAGCGCCATACCTCCCAATTGACCAGGTCGACGATGCCCTCGATTCCTGGTTCCGCACGGGCGTAGTTTTGGGGTTCAAAGGACGCGATTGGGAGGGTGAGGGCGAGCGGATGGGGATGCAGCCTGTGGACGAGTAGGGACGCGAGGGACGCGCCAAATGACGCGCCGGGGCGATCCAGTTTGTTTAGGAACATGATACGCGTTGGGACGCCGTATCTAGAGTGTTTGAGAATCGCAAACTGGGTTGACTGTGGCGCACCGGTCGAGTTGACGCCAGACACCCTTGGTCTGCGACTCTACGCCCTCAACAGAGTCTATGAGGACGACTGCTCCGTCGACGACGCGACTTGCGCTCTCGACCTCCATGCCAAAATCGGCATGTCCAGGAGTGTCGATGAGGTTGTAGAGGTGATGTTTCCAGCGGACGGGGATGCTGGCTGCTTGGATTGTTATTCCACGTTCGCGTTCTGCTGGCAGGAAGTCTGTGGTTGTGCTGCCTGTGTCGACGGAGCCAGAGCTTGAGAGGTAGGAGGACCTGAGGAGGATGGATTCGGTAAGGGTCGTCTTTCCCGAGTCTGCATCGATTAGCGGGTGTATTGGGAACTGGGAGAGTACCTATGTGGGCTACGAGGGCAATATTGCGGATTCTGGCTGGGTCATGGGCAGTAGTAGCGATGGTCCGCAACTGACAACATCGCGGCCGCTTGAAGAGCCGCATTCGTCGATCCCTTTTTGTTCCAGGCTTGTCCTCTACTATTATGTCCACTCCTCCCAAAGGCCGTATCCCCAACACCCCTTTGGCAGCGTCCCTCGTATCCTTTATCCTTGGCTCGTCCTTCGCCCTCGGCGCTCTCACCGCCGCCGTCGGTGGAATTACCACAATCGCGCCTGCTTTCTCAAACGCACCTTGGTGGGCGACCGGACAACTTGGTTTCTTCGTCGCCGCGTGGTCTGCCTTTCATTGGGGAGAATACGCCGTCACCGCCGGCTGGAACTTGGAGAAATGCAGCGTAGACTGTGCGTCCGTTGCTTTGTTCAAGAATGCCCTCCCTTAGGTCTTTCAAGCTTTCCTACTAGAGAATGGTTCTCTCTACCATGTCGCTCATGGTACTGCGCTCGCAGAATACCTCCTCACACTCTACTTCCAACCAAGCTGGAAGTCATATCCCAACCTGCCACTGGTCGGCCTCATCTTAGTCCTCGTCGGCCAAGCATTACGCTCAACAGCAATGATACACGCATCCACCAATTTCTCGCATGCCGTCGCGTTCAAGAAAAGAGACGCGCACGTCCTCGTAACGGACGGTGTCTATGCCTGGTTGCGGCATCCATCGTATACAGGTTTCTTCTATTGGGCACTCGGGACGCAGCTCGTGCTCCAAAACCGCGTCGCGTTCGTGCTATACGCGATTTTACTGTGGCGCTTCTTTTACTATCGCATCCGGGCGGAGGAACGGGCATTGGTCGCGTTTTTCGGCGACGCGTATGTGCAATATCGCGGACGCGTCGGTACTTTGATTCCCTTCGTTCCGTAGAGCAGGCATGGAATGTATTCTGGCATATAACATGGTTCCATCTTACTCGTCCGCCACAACGGTCCCCTTCGCGCTGACATAGATGCCGTCGAGGAATTTCCGGATGTCTTTGTTTTTGACGAGGCATGCACCGTGAATAGAGGCGGCCGATTGCGAAACCATGTCGATGTCGTTGCCCTCGAGGATAAGCTCGTCTTTTTGTGCGGTGGACTCGACGATTTTAACGCCAGAGAGCATGTCGACGTGCCGTACCGCCTAGATTGCGGTCAACCCATTGTGGACCAGAGCGCGGCTTGCAACGTACCTTTTCGCCCAGGAAATTGCGGATCTCGACCTTGGTTCCGTCGTTTTGGATGATGCAGTTAATGGGGAAATGGGCATAGACGGCGCGCATTTTGTATTGGAAACCCTGAAGGCGGCTTTTTTAGCATCGGGCTCGACGTTCTGGCAGGTCGCGCACCTTGGTGACACCAGTAATCATGTTGTTTATGAGGCTCTTGATAGTGCGGAGGCAGGCGATGTGTTTGCGGCCTCCCTGCCAGACTGCGAGGGTGACCTGGTTGGTCTTGCCCTTGAGCAGGCGAATGTCCATGTTAACGTGGCGGACGTTCTTGGTGATAGTGCCCCTTGGCCCAGTGACGGTAATGATACGGGACTTGACCGTCACCTCGACGCCGGACGGGATGTCGAGCTCTTCTGTCTTGAGGACGTCGTACATCTGGGGGAAAAAAAGAGGGCTGGTCAGAAGCTGGGCGTCGTGGGTGGACGCCACGGGGAGGATGGGGACTGAGATGGAGTTTAACGCACGGGGTGGTGGGGAGAAGGACGAAGACGTTTGGGTGTGATGAGTTATCATTGGATCTGTACAGTACACCCCAGCACTCCCCTGCACCTCGCAAAAATTCAACAAAATTCATGGTGGGCTCTCAAGGGCAATAGCAAGGATAGGGAAAGGACAATGAGGCTTACAGGTAGAGAATTCGCAGAACAATTGGCCTGGTCCTTGCATGGATCACGCGTGTCACACGGATCCTGGGTTGAGTTTGAACCACGACGACGACGAGTGTGCAATGTACCAGACGCAGACGCAGCAGCACCACTATCAGTATCCTCCCAATTACTACTACAACCCCACCCCGCCCCCCGCCACCGCCCGTCTACAACCCCGACCCCGCCACTTTCCGCAGAGATTACAACGGGCAGCTCACAGAGCTCAAGGTCAACTCAAGACCAATCATCCAGACGCTCTCCATGATGGCCCAAGACTTTGTACGCTACTCAGACATTGTCGCCGACTGTCTCCGCAGCCACATCCACAGGGTTCGTCCACCTCGCTGGCAATTGTCTCCTTACTCATCTCATTTCAGGTCCCGCCATGGATGAAACTCCCCGCTTTCTACGTCCTCGATGCTGTCTCCAAAAACGTCCATGAACCATACGCGCGCAAGTTCTCTGCCTTCGTCGTTCCTCTCTTCCTTGAGACCTACGCTCAAGTTGACGAACCCACTCGTAATAAGATGGAGGAGATGTTATTGACTTGGCGTACTGGTGGGCCCAATGGCACCGTAGTCTTCGGGGCCAATGCCCAAGCCGCTATTGAGCGTGGAGTCTGGGGCGATGGCGCATCCACCTCCAACGTACGCCATCCTTCGTCGTCATCATTGCCACCCGTTCACATCCGGCCGCAGTCAACGCACATTTCAAGGGCCCAAGTCCTGTCTGAGCTCGAATTTACCCTTAACCAGAAGGAGCGTGCCCTTCTGGCGAACCCTTCCGACACGACGGCCCAAACACATATCAGCGCTCTCCATCAGGTCTGGCGTCTTCCTGAATCATACGATTAGCAACTAACTCCGGCCTCAGCTCCGGAAGCTCGTCGACAGCGGCAGCGTATCCCAAGATGAACTCCAGCAAATCCTTTCCCAGCTTCGTTCACTCGTGCGCGGAGCTGTTCCCCAACCGACGCCCCAACCGGCGCCAACTCCCGCGCCTCCCGTTATCGCTCCCGTACCCGTCGCTTGGCCGAATCAGCAGTACTCACAAGCGACTCCTCCTCCTGGTCCCTCTTCCATGTACCCTACATACCATGCTGTGAAAACAGAGCAACCTACCTCGTCCGTGCCCGACATCCATGGTCTGATGGCGAGGTTACAGCAAGCGGGTGTAGTTCTGAGCGGGAAAGCGAGCGCTTCGAGTGTTGACGACGTGGCCAAGACTGAGTCTGACCCCGAGCGCGAGGCCTCTCGTAGTTACCGCGATGCTATTCTCCAGCAGGACGTTCAACTTACAACCGTCGGTATCACAAGGTATGTCGGCTGAGATCTATCCAGTGCTCGCATCTTAGTAGTCCGTCAGACAACGGCAACCCCCTGCAATTACCGAGTTTCTTTATCGCCGCCTCACTCGACAGTGCAACCAGTGCGGATTGCGATTCGCGGATTCGCCCGAAGGCGGCAACAATCTCAACATCCATCTCGATATGCACTTTGAACAAAACAAGAAGGCGGACCAAAACATCGGACGTGGCCACAGTCGGAGTTGGTTTGTTGGTGTGGAGGTTCGTTGTCCTTTCGTTCTTTTGTCTGCTCGCGCCAACGACCCCTCTAGGATTGGGTTCACGACATCAAGGGCAAAGGTCGCGAAGGAGAGCGTCCTGTGAATGCTAAAGCCGCTGCTGCTGCGGCGATTGCTCAACGCGAAGCGGAACTTCGCGCCCAGTACGTGGTCGTACCGCGTGGCGAGGAGGCCACTGCGGTTTCCTGCCCAATATGTAAAGAACAATTCAAGACGGAGTTCCTAGAGGAAGACGAAGAGTGGGTATGGCGGAATGCTGTGCTTAAGGAGGAACGCGTACGTGCTCTCCTTCGTCTGCCGCAGCGCCCACGCTCATTGACTCGTCCGCAGGTCTACCACGCGACATGTCATGCAGGGCTCGCGCAGCGACTGCGAACTGACCTGGCGGCGAGTCTGCGTAGTCATTCGAGTACGCCGGAGATTCCAGTGCGGACAAGCATGGGAGTATCGGCCACGCCGGTGACGAAGGTTTTGAAGCGCGAGGGTTCCGACGATGGTTCTTCAACATTGCGGGCATCTCTCTCTCCGTCCTCAGAGTCTAAGCTCATCGGGACGAAACGTAAGGTTGACGAGATCGATTCTGCAGTAAGTGCTGAAGCAGACGGGACACCGCGCTTGAAAAAAATCGCGCTGGATCTCAAGACGGAAGACTCGCTGTAAGCGGACGCCACTTCCTTTGCATGCCCGACGACATGAGGGAACACTGGAATTCTCAGCATCTTTTTATTGCTCGCATCCCACTGTATTAGAACTGCAATGATTACACGGCGGACTAGTTTACACACTATGCTATTGTCCCTTTTTCGTTGGCGCGAGGAATTACCATCCTCTCGTCAGTCGCAGTCTCTGCCGCGAGGTCATCGTGTACACTGTTAACTTTTGTCTTGCTGCGTGACATGCCGTTCTCTCCCAATATCCCGTCCACCGCCGGATGCTCCATCTCCAAAGCTGCGCGGAGTCGTTCGCGGACCTTGTCGATTCGTTTCGTGTGGGCGCCGCCGATGGCGATAAAGATGGCGGAGAATATACCACAGAGGAAACTCGCTGGGATAAGAATACCTGTACTCCAGGCTGGGCGTTGAAATCTGGTTGACAGATGAATACGACGTCAGGCAGTATACTAGCACGCACCGGTTGAGTCCCCACATTGTGCCGCAGAGCATCACCTGAGTAGTATTCAAGATAATGTACATCGCGGGATTGAAAAAAGCGCAAGCGCACTTGAAAGATTGAATTTCCGTCGTTGAACAGGCAGATAATCAGGGCGGTACTAGAAACATGTTGGTGGGTTAACTGAGGGGTTCCAGACAGCATACTTGATTGGGAATGCCTGCAGGTAGTGAGCGAAGTGGAAATCCACTACGATGTACATACGCGATGCGTCTCCGTTCCATGCGCGCGATACCAGGTTTGGTGTCGGGCAAACTTGACTTGTTCTGCGGGATGGTGAGTAGATGCAGCACAACCCATTCGTTACGAACGTCTATGTAAGAACTTCTGCTCCTTGTCGGTAAGGACATGAACGTAGTTTGTGTCGTAGTTGAAATCCGGTAAATCGTCCGCGTCAAAGAGCTCAGGCAAGTTTGCTTTGGCCCTCAATCGCCTAGTCTTGCGTTTGTAGTGCCATATCCAGAATATTCTATAGGTGTCAAGGACCCGCGCGGGAATGAGACCGATGCCGGTGACCTGACAACCATGTTGGGTCATTCGTTTGTGGGAGGTGAAAGTACTGACGGTAAACAGGCCGTTTACGACCTGTGAGCTGACCTCCACCCAGAAACCCTATTATCGACTTAGCGGGCGGTACACGACAGTTCAAAACGAACCTGAGTGTTTTCATTGTGCAGATTGATGATTTTGGCGAGGAATAGAACGATAGCGGCGCCCCAGAACACGACCGCAAAACCATAAATCGCAGTGAGCACCTGAACCGTCTCAGAATCCGCGCCCAATATGCACACGGATTGCCTACCCCGAGTGCTACAGCCGAATGAGCTTCAAGTTGATGTGAAGCCAGGTGAGCGCCACTTACGCGTTTTGAGGAAAGCCCAGACGCCCTTGAGTGTCCGCCGTATCTTGGACGGTCTTTTAAGAACGTCCTCGACATGGCGATCCAGCTCGTCTTCGTACTCTCTCTTCAAGTCGTCGCTAGCCGTCTCCGGAGGCGCTGCGATCGTCACAGTCGGCTTCAACGAGTACCAGGTGGGCGGGCTAGATATTGGGTTGGCGCAACGTCCAGTCAGCCAAGAGTAGCGTACGTACAAGAGAATTGCGTTGGCCGCGTTGGTCAACGTCGAGACGGTACCGACTTGGGGGTCGATAACGTCGAGATGGTCCACAATATCGTCATGATGGTCTGGGCCTGGTGATACAACCCCTCGGTGCGAGGAACTGACGCTTAGAGCGCTCCCAATGAGCCCGGGCTCGCCTTCTACTGAGCGTGTGCGCACAAGAACGTCTGCTTGAGCGCCAGAGTGTCGCGAGAGGGGCGTAGAGGATCTTGGCGGTATTAATGGATGTGGTTCGGGAGACGAGGCTATGCGCTGGGCGCCTCCGCTACTGGGTGCACTCGGAATAGGTGCTCCGCCAGAGGTACGGTTGAATGTTATGTGGTTTTCGATGCGGCTTGCGCGGGAGAGAGTGTTGTTCGGAGAGGTGGTTGGGAGGGGCGTCGGGGGTACCGGGGGTGAGAATAGACCGGCCAGGGAGCGGTCACCGAGGCTGCTTATAGTGCTACGGCGAACGCGAACCGAGGGCATGGCGGGCGGACGAGAACGCCACAACAGCGAATTGACACGGAGTATCGCCGTCATCCCAGCAAAACAAAGAATATCATAGCCTTGCAAAGAATATATAGGATATAAGATACTAGCAGGTATAAGTACAGCTAGAGCTACAATTATTAACTATACATCGACGCCGTTCGCCACTTTGCCCTTTCCTCGCCCGAAGATGGTTAGTTTCCGATTGCGCGACGGCGGCCGGCTAGGTGGGCGCGAGGGAGCCGGATCGTCACCCGGCTCAGCAGTGAAAGCTGCACCAGAGACAAGCGTGGGTGTGGTAGTATCTTTCTTGCGTCGCCTCCAAAGTAGGTGCCTATCCGACTCGGCACTATCTTCGTTGGCAGCCATGATCGCCTTCCTCGTCGCCTTTTGCGGTGTTGGTGAATGCACATCCTTATTGCTCGCAATCCATTTCGTCTTGGAAATTAGCTCGCGAGCCACGGGAAGGACGGGAACGAGTGGCTGGTGGAACGCCATTTTGATCCAGCCCCTCCAGCTCATATCGGCAGGAATGAACTGGCCGACAAGCTCCTCAAACTGAAGGCATAGTGAGTCGATGAACAAGCTGGAAAGAAGGTGGTGCACTTACGCTCCAAGTCTGGTTCCGAAACTCGAGATCTCGTGTCCGGATGTGTGCATCACGACAGACAAACGATTCTTCCTTCATCACGCTCAGTAGCAGGTGCAGACTGTGTATATCCGTTAGGGAATCCACCGGCTGTTTGGACTCAGTATGCATACCTCGATATTTTCACCAAAACAAAGCTTTTTTGGGATGAACGCGTCTTCATCTCCGCCGCGTCGCCCTTCTTCGCCCCTTGCGCAACCTTGCTGTTGTTGCTCAGTGTCTTCTTCTTCATCGGTGTCGGAGCAGTGACAGGTAGAGACGCCTGACGAAGCGCTCCAGACGACGCCGTCCGATAAAGTGTAGGGGCTGACGGAGGTGCAAGGGAGGCTGAACGGAGGTCGGTGAACGAACGCGAAGCACTGAGCTTCATTGGAGGAGCCAAGCTCGGCGCAGAAAGAGTTGCTTTCTTAGCGGCTGGCGTCCGCGGCGAATCGAGAGACGAACGAGTCAAAACAACATTCGAAGACGGTAGTTCGATTGCCGGGGGTGCTTCCTCCTCGGCGACAAATTTGCGGTCCTTCCGACCAGGCCACACGTACTCCATTATACGCCGGCCGACTTTGGCGTCGACCTGAAGTCGCATCGGGTGGAAATTGAGTTCGAACGCTTCGTAAATCGTAATCCCGCCGACGGGCGCCAACACGGACCAATTCGCAAGGACGAACAAGCCACGCTGGACAAAAAGTCAAATCGCCGCTAGCCCAAACAAGCCATGCATACCTTGAGCAAAGGATGGTTGGCGGGTTCGTCGTGTTTAGACAGGATTTCGGCCCAGCGAGCGTCCCGTGAACCATCGAACGCCTGTAGGTTTCCGACAGTGAGATTATTGACTGTCGAGCTGTCCTGTCGGCTCAGCCAGAAAAAGTCGATGTTCTGGACGACGAGTTTGGCGAGGAGCTCTCGCTGATCGTCCAACATTCGCCATGATATCTCCGAGGACGAAGTATGAAGTAAGAGTGCAGACTTGGGCTCGGAATGGTGGTCTCGTTGGTCCTGGGCAAGCGCAATGCACTCAAACAGTCCACCAAGTTCTTCGGAAAGAAGCTTGAAAAGCTTTCAGTTGGATGAGATTAAACCAGTAATTCGCCCACCATTTTGTGGGCTTTGAGCTTGAGCATCTCCAGATGCGCAGCTTCGGGGGTCAGATGTGCGATATCAGCGAAGAACTCGGTATCTATCGCGTCCCGAAGGTTGGTTTGTAGGTCAGTAACGACGTTGGCGACTGAATTGAGGTCATTGAAGTCATAAGTGAATAGTAGGGTCTCTAATTTATTGGTGCGGGTTTGATGAGCAGCGTCGGAAAAGAGAAGGAGTTTGGCGACGATGTTGGATATAGTTTGGAAGTGCTGGTCGATAGCAGTGACAGTAAACCGAGGGATCTCGACCTGGATGAGATCTGTCTGGTCGTTCAAATGATTATGCGCGCCGATACCGGGTTTGGCGGGGTTGGAACGGACGACAGATGTAACATTGTTGCGCAGACGAAGACGATTGAACTTGTCATAATGGAAAGTTGCGTCTGTCTGAGGTACCAGGCGCTCGAAATCCTTGCTTTCGCAACGAAAATCGATGAGAACCTCGAGCGGTACACATCCATCGCCACTGTAGTCGGCCGACGCGGGAGAGAATGTTTGGAGACCAGAGAGCGATGTGAACGTCCGTTGCATCACTTTGCCGCTGATAGGGTCATCGGCATTGGCGTTATCCATGATTGCGTACGATTGTAGCTTTCCTTGGACAGCAGCGACGACACAAGTGTTTTCCGAGGCCCAATCATCACGGAGGACAAACTGAGACTTGAGAAGAAGGCAGCAGTGCCCTTTGCGTAGCGAGACGCCTTCAAACCATCCGTCAAGAGGGTTGTCCCCAATTGTGACATCGGGCTCGGGGCTGTCTTCCACGGACGTTCGCTCATGGCCGCTCAAGATTTTCTTGAGGGCTTGTGCCGCTGCTTGAGCGGTACCAAGAGACTTGTGTTTGTCAGAAGCTGGTACGACGCTGACTTGATCGGCTTGATCCCGAATAAACTTCACCGCACTGAAGATATTGCATAAGGGGGCGTCCAGAGTTGAGACGATACGCACCGAGTGGCCATATGGTACTCGACACCGCGGCGGGTCTGTGAGCTGTAATAATACTGCATCATTATCTGGAAATGTTGGTCAGGTATGGAACGGCGAGCAGCAGCATCGTACATCGCGAATGGCGCTATCCAAGAAGAATTTGGGACAGTGAATCTGGTAGACGTTGTCGAATTCAGCCCACTCGGCCTCGGAGAGCGTATCCGCCGGAATATGATAGCTATGACCGCCCGATTCGCCTGCTGTTCGTGAACCGTTTTGCGTGTCTTGAAGCAGCGAGATATAGTCCTGCAACAGAGAAAGCATCTTCTCCATCGTGACAATGTCAATATCGGACTAGAGCCAATTAGCAGTTTTCGTGGCAGGGCGCACTTCCGCACCTGAGAATGATCGTTGAGCATTTCTTGGAGCTCTGCAACGCGTGCCCGTGCGATATCGATTTGAACTTCCAGTACGGCTTCAAATAAGTTCAGTATGTGAAAGAATAACGCAAAGCGATACACACAGGGCTGTTTCCCTAGGAAACAAGTATGCGTCGACTCAATCCCAAACCTGCTTGTTCCTTCCTGATCCGGACCCGAAGCCGCGCGACGAAAGTACGTGAACCGCGGACAAGAGACAAAGGGTAAGAGATGCAGCAATGGCGGCGATGTCGGCGTCCAGTCGAGCTCGATAAAATCGTCCAGGTCATACCAAACCGAATCGACGGCAGTCAATGGTAGGTCGTTTCGCGTGCGATAGTTGCTCCTTTGGGTGCCCGCGCTAACACCGACGGCAATCTTGACCGGGTCGTCAAATGTTGCGAGCATTGCACGCAAGTCCAGGCCGCGCATAACGAGTTCAACAGCGTAAAACGGCTTTCTGCGGATGAGCTTCGTGGTGTCTGGCCGGGCGCCAGGAACGAGTGCCTCTTCTTCACGTTGATGCATGTCCACCTTGAACTCCTCGATAATGCCCTTGACGCCGATCCAGGGTGTAACTCCATCGGCCCATGCTAGCAAAGAGTCGGCGAGGAAAGTGCAGCAACAAAATGGACGTACTCTCTCGCGTATCATCCAAGTAGGCGTGCATGATGTACAGATTCTTGAGCGATATTCGATACTTAAGGGTCGCCAAATGCCTTCCAAACTTGGGCGAAATATGCCGCGCTGGCCAGGCGCTCCCTTGTCGGACCGGTAGGGACAAGACACCATCAAACAGCTTCCACCACGACCAAAAGTGCGTAAACACCTGAGCCGTCAGATGGAAGCTACTTGACTGAATTTGCTTGCCAGATCTTGCGTTGAGAGACGACGACAACGAGGTTGAAAGATGGATAAAGTCTGACCGGAAGCCATTGTATGTATCGTCGGCAGTCTTGACTTCGGGCACGCGTGATTTCTTCTCCAGTTGAACTTGATAATGAGGACGAAAGTCGAAGAAACGGCACTTGCGATGGAACGCAGAACCGCTGCAGCTCGAGCATTCCGATCCACACGCCCGTTCCAACACAAAGCCAACTCCGAAGCATACGCCCGAACGCAACTTGGCGCAAATCTTCTTGAACGCTCGGGATCTATCGGGCTCTCCTTCTCGTCGTCGTTTCCGCTTGGTTTTGGGCAACAGATGTGAGAAGCTGGGATCGTGAGCGATCAGGTCCGAGGGACAAAAAAAAACATACTCCGGGATTGCGATCACCATAGACTCGCTGAACACTTGGATCAGCTCCTTGTGGTGGTTTGTGTGCCCTATGAGCAATCGTGGATTTCCTTGCCACGCAAAGGCAAACCCTGCACCAGCTCCATGGACAATGTACGGGTCGCGGAGACCTTTCATTTGATAACGGACCTCTCCGGCGAAATCGGCCTTGATAGACCAGTGGAAGATGAGGCGCATCTGGTTCAATGAGCATAGGAAATAAAACCAGTACGAAATACGGACCTTGTCCCAAAAACCCATCGCCGGAGACGCGTCTCGTGGCGCGCTAGATAGCGTTTCAACCACCCGCATAAGATCTTGCGTTGCGGGTTGATAACTAACGCCCCATGTGAACGTCGTGGGTGCGGATGCGGTCACCTCTATAATCGGGTTGGCGTACGATTTGACGGGCATGATGGTTTTCGGCACTGAAAGGGCGAACGGGGCGGCCTCTGCGAGCCCATAATCTGACGCAACCACCAAGCAGTCGATCCAGTCAACGGATAAATTGGTCCCCATTTCCTCCGCAATGACCACGTCGCTGTCGAAATCGAAAACGAACAACGTCTTGTCTTCATGAGGCGGGATGTAAACAAGCGGAAGTGGATAGTCGCGCAAAGAAGCGCGCAAAGAAGCGAGGCCGAAATTGAGATGCATCGGAACAAGCAGAGAATACTTGGTATCCAATGGCATCCCGCTTCCCTGTTCGTGAAGAAACTTGGGCAAATCCTTCATTGCAAACGAGGGAGGGGCGATGTTGAGTGCGATATTGGTGATTAGGATTCGGATTAGCGGGGGAGTTGGTGGAAGAGGCGTGACGGGGACGAGATTCGGGACTCTGCGGTTGACTTTGATGTGCTGCGAACCAAAGTGGCGACGGGAGATGCTCTCCTCGTCTTTGTTCTGCCGTTGTCTGGCTGAGCGCAGTCGCATTCCCCAGTCGACAGAATGAACCTCGTCAAGGCGTTCCCGAGCCTCTTGAATGGATATGGAGTGTTGGGCATCGAAGCGGTAGTCAGGGTTGTCCGGGTTGCGGGCGAAGGCGAAGGTCTCGGCCGCGAGAATGCTTTCGACCTTGGCAGCAAAGCCTTCCTCGCGATCCTTGCGGTTACGAGCTGCTTCGAGGCCGGTGCGGAATATGAGACCAAGATTGCTCTCCATGGGATCATCGGCGGCCTCAGCAATAAAGGACCGAACGTTGAGGGTGAGTTTTGGCACCTGCTTGGGGCCCTCCGACTCGGGGATGGGAATCGGGTAGTAGTGGCCAATGAGGCAGATGCGGGATAGATGGCGGGCAGCTTTGACGAAAACCGAGATATCGAGAATGAGGTCGGAAACAATGAACCCGTTTGGAACATGGATCCTTGCGTTGTCGCCATCGATGTCAATGATGCCCGAGTTGAAGGTGACTGTCCATTTGTGGAGACAAAGAAACTCTTCCCAACTCTGCGCTTTGACCCAGACAATGGCCCGATCCCATTTGATGATGGCTGATTGATCCGCTGATATCATCGAATTGATGCCATCGAGCCGAAGAACGGCACTTTGATGCGGCAACTCGCAAAGGACCTGGACAGTGCGCATATTCACCGTGGCTTTGAACAGCAGCGGGCGGGTTGCGGGTGTACTCCGTGGGCGGGCGTTGGCGAGGTGTTGGACGCTTGCGATACCCAGCAAGATCGAGTACACGTGCGCAAGCTGCAACGTCCCGTGAATGTGCCCCACATTCACAGTCAAGTCACAACTATCCACCATGCTCACAGTCGGCCAAAATGTACCGCTCGAAAGCCCAACGACGGCATGTGTGCCCTCTATTCGCAGAAACTCTTGCGATTTCAGATTTGGGTCGTCTCGTTCAGCGAGCAACGGGTCGTCCGCATCGTATGGCGTAGAAATAGCACTGCGCAAGGCAACATCCGGCACAGAGAGTGACACGAATATCGCAGCGCTGTTCGTCCGCAACGCAGCCAATACCCCTGGCAGCAGCGTCTCTGCAGGAAGGTAAAGCTTTTGTCGCGTCGTCGCCCGCCAATCCGCGTGTCTGTTGGGGTTTGAACGCAGCGAGCAGTATTCCATTGCCAGTCCCGTAGCCCGAGCCGCGAATCCGCGAGCAAGGTCCATACTGTCGTCCGGATTGATGTCAGGCGCAGTGACGAGAACAACAACCCGACCAAGGGTTATGCTCGCGAAAGCCCCACTAGGTAGTTTGTCGACGATCGACCCGGAAGATTTGGATGGCGGAGCGGGAGCCTTGCGAGGGAGCGTCGAAAGGATTTTCGTCAATGTCCCTGTGACAAGTGGATGCCACAGTTCTGCACAAACCGCATCCGTGGTACAATGCAGTTGAAGTATTTTGGAGTGGACGTCAACGGCGGCAACCTCTCCATCGTCGCCAATAGACGCTTCCGCAGTCCCATGTCCATACAGTTCTACCGCTTCCATCGAAAATGCGACAGGATCCTCCAAGAAACTGTTGGTGGCACCCGATCGCCGCGAACAGACGCGTATGAAGAACGGGCGGAGAACCACGTCTAGACTCCCCTGTAGCTGCAACGGTATCGATTCGGACAGAATGGGAGGTGTAGCGGCGGACGACCGTAAAGATCTTCGGGCCGAGTATCGAGTCGATGCTGAAACCACGAAACCATCCGTCCGGAAGTCTAGCGCGGATGGGTCGACGGGTTTTGTTCCAACGATGAGACGAGCGCAGACGGGATCGCATTCGACTTGGATACTTAGTCGAGGAAGCGGTACGCCTTGGTCGGACGGTGAAAGTGGTGCCAGCGGAGAATCTTCAACCACAGCGCGCGGTTTTTGGTCGGCAAAAAGTACCGTCAAGCGATCCAGGCGCTCGGTTATGTTTATCGCACCTACGTGGGCAGAGAAGGCGAGAGCCGCCGCGTTTGGGTCGCCGGCTAGGAATGGCGATGAATGTAACCAAGGAGTTGGCCACTGTGTCGCAAATCCTTGCAAGTTGGTCGACCGGATGGAAACCAAACATATCTGGCTAACAGCAGTATTGCGGTCAACTCTGACTTGTCCCGTTGCGAACGTGCAACTGTAGCCCTGAGGGTCGATGGGATCTGCCGTCTTGCGGCGACCCAAACAACTGCGGTGCAGCTGCGTCTGCTCGGGGTCGCTCATTTGGGTGCCGAGATGAATGTCTCGAATTACGACCTTGTACGCCTCACCGCCGTCATTTGAGATCGTCGCCGATATACTCGACATACAGAATTTGGCCTGGGCGAGAAAGACCAACAGCGACTTTTGTGCAGCATCAGCTTTGGCTCGAAAAATGACATCGACTCGTCACCTTGTCGGTAGATTCTTTGAGTTTGACGCAGGGCCGAGCCAATCGACGCGAGATCGCGCTCTTGGACAAATGAAAGTAAGTAGACGTCAGGAAGAGAAAAAAAAGAGGCATACAACGGCAAATGCGGTCAAGAATGGCGAACGCGGCGTCGTTGGCGGTAATGGCGAAAAGAACGACATGCCGGGAGATACGGGGGCGAGGACGGGCGACACCATCTCTTCCGAAGGCAGTTCTGTTGGCGCCACCACCGAGGAACCCTTCTTCAACGTTCCCAACACGGCGACAAGAATTCGGACATCAAGTTGTGCGTCGGAAAGGACCAAAGACGCGTCCACGCTGTGAGGGTCGACCGTGCCGTTTCTCGGACTGAAATCCAACGAGCTGTCGAAACTAATAGACCCTGGTAGCCTGAAAAAGCTGACGTCTATGTACGACGCGTCAGTAGGAGCTCAAAACGGGGGACGCCCACTGACCGCCTGACGTGCCGACAATCTCCTGTAGTTGGAGATGCACGGTCGCCGTTCCGTGTGTCTGCCCCCACGCTCGGTCCCACGAGCGCTGTACGCTCCCAGTGAGACGCCTGCGCCAAGCTGCGAGGTTGTATGCCGAGCGTGAATGTGCAAGTAGTTTTGGCGGCGGCGGCTTTGGTTCCCCTTTGCCCGCTCGTTGAGAGAACGCGAGCACGGACCGGACCAAAACCGTGCTTATGATGATTTTTGCCTCTGGCGCATCGGCGAAGGTCAGGACTGGAGCGTCAATTTCAAGCGCCAGGGCTTGGCTCAGTTTCGGGACCCAAGTGATGACAAGGCGTAGGACAGCCGCGAAGCAGGAGCGTATCAACGGTCGCAGGAAAGGGTCGACAAGGGAGTAGATGGACGCGAAGAGGCCCCATAGGCGGTTGCCAATGGGCGATGGGGATAAGCTTCGGGCCGCTGTTGTTGGAGAGGGATTGGCGGCGGGCGGGCGGGCTCCGAGTCGGAAAGTTGTCCCTTGTACGGAGAGGGTTATACGGCGTGAGCCTTCGACATACGAGTAGGACCAGGAAATCCTCTCGACGCGAAGCTCTCCAAGCTTACCCAGCCTGACGAATAACATTAGCCATCGAACCCATTGGCCGCGTTTTTGCGACGCACCGAGCGTAGATGCCCTTTACTGAACGAAAGCTCAACGACCGGATGCGCAGATGCCTGGAAGCGCGCGAGACAATCCAGGGAGATATGTGCCTCCGAAGCAAAAGGGCAAACGTCAGGACACGCAAACACCAAACTCCGAGCGTCGTCCAGCCGCTGTCCTCGGGGCGAACGAAGAGAACGGAGCGTAGAAAAGAGAGGACGGCGACCAAGAAGGCCGGGAATGCCATCGAGGGAGGAGTAGAGGTTTTGAATGATCGTCGACTGCAGTTTAGCTTCCGTCAACACCGTGGCCGTACATCTCAGCAAGTTCTACAACCTCCCTAGCCGCTCGACGCGCCTCACCCAGCCCAATCGCACGCGGAGACCGCCGACCATCCCACCAACCACTCGGCAATCTCTCTTCTCCGAACCACGCCTCCACTGCATCCTTCTCAATAACGCCCTTGTCCCGATTCTGCATCGCGAGCCATGCAAGACCACATTCTGCCACCGCAATTCGCTCACGCAACGCGTCGTTCTCATATCCTGGCGCGAGACTACGGACTCGCTTCGCGTGGATGTGTGCTATCGCGGAGAGGGAGAGACCAACATTGCCATCAGCGGAGGCGGCTTTGAGGAGCGTTACAACAAGCTCAGGGTCAGGCGCGTTCGACGCAACCCCGTCTGGATGAACGAGGGACGCGTTGTGTGCGATCTTGGTCAGGCCCCGTGCGGCGAGGTCGGCGAGATCGAGGGTCCATGCGACGGGCATTCTCAGATGTGGAAGCCAAGAACCAGTCTGGAAGAAAATGGGCAAGGACCACGAGAATTTGCCACAGGTGAGGTACCCCGCGGAGACGAGGACCATGGCGAGGGGCGTGCTGAGGTTGTAGACCAGCTTTATCGCGTTGAGAAGCTCGATGGGCGCGATTTTGGTTCCAGAATGCGGGCTACGGAGACGGAGTCAGTGAGCGGTTGGCGGGAACGAAAGCTGGCATACATGTACGAATGATTCGCCAGCGTGTTCAAACCCGGGCAAGGAGAGCGGCTTTCACCTTGACTAGGCGGCCAATACTCGTTGGACGACATGAAGGAGTGAAGCAAGGTCTATCTTCTTTGTTGGATAACAGCCATCAACTTGGGAATGTCTACGGTTCTTCGACCTTGACCTGCTCGCTCTCCCGCGCCGCCGCGCTGGTATCGCGCTCCGCCGCCGCTTGGTCAAACAATACTTGTTGCACTACAAGCTCCTCCACCTCCGTTTCGCCATGATCCCGTCCACTGCGAGTCGCATGCTCCCGAGACTTGAAGTACCACCACAATATCAACACAAGCAGCAACGCAAGGAGTATCTCGAAACCGCGAAGGATGAATATCCCAGCGTCGCGCGAGTTCTCCCAGAGAGACTTGTCGTGCGAGACGGCCCCAGACTTGAGGAGCTGGTAAGTGATGAACAGGGTGCTAGCCAAACAGGTGCTGAGCGCGCCGCGGAGGGTAGTAGGGCGTGCTGACGCGCCCGTGAAGCGCTGCGTGGACATGACTGAGAATTTTTCCTCGTCGTCCGGGTCGGGGGGCAGCTTCTTCTTCTATAGGCGCCGGTGTTGCTAGCTGGGCGTTGCCACGTTCTGCCTCGTCCAATACCCTGACCAGCTCTGCCTGTTCTTCTTCCTCTGCGGGGTTCACTCCCCTCAGGAACTGCCCAACCCACTTGATTGACGCGACCAGTGCAATCGTGCACATCGCTGCCAGGCCCTGCATAAGTCCATCCCAAATCTGGTCAATGATTGTCGCGAACGGGGCGGTAGTGGGGTTCGCTTCCAGCACTATTGGGCCAACGGCGAAAACAAGAAGTGGGGTGAGGAATAAGTAGACGCATGCGCGGGACGAGCGCGGCATTGTGGGGGTCAGAAGCAACCTGTGCACAAGTCACGGCAATTGCTGATCCTGTTTGTTCGTTGGCAGGAAGCAGATACCAAATGCGAAACACGAAAACTGTTTGCACAGATAAGTATGTACGTCAAGTATGTGATACAAGCGCCTTTGAGTTCTACTACAGATAGCATGCGTACCGATCCGACTCCGAGTTCCATCCAACGCACTGCCAGCAATCAAGCAAACGGTCAGGATCGCTATGCAAACGCGTCAGTAGAGTCCCAAAGGTCAGTGCTCAGTACATACTACTTCATTTTGATACCCAGAAGCTCGGGGTAATGCTCACCCCAGAAAGACGTCTCCCAATCGGGCTCATATACATCTGCCTCATTCTATAGCGTGCTTTAGCGCCAGACAAATAGGAAATGTAGGCCAAACGTACACTGTACGCGCCAACGGGTGTTTCCTTCCTGACAAAGTCCATCAACTTGCTAGTCCGCTCATAAACGCCACGAATATCTGCACTCGTCGCGTTCCAATTCCACATCCCCATGCTCGTGACGTGGTATAGCGCATCGCGCCATGCGGGCGTGACGCTGGTGCGCCCAGGGGATATTTCCTCGGGACGCACAGCCGTAGGCGCAGTTATTTGAATAATTGTGATGGGAGGCGGGACGGAGGTGTCCGCCAGGGCGGACGCGGAAATGAGCGCGTCGACGAGGGCCCGCCGGGATTCGGAGGTAGCGAAATTGGCGCGTGGAACGAGACGGGAAGTGAGGGAGACCGAGTAGCCGACTTTCTGTGGGTAAGGTAAGCATTCAAGGTCAGAAAATGGCGGAAAGTACATGCCCCGGCACCAGCGTTGCCTCCAGCGTCGGTCATGAATGCGGTAAAGAATGGCCCCCAGCTCGGGAACTCCATGGCCATAGCCATCACGCCCTCGACGCCGTCGGCCTTGGCTTGTTCAGCCCAGTCAAACAACGGCTTCATTGACTCTTTGGATTCGTCTCCACTGAGGCGCTGAGTGGCAAATAGTGCCAGCTGCGGCATGGAATAGCCGCCCCAGCCCGCATCAGCCCAAGCCGGGACCTGTTCTCCGAGCAGCGTCCAGAGGGACGAAGTAAGATCGAGCGGTGTCGAGTTAGTCGCGGCGGCTGTAGGCGGAAAGGACAACACCACGGCCTGCACAGGTGCCGCAGGAGCGGCGAGAATGGTCGCAGAAAGGACGACGCCAAACGTCCCGCCTCCTCCGCCACGAAGCGCAAAGAACAAGTCCTCGTTCTGACATTTGTTCGCGGTTCGCAGTTGACCGTCCGGAGTGACGATCGTGAACTCGAGCGCACGGTCGACGCCGAGCCCAAGAGCGGGAGACAGTATTCCGTGTCCTCCGCCCTGCAAGAAACCGCCAACGAACCCAACCGTCGCGTCGCTGCCACCAACTAGGGTAATCTGGTTGGCCTCGGCAAAGTCAAAGGCCTCGTAGAATTGAACGCCGGCTCCGGCGGTAACGCCTTTATAGGATACGTCGTCCGCGCAGCCTTCGGGGACGAACTCAGGGTTGTAGGAGATCTGGGGATACGTTCAGACTTTGCATATGAAGAAACGCGGTGACAGACATCCTTGAGGTTATGAAGCCAGAGGGCCAGTGTGCTGCGACCGCTGCTCCGTCCCTTGAAGTCGTGGCCAGTGTTTTTGATGACCAGGGGAATGTCCGTCGTCCGCGCAAACTCGAACGCAGCAATCACATCGTTGGCCGAGCGGACGTCAATCTACGGATTGCTTTCAAGACAGCGCAGCCTTTATAGCGACCACGTACAAAGTAATCGGGGATGCTTCCGAGCCCGCAAGTGTTTGGGCGCGCAAATGCGGTCGCATCCGTCGGAACCGCAAAATCGAGCAAGCACTGCGCGCCAGAAGCTTGGCACGTCTCCCATTGCCCCCAAGTGTAACCCCCAGCGAGGTTTGTTCTGACCTCTGTAATCGCTCGTGGTTAAGTCCCGCCGGTGCCTTGATGCGGCAGACGCACTCTCGTTTTGGTACAGTTCCTAAACAATAATTGAAGCTGCAGCCTGAGTCTCAGATAGTTGCAAACACACCTGAACCCGTTTGCATTGCTCCGAAGTCGAATCCTCGAAGCACGGCTTCGCAAACGGCTCTGCTTGGAAGACGCGGCCCCCAACCGTGGTGTTCAGAGCTAGCCAGATGTCGACCGGCCCAGCGGGCGGCGAAAGCGGCTGCTGGACACTCTCGTCGGCGCGGACGACCACGGCTGCTGCCAGTAGTAGAAGGGGAAAAGTTGAAGGCATGGTGGCGGGAGATGCGCGCCTGGTATCTTTAAAGCAGATCGCGAATTTGTCTGATATTTGGATGGCACGTTGTCGTCAACGTTAACCTGCCAGTAGTTCAGATCCTTGTAGGCATTGCGTGTACAGTTAAGCAGCAGTTGGGACATGGCGGTCATTGCACAAAGGAAGCCGTCTGTCGTCACAACTCTCATAGTATTGATTCAACAAGATGCAGGGTATGGAAACATTAGTATAGATAGACATTAGTTTCGTGAGTTGAATCGTCAAGCCTTATCGAAAAACGCAACCATCTGAGCGACAGGCTTACCGGCGCCTAATGGTTTACCACTTGCCGTGGTATCCCTACTCGTCTGTTTCCTGAGCACCAATGGATCGACAAAGGACCCCGTCCCAAATCGATCAATCGACTTGGACCGCCCATGCGGCATCGGCGACGGCCGCCTTTCCGCCAACGACGACACGGTGTTTGGCGATGCTTGCATAATAGATGAAAGCCCATACGCTGACTGTGCGCGTGTTCGGGGTTCCTTGGGCGACTTCTGCGTGAGCTTGGCAGCAGCAGATTTGCCAATAGTGTCGCCACCGTCAAAGTCCTCTTTGTCCGAGCTCGAGAACATAGCCGTTCCTATTTCAGGCGCAGACTCCGAATCTGAAGAGGCAGATCCACCCAACGCGACCGTATAACGTTTGCGCGGGGTTGGGCTGACGCTGCCGCGACCAGAGACGCGAGAAGTAGCTTTGGGGACGGGGAGCTCACTCGGCTTCACCGATATGGACGACGTTGACGAAAACGTCGCATTCGAGTATGACGTCGATGCAGAACTCGATAGCGACGATGGCAAGCCGGAAACGGGACGTATTGCAGAGGGTGAAGCGGTGAAAACGTCCGGAGACGCCAACATGGACTCGGGCGGAGAGGAGTAGTCGCCTGAGGGATAGGGTAGTCGTGTACTGCTTGTCGAATTGGATCGCATGGGAGGTGAAGTCGATTCCCGAGCTGTGTGACCGGAAACAACCCGAGGGGAGGTCCCTTGAATGGCGAAGGAAGACGAGGGCGTGTTCGGACTGGCCGATATTTCTGCGGGATATCGCGCTTGTGTGGTTTGCGAGAGGTTGGCCGGGGCTGTCGCCAACTTGGCAATTTCTCGCCCGAGCGATCCAACTCGACTCTGGAGCTCGTGCATGCCTTCACGAATCTCCGCCATTCCCTCGCTATCCTCTTCCTTCTGCGACGACCCAACTTCCTCCTTCGCCTTTTCTTTATCAACCAGCCAACGTTCCACATCTCCCATCCGGTCCTCTAACGCTCGCACATGTCCGACGGTCCACTTTTCGAGTTTCTCGAATCGCTTCGCGATCATGAGGAGCGTTGCGGGTACATCCAACGTGCTAGTTGTCTCGTCAAATTGCGCATACAGCGGAGGCGCTTCTTTCTCCCGAGAAGCTTCGTGTCGCATGGGAGACGGCGTAAGATTTGGCGGCATGTTAGAGTTTTGCGGCCGGGAAGGAGTAGTACTAGGAGTAGTGGGCGGAGATTGGCCTGGCATTTGTTGGCGGGACGGGGGAAGCAGGCTGGTGTAGGAAGGGTTGCTGTACTTTGCAGGCCACTCCTTCTCCTTTCCTTTGCCCTTCTTCTCAGCCTTGTCCCTCGCCTTGGTCTCTTGGATGACTTGTTGGGCGGCTGTGAGCTCCTTGTTTGGCGTCAACCGATTCTTTGCCGCGGTCCACCATCCGCCTCCTTCCTTCTGGGACGAAGCCGGCGACGGAGGGTCCATGGATTGGGACCGCGAGGGAGGTGGCGGTAAAGACTTTGTGTTCTCTGAAACGCTCTAGACCACATTTGGACGATGAACAAGGTGAACGCACCCATCAAAGCAAGTACCCGCTGTTCGAGCTGCTGCCGACCCTCGGCCTCCCTGGAAAGAATACGCTCCGCTTCCCTTCGAGATCTGTCCCTCTCGAGAGCGGCTTCCTCTTCATCTGCCGGTATTCCGGGTGACTTTGGGGCCAAGAAACTCTGGATGAAACTGGCGGCCATTTGGGAGACATGGGAGACTGAAGAGGGCGCCGGGGACGGGGACCTGCGCCACCTTTCGTGTTCGTCTTCGTGGTCTCCTGTTGCAGAGAAGAGGATGTCGGGATCGATGCCTGTTGAGGTACTGTTGGGTAGGTAGCCGTTGCGGAGCGGCGACGGAGGGCGATTGGAGTTGGGCTGATTGCCGCCGTCGGGCTTAAATACAGGTCAGCGCCGACGCTCAAAGAGCGCCGAGGTAGACGCACTGGCTGCAGAGATCCGGCGGGCGCAGTCATCCGCCGCTGCTGCTTGTGCATGATGTTGGGACGAAGAACAGTCACACCGCAATGTTCCCCCATGCACAGGCCACAGCTTAAGTACTACCTCAGTCCGCGCTGCCGATCTCGGGGCCATGTCTCGGAACCTCTCCCTCACCGACACCTCCCCCATGCTCGTCTACACAGACGACTGGCAAACATACTTCTCTGGCTCTGGATATAACACACAGGACGGTCAACTTGGCCAGGGCTCCTCAGTGCACTTGACTTCTCGTAACGGCGCCCAAATTTCTCTCGATTTCTTTGGTCAGTTACACACTATCAACAAACGCGTCCTCACTACTTTTCAGGAAACGCTATTTTCCTTTATGGAAACGGTACCTACGACGTATCGTTGGACGACGTTGTTGCATCCACGGGAGCAAAAAACGGGTTGCTGTTTGCTAAAGACGGTCTCGCAGAGAAGAATCATAGCGGTAGGCCACCAACCAGCGTCTCCATCTTCGCGCTGAATCATGTAGTAACCCTCACCGCCAGGATGGACGGGGCGCAAACATTCGGCTTCGCTGCCGCTATCATTGGTTGCGCGTCTTCGTGGGGTTTTTTTTTCTGAGCTACGCAAAACTCTGACCGTTCGAAGCGTCGTAGATGAGCGAGCGTTCGACGACGCGGACCCGTTCTTCTCATATTCTCCAAATTGGATCACGTTCAGCGCACCAGGCGTACCAAACGCCACAACCACGCTACCGTTTCACCAGACAACCGTTTCTGGAGCCTCGGTTGCGTTCACTTTCTCCGACGCATCCACGGTCGCCGTCCATGGTACATTAAACTCTGGTCATGGCCGTTATTCTGTTGTTTGTGCTCTCCCTCCCCGGTTATCCATCGATGAACAAAAAAGCAGGCCCTTGACGGCGATACTGCCAAAGTATTGTCCGGGGATGGTCGTTGGCTTGTCCCGGACACCGTTGTCTTCTTCCAAACAGGACTCGACCCCACGCAGAAACATTCAATCAACATAACCAATCTAGACGATGACAAGAAATTTGTGCTTTCTTCTGTGGTTCTGAACCCAGTCGCGAGCTCGTTCGAGGACGAACCCGCAAGCACTGCTTCGTCTTCCGTGTTCGTCGGTTGTTTCTGCATTTTGTTGCGACTCATTGCCGTGCAGTCATACACCGACGGCAGTGGGGTCGGAGCAATTCGAACAGCGGCGCCCCGAGCGCGGCGTAATAATTGGTGCATCAGTCGGTGGTGTTGTAGGCCTGGCCCTGTTCGCGACACTCGGCATGGTCGTGTATCGTCGTCTCCGGCGACGATCCGCGGAGAAAAGAAGCAACAGGGCGATATCTCCGCTCATTATTCCTCCAATGCCGGCGACACCGGCCACGACGACGATCAAAGAGCGCCCAATTGCGACGCCCACGACGGCGACGGCGACGACGATGACAGCGACAAGTCCGCAGATTGAACAGATACTAGAGCTGATAGCACAGCGCATAGATATACGTCCACCAGAATATGAGTAATGTCACATCACGTGCCGCGTTGTCACACACTACCAATGTCTGCCCCGAGCTATATCTACAAGATCGCTGGGCCTCTTCCGGAACCTTTACCGGAAAAGTTACCGTTGAGTGCATTGGATTCCGCAGACGGGTTCATGCACTTCAGCACTGCAAAACAACTCGGTCGCACACTCAACAAATACTTCAAAGACCATCCTTCCGTCACCATTATTCGCATCGACTATAACGATGTAAAAAATGAGGTTTGCTGGGAGCTGCCCGACGGTACTGGTACGACTACATCCTTTCTCTTGAAAGATGCTCATCCAATTAGCCTCTGGAGAAGTTGGCGGAGAGGGTATCTTTCCTCATATCTACGGAAGGTGCATGCACAAGTCGGATATAGAGAGTGTGGCAGTCTGGGATCGTCAGGACGGTGCATGGGATGCGGCCCTGGAATCTGGAGCAGCCTGGCTGGTGTATTGATCCCCGAAATCTACTTACTTGCATTTCTACCACAACCATGCCTCTATTCGATGTCCCCGGCTGGGATGTGCCTACCTCTCCCTTCTCAGAGCCCACTTCTTCTACTTCAAAGAAGCGCAAACGACCTGTTGACGAGGAGCCCGAGCCTCTTGACCTCCAAAAACTGGTCCACAAACAGAAACGCAGCGATGGGGACGGCGCGTCTACGACTGCGCGCGTCAAGACCCTCGGAAAGACCCTCGTACAGAAAACCATGGACCGAAAGCGGCAGAAGAAGGCCGACAAGCTCGAGGCAAAGAAGCAGTCCATTTCTTTGCCCAAAGCCTTGATGCCCACAGACAAGGCGCAGAAGCGACGGAGCGCAGCAACGGTCTCGAACGCAAGCTCCAGTGCGGACTCTTCTACACAGTCGAGACCCGCCAAGCGCGTTAAGCGCACACACGATGACCAGCCAGCGCCGCTAGAAAAGGCGCTCCCGACGATTCCTGAAGAAGCTACTCCGCCGAAAGCAGCGCTGACGGCGCTGCAGAAGGACATGAAGAAGAGTTTGGACGGTGCACGGTTTCGGTGGGTCCGCCGCCCATCTCAATCGTCAGCTCACTGTCTACAGGTTAATAAACGAGACGTTGTACAAGTCCGACAGCAAGGAGGCGCACCAGATGATGCAGAAGGATCCGAATATGTTCCAAGAGGTGCGTGCTGCTACTATCTTCGACGTCCCTAACCTGCCTAACAACAGTACCATCGCGGGTTTCGTAGCCAGGTCGAATCGTGGCCAACAAACCCTGTCGAACACTACATCTCCGTCCTTTCGAAATATCCTCCCCGGACGACCATCGCAGACTTGGGGTGTGGCGACGCGGCTATGGCGCGTTCCCTTACACCCAAAGGGCTCAATGTCCTTTCCTTCGATCTCGTTTCGGACGGCGTCTTCGTTGTGGAAGCAGACATCTGTGCAAGACTACCGCTCCCTGGGTCAGAGCCCGTTGTACGGGAGAAATCTACCGGCCAAGGTCATGTTGTAGATGTGGCGGTCTGTGCGTTGAGCTTAATGGGCATCAACTGGACGCGTTGTGTGAGGGAAGCGTGGAGAATCTTACGACCCGAGTACGTGGATTCGCCGACATCCAGCCTGTTCTCATATTGCGCAGCGGCGAACTCAAGATCGCGGAGGTGGCCAGCCGCTTCACCGACGTAGAAGAGTTTATCGGGATCGTGTCTTCCATTGGATTCAAACTCAAAGCCAAAGTAGGTCCATTCGCCCGACGTTGGCTCCCCGCTGACGCGTATAGGACGACGGCAACACACATTTCACATTATTCGAGTTTAAAAAGATCGCAACGGTCGGAAAGACGGACAAGGAATGGGAGGACATTACGCGAAAAGGCGCAGTCCTGAAGCCATGCGAGTACAAGCGGCGATAGTGTTACAGTGTGTTGAAAAGACGGTCCCCTGCATCTCCCAATCCAGGACTAATCAAACCCTCAGGCGTGAGGGCTGGGTCGACGGCTGCTGCCCAGATCTACGGCACATAAGGACTAAGACGGGAGGAAATAGGCGGCACACATGCCTCGAGTTGCGGAAACTCTGCCTGAACATGATTTATGCCCTCCTGCGACGCCAGGACACAAAGCAGCTTGACCTTTTCGATAGGCATACCCCAATCGGTAATCATAGAGAGCGCGGCGCAGGCTGTCCCGCCCGTCGCGATTACCGGGTCAAGCAGCTATGAGTGGGGTTAACGAGCAACACGAGTAGAACACGAGGCACGCACGTAGACCATGTCGATGGGTGGAGAGGACGGCAGCTTGGAGTAGTACTCGACGGGCTGGAGTGTGGCTTTCTCTCTGAACAATCCTATGTGGTATATCGGGGCGTCGCTAAAGTGCGATGAGCCGATTTTGAGACAGGCGGACACTGCGCGCACGGAAAGAGGCCAAGTAGCGCATCGGTCATGCCCATGCCAGCGCGGAGAATGGGGGTGAGTCCGATGCGTGGCTTGAGGACGGTGCCGGTGAATGGGGCGACGGGAGACTGCGCTTGGAAGGTGTCCTCTTCGAGAGTGCGACTTGCTTCGAGGCCGAGGATGGTGGTGAGGAGGTGTACGCCCTGTCTGAATTGTGCGGGGGATGTGTCTGTGCGCCTGAGCTTTGAGAGCTCTGCATTGGCGATTGGATGGGCAAGGACGTTCAGAGGCATTGACAAGTCCAGACAAGTCCTTTGACGGTGTCAAATTGCCAACAAATTGTACCTCGAGCACGCCACCATGGTTAATATTCTTCCAATCCTCTCCTCCGCCCCCCATGGACTCGGGCGCATCCACACTCGTCTCCTCCCCGACCCTCACTCCAAAATACCTCACCCAGATATACGCAAACCCTCGCGTTTCCGCGTCCGCCGCCATCGAGTCCATTGCATCCCGCCCTGACACCAGCTCCGCCGTCTATGTCTACGACGTTGCAGAGCAGGCCGGCTTTGGTACCCTCACAAAAGAGTGGGCAAAGTCAGGTTCAGCTGCAGCCACCATCGACTTGCAGACTCGTCCCGGAGCGGGCTTGACTCTCGTCGGCCGCCTTTCCCAAGGCACCAGTCGTGATGCTGGCAAAAAGTCGGTTCTGTCGGCATACACGACGCCGGCAGGATTGGCCCATATGGCGTCTTCGTTTGCGTACCTTTCACCCGCAACGCCGACCAGCCGCCTTGTCATTCAGGTCCCCACCGTCACTTCCGTTGGCGAAACCCTCGCCCTCTGTCCTTCCTCGTCCGCTTTGGCCGCCGTGGTTCCCACTCTGCCCGAGGAACTGGTTGTTCTTCTATCTGGGACGCCCCAGGAAGCCGTCGATTTCGCCAGCATTGCATATCGCTTGGAGACTTCCCATGTAGTGCATCTTTTCGACCACTACAGCGCCGGTCGCGAGACAGGATCGTCCCTCGCGCCTCCCAGAATCGAAACTTCGTCGTCCTCGCTCCCGCAACTTGTTTCCGCCGCGGGCTACTCGTACTTTACATATGCTGGCGACCACTCTGCCCATACCGTCGTCGTCGTCCTCAACGGGACGTTGGCCTTGGCAATCAAGGCGCTTCTGCAAGAAATTCCGGGTGTCGGAGTTCTCGTCGTGAACGTGCTTCGCCCTTGGGACGAGCAGGCGTTGCTCAATGCGCTCCCGAGTGCAGTACAGACCGTCCACGTCTTGGATGATGTTCCGAGCGCCTCGACGCAGGGCTTCTTATATGTGGACGTATTCGGGACGCTTCTTGCGGCCGGTGCCTCTGCTGCCGTTCGTCCACATAGCATCGTGCCTTCGGAATTGCTCGCGTGCCTCACGCAGCCAGGCCAACTGTACGAGTTCGTGGCCTCGTTGGCGCCCTCGCTCTCAGCGCCACCAGCGGAATCTCCACTGGTCAAGAAACTTCTTGTCTACAGTACCCCGCAAGCGACACTCTCTTCGGCTGCGCACTTTATCGCGGACACATTCTTGTCCACTGGTGCCGTTGCAACGCGTTTCCTCAGCGATCACGACATCTTTTCCCGCAAGGGAGGCATCACCGTTAGTCGCGTACTTTTGGGTCCCAAAGATGTACAATGGAACGCTCCGCTGCAATACGCCATTCCGTTGGACTCGGGAGAAGCCGATTTTATCGCGGTGTTGGACCACGCGCTTCTCTCGTCGCATTCTGTTGTACAGAACGCCAAAGCCGGCTCAGTTGTTCTGCTCGCGTCGAGCTGGACGGCCAACGAAGTCACTGCGAACCTTCCTGCCGATGTAACTTCTGCATTGACCAGCGCTGGTGCTCGCGTCTTTGTTGTTGACCCCAGCTCTGTCTCCTCCACACTATTCCATGCTGCGGGGCCCTTCAATGACGCGATCCAAAACCTCGTCGTACACCTCGCATTCCTGCGATTGTACCTTGGGAAAGGCGCGACGGAAGCGCTCGTTCTCAGAATTGCGAGAACCCTATTCGACGAGGTAATATACGGCGTTGAACTAGCAAAGATCAACTCGCATGTTTGGTCGGCGCTATTCGAGGCGGAAATACCTACTCCTGCTGAAACCGAGGCTTCGCGTCCTCTTAAGAACGTTCAGTTCAACGCGATCGTCGTGCAAACGGAGAGCGGGGATGTTGTTAATGGCGCTCGTCTCGGCTCGTGGCATGACGCTGCAAAACACCTCCTCTTCCCCGCCGCCTTCAACGCCGATCCGGAATTCGACGCTTCCGACACTTTTGCGCAGCATCCTGCCTTGCGTCCCGAAGTTCCAGACCGCACTTTCTTGGTTACGTGCACGGTCAACCGCCGACTCACCGCGAAAGAGTATGACCGCAACGTCTTCCATCTTGAATTCGACACGCGCGGGACAGGGCTCAAGTACGCCATTGGCGAGGCGTTGGGTGTTCACGGCTGGAACGATGAGCAAGAGGTACTCGACTTTTGTGCCTGGTACGGCGTCGAGCCGAACCGCCTTGTCACCATCCCGATTCCGTCGACGGAGGGCAAGATGCATACGCGCACGGTCTTTCAAGCGCTACAGCAGCAGATCGATTTGTTCGGTCAACCGCCCAAGTCGTTCTACACCGAGTTGGCCGCACATGCAACAGGGTCGTTGGATCGTCACGCGTTACTGTTCATCGGTTCGCCAGAAGGCTCCGCGACATTCAAAAAGATGTCAGAGAAGGACACTGTAACGTTTGCAGATGTTTTACGCATGTATCCGACCGCGCGGCCGGGTATCGAGACTTTGTGCGAGATGGTTGGGGACATCAAGCCGCGGCATTACAGCATTGCGAGTGCGCAAAGCGTTGTGGGTGATCGTGTCGACTTGCTGGTCGTTACCGTTGAGTGGATGAACCCGAGCGGTCAGTTTTCCTTTGTTACCGATACACTGGTACCAACTTTGTTCAGGTTCTCCGCGATTTGGTCAATGTACACGCTATCTCGCTGGCCTCAAGCTCGGGCAAAAGGTCACGGTTTCCATCAAACCGAGCGTCATGAAGGTCCGTTCTCGGTCGTTGTTTACGTCTAGCTCGTTAAACATTTCTCTCTAGCTTCCACCTTCCAACCTTCAACCGTTGATTATGGCGGGTCTCGGGACCGGCGCAGCGCCCTTCCGCGCCTTCCTACAACACCGTGCAATGCTTCTTCAACGCGGGGAACCCGTCGGCCCAGTCTACTACTACTTTGGCTCGCGCTACCAATCTCAAGAGTACCTCTACGGCGAAGAAATCGAGGCGTTCATGGAGGACCGTGTAATCACGCGTGCAGGCCTTGCATTTTCTCGTGACGGCCCGAAGAAAGTCTACATTCAGCACAAGATGTTGGAGGACGCGGAGGCACTCGCGAAAATGTTGCTCAAGGATAATGGGGTGTTTTACCTATGTGGGCCGACGTGGCCCGTTCCCGATGTTTACGAAGCATTGGTCGGTGCGTTGGAGAAGTACCAAGGCATGAGTGCGGAAGGCGCCGGCGATTATCTCGAAGGTCTGAAGGAGGAGGAGCGGTATGTTCTGGAGGTTTACTAGCCGATTACATTCCGTTGGTTACAGTGCACTATAAAGTTCGTATTATGTCCTACAAAAGTCCACGTAGTTCTAAAGTCCCTTTCGGCGTGTCCAAACCGTCCAGACGTAGAACGCGAATAGTCCCAAAATCACGGCGCCCACAACACTGAGCACAACAGCCATCACAATGACAGCCGTCTTCGGTAACCCGGAGCCGCCACAGCCGGTCGATATAGCGGAATCGCAAGGCTGCCCGGCGGGTTTAACTTTCTCATACGCCCCGACTTCGAGGGACGTATAGAACGGGTCATCGGTATCGTTTAGAACATGCATCGCCGCCAGAGTGAGCATCGGCGCGTTATAATCCAGCGCGACCTCCGTTTCGGGCCAATCACTGCGAATATCGAAGTATCTGTCGTGTTTATCGGGCCCGCCTATGACGGCGCCGTATAAAACATACGCCTCTTGAGGCGGAGAAGTGTCGATGTAGCCAATGTCGTCGCCTCCACTGGCCATAGCCGAGTGTGGATTTTTGGGAGAATTAGGATGGACGCCGACGATGTACGGGACTGAGAGATATTATTATTTTGCTTGGGCGGCTTCTGGAGGGAAAACATACCTGACATGGAATTTTTGCCCAGAACATAGTCGACTTGACTTTGCGCGAATTTCTAGGCTTGTGAGCGATGCACTCACAAGATGCAACTGCACCTACTGCATAGGACGTTTTGCGATCGTCTGTAGATGCCATAGGCGTATATCGGGTCATGAGCATCGCGGCGTTCAAAGCTGGGCTGAGAGACGCGTCGTCAGAGTCGCCATCATAGAACAACAACCCGTCTAGATAGTGGTCGGTCTCTGAAGCGGAAGAGATAGGCAAGCAACTGACCGCTCGTCAAAGACGCCCCGCCGTTGTTGTTGACAATTGCGTCAAAGTATCTCTCGCATTCGGATTGCCAGGAGCTTAAGTTGGCCGCCAAAGTCGAAGACGATTGGGCAATCTGAGCGAATAAGACGTAGATTCCAGGCGTTTTGGAGTCCCAGTTGAAGACACCGTTCTGCCGAGCAAGCTGGTTCTGTCGGAAGTAATGTTCTGCGTCTTGATAAAACCCGCCCAAACCAGTCGCCCAGGAAAGAAACAGGGCAGACAGCGCCAATTCGTCCCCAAACGTCGACGACGAGTATGCGCCAGCGACCGCGGGGACACTAGATTGGTAGGAAGCTTCTCCGGCTGTCGCATTTACCGCAAAGGTATAAAGTTGTTGAGCGTGCGTCAAGAGTGTGGCCGAATAAGTTTCATTGCGCAATGAAGCTGGATTGGAGTAGGAACCGTTGAAGCCCCGCCCCGAGTACAGGGCCGAGCATGCGGAGAAGGCGGCGCTGGCTGCGGCGGCAGCGTCCGTTCCCGGGTGTGTCTGTGCTTCCTATGTAACAAGAATGAAGCTTGTTCTGTGCAAACACGCACATCATTAATGGCATAAGAGGGGCGGAAGGAAGGGATGGCGGTATCACCTCCCCAATAAGCGTTGTCTAGGTCGGCTGCAGCGCGTCAGCATCGGGGAAAGAGGAGGAGAAGTGGTCTACTATTGCCGACGAGGACGTATAGAGTGTTTGGAGAGGGATGCGCCTGGTCAGATTAATTAAATTGGAGTGTGGCGGCGCGTATGTTGCCTTTCCTTGATGAGCCAGTCGAGACCGTGGCGTAGAACTGAATCCAAGTATACTGTTTGGTTTGCTTTGTCGTATCCTAGTCGGGGTTTGAGCGATAGCGACGGGAGTGCGAGCTCATGGCTACCTTCGCCGTAGTCGAGAGCCCCCCAGCATATTGTCATGAGTGCGTAGGACTGTTTTAAGGATGAGAGACGCGTCTTTACGCGCTTTAGAGCGCACCAGCGGGTATGTAGCCTTGATGTAGTCACCCGCGTCGTAGAAACCGCCCTGAAGGTCGATTCCTACATCTTTACCGTCTTCGAGACCACTGGAGTTGCGCCAGGATACTCTGTTGTTTGCAGTGAGATTTCCGCTGCGTTGTGCGTCGTAGAAGAATAGCAAGTTGCCGACAAGGTTCGCCCAATGTGGGTTCGGCACTGTGGTAGACGACGAAGGCTGCGCGCCGGTGGAGGCATTTGGTGGAGTCCAAGGGGGGTCTGGTACGACGAGCTGGGCAAAGGCAGGGAGTATGAAGAGAAACGTTGTGCGCATGGGTAAAAGGAAGGGGTGTGGCGCGCGTCACAGGTTCCTCTCACACGACAATCCTTCCTTCCAACCATGACGACTCCGATTAAGACCTGCGTGCTGGGTGTGGGCCTTGCAGGGCTCACTTTCCACATACCCTTCATCCTATCGCTCCCAGATCACTTCACTCTCATCGCCGTTTTGGAACGCAACCCACAGTCAGAGGGCGGAAAACTCAAGGATCGCTTCGGCGTCACCGTCAAAATCCACAAGACGATCGAAGAGGTTCTGGGCGATCCCGAGATCGAGCTGGTCGTAGTTGGTGAGCGGACAAAGAGCTTCGATTTCCGCCGATTGAATCGCATCTCAGGGACTCCGAATGCGACCCATTTTCCGTATGCAAAAGCAGCCCTCGAGGCCGGAAAACATGGTATCAGTATATTTCACGTGTCAACGTCCATTCTCAATCTCGCAGTGCTGGTGGACAAACCCATATCGCCCACTGTTGCCGAGGCCAAAGAGCTCAGTGCGCTCGCGAAATCCAAAAGCTTGATCTTGTACCCGTTTCACAATCGGTGCGTCGTTATTGCCACAGGGCTGCTCCTCCTTGCCTGATTCGCTGTGGCCTTCTCCGCCAATCCACACAACCAGCCGACATGACTCGGATTTTCTGGGTCTCAAGAAGCTTTTGAGTCTTTCCCCCCTCGTCTCCTCAATCCATCGGAGACGTTGTCGAATTCGAAACCCAGTTTGTTAGTTTGGTGCTATCTTAACTCGTTCTCATCTGCCCTAGCTTCGACAGATTCCGCCGAGGAGTAAAGAACACATGGAAGGACGATCCTGCCCCCGGCGCTGGTCACCTTTTTGACTTGGGGGTTCATCTTCTCGACCAGTCGGTGGCCCTCTTTGGGCGTCCGTCCAAGATTACTGCGTTTGTTGCTAACAGTCGCGGAATTGGGCATCCTTCCGTCGATGATAGTGTTCGTCCGATATGCCGCGCAACATTCAGCTCTCACTTTATTACAGTTCACTGTCTTTCTGCACTACGACGCCGGCGGAAAATTACCCCGACCGCTGACGACCATTGCCCGGGCTCAGTTGCTGTCCGTTCGTCGGCATCAGCCGCGCTACTACGTACTTGGGACCAAAGGGTCGTATGTTAAATACGGCGTCGATGTCCAGGAAGACCAACTCAAAAGTATCAAATCGCCAAATGAGATCCATGCAAGTGGATTTGGGATCGAGCCTGAGAGCATCTGGGGCACGCTTGAAAACTTGGAATCGGACGATGTTACGATGAAAATGGCTACGTGAGTCTCATTTTCCGCATGTGTTCTTCGATAACTGACTGTATGCAGCTGGCCGTCGGAACGTGGCTCGTATGTCGACCTCTTCCGAGACCTGGCGGCTGCTATTCGTGGGGGACAGCCGGGAATTCCGTGGGACGAAGCTACGTCTGTTATAGAGCTCGTTGAGTTAGCGCATAAGAGTGCGCAACAAGGGAAAACGGTCGTCGTCCCGCCTTTGTGATAACTAGTCCCCCATCAATGTATGTAAGCAGGACACGTTGGCCTCCACCACTATGCGCGAACTCGTCGATATACGGGTCGAGCTCCCAGCCTTTTCAAAGACACTCACTGTCCGCGTCCCTCACTCGGGCACCGTTCTCGACGTAAAGCATGAGATACACCGCGTTTGTGTCGGCGCTCCCCGCGTCGACGGACAGCGCGTCATTTGGAGAGGCCGCCCGCTTTTTGACGACGAGCGCATAGCGGAGCTCTGGAAGGTACGTCGATTCGCCGTTCAACGTGGTCTACTCATCGTGTTCATAGACTCCTGACGAGCCTCGCATTGTACACTTAGCAGTGCATCCATCCGGTTGGACGTCCTCCCCGCCTCAGGCCGCACCACCTCCCACACCCTCTTTCGTCCCTCCTTCTTTCGCATCCCAGCCTATTCCGCGCCCCGTCACCACCAGTCCGCTCGCATATGTCACCGCAAGGCACGAGCAAGCCTTGAATGCGCTTGAACAGGCGCCGGTACCTCGACTCGAAGCCGATATCCTGGCCTTGCGGGCTGCCGCAGTACAAGTTGTTGAGAACCATGGCTGGGCTTGGCCACCTGTGCTGGATGAAGAATTCCCGCTGGCTGAGCCTGGGGGCGTCAAGTACCAGCGAACCGTCATGGAGTATGTTACAACGACAGTCCACCGTCAAAAATAACCTCTTTTTAGTGGCCACTCTTATCTGCGATTGGTCGAGCCAGCAGGGCAACCAACTGCCCTTCAACTCCATGCGCTCAAAGTTCTCGCCGTCTCTTTCTCCATCTTTACCATTCCGCCCCCGCCGTCGATGCAAACACGCGTCATGGCGAGCTCGCAACCTCCGCCAGAACTGCAAGCTATCCTCCAGCAGCTCAATCCTGTCGTGAGAACCCTTGCGGAGAACGCTGCTCGGCAAGCTCCGCCACCCCCACCCGTAGAAATCCCTCTTCGCCCCCTTGTCCTTCCTCTGTTCCTTTTGATGCTCCGGACGACCATCCTGTTATACTTCTTTGCGCCGGCGCGGAAACCAGTATTTGGGATTCTGGTCATCGCATGGATGCTTTATGAAGTTTGGCGGCCCATTCGAGACGGGCTTAATCGCGGAATAAATCGTGCAGCGGAGCAACAGCAGAACCAGCCAGCTGCCGGGGGTAACGATCAACCCCCAGCTCAAGCAGATGTCGCTCCTCAACCCGCACAAGCGGCTGGACCAGGCGACCTCAACCCTCCACTTGCGCGTCGGCGTCGACCTGCTGCTCGGGCTGGTGGAGGAGCTGCAAATGAGTTTGACCAGCAAGTGGATGCGATAATCGAGGGTCTCGCTAATGTCAACATGGATAACGAGGAGGACCTCTTCCGCGGCAATGCGCCGGAGCCACGATTTGGCAGCAAAGTAATCACATTTTTCACTCTCTTCTTCGCGACGTTACACCCTGCGATTTGGAACCGGCGAAGGGCGGTGTTGAGGCAGAGGGAGACACGACTGAGGATGGATGCAAATGCGCGAGCGGCAGAGTTGGATGCATCGGACGAGGATCCTGCAGCGCGAGCGCGTTTCGAACGGCAACAACAGCTCATTGCGCAGCATGCTGAACGACCCCAGTGGCTCCGTGCATATATTGACAGAGTTGTAGAGGGTGCCTGGGTGGACGAGGCGGATTAATTTACATCTGTACTAGTACTGACAACCGTCGTGACTGGGCTTGCCTTGTACCACTGCTGCAGCCAGCGGGATGTCGACCTTCGAATCTCTGGTTGGGGACCTCACGCGAGATATAACGCGCGCTCAACCAAAGGACACCCTCCAGTTCTGCGCCAACTGGTTCCAGTCGCGTCTCGAGGAGCAGCGGGCCCGCACACGCGACATACTCTCCAATCGTTCCATCCGCGATATTCCCAGTGAACTCTACATGGACCAGCCGCTGGGTTCTCTGCCACCTCCCGTGTCGCCCTTCTCCCAAGCGGCGCCCACCCACCGCTCTTCCCTTCCTAACCGCCCGTCGATCAGCCCATTCGGGACCCTCAACGTCCCGGGCAATGCCTTGCTCGCGGATGGGCCACCGTCTTTCCAGCTAAACGACCACCACATAGCGCCTACGTCCCCGTTCGCCAGCTTTGACGGTAACGCGCTCCATCCGCCTGGCGACTATCTCCATCCACCCAACTCTGCCATCCTCGCCCGCCGCACGTCGGTCTCCGCCGAGTCGATTGCTGTAACAGAGGACACTGGCGAACCGTTGCCCGTCTTCCCCAAAACGCCCGACCAGCTTCGTCGGATAAAGGCATCCATCGCCAGCAACCTCATCTTCCGCGATCTCGATGAAGAGCAAGAAACGGGCGTCCTAAACGCAATGCAGGAGAAAACCAGTGGCAAAGACGAAGTCGTTATCCGACAGGGCGACGAGGGCGAGTACTTTTACGTCGTCGAGTCAGGTCTCCTTCACTGTTACATCCGCCCCGAGCCCTTACCGCCTGCTTGGGCGCGCGCCTCGCAGACGTTGACGCCCGAAGAGATGTTCGTCCAACCCGGATACCACCCTCAGTTTGGGAAACAAGTGGCGGAATGTCCCCCGGGATCGTCGTTCGGGGAACTAGCATTAATGTACGGGCACCCGCGGGCGGCGACGGTGCTTTCGATCGAGCCGTCGACTTTGTGGGCACTAGACCGCATCACATTCCGCACGATTATTCTGAAGGCGGCCCATCGTCGGCGCACCATGTACGAGCAGTTTCTATCTACGGTGCCGCTCCTTTCGTCGCTCGATGCGTCGGAGCGCAGCAAGATTGCCGACGCGCTGGTTAGCACGGTCTACGCGGATGGAGAGGCCGTCGTTCGTCAGGGCGATGTCGGAGACGCGTTCTTCTTTGTGGAGGAGGGCGAAGCGATAGCTACCAAACCTGACGAGGGCGATTCTATCGTAGGGCAACTCAAAAAGGGCGATTATTTCGGTGGTAGGTTACGATACTCTCCACACTCCTGTGCTGAAGACAGCTTGCAGAGCTGTCCCTCTTGCGGCTTGCTCCACGGGCGGCGACAGTCAGCGCGGTTACCCGACGCGATGAGTCTCTCCCGAAGCTCAAGGTCGCTGCCCTAGACGCGCAATCTTTCACGCGACTGCTAGGACCGTTAAAAGAGCTCATGGAGCGAAAAGCCCAGCGATACACGCAAAACGCCCGGTGAAGGTCTGGTCGACTGTAGATGTTGTTTTCTTGTATTAGCCGGTTCACATGTTACTACTGCTCGTCCTGCTCCACGGGTTGCTATGTCTCTGCTCGAACAATTGATACTTGGCTCCAATGCGGGCCCATTTGGCTCCAATATTCGGCCCATTGTTTGCTTCTCACACCACCTTAACTCCTCCTCCTCCTCCCCCTCCTCCTCCTCGAACTCTGGCCTGCTCTAAGCTAGCAAGCCGGTTTCAAGCTCTTCTTCCATCCCCACATTCTTTGAATCTATGAGTCTCCTTGACGGCCGTGAGTGGCCATCTCGTTTCTTGAATTCAGAGAAATTCAAACCAACCCCAGTTCTCGACGGTCTACTGTAAGCGCCCACAACCACGTCTTCCTCCCCCTCATCCTCTACAGCGGGCCAGATGACGATACCACCACGCAGGGCGGCGGTCTTTTGCCCACCATTTCGCTTCCGATTAGCATCCCCGGGTTGTCCCCAGCCGACCCTTCGTACGTGCTCAAAAGTGCCACACGGCCATTGCTCAATCGAAATAGAGGTGCTTCTGCGTCGTCGCTGTCTGCGGTGTCATCAGTGCCCTTGAGCTCGTCTCTTCCATTGTGCGTTGATTTTCCGCCATGTTGGGAACCTATTAACGCAAATATATGCAGGTCATCCTCGGCACTCCCGAGCTTGTCTTCAGCCTTGCCATCGACCACATCGGAAGCCCAAACAACCACAACCCCGCTTACCACTCCACCGCTCCAGTCTCTCAGCGAATCCACTCAGACCCAAACGAATGTCATTGTCGTTAGCGACAACTCGTCGACCACCAGCACCCCCGCGTCGACCCAGCGCCCGCAGTCCTTCCTCGAGAACAAGCCTCTTTCTGGCGCCGTCTTTGGGCTCGTGGGTTTGGTCGTACTCGTCCTGCTCTTCGTCATCGCGACCTTCTTCATTCGGCGCCGCAAGCGCAGCCGGTTGACGGACGACGCGTTGTCGTTCGACCCCAGCCTTTTGGCAACGGCGGAGAGGATGGATTCGGAGAAGGGCCATTCCAGCCACCCGAGTTTGGGATCGAATGGTGCCGGCGCTGGCTACAGCGCGTACGCGAATTCGCCACCCCAGCAACATGCCGAGTTCTACCCGCACCAGCCGGACTACTATGGTCAGCAGCAACATGCCGAGTACTACGGCCAGCAGCAGCACCAGCACGCGGACTACTACGGCCAGCACCAAGCGGATTACGCGTATGCACCTCCAATGGCTGCGGAACCCTCTTGGGGACAAGCGCAGCCGGCTCCGGCCCCAGTCCCGACACCGGAACCTCAGCAACCACTCGCGCGCAAGAACAGTATCCCGCGTGTTCCTGTTCCTCCCGCGCCGCTTCCCAAGGAATTTGGAGATGCCGATACCGAGCGGCGCCGAAGCGCGGAAGAAACGGCCTTCTGGTCTCGCACCTTGAAGGTGAGCAAATTGAGGCTTGATAATATAGATATCGAGGCTAAGTCGTTGGTAGGTTGTGAACGAGTAGGCTTTTAGAACATGAAGATATAAGCAGAAACGGCACTGCAGGCAGGTGCCTTTTGGACGCTTCACTGTACTTTTGTTTGTGCTTTCTTTGTTTCTTTTGTTTTTGAGCCAACGAAAACGTTGTTGATGAATAATCTGTTGGGGTCTGGATGCTCCGCCAGCATTCAACCTTCGGTCCGAAGCTACGAGACGGAGCCTTTCGGGTCTTGTCCCAGTCCGGCATCGTGCACAACAACAACAGGATCGACGGTGTCTTGACCACTTCGCATTACAAACCTGCAATGTCGTCACGATTCCGACTTCGGCGCATTCTTCCGATATGCCTTTGCGTGCTGAGACAGCCCCTGCAGCTGGATTCTCGGGCGGCATAGTCGCATCGCCGCCGATAATCGCCATCGACTGAATCGCGACGGAGGCCAAGTGGACAACCGCACTCATCGGGAGGTTTGCCTGTTGTGATATAATGCTCGATTACGCGACCGGAAAAGTTCTGGAACTCTTTCAATTGCCGACTCAGTCCGATTCCTTATAAACCAGACAACGCGACATGAGCGTCTTAGCTCTCCATGCTGCCAAAGCTTCTTTTTGTGCTCTGCCTCGCTGCCGCCATCGCCGCAGAGCCCTTACTCCTTGCCCGCGATGTTCATGCTCACAGTCATGGCCACAGTGTGCCATTGCTGGAGCTCAATGAAACAGAAGTAACGCTCTGGCACAAACCGATCGGGCCCTCTTACTACACCATCGACTGGGATTCGCCCGTAGACCCCGACAGAGTGCCGGGTTGGCTCATTACACATGCCGTTTTCATGGGTCTCGCGTTCTTCGTCTGTCTACCCGCTGGTACGCGCCTCGCGCTGTCTTTGGAGTCTGACTCATTCCAAGTTAGGCATCGCGCTCCGCTCTGTGAAGCACCCATTACACAGTCTGTTCGTTGTCGCCTTCTACGCATCCTTCTTTGTCGCCTGCGCCGCATCGTCCGTTTATCGCAAGATGACACCAAACATGTATTGCACCCGTCTCGCGATCAGCTCTTTGTGCTAACTGTATTGCAAGGTACCCGGGTCAAGTACATGCAAAGCAGGGTTACATGCTTTTGTTTGGCGCGCTGGCACTCAGTATCATTGACGCGCTCTCCGCGCTCCGTCGTGTTCTCGACTTGTGCCGCACCGCCAAACACTTGACCGTCCGTGGCGTATTCAACGCGCTGCTGGGACGCAACAGCAACGTTGGCGATTATGCTGAGCTTGCCGCAGAGGAGTTGCGTCCGATCAAGACCCACCACGACGATGAACTCCAGCACGATGAATGGCCCAGCCAGTTCCGCCGCAATAGTGACTCGACGCATTCCGACGGAGCGAGTACGGTGTTCGGGGCGCACTCACCGCGCTCCGAGCACATGCTTGAATGGCGCCAACCGACCTCTTGGATAACGCGTCTGGGACGCGTCGTTTTTGAGGGCGCCGAGCGTATTCTCGTTATCGGTGGACTTGCTCAGCTTCTCACGGGGATCGTCATCTACACAGGTCTGTGGGTCCCTTTCGAAGCTAGATGTGGTACTTAATCTAGCAGGTGGCTGCCGAGACGCGTATATAAACGGTTGCCTAGCCCATCTTATTAGTGAGTGCGGCCCGAATCGCCCCAGAAATCAATTGACGGCGGTGCGCAGAGGGCGCCATTTTCTATGTATATGGCCTCGTATCGTTCGCCCGCTTTCTCGGTTGGTGCTCGCAGCTTGGATGGGCATGGAACCGTCCCCCGACCACCGGCTACCCCACCGCTGAGCTAGTCGAGTCGGCGCTAATATTCGCCTACGGATCGACCAACGCTTTCATGGAACGCTTCGGTGCCTCACCAGGCGACCCATTTACTACCAAACAAATCCAGCACATCGGGATCGCGGTTATGTTCTGGTTCGCCGGACTCATCGGCATCGCGGTCGAATCCAAAACTATCCGCCAGTGGCTCGCAGCACTTGCTGTCAAGTCATCCGAAAATGTTGAAACGCCCTCAACGTACTCGTCTAGTCTTAATCCCTTTCCGGCCCTGGTTATTGGAGTCACTGGCGCTGTCATGGCCGCTCACAGTCAGGTCTATCTCTTCCAAGTCCAAGTACACATGCTCTGGGGCAACTTGTTGCTGGCCGGTGCCGTCATGCGCTGCATGACCTACTTCTTCGTTTGGGTTTCACCTCCCAGGTCGACCCTGCCCTCTCGTCCTCCTACGGAAGCCCTTGCAAGCTTCTTCATGGCTGCCGGTGGCTTGAGCTTTATGTTCAGCACTGAAGAACTGACGATCGCAGCGATGCGCCGAGGCCGTGATGGTCCGTCGTCGCGTGTTTGTCTTCTCTTTGTTTGCTAACGCGATTTTCATTCTAGACATAATGCTTTTCATGGTCGCAGCCGTGGCGATAACTTGCCTGTCGTTCGCCTGGGTCATACTGGTTACAGCATTCTCCGGCTGGCTCAAAATACGCACCCAACGCGCTGGCTATCGCGACTCGGCATAGTGGCTTGGTTGCGCTTAAAATGTAGTATTATCGCCCTCCCTCATGTCCACTCCCTGTGTCCTCTACCACGTACACATAATCTCTCAAGATCTCATGAGCGACTATGCCAAAATGTTTTCTTATTCAAAGCAGAAACAGCGAGGAGTAGTCTGCAAGAGCACCCATCCAGACCAAGAATCCCGACCAGCCGCAGTCAACGAACCCTCTCCAACAACTCTCCCGAGACTCGTAATCCGTGCGGTAGATGATACGACCGAGCTGTAGCGCCGCCAGCGAGAGGCCGAGATAGAAGGGGGCGCCCTGCGCGTTCAGGTATCCAGAATAGCCAATAAGCCCGATCGACGCTGTTGAAAGCGCGCCTAGAATCGGACGCGTCTTTTCCCCGAATAGTAGCGCCGTTGAGCGAATCCCAGCCCCGACATCGTCGCGCTTGTCCTGGTGCGCGTAGATGCTATCGTAGACGAGCGTCCAAGCGACGCCGCCCGCGTATAGCGGGAGACAGATCTCCCAGTTAGTGTTCCCCGCAACGGCGGACCAGCCGAGCATCGCGCCCCAGTTGTACGCGATCCCCAAGACGGCCTGTGGCCAGTATGTTATACGCTTCATGAGCGGATAGACAATGACAACAGAAAGGGAGGTTGCGCCGAGAAAGATGCTATATTCGTTGGTTTGGGATTCTAACGCGCTGCGAATAAGTTCCTACCTGTACCAATTCAGCTGGAGGAGAACCCCGAGCCCAACAGAGAGCTGCGCCGCGAGGAACGCGAGCGCCTGCCGTCGTGTTATATCTCCTCGAGCAAGTGGGCGTTCCTTGGTTCGTGCTGCTGTTTCTCAGACGCAAGGAGAAGTTTCAGAAGCAGGAACAACGCGCCGACTGCCTTATCCAAGTTTTTGTCCCACATATCGTTGATTGTGCATCCCGCCCCGCGCATGACAAGCGCGCCTGTGCCAAACAAGCCGATGTATGTTAGTGGAGTTGTGAATGGCGTCTGGAGCGCGTAGGATGCCATGGTAATAGACCAGGCTTTCTCGGAGTTGTTAAGAGCAGACTGAGAAACTGATAGCTCTACTTACCGCACGGATAAAAGAGCAGCAGCGTTCCTATGGGTTTGTCGATACGCGTAAGGTAAACATAAGGCTGAGCCCTGGCCGGTAGGCGGTCAACCCAGGTTTTCGGAGTGAGAGCAACGGAGGATGAAGCGAAGCGCAGGAATGGCGGGCGGAGTCGCTGCTGGCGAAACGCGGCTGAGCAGAAGATCGTTCGCGACAAGGTCATTTTGACGCATCACGCTTCGTCGCTTCGTCGCTAGACGCGACCGCGTCAGACCCGACGCGTCGACAGCACAGACTTGTAAGTATATCGTGTCTTTCGTAGCAGACGACATCCAGAATACAGAAAAAACATATGCAGCTTTCGCTTTAATCGTCCCAGCTCTTTCCTAGCTTGAAGTACCACTCGAAATCCGCATAAACCTCTCCGTCGTCGTCTACCACGCGGCTTTTGACACTGTACTGTCCAGAACGCGCAATCATGCCTTGAATCCTTTTAGAAAATCGCCAGTCCGACAGATTTGCCTTCTTACCGCTTGGAGAGTGGTCTGTGTCGAAGTTCTTGATGTACGCTTCACCCTTCGGGTGGGGACCGTAAGATCCAAGCATCTGGTCGAGCTTGTCGACCTTGACACCCGCGCGCTTCACGACTTGGATGTATCGGACGCCAGAGATGATGGAGTGGTTGACCTTGAAGGTAATGCGGACGCTTGAGAAAACCGTCAGGTAGCCCCAGCTTGGCAAATCGGTGGCGCACTTGTATTCCGAATCCTCCTTAATTACGATGGGATGCTTCTTTGTATCGGCTAGACGGGCAGTATCCGCAATGTTGAACGAGATTTTCTTGCCCGGGGGAAGCGTAGGGGAGTCCAACTATGCACCCGTCCATCAGCTCCAAGTCCACGGAGATTGCTGCAGCTAGGAGCCTACCTCGAGCGCAACAATGGTGACCTAGATGTGTCGGATGCGCGTTCAAAGCGTAGAGTTGAACTCACCTTGGGTCCAGACGCAGGTGCGCCGGTAGCGCCCGGAACGATGCCTGCGTCCGAAATGAGAGATAATCGACAGCGTAAGCGACGTCGATACCGAGGCTGGCCTTCCACCGAGCGAGACTCTCGTCCTCGGGGTCCAGATTTGCATACTCATCCGCCGATTTGACAGCGCCAGGCTTGTATCCTGCACATCGGGTTGAGGGCGCTACTCGGGATCGAATGGGATGAGGGTACCAGGAGTCGTCGTCGGCTTAAAGTCGTCGTGATCGTCGTGGTCACCAGCCATCGTACTAGTCGATAGGTGTGGTCGGTAGAGAGATCTGTTGGACCAAGGGCGGCGATGGTGGTGGTAGACCTCAACAAGGAGCAACAGCTGTCGACATCACAGTGATTTCAGACGCTAGATACATGCAATGGTAGTAATGAGAGCTATAATCCATCCTCCTCCGTTGTGAATAAATTGTAGGCAATTTTTGCAGTAAATTCAGGTGTTTTCAGCTGGGTTAGGATGCATCGACTCTGTAAACACTGAGAAGGAGTAGTGCGCCATGCAATCCAAGCTACCATGCTTGAACCAGCAACGGCCTTTCTCGCGATGAAACTGCGCCAAGGGTCAGGACGCGATTACGGAGTGAGTAGCTCGACGACGACGAACGCGACGCACACAAGTGCTACCGCCTGGACAGACGTGCCCCCAGCAGCAGTTGACATGCGGACAAGGGCGACCGTTTTTGACCCAATTGCATGGGGCTTTTTTCGCGTTGGCGGCCAAGGTCTCCAGCTGGGCTGGAGTAAGCACATACGCGTGCGAGTACTTGCATTGTTCTGCCTGTGAACAAGTGAGAACCGTGCACCGGGGAAAAGCGCTTCTTACATCTTTAGAACAAGTCATCAAGTAGAATTCGTTGCATGGGGGCGGAACATCTGGACAAGGGTTGCATTAGACACTTACAAGGTCGGTGGACGTACGCTTATGCAGAGGCTATACCGCGTTAACGCGACGGCACTCCAAAAACGCGGTCACGCACAATGGCAGGATCAATTTCACGCGTCGCAACACGGGCGTCGACTGACTGAGGCGACGGAGGCGTCAACAGGCCGCATGTGCCCACCAGCGTCTGCGCGGTTACAAAAAAGCCCTGGTCGACCACCAACCGCGGAAACATGGCAGGTCGTTCACAGGTAATGTTCGGCGCATCAACAAAAACCAGCTTGCCCAGCTCCGCTTTCGTGAGCGACGCAATCGCCGAGCTATAACCACTTCCTTGAGCCCCTGAAATCAATCAGTTGCTGCTACGCTGGAGAAAAAAATGGACATACGTCCGCCTAGAAAGAGGCGGAACGTCTGGGCGCAGTGGATGAAGGTTTTTATAATGCCTCGTCGCCAATCAGATGCAGAGCAGGCCCGATTGTTTGTACCCATACCTTGAATCTTCCAGTCCGTGTGCGACTCATCGAATCCGCCCACGTCGACAAATGTGAAGGAGCAATGTTGGGTGCTGAAGCCCTGCGAGCGAGATTAGCCATGGCGTCTCGTTTACTGGGAGGTACGAACGGTCAGGAACTCGTCGAACTGTTGAACGGTGCAGACACTCCGGTGCAATAATACCTCCAGTAGTCGGCGTCGACTGTAATACACCGTCACGCAGAAAGCTATACTCTTAAAGGCTTCGGCACAAGGGTCCTGCTTCAGGTAATCCGCGACATGCTTAACAAGACCCGTGGCTGCCTCAGCGCCTCCGGCAAAACCACGAGCGAAGTGGGGGAATATGTACTCGTCGCCGTTTATGACGCAGATTATCACTGGATTCTGTGGGGCGTGATTACGACGCAGAGCGCAAGAGGAAGCCGAGAACGGACCTTGAAGAGGGCCTTGTCGTGTTCGTCGAGCTGCTGCTTCAATACGACGAGCTGTTGTTGATGGGTTTCTTGCTGCTGGGTAGCCCTGGGAACAATCGTGAATGCGGCGCAATGCTCTCGGCACCGCGACACACTGGACAAGAAGCTCATTGAACATGCTCCGCGACCGGGAGAGCTCGCCCTCAAGTTCCGCTACTCGGCTCTCCAGGAAGCTGTTCCGCGCGTTTGTCGATTCGGAGAGACCTTGAACGTCGTCAGCGGTGTCGTACAGCACTGGCGCGTCGGGCGTACTTGTAAGCCGCCCCAACATCTCGTTCCTGCCATCGGGTGAACGGGAACGAGTCGAACGACGCGCAGCGCACCACTGTGGATTCCCTCCTACCGCTCGGAAGGCCATGGGAGAAGCAAAGAGAGAGAGGCAAGGGTCAGAACCGGTTAGCACAAGCGCTCGATTTAAAGTATAATTGAGAGATTTTCCCCCTCAGAGCTTCGATGGAAACAACGGCCATCATAGGTGCACCAACAAAGGGCAAAGAATATAAACGCGCCTCGGCCGTCTCACGCGGCGCACACCATGAGAGAGTCAAACGGAAAAAGCCAGTCGAGGCTCCAAAAATGGTACATGTCATCGTAAGAAGCTACGATCCTGCAGGGTCGTTGTGCATGTCACCTACGAAACTCGGTTTGAGAGCCCTATCACAGCCGAGGGATGCGGACTCACTCCCTTGAAATTTGCACTTGCCGAGCTTCATGAAAGGGCAGCGCCCCAAGTGTGGGCAGGTGTGGCCGTAGATACAGTTATCGCCCCACACGCAGATGGGCTCACCTGGACACAAAATTCGTCGGTGAACGACGTCTGAGCGTCAAGCATACCTCGGTTGATCATCGGGCATGGGCCCAGCCGCGCATTACGCCTCAGTTCTTCGTACTGCTCGGCGTTCAACAGATACTCGTGTCCGTACTTGCAATTCGACCCGAGCTTGCAGTTCGAAAGATAGAACAGACTGCATGGTGGCGGCTTCTCTGTAGTTCATGTCAGATTGAGTTCGGCCACGAGGCGGTGGAGATACGCTTTGAAAGCGGCTATACGTATGGATCAGCAAAGCCTGAACAGCAGGCGGGCCACTCAACAAGTTGTGGGTTAATATGACGAGTCCCAGCTCCTTGGTAAGTCGTATCGAAACTGCCCTCGGTCGAGGACGGACTACGGTCGCGCCCGCCGTTTTCGCGCGGAGAGGCGCGCTGCAATGCCGCCGAATAACTTGATGTGCCGTTCGCTCCTTCGCCGTCGTTGTCCTGCGCTCCAAATTGGTTCGGAGGGAACGCCGACCGGGAAAGTGGTATAGAGACGATTTTCTGTGTGCGGAATAGCTCGGGATTACCAAAAGCCGGGAGATCGAGCGCAGCGATCTCCTTGGCCATTGAGCAACCTTTGAGCAGGATCAGTTTGTCGCGATACCCCGCAGTGATATGGGCGCGAAGCTCGGAGATGTAGCCACTGTCGTGGCAGCCTGGCGCGTATGAGCTGCAGAACAAGGAGACACGGACTCTGGCAGACCTCCGAATATGATCTTGAACGTTTGAGGGAGAGTAATGTTATCTTGGAGTTGTGCTGGTATACGCGTTAGCTGTAGAACCCGTCCGACGGCTGAATGACCTTTAATTTTCGCGTCCGCCATCTCTTTTCCACCACCAACATCAGAGACGAGGAAGCGCGGGGAAGCTTGTTGGAGTCCAACGATAAACTCATCAAAAATGTTGTCCGCGACCCCGAGGACGTTGCTCAACCCCCGCTTGTTGCAGAAGATGTAAACCCCGACCTGGTATGGGTTTCGGCCGTAGGTATCGTCGAGGAAGCGTGTTATGGTTTCGCTCAGTAAGCGAGCAGCTTTGTCGCCACCTTCACGACCTTGAGCGACAAGGTCGTGCGTGAATATCGTGCCGTCCCCGTCGATGAGGACGACAACACGGAAACCCTACACCAACGTCAGTTGTTCTGCTAGTAAAGATAGAAACAATGACCTGAACGGATTCCTCGAGCTTTAGCAAACGGGCATGTTCAACTTTCAGACCGGCGAGAGCGAGTTGGTGAACATTCAAATCATGTTCCAGCTGCAGGATACGTTTTTGAAGACCGTCGTCAATACGCAAGAGGCTGGACAGGTTGTTCTTTAGCTGGTCAACTCCAGAGTCACTGGTGGCATAGTGTTAGCTGAGGACGGAGAAAGCGGGAGTGCAGACATTTGTGCCTTTAGAGACTGTGCGTCCATGGGGTTCTGAAGCGTCAGGAGGGGTTAGCAGGAGGAGTTTATAAGGTGTTTATAAGGTGCCTGAAGGCGTAGGCGTGTAGCAAAGACTCGTTGGCAGCACGTTTTGTTTCATTCTGAGGTAAAAACAAGGCGTCCATTATTGCAGCAAGCAAGCAACAAGCAAGGGTCAGTGGCAGCCAGTGGCAGCCAGTGGCGATCAGACGCGCCTTTCTCTGCGACACCCACGACGCGTTCTCCTCCTCAATGTACACCACCCTCAATCTCTCCCCTCGCAAGAAACGATGTCCCCCCGAGTCCGACGACGACCTCCTCATGAGCCCCAAGAAGCTCCGTCTCACGTACGTTGCTCAACAACACGTCCACCGTCCTCCTCATGAGCTCCAGTGCTCCGAGCACCCGCGCCTTGCCTGCCCGCAAACCCCAGCGCTCAGAACTTCCAAAGAACCTCGAAAGACTCTGCACTATCCACGCAGAGCTGCAGAATGCGCTCTCGCATGCACTGGCCACCTGCGCGCTGTCGCCCACAGCTGACACCGGCATCGTCCGCAACGTACTCAACCACGTATCCCTAAGCTCTTATGCTGGTATAACTACCAGCTTTGAGGTCGATGACCTTCGTCGACTGTGTTGGGTGTTGGAGTGGGATGGGAAGACGCGCCCGTCCGATGCTGCCGACGACGACAATCCTTTTTTGGACGACAAACCGACACCGAAGGACTGGACGCGCGGCGGCATGGGCCTCGTAATTAGCGCCGCCTCTCACCATCTGCGAAACGAAGGCAAACGCGTCCCGGCGTATGGTCTCGGCATCGAGGTTGAGATGGACATCGACAAGGATATGACACCAGGGATTGCTGCAGTCGCCCGTTGGACAGGATCGACTGCTAGCCGCTGCAAAGATTTCCGGGAAAAACTCGACGCCTGGGTGAAGGTGCGCATTCGTGGTTATGGTCGAAGCAGTTATAACCTCAATACAGCTGTCGGATGATACAATTGCGCCCATACCCTACGCAAACCTGCCCAAATTGACGGTGCAGACTAAAGTCACGTCCTTGACAAAAACCCTTGCTTCTCTTTCCCCGAAATCCTCGCTACCCGTCTTCAAACTCCCGCCGACACCAGCCTCCCCTTCCCGGTCACCGCAAAAGACTAAGGTTGTGAGCCAATCGTCTACGCCCATTCCATTTCCTCTTCTCGGCCGGTCGCCGACGAAGAACTCGATCGCGTTCCCTCAAACCCCGTCGTCGCGTGCAAAACATTCACTTGCAGAGTCGACACCCCGTACACCGCGAACATCTACTACTGCGACATCAGAGTCTACGAGTGTACCGTCTACACCCGTTCATCAACGCGGTGTTGGCGCGACCATAGTGCCGGCTACCCCTACATCTTCCCGCCGAGAAGCTCTCTATGAGCGTCTTCGCCAACGTTCTCTTTCGACCTCGCCTACCAAGACTGCCGCAGAAGCAGTTGGTGGTGGAACGATGACCCGCGACCAAATGTTGAAGCTCGGACAAGAAGGTCTGCGGAAACGTTGTCTTTTGGGTCGGCTCGGAGGCGTCGCAGACAGCATCTGGATGCTGTTTTCGACTCCCTCGTCCGGAGCAATTGGAACCGCAACTCCGCGAAAGCGTCGGGCCCTACCCATGTCTGAGGTCACTGCGGCAGTCATCAAGTCATCGCCTGTTCCAATCTCGTCTGCGGAGGCAGTCGACTCCGTTTCGATGCTCACCACACTGTGCCCCTTCTTCTTGAAGCCGTTCTCGGTGGCGGGCGAAGCTTGGCTCGAAATGCCCGCTTCGTCGACTGTTGGGAACACAGAGGCTAGTCCCTCAAAGAAGACTGCGCCACCGAGTCCTGGGCGAGCTCTTGACACTGTTGAAGCACTTGTAACGCGCAGCCCGCGCAAAGTCAAGGTCGAAGCCGGTGGTCTTCGAGAAGTGAGAGAGATTATACGGCGCGAACTCGAACTGCACGACTAACTGACAATCTAAATGCACATTCACTTAAAACATTTCCTGCAGTACAACTACATACAGTGCTTTCCTTTGTAGCTCGAAAAATGTCAATGCTCGATTTGTTGCTTCAAGCTTCGGTAGTCGCTGCCGCCGCTGCTGCTCGAACCCTTTCGCGTACGGTTCGCTCAAACTCAACACAGTCTACGACGCGGCCTTCTTTCCGACTCGTCTCTGCCGCGAACACCGTCATATGGCTCTTGACAATCTCCTCCAATGTCGTCCCGAGCGCCTCCTGCCGGCCGGTTCTGACCGCGCTCACGAAAGCATGAATTAAGCCCAAATCGCCGCCTCCATGGCCACCGCCCTCACTCTTGGGCGTAACCGTCCTGCGCGTCCCCGTCCGGAAGTCGTGGACGGTAAATGTGCGCATGTCGCCTACGATCTCCCCATTAACGAAATGTAAGCGAACCTGACGGTCGCAGATGAGGGACGAATATGCGACCATGGTAAAGGACGCGGTCGTCCCGTCGGAGAATTCAAGATTAACAACTTGGTGGTCACAAACGTCATTGGGGCTCTCGTAGACGCAGAGACCGTATGGGCCCGTTTTGAGCGCGTCGGTGACGTTCTCGATGTCGGGGATGCCGTCGACGATTGGAGAAACCGGCCATCCAGTGTGTCCGCGGTTAACCGCGTCGAGATAGACTCGACGTCGTCAGATTCAAGTCGGTGCACTGGATGGAGAAGATGCCTACTTTTCTTGGCGCTATACGCACAACTCTTCTCCATCGGACATTCAAGGCATCGCGTAGCAGCACCGGCCTCTGGCGGTTTCTGGGATTTCTTGAAATGGTGCAGAGATCCAAAGGAGGAGACTCGAGCAGGCGTTGATGGCAGCATCCAGAAGCAAAGCAGGTCGATGTCACTGACACAATGAGCCAAAATGCACACAGACAGCATACGCCAGCTTACTGGCAGCATTTCGCCATTAGGGCGAAGCTGCTGGTCGCCTCTTGTGACCATGCTCCTCGAACATAGGAGTGCGCAAAGTGCCAGTACCTGGAGAGCTCATGAGAATGCGTCTGTAAGTAAACAAAACGAGTACCCAACCGGCTCGACCTGTACAATGTTGACGAGTTTTCCCAACGTTCCTGATTGAACGTATTCGGTAATTTCGCGAGTATACGGAGAATAGCGCAGAACATGGCCCATTCCAAAGATAACGCCGGCACGAGCGACTGCTTCGTCCATCTCCAAAAGGTCTTCGAGCGACGTTGACATCGGTTTCTCACAGAGGATGTTATATCCTTGGGCTGCGAAGGCGAGTACGACCTCTTTATGCATTGCATCCTGTACCGCGACGACAACGGCGTCTGCGAGGCGTGACCCAACGGTCTTTTCTGTCTCTTCGGAGGCAGCATGTAGTTCGCGCCAGGAATTGAAGACGAGAGTTGCATCGACGTTGTATAGTTCTTGAGCGCGAGCACGGGTCTTGGGACGCGGTTCTGCGATGGCGACGACCTTGCATAGATCAGGCGCGGTTAGAGCGTAGTCGGCATATGCTCGTCCGCGCTGACCGCAACCGATGATAGCGATTGTAACGGGAGAAGAAGGTTTGGGAGGCATGTGTGCTTTGCTGGACTTGCGGTGGAGTATGTTCTTGGTCGTAGACAGTAGGTGCGACATGGCTGGAAGATACAAAGGCTGTCACTTGTACTGATCTGCGGCAAACCAGTCAAGACGAGTCCATTTGACAATGTGGACGTGGCTACCATTCGACCACAACGTGGCTGGTCAGGCTAACTCAAAAACTAAATTTGCAACAAAGAACGTCCAGCGTCGCAACACAAGAATACGACTACTGCTGCGCAATGAGCTTCGCCAACTGCGAATTCCACGTCGTCGAAGCTGCCGGACATCCAACTCCCGGTCCGTGAAGGTTCTGGCGGAATGTTAGAAAACGCGCTTCCCCAGACAGGCTTCTGCTTGCCTGCAGCGTCGACAACTGCGTCTGTAGTCTCTCGATCTGAGATTTCACGGAACTGTCTGTCGGGAAAGGCGCCGGGACCTTGACCTGGTAAGGAATTCGTCCCACACAATCTGGAAGCGACACACGGTAGGATTGTTCACGTCGTGTCCGTTTGCGACGTTCATCGAAAGGCTTGTGAGGTACTCCTGCTCGGTAGGCGGGCAGGAGCATGGGATCTTGATACCGTTAAGCCCGTCGCAGTCGCCGGTCCCCGTTGGGCTAATGTTATCTTTTAGCGCATCGTTGCGGCTAGAAGGAGGAACCCAACTTGGTGTTGCGCTGGACGCCGAAGGGAACAACCAGCTCCGCAGGAACAAGCGTGCTGTTGTTGGACGATGGCGCGACTGTCGCGGCTGCAGGAGTGACAACATGCCCAGGGGGCGCGGCATCTGTCGGGGACGGCGCAGGGACAGTGGGCGAAGACGAATTCTGGGCCGCAAGACTCGGATTGGGAATCATGTCGGTAGGAGGAGCGGCTGCGCTGGTTGGGGCATCTTGTGCAGTCGCCGGTTGCGAATTGGCCGCAATGAGATCTGCAAGTTGAAAACTCCACGTAGTCGCCGCAGCGGGACAACCAACACCAGGCCCGTGAAGGTTCTACACGCGATTCATGGAACACGGCACCATATCCTTATGGGTAGTAACCGCACCTGCAGAGTGGAGAGCTGGGTTTGTAGCCTCGTTATTTGAGATGAAAGCGAAGTATCCGTAGGAAACGGAGCAGGGACCTGTTTTCAAAGCTCATGATCAGACAAAGAAAACAAAAATTGACTGACGCCAGGGTTATACACGTCGTGGCCAGCATCGACATTCTGCGAAAGGGCCTGCGAATTTTCAATCACCGAGCCAGAGATGTATCTGTATGTCACCTACCGCGACGTACTCGTCGAACGCAGGCGGACATGAACAGGGAATCTTGATGCCTTTGACTCCGTCGCAGTCGCCAGTCCCGGTGGGGCTACACGACATGATTCGACGGTATTCCAGTGGAACAGAACGAACTTGGTGTTGGGCTCGATGCCGAACCGGACGACGAGATTGGGGTTGACGGCGCGCCGAACTGGAACAGCGACGATGGACACGAAAAACGTGACGCAGAAGAGGGCAGTAGAAAGTATCATCGCAAACAAAGACTGGCTTTGAAGTGGCTCGACGCAGTCGAGTAGAGAGCAGGTGGAAGTGAGGAAGAAAGCAGAAGCAGTTCCAAACGAACTTGAACGTGACCTTCATAAGCAGTTGGAAGCGAACAAGGCGGTTAAGGCGGGTGGTTGTGGGTCCATTATGATCGGAGCGTCTATTTTAAGTGCGTATAGATACATATTGCTCGATACTAGTGCTCCGTATGTATTGATGTGGTATTGATACAAGCGGTATAATACGGGTTCGGTACGATACATACCGCAGCTACCCCAATGTATCAATGGTATTGATGTATATTCCGACAAGAAATTCGGCTTGCTGGGGAGTTCAAGTTCAATGCCATGGGATTTGAGCTGCTCAATAGTCTATCTCTTGAAGGCGGAGGTCATCATCAGTGCGCGGAATTGCCTGATTGACTCAAAGAACGGTCAGCTGTTGGCACACGATGAGTGAAGGAAAGCAGAAGCTCCGGTCGAGAAGGCAGCAGTAAATAATAAACCGGCGCAGAAATGGGTTCCAGTGTGTCTGATGAGCGCAAAGCGGTCATCGTAGTTGTAGAAGCCTCAAAATATCCACAATACAGCCAATACAAATAATACCTGTATTATACAATTGGTACAATACCATTGGTACGATACCTGGTACGATACATACGGCCAACCCCTGGGGTTTGGTACGATACATACACGGCCGAAAATCATTTTCTACGGAGCACTACTCGATACACCATGCCACTCATTACTATTAAATAGTTCATTAAATCATACCGCATCGTCTCGAGACTTTCGAGTTAGAGACCGCAGCCCGCGCCGGAAAGACATCCGGCCCTTGGCCTTGTTCTCCGGAACGGCCAGGTTGCGATTGCTTGCGCGCTTCTCAGACAGATTCGTCTGCATTCTACGCAACGCCACGCCGCCTGCCGACTTGGTTAGCGCATTGAACACAATAGATAGAAATTTCTGCACCTTCTTCTGTGGCAAAATCGAAACCTCGGTCCACCGATACGAGCCCAGTAGCCATATCCGTTGTGCTCGCAGAGCGGAAATCGATGGATATTCGGGGCCGTTCGAGCGTCATTATGCTCGATGTTCGTCGAGAAGCACGAGACGCAGCTACGGAAGGCGGTCGAGGCTTCATGGCAGCGAGGGCGCGCCCACGCGTATGTAATTGCTGGAGGTCTCGGTCTTTATCGTTGAGGGTAATCCAACGCACAGTGTCCATATCGTTCGGCTGATATAGACCTTTCCATGCCTTGAACAAATAGCGCGGAGTAAAGGCGAGGATAACTGTGAGCAGCATTCCGAACCAGAAGTATGCAGAGCGGAGCACATAGATGTGGTTCCCGTACAGCACCGTCACGGCGTACCCAGGCGAGATGATGGAGTAAATAGCCTGCAAAGATAGTGTCAGACACCAGTCGCGAGTCATCAGAAGGTACGTACAGTGAAGCCCCAGATAACCGTGATACCAAAGGCTAGCGCGAAGAATAACCAGAAGGTCCATGCCGTGGCCGTAAGCCCAGTGTACATATTCGCGACCATGGCGGCGGACAAGGCCATCGTGGTGGAAGCTTCGTTGATATACGAATCCCAGCCGTCTGGGCGACTGCTTGTAGTGATGTACGTAAAGTGAAGGAACCAGAAGACAATGGCGGACTGAAGAGTGTTGAGCTGTTGAGCGGAAAGAGAGCAGCCCGGCATACTTGGTAAAGACCGTCGATGATATAGCCAGCGAACGACCGCAGATTAAACCAGTGCCCCTCGCGTCCAAAGTGATACAGCTCCGGAACAGCCATGAGAGCATGCGAGTCTAGAAACGTTTCTCAGCGACGTATAGAAGGTTGCTCAAGACTTACCCAAGAATCGGTCGAAAACGCCAATAGCGACCACTGGCAAAAGGGTCCAGAGGGAGTTCCAGAAAAGAACGTAGACGTAGGCAAAATAACTGAAACGACATAAGACCCTTGCTGCCGATGCTTTCTCAACTTACTAGGTACCGCTCCAGCCGTTGTATATCTGGAACCAGAATAAAACACCCGTCGGTACTGGAGCAACGATTAGCACTGGCAGGTACTGAGAGAGGTGGCGAGTGTACCGATGTTTTTGTAGAAGAAGTTCAGAATCCTCGAAGTTTATCAGCGACAGTGAGACGCCAAGAAATTGAAACGAACATAGTCCCGTTGCGGGCGTACGACCAATGCCCATGAACGAGGAGTAACTTCTTGAGGAAGCGGAATTGCGCGATAGCATAGTCTGATGAGTTCGCCGCCTGCAGTCCCTCTTCTCCCGAAATACCGACGCCAACGTCAGCAGCTTGGATCATGCTAACATCGTTCGCCCCATCTCCAATGGCCAAAGTCATGGAGCCCAGACCGTCCTTGACGAGCCTGACGATTAAGGCTTTCTGCAGCGGCGATACACGACAACATATCACGCCGTCGCACATAGTCCCGAGTTGGAGCAGGAGAGCCTTGCTGTCTGCATCGTCGAAAGCCTGAGCAAGTTCAGGACGAGGGGAATTGAATAGAATCTGGAGCGTACGTGACCGAGAGCCGTTCCATCGACGACGAGCACAAATCCGCCCGGCCGTTCACCATTATCCTCCCCGACAATCGACGTGACGCCAGTTTCCACTCGTTCCAGGGGATAGCCGGGCTCGGCGCTGCGACGACTTGATGTGGATCGACGCGAGTGTTGGATAGCGCGGTCACTGTCCGGAAAGTAGGTATCGATTGCGAATTGCATCTGCTGGTGAATTGTGCGACCGCGGTCGTTGCCTCCACGAATGATAATAATGTTCGAGTCGGGATTGATCAAGTTGGTGCTCTTGCCAATCGCTATGAGAAACGCGTAAGATTTTGTATCACCATAGCAGACAAGCGCTAACCAATGGCAGTCTCAAGTTTGTCGCCGGTGGCTACCCAAATCTTGATACCGGCTCTCTTCAAATCCGCGATGGTTTCAGGAACACCATCCTGGAGCTTATCCTCAATGGCCGTAGCGCCAAGAAGACGCAGGTCTCGCTCGAGCTCCTCGGAAACAGCCTCGACCTTGTCTTCGCGATCCTCCAAAGCAACAGTTGCTTCGTGGTATCGTTCGTTCCAAGCCAGATATTCATCCTCTGCGAAAAGCTTAGAGATAGACTACATAGAATAGAAGAAAACGCGCCTTGAATGACCTTATACGCCAACGTTAATGTACGTAGTCCACTATTGGCAAAGTCGCTAAGATGGGTCTCTGTAACGGCTTTGAGATCGTCTCCGCCTTCCTTCAACCGCTCAAAGATGACATTGTCGGCGCCCTTCGTCAGAAGGAACAAACGTCCGTCGGCACCATCGAGCTGTCGAACGACTACGCTCATGCGTTTTCGAGCGCTAGTGAACTCGAGGATGTTGAGCAATTGATATCGCTCAGGTTCCGCAGCGAACGGGGTTCGCAGGGTTAAAAAGTCGCGGTCGCGTCCGAGGAAGACAAATCCAACGTCGGCGGCAGCCTGCACAAGAGCTGCCTCATCGGGGGACTGGGCTTTGTACTCGATAGCACCAGTCTCGGGATCCTCGCCAGTCAGCACGGTATGGCACAAGCCAAGAACCTTGAAGAACCCATTCAAAGATCGAGCATGAGCAGCGTTCTCTGAGTTGGGGTCGGCGGCAACGGCGGCCTCCAAATCTGCGGCAAGTGACGCGTCTTTGAAGTGAGGAATGCCGTCCGGCTTCTCGGCGCTAGAGGTACTGGAAGAGGAAACATCCTTCCCCTCCTTGAGGCTCTCAGCGTCATCTTCTCCGGTATACGCACGACCGCCAACGGAACATTGGCGGAAGACCATCAAATTCTGTGACGCGATGAAAAAGATAGCGGGCCGGGACAGTAAACTGACCTGAGTGAGCGTGCCGGTCTTGTCGGAGAAAATGTACTCGATTTGACCAAGGTCATCCGACAGGTTCCAACTTTTCGCGAGGGTCGCCTGGTCCGTCTTGGCATACCACATCTCCTTGTCAAAGAAGATGAACGCGGCCTGAAATGTGCGTACAACTTCCATCGAGATGTACAGAGATATCGGGACGACGAGTTGAAAGCTATAGCATGTTTAGCACAGTTCTCTGACGCACGGGCAGACATGTATGTAACCCACGTCAAGAACGCAAACGCCCAAGTGATGAGACCGTTGAGGGAAGGGTTGTCCGACGAAGTGTCATCTCCATATAACCAAGGGGCGTTGAGCGGTTGGTATCTGTGTTCAAGAACAGAGTCGCCGATGGCGCATGCAACCGCCATAAGGAAGAGGAAGAGTAAATTGATGAGCCTCGGAGAAAGTGAGCTGGTATTTCGCTGGCAAAACGGGCAGATACGCACACTTGAGGATTCATCTGCCTCTCGACCTTGCTTCGTTTACTCGGCGCCCCTCCCGAGTTCATTACGATCTTAGTATCGAGCCCGGTGAACAGCACAACCCCGATGGCCCATTCGGTGTTGCGCAGGACGGTTCCACGCAGGAGCGTCATGGACAGATCGACGGGGTACGATTGTTCTCCTTTGACGACCGTGGCGTTGAGTTTGTACATATTGGTGTCCGGACGGTCTACCTTGACGGCAAAAGCGTTGAGGGTATTAGCGCAGTCTGCGGCCGTATTGAGGTGCATCAGCTCCGCGACACCATGTCTGGACTTGAGATTCGTCTCTCCGTCGAGGTTCTTTGTCTCGATGAACGCGACATTTTCCTCTTCCGAAGTCGAGCAAATGAGTATGTCGGCTGGGATGGATTCATGGTCGCGGACTTTGACAAAGTCACCGACGCGTATGTCTTCCCAAGCAGTCAGCTCCCAGTCGACGATCGGCTCGCCGTCGGAAACGACGGGTCGGGCTCGGGGTTTCCGTTCGGGGATGAGGGCGCGAACAAATGTACGCGTCTTGCCGTGCATGGCGTTGGGGTTTCTCCAGTTGTCTCCCCGAAGAGCCAACGTTCGGCTGTGATTCGTCCTTCTATCGGCGCGATGCCGGATTATGTCCTCGTAGCCGTCTTTGATGGCGGTGACTGCGAGAACGATGAGGAGGGGGAGGATGACCACGCCGACGGAAAGGGTCGAGAACTTGGGGAAGAACTGCAGAATGGCAAGAGACAGGAAGAACCTGGAGTTCCGGTCAACACAACGCGTAGATGGTCTAGTTTTGACACACAAATTTGCGACTCGACGAAACTGCTCGATGAGAGAGCGGGGGAGGAAGGTCAAGATCGTGTATTTGCTGGTGACTACTTGGTTCGAGGCGTAAATGTGGGCTGGTTTAACTTTGCCATTTGGCTCGAGGTAGTCCGGGGGCAGATCCTGGTTGACATGGACGGTGCGGGGAGGACCGGGCAGCCTTCGGGAGGAGAAGAGATCCTCGAGCTTGAGGGTAGAGAGGCGGCGGTACCAAGGCGGTTCTGCCATGGGGGGGAAGGAAAGGCGGCGCGGGTTTACTAAGCCGGAAACATGAAGCGTCAGCCGATCCCGTTACATCTCTGCCGCCATGTTCGAGCTCTTCGCCTCCCTCGGCAAGCTCGACTCGGCATCCCGCGCCAGGTCCTACGTCGAGGCCCAGCGTGTCCACGTCTCCGCCTACACCACCCCCGAGAAACTCTCCGCCCACCCCAATTTTGCCTTTGGAACTCCGGTTCTCGCCGCCCGCAATCCTCGTCAAACAGGTGCTGTGTCAAAGCCCGCCAAACCGGATCCAGTCCCGAAACGCAAACCCAATAAACGTGTCGTGGAGTCTGCCGACGAGGATGGCGAGGACCAGGCTGCGCGTGCGATTTCGACCATGTCCTCTTCCTATCTCGCTAAACCCACCTCCAAGGTCTCACAGAGCGTCGGGAGCGCAAGCGTGCTAAACGCGCCATCGTCCAACCATCCGGCGAGAACGACAGCAAGAAGGAGAACAAAAGGACCACCAAGAACCCCCCAGCTTTCGCGCTTATGCACGGTTTCTCTGCGACCAACGTTGGCAAGAATCGATTGACGGTAAGCTATCCTCTAAGCCGCGGTCCGTCCATCTAAAAGCCTCGTAGATTAAACCGCCGTCGGCTGTTGGCGTTTTCAAGAAGGGGAAAGCCTCGCTGAGCACCAAGAACAAATCGTCCAAAGGTGTGTACCCATACGTGTAGCGCCTACGTGTCTAATGCACAGGTTCAGCTCGCCAGAGTAAACCCTTTTCGGAGAGCGAGTTTCTGAAGGACAAGGCGCAGTCGGACGCATCGTCTGCCGTGTCGAGCATCGTAGTTGCAAAGCCGAAGAAGAACACTCGAGGAAAACCCGCGCCCGTTCCCGAGCCGAATGCTCGTCAGTCTGAAGTCTGGGATATCGAGTCGCCGTCGCGCCCCATGGATGAGGCTATCCAAAGCCCAATCCGTGGCACTGTCGTCGTCGATGCTCACCGGCCGTCCTGGCAGTCCGTCCACCATTCCTCGAGTCCATCGTTGCGCCCATCGGAGTCGGCGTCCCAAGTCAAACCTCGCACGCTTCCTGTTCAACCTGTTTCCCGTTTCTTTCATTACCCCGCTCTGTCCGCCGAATCTGCAAAGCCTGCGTTTCCCCCAGCTCTCGAAGACGACGAAGAAGAGGATGAAGAAGATATTGCCGAAGATGAAGACCAGGACGTGGACGAAGAAACCCCTGCTGATTACAACGAAGCTCAAGACGTGGCCACTCCGCTAGCTGTTCGCAATGCCGACCAGGACATTGTAGCTCCTCCCCGCTTCAAAATCCCGGTTCGCAAAAGGGAGTTTGCGGAGCGGTTTGTCATCAGACTGCCGCCTCTTTCGCGTGTACTGGAGAATGTCGACATGACGCCGTATGCTGAGGAGGAACAGTTCGACGACTGGGCGGAGGAGGATGATGGTGAAGAACAAATGGACGCCGCGTACGACCAGGACGATGGAGATTTTGACATGGAGGATTATGAAGGCGAAGTCGAAGGTCCGTTCGACGACGCGGATCTCGACCTCTATCGATACGCTGAGGCTGGTGTCCAGGAAGTCGCGAAGGCTGACGGGTATTACGTCGCTGGTCAGAAGCTGGACGACGTCTGTCAGGACGGCGATCTCGAAGACGACGGCGGCAACTCTATAAGATTCGCAGAGGGCCGGGCGCTTCTAATGGGATTTGGAGCAGTTGTGGGAGGGGTCGGAGAGCAGGATGTGGTGAGAAGTTTGCGGGGGCATTGGAAACCAGTTCGATTGTAGTCTCGTACCATGTGCATCACGCCAAAGCGCGTTTGATATAACCCTCGCAACCCCTCCATGTCCTCTTACAAGGAGAACAACATGGGCTCCGTGCGCGGTCGTATGCCACCGCTGGCCACTCTCTAACGCGTTTTTAGTCTCAATCGCAGTCGGTGAAACTTGAACCATCCGAAACCCGCGTCCCTCCCGCACTCGCGTCGTCTAGGAGTGTCAACGTCAAGCCTGAGCCAGTAGAACACTCTGTCCCCTCCAAGGAGATCCAAGACGCGTCTCGAGCAAAGCCCGAGCCTGTTGAGGAAGAGATGGTCCTGGACGAGCCCCTGAAGGATGAGCTCGACCCGAGCTCGACCAGGCGCGTCTTCAGACCGCCTACTCTCGTCCTTATTGACCTCCACGGGCAGCTATACCTACACCAAGTTCACCTCTCTTGAGGAGATCGAATACACGCCAGAGTTCGCGCTCAATCAAGGCCTCAAGATGGTGGCCGACATTGAGCAGGGCATCCAGACCCTCGAGCTTGGAGCCCGTCGTAAGGAGGTGTGGGGCCGCGATTCAGCCAAGTTTGTCCCTTCTATCCGTTCCGGAACGCGTTTCTAATGTGTTCAAGCCTCCGCGCCAGCAGCGTCCCCAAGACACTCATTGCAATCTGTGGCGGCACTGGCGCCGGTAAATCCAGCTTGTTGAATGCTATCCTCGACGGTGACTCGGAGCTTTTTTTGCCACTCTTTTGGACGCTCTAACGCAATTCAAGACAACATTGTACCCACTAGTGGCATGCGGGCGTGCACAGCAGTAGCAACCACCATCTCCTACTCTACCAAGGACACTATCGATGCCGATATCTCTTTTTTGTCCAAGGAAGAGTGGAAGGCTGAGCTGCAGATCCTTCTCGACGACCTCGTTGAAGAGGACGGGACGCTCCGGCGAACCAACGATCTCAAGAGTGACGCCGGTGTCGCATACCAGAAGGTGCACATTGCGCTGTCGTAATTGCTTTTACTTACATCCCTCTAGGTCCATGCAGTCTATCCGACCATTGACATGGAACGTCTCGTCACGATGACGCCGGACCAGATAATCGCAAGCAACGCGAAAATCGAGAAGATCCTGTAGGTCGACTTGCCGCCTTCGCAGTTCACTTTGCTTAATTGGTTGCAGTGGGGCGACCAAAAGTATCGTTGCTGCCAACTCCAAAAAGTTCGGCCTCGAGGTTGCGAAATATGTCGACTCGAAGGATCCGAAGCGCGGCAAAGACAAAGACAAAAAGAACAAGGACAAAGACCGCGACCCAAATGCGCCGGCATTTTGGCCATTGATCCGTCAGGTCAGCGTCCGCGCTCGTTGCGCAGCGCTCTCCACAGGTGCTGTCCTCGTCGACCTTCCCGGTAAGCTGTTTGACGTCAAAGGAGGCCCATCCTCTAATTCTGGTACACAGGAACGGGCGACGCGAATGCGGCGCGTAACTGTATCGCGCAGCAGTTCATGAAAAATGCAAACTGCATCTGGATCATTGCTCCCATACACCGGCATGTCTGACAGTTCAGCGCCGCGCTCATCTACTCATTCTTGTACAGGGCGGTCGATTCCAAGGTGGCGCGCGATTTGCTAGGCGACGCTTTTCGCACGCAACTTATGAGTGCGTTTGTTCATGAACAGTCCAATTGCTTGTTTGACCTCGCTCAGTGGATGGCGGCTACGATGACCACACCATCACCTTCATTGCCACCAAATGCGATGACATCTCGTGCAGCGAAATTATCAACAGTCTCAATCTCGACGAAGATCCCGAGTTCATCGAAATTCAAGACCGCCTCGACCACTTGGCCCGTGACATGTCGGTCCAGAAAAAGAAACGCCGCGAGGCGGACAGCCTCGTCAAGGGTTCGTCTCGTACCCAGCATCTTGCTATTTTGACCCAACTTCAGAGCTTGACAAGACGCGTCGTAACCTCAGTGCCGTCAAAGACGAGTATTCGGAGCATCTCGAAGCTTTGAAGGACGGCAAATCGTTCAAACCAGTCCTGACAGCCAAGAAGGTGCAAAAGGCGCGTTCCGAGGAAAAGACCAAGAAGCGCAAAAACAAGCGCGGAGGCAAGCCTGGATCGCCTAAGCGGGCCCGATCGGGTAGCGACGACTCGGACGAGTCAGATGGAGAGTCGGAGATCGAGGTCGATTCGGTGGATTCGGATTCGGACGCGATGAGCGATTCGGACAACGAATACACGAAGCAGAGAAAAGAAAAGAAGAGCAAGACGCCACGAGGCAATGATTCCGATGAGGAATCTGACGAGGATAAGGAATCTTCCGACGGGAGTGGAAGCGACAAGGACGACGACGACGAGATGGAGGATGAGATGACCGAGGAGTCGCTCAAGGAGGCGATTCAAGAGACCAAGACGCAACTCACCGAATGTCGTCAACGCTTGAATGAGGCGCGCAAGGAACGCAAGGTGACGGTCGACGCCATTGCAGCACTCAAGGATAAGTCAGCATCCGTTCAGAAGGTATTCCATTGCCTTCACCATATCTCGTGTCTGACGTGGTGTAGGAAAAGAACGCCTTCTGCTCCAAGGTTGGTAAAGATGAGATTTTCTTTGTTTGTCAATCGAATCATTTCAACAGAAGCGGTCGGAGTTCAGCAAAACGACCATATGTGCAGATTTTCGCGCAGGCATACGTCAGCTGGACGAAGCTGCCGCAGAGGAACGCAACCCAGGTTCGTGACGATTCTTTTGTTCTGGATCAGCATTGGACCAATACCATCAGATGAATTTGATCCAAGCGTTGAGCTGCGTGACTACGAGTCCATCAACCTGCCTGTGTTCTGCGCCTCCTCTCGGGATTACGTCCGGCTGAGGAAGCAGGTACGCGGCGATGGCGAACCTACCTGCTTCACCGACGCGGATAGCACCGGAATTCCAGCCATTCAACACTGGACCCGCGCGCTCACAGTCTCGTCTCGCGAGCAGGCCGCTCGCAACTTCCTCACCCAAGTGCATACCTTTGCAAAGGACGTCAGGTCTTATGTCGCAGAAAACATATCCGTCACTAGCGCCGATCGCGATGCCCTACGCGTCAAATGGGAGTCCGGCGTCCACGAACAGCCCGCCCCGGCAGACGACCAAGATGACGATCCATTTGCCGCGCTTCTAGGTGGTCCTGCTGCGAAGCTCCATGTCATGCCCGAGTTGGTCACGCGCCTCGACAAGAATGGCACTGGCATAGCGCCGAGGTTGGTTAGAGTAGGCCGTCGTTCACAATTTCTGCCGATAAACCTGTTAACAATCATTAGGAATTCGCCACCATCGTTGACGACAGCGTCCAATCGCTCAAGGACCACCTCAAGGACGGCCTCGAAGACCGTTGCCGTGTTGGGGCTTTGAATGCAAGTTAAACATCCCTCAGGTCGACACAACTGACGAAATAACCAGGCCGCTGAAGCAGCTCTCGTTACTTCGGACGAATTTGCGAGTTCTATGCACTGGGCCTCGTTCGTCCTTTGTTTGTTTCCTTTACGACGCTGACCTTCGGCAGGTACCGCGCAACGCTGCGCCGCAACGGAGATTTCCGTCGCAATCTCAATGAGGAGCTCGTCGGCCCTTTTACTCGTAACATTGCGCAGGCGTGGCAGGCTGTCTTCGAGGCGGACGTGTTCAAGCCTCTTCTCGAAGCGATTTCTACGACGATCAGCAACCTTGTCAAGGACGTTGAGAAATCCGCGGCCACGGGATTAAAAGAGCGTACGAAACGGCAGGGAGACACGGCACTAGAGTCTGCGCGCGTGGCGCTTAACCAGGCCGTCGCTGCAGTCAAGCAGACATTGACCAACGAGCAGAAGACGGTTTCGCGCAGCTTAGCCCCGTACGTCAAGGACCAGCTGCTCGATGGCTACGACCTGGCAATGCAAGAACGTGGTGCAGGATCCGTCAAGCGCCAGAAGGTCAGTATCCACGGGGTTTACTATTTCGTCTGCTGAGACTTGTCATAGGTCGTGTTCCGCAACTACATCTCTAGCTGCAAGGATACGATCTTTGAAGATGGCGCAGATGTGATGTTGGAAAAACTGGATGAATCTGCGGACGCCGTCGGCGCCACACTCAATGTTTCGATGGATAGTCTCGCCCAGAAGGTTGAGAATAACTTGGCGGTGTTGTGGGAGGTAAGCGAACGCATTGTCTCACCGCCGAGCTGTACTGAGGACAGTACAGGTGATCGCAGACGACCCTGCACAGGCCCGCGCGCGCTCCAAGCTGGTTGAGGATATCAACGCCATTGTTGAGCAAGTTGGGCTCCTCACCACCGCTGCGGAGCAGACGCGCAAGGCGAGAAATGACGCTATGGTGGTGGATGTGTGAATTGTAGTAGTATTCTGTTCAGACGGCAGGTCTATAAAATCAAACAAGTCTTTGTTCTACAATGTTCATTATGTTGGATTGGACGTTTTCGCTGAACGAGCAATCAAATTGAGATCTTGAGAGGCCAGGCCGGTCTGGGCCTTTCTGAAAGAAGTCGACCTGATACTGGGTCAGCGCTCTGTAAGTATGGCCCCGCGCCCAGCACCCCTCGAGCCAGCCGCCACAACAGGCCGCGTTCCACGCGGTTTGTGGAAAGCGAATGCTCACTCTAAGCCGAACAACCCTTCTGCTTCCTTCCATCACAGGGCCGACGACGAGGTTTACTACTACATTCAGTGGGACGCGGAAGACAACGCGATGGAGACCGCAGAAGAAGCTGCTCCCTCGGTTGTGGACGATAAACCTTTCGAGGATTGGGAAGATCTGAAAGAGCTGTTCGGCAAAGCGGTTGAGCAGTACGATAACAGTGCGTCTCGGTGGAATGGCTTCGGAGTTGCCTGAATATGTGGCAGACGACGAGGACGCGCTGCAGCTGTTGCGCGGCGTTATCCACGAAGCGCATCGGTATGGCCCCCCTCCAAAGCAGTCCGTTCGTTGACCGCCACAGATTTCTCCTACTCTATGATGATCCCAGCACTCTCTGGACCGTGTCTCGCAGCAGCAAATCTCCCGAACCTATCTCGGCGTCACCGTCTACGAAACCCACACGCGTTGTCCGGTCGGAGTCGCCCACCGCATTCCATGCGATTCTGGGCACCGCACTCTTCCTCTTCGGAAACCTCGTATCCCAAAATCCGTCACTCGCCGTTGAGGGTGAACCTACATCCGCTCCTACGTATTGGCTTGCGGCTCTGGACGTCTTTGAGACGGGCGATCGGACATGCGGACGAGGCTGCGATAACACTTCGATGGATTGGAGGCTGGCAATTTCATGGGGACGCACGCTGCTTGCAGTCACCGAATGGCTCCTAGATGAGCGGCCACCACCGCCGCCTGAACAAAAATATCCGAACCCTTCTGCGTCGCCATTCGCTGCTATAGCATTCCGACGGCCGCCAGCGTGCCGCCGTATCAGCTTCTCGACCACTTCGCCGCATGAACTTCTGCTACTGGTACGTTGGCCATTGCCGTGGCCGATTTGTTTCTTACACCACGTAGGCAATGGACCAATTCACAAGAGGCATTTTCCACATGCCTCATCCCGCTCATGATACAGACGTCGCGACCGACGCAAGGCGTCCATTCTCTCGTGCAACAGAGCTATTTTCGATTGCAAGCCAAGTGTTGGCCATCGCCGAACGTCTACCGGTAGCCAAAGAGCGCGTGAGATGGGCTGAATGGAGCGATAGCATTCTGCAGCAGATGGATATGGAGGGCGACACGGCTCGGGATGAGTGGAGAGGGCCGGTGACCAAAATGCGCGGTCAAGCGTGGCTCGTTGTTGGTACCGCGCAGATGGACACCATCGAGGGCCAAGCGGAAGAGCGCGGTTGGGACGCGGTGTTGGATTCGGAAGAGGCCGAGGACGCTAGAGAAGGGCTTGAGCGTGCAGTTGAGTACTTCGAGAAAGCGGTCGGAAGTGCGAAGCGGGAGATTGAGTCTGAGGACGAGGGTATGCCAGTGGAACAAGACCAAGTGCAAGCATATCTTGCAGAGGCGCTGCTGACCTTGGCGAATCTGACAAAGGACGAGGCTAAGCGGGAGGAGATGTACCAGCGGGCGCAGGAGATGAGTGGAGAGTCGCTGGACATGGATGTAGACGACGACGAGTAGTTGTATGCATGATTATCGCGCATCACGGTGCACACACGCGCGTTTCTTCTTGCTGCCATGGACGACTCGCGTCTCGAGGCTCTAATAACACAGTGCCGCAGCAATGGTCGGTCTTGTTTATTTGTCTCTCGCGCGTCTGACGGTGCTAGACGTCGATGTAAAAGTCGACGCTCTCGCCAAACTGCAGACCGAATTTGAGGCCGGCATTGAGGTGCGTCGCATGCACCGTCAAACGCGTCCTGAATCCAATATCCATAGATTAACGACCCGGATGGTCTCATTCAAGTCCTCAGAGCGTGTCTCCGCACGTCGAACCAACACCTCACAACCGCAACTTTGTCCGCCCTCCCACCTCTGCTTCCCCTCCTCATCGCCCCGCCTCTGAGAAGCGCTCAGCTCACCGAGTCCACATCGTCGCTCGGCGTAACGGCGCCTCCCTCTGCGGTGGACTCTGTCACCCTGCGACAGGTCTTGCTTGCATTTCTGCCCACCGGCGGCATCGTTGAGCGACTTGGTGACAAGGAACGAGCGCAGACAAAAGCACGCGAGTCGCTGACCATTCTCGGTGGCTTCGCATTCCGTTGCAATGCATCCAACTCGATCGCGTCGAATAGATCAAAGGAGGGCAAAGGGCCAGAAACTCCGCTTATGCTGTTTGAGCGCCACCTGCGCGAGCTGGGTTTCGCAAGCAAGGTCTGGAAAGTCAGGGAGCAGGTCTGTATCCCTTTTACTCTATCTAAGTAGCTTGTCTCAACTTTGGGCAGTCGTTACTAACTCTCGTCCATATCCGCCGAGCTCATCAGCAGTTCCCAATTCGCGTCTACCTTTCTCAGCTGGTCGATACTCTCGAAGACACCGATGCACATGTCCGTGACTGTGCCCGTACGTCCGTCGTTGAGCTATTCTCTGGGCCAGGCGTGTCGGATGCAGCCCGCGCAGATCTCAAGAAGGAGATGACGAAGAAGAACGTCCGCAAGACCATTGTAGACGCCGTGCTGTCCAAGCTATTGGGGCTGGGTGGGAGCACGAGTGGGAGCGGCCCTCCGAGCTTAGAGGGCTCTGAGAATGGGGATACTACCATGAAACCCAGAGATTACGTTCCTCCGAGTCTTGCTTTGGCTGGTCGCCGTCCAACGAACGCCAGTATGACGAGCGCACCTTCTCGATCTGTGAGCATGCACTCGAACTCCTCTCGGCCCCCGAGTCGCGCTGCGGCTGTCGATTCTCCAATCGCAACAACACCGACGACAGAAACGGGGGATGTGGTCAGAGCTGTTTATGTCGGTCTCTTCTCATTCCTGAATGCCGTGGCTCTGATTATACTTTAGATTGCTTCGAGTCGCGATTTGGAAAACGAAATATCCGCTATGCATAAACCATTCGATGTGAGTGAGCATTGTGATATTCTTGACACGTGCTCATTTCGACAGGGCAAAGAAACGGAGCATAACTGGGCAGACAGAGACCGCGCGGTAATGAGGGTGCGAGGAATGATCAAAGGCGAAGTCCACCTGCGCTTTACCGATACTTTCATGGCCACCATGAAGGAGTTCATTCCAATGTCGTTCAAAACTGTATGTAGTCGTGCCTTGGCCGCCTCGCTTGCTGACTGTCACAGCTTGCCAGTTTGCGAACAACCGTGGCGACGAGCACTTGCTCGCTGTACATGGAGATGGCCGCTGCCCTCGGCACTTCACTCGACCCGTTCTGCGACCCGTTCTTCACCAACCTACTGAAGATGGCCGGGTTTACCAAGAAGCTTACCGCGCAGCAATCACAAGCCGCACTTTCGTCCCTCATTGAGCATACATCGAGCCCGCCTCGGATTCTGTTACCACTTTTGTGGACCTGCTTCCAAGACAAGACGGTGCAGACGCGGTCATACGCCATCATCCATCTCAAGCAGTATCTTGAGTTGCACGGTCATCGGTCAAAGCATGCAATCGAATCGTCTGGCGGCCTCGATATCATCGAGAAAGCGCTGAAAAAGATGCTCGTTGACCCCAATGTCGCGACAAGAGAAACGGCTCGGTCGTGTTTTTGGGTCTTTGATGGGATATGGCGGGAGCGTGGTCTGGTCATCTTGGGTGGTCTCGATGCCGCCGCTAGGAAGCAGCTGGAGAAAGCGTGTCCCAATCCTGATGTCGCCGCAGCGGTTCTGCCTCCAACAACGCCAAAACCGGCAAAGAAGACCAGCGTTGCGGCTGCCATCGCGGCCAGTCGAGCAAAGGCCAAAGCAATCGCAACAGCCCCTCCCACTCTCCGCCACCAAGCGACGTCGACGTCTCATTCAGGGCCTGTTGTTCGTCGCTCAGGATCTCCCGGACATTCACCTCGAAACTCGATGGTCGCGCGACCCTCTTCCCCGTTGCGCATGTCAACACCCCCATCTACCTCTTCCGTCTCCCCTCCACCGAAGTCAAGAATTGTGTCAAACGGCGTTTCACGCTCAACCAGCGCTGAAGCCGTCACGATGTCGACTTCAGGCCCTTCTGCGCCTCCATCACCATCCTCGGAACAGACGAGCTTCCGCCGAAGAACGTCTTCGCCTCTTGCCCCCGGCGTCGGAAGCACTACGAGCCGATTGTCGACAATTCGGAAGGCACCAAAAACGTCGCTTCCCGGCGAACAAACATCCCCAATTCCGAGGAACGGCGGCTCGCGACACGCAGCGGTCCCAGTCCATGTTCGGCACTCTTTGCTGTTCCCAGACGGGTCTCCCGACGACGAGTCGTTATTGCTGGCGCAAACTGTGCCCATCCCACATAGCGATAGTGATTCGGAGAGCATGGATCAAAACCTCCTTTCGTTTTCCGCTGCGTTTGAGCAATTCCGCTCTACGCCACGGAAGACAACATCGCAAATGTCGCCAGAAGTATCCAACGCGCTTTCTTCAGGATCGCAGGATACCAACTCGGGTCAACCTGTTGTAGAGGATGCCCTGAGAGCGCGTGCCGAGCAAGCAGAAAGCGCTGCCGAGAGGCTACTCGAGCTAGTCGATCCAGATGAAGAGAACGGGCATCATTCAACCATCCCAAGCTCCCTTCTGGTCGGCGCTAAAGCAAAAGCAAAACCGACGCCTCTCCCGATTGCGCACCTTCAGTCGCGAGCGCCGGTCACCCCGCTCAGCAAACCGTCCGCGATTATGCGACAGGCCGCGTTGTTCAAGAACAGCCCAGCGTATGGCGGCAGGCAGAGCACGGCGTCGTTGATGGATGTGTTGCAGGACCAGCGACATCAGAGCGGGTGGTGGCTCAAGCGGAAGAACTGTATGTTTATGTTTTCCCTTCGATGTGTCTTTCCTTATACATGCTTCTAGTGGTCGCGCAAGGAACTCCGCTGAGAGGTATAACCGACATCGATCGAATCCAAGAGCTTCAGGGCTACATCGCGGCCCTCGAAACCGACGGCGACGTGCATACCCTCAAGAAGATCGCGCTTCTTGCAATCGAGAACCCGGTTTCCGATACCGTGCCGTCTCCGCTCACTGCCGAGTTTGGCTATCCGTCTAGTCCCTCTCCTTTCGTGACCGCATCGCGGTCCCTTCCCCTCATTGCATGCGGATATGTGGAGTCAGAACAAGAATTTTGACCGTCTGTTTAACGCGCTCCTTGCATTTTTGCAGCCTTCCAAGGTAACGAGTTCTTGCGACCTATGTTTATGAGCTCACATGATGGCACAGAGCGAGGATCAGCTTGAATATGGGCTTATAGCCCTGTGGGAGCTATTGGAGAACCAAGCAGTCCATGTCGAGGGTCGAGAAGGAGACATCTTCTCGCTTCTCCTGCGGATGCGATACTGCGCCCACCATAATGTCTGTTCACTACATATATCCATCTGTCTTGACTGACCAAATACCAGGTCCTCGAGGCGACTAATACTGTCCGTGATATGCTTGCGACACGCATCGAGCCCGTCTACGGTCTAACGACGATGCATGCGAGTCTGCGAGCGTTTTATGCGGAAGCCTGTCCCACGGATGCTACTGAAGAGGTCAAAAGCTCCAGTTACGCGTTCGGGCTGATTGCACTGGGCAAATTCATCATTCGTCTCCCCGCTGAGATTGCGGAGGAAGAGCTACCGCGACTCAAGAGCACATTGATCACTGTTTGTCGCTTTTATCTTTCTTGAGCCAAAAAGTGACCACGAAACAGGCTTTGAACGACAAGTCGTCGCTCGTCGTTCGGGAATCCGCCGCCGCCACCATCATTGCCGCCCAGCTCGCGCTCCGAGATGAGACACACCTGTTCGCGTTATTGGACGGACTGGCGGACGAGAAGAAGAACCTGCTGACATATTTGTTCGACAAACACGGAGTTCGTGGCAGCCTTGACCCTCTCGGGCCCTCAGGCTTGGACAAACTGGAGAAGGAAATGAGAAGATTAGACACGAGGACCAGCACACCTCCACGACCACCGACATGATGCCAATTCTGTATACTTACCTCTTCTTGTTCCCATTGTATGCTACTATGTTGGCTTTCGACTTGCTGCTCCAAAGAATGTACATTTCAAGATGCAGACGGATTCGAAGTGGTACTACAATGCGATTGATGTATGGTTGGTTCGTGCAAGTCGCCTGTGCGACGAATTAAATACTAGTTGGGGACGACCTTACATCGTCGGGCGCAAGGGAGCCTTTGAACTCTTGCGCAAAATATCCGTCTGGAAATGAGCCTCATCCTCGTCCTTGCTCACACCTTTGTTCTCCTCTCCTCCGCCCGCGATTTGAATGCTTGTCAACACCTCCTTGCAATACTTGAGTTTGTCCGCAAGCTTGTTCACCAGCTTCGCCTGGTCCTTCTCCAGTCCAACGCACCCGTTCAGGATGGCCTTCATGACGCCCCGTAGCGTCCACTTGGTCATCGAGTAGTTCTTGTCGATATGCGTGATGACAAGACCATTCGAGGACAAGATCACTTTTGAATGGTCGTAAAAGTTGAACTGCCAGCGGGTCAGAGACGCTAACTTCAGCAAAAACGAGCTGGGTACCTGCAATCCGCCGTGGCTCAACAAGAAGACGATGACGTGCTTCATGCGGAGATACTTGACGACCCAGTCCATGCCCTGCTGGCGCTGGGAGTCGTCGTACGTGTAGTCGTAGTCGGCATACAGGCGATCCATAATATAACGTTCAAAGTGTTTGAGGAGATAGACCTTGGACTTGAGCGACGATGGGTACGATTCGACGGTGTAAGAGGCGCAACGCGAAGAGGGAGCAGCCAGGGCAGGGGCATTCGCGTCCACGGTCGGCGTGAGGTAGTCGAAATGACTGGAAGCAGTTAGAATGAGCCTTGCTGCAATACGCTTCAACGTACACCTTGTCAGCGCTCAGGACGAGAGTGGTACTATCGTTGAAGTGAACGCCGACGCTTCGATCCGTCAGAGCGTATCCCATGCCATACTTGTTGCAATAGTCGACCCAGGACACGATGAAGACCCGTTCGTCGACCAACAAATGGTCCGGAATCGAAGGAGTAAACAAGCGACCTTGGGATTGAGCGGCAAACGCAAAGGTCAAGGTGTCTAATGTCGCAACGAACGGCGACGGCGGGTGTTGGGACGGAGCCTTCTTGGAAATGGGCGCAGGCGGAACTTGGAAGCATGAACAACGCAATCAAGGATGTAGGAATAGGGACGTACGTTCTTTGATAGGTGCAGGTTTGGACCGGCGCGATGCACCCAAGGGCGCGATGTTTTCCTGCTGCTCACGAACATGAGCCCTGTGTCTCGACTTGATGCTCTCTACGGGTCTAGTCCGCTCCTCGACCTTGTCCTCTGTCGGCGCCATTTGAACAACAATCCGCGCCTTCTGGCTCTCGAGTTCCGTCTCGTTCTTGATTTTGCGCCTATCCTTGACCGGCTTCGTATCGAGGTTGTCCTCCTCGAGAATATCGTTCAACCCGCGCCGCGCAGTCGTGCTCTGCCGCAACGGTGATTTGGCGCCACTCGCAGCCTGGAGCTTGCGATAGAGTCCATCTCCCCGAGAGCCAGAAGTGGGCTTGGAATAGTTGGGGATGGCTGGATGGCTCTGCGACCCAAGCGGACTTCCACCGACCCCGCGGACAAGTGGCGTCTTTGCAGAGTTCAAAAGCGACGAGATCGGCGAGCCAGGTTGAACGGCCTTCTGGAAGTCTTGCTCTTGGCGCTGGATCTGTTTGACCGCGGCCATGGTCTCGACGCTGGGAGCGGAAGCGACGACCTCATCGCGTCCGTCAAGCCCGACGGCGCGCTTGAGTTTCGAGAGATTGTAGTCGCTCCGCTCGCGGGTGATATGGCTCCAGTCGGGAGGCGAGTCATGAGCACTCGTTGGGATGTATGCAGGTACGGGACCCATAGTGAACCACTCGTGCGCCACAATGGCGACCAGAGTAGGACGCTCCGCCGGGTTTTGAGTCAGAATCTCGGTGATGAGGCTGCGCGCTGGAACGGATGGGCTCGCAGGTGGTGGGGCAGGGAAGTTGTAGTCGTTGGTGCGAATTTTCCTGGCAAAACGCGTGAGTTCCAGGCTTTGCACGGAGTAGGGGACGTACTGATAAATAGCCTTTACATCTTTTGTTTGGAAAGGAGGACGTCCTACGACGAGGGTATAGAGAATGACACCAATGCTCCAAGTGTCGACCTCGAAGCTGTGTCCGCTCGCGGTGTCAAAGAGGACCTCGGGCGCGATGTAGTTGGGTGTGCCGCAGATGGTTTTCTTGCGCTCGCCAGGGCTCTCTATGAGAGCTGCGAGACCAAAGTCCCCGACTTTGATGTTCATGTGGCCATCGAGGAAGAGGTTGCCGAGTTTGAGGTCGCGGTGGATGACGGATTGGTTGTGCATGTACTGGCAGGCGCCGATGAGTTGAACCATGAAGAAGCGGGCCTCGCCTTCGGTAAAGCGTTTGCGGCGACGGAGGAGGTCCATGAGGGAGCCCGAGGGACAGAGCTCTAGGGTGATGTAGACGTTGTCGTCTCCCTCGAAGCAGTCGATGAATTTGACGATGTTGGGATGGGAGAGTGAGCGGTGAATTTTAATTTCCGCGTAGAGCTGAAAGAAGTGAGCCCAAGACTGAAGGTAGCGAGTGGCGACGAACCTTGGTTTTGGCCTTCTTGGTCTTGAGGGAAGTCATGGTGACGACCTTGCATGCGAGTCGCTTGTTGGCGGGGTCCATAATCTCGTAGACGCGGGCGAAGCCACCCTCTCCGAGGAAGCCGACGCGCTGAAACTTGTTGTTTCCCTGCTTGTCTGCAATAATCTTTGGTGGGGATGGGGGAGTAGTTTTGCTGTTCTGTCGGGGGAGGGGTGGGGAGGGAGGTGGTTGTGCATTTGTGTCTGTGGGTGCGAGGGGGTTGCGACGTTGTGGTATCATGGCCTGACGCCGTGGTGAGTGTAGGGACCAAGAGCAGTTGAGGTATCAAAAAGTCAACAGACACGTCCAGCGAGTCACGTTCCCCAACCCCTTATATCCCATGATCGCGCCAGACAACGACCAAGGTTTCCTCTCCAGCATCCTCAGACCAGGCTCTGCCCTCGAGCCCCGCGCACTGCTCATCCTCGACGCCGCATTTGCTGCTCTCCTCGCCATTCTACTCATTCTCGCAGTCCTCACCAAAGGCAATATCCACATCTTTGTCCTCATCGCAATCGAGCTTTGCCTTTGGGCAAGCGTCAAATTGTAGTACTCTTTGCTCACTACATATTGCCACAACTTACACTCTCCAATAGCTTTGTCAACGAGCTCAAAAACTCGGCCGAGAAAAAGGACGCTTAACGCCTATTCTCCTCATACCACCGCTTCATCCGTTTCGCACCTTCCTGTGCCAACACAAACACTGCTCACAAGTCAGTTACACTCTTATTTCTCGACAGGACACTCACATTCGCGCTCCGTGCCGTCTAGTCCTTCTCGGAACGCCTGTGCCCCGTCACCGGCAGGTCCCGCCGGCCCTATGGTGCTAAAGTGTTGTGCTTGGTCGATTATTTGGACGAGTCGTTTGCGGAACGTCTGTGGAGGGTTAGCTACGCGCGCATATTGGGACTCTGGCCTACATTCGTCATTAATTCAGACATGGCCTCCTTGCTGTCGAGTCTGGAAGCGTGCGATGAGACTGAGCGCGAGAGGGATGGATGGTGGCGCACAGTTCCATGATTGTCTTGCCAAACCCGTACCAGAGCCCACCGGCACCGACGAGCCCAGAGAGACGGACGCTGCATGGCTCTGCTTTGAGTGCATTGCGCACTTTGCTACCAAAAGCTGGCGGCATAATCATATCCGCCCAATCGCTAGGTGCACATGAGTTGTCGAGCAAAACAGACCACAAGTCGCGCACGAAAGGACCACGGTATACACGAGCCAGAGGGGAAGCTGGAGATTGGTGCCCTTTGAGATCTGCGACGCGTCGGTACGCGAGAAAGACGCGTGAAGAGACACCTGCGTCGCGATCTGCGCCTCCTCCGAGGTGGCCCATGTCGGCAATGTCGACTTTGAAGCGGCATGCAACTCTCTGGATGTATTAGGGTAGTACGGCGCGGGTCGGTCGGCGCACTTGGTTCTCAGCCAAAATGGCGTCGATACTGAAGTAGTCGTCTTCCATTAGCGTCACACGCGATCCATGCTCTTCTCCACCGTCCTCCGTCGACTACCCCGAACTCGCCTCCTTCCGCCACCCCCGCGCCGGACGATATTTGGCATCGGCCGCTCAGAGTCACCATCCACAACAGCGAACCAAGAAGAGGAATTCCGCAAGCAGGCGCAACGAGCGCAGGCGCTGTTCGCCGACAAGCCGGAAGCCTACCAAGCACTGGTGAAATTTGCGCAGTTCTTGCAGGAAGCTGGTGTGTGGTCTACTCTACCCCAGCGCCGTCCACTAATACTCATACATAGGCGTCAAAGTAGAGGCTGGCAAAATGCCGGGACCAATGCAGATGATGAAGCTGGCGCGACATCCCAAATTCATGGAGACGTTCACGGAGCTGCAAAGAGCTATGAAGGATGCCGGGGTGGATATACAGTCCAAGGTGCGCCGTGCTGGACTTGTTGGGGATGCAACTGAACCAAGTCCAGGAATTTATGGAGATGGGCAAAGCACTGTTGTCCAGCTACAAAAAATGAAATGAAAGTGGTTCATTTACACTCCTCGACCGCGAGATATATCGCTTCGACCGCGCAGTTTCTGTAATTAATGTGACATCTGACCGTGGCTTGAAGACGACCACCACCATGTCCGCGCCAGTCCATCCCTTGCCGCGCAACACTCTGTTCTATTCCGTCGAGTATCCGGGATACCTCAAAGATCTTTCCTCGGTGCCTATCGCAGTAAAAAATCTCGGCGGACAAGCTGCTCTCGATGCCGCCTTCAAGCGCACCGCGTCCAAGTCTGAGGCACAAACAACTCTCGAGCTTAAACTCCGTCCAAATAACCCCTTCGCACATCCAATATCGGGTGAAGTCGTGCCCACAACAAATCTCGTCCTCAAGGTCGTCAAACGCAAGCGCAAAAATCGTATGGAGCTCGACGACGGCATTATCGGCGAATATACCGCTGAGATCGTCGGAACGACCTCCAAGACAGTCCGTTTCCGCAGTGCGTACTACGTTCACACTAATTCTTGTGTTTTGTGTGGACAAATCCAAGGCATGGCCGACTTTCAATACCAACCGGACATGAACGATCCCGTAAGTAAACTGCGCGTCGCAATGGACAATCTAGATGGTGCGTCGTCTTTGGCTCAACACGGCGCGTATTAACATGAAGAAACAGTGGATGCGATCCGCTCGTATACCATCCCACCCGAAAAAGCAGATTACATGGTTCCTGCGACGCAGGACACGAGTCTGGACACGAACATCGACCCGGCCCTTACGGGCGTCCCTCAACCTGAACCCAATCCTGAGCAGCCGATGCGCAGCAACCTCCGCCTCTTCCCCCCGCCTTTGTTTAGTCGCCAGGGCTTCCCCCAGTCTTACCAGTTCGTGCAACCTGTTCCCTCCGCACTTTACACTCAGATTGCACGCAGATTCAAAGCCAATCCCGCGTCGATCGAGACCTCTGTAGTCAATGAAGAGACTGGGGAGGAGCGTAAGCGGCTCATAAACAAAATGCGCTGGAAGGGATATGGACCGGCTGCAATCACTTTCACGGATCGGCTTGTGCGATCGTGTATTTCGGTCTGTTCTTCGTCTAAAGCACTCTCAAGGTCCCAGAAAAGCCTCCGCAATCCGTGCAAGATGCAAGGAGCCAGGTTAACGACGCGTTATGCAAAAAGCTGCTTGGTGTATGTTTTTTTTACTATTATACACTACCGTCTTACCTTTGTGTTAGCTGTTTGAAGAGCGACCAGTGTGGACGCGTGCTGCACTATTCAACCATATCACTGCTCTCGAAGCTCGCGACGTGATAAAGTAATCCTCATCTCGATGAAATCCGCCGCCTAACCAGCTCCAGTTCCAAACTTCTTCTCGGCACTGTTTGCTATGTCTTCACCGACGGGCCGTGGCGTGACACTCTCGTCAAGTTTGGCTACGATCCGCGCAAGGATCCTGGCGCGCGGTTGTAAGTTTCTACTTTCGCTTCGTTTAGAAACTAATCGAGAACAGCTACCAACGTCTCTACTTCCGCAATGCCAACCATCCCATAGTAAAGCCGTCCGTCGCCTCTAGGCGACAAGAGCGCACGGTTGCCAACATGGACAACTGGGCGGCGGCAATCGAGGATGGGTCCGAACGCGATCTCGAGCGGAGGTTGGTTCGATTTGCTTGCTTGCAACGCATAGACAAACTATTGCGCAGGAAATCGCACATGTTCGACGGCAAGACGCTTACAAAGGAAACCGCCGCATTCCAGATGTGCGATATTGTGGACCCGATGCTCAAAGAGATGATCGAGCAAGACGACGACTTGCGCGAGGCATGCGATGTTCGCCCCCGCCTACTTTCCATTCTCGGATGCTCAAAACAAACAGGAACGCGATGGGTGGTACTCCAACGCTCATCTGGAGCGCATAAAGACAGTCCTGCGGCACAAATTCTTCTCGGTGCTCGAAGGCATTCCGGCTACGGACGAAAGTTGCCGACAGCTGCTGCTCGCCTCGGAGAAGGTGCCCAGCAAAAACGCCAAAGACCTCTCGAATTTGCGGACAGTTAGGCTCAAGCTGGGCAAGCACAACATGGCCAAAGGTGCATTGCGACCTGAAGACGCTGCGGTATGTCGTCCGATCCCATCCGTGCATTTCTAATCCGTGTAGGCCATCCGTCTCCAAGCTCAGATCGACAAAAACCGTGCAGCGGCACGAGCAAACGAACAAGGATGAATCTTGTAGCGAAATTGTATTTCTTGCGCATGTATCGATAGTCGTGTTTTGGTCAAGTTTTCTTGTTTTGTTCGTGACAGCATACACATAGCATACAAGGCAGGAGAAAGACGCTCTATGCAGCCATCTTGGCTTCCCGGCGGGCAGCGTTCTATTCGGATGAGATGAGAAGCGGCGGGAGGGAGGGAGGCGGAGGACGCACTGAGCCCGCGAGAGCGTGTCGTGCGTTGCGGCGGAATTTGGCGTCAACCTGGTGGCTCGGTCAAACAAGATTCCCGAGCTTGTTAGGAACGTACACCCTTGAGAGACCGTGTGCGTCCAGCCGCCGGACGCTTGATACCGTTGCGGTGTGCTTTGAAGTTCTGGAGGTGGTCAGAGGACGAGGGGGACGGGATTGGGGACGGACTTGGTTGTGGTTGGTGTGGCTGGGGTATATGAGCGATGTGAGGGGCTGGCCGGGGACGTTGCTCACTTTTTTGACTTTGCCATGGTTGGGAGGAGGAGCTCTACAGTGTGACTGAACCGTTACCAAAGTCCGAAAAGGCCGATAATCGGCCTTTCGGCCGATGACCAAAGTATTATAAGTTGTAACTGCTCCAGCTGCAAACTTGACCAATGCCACCCAAGACTCTCTACGACCGCATCTGGGACGACCACGTCGTGTACTTGTCCGTTCTCTATCGCCTACCCAAGTCTCACTCTCTCCAGCGACGTCAACGACGACGGGCTCGCTCTCATCTACATCGACCGCCACCTCGTTCACGAAGTAACAAGCCCTCAAGCATTCGAGGGCCTCAGAAACGCTGCCCGTCCTGTCCGCCGTCCCGATTGCACTCTCGCTACTGTTGACCACAACATCCCCACTGTCGATCGTAAAACATTCAAGGACGTAAACTCGTTCATCGACGAACCCGAATCTCGCGCACAATGCGCAGCTCTCGAGGACAATGTCAAGGAGTTTGGTCTCACCTACTTTGGTCTCACCGATAAACGCCAAGGTGCGCCTACATTCATATCTACTACTCGCGCCCTATTCACGTCCGCATTCAAGGTATCGTGCATGTTATTGGCCCTGAACAAGGCTTCACTCTCCCGGGAATTACCTGCGTCTGCGGAGACTCTCACACCTCGAGTATGCAAGCCGCTGTAGTTTAACCGCGCTCTCATCTTTCGTCTCTAGCTCATGGCGCATTCGGATCCTTGGCCTTTGGAATCGGCACATCCGAGGTCGAACATGTCTTGGCAACCCAGACTCTGCTACAGAAGAAGGCCAAGAATATGCGCATTACCGTCGACGGGGAACTCCTCGAGGGCGTTACCTCCAAGGACGTCATTCTCCATATCATTGGCGTTATTGGTACGGCCGGCGGAACAGGTGCAGTTATCGAGTACGCCGGCTCAGTGTTCCGTGGCTTCTCGATGGAGGCGCGGATGAGCGTCTGCAATATGAGCATCGAAGCCGGTGCGCGCGCAGGGATGGTCGCGCCAGACGAGGTCACCTTCAAATACCTCCGCAACCGCCCGCTCGCCCCCAAAGGCGAAGCATGGGATCGTGCCGAGGCGTATTGGCGCACTCTCAAGACCGACGATGGCGCCCAGTTTGATATCGAGGTCGACATTCCTGCGTCGGATATCATCCCGACAGTAACTTGGGGCACTTCGCCGCAGGACACCGTTCCGATTACTGGCGCCGTCCCCGACCCCTCTACGATAGCGGACCCAGTAAAACGCGCCTCTGCAGAGCGTTCGTTGTCCTACATGGGTCTAACGCCGAACACGCGCATGGAGGACATCAGCGTCGACAAAGTGTTTATCGGCTCCTGCACGAATAGTCGGATTGAGGACATGCGTTCGGCGGCTAGAATCATCCTCGCGGCCGGCTCCAACGCGAAAGTTGCAGCGGGCGTTGACGCGATGGTCGTTCCTGGCTCAGGCTTGATAAAGAAGCAGGCCGAGGCTGAGGGACTCGACGTCATCTTCAAACGCGCCGGTTTTGACTGGCGCGAGGCGGGATGCTCAATGTGTCTAGGGATGAATCCCGACCAACTTTCTCCGGGCCAACGCTGCGCAAGCACCAGTAACCGCAACTTTGAAGGCCGGCAGGGTTCGGGCGGACGGACGCATCTGCTGAGCCCCGCAATGGCGGCGGCGGCAGCGATGACGGGCAAACTCACCGACGTCCGCAAGTTCATGGGATCCGTTGCGGAAGCCAATATCGCAGCAGCGCCGAAGCTCAAGGTCGTGAGCGCGTTCGACTTTTTGGACGACCCCGTCCTTCCCGCGCCGGAACCGCAAGCGATTACCCCCGCTGTGGCATCAGACACGCCAATGCCTTCTTCGGACGCCCCGTCGACCGTGCAAAAGTTCACGATCGTCAAGGGTATCACGGCGCCGCTGCACATCGAGAACGTTGACACCGATATGATCATCCCCAAACAGTTCTTGAAGACGCTCAAACGCACTGGCCTCGCCAACGCTCTATTCTTCACTTTGCGCAAGGACCCTCATACTGGCAAAGATACCGATTTTGTGTTGAACCGTGCCCCGTATAACCGCGCCAAAATTCTCGTTTGCACCGGCAAGAACTTTGGCTGCGGAAGCTCCCGCGAGCATGCACCGTGGAGCTTGTACGTGTATTCTCGAGCTTTTAGACTGAGCTGACTGAAGCCCAGGAACGACTTTGGTATCCGTTGCATTATCGCACCCAGTTTTGCGGACATCTTCAAGAACAACTCAATGCAGAACGGAATGCTTCCCGTAGCGCTTTCGGTTGACGAGTGCCGAGCGTTGGCCGAGGATGCAGAGGCCGGACTCGAGCTGGAGGTCGATCTGGACGCGCAGGAGGTGCGTCGACCAGATGGAAAGCCACCAATCAAGTTCACGGTCGACCCTTTCCGACGCCATTGCTTGCTCAACGGCCTCGACGACATTGCGCTCACTATGCAGCGCGGGGAATCGATCAGCGCATTTGAGCAGCGTCGGAGCGAAACGTGGCCGTGGCTGGACGGCTTCGGCTTCAAGGGTGCACGAATTCCGATCGCGCCTACAAAGACGAAGGGCGCAAAAAAGATGGATTGGTGAGGTCGTTTGAGTAGCATGTACAAACCAAAACACAGAAGAATTCGTTACAGCGCATTTTTGGTACACAGTCGCGTGAACAGAATCAATACTGGTCCGTGCACGAGGGAGAACAGCGAGCTGGGCTAACAGCGAGTTCACAAACACCCGATGTAGTTGTATGAAAGACACACCTCCAGCCAGACCACTACCGTACAGATTCTAATGTTTCCATCGACGTTACACTGTTTCCTCGTATAACCTGCAAGTGTTGACGTTAGAAGAACGGACAAGTCGAGCTGGACGCACAACGGTGCCGATCTGGTGCTTCTGGGCAGGGGTAGTCTCCTCCACGGCGTCGTCGATAACGAGGTTGAGGAAGAGGTCGTAGCCGCGCAGAGTTCCACTGACTTTTCGGCCACCCTGGAGGTGCACGAAAAGCTTCTTGTCCATGAACTGGCGCGATATATTAGTCGTATTATCTGGCAGCCAGATTGGAGGACGCACCTTTTTCAACTCGGGTTGGCTTGCTTTGGACATCGGTGAGCGGGAACAAGTTCGCTTTGCGTGACAACAACACTTCTTCGTCCTGCCTTTACCTCCTCACATCCTAACTCCCACCCAATGGCTACGCCTACTCTCTCAGCCCCGAACACGCGATGGCCTCGACCCGAGGGCTCGTCATTC